>OX589599.1:11443000-12886000 GCA_951329385.1 Polia nebulosa | reverse complement strand
GACTATTTGAGATTTTTTAAATGCAGAAGGGAATACACCCGTAGTAAATGACAAATTACATAAAAAAGTTAAAGGAGGAACAATGATGTCAGTAAATTGTTTTACGAAACTCGCTGAGACTTTATCAACCCCCACTGCACAGTCATTCTTGAGGTTAGAAACTAACGATTTTATTTCAAATTCATCTGTAGGCAAAAGAACTATTGAATTAACGAAAGAATTAGCTGTTTGTAACGAACTAGCGTCATTTGGTGTATTAGTTTTATTAATTGTAATTTTTTCAGCCAAAGATTTACCAACGCCCGCAAAAAACGAGTTTGTATCATTGACGGAAGCTGACGGTTTGTTGGGGCAAATTAATTGTGTTGCTTTGTCCTTTTTATTTGAGGTATATGTAATATCTTTTATGGTTTTCCACAACTTCTTGTTATTATTTCCGGCTTTCCTAATCAGATCCTTTTCATAGTCAAGCTTAGTTTTCTTCAAAATATTATTACAAAAATTCCTGTATCTTCGATATGTGCATTCTATAATTTCATTTCCAGGATTTTTCTTTGATTTTACATAAAGTTTGTCACGGTTTCGCATACATTTCATAAGTCCCTTAGTTATCCAGGGCTTAAGAATTAATTTGCGTACGGGGCTTTTAATAGTGTGAGTGTTATTTTCTATGACATTAGAGAGCAATCCTATGAAAAAATCTGCTGCTACGTTAACATCAGTCATGGTATATAACGGACTAAAATCAGTACATTCTATCCTTCGGAGTCAATACGACAGCATGTTTTTTTAATTGATTGCTTAGATTTAGTGTCCATGAATAGTATAACGGAATCATGATCAGTAATAGATGTCTGTGCCGCGTAGCAATGAGCAGTCAGCCTTGTCTTCAATATTATACGAGTATGATCCAAACATGTACGACTGTGAGTAGGGATCGTGTGGGCTGGAAGCAAGCCGTGAAACGCAATCATATCAAGGTAAGGGGAGGATCTTTGATCTTGAGTACCGGGCGCAATATCAATATTGATATCACCAACCAATAGAACGTTCTTAAATGATGAATATTTATGAAGGCATTCATTGAGCGACATTAAGAAGTTGTCAATATTTCTATTGCCTGGTGGTCGATAAATGGCAATTAAAATGGTGTCTGGATTGACTTTTAATACAAGAATATTCGCGTCAGAGAATTCTGGTTCATCAATGGTAGACAAATCAGTGTTCTTACAATAAATCACGGCACCTTCATTTTGCGTATGGTTGTTAGAAGTGGAAAAAGATGTGTATCCGTCAATTAAAGGAATGCTAGGATCACGAGTCAGCCAACACTCAGTCATAACAATAATATCCCACTCGATATTAGATCTAGATAATAACGTTTGAAAACTCGGCATGTTACGGTGAATACTGCGTATATTTTGTGTAATAATCTTTATTGAAGTTTTAGGATTTAGTAAAAGGTTCTTGCAGTCTTCTATTTCACATGTCGCTGATTTTGCAACAGCAAAAGAGTCTAAGTCATTATTAAAGTTTTTGGTAAAATCGGCCATCTTTCATTGTTGGGTATTTTAATGCACACATCGGTATTTGCAGGTATAAGAATGTTGATTCATTGAAACAAGTCTCGTTTACGAACAGCTGAAGCCTAGGAACAGTTAAGTTTAATATGGAACGATATTTTAATTTATAAGGATCGTAGTAGGTGGCGTTCTGCACTTTTTGCCCACCCCCTTGTGATAAAACCGTGAATTTATGTATGTTTATGTGTTTAGGAATAGGATGCATGTATTGTGTTGTGTTTGTGTAAATAGGTGAGTGTTGTAAGTAAGCAATAAATGTGCATAACAGGATGTTTTACTGTAAAAGGATCGTAGTAAGACATTAAAATAAAGGCAACCTTAACCCTAACAAAATTTATATTAATTCCGTATATCCTTAACGCGTCAAGCCCCTCATTAGCAGACACAATTAAAAACCTATTGTTGCGTTACCTTATGGATACGCGAGGGGCCTCATGCGTTAAATTACAGATTATAAAAAGTACTAACCTCTCATTTCCACCAGGTCCAGGCATGTGACAGTTAAGGTTTTTCACAGCCAATAAGTGGTTAGTATTCTTCAGTATTGCTAGCCATTCTGCATCATGTCTCAGACACAATTCTCCATCGTAGTCTGAAGGTACATCCAAAATCTGCAGATGTCTGCGTTTGGGCAAACATTTGTCCAATGCCAAAAACTTTGTCTCTGTACCGCTATCATGTGTAACAATTGCTGCATATTGGCAATGCAAGTGTGCAGAAAACCAAAATTCTGGTTTCAGTGTTTGGAGCAGTTTCATGGCTGGGACACTTCCTAATTGATTTGATTCAATATCTTCCCTGAAATGTTTAAATTTTAAATAAACAAAGGTATGCCAGACTATAATTGCACAATTTGGTTGTACCATCAAAAATGTCTGTGCATGAACAGTTTCAAAAAATTTTTGCTTGCAAGTTGTAAAGCATACTTTGCCCCGCCCGTTACGTTGTTGTCCAATAGCTTTACAAAAAAGGCATAGTCTCACAAACACCATTTGTTGAGACAAAGCCCTTTTTTGTAAAACCCTGTTTGTAACATTTATGACTTTTAAAATCTTAGTCAGTTGTCTGAATTTTGTGCATCACTCCTCAGTTGCATCCTGCACACCAAATGCAGGCTTATGGTGGTCAGCACAGACATTTGTGATAGTACATTAGTTAGTTGGTTATTTAATTTTTCATGTATGATTGATGCAATTATACTTGCACTTGAAAAATATTAGGTAGAAATTGTTTTTACCTCAAAAATGTTTTCCGTCTTAATAAATTTTCTGTATTGCCATAGTCTGTGATACCCCTCGGCCAGTCATGAGATAACATAACATGAAGTTTCTCTTTAATTTGGCTCATTCTAAACACTTCTAAACATCTGATGTGATAAACTGTCCTGAGTGACTTTCCTGTGTAAGGCAAACACTCCCAGTGTCCTTGTAGATAGTCCTGACCTTTATAAATTCCTGACATTCCTGAAAAATATTACAAAACATTAGTAATTACTAATTAGGCATAAGCAGGTTGTTGAAATACAACGAGGATAATTATACTAAAAATCTGATGGAAAAGTAAGTCATTAACTAACCTCCAATCCTCAAATCTCCATACTTTACAACACCAGCTCGCCCCAAATAATAAATGTTAGGGGCCACCCAACCACCATACGGGAGTTCTTGTAAATAGTTAGATGCTTCATGGTTACCGCCAATAAAAATTGTCAGTATTGGGGCTTTTTTCTCACCACTGTAATATCTGGAACAATTTCAAACAATCCATTGTAAATAAATATGATAAGGAGAGAGAATAATAATAAAACGGAAAGTTGGTACAGAATATACATGCACAACTCTCTGTCATTTCATATTGGTACAGAGTGATGTTAGGTGGCAAATAACCTAGCTAACTTACTTATAAAATGAACACATATTCTGGTATTTTTCTGGCACAGCCATTGCTCCTAAGTCTTCATGGTTTCGAACAGATTGGAAGTCACCGCAACATATCAATAGATCAATTTTTATGCCTTCTCTTTTCTGTATTGTTTCAATACACTCGTATATTGTTTCGAGTTCGCCATGGGCGCATCCTTCCACAGCGATTTTCATTTTTAATCACTAGATGGGCCAATAAAATGTAGTTGTCTAATAATATCTAATAGGTACCAGTCT
This sequence comes from Polia nebulosa, assembly GCA_951329385.1. Classification (NCBI taxonomy): domain Eukaryota; kingdom Metazoa; phylum Arthropoda; class Insecta; order Lepidoptera; family Noctuidae; genus Polia; species Polia nebulosa. Next base: position 12,882,258 of record OX589599.1, on the reverse strand, counting down.
TTCCAATATTAGAAATGCTATTAATTAACACACATCACACATGGTATTTCATTAATGAAATAACAACGACAACCTGACGCGACGCGCACTGACTCACTGCTCACTGACGTAATGACGTATACTTATAGTTTATAGTACTCCTTTGGTCAGTGACCCAAAGACACTGACGGCTGACGCTGAGTCGCTGACCTTCCCTCCCTACTACACAGTGTTGCCAGTAGCAGATTGTCAAATGTAACACGAGACAGCTCAAAAAGTAACAGTTTCACGGGAAAAGTAACATTATCCTTTTTTTTTACCTTGTTTTAAGAGGAAAACGACACTAATAGGTTCTAAGTTATTGAATTGTTGTTGAATGTCATGATTTAATGAAATAGTCGTCGCAGTTTTCGCGGGTTATCCTGGCACTTTTTCTTTTTGAATGTTGATCAAAATATGATTCGCGTCCGTAGCAAGTACGTATTTACAGAACTGAAATCATTAAAATCATCAACACAACCATCCAAGTTCATAATGATGCATGGAATGACTATTTCGTGAAATCATGACATTTGACATCAATTCCAACTGAGAGAATTGTATTGATGATTCTAATGATTATAATAAAATTCTATTAATACATACTTGTTACGGCCGCAAATCATATTTTGACCAACATACAACCTAACACTGTCCTGCAAATTGCAATAACACGGGAAAATTTGAATTTCCCAGGCTACTAAGTACATTTCACCTTGTCCGAAAAGTAACGTACAAACCATTTAAAACCATACTGTATGCATGTGTATACTTAAATCTATGTTTGTGTAAGAAACGATCTTTTAAAATCTGTTCAACGAAGTAGCTAGCTATTATTGAAATAAACCCATACGAAGCAACACCTCTTTAACTTTAACTACACCCTTTCAAACAAATCTAAACCGTATCACCAAGGAACATGGTCGAATCTCGAGCCGAATGAAAAATCTACTTGTGTGGTCTAGTGATTAGTGCGAATACAAAGCGCCGCATTACTTAGATAAGGAACTCGTTTGCTTTGAGTGATTTGTGCACATAATAAGAAAAGTAATTAACGTGTTTGTTACGAAATATTTCGATTGGATTATCTCTTTAAATACGTGACCTACATTGCAACTTATGGGATAATGACTACTACAGCGGAACAATTGCTTTCTGAAGAAATGTCCAAAACAAAGACTTACAAAAGGATACATTGAAACACGATTGCAAAGCATTGATGAATATTGGAAGAAGTTTACTACGGCGCTCCATAGCCTATTAAAGGTGGTACCTAAAGAAAAAAAGAATGACGTTCCGTATTTTGCAAACGAAGACTACTTTGTGTGGCTGTGATCTCCCCATTGAGCATGGAGTTCCGCAGGGCAGCATCCTCGGTCCCACGTTATTTTTAACCTACATCAATGACCTTTGCGATCTGAACATGCCCAATGGGAGGATTATTTCGTTCGCCGATGACACGGCGCTCTTGTTCCAGGGTGACACATGGCAAGAGGTTTACAGTTGCGCTCAGCAGGGCTTTGATTTGGTCCAGGCATGGTTAGCTTCCAATAAATTAACACTCAACGTGGATAAAACTAAATATGTCTCTTTTTTCATCAAAACCTCTACCCTTCCCTGTCATAATTTAACGGCTCACACCTCTAACTGTTTTTCCACACATTCTGCTACTTGCTCATGTCCCACCCTGCATAGGACGGATGCGATTAGGTACTTGGGAGTTATTTTGGACAGCGCGCTTAGCTTTCATCCACATATTAATCTTCTTGTCTCAAGAACTCGTAAATTAATTTACATATTTAAAAACCTCCGCCATGTCGCAAACCCTAAAATTATAAAAATGGTATATCTCGCACTGTGTCAATCATTGATTAGGTACTTATTACATAACCATATGGGGTGGAGCTAATAAAAAATCCATGCTGAAGCTCGAGCGTGCCCAGAGAGCAGTCTTGAAGGTGGGTCACTTCTTACCATTCCTACACTCAACTAAAGACTTATATGAAAATACTGGTGTCCTAACGGTACGCCAATTATTCATACTACATGCAACCCTCCGTAAACATTCCCAGCTTCACTACGATCCCACGGCTTTAGTACATAAGCTACGTAAATACGCAGTAGGTATGTCTGACAATGCGATTGCATACAAAATTTTCACGGCGTCACTTCATCTTTCTTGGCAGTTACCTGTATAATAAATTAAACGAAATCTTGTCAATTTACCCCCTTTGTAAACAATCCTGTAAAAACACGATATTTAACTGGCTGAAATCGCTGGATTACGATACCACAGAGAAATTATTTCTCATCCCATCTTAATCATTTAACTCGCAGACGGATACAGTGGCACTCACACATAATCACAACGCAACATACACATCTTTCATCTCACAGTATCATTTTACCCACAAGACTTCACACATACACCACACAGTACACCTTATATTCACACATCACGCACCACACACACACAACGTCACACTCCACACACACACACACAACGTCAAACTCCACACACACACACACACACAGAGCGTCACACTCCAGTCACTCCACACACGACCACCCACCTCAGTACATACAAAACATCCCATAACAGTTATTATTATTTTTTATTATTGTTTTTATTTTAATATTTATGTTAACTACTTTTCCTTTGCTTCTCTTTCATAGAAATAACAAAATGCTTGTGCTTGTACTTTAAACTGCTGTAATGTACCGTATGAAGACCTAAACACTGGGAGCCTGGAGGTCCGTAACACAGGGTTTCCCTAGTACGGACTCCAGTCTCTCGCAAAGGAGCTTTGTCTACTTAATACGAGTATATATGGTCTAGTCCTAAGATGTTAGTTCTAAGCCAACCTTTGTGGAGAGAGAAATAAATAAATTTATAATTATTATTGAAGATTTAAACCCCCCCCCCCCCCTCCCATGTATTAATTTTTTATGCAGCATTTAATTATGTATGCAGGGTGATTTGAAAGATCTTTTATCGATTAACCATAACCCCAGGTTAAGCGACATTGCTTACAAAACCAGCACAATTTATGAAGGAAATAAATCCTGCTTTTTCTGGAATCTATGAAGATTGGACTACATTTAAAGATCTTTTCACATCGTAACTGAGAGTAATTACGAGCGAGCTTGGGATTTATTACGAGATCGGTATGGTAACCGGCGGATCATAGTGAATTCTCTCATTCGAAAACTAATGATGCAGAAGAAGATTACTTCTCAAACTGCTTTTAATATAACATTGTTAGACACAACCAGTGAGTGCATCAATAGTTTAAGAAATCTAAAAGTGTCGACTGAGTCTTGGGATCCATTCATCATATTTGTGACTGTGCAGAAGCTGGATCCAGATTCATATCGGGAATGGGAACAGATTTCGTATAAAGATAATTTAGAGGAATTACCTAAATGGGAAGAACTTGTGAGGTTCTTACAAACTAAATTTCGCACACTAGAACTAATCGCTCCGCCCTCCAGAGATAAACCACCACAAGGTAAAGAATATACAGTCCACGCTTCTACAATACCTGCCGCTACTAAACCAAGAAGTTGTTTGCTTTATAAGGAGAACCATACGCTATTGCAAGGGTTTTACTAAAATGGAACCAACAGAGAGGTGTGAATATGTGAAGAAGTACCAGCTATGTTTCAATAGTCTGGCACCAGGACACTCAGCTAGAAAGTGTCAGTTAAACATGTCCTGCCGCATTTTTCAGAAGCGCCACCAGTCTCTTGTTCATCAACATGCAAATACAAGTACCACCAATCAATTGGATAACAAGCAACATCTAAGTGAAGACCAAACTAAACCAAAGGAAGCTAGTGAACCAGTTGAGCTTGCATCGCATTTCACCGCCAGTACACGCACAGCATTATTAGCCACAGCACTTGTGCCAGTTTGTAACGAATCAGGACGAGTGTCAGTACTGCGTACGCTCATTGATCAGGGCTCGCAGGCCACGTTCATTAGTGAGAGAGCTGCCCAGCTGTTACGGCTCAAGAGAATGCATGCTCACGCAACAGTCAATGGGGTTGGCTCGACCACAACTGTCGTTAAACACGCTGCATATATCGAGCTTCGATCAAGACACGACGACAGTGTTAAGTTAAAAGTGAAGGCTTATATTATGTCAACACGAATCACAACGCAATTACCATAACATACCATTCCCATCAGCACCTGGTCTCATTTAGAAGGTCTCGTATCAGTCGAGCCAGGTTTCAATAAACGAGAAAGAGTTGATCTGCTACTAGGTGTCGAAGTATGTGCCCAAATATTAAGAAGCGATATCATCAAAGGTCCCCCAGGTTCTCCATGCGCTCAAAATACTAGCCTAGGGTGGATCCTGTTTGGAAACGTACATGAAAAAGGAAATACAAATGATTTTATTGTGATGCACCACAGCCTTGACTTAGACAAGATGTTAAAAGCGATGTGCGAGTTGGATATTGAAGATAAAACTACACTAACACAAGAAGAAAGAAAATGTGAAGAAATTTACCAATCCACTCACTCAAGAACAGAAGACGGGCGGTACATTGTCAAACTACCAAGAAAAACAGACAAGCTGTTATCAATACAAGGAGGAACAAGAGATATAGCTATAAAGAGACTTTATCAATTGCAAAAAAAGACTAGAGAAGAATCCTACACTAACAACAGAATATACGAAGGTCACGGATGAACACATAAATATGAATCATATGGAAGAAATATCACAAGAAGAAATAAATAAAGATAGTGTTTACCTGCCACATCATGCAGTGGTAAAAGAAAACAAGGAAACTACGAAAGTCAGAATAGTTTCTAATGCATCGCAAAAGGGAAACAACAATGTTTCTTTGAATGACGAACAACTAGTAGGACCCCAGCTACAAATAGATATGAGGAGTCTCATCATGAAATGGCGAACGAACAAGATTTGTTTTGCAGCTGACATACATCGCATGTACCGTATGGTTTTAGTGACGAAAGAAGACAGGGACCTGCAAATAATTGTATGGAGGAGTGACCCTAGCCACCCAGTCAAGGACTATAGACTACACTACAAATTGTTACATTCTGGATTTATAGACACTGAAAAATAAAACAATGTAAAAATATGTATAAAATTCATTTTATTTAATTAACAATAAGTTTTAACCTTACCACGCGTTTGTTTCAGATGTACTAGAAGAATTAAAGGAGAAAGGTTATATTGGAACACATAGAAATATAACAATTCACCAACATTTCAAGATCAGAGATTTACTGAGTTAACTTTCAATGGAGTAGCAATAAAACTATTCCATGCATGTCAGGTCAACAAGCTATAAGATTTGTCAATGGGCTAATATTACACAAATAAGATTCCCAGTCACGCAAGTAAACCAGCTTGGCTATTTACCACCTACTTAGACTAGTAGGGCCTTTGACTCAATTGTTTTTATTATTTGTATCAAAAAGATACTTTAGCCAAAAAAGAAAATCGAAAGAATTTTTCAAATCTGTTTTAAAATTAAGCAAGATAGAAACCTTTCAAATCTTGTGGAAGGGGAAACTATCAAGTTTGAGAAAAAGGATGCACACACAATTATGAATTTATGACGTCATCACAATTAGGTTACAAGCGTACAAAAGAGGTAGCGAGATGTCCCCACCACACTCCCACTCTTCCTTATGCCAGTTTTTGAAATGTTTATTGCTTCTTCATTTAATAACCCATAAGTGTTATTTGCTGTTTCATATATAATATTGTACAAAAAAAATAAACAAGAAAACAATGTAAAATATTATCTTGAACAGAATCAACTATTCTGCAGTATATTCCATTCCATGATCTTTAGCTCTCTACCTGTTTATAGAAACCTTAGAAATTCACTTTCAGTTCGTTTAAGTTCAGATACATTGAATAACAAATTAGTCTAAAAATTTGTAGACAAGACATTCTTGTTTTAATTTATTTAAACCTATTATGTACATCAATTTCCATAAATTGCACTTCATTTATTGCCTAAATTTATATTAGTTTTCGTACTACTAGAAGAAATAATAAGAAATTCTTATAATAACAACTAAATTGAGCTAAAAGTTATCACTTAGTCACAATCATGACACCAATCAGCTAAAACGTTGATGATGTCAACATGTATTCATTTTACTAATGGCAAAAATAGTGCATTTAGATGGCTTGTTTCTTAGAATACTACCTGGTGGTATCATCATTGCGAAACAAATAATTATGACAGCCTGCAACATGGTCAGCTTTTGAAAACGATAATATATAAAATCCTAGGTGGGCACAGCTAATCTAAAAGTTAACTTCATTAATCGTTAACTCGCTAATGAAAAAGTTAACTTCGTTAATCGTTAAAAATTCGAAAATTTAACGTAAGTTAAAGTTAACCGTTAAAAGTTAACGATCAAAAACGTATGTCGTTTAATGCTTTTGGCGCCTTTTGGGATGGGCTATCTATCATAGGTAATCGCTAGAAAGCAAATTACGATAGTGTTATAGAAAGAGAGAAAAAAAGGAGACCATTCAACCGTCGAACATTTAGTTGATTTAGTACCCAAACGTGAAAGTGGAGTCGCTGGAAAAAATGTTTAGAGGCTGGACTGGAGTGATAGGTTGTGATTGTCGAAATGCCAAAATGTAAGGGGTTGATCTCGTAACATTTCGACAGCGCTTGTCAATCCGACACATTTTTTACTTTTTGACAATCCAGCACGCTTTTGCTGATAGAAAATATCACTTGTATAAAGCCTCTGGAGGTTATTTCATAGTGAAAAACACGGGTATTGACACTAGGCCAATGACAATACTGTTACACTAGAAAAAGTGTCTTTCTATTAGCGAAAGTTAACGGAAGTTAACAAGAGAGTTTTTTTTTTAGTAACTTTAAAGTTGATCTGTTATGCATTTTGTTTACTTCGTTAATTAACGATTAACGAGATAATTAATGCCCACCTAAGTATACAATGTCTGATAATGTTAGAACAAGTTTAGTAGTATGCAATCAATAAAAAGGATGTCAAATTATTCACGGGATAAATTTCCTCTACAAATGTATTTACTAGATTGAGGACTATCTGAATCTAATAAAGAACTTGTGTCAGTACTTCCATCAAAATCTGAAGTACTATAAATAGACATGTTACGCCTCTTGAATGTTTTTCTTGGACGGGCTGATGTTGGTGTCTTGCATTCATAAATTACACTATCAAAACTTGCTATTGAAGTGTCTAGTGTTGCAACGGGTGGAGATTTCTCATTCTCAATGGGTGTAACAGGTGCAGGCAGAAGTAGTGCCAGCTTTGATGTATTAACTGGAGTTTGGATAGCTGGACTTGTTACAGTACCTAGCATATCTGGATTTTCTCTTATAGACGACCTTACAACTTCTAATGGTGAGTCAGATTTTAAGTCTTCACTTGGAGTACTAGTATCGACAAAAGGCTTTTTCATACTCCGACCCATCTTTGCCATGATTACTTGTACTGGGTCATCAATCCCCAATTTCTCACACAGTTCAACTGTTTGTGGGTTCATTATTGGCACTGATGGAATTGTTTTAGGGGTTTCTGGATTGTAAACAGGAGCTGTTCTTACAAAACTATCTTCTCTTATTTTTAGACTTCCAAGTAAATTAATTACATTCTCTTTCTCTTCTTGTGTAGGTGTGAAATCATGCCTGTAATGATTGATTAACACATTAATAATATTCTTTATTTTCTCATATTCACAATCACAGTACAAAGTCATTGTAAAACACTAGAGACTGGTGTCTGTTGTAGGTAAAACCTGTAATAAAGATCACCAGGCTTATCCTCCATCAGACAACTCACTTATGACTAAAGGTTGTTCCAAATAAACGTGCAATAACGTTCATTGACCCACCTACATTTATTGACATTTTTAATTTGAAAAACGGAATTAATGACTCAAAGCTGTCCCGAATCAACATCTCTCGTGATCCTTAACATTGTCTAATAATGAAAAACGATTTATATTTAACTGTTCAGGTACATAAGAAGAGTTATTAGGGAAAGGTCAATGTACTCTATTGCAAATTTATCTGAAACATAGTATAGTGACTGCATTAAAATAACCTACAGGTAGTAAATAATAAAATACTATTAATTCCATAATAAAGTGAAACAAAAAGAAAACTAAGACAATTCTGATGTTTGTGTGAGTGTGTCTGTTCTGATGTGAGAGTGAGAGAAAGTGTGTGTGTGTGAGAGTGAGTATGTGGGTGATGGTGTAATGGGCTTGTGTGTTAAATTTTAGATCGTTCCATGCCAGCAAACGTTACTTTAAGGGTTTCAATAAACTTTCTGTTGCATTGTACTCAATGCTTTGAAGCCACGAGCAAACTTTTTCTTGCACTGTGCTCTAGAAAGAGAATAAATTAAAAGCTGTTTGTTAATTTTATTGTATAGGTATGGACCCAGGAAACCGTAAAATTTATGTGCTAGACTGAAATTATATCTATTAGTCGTGCAGACATCAGTAGTCCTCCTCTTACCTGAGTTTGTTTTGGGGTCGTAAGACAGTTCCGAGTGCTTCTTAATAACTGTCCGGAGAATAAAAAGCTGCCTAACGGTCAGTACCTTACAGCGCTGATACAGATCAAAAGTAGGGTATCGTATGGGTAGGAAAGAACTTACTTTTAATATGGCTCTTTGGGCTCTCTCCAGTTTCAGAAGGTAAGTTTTAGGTGCTCCACCCCAAGAAGTTATACAATAAGACAGTAAGGATTGGCACAGTGCGAAATAAACAGTTTTAATTAAGGAAGTGTCAGCAATATGACGCAGAGATTTAAATATATAAATAAGTTTTCTAATTCTAGGTACTAAGGTCTCAATGTGGTGTTGGAAATTAAGTTGGTTGTGTAAGTTTGTTGTATTATAACACCCAAATATTTAATGGTGCTAGTTTTTGACAAAAGCGGACAATTACATGAATTGTTGGATGGTAAGTTGCAGCTGTGCGAGATAATAGGAAGGTTTGGTATGTCTTGCTTTCTGAGTGTATATGTCATGAACTTAGTCTTTTCAACATTTAAGGTAAGGATGTTCTCATTAAGCCATTTAGATACATGGTTGAACCCGTTTTGAGCGTGTCTAAAAACATCTTCCCACGTGTCACCATAAAAAAGTAATGCAGTATCATCGGCGAAAGTAATTATTTTCCCATTGGTCAAGTCTATGTTACAAAGGTTGTTTATGTAAACTAGAAACAGGGTCGGGCCGCGGATACTGCCTTGTGGGACGCCATATTCAATTAGCAGTTCATCACTGGTCCAAACATCCACTCTAACAACCTGTGTTCTACCCTTCAGGTAACTCGCAAACAAATCCAGTGGCAAACCTCTAATTCCCAAATGTTCTAGCTTGTTAATCAAGATAGGGACAGACACTGTGTCAAATGCTTTGGCTAAATCGAGATAGATGGCTAAGGCCTTTTTCTTATTGTCTAGCTTAGATATTATTAATTCCGTTAGTTGATTAACAGCATCTGACGTTGATTTATTTGCGCGGAATCCAAATTGGGATGGAGACAATAGATGATTTGCTTCCAGAAAATTAACAAGTCTGATGTTCATAAGGCGCTCCAATATTTTAGATGGGGTTGGAAGGATGGAAATAGGTCTATAATTATTGACACAGCATCTATCCCCACTCTTGAAAACCGGGACTATTTGAGATTTTTTAAATGCAGAAGGGAATACACCCGTAGTAAATGACAAATTACATAAAAAAGTTAAAGGAGGAACAATGATGTCAGTAAATTGTTTTACGAAACTCGCTGAGACTTTATCAACCCCCACTGCACAGTCATTCTTGAGGTTAGAAACTAACGATTTTATTTCAAATTCATCTGTAGGCAAAAGAACTATTGAATTAACGAAAGAATTAGCTGTTTGTAACGAACTAGCGTCATTTGGTGTATTAGTTTTATTAATTGTAATTTTTTCAGCCAAAGATTTACCAACGCCCGCAAAAAACGAGTTTGTATCATTGACGGAAGCTGACGGTTTGTTGGGGCAAATTAATTGTGTTGCTTTGTCCTTTTTATTTGAGGTATATGTAATATCTTTTATGGTTTTCCACAACTTCTTGTTATTATTTCCGGCTTTCCTAATCAGATCCTTTTCATAGTCAAGCTTAGTTTTCTTCAAAATATTATTACAAAAATTCCTGTATCTTCGATATGTGCATTCTATAATTTCATTTCCAGGATTTTTCTTTGATTTTACATAAAGTTTGTCACGGTTTCGCATACATTTCATAAGTCCCTTAGTTATCCAGGGCTTAAGAATTAATTTGCGTACGGGGCTTTTAATAGTGTGAGTGTTATTTTCTATGACATTAGAGAGCAATCCTATGAAAAAATCTGCTGCTACGTTAACATCAGTCATGGTATATAACGGACTAAAATCAGTACATTCTATCCTTCGGAGTCAATACGACAGCATGTTTTTTTAATTGATTGCTTAGATTTAGTGTCCATGAATAGTATAACGGAATCATGATCAGTAATAGATGTCTGTGCCGCGTAGCAATGAGCAGTCAGCCTTGTCTTCAATATTATACGAGTATGATCCAAACATGTACGACTGTGAGTAGGGATCGTGTGGGCTGGAAGCAAGCCGTGAAACGCAATCATATCAAGGTAAGGGGAGGATCTTTGATCTTGAGTACCGGGCGCAATATCAATATTGATATCACCAACCAATAGAACGTTCTTAAATGATGAATATTTATGAAGGCATTCATTGAGCGACATTAAGAAGTTGTCAATATTTCTATTGCCTGGTGGTCGATAAATGGCAATTAAAATGGTGTCTGGATTGACTTTTAATACAAGAATATTCGCGTCAGAGAATTCTGGTTCATCAATGGTAGACAAATCAGTGTTCTTACAATAAATCACGGCACCTTCATTTTGCGTATGGTTGTTAGAAGTGGAAAAAGATGTGTATCCGTCAATTAAAGGAATGCTAGGATCACGAGTCAGCCAACACTCAGTCATAACAATAATATCCCACTCGATATTAGATCTAGATAATAACGTTTGAAAACTCGGCATGTTACGGTGAATACTGCGTATATTTTGTGTAATAATCTTTATTGAAGTTTTAGGATTTAGTAAAAGGTTCTTGCAGTCTTCTATTTCACATGTCGCTGATTTTGCAACAGCAAAAGAGTCTAAGTCATTATTAAAGTTTTTGGTAAAATCGGCCATCTTTCATTGTTGGGTATTTTAATGCACACATCGGTATTTGCAGGTATAAGAATGTTGATTCATTGAAACAAGTCTCGTTTACGAACAGCTGAAGCCTAGGAACAGTTAAGTTTAATATGGAACGATATTTTAATTTATAAGGATCGTAGTAGGTGGCGTTCTGCACTTTTTGCCCACCCCCTTGTGATAAAACCGTGAATTTATGTATGTTTATGTGTTTAGGAATAGGATGCATGTATTGTGTTGTGTTTGTGTAAATAGGTGAGTGTTGTAAGTAAGCAATAAATGTGCATAACAGGATGTTTTACTGTAAAAGGATCGTAGTAAGACATTAAAATAAAGGCAACCTTAACCCTAACAAAATTTATATTAATTCCGTATATCCTTAACGCGTCAAGCCCCTCATTAGCAGACACAATTAAAAACCTATTGTTGCGTTACCTTATGGATACGCGAGGGGCCTCATGCGTTAAATTACAGATTATAAAAAGTACTAACCTCTCATTTCCACCAGGTCCAGGCATGTGACAGTTAAGGTTTTTCACAGCCAATAAGTGGTTAGTATTCTTCAGTATTGCTAGCCATTCTGCATCATGTCTCAGACACAATTCTCCATCGTAGTCTGAAGGTACATCCAAAATCTGCAGATGTCTGCGTTTGGGCAAACATTTGTCCAATGCCAAAAACTTTGTCTCTGTACCGCTATCATGTGTAACAATTGCTGCATATTGGCAATGCAAGTGTGCAGAAAACCAAAATTCTGGTTTCAGTGTTTGGAGCAGTTTCATGGCTGGGACACTTCCTAATTGATTTGATTCAATATCTTCCCTGAAATGTTTAAATTTTAAATAAACAAAGGTATGCCAGACTATAATTGCACAATTTGGTTGTACCATCAAAAATGTCTGTGCATGAACAGTTTCAAAAAATTTTTGCTTGCAAGTTGTAAAGCATACTTTGCCCCGCCCGTTACGTTGTTGTCCAATAGCTTTACAAAAAAGGCATAGTCTCACAAACACCATTTGTTGAGACAAAGCCCTTTTTTGTAAAACCCTGTTTGTAACATTTATGACTTTTAAAATCTTAGTCAGTTGTCTGAATTTTGTGCATCACTCCTCAGTTGCATCCTGCACACCAAATGCAGGCTTATGGTGGTCAGCACAGACATTTGTGATAGTACATTAGTTAGTTGGTTATTTAATTTTTCATGTATGATTGATGCAATTATACTTGCACTTGAAAAATATTAGGTAGAAATTGTTTTTACCTCAAAAATGTTTTCCGTCTTAATAAATTTTCTGTATTGCCATAGTCTGTGATACCCCTCGGCCAGTCATGAGATAACATAACATGAAGTTTCTCTTTAATTTGGCTCATTCTAAACACTTCTAAACATCTGATGTGATAAACTGTCCTGAGTGACTTTCCTGTGTAAGGCAAACACTCCCAGTGTCCTTGTAGATAGTCCTGACCTTTATAAATTCCTGACATTCCTGAAAAATATTACAAAACATTAGTAATTACTAATTAGGCATAAGCAGGTTGTTGAAATACAACGAGGATAATTATACTAAAAATCTGATGGAAAAGTAAGTCATTAACTAACCTCCAATCCTCAAATCTCCATACTTTACAACACCAGCTCGCCCCAAATAATAAATGTTAGGGGCCACCCAACCACCATACGGGAGTTCTTGTAAATAGTTAGATGCTTCATGGTTACCGCCAATAAAAATTGTCAGTATTGGGGCTTTTTTCTCACCACTGTAATATCTGGAACAATTTCAAACAATCCATTGTAAATAAATATGATAAGGAGAGAGAATAATAATAAAACGGAAAGTTGGTACAGAATATACATGCACAACTCTCTGTCATTTCATATTGGTACAGAGTGATGTTAGGTGGCAAATAACCTAGCTAACTTACTTATAAAATGAACACATATTCTGGTATTTTTCTGGCACAGCCATTGCTCCTAAGTCTTCATGGTTTCGAACAGATTGGAAGTCACCGCAACATATCAATAGATCAATTTTTATGCCTTCTCTTTTCTGTATTGTTTCAATACACTCGTATATTGTTTCGAGTTCGCCATGGGCGCATCCTTCCACAGCGATTTTCATTTTTAATCACTAGATGGGCCAATAAAATGTAGTTGTCTAATAATATCTAATAGGTACCAGTCTTTCCAATATTAGAAATGCTATTAATTAACACACATCACACATGGTATTTCATTAATGAAATAACAACGACAACCTGACGCGACGCGCACTGACTCACTGCTCACTGACGTAATGACGTATACTTATAGTTTATAGTACTCCTTTGGTCACTGACCCAAAGACACTGACGGCTGACGCTGAGTCGCTGACCTTCCCTCCCTACTACACAGTGTTGCCAGTAGCAGATTGTCAAATGTAACACGAGACAGCTCAAAAAGTAACATTTTCACGGGAAAAGTAACATTATCCTTTTTTTTTACCTTGTTTTAAGAGGAAAACGACACTAATAGGTTCTAAGTTATTGAATTGTTGTTGAATGTCATGATTTAATGAAATAGTCGTCGCAGTTTTCGCGGGTTATCCTGGCACTTTTTCTTTTTGAATGTTGATCAAAATATGATTCGCGTCCGTAGCAAGTACGTATTTACAGAACTGAAATCATTAAAATCATCAACACAACCATCCAAGTTCATAATGATGCATGGAATGACTATTTCGTGAAATCATGACATTTGACATCAATTCCAACTGAGAGAATTGTATTGATGATTCTAATGATTATAATAAAATTCTATTAATACATACTTGTTACGGCCGCAAATCATATTTTGACCAACATACAACCTAACACTGTCCTGCAAATTGCAATAACACGGGAAAATTTGAATTTCCCAGGCTACTAAGTACATTTCACCTTGTCCGAAAAGTAACGTACAAACCATTTAAAACCATACTGTATGCATGTGTATACTTAAATCTATGTTTGTGTAAGAAACGATCTTTTAAAATCTGTTTAACGAAGTAGCTAGCTATTATTGAAATAAACCCATACGAAGCAACACCTCTTTAACTTTAACTACGCCCTTTCAAACAAATCTAAACCGTATCACCAAGGAACATGGTCGAATCTCGAGCCGAATGAAAAATCTACTTGTGTGGTCTAGTGATTAGTGCGAATACAAAGCGCCGCATTACTTAGATAAGGAACTCGTTTGCTTTGAGTGATTTGTGCACATAATAAGAAAAGTAATTAACGTGTTTGTTACGAAATATTTCGATTGGATTATCTCTTTAAATACGTGACCTACATTGCAACTTATGGGATAATGACACATACAGCGGAACAATTGCTTTCTGAAGAAATGTCCAAAACAAAGACTTACAAAAGGATACATTGAAACACGATTGCAAAGCATTGATGAATATTGGAAGAAGTTTACTACGGCGCTCCATAGCCTATTAAAGGTGGTACCTAAAGAAAAAAAGAATGACGTTCCGTATTTTGCAAACGAAGACTACTTTGTGTGGCTGTGATCTCCCCATTGAGCATGGAGTTCCGCAGGGCAGCATCCTCGGTCCCACGTTATTTTTAACCTACATCAATGACCTTTGCGATCTGAACATGCCCAATGGGAGGATTATTTCGTTCGCCGATGACACGGCGCTCTTGTTCCAGGGTGACACATGGCAAGAGGTTTACAGTTGCGCTCAGCAGGGCTTTGATTTGGTCCAGGCATGGTTAGCTTCCAATAAATTAACACTCAACGTGGATAAAACTAAATATGTCTCTTTTTCCATCAAAACCTCTACCCTTCCCTGTCATAATTTAACGGCTCACACCTCTAACTGTTTTTCCACACATTCTGCTACTTGCTCATGTCCCACCCTGCATAGGACGGATGCGATTAGGTACTTGGGAGTTATTTTGGACAGCGCGCTTAGCTTTCATCCACATATTAATCTTCTTGTCTCAAGAACTCGTAAATTAATTTACATATTTAAAAACCTCCGCCATGTCGCAAACCCTAAAATTATAAAAATGGTATATCTCGCACTGTGTCAATCATTGATTAGGTACTTATTACATAACCATATAGGGTGGAGCTAATAAAACATCCATGCTGAAGCTCGAGCGTGCCCAGAGAGCAGTCTTGAAGGTGGGTCACTTCTTACCATTCCTACACTCAACTAAAGACTTATATGAAAATACTGGTGTCCTAACGGTACGCCAATTATTCATACTACATGCAACCCTCCGTAAACATTCCCAGCTTCACTACGATCCCACGGCTTTAGTACATAAGCTACGTAAATACGCAGTAGGTATGTCTGACAATGCGATTGCATACAAAATTTTCACGGCGTCACTTCATCTTTCTTGGCAGTTACCTGTATAATAAATTAAACGAAATCTTGTCAATTTACCCCCTTTGTAAACAATCCTGTAAAAACACGATATTTAACTGGCTGAAATCGCTGGATTACGATACCACAGAGAAATTATTTCTCATCCCATCTTAATCATTTAACTCGCAGACGGATACAGTGGCACTCACACATAATCACAACGCAACATACACATCTTTCATCTCACAGTATCATTTTACCCACAAGACTTCACACATACACCACACAGTACACCTTATATTCACACATCACGCACCACACACACACAACGTCACACTCCACACACACACACACAACGTCAAACTCCACACACACACACACACACAGAGCGTCACACTCCAGTCACTCCACACACGACCACCTCAGTACATACAAAACATCCCATAACAGTTATTATTATTTTTTATTATTGTTTTTATTTTAATATTTATGTTAACTACTTTTCCTTTGCTTCTCTTTCATAGAAATAACAAAATGCTTGTGCTTGTACTTTAAACTGCTGTAATGTACCGTATGAAGACCTAAACACTGGGAGCCTGGAGGTCCGTAACACAGGGTTTCCCTAGTACGGACTCCAGTCTCTCGCAAAGGAGCTTTGTCTACTTAATACGAGTATATATGGTCTAGTCCTAAGATGTTAGTTCTAAGCCAACCTTTGTGGAGAGAGAAATAAATAAATTTATTATTATTATTGAAGATTTAAACCCCCCCCCCCCCCCCCCTCCCATGTATTAATTTTTTATGCAGCATTTAATTATGTATGCAGGGTGATTTGAAAGATCTTTTATCGATTAACCATAACCCCAGGTTAAGCGACATTGCTTACAAAACCAGCACAATTTATGAAGGAAATAAAACCTGCTTTTTCTGGAATCTATGAAGATTGGACTACATTCAAAGATCTTTTCACATCGTAACTGAGAGTAATTACGAGCGAGCTTGGGATTTATTACGAGATCGGTATGGTAACCGGCGGATCATAGTGAATTCTCTCATTCGAAAACTAATGATGCAGAAGAAGATTACTTCTCAAACTGCTTTTAATATAACATTGTTAGACACAACCAGTGAGTGCATCAATAGTTTAAGAAATCTAAAAGTGTCGACTGAGTCTTGGGATCCATTCATCATATTTGTGACTGTGCAGAAGCTGGATCCAGATTCACATCGGGAATGGGAACAGTTTTCGTATAAAGATAATTTAGAGGAATTACCTAAATGGGAAGAACTTGTGAGGTTCTTACAAACTAAATTTCGCACACTAGAACTAATCGCTCCGCCCTCCCGAGATAAACCACCACAAGGTAAAGAATATACAGTCCACGCTTCTACAATACCTGCCGCTACTAAACCAAGAAGTTGTTTGCTTTATAAGGAGAACCATACGCTATTGCAAGGGTTTTACTAAAATGGAACCAACAGAGAGGTGTGAATATGTGAAGAAGTACCAGCTATGTTTCAATAGTCTGGCACCAGGACACTCAGCTAGAAAGTGTCAGTTAAACATGTCCTGCCGCATTTTTCAGAAACGCCACCAGTCTCTTGTTCATCAACATGCAAATACAAGTACCACCAATCAATTGGATAACAAGCAACATCTAAGTGAAGACCAAACTAAACCAAAGGAAGCTAGTGAACCAGTTGAGCTTGCATCGCATTTCACCGCCAGTACACGCACAGCATTATTAGCCACAGCACTTGTGCCAGTTTGTAACGAATCAGGACGAGTGTCAGTACTGCGTACGCTCATTGATCAGGGCTCGCAGGCCACGTTCATTAGTGAGAGAGCTGCCCAGCTGTTACGGCTCAAGAGAATGCATGCTCACGCAACAGTCAATGGGGTTGGCTCGCCAACAACTATCGTTAAACACGCTGCATATATCGAGCTTCGATCAAGACACGACGACAGTTTTAAGTTAAAAGTGAAGGCTTATATTATGTCAACACGAATCACAACGCAATTACCATAACATAACATTCCCATCAGCACCTGGTCTCATTTAGAAGGTCTCGTATCAGTCGAGCCAGGTTTCAATAAACGAGAAAGAGTTGATCTGCTACTAGGTGTCGAAGTATGTGCCCAAATATTAAGAAGCGATATCATCAAAGGTCCCCCAGGTTCTCCATGCGCTCAAAATACTAGCCTAGGGTGGATCCTGTTTGGAAACGTACATGAAAAAGGAAATACAAATGATTTTATTGTGATGCACCACAGCCTTGACTTAGACAAGATGTTAAAAGCGATGTGCGAGTTGGATATTGAAGATAAAACTACACTAACACAAGAAGAAAGAAAATGTGAAGAAATTTACCAATCCACTCACTCAAGAACAGAAGACGGGCGGTACATTGTCAAACTACCAAGAAAAACAGACAAGCTGTTATCAATACAAGGAGGAACAAGAGATATAGCTATAAAGAGACTTTATCAATTGGAAAAAAGACTAGAGAAGAATCCTACACTAACAACAGAATATACGAAGGTCATGGATGAACACATAAATATGAATCATATGGAAGAAATATCACAAGAAGAAATAAATAAAGATAGTGTTTACCTGCCACATCGTGCAGTGGTAAAAGAAGACAAGGAAACTACGAAAGTCAGAATAGTTTATAATGCATCGCAAAAGGGAAACAACAATGTTTCTTTGAATGACGAACAACTAGTAGAACCCCAGCTACAAATAGATATGAGGAGTCTCATCATGAAATGGCGGACGAAGAAGATTTGTTTTGTAGCTGACATACAACGCATGTACCGTATGGTCTTAGTGACGAAAGAAGACAGGGACCTGCAAATAATTGTATGGAGGAGTGACCCTAGCCACCCAGTCAAGGACTATAGATTTACGCACGTCACTTTCGGGACAGCATCTGCTCCATACTTGGCCGTTCGAACTTTACATCAAGTCGCAGATGATGAAGGAACCGTGTGCCCTGATGCTGCCAAAATGATTAAAGAAGTTTTCTATGTTGATGATCCTATTTTATTATAAGGATAAAATATTCGCTTGGAGTGACTCCACAATAGTGCTTTCTTGGCTACGTGCAGACCCAACGAGATGGCAAGTTTTTGTAAGAAACCGAGCAGTTGAAATATTGGATAACACGGGGAGAACATATTCTGGAGTTAAAGGAAGATAAGCAATGATGGAAGGGCCCGAAATGGCTAAGACAGAAAGTAATAACATTCAATGAACCTGACAACCTAATCACAAATTTAGAAAAAAGAAAAGTAATACAAACAAATTTAAAATTAGAAGAAAAAAGCCTAGAAAATCAATTTCACCAATTTGATACTTTAGAAGAAGTTTTAAAATCAATAACCTATTGCAAAAGATTTCTCAAGGGAAAAAAGTTGATAAACAAAGATGCAGTCATAATTACTCAGGAGATGTATGAAAAGATTCAATAATGAAATTATGAATTTCAGCAACGGGAAAGAAGTAAAAAGGGATAGCAAATTAAAATTCCTTTTTTTTTTTTTTGGTGGGGGGTGGGAAATCATCCTATGACTTCTCCCGCTCTGGGTGGAGCGGGAGGGCGTGTCAGACTCTTACTGACTAAAACCCACCCCTGTTCCTTCCTGCCTTTGAGTGCCCAGGGGCGAGGTAACTCTGTTTCGAATTTATCCTCAACCCCCGGGCAGGCATCGGCCATGACGGTCCCCGTCTCTTGCTGACAACTCTTTGAGGCGCTCGTGGAACACTACGCGCCGTCGACTCTCGGGCCTGGTGCTGATCGGACGGCGAGTTACCCACTACTCGCCGTCCGCAGGCCCGGGTCTACGGTGGCCGGAGATCGTCTCGCGGCGCCGGAAGTCCCCGGCGTCTCCTGAGGCGGCTGCTTCTGAGGGCGTGAGGGCGACTCCGTTGTTGGTGCTCTCTCACGCGTCCCGCCTTCGCCTTCGCGAGCATAACTGCTTCGCAGAAGGAGGAGACGGCTTCCCATTCCCTCTCGCTCCGTACCATGGCCTGAACCAGGGCAGGGCGCGAGAGGTCGCTGCCGCCTATCGCATCCACGAGGACACGGCGGTGCTCTGCCCAAGCGGGGCAAACCTCCACCGTATGCTCCACCGTGTCCCCTGGGCGATCCGTGCAATGGAAACACCCGGGCGTCACCTCCCGCTTGATCCGAAACAGGAACCTCCCGAAACAGCCGTGTCCGGTGAGGACCTGCGTCAGGCGGAAGGTGAGGGCGCCATGGGGCCTCTCCAGCCAAGCCTCAAAGAGGGGCACTACCGCCGCAATGGTGGCGTGCCCAGCGCGGGGTTGTGACAATCGCTGTCTCCATGTCGCCATGAGATCCTGCCGGAGCTCTGTCCGCCGAGCCGCGAGTTGTCGCGGCAGCGGAGTTTCGCCCCGGCGTTTCGCCTCCTTTTTTTTTTCCTGTTTTCGCTCCTCATAGAGGTTCGCGAGGATTTTTGCCTCCAGATCCCATGGCGATAATCCGGCAAGGAGGCTCGCCGCCTCGCAGGAGATCGTACGGTATCCTCGGATCATTCTGATCGCCATGACCCTTTGGGACGCGTTCAGACGGCGAGTAGTCCGCTGCCTTAGCGAACGCGCCCACACCGGTGCTCCGTAAAGGGCCATGGACCGCACGATCCCCGCGTAGAGCCTCCGGCAGGAGGCGTTTGGCCCCCTCAGATTGGGCATGAGCCGCCTCATAGCAGCCCCGGCCCTGTCCAGTCTGGGAGCCAAACGTCGAAAATGCTCGACGAAGTTCCACCGGCTGTCGAGGACGAGTCCCAGGTACTTCATCGTCCCCTCGACGCCGATGTGAACCCCTCCTACCGTTATCTGGGAACCCGCCGGTGGCGCATTCCGAGGACCATAAAAACACATGGCCTCGGACTTGTGCAATGCCACCTCGAGTCCCAGTTGCCGGATCCTGTCCACGATTATCGCAACCCCGCGTGTCATAATGTTGGCCGCCGCCTCGTGCGACCACCCCTGCGCCAGGACCAGGGTGTCGTCAGCGTAGCATATTACGCTGTCGGCGCTAGGGAGGTCGGTGCGCAGCACCCAGTCGTACCCGATGTTCCACAGAGGCGGCCCCAGGACCGATCCCTGTGGAACACCGCACGACATCTCTCGTCGGTTCCATTCTCCTTGGTGACCGGGGTAGATGACGGCCCTGTCCGTCAAATACGCCTCGACTACGCGACGGAGGTAGGGCGGCACCCAGTGATACCGGAGTGCCTCCACTATGCAACTCCAGGGCAGGGTGTTGAAGGCATTGGCGATGTCCAGAGACACCGCCAAGACGTCGGAGCTCGGCCAGGTCTGCCCGGAGCTTCTGGTTCTCCTTAACCAGAAGCTCCGTAGTGGCGGTCAGGCGGGCGACCTCCGCCTGCAGTTTGGATGTCTCGTCCAATCCAGACGGAGGCCCGCCGAAACTCGCCTCTGCCGCCGCCACTATGGAGGCCGTGGCCGCGGTTGTGGCCCTGCTTCTGGATGTGGGCAGCCTCTTCTGCACCACATCCTTGATGGCGGCCTCCACGACCCCCGCAAGCCTGGCCGCTCGCTCCGAGTTGGAGCTAGCGGCATCCGGCTCTCCACCCGAAGACCTGGAGACCGAGGCACGAGACCCCACCGCAGCGGGGTGGCGCGCCTCCAGGGCGAGCCTCGCGGCTCTCCTGCCGGCCTTTGTGTGTTTGTTGGGCCGCCGCGTCGCTCCCGCTCCCCTTTGACTGGTGGGGATCTTGGGAGGCGGGGCCATCACCTCTACATCGGAGGATGACTCCCCGCCATCCCCTGACTTGGAGCGCTTCTGGTTCCGGAAGAACCACGAGCCCTGACTCACGGCTCCTCCGGAAGCGCTCCCCTCCTCACGCTCCAGGCTACAAACGGAGCCCAGAGCGCTGAGGAGTGGTGTTGCGTTGGACTCCGACGCCGCACCACTCCCCGCCTCTTTGCCGACTTCGCTCATTGCTTATTTCGCCCGACCGCGGCTTGTCGGGCGCCTTAAAGCTATAGTTGATCATCTCCTCGAATGGAGGAGATGATCTGGAGCCTCCTCGGCTCTTGTTGTCGGAATGGACGTCGACAAGTGGATCCAGTTCGTCGTTTTTGGCAGTCATGTAAGTAGTAGGTAGGTCCGAACAGCAGTTGCCCCCCCCAGAATACGAGGGGCTTGACGCTTCGTGCGTGGCGGATTCTCCAGCTGCGGAGCAGCTGGTACCTCCCTGGGGTAAAATATTCCTGTCTGTTGTTTCCAAAGTTTTTTTTTCCTTTTAAGGGTGTGGTCCCTGTCTCCTCTCTCTCTTCCTCCCTATCTACCCCCCTCTCTCGCACTCACTTAATCACTCCCTCTCATTCACTCACTCACTCACAGACTCACACTCACTCAATCACTCTCTCTCATTCACTCACTCACTCACACACTCTGCCCTTACGGGTCCCCCCAGTTTCGACGCCACTCTCAAGCTCGCATCTGATGAACAGATGCGCACCAGAGAGCAGCGACGAAGATTCCCCCAGGTTCCACGCCGTTAGGAGGCTCGAGCAGCTTGCTCAAGCCTCCCAACGGCGCGGCCCTCTTGTGAGGCGCTAGCATCCGGACATCCCTCCGGTACGCATCCCATAGCCACGCCTCCAAGCTTAGGATTGGGTGGAGGTCGCATCCACTGGCAGGTGACGATGATCGACTGACAATGGACGTGACCCCCGGTGTGTTCCTCTTAGTCAGGCCTCTCTCCTGGAGCCCTCCGGCACAAGTGAGTCACTCATGCCGGAAGTCCCCAGGATCATAGAGACCCACAAGCCCCACCACGACGGCAACGTGGAAACACTCGGTGGGGAAATTAAAATTCCTGAGACCCTACATGGACAAAGAGAATATTCTTAGAGTGGGCGGTAGATTGTGACATGCAGATATATCTGAAGACTCCAAAAACCCAATAATATTAGACAATGATAGCAATTTGTCTATACTTATCGTGAAATATGCTCATCTGAAGTCGTTATATAGTGGAATTCAAATAATGATGGCTTATCTATGAACTAAATTTTGGTTAATCAAAGCGAAGACTAATCAAATCCAGAATTCGCAAATGTTTAATATGCTCCAAACATAGTGCTGCAACACAAAATCAACTTATGGGTGACTTACCAAAAGTCAGAGTCACTCCAGCCAAACCATTTCTAAACAGTGGGGTGGATTTCTCCGGACCATATCAAGTCTTAGCATCCAAAGGCAGAGGAGTCACCTTGTGAGTACGCACCTTCCTTCAGTCATGTTTGGGGCAATGGAAGACAGTCCTTCGATGTCCAGAATGTCGACCAATCCTGAGGAATGATGAGCCTGTATGGATTAAACGGGGCATTTTTCAGGGCGACAGTTTGAGTCCACTTTGGTTCTGCTTAGCCCTGAATCCTCTAAGCGCATTGCTGGAGGATTCAGGCCTGGGCTATCGGTTGAGAAGAGGTGGTCAGGCCATATCTCACCTTCTTTACATGGATGACCTGAAACTCTTTGCCCCTAACAATTTGCGACTGATGGAGCTACTGAAGGTAACTGAAACTTTCAGTAGCGCCATCGGGATGGAATTTGGTGTGGACAAATGTGCAGTCATGCATGTAAAGCGAGGGGGGATTATGGAATCCGAAGGGATTCAACTCTCCGATTAGATAAAATGGAAGTGGGCTGGCCACCTTGCTAGATACTCTGACGACAGATGGACAATAAGAACAACAAAATGGAACGGGCCACAAGGTACTCGAGCAAGAGGCAGACCAAATACCCATTGGCAAGACGACCTAATAGCAGTTGCAGGAGAGCATTGGCACAATATAGCGAGAGACAGAAAAAAGTGGGACTCTTTGGAGGAGGCTTTTACCCGAAGGGGATCTATACAATAATAAAAAAACAATGAAAATTTAATAATATTGCACGTAAATTAATACTAGTTATTTATATTTTGCCTCTTCTCTCAATTCTCTCCTCTCTCAAGAAGGCTAGCCTAACTAGTTGTTTGGCCAAGGTAATACAAAATGTGGCTCTCGTCTTTTATTATGTCTTCACCAAAGCTTCGGATTTCGCATAAGCCCAGTATGTCACAGTTGATATGTTTCAGAGCTGATTTCAGTTCAAGCAGTTTTTCGACTGAAGAGAGAGATCTGATGTTAAGAACAAATATTTATAGTTTTTTTCCTTATTAGTACTTTTAATTGATGACTGGCCTGTTGGTCTAGTGGTTAGTGACCCTGACTGCTATGCCGGAGGTCGTGGGTTCGATTCCCACCCAGGACAAATGTTTGTGTAATGAGCACGATCATTTGTTCTGTGTCTGGGTGTAATTTATCTATAATATGTATGTATTTAGAAATATATAAGTATGTTTATCAGTTGTCTAGTACCCATAACACAAGCTCTGCTTAGCTTGGGACTAGATGGCTTGTGTGATAGTTGTGTAATATTATTATTATTATTATTCCATTTATTTTATAGTTTAAACATACAATTTACATTTTTAAATATTAAAATATCAAAATATAAAAACATTTAAAAATATAAAAAATAGTATCCCACCGGTATCGGGATAGGGTCCAAGCTACCGGTGGTCAGGGCTCCTGGGAGAGGAACCTCCTAACTATGCGCGCCGTGTCCAGGAGTACTGCCTTCTGGATCAAGCCCTTGATCCAGCTGCCCAACGAGAGCCTCCTTAGGTGTTCATCGAGGCTCTTGGCTATTAAGCCATTGGCCGTCACGACTATCGGCACAATGACTGCTGTATCCACCTCCCACATGTCAACAACCTCGCGAGCCAGATCAAGATACTTTGTTTTTTTATCTTTCTCAGCCTTCACGAGGTTCTCGTCATGAGGGACAGCTATATCAACAATCATTGTGCGACGCTCTTGTCGATCTATCACCACTATGTCAGGCTTATTGGCAACAATAGTCCTATCAGTGATGATAGATCGATCCCAATACAACGTGATATTGCCATTTTCGAGAACTGGGTCGGGCTCATACCTATAGTACGGTACTTCAGATTCCACAAGATTGTATTTAAGAGCAAGTTGCTGATGGATAATCCTGGCTACAAGGTTGTGTCTATGCAAATAGTCTCCGTTAGCTAGACGAGAACAACCAGAAATAATGTGTCGGATTGATTCCCCGGGTCGGTGGCATGCCCGACAGATGTCAACCGTACCGTCCTTCACAATATATTTCCGGTAGTTATTCGTCATCATAACTTCGTCCATAATCGCACAGACAAAACCTTCGGTTTCCCCGAATAGGTCACCAAAGCGCAGCCAGGATACGGACGCTAAGAGGTCTACATCAGGTCCATGTAGGACCCGGTAAAAGCGTCCGTGAAGCTCCTTGCTCTGCCATACTTCCCTGCGGTCATTAGTATCCAGTACTTTAAGTTTGCGCCAGTTCTCGTTTGCCAAGGAGAGCGGGGTGAGGCCCTTGTCCACAGCGACCACATCTCGATGCATACCCACGTCGGTTTCTAGGAAATATTCCCTAAGGCTGCATACCTCGCGGTTGTGTAGGGTCTTAGCATTTAAGAAGCCACGACCCCCACATTTCCGCGGGATATACAGCCTCATCACCGATGATCGTGGGTGATGCATCCGATTTGCGGTCAGCAGTGTGCGGACCCTCCTATCCAGGGCGTCAAGTTCCGTCTGAGTCCATTTGAGTATGCCGAAAGAGTACATCAACACCGGCATGACCCAACCGTTGAAGGCGCGCACCTTGTTCCCGCCTGATAAAAGACTATTTAGTACTTTATTCAGGCGGCCAAAGAAGCGCTCCTTCAGCGACTGTTTCACGTCAGTAGTATTGATGCCTAACGCTTCCGACATACCCAAATACTTGTAGGTTTCGGTTGAGCAGAGGGATCTAAGGTGTATGGAATCCGAGAGTTGAGTTCCCACGGATTCCATAATCTCCCCTCGCTTTACATGCATGACTGCACATTTGTCCACACCAAATTCCATCCTGATGGCGCTACTGAAGGTTTCTGTTACCTTCAGTAGCTTCATCAGTTGCAAGTTGTTGGGGGCAAAGAGTTTCAGATCATCCATGTAAAGGAGGTGTGATGTGACCTGACCACCTCTTCTCAACCGATAGCCTTGTCCCGAACCCTCCAGTAATGTACTGAGAGGGTTGAGGGCCAGACAAAACCACAGTGGACTCAGACTGTCGCCCTGGAATATGCCACGCTCGATCCTTATCGGTTCGCTGTTCTCCTGTATCTGCCGACATCCTGGATAGTGAAGGACTGTACTCCACTGCTCCATACACGACATCAGGAAGGTGCGCAGAGTTGCATCAACTTTGTACAACTCCAGCACCCTCATGAGCCATGTATGTGGCACCGAGTCATAGGCCTTCTTGTAATCTATCCAACATGTCGACAGATCTCTTCGAGAACGACGAACCTGTTGGCTAATAGCAATATCGATGAGGAGCAGCTCCTTAGTACCACGGGACCCATTCCTACATCCATTCTGGGAGGCTGATATGATACGATTTTTATCAATGTGGATGTTAATTTTAGCTCTCAGAATGGATGTAAGAACTTTATAGACCGTCGGTAAACACGTGATCGGTCTATAATTCTTAGGTTCCGCAGTACTACCTGATTTATGGAGCAGGTGGGTTATTCCTGTCGTAAGAAACTGGGGCAGCGACCCTGACTCTAAGGCAGACTGGAACTGAGCTGCCAAGCGAGCGTGCGACCTTTGGAACCATTTAATCCAGAAATTGTGCAGCCCGTCCGGCCCTGGAGATTTCCAGTTAGGCAACGGACGGACTGCACGAGCTACATCTTGGGGGCTGATGGTAATTGCCCCCATTTCTGGTATAAGGTCGCACGCACGCTCGACCTCTCGAGTCCAATCACCCTCGGTGTGCCTGACAGGCACCGACCAAATGCTGCGCCAGAATGAACTCATAGCGTCATCATCCGGTAGATGCCTATCAGATACACCTTGGTCCGGTCGCTCCCAAGCCCTATAAACCCACCTTTCGTTACTTTGGAAAGTGCGATTCTGAGTGTACCGCTCCACTCGCCGCTTGTACCGACGAATACGATTTGCCCATGCATAGACCTTCTGCTTCAGGAAGTCAATACGCTCTGTGACGCGGGTCAGATAATCTCGGGAACTAATATCAGTCCCCGAGAACGCCCGCCTCACGAAACGCATCACCCTAGGGCGAGTGTTGCCCTCCCTGAAGCAGATAAGCTTGCCGATGAGTGCTCTAGCCTCACCGATACGACGCTCAATTCTACACTGCCAAGCTGGTACAGCAGGTCGTGTAGCTCTGTCACAACTGGTGAACTTGACGTGAGCTACACGACATGCCGCTGCAGCTGCGCAGTATAAGATTGAGTGGGTATCGGCAAGGTCTTTGCTGTTATCAAAACAATTTGATAGCTGCGAATCTAGAGCACACACCAGCGCCTTATTTTTCTTATGCATGGGCAAACGAGGTAGACGAGGTCTAAGCCCAGGTGGTGTGGAGCGGTACTCCCGGAATGCATCCTCCAAAGCGCTCCTCAATCGT
Source organism: Polia nebulosa (assembly GCA_951329385.1). NCBI lineage: Eukaryota > Metazoa > Arthropoda > Insecta > Lepidoptera > Noctuidae > Polia > Polia nebulosa. The sequence goes on along the minus strand of OX589599.1, from coordinate 12,855,035 downwards.
TCATTGCATTGAGTACTCACGGAGCCGCGTCATCATCATCTTCACCAACGTAGTCGGGTCGCGGTGAAGCATTGGGTTGCAGTTGCACCGCGGCCGGTGGCAAAACAGGTGAGACACGGCTACTCCGTGATTCGAGGCGTAGTCGATCAAGTACGGCGTCATCCAGCATACGGTTACGCTGGATGACCCGCACCTGATCCGACAGTCGTTGGGCCGAAACGTTGACAGCTGGCTCAAGCACCTGAAACAGAGAGAGCATCCGACCACGGTACGCAGTCAGGTTACTTCCCCCCTCTGTAGCCCCAAAGTATGAGCGCATGACGTTTTCGTTAATACTTTGCGTCCATCGCATGCGCTGCACACTTCCACCGGCAGCGGGAACCCTATCAGAGGCCGGCGGGCCTCGAGGTTCCAAGCTGGCTGGTGGTCGGCCTCTTCCCCGTCGACGCGCAGGTGGTGGTGTCGTCGGCGGAGTGGTGTATTCGTCGCTCGAGCTCGACGCAACTGCAGCGGCCGGAATCACTTGACTCACGGCTGGCGCAGGTCCCGGCGGCTGCGAGGCGGAGCTGAGCGACGAACCCGAAGATGTTGGTTGTGCATTTTGTAAACGTGCCCGGCTTCTTGTCTGCATTTTCGGTCCATTACATTTTTATTTCCATGTTATGTCAATTTTGTTTCCGTATTGTTGTGGTGATTTATTATGATTATTTTTTCCTGGTTTTTTTTTGTTGATTGGACATGTTTCTTGATTTAAATATAAGTAAATTAAATAAAAATATCAGTGAGAAAATTTTCTTCGTCAGTCAAATTGACAGCCGGGCCACAGATTTTAATTTTAATTTTTTAGTTAATAATTATTATTATTATTATTATAATTTTCTTTGGAGGGTGACGGTCGAGCTCTCCCGCATCGACCAGCCGTAATGGGAGATTTGGGTCTGAGGGGGCCTCTGACGTTTGCTATTCTGAGTGACAAATATTATTTGTTTCTTCTTGGAAATACTCGGCGATGGGCCGGGAGTAAGGTTTTGCTTTTTGTGTGACAATGTTTTTCCTGTTTTTTAATGATTTTTTAAAGTGTTGTGCTTGGGCATTCACATTTTCATTTGCTTCAGGTGGTGCAGAAAGGTTTCTTTTATTCAAATGACCTCTACTACCCGACTGCTGATCACTATTATTTAAGACGATAAGTCTATCATATTTGATGAAAGCTCTTTTTTCCTGAGTCTTTTTCTTTCTTCAATTTGTAACACTTAAAAATAGAATAAATTTAGATTCGTGGAATGGAGCGTTATTTTGCGAGTTGACAGATTGACAGATTGTCGTTTTTTTTTTCAACTTGATCTGGAGCGAGTCTGCCTCTTAAATTTCATTTATTGGAAAAAACTTCTTAAAAGCATTTAATGATGTCTCGAAGGGCAGCTGGAACCAGAGTTAAGTTCAAATGTGTTAAGCATTGGGAAGTAGGATGCTGTAAGTACTCTTTACTTAAGCATACATACTTAAATCTTAAGCATGGCATTTATGATTCTCACCGAAATGTTCTCTTGTTGGCAGGGTTCCTACTTTACATTTAATTTATTATGGAAAAAACTTTATAAAATGGTCGGATCATAAACTTCACTTTATTTTTGGAAGAACAATGCGGTCTTAGCAAAAGGTTCGGAATACAGACGTCCACGTGTTCAGAGATGACCAGGGTTAGATGACCAAGGCTTAGATACTGCTTGTGGATCTCCTCACTGGACCTTTAATCTTCGATCTTTGAACGATAGGGTAATAGTGGTTCATCATAAATTGTAAGTTCAACATACAATTTTCTGTATACTGATTATTCTCTAGTGTGATGCAGTCATCATTCTCCTGCCCTTATCCCAATTTATTTGGGGTCGGCGCAACATGTCTTTTTCTTCTCTAGTGTGATGCAGTGTTAACAATAAATGTGAAAAGTGAAGATCAAATTAAAGGACTCTTATTTGCTACAGACATACCTCATGCAATAAACCCGAAGATTGGTAACCAGGGTCTCATGCCATAAATAATCTTTGACGCTAGCCGGTGGAAGAATAATTTCTTTACAATTGTACGCCCAACGTGATGCATGAGGTTTGTTTGAGGTAATTTATCTAGAGTTATGGTTAAGCTTATTAGCTAATTCTTATTTAATTATTTTCTTTTAGGTCAAACATTTTGACACTATTGTGGTTACAGAACACATTGTTGAAAATTTAAAGTTTCCAATTTTAAGCCTTTATGTTTATTAGTTAAAACTGAAATAGTGTTTAACTTAATTTGTAAACATGTTAAATATTTATTAAATTGCTGTGACAATTTTTTCACTGTAAGCACATGGCAAAATTTTAGGTTGCCTGTCTTATGCCTTATTAATTAAGGGTTGAACTTAAATGGTTATTAACTTAATTATTGGAGTTGTTCAATACCTAATATTATTGTGAAGGTACTTAATTTGAGGTTATCAGCACATGGTTTGTTGAGTTTAATGATTGTAACAACTCATTTATATTAGATGCACCTATGAGTGTCTAATATTAGCTTCTTATGTTCACTTGGTGAAACTTAAACTATAATTTGTATTGATCACTATTGTTATAACTCATGGTAATTTTTATTTACACTTAACATTATATAATATTAACTTGCTTTACCTTTAATTATATTATATGGAATTATATGTTTAATTCATTTATGGAATTCATTATAGGACATCTTAATTAAGATTTGTTCACTAAAAGATACATGATAAATGTGTCTGGTATATTGAATATCCGAATTTGTTTAGATGGATAGTTGAACCCCAATTCGTTTATTATGTTAACAATTGGCTAGGATATTTGTAAGTCTGTCCATTAAAAGATACACGGTAAGTGTGTCTGGTATATTGAATACCCAAATTTGTTTAGATGGGCAAATAGTCCTCAATTCACTCTTAGATTTTGGCTTGGGGTTCATGCTTAAATTGCTCCCAAGCCAATACTTATGTAATTTGATTAAACAGTTTCTAATAAACTTGTTTAATTAAATTAACCGTAATGCTTATTGAATTTCAATTATATAGAATATGATTTTGTAAATTACTTAACTACAAAGTTAAATTCAATACATATGATAAATCACAATCACTTAGATTTGTGATGTGAGTTACTTTCTTTAAGAAATTGTTGTTAGGGTATTACTGTTACTTACTTGGATTGGAGATTGAGGGTAATGAAATAAAACTTTATATTTACTCATTGGATCTCAATTACTTGAATAAGAGATTAATGTTGTCAAAACTAAATATTTATTTTTTATTAGTTTTGAAATAGTTTCTTGAGAATACTTGATACTCTTAGTATCATAGTTATTTAGATTTAAAATTTATAGATTCTTTATACTTGTTATTTATTGGTTACTTAAATATGAAATTAATAGATACTTAGGAATAACAATACTCTGTGTTAAGGAGTATTGATTATTTTATTATACTAAACTTATTAGTAATTGTATATCACAAATACTTAGATTTAAAAATAAGTAATTGTGTGATAAATTTAACTTAGAACTTTGTTTAAATGTGTGCATACCTACATACAGACTTTTGTTAAGGAGTATTGGGGGTTATGCATACCTTCTCATTCTGTTTCTTGATTTTTATTTGGTACTTAATACTTAATTGAAAACTGAAATTGAATTAGTACTTACTGATATAGTAGTAATCATTGTGTCTGAGGGGAATCTTGATTCAGATTTGTTTCGAGTTGCCTCAGCTTCTGCCGAGGGTTTTGGTGAGATTCTAAATGTACATGGCATTATAGTCTTTGAAAAAAAAAAATATTTTTGAGTAAAATTTTTTTTTAACCGGGGTAAGGTGTAAATTGTAAAGAAATTTGTCTTCCACCGGCTAGCGTCAGAGATAATATATGGCATGAGACCCTAGTTACCTATCTTCGGGTTTATTGCATGTGATTTGTCTGTAGTACATAAGAGTCCTTTGATTTGGTCTTCACATATATCACATTTATTGTCAACACTGCATAACACCAGATAGCACTCAGTACACAGAAAATTGTATATTGAACTTACAATTTATGATGAAGCCCGGCTAGCTCAGTCGGTAGAGCATGAGACTCTTGATCTCAGGGTCGTGGGTTCGGGCCCCACGTTGGGCGCCAATTGTAAAGAAATTATTCTTCCACCGGCTAGCATCAAAGATAATTTATGGCATGAGACCCTAGTTACCAATCTTCGGGTTTATCGCATGAGGCATGTCTGTAGCAAATAAGAGTCCTTTGATTTGGTCTTCACGTATATCACATTTATTGTCAACACTGCATCACACGAGATAGTATTCAGTACACAGAAAATTATATGTTGAACTCACAATTTATGATGAACCTATTACCCTATCGTTCGAAGATCGAAGATTAAAGGTCCAGTGAGGAGATCCACAAGCAGTATCTAAACCGTGGTCATCTAACCATGGTCATCTCTGGACACGTGGACGTTCGTGTACTGAACCTTTTGCTAAGACCGCATTGTTCTTCCAAAAATAAAGTGAAGTTTATGATCCGACCATTTTTATATTGATTTTTCGTATGTAACTAAAAGTAAAGTAGGAACCCTGCCAACAAGAGAACATTTCGGTGAGAATCACAAATGCCATGCTTAAGACTCAGCGTCACCACAGAAAATCCCAAAAACAGTACTTACAGCGTCCTACATTCTTATGCTTACAGCATTTGAACTTGACTCTGGTCCCTTTTACACCTTGAGACATCATTAAGAGCTTTTAAGAAGTTTTTTTCCACTAAATAAAATTTAAGAGGCAGACTCGCTCCAGATCAAGTTGGAAAAAAAACGTCAAACGACAATCTGTCAATCTGTCAACTTGCAAAATAACGCTCCATTCCACGAATTAAATTTATTCAATTTTTAAGTGTTACAAATTGTGTTTGCAATTCCTGACGTTTCTTTAGCACGTCCAAAGGGAAGTCTTCTTGTATATATTATGAAGTATTTATTTTGTTTCAGAAGGCTACTACTTTTGAATATGTGTTAGTAAATGTTCTTCGAGTTGTGGCATGTTTTTGGGCTTGTGTGTACATTGGTTACATTACATTGTAGTTTTATAGACATCAGACTCTTGTGTAATTCAGGCGACATTTTTTCAATACAACCTTTCTACTTTAATTCTTCTAGTAGGTACATCTAAAACAAACCCGTGTTAAGGATAAAACATTTCTTTCTCAATGAAATAAAATGAATGTTGTACATTTTTTACTTTCATTTATTTTTCCATGCTGTCCATAAAGCCAGTATCAGGGTTCCGTACCCGAAGGGTAACCAACGTCCGTCCGTCTGTCTGTCAGCGGACTGTATCTCATGATCCGTAATAGGTAGACAGTTGAAATTTTCACAGAATGTGTTGTTCTATTGCCACTATAACAACAAATAATAAAAATAAATTAAAAAGTTAACGGGCCTGCCCTACTAAAAACTTGTTTGTTGGCTTTTTTTGCTTGATCTTAATAATGGCAGTAAGTAGACGTATATAATCTTGTACGATGGTACGGAACACTTCATGCGAGAGTCCGACTCGCACTTAGTCAGTTTTTTTTAACTCACCAGCATCACTATCACTACATAGTATAAAACAAAGTCGCTTTCTCTGTCCCTATATCCCTATGTATGTTTAAATCTTTAAAAGTACACAACGGATTTTGATGCGGTTTTTTTTAATAGATAGAGTGATTGAAGAGGAAGGTTAATATGTATAATCGGTACCCGAGCGAAGCTGGGCGGGTCGCTAGTAATACATAAATTATTTAGTAGCAAAAACATTCCAATGTACTTTTGTTTTTAAGCAAGGTGATACCATATCTGTGCTTATTATGTGCATATGCATTCTCTGCATGCTGGAAACAGCATGGAAACCTGCCCTCAGCGGTAGATCTATCTCATTCTGATATAGATATATAAATATCCTTGAATACATCCCCAAATTCTTCTAAAAGTCCCACATGGGACTTATCTCATTTGTAAATACTATTAATATCATCTTGAGGCAAAACTACGACTAAGTACCTAGTGAATTTCAGCTTTGGGATATTTATCTTTTTAACAACAGCTTGTTCTGTTTTTTTCACAACACTTTCGGGATCTTTCAAAGATTCTAGTAAACCTAAGGACCAATGTTTTGCTTTCTTCGATTTCTAATTTTTCACTGTAATTGCTTCATTCCTTTTGCTCATTTTTGTTACTTTTTAACCGACTTCAAAAAAGAGGAGGTTTCAATTCGTCTGTATGTTTTTTTTTTTTGTATGTTTGTTACGCGATATCTCCGCCATTTGTGAATAGATTTTGATGATTCTTGTTTCGAATGGTAGCTTTAGAGGTGGTCCCATATAAATTTTATCGAAATTGATTCAGCACTTTTTTAAAAATAAACATGAATAAAAAATATGTTTACACAGATGACGTTTTGGTTGTCTCCAAATGTTCAAATTCCTTGTTATTGGTGTTATCCATTCGGGCATAACTTTAATATTATATTTTATTTAAACAATTAAAAAAAAATTAAAAAAAAAAATAAGTGAAAAATAAAAAACTTTTTTCAAAAATACAACCGACTTTTTAAAAATTGCAAAATAACTTTAATTTCGGAAGTCGGTGTCAAACAACGAAGAAACAAAAAAAATAAATACACCGATTATTATACCGTTTATTGTGATTATACGGGGTGTAACGGAAAGGTGTGGTCATATTTTAAGGAGTGCATCTGCCCATCGATATGAACAACTTGCTTCAAGAAAATATGAGGAAATTCTCAAAAAAAAATGTTGTCTCCCATACAAATATTGATCAGCTGATGATAACTTTGTATGGAAAGTGCAATTTATTTTTTGGGAATTTTAGATTTTTTCTTAGAGAAAGTATAATATAACACCTTTCCGTTACACCCTGTATAGTTTAGGTACCTATATTATTTTTTACATATTACATACCCGTTACTTAAAATTATGTTACTTTATGGACTCGAAGAGTATAGTAATATTGGACATAATTCAGAAGATGAAATTGTCAGTTATTATTGCAGTCTTTGTTGTCAGTGTTCAAAAATGACAGCAGGATAGCATAATATCGTTCGTCTGTCTACGAACGGTCTACGATTTTCGGTCGAAGATATCGGTGGTTGGTAAAAAATAGTAACTCGAATACAAATGCTGCAGAAATTAACTTTTTTTAATCTAAAAGGAACATTTTTCGATTTGACGTTTATTAAAAACTCTCCGCATCAAAATGCCATGGAAAATCCGGAAATTAAAGTAAGTAAAAGTAGAATAAATGTATTGGCTGAAGAGATTTTAAAAAGACGCAATGAATAAAACAATCTACATAAGTTCAGTTTTTTTTTTTATTCTTTTCTACATTTAACTTAAAATTAAGCAATAAATTAGATCTTAGACATAATTAAATTAATAGATATCTTATTACAAAAGTGACAGTCATGACTGAAAAAATTACCAAGGTTTCCGCATAAAGTTGAACTTGCGATTTTTCAGTCATAAGTTTAATTATATATTTGTATCGTATCTTACTTTTAAATTACTTATTTCGTAAAAGATTTGTCAATGTAACCTACTATAAAAAAAAAATTGTTGAAGTGTACTTAGAAAAGTCTTCGCATCACGTAAACTTGAGGCTCTGAAACTAGGTTTTCCAATGCGTATGACATGGCGCGCTGCTGTTTTAGTATGAGGTTTACTTCTGCGCAATGATTTGTAGCCTACTTCAAGATGGCAACAAACTTACATGACGCGAACTGTACATATGCTACATTGGGGTAGCGATTATCTTACGCTAAGGCCATAGAGCAGGCCCTGCAGTCTCGACATTGATAGCGATCGCTATGTCCTAACGATCGGTCGCTAAAAAAATATTGTTGCAAGGAGGCAAACTTTTATGTCCTTATATATTTTGACAAGTTAATTTAATTGTTACAAGCGGTAAATATATTCATTAAAATTTAAATAAATTATAAGTTTTCTTGTAAAATAGTGCTTGCAAGTTAGAATTTACGCCGTCTCTGTACATATTTCAAGAAACACAATAATTTTTTTCAGGCTAACATCTAAAATTTTTCCTCACAAATGAGAGAGTTTTTTAACGGCTTTTAATTTAGTGATCGGTAGCTAACGTAGCGATCGCTATCAATGTAGAGACTGCAGGGCCCGGCCCTGCAGTCTCGACATAGTTAACGATCGCGTAACGATCGAATTCGTTCGTTAAAAAAATAATGTTGAAAGGAGGCAAACTTTTATGTCCTTTAATATTTTGACAAGTTAATTTTATTGTTACAAGCTGCAATATCTATTCATTAAAATTTAATAAACTAAAAGTTTTCATGAAAAATAGTGCTTGCAAGTTAAAATTTACGGCGTTTTTGTACATGATATTTCAATACAATCAATTATTTTTTCAGGCTACGATCACAAATTTTTCCTCACAAATGAGGGAGTTTTTTAACGGCTAGTAATTTAGCTACCGATCTAACGTAAGTTTCGCTATCAATGTCGAGACTGCAGGGCCAGGCATATAAACTTTTCGTTAAGGCCTTATACATACACTACACCGCACAGGAGGCGCACAGCGCATGTCATTGCCAGGCCTATTACTGTGGACGGATCTGTAAAGACCACTCGAGTGATATGGGGCAGCTAATTTTAAGTTTTGAGATATTTTTCGTAGCAAATGAATAATTACAATATCAAAAAATGGTTATGCAACACAAAATATTGTTGGAAAATTTTGGATTTTGATTACTAACGGGTATCGATGTACCTATTTTCGACAAAATAGCTTATAATCAATGAGCACCACTTTGTTCAATGCTAAAAAGTTGCTATCACTGCACGGTTGGGCGACCAGTGTACCCCGTGTCCGGTAGTGAGTGATGAGCCAGCTCTCGCAAGATCTGCTCAAACCCCTTCCCTGATGGGGACTGCAGATTACTGTTCTTTAGCATCGTCGAGTTCAGCTTCGTTGCTAAGTAGCACATCTGGAAAAAAAAATCTGGTATTGTATTTAAAGCCAGAAATCGCTGGAGACACCGGTCAAATTTTTCAAAGAAACTTAGTTTATGGTCATGAAGTTATCGACTACCGGATAAAGCCCTCATTGCTTTGCTGACGGTTAAAAATCCACTAATAGGAACCTATTTATGGAACTTTCTGTCTTCTAAGTAGGAGTCACTAAAGGCGACCAAGGAAATATACATATGCCAAGTGCTGAGTGGGTTAATTATTTACAGCATCACTTCCGTAGGCGGTAGGAGCAAGACTATCCTAATTTTGCATCTACAGACAATAACAAAAGTTTCCATTTGGTCTTTGCCGCGATCGGGTAAAATAACTAAGTAACTGACACGAGTTTTTCTCGAACCCACTTTAAATGCTTGCGGCAAACTGTGTCATTGTTTTGACCACTGAAAGACATAAAGTCTAAGTCTAAGTTTCTAAAACATTCCATAAAACTTAAAAGAAAGGCTAATGAAAACGTACTAGTAAAGCAGACATGAATAGGAGCGCTCCCAAAGCCACGGCTACCATCATAGAGGTGGCGCACGTGGCTTCGATGGGAGTTCTATGAAACAGCTCGCCAGGCATCACCACGGAGTATTCCAAGTTCTCTTTGAACCGTGTGAATGGAGTCGTGGAGTTGTCAGCCACTAATGCCGAACTCGTGATGTTGTGGCTGTGGGAACCCTCTGGCAGCGATCTTCGCCGACGACCGTGTCCTATAAAAATAAATAATTACATTTAATACGCCAACTATTAGACACATTACCATTATTGTGCCTAATAGTTGGCGGAAATTGATTTGACATGGCTTATATAAAAAAATGTGTTTACAAGTGAGTTCAAAGCGGTAATAGTTTAAAAGTGGATCGAATTAAAATGAATGCGCTGCGGCCTATGTAGTCATTAAGTGTTAGAAAGGAACACTATTATTTTAGTAGTACCAATACTGTAAATATATTGAATACTCAATAAAATACTTAAATATTGGGACGATTATAATGCTTGTTGGCTTATTTATGACTTAAGACGAATCTATCGGATTTTTGTTTTTTTTTTTGGTCGGTAACTTATCAAATAACTTCTCCCGCTCTGGGTGGAGTGGGGTATCAGACTTTTACTGACTAAAACCCCACCCGTATTCTTTCAGTTACCTGTGTCAAGGCCACGGTGACTCTTTCAAACACACCAGCGACCCTGGCAAGACAATGGTTTGGAAATACTTCTCATTGTATGACCCTCATATTTTCTTACAGCTATTACGAAGCCATGACAAATTCACAAAGGTTTTACCTGAAGGTTCAAACAAGTCCAAGCAGTAGTCCGGTTGGCAGTCAGCAGCATCCATGCAGGCCTTGATCTGCGAGTGGATCCAGAGCGTTGAGCGCTCCTTCATGGAGGCCAGCAGAAAAGCCTCGAAATCTAGGAACACCTCGTTGTGCCTCTCTCGGTAGCGGGCCGGCTGATGCGGGATGATTGAGGCGAAGTCCCTGTTTCTGCAACTGTTTGAAAATATAGATCCATGAGAGTCTCTGTTTGAGCTTCGGTACCCATATTGATGTGGGAATAAACCGTCCACGACATAAAAAGCAAACACGTTTTATAATTTTGCACAATACGAGTACCTCTAATCCCGTAGGTACCGATTTCTTAGTGAGCTGCGAAGTGCGCACGATTATTTTGTTATAGGGCCTTTGACACTTGCAAATCCCAGTATTCCCCAGGAAGTAATTTCCAGGAAAATATTAGTTAGTAATTAAATATTACGATACAACTAAAGGCAGTTTTGTGGCTGAAACCCGACCAAAACTTCAACCAAACGCTTGAATCGTTTACTAACTATTCCTCATCCAACTTCAAAGCCTAAATATAGGCCGAAAACAACAAAAAAGTATTACCTAGGTACTTTTTTGCAACACTTACCCATCTTTAACGAGCAGCACGGCGCCAGGCGCGTGCGGCCGTTCAGGGTCGGGCGAGACGGCCACCTCCAGCAGCTTGATGTGCCGCCACGCCGAGTCCGGGTTGATGCGCGCGCGCAGCTGCAGCTTCGTGCCGATCGGCACCGCCTGGACGATTAACGGTTTAAATTATACATTTATAAGTGTAACAACGCCACAACGGAGTAGTTTATCTAATGTTTCGACGAGTTTGTACGGGTATCATTATTTTTACTTCGTTTCTGCCCGAAGAATTAGTCTAAATTGGAACAGAAGTTATCAGTTTGGTCAATTTATCGTAAAAACTATTTAAAAAAAAAAACAACCGACTTCCAAAAAAGATAATACACTAAAAATTAAAAAAATACTTTAATTTCGGAAGTCGGTGTTTGTATTTTATTTCTTCGTTATTTGACACCGACTTCCGAAATTAAAGTTTTTTTTTTAATTTTTAGTGTATTTTCGTTTTTGGAAGTCGGTTGTTTTTTTTTTAAAAAAATGTTTTTATTTTTCACTTTTTAGTTGTGGATCGTGGAGTTGAAACATACTCTTAATTGGACAAAACCAAAACGTCATCTAGGTACACGTATTTTTCGTTTTTGTTCAGTTTCTCAAAAAGTGCTCACGCAATTTCGATAAAATTTATGTGGGACCACCTCGGGAGTATATTCTTTCGGATAAAAGAAGAATTTTGTAAATCGGTGTACGACTGACGGAGAAGTCGGCGGACATATATAAAAAAAAACACATACAGTCGAACATAGAACCTCCTCCTTTTTCGAAAGTCGGTTAAAAAGTAGCCATAATTAAAGCAACAATTTACCGTATCAGTTTGTTGTCATCATCAAAACAAAAACAACTTAGCCAAAACGCCAGAGTGTCACCCTCACCCCTGAACCCAGAAGTGGAAACAAATAATTTATGACTTCATCATCTTACTGGAGTCGGGTACAGTCCCTGATAAAATTGCCGCTGCCTACAGATACTGTGATTACTAGGTATATCATTTTAAGAAGCCTTAAATCTAAAGCCTGCGGCGTTTAAAAGAAAAAAAAAAATAGGAATCAAGGGAACGTACACCAGTTACCTGATCAACAGGCAAGTCAACGGAGTGGTTGTTGTGTCTGGTCACGGGTGGGGCCTCCTTGTACAACGCCACTTCGTACTCTAGGCGGCCGGGCGTCTCCTCTACCACGCCTGATACCCTCGCGCCGTGAGGACTGTGGATAAACATGGGGAGGGTGCAAATGTAAAGTTGTTGTTTTAATAAGAAATGAAAGTTTTTAATTTTTTTTATATTTAATTAATATGTTAGCTGATCATTACAATCAGACAGTATCCTAACTATGTTAGTTTATATCATAACTGTAAGTTAAGCTTTAAATCTAGAAACCTATACTTAGATTTTTTTTACAAATTCTGACGTAATGGAATTTTTTAACTATTTTTTCCGTGATTAGCACACCAAATTTTAGGGGAAAAGCTACTTGAACTTATAAAAAGTATTTCGTTGTGGGTCTGTCTTCCTAATCAATCAATAATATTCGGCCCAAACTTCTCGTAGGTTGAGAGAGCTTCAGTTATTTAGGCGAAACTTTCGCGGGCCAAAGAAACAAGGACATCTATGTGTATTTTCGACTTTTCGAATTATACATAACCTACCCGTCTGTCAGGGCAAGGGCAAGATGATGGGATGAGACAAAACGGTAAGACAATAGTAGATATAATTTTACTATATTATATGATTTGGCTTGGCTAAAGTGGGTGTACTATCTTTCCATAAATTTTACTTACAAGCTCCCAGCGAACCCCGCTGCCTTATTCTCAATGATGGTGGGTTCCGGCGGCTTGCACATTATGATCAGCTCCTGGTCCGACTGCATCACCACGCCAGGGAACTGCGGGAACCACACCCGCACATGGACGAAGCCCTGTACGTAAATATAACGTTATTATAGTAAGTTGGATGAAAAATAAACAGTTGCCCACATAATGTATCAAACGACGTTTTTCAACACACTTACTCGATAGAATTAAGTTAAAACTCATAAACATTAAATTTTGTAACAAATAATTGTGAGACATGGCTCGAGGATTTTTTTATGCGGCTTGTTAGGCGCAAAATACACAGAAGCGATGAAAGATTCGGATACGATGCGGATGGGAGACGGATACGGCACCGATGCGACTTAAATTACATATAAAAGGCAAAGATCTGCTTAAGATCGTTATTATACAAGCTGACTGTTGCAAAACATGTCCTCTTCAGAAGACGAAGATGCGTTTGCTGTGCTCCAATTTATGAATATACAAAATGTGCATAGACAAAGGTCTTATTGGGAGCATCCTGTATGGAGTTTATCACAAGAATATAGATATTTTAAGATAATGGATCGGTCGCAACTGCAAGCGAGGTGGCGCGGATTCTCAAGTGATAAATCCGCGCCGCATCCTTTCTGTGTAATTTACGACGCATCTCTTTCATACATTTTGTACGAATAAAATTTGAAGCGACAACAAATCCGATCCACATCCGCATCGTATCCGAATCTTTTATCGCTTCTGTGTATTTTGCGCCTTAGGCGCTGCCCGGCGACCAGTGGGGGCTGGCGGGCAACCAACCTGGTAGGTAGCAATAAATAAAATATATCGTGGCGGGGTTTGGCCGCCGCACTTTCCTGCAGTAGCCTAAAAGCGGTAGGGGTTTTTTTTTTTTTTTTTGGGGGGTGGGAAATCATCCTATGACTTCTTCCGCTCTAGGGTGGAGCGGAAGGGTGTGTCAGACTCTTACTGACTAAAACCCACCCCTGTTCCTCCCTGCCTCGAGTGCCCGGGGGCGAGGTAACTCTTTCGAATTTATCCTCCACCCCCGGGCAGGCACCGGCCGTGGCAGGCCCCTTCCTTTGGCTGACAACTCTTTGAGGCGCGCGTGGAACACTACGCGCCGTCGACTCTCGGGCCTGGTGCTGATCGGACGGCGAGTTACCCACTACTCGCCGTCCGCAGACCCGGGTCTACGGTGGCCGGAGATCGTCTCGCGGCCCCTGGCGTCTCCTGCGGCGGTCGCGGCTGGGGGCGCTAGGGCGACTCGGCTGTCGCTGAGCCTCCCTAACGTGTGCCGCCTCCCTCTTCGCGAGCATTACTGCTTCGCAGAAGGAGGAGACGGCCTCCCATTCCCTCTCGCTCCGTACCATGGCCTGAACCAGGGCACGGCGCGAGAGGTCGCTGTCGCCTATCGCATCCACGAGGACACGGCGGTGCTCTGCCCAAGCGGGGCAAACCTCCACCGTATGCTCCACCGTGTCCTCTGGGCGATCCTCGCAAAAAGCGGTAGGGGTAGGAGTGCGTTTTGGATAAGTCTGTTGAAAAGTAAATTATTTAACACCTGCATATTATCTGTCTATGTATGGCAGCCAAACATGGGCTTTAACATAAAACATGACATGCAAACTCACAACCTGACAGTGTGCAATGGAAAGGAGTATGCTGAATGTGAAGAAGTAAGTCAGATGGAATGAAAAATGTTGCTTTCAGAAACAAAATCAAATAAATCAGAAAAAAAAACAATTAAAATCAGAAGGCACCAATGGTGATGCGCAGGCCACATGATGAGTAGACAAGATGAATAAAGTTGTGACAAGATAAGTACCCTAGAGATGAATTAAAGGTAAAAACAATGAACTAAAAAGTTGAAAATAAATTCTAGTATTTGGCGTGTAGGTACCTACCTGTATTCTTAAAAGCTTGAGGCACTACCCGTTACAGGTTACAGGTAAGATACTTACTATACTTGTGTGCCTCAAGCTTTTAAGAATATAGGTAAGTACCTACACGCCAAATACTTACTATAATTTGTTTTCAACTTTTTAGTTCATTGTACCAGATAAAAGCTTGTTTTTTTTTACGTGGGTAAGTATTTTAGATTACGCGTGATGTTTTAAAATATTCTACGAATATTATGATGTGATGTAAAATGATCCTCAAGACGAATCAATCGAGCCCAAACTCGGTGGGGTTATGTTGCTTAATCACAGAGATGCCGTGGCTACCTTCCAGCTTCATCATCAGACCCTGAATATAGTCTAGGCGTAAAATGCTCCGCAAGAGTACCATATCATTCTATTGTCACCGAAGATACATAAATACACCAAATTTGATTCCAATCAGACATCGAGAAGAGGGTCTAATTTGAGTAGCAAAATTCCAACCGATCAAACATAGTTACATACATACATACATACATTGCAAGTTAAATAAAAGCTTGTAATAAAAAGGAAAAGAGGTAGACTACAAAAAGGGTGGGATGACGACATCAGACAAGTGGCAGGAGTGATGTGGAACAGATTGGCTCAAGAAAAATACGAATGAAAAAAATTGGAGGACGCATTTGCCGACTGGCAAACAAATCTGTAGAAAATAAGCAAAAATCAAATGAATATTACTCTAAATTCTAATCTCTATCTCTAATTAAGTAGTATAAAACAAACTGTCACTGTCTACGTCTGTCTGTATGTCTATTTACTTCTTCACACTCGTTATTAGGTTTTTACATGCTTAACTTTAATAATTAAAAAAACTAAAAAAACTTTTTTTATTTACAACTGACCACTTTTTAGGGTTCCGTAGTCCTAACAAGGAGGAACTCCTAGCTCTATTGAATTAAACGATCTCAACCGTTATTTCTCTACTGTGCCCACAATGAATCGTCAAGCAAAACAACAAACCCTGTTACTGATTTATGGTCTAACGCGTCTCATATTAATCCTTTTCGTTTCGTTCCAGTTGAACCGGGAGAGATCAAAAAGACAATCCTCTCCATCAAATCCAAGGCGGTGGGAAGTGATAATATCACTCGTGGCATGATTATAACTATTCAGGATCAGCTCCTACCTGCAATCACCCATATCATAAATTTTTCCTTGTTCTCTGGAGTACTCCCATCCTTGTAGCGAAAAGCCTACGTTCGTCCACTACCCAAAGTTTCCAATCCTAATATTCCAACCCACTTCCGCCCAATTTCAATCCTTCCTATTCTATCCAAAGTGCTTGAGGCCTTGCCTTGCCCTTGAGGGAACTATTAAACAAGAGTAACAGTAAGATAAGCCAAAATAAGCCATTTACAAGCCTCTATAGTTAGTAATAGAGTATTTTTGTACAAGTTGTAAAATCGATCAACCTATTCGCCAACACTAAGTTTAACATTAAAATAAATACCTGCGCAGGTGGAAGTGGATGCGCAACCACTGTTAAAACTATATAGTGATTGGATAAAGCAGTACTAATGGTCGCTAAGCTGCTTGCAAACAAATCTAATGAAAGATATTCATCCTTAACAATTTTGTTGATTGCTTTGGCTGAGCGAATCATGTAAGAGTTGCTACGGTGAACTGTACGAGCATAAGGAGCATGTAGAAGATGTCTTAAGGGCCTACCTCCCCATAAGTGGCGCCCTCATTGAATAAAAATTAGTATAGCATAGAAAATAAAGAATCCTATGTTGCGTATGTTACAAAGAGCTAAAGGTATTTTTACGTTGTTGAAACAGGACTCAAAGTGTTTCGTATCCAAAGTAGTAAGCAAAAGTGTCAAAAACGGCGTTTTTCTGTGTGTTCCTTTTTTAACGAACTCTCCTTGTAACAAACGCAACATAGGATTCTTTAATCTTTATTTTTTACGCCTTGCTACGATTTTTTATTCAATGAGGGCGCCACTTGGCGGCTATATACGCCTTAAGGTCTACTACTGGCCAAGTGGCGCCCTCATTGAATAAAAAATTGTAGCATACCACAGCAAATAAATATTAAAGAATCCAACGTCACGTTTGTTACAAAGAGGATAAAGTATTTTTACTTTGTTAAAACAAGTCTCAGAATGTTTCGTATCCAAAGTAGTAGGCAGAAGTGTCAGAAACGGCCGTTTTTGGTACTAGTAGTTTGGTAGTTTTAGTACCAAAAACTGGCTTAGAAAGACGTTCGGGATAATCAATCCTACATTATAGATAAAAAATGAGGACGATAGAGTGCGTTCAAATTCCGCGTGACGTCATATCTCGTATCGTGTTCAATACACTTTGTAATGATAAGTGACGTAACAAGCCCCCACTCCTGAACTTTGATGCGTTTTATCTTTGTCATTTTTTATTGGTTTGGTAAAGCAAGAAATACGTGTCCAATATTTTTTGATAATCTAACTTACGGACTAAAAGAATTATTATTTTTATACCCAGGACAAGACCCTATTAATATGTTCATAGTAATAAACATAAAGCCCTCTTCTAAGTCCGCATGTTATAACGAGCGACTACGGAACCCTACACTGCGCCCGACACGCACTTTGCGCTTTTAGTTTCTATCAGATATGCTGTGTTTTCTGACATAAGTTTTTTTTTTTTAAATTAACATAGTAAATTTTCTACTGGACTTCTCCCTGCAGACAAAAAAGGAAACAAATAAATGCTCAGGTAAAAAAAGGCTTGGAGCCAAATCTTGATGAAAAATTAATTTCCAGATCGTTTGAAATCATAAAATGATATAAAATGAAGATGTTCAGTCAGGATAAATTAGACCTAGTCTGCTAAATCAAGTGTAGTCGATCCTCTTTCAAAGCCAGTTGCCGGGTGGCCGAGGGCAACAGAGGCATGACTTATCGCCATTGTATATAGGCAAACGGGTTAACCAGTTCGGTACTACTACTACCTACCTGGTTATGTAGGTATTTCCCCGGCCCCGCATAATTCTTGTATGTCAAACGTGCAAGAAAATATTTCGCTAATAGCCGTAATAAGCACTTATTAAGTGTTTGTGCAGCTCATTTGCATCGTTTAAACTAAGAGAAAGTCAGATTTATTCAAATGTGTAAAGGAAATGTCGACTCTGCTAAGCTATGACTTTACTTGACCATATACAAGACTCGATTCTACATGGAGAGTATTTTCAAGAATTCATCGCAGATTTAAAGATGCGTTTATTTACTTAAGCATGGCATAATTTCTTATTAAATGGTAACCCCCCTTCGTAACTTATAAGATCCGTTAGGACGGTCATTCATTGGGAAATCGCGAAAATATTCCCGAATGAAAATTAAAGAAAATATAAGCAGCATAATGTTATAGCCACAGATTTCATCTCTTTAACCTAGAACTAGATCGATCGACACAATTATCGGGAATGTGGGCATCGAGCTTAGTGAAGTGCATTGTATTCAATCGAAGCAACGTTGAGTATTGACACACGTGTTTCAGATTTCTCTTTACCTCAATACTGTACCGGTCTCAGCGGTTAATAATATATCAGGTGAGGGGCTCGTTGTGTGTAGGCCACTAGGAAATCTCTACTGTTACTAACGGAATACGTTATTATCTGCTGATGACACAACACCCGGTGCTATGTTATCATTATACGAGTATGCGCATGCGCCTGTTGCACGAAACTTAACGCTAACTCCACAAACAATAGGACTATTTCACACGGTACGACACCAAAATAAAGTGGTCCAGAATATAATGTCTGATGTTTAACTGCTAACGACACTTTAATTTAATGTGTGAACAAAAAGACAAAAGATCTATAGAGTCAGTAAAAATGCAAATTGATAACGAACAAGAAAAATCCGTCCTAGAATTGACATTATAATCCGGTGCAACTAATACGTCGATTTAAGTACTCGTATATATCGAAAAAGCTACTGAAATACATAACATATACGTAAGATAAGTGCCTAGTTGTAAGTAAGTGCCAGGTTTTTATGGACAAAAAACAGGTTCCCAACATATAATAGATAATAACTTTGAAATTAAAAATTCAAAAACATAACCGAAGGTAATTCATTGCGTCGTATGTCGGTTGCATTGCGTTGACGACATTGACATTTTACTCAAAATGACTTACGTTTCGTTTGAGGACGCCGCATCTCGTGAAATCTGTGATCTTAAGCCTGTATAGTAGTCCTGTGGGGTCTTCGGGCTCAGGTCTAATTTGGCAGACAGGGTCAGCCACAGGGTCGGTGGCCCTGTCATCAGCGAAGAGGGGCGCACCTCGGAACCCTTCCGGTTTCCTTAGCAAAGCTGCCACGGAGTCTCGCAAACCGGTACCACCGCTCGCAAAGGTACACTGAATGTCCGTCACTGAAATTACATTACATTATTGCTACAATTTACCTGGATTCATTCATAGCTGCAAATTGTAGAAAGCAAAGAGATTTCCCCTTCGATTTGACCGAGTCAGTGCCTATTGAGTTTTCTAATGTGGCACTACACACTCGTGTCATTATGGCTTAAGGCCACAGATTTATGGTATACTGAACTTACCTAATTATTTTATAGTTTTCTTCATCATTAATTCTATAGTTTATTACCACTTAAAGCTTCCCAATAAATGTATGTGTAGGTACCTTCCCACAACAAACATTACCCTTATAAATGGTCTATTTACTCCAATTAATTACCATTAAGTGTCTACTTTTTATGAATTTCTAAATACGACTTAAAAAAAGAAGTTTCGACACAAATTGAGAACAATCTGGTAGCAAACCCATATATAAAGAAATGAATAACGGTAAATACGTACCATCGTAGTCTTGTGCGAATGCTGCCCGGAACTGTAACAATGAGCATTCAATTTGTAGGAAGGAAGAGCAACACGCCATAAAACAATTAGGAGGTTAATTGAATGCAAGTATTGTTAGACACATATACAAAAAGTTCCTTTCACATTGTGTTCACAAACACTCCGAGCCTTATCTGAGCAGATCTATTTAGGACTTGCAGTAGAACAAGCATCTTCGTTTAACCGATTGTTATCTCAACAGTTGATCCTTCCCATTGTTAAATAGGTATATTATTTGTTTATCTGATCGGGGTTTAGCAGAGTTAAAAGTTAATCGATCTTCTTGTTGGCAGATCATGCATGTTAAGTTAAAATCATCATCTTTTAGAGAGCGGGTCTTCCAAACGCAGCTTATTTGAGAGTTCTGTATGGTGTAAATTCCAAATAAAATATCAATTAAAGGCAAAAATGGTAGTTATTTTGGGTTGTTTATGCTTTGTAGGTAGAGATCTATTTACCTATTAAATACTTGATATGTTCACTCTAATACATATTGTAAATAAGAATGTAACACTATAAGTTTGTTTGTTTCGATTTCACGCCGAAACCGCCGAATCAATAATAATGATTTTTGTATATAGATTGATTGGACCTCGGAGAAGGACGTACTTATTTATAAAGTGTATCAACTATGGAAGGACGTATGATACTTTTTACAACACCTCATCAAAAACCTAAAATTATAAGTATATGTCATGCAAACCTAACCTAAATAAATTCATTATTTCCCGGCGCTGGACTAAAAAAAAAGGGGGTGATAGGTCCCTGTTGCTGCCGACTGTTGCCGGGCGGGCAATAATATTCTGAATTTCACTATAACCCGCTAGTCAATAATGTAATTTAAATTGGAACCTCAATTAAACAGTTGTATGAAATCAGTGAGGACAGACTGAGCGTTCGGGATTCAATATGACGCCCGTGACATAAGAAACTGCTTTATCCCCTCGATGATCCACTATTTTATCCCGAGACGTTCCCTTGGAATATTTTGCGACTGTCATGCGGAAGAAGCTGCTGGTACAAGCTAATACTGTAATACTATGCTACGATGCCCGATCCAGAATCATTTTTAGGGTTCGGTAGTCCAAACAAGGACAAGGAATCCTTATAGTTTCGGTCGATCCGTTTGAGGCATAGCGTAGAGACTGTTAGTATTAGAAAGCTGCAATTTTGTATGGGTACCTATATACGAGTATATTAATTACGCGACAAAAACGAAATAATAAAATTTTGTTTTTTTTTTGTGGTATCTCCCGTATCTACATGTAAAGTGGGAATGACTTTTTTTTTCTCGCCTATCCTGTAGTGTAGGGTATCGTTGGATAGGACTTTCAAAATCATTATATATGAGTATGAATATGGAACTGTAAAGACTATTTTTCGATTCAGTCATTCGTTTGCGAAATATTAAACTTCAAAGTGATTTGTTTTGTTTGAATTGAAAGTCGCACGGGCGGGCGCCGTGCGACGGAATTGCATACTTTGATTCCGCCAAGCCCGTTTCATCAACGGACTACAAGACGTACGGCGAAGTGCCACCGGTTCATGGTGGACATCCCATCCATACGCACAAAGCGTTTTGAGAAAACATTCATTGCGCGTACAGCTAGGGAGTGGAATTCCCTAAAGGAGTCTGTGTTTCCTGATAGCTACAACCTGGGAGTCTTTAAGTCAAGAGTGAATAGGTTACTTCTAGGCAAGCGTGCTCCATCTTCGACCGCATCATCACTTACCATCAGGTGAGATTGTGGTCAAACGCGTGCCAATCAGCATAAAAAAAAACAGAACCACAACAAAAATGAAAAAGCTGAGAGAAAACATGCGTCACATCCACGCAAAACGGCCATCGCTCAGCTTAATGCTGTGACCCTATGGTTTTCAGCGACAGCCGACGCTGACGGGTGAATCTTCAGGCGTTAGGCTGATAATAATGAGAGACTGTTGCCGACAATGAAAAATCGTGGGAAATTCAACTTTAAAATACTAGTATTAAAGTACAGTAGCACTACTAGGCAATGAATACTACTAGTGTACTTTAAAAGTAGTGCATTAAAGTTAAATTTTCCACGATTCGTCATTGTCGGCAACAGTCTGTCATTATTATCAGCCTAACGGCTGGAGATTCACCCTGACGTAGGTAGTAACGTCGAACAGTGCAGCAAACAATGAGTAAACTAAATACCATACAGCGTAATAAATATTAATATTTAAAGGTCTACTACCAGCCAAATGACACCCTCATTGAATAAAAAATCGTAGCATAGCATAGAAAATAAATATTAAAGAATCCTACGTCGCGTTTTTTACAAAGAGGATAAAGTATTTTTACGTTGTTAAAACAGGGCTCAAAATGTTTCGTATCCAAATTAGTAACCAAAAGTGTCAAAAACGGCCGTTTTTGGTGGTGGCCGCCAAGTGGCAACATTCCGTTCCCTGCAACATGATGCACGCGCCGCCAGCTTTATTAATCTGTGGCAATCAGCTGTCAGTAAACTATCTTTGACAATGATAGTACTGGTTACATAATAAAAAAATACACACCATGTGCACCTAACAGGCATTACCTTCGCCCAGAGGACACGGTGGAGCACACGGTGGATAGCTGCCCCGTTTGGGCTCGTGCGCCGTGTCCTCGTGCAGGCGATCGGCGGCAGCGACCTCTCGTGCCCGGCCCTGGTCCAGGCCATGGTACGGAGCGAGAGGGAATGGGAAGCAGTCTCCTCCTTCTGCGAAGCAGTAATGCTCGCGAAGGAGGAGGCGGAACGGGTGAGGGAGAGGCTGCAACGACAGCCTCGCCCTCACGCCCTCAGCCGCAGCCGCCGCAGGAGACGCCAGGGGCTTCCGGCGCCCCGAAACGATTTCCGGCCACCGTAGACCCGGGCCTGCGGACGGCGAGTAATTGGTAGCTTGCCGTCCGATCAGCACCAGGCCCGAGAGTCGACGGCGCGTAGTGTTCCACGCGCGCCTCAAAGAGTTGTCAGCATACATGACGTGGCCCGTCATGGCCGATGCCTGCCTAGGGGTTGAGGATAAATTCGAAAGAGTTACGTCGCCCCTGGGCATTCAGGGCAGGAAGGAACAGGGGTGGGTTTTAGTCAGTAAGAGGCACACGCCCTCCCGCTCCACCCAGAGCGGGAGAAGTAATTGGATGATTTCCAAACGCCAAAAAAAAAAAAAACAGGCATTACCTACGCAAAAAATAATAATTTTCAAGGAAAACTATCACGGCTAAGTTAGCTCTGTTACTTTAAGAGTGACATTCACCCAACTTATAAAATGTACCTACTTGGATAATTTCGTACAAAATACAAAATCTTTAGAAAAATAAACTGAAGTTTTATGCAGCTATATTTAATATTTAAAACGGTTAGTAAACCTGTAAAATTTTGGAAAATTAAAACCTTTTTTCGTTTAGAGTTTAAAACGTTACTGTCCATAAAACCGTGAACTCAATTAATATATTGTTCATATTAATAAACATAAAGCCCCATTCTAAGTCCGTATGTTATAATAGGTGACTACGGAACCCTACACTGCGCGTGGCCCGACATGCACTTGGCCGGTTTTATCGTTAAAGAAAAAGTATAACATTGCAAATGGTGGTTCATATTATTATTACCCATGGCCACAATTTTTTGTAAACCAATGTTGATGTTCTTAGAGAGACTCTATCGATAGTGGATATCTTAAGCGCAGATAATTTCAGAAATCAGTGTAATGATAGCTTAGGGGCGATCAAAGCTGACCACAAAGAAAATGGTCGCGATTAGCTCAAGGAAAAGCGGATCGGATGTCCAGATATTATTTTATTTTTAATGTTTGACGTGATGATGTAACTGTAAATATTGTTTTGTTTGAGTTTTTTTGATGTGGAACATCTATTGGCGCGGTTTGGCAGTAAATTCAACTCGAATGCCATGACGGCAAACGGCATGACGCTGTCGTGCCAAGTTGCCCCACTATGCCGCCGCTCTCGACTCCCTTCTCCCTGGAAACATCTATGTGAGAAAAAGTAACATAACTACAACAGCAAAACAACACCACCAATTACAAAAACCAACAACAACAAACAACAACCAACAACAACAACAAACAACAACAACGAACAACAACAACCAAAAGCAACAACAACATCTACAACACCAACAACAACTAAAAACAATTTTCAATTCTAATATCTATTCAAATAGATGTATCACATCTTTTTTTTTTTTGTGGGTTGGGAAATTATCCAATGACATCTCCCGCTCTAGGGGAAGAAGGGCATGTCAGACTCTTACTTACTAAAACCCACCCCTGTTCCTTCCCTGCCCTGAGTGCCCAGGGGCGAGGTAGCTCTCTTTCGAATTTATCCTCAACCCCTGGGCAGGCATCGGCCATGACGGGCCCCGTCATTATTGCTGACAACTCTTTGAGGCGTGCGTGGAACACTACGCGCCGTCGACTCTCGGGCCTGGTGCTGATCGGCCGGCGAGCTACCCACGTCCCCGTCCGCAGGCCCGGGTAGATGTATCACATCTGCCGGGCGTCCCGTGACGGTCAACTTTTTGTTTTAGAACTACTCTTACTAATATTACAAAATTTCTAATACCTATAGGTATTAGAAATTTTCTCTCTATCCACGTGATTTTTTTAACAGAAAATCCGGGTGTTGTTTACGGAAAACTCTGTCAGAAGTTTCTCTTTACGAGTTTTCCGACTGAAACTATAAAATCAATTTAATAAAATTCGTGACTGATCCGTTTGTGATCTTGAAAACTTCTACGGGTTTTTTTCCGAGGTGCTGAAAAGGAAAGGTTTTTTCCTAAATAGAATTTATGGGAAAGCCTGCACCAGAAGCATGATAAAATAATCAAAAAACCCGTTACTGTGCCTGCTGAATTTTATTATGTAGGTACATTGTACGATTAGTACGTCGTCTTTTTAGTTGCCAAGCATTTTAATAAAAAAGTATTTTACGTAATTAGGTTGCTAGGTGGGATTTTAACCGTCTTGCCAATATAAAATAACTTATCGGGAATTTATGTGCTTGAATAGTATAAGTCACAGTAAAGACAAGCGTATAGCCTCAGGAAAGTAAATATGTAGTTGATTTATTTATACTTAAAGCAATCTATCTATCTATTTGTCTATATCTATATATCAAAGGGTTTGCCCTAACGGATTAACGGATCAAAACACAGCTGAAACCGCTGGCCGTAGAAATGTGAAAATGATGTTTGCTTCCGTTAAAAAAGGATTTCCGAAAATCGACCTTTAAGGGGGGAAAAGGGGAGAAATTGTGAAAAATCGAGGATTTGTATTCGACCCGTATGTACTATGTATGTTTGTCCGCGATTTTCTCGAAAACTACTGATCCGATTTGGATGGGATTTCTATTATTCCAATGTATATTTTTCAAGGAAGGGTTTATTATATTACGTTAGGATCTGATGAAGAATTTCGGAGACAGACAGTGGAACTCTTCAATAACTAACAGCAAATACCTCACGATTACTGCAATCGTTTTCTATGTATTGTTAACACAATTTAATGGGGAACCACAACTAAAAAGTGAAAAATAAAATACTATTTAACAAAAAATAAAACCGACTAACAAAAAAAAAACAACAAAGAAGTGCAAAATAACTTTAATTTCGGAAGTCGTTGTCAAAAACGAAGAAACAAAATCAGAAACACCGACTTCCGAACTTAACGTTATTTTACACTTTTATGTTTTTTCTAACCGATTTCAAAAATTGAGGTTCTGTATTAGACCCGTATGTATGTGTGTATGTATGTATATTTGTCCACGATTTTCTCAAAAACTACTGATCCGATTTGGATGGGATTTCTATTATTCAAATGCATATTTTTCAAAGAAGAGTTATATTACGTTAGGATCTGATGAAGAATTTCGGAGACAGACAGTGAAACTCTTTAATAACTAACAACAAATACCTCACGATTACTGCGATCGTTTTCTATGTATTGTTTACACAATTTAATGGGGAACCACAATTAAAAAGTGATAGATAAAAAACCTTTTTAACAAAAAATAGAACGAATTTCTTTTTGTTTTTTTGGAAGTCTGTTCTATTTTGAAAGTCGGTTCTATTTTTAACCAACTTCAAAAAAGGAGGTTCTGTATTCGACCTCGATATGTCATGTATGTATGTTTGTTTGTCCGCGATTTTCTCGAAAACTATACTGATCCGATTTGGATGGGCTTGTCGTTATTCAAATGCATATTTTTCAAGCAAGGTTTCTGAGTATATAATACATTAGAATCTGATGAAGATCTTTGGAGATAGACAGTGGAACTCTTCAAAAACTAACAGCAAATGAGTCGCGATTACTGCGGTCGTTTGTCTATGTATTGTTAACACAAGTTAACAATATTACGTTAATGTAATATAGAACTACAATTAAAAAGTGAAAAATAAAAAACTTTTCAGTCGGTTCTATTTTATGTAAAAAAGTTTTATGAGTTTATAAACTTGAAACTTGGGATGTTAAAAAATTCTTCGGAACAAAATTTTGTAACAGACGACGGACAGACGGACATGTGAGTTACATGTTGGCTCCGTTTGGACCCTTCGGGAGCTGAACACTAAAAACGTAAAAGTTGCTGACCCGTCAAAATTAGGATTTTTTTTTATCTCTATTGTGGGGGCCCCTCTCTTGTGGAGGGCAGTAGCCCCGCTTGCCCTCCCCATAACCCGGCCCTGACTGTTATAGTCCAATAAGTCGACAATCCGACATAACCAGCAGGTGTATTCGCTAACTCAGTTGACATCAATTTGATAGGCACTTTGCAGTACATTGCTCGGTGATCATCAAGTATAATAGGCACTACGTGGTACATTCTTATTTTCCTATACGTCAAAGCAGCAATGTACTGGAAAGTGCCTATCAAATTGATGTCAACTGAGTTAGCGAATACGCCTATAAGAATAGGAAGAACAGCTTAATGTGGAGAAATCCATACTTAATATTATAAATGCGAAAGTCTGTCTGTCTGTTACCTCTTCACATTATTTAACGCCTGAATGGATTTGAATGAGATTTGGTACACTGGGAAACTAAGTCCTGGAATAGGACATTGGATACTTTTTATCTCGGGTAGGTATATATTCTATTTCATACGGGCGAAGCCGCTGGCAGAAGCTAGCACAACATAATTCCTATAAATCGGGTTCGAGCAGTTGAATAGGATTAGGAGTGTGGTTGTGGTTTTGTAAATGAAGCGAACCATACCACATCATTTCGTCCGTGAACGTGAGGTCGTCTGATGCGGCGTCGTTGAAAGTAAGTCGATTTTATACTCTTAATCACGGTTCATGCTCCAACTGCCGCGGTATATCGTGGACCGCGCGATTTACACTGCTGAGTCAATATACAAGGTTAGTATTTCTTTGCCTTACGGCTACATAATAGATGGTGCGTTATAAAAGTGTGTCGGTTGAGCATCGTTTTCGGTAACGTACGCAGGTCATTCCGTTGACCGCTGGCACAGAACTTCGTGCGGAAACGACGTCCGGAGCAAGATAATCGCTCTAACCTGTATGTAAATTTTTGTGTAGACTGTTAAACGGCTTTTTTTTTGTTCTAAAACGGTTTTACTCTGATTATTGGGCGTGAAGAGTTGTTTCGGGGAACTAATTGATTCTGCGTTTCAAACGGTTTCGCTACGTTGTTGTCTAGTTAGAATGTATCTCATAAATGCATTTTATTACACTAATTCTTTTCAGGATGATATTTAAGCAATATTATTAAAGAGACTCTGGTGTTGTCAGAATATATGGTGTAATAGAGTTTTTAGTATGCTGATAGGTGGTTGACAATTTGCCATATTAATACGTAATTAACCGACTTCATAAAGGAGGGGGTTATCAATTTGGATTATGGATTATGGATATGTATGTTCGGGCATAACTCCGTCATATATAGACGAATTTGCAAAATTATTTTTTTTGTTCGAAAGGGCGGGGTTCATTCCGAAATAGTCTTATTTAAATTTCAAATAGATCTAATGATGAGTTTCGGAGACAGACAACGGAACTGTTCAGAAAATGACAGCAAATCAACTGCGATTGCTGCGATTGTATGTCTATGGAGTGTTCACACAATTTAATGCGGGACAACAGCTAAAATGAAAAATAAAAAGTTTTTACCAAAAAATAGAACCGACTTCCAAAAACAGTGCTAAATAACTTACATTTCGGAAGTCGGTGTCAAAAAACGAAGACAAAAACCAGAAACACAAATAGGTTCTATTTTTTTGTAAAAACGTTTTTATTTATCTAGCAAAGATTAACAGCATCTATCTTACAAGTAAATATTTTATTACATCCTAGAGGTGATTCATTACAGCTACATCACAATACCTGGAAGTGATCTACTCACCCTAGTTTTCGGCTGTTCACAACAGAAGGTGGGTAGTTTGGTAAGTAAAGGCCATGTTCAGCAATAAAAGTCAGCGCTAAAAGGTACATAAGTACTAAGAATGACGCCCACAACCTCTATAGTAACAGTTTCTACGTGGTTGTTCAATTAAGTCCATATTCATGTCCATTAAATTTCAATATGCTGGCGTCGTAATTACACTGGAGTGCGGAACTCTCTTCTCATAATATGTCTCATCAAGTCGTTTGCAGTATCTTCTACAAATTAACACTTCCTTAATTTAGAGATTAGAGTCGGTCGCAGTCTCCCACGGTACCTTATCGTATTCCCAGGGCATCGCTTTTATTGTAAGTCTTAATTGCCGTGGTGAACTGTTTACATTTAATGGCTACTTTGAGATACTTAGTTATTACTTGCCGTTTTAAGTTATGAAGTGGCGCTTGTAATAAAATACGTATTATTCTTGTTTTATGTGAATTTCTTGACACTTTTCTTTACGCATCCAATTTTACGGTGTTTACAACATTTGTTTTTGTTTACGGACGCCTGAAAAGGGGTTATTGTAACTGTAAAAATGAGTAAGTTTATATAGATTTGGGGCAAAGCTTGCAAAATCAGACTGTTGATGTGAACCGATAGCCATGGAGCAGACAAGTCTTAGGGTGGAGCCCTACCTGACGGGGCCCGTCATTGCCGATGCCTGCCCAGGGGTCGTGGATAAAAAATTAAAAAAACTTTTTAAGACAAACTTTTAATTGAACCTACCTTTCGGCTTCATCATCAGGCCTTAGGCATCACCTAGTCTAATGTAACTTGTCGAAACATGTGCAATTAGACCAAACACTATGGTTCCATCTTGTTTGGTTGCTGAGATTCTTTCATCTATCAGACCCTGGGTACTACCAAGTGTAAGATCACTTTTCAATATACATCGAATGAGACCAAACACCATGGTGCTATCTTTTCTGGTTGCAGATATCCAATGGCCACCTTTCGCCTAACGTAACTTGTCAAAACATGTGCAATGAGACCAAACACGATGGTGCCATCTTGTTTGGTTGAGGAGATCCTATGGCCACCTTCCAGCTCCATCATCAGACCAGCTTCATAGTACTATATTATTGCATTTGGCACTTAATTTTATAAGTAGGTAATGCAAGTTTCAGCTTTATCAAAGACCAGAAAGTGTTTGAAAAATGGGTTACTATTTTGTAACTGGATACACGCACTACCAAAGCAAGTTAATCTGAAGTTTGTAGAAATATAGACTTCTCATTGGTTTTCCTGTAATCAGGTAAAGATCTATTTCCTGAATTTTATTAAAAATTTTAGGCTGAGTAGTTTCGTAGATAAGGGGGGGGAGAGAATAGTCAATTTTCATTTATTTTCTTAAATAACATTAAAAAGATTCGTTTTAAAATTATGAGAAAAAAAAAATTAGAGACCCTCACAATGCGCCCTTCCATTTGATATGTCGCACGGTATAATTTGAAAAACTTTTTTTAACTTAACGATTTTCACCCCAACAGTGACCCCCATATTCGAAATTAATTTGTTTACGTTATATGCCCGTGTTTGGGTCATCAAAATACACCTGTCTAGCAAATTTCAACTTAATCGGGCCAGTAGATTCTGAGTAAATTGGGTGTGACAGACGGATAGACGGACAGACAGAGACAGGAGTGATCCTATAAGGGTTCCGTTTTTACATTTGGAAGTTCGGAACCCTAAAAAGAAAAAACTGGGAAAAACATGCGTCTCATCCACTCAAAACGGCAAAGGTTATCTTTCAATTGAAATAACTTTTGAAAGGTTCTAAATGATGACAGCTATCGACTGATTGAACCATACTTACTTACTAATGACGGAAGTTCTAACACGTACCTCATAAAGTCTCAATAATAAACATTTCCAAGATTATTTTCGACTGGAAAGTAAGCGATGTGCACACTTTTTCAAACCCTGGTAGAGTACGGAATAACGTTATTATATAGAACGTTAATTCCGAGATACGGAGATTTTTACCAGACAGACGGTTTAACGTTAGTGTAACGTTAAAATCTTTCTTAGAAATCTGGTAAAAATCTTTCTTAGAAATCAGTTTGAATAAAACTGCTATCCGTTCCACTAACGTACAACTACACAAACTGGGCTCATACATTGCTCATATTCTATTTCTTTATAGAACCGCCTTTGTATCTTTTACAGTTTTCTTACAAGCCGACTCATAAATCCACCGTTGATCAGTTTGAATCAATTTAATTTCAAAGCTGTAAGCTTAATGCATCATAAATTATTAGTCTGACATTTTTATGTGAATGCTAGTGCACTATTAAGTGCAATGCAGTTACGTTTGGTTGGAGCGGACATTGAAAGCGTGTGCGCAGGTCTAATTCGAGGCACGCATGCCTGAGATCTGTAACACTCATCATCGATCGATCAGTCGTGACTGAGAGGTGAGTAACCGCTGAGCAACTTATAACAATCGTATACTAATTCGATTTGTAATTTGATCTATACTGCTTTGTTGGCTTGATTTAGTTATTATGGCAAAGAGTGGGGGCCCATGAAAGTGTAAAGTTATTATTTTTATGGGTTACAATAAGTATAATAATAGACCGCCCTTGTTATTTTTATGACTTCGTGACCCCTAAGGTTTCTACGATTATTAGGTAGTTTGCCATCATTTGGTTTTGTTTTCTTTTGCCAATGAATGTGAAAGATGGAGCATTTATAAAAGAAAATACTTCCCTACTTTCTAAACTCGTGCTTACGCTTTAGTTGTTAATTTTTAGCATGAAAGTTGTGTCTGGTGTGAATGTTTCTTTTTTTTTGTGCGAATCTTAGAAATCTAATCTGCGTGAAATCAAATTTTTCTAAATGGCTTTTTATCAAAGGTTAAGCGGTTTGAATATGGCTATTGATCGATGAAATATTTTGCTATTATATTAGCACCATGAGATAGCTTTAAGTATTCACTGGATTATTCTTTTTGAGTGAGATGGACTAAAAGCCACTAGGCCAATACGTTGTCGATTTTCCGCTGAAACTCAAATTTCAGCGTCGTGCTTTCGAAACATAATACGATTGCTCTACTTTTTGCCGTCAAATAATAATCTGCTCTAATTTCGCTTTCCTTTTTTTTCGATTACTTTTGCTCTCGCGAGATAATTTTCTTTTCTTTTTGTTTTAAATTAGTGACTTGATGTGGTTTCGTGGGAATAACCTACTTATTGATGTTCTTTTGTTTATACAACTAGGATTAATTGTGCTTGCTTACAATAAAATTACAAAGTTAAGTAAACTAAGTTAGGTACCCATTACCCAAAAGCCCTTGCGATGATGGGCTAGGTGCCCTAGAGAATTCGATCATCCAGTCTTATCCAGTCCTATCTTCCAAATTTACACATTTTATTTTAAGGTTAAAATCTGGGGTTAAGTTATATTTTTAGGACCTTATTTTGAAGTTAGAAGGTTGAAGCTTGAAGTTTTAGTTTGTTATAATTTAATTCAAAAATACTTTATTTTGTACAAATCATATAAAAAGGGAACACTCAAATACTCCGAAATATACTCCGTATTCTAATTAAGTGGTATCATTAAGTCGGACTTTTTGTTATTCGATCTATCGAAACTCGGTATTTAAGGAATATTGAAATTTTGGAATTATAAAAATAGGATGAATGATAGATCGGAGTTGATATTATATTAGGAATTTTGAACCATTCGCAATTATGAAAATCAGTATTTTGAAATTCGTATTTGTGATTGACGGAATAAAGTTTTTCGTATTCATGTAGTGTACCCATAAAAAAAACAAATACCTACCTAGTTGTTAATAAAAACTAAAGTCTTATGATTTTTATTTCACCATTGATTTCACCTGTCTACTTTTATAATAGCCATTTCTAAATCATTTATTGCTTGATTTAGCGATAGCAATTTGTGATAGTTTTCAACAAAATGAAAAAGAAAAACAATGAAGCAATCAAATTAAAACTATTTTTAGCTGATAGTGAAAGTTTTGAGGACATCACGTAGTGTTCCAGTTCTATTCTAATTGTATTTGATCGTTGACTAATTGGGTAAACTCGTATGCAATTGCACGTGCGTGAAACGATCGGTAAGAAACGAAAGGTGAAAACAATCTGTATATATAAAATTCAAAGTCCTAACTGATTGACTGATATATCAACGCACAGCCTAAACCGCTGGGCTTGTTTTTTTTTTTTGGTCGAAGTATCTACTAATTCCACGCTTGCAGAAGCCAGTGCAAAATATAATTATAGTTAGGTAGGTATGTACCTATGTGTTTTATACGCCAATAACAAGCATTTTTTTTTAATTAATCGTAAATCATCTGAGGAGCTTGCATGAGATTACAAACTTTATCGACTGGTTGAGCAAATATACTTTTAAGGAGTGCAATGAGTTTAAAGTGGAGTAGAAGAGTTTTCGGCGGGATTTCTTCGAGTGAAGTTCAGTGGCTGTTTTTATGTCTCAAAAAAAAAAGAAAGTGTCTACGCAACTGGACAAAATGTGGTATCACAAACAGACGCGATCTCGGTAAATTGAAGCTGAGAATTTTATTGTAGTATGGACTACCTCAGTGAAGATTGCCGAGAACGCTGACTCGACATTTACTGTCGAATACTGAAAAAAATATTAAAATGTGTTACATCTGCATTCCAATGGAAAACATAGTGCCTGTATTATCTAAAAACAAAATACTTTCTAAACTTGACACTGGCTAATTGCACAAACCGTGCAAAGCCAAAATTTAAAAAAAGTCGAGTAGAAAATTATGTTTTGTTTTCAGTTATTCACTACGGGTCCTTCTATGTAACACTTTACAACGTAAGAACACTAATAGGAAGTAGGTATACCTGCATGTCGCTGAGCTACTCTATAGAACCCCCTACATTAAAATGCCTACCTACATATATATGTGTAAAGATCGTCGCAGGTTAAGTCATTTCTGCTTATCTATTAAAAAAAGGATTGAGTTTAGGTGTGTCTATTTATGCCTAGGGGTAGTGGATAAATTCGTAACAGAGTTACCGCTCCCCTGGGTACTCAGGCAGGGAAGGAACAGCGGTGGGTTTTAGTCAGTAAGAGTCTGACACGCCCTCCCGCTCCACTCAGAGCGGGAGATGTCATTGGATGATTTCCCACACCACAAAAAAAAAGGTATGTCTGTAAGTATGTCATTATACTTTTGTCATGGAATAGAGACATCA
Organism: Polia nebulosa; assembly: GCA_951329385.1. Taxonomy (NCBI): domain Eukaryota; kingdom Metazoa; phylum Arthropoda; class Insecta; order Lepidoptera; family Noctuidae; genus Polia; species Polia nebulosa. Next base: position 12,821,787 of record OX589599.1, on the reverse strand, counting down.
ATCCAAGCCAGTTTAGTCAACCTCTCGTAATATAAAAGACAAACAAACAACTCAAAAGCGAAGCCGTGCAATTGCATTTTAGGAGTGTCTGGACAATGACTGCTGAAAGATCAATAGGTCTCGAGAACGATTCGATGTGGGAGGCTGGGCTTAAATATCTGCCTGTTAAAAGACAGACTAACAACCAGTTTCTGAATGATTAAACAACACTAAAGTCTGCTAAAGGCTGTTAAACTTATGTAGTTTGACTGAAGCGAAATTGGCTCACTGAAGTAAAAGTGAGCATAGACTAGAGCATTTACTAGTAACAGATCATCGAGCATTCGCTGTTTTTAAATTAACTCGAACCACACTTCGAATATTAAGCTCGATGTATTTTTACAACCTGATTTTAAAAACCAATGAGCGTTTTGGTATTAAATTTTATCGAGCAAGGGCACGCAACGGGACTGAAACGTAGGTACTGGTAGGTTTTAGTCATGCAGTAAGTCTGAACATTGTACACTTAGTTCGCAGTAAACGTTTTGACTTTAACTTTGACACCCTCCCACTCCACCCAGAGCGGAAGAAATTATTTTGATGATTACCCAGCCTCAAAAAAAAAGGCTAGAGTTTGCACAGATTACTAATCAGAAACCGGGTGTAGGTAACAGCTAGGTAATTAGTAGATTGAAAATGAAAATAGAAAAAACGAACGCCTAGCAGCTTCATACTATGATGTAGTGTGAATAAAATTGTAAGGAAATTGCGAAGCAGCTAAATTAGAAAAAAAAAGTAGAGCGTGTGCAATGCTCTGAGAACAGGAGCTCAATTTCTGTATCTCACGTGAGAAACTTACTGCCCGTGAACACCGAATTTATGAGCAATTTCTATAAGTGGACTTGTTGCTGTATTTTATCAGAAATTCATATCGAGAGAATTTGCAACGATTGGACCATGAGAAACAGTTTGCCACTAGAGCGGGCGGAAACTTTAAAGGCAGTTGGCCGACTGCCAATGCGGAAGCTGTAAAAGACCTATATTATTATGTTGGTTGGGAATCGTCAAAAGGGATGGTTAAAGACCAAAATATATTGATTTTTTTGGATATTCTATAAAGGATACACACACATAAGTAATATAAAGGATTCATATCATGAGAATATGGTAGTCTAGCAGAAAATAGCCAAGAATTCGGTAGGTACATAATTATATTAGTCAAATTATTGGGTCAATCATACTTGAAATTAAATGCTTACCATCCATGCAAAGACGATGTTCCCAAGTTGAATAGGAGTTGGAATGTGTATAAGATGAGCATATTATTATAAAGTAGCCCCGGCGCTACAATAGGCTGAAGAAAAGCCTTTTGAACGCCGACTCCGACTTCTCTTATTTTATCGTCTTTGATATACGAGTGCGTGAAAGGGTTGTCCCTTTAATGTTCTGATATTAATTAGGTAGTCTGTTGTATGCGGTAGTTCCGTGTAAACAATGACCAAAGCTTCTGTTAATATTAAAAGTTACAAAACCAGCTCTATCATAGATCGCACATAGGTAAGTGCTGCGCACAGGCCATATTGTTTTTTACTTGGAACATTATTAACAACCACTAGGACAGTTAAAAATAACAGCGTGAATACTAACACCACGGGTGCAATATAGTATACTAGATTCTGTTAGCGGCTCCGCCCGCGTAAAATCGCAATCGGAATTAACCTGGGAATGAGTTTCGAAAATAAAAAAGTCCTATTTAAAGGATATAGAATACCTACTTTTTTATTTCGGTAATTCTCCAAGGTCTATTTTACATCTATGCCTTATTCATTAAAATTAGTTTAGCGGGTTAGGCGTGAACAGACAGACATAGTTACTTTCGTACTTATAATATTCATTTGGATTTTCTTCTTGTTTATATTCAGTAAATGTCGTTAATATACCCACATAAGTGAAACAATGAATGTTGTTGTCATGTGATGTGAAAGTAACTAGGTTTACATTTTTCTTAAAAGTTTTGAATGAAGTTCCCAACTTTGCAGCGTGGTAGGTACTCGTAAGTTAGTGCGACAAAGTAAACTATCGCAAAGTGGGTCAGGTGGCAGTGTTCAGTTGTAGAGATAGCTTAGAGCTTATTACAAACACTGTATTTATGATTATACTCCGTACAAGCAAACCGGATTCAAATATAAACTTGTCTTCAATACTCTAGAATGGGGACGAAACATTCAGAATTTAGTACACCGCCAGCGAGCAATACGATTTATAGCAAAATGGAAATAACACAAGTTAAGTATATTACTCGTATTTCCATCTGAACTTTCTTAGCTTTTCTATACGTAGTACGTTTGACGCGGATTATTAGATGCTCAAGAAAAATTGAGATTTTTATTATAGATCGATAAATTGGGCGAATCTTAAGTGAGTGACTAAATCCGTGTAACATACCAGTAGGAGGAGCACGAGAGCGCGGTCGCCGGCGCTCGTCATGCTTGCGATCTGCCACACTCGAGCGCGGAGCCAACCGTTAATGCTATCTGCCCCGATTACCTTACTCGTTCAAATACAAAAAAATAACGCCCAACTATTCGGATAAACTATCCGATTCAACAAATTAATCACTATTATTTATATGCGTCGATATTGTATTGTATCTTCACTGCCACTGCGTAAGTCCGAAAGCGCAACACAAGCGTCGCTGGTAGGATTCCCGCGCGAGTTGCAAACAATTCGGTAGCGCTGGTGGTGTGGAGTGCGGCGCGTGGAGCGCCGGTGTCGGGACTGCGCGGAGGCGCGCTCGGCTCGCTCCGTTGATGATGGTGGAACAGTTAGCCATGCCGATGCCGGGGAGGGAACCACCTGCTCAGTGCTCGCCTGTGTCTTATCGTTCTCACGACACGATCACCGAACCGCCGCGAACAATCTCGTGATCTATATAGTTGATTGGCGTCGGATTATTGGGTGAATTGGGCTCCGCCGAGCGCCGCGACGCGTTCATTACCGTGACATTCGCGTGGAGAAATTGCGGCGTACCTCAGCCTAATGATTGAGTGGCATTTCGGTGTTGCGGCGGTATCGGGTCATCGATGTTATGCTTGGGTCGCCGTCTCCGCAGTTGACTCTGGCGGCTGCAGATGATCGCCAGATAAGATAACTAAATAGCTTTATATCTGACCGAGCGAGTCCCGGTGGCCCAGTGCGCTTTGGAGCTATCGAAATGATATAAAATTAAACCGCTATAGAAAGTCAATCAAAGTCGAAGATGAGCACAGATAATTTTTTAATTCACCTATCCTACAACTAGTAAGAAACATCTCAGGCGAGTTCTGAGAACAATCTGTGACGTATTACTTTGTGAATTATGGTAACTTCGCTAACTGGCTTACTGTTAGAAAGGAATCATTTAGAATTTAGATCAACAACTTGAACCATTGAATGAAAGCGGCCAGCGGAAGATTGTTTCGGTTGTAACACTAAAGTAAACAAACGGGTGGATAGTTTCCAATCAGCAACAGATGCGGTGCAACACACGGAACGGATTTTGATATCTTTTCGACGGAATCGTTCAATGATTGACCAACTAACTAAACCGCAGAAGATGACGCTCCACTTAACATTAAAATACAGAAGAATCAAAATAATTGGTCCTACTTTCTCAACGTGTATTTGTGATGAAAAAATACAAAACTTGAGACTTAAGGACCTATCTACACAGCCCTCTTTGGTACTCTACTGAATCAATAACAGAAGCTTGAGAAGTTCAGGCAAAGATCAAAGTTTTTGAAAAAATTATCTACTTTATTGAAATAACTGACAAACCTCAAACGGGGTCATTGTGCTCATCGTTATGAATAACTATTACTATAGGACCAATTCAGAAGTGGCGAAACTTGATATTTATTGCTTGCCATTAATCGGGTTTATGTATTATGCATACGCTATTTTTACTACAAAACTCTGGAACGTGCTTCCCCTTGACATCAAAAAATCTGAGAGTAAGTTTTCCTTTAGGCGTAATATCCGGAACTACTAGGTACTTATAGTCCTCTCAAACTTAGTTTGGTGCTCGTCGTAATTATTGTATTTTGAGTTCTCGTTGTTGTATTGTTTGGTATTTATCATAATATTTGTTAGTTTATTATTCTAGCATATATGAATATGTTAGTAGTAATTTCGTTTTTAACATTTTATTTTATTTTTTATTTGATAATGTACACCTACCACAGAGTGCTCAGTTTAACCCAAAGGTTGACTGGTAGAGAATGCCCGCCTATGTACCACTATTGTACATGAAGTTTAAATAAATAAATAAAACGAGGCTTTTCTCTGTTGTGATGGCAACTGAGGCGATTAGAGTGGACGAAGTTTTCTTCAAAGTAAAGTAATTTAACGATATTATGTAATAGTAGAATACTATTTTTTAACCGACTTCTAAAAAAGGAGGAGGTTTTATGTTCGACTGTATGTATTATTTTTTTTGTATTCCCTCTTATATTTATGATAACGCTGACTTTTGAATTCAGGCGCAGGAAGCTTGCTACAAAAGATAGTTAGTAAATGTAACTTAAAAATCTACTCAGCTACCATCATTTTACTACGTTTCTGCTAAGTTCAAAGCCAAGATGATTACTGATGCATCATTTAACACTCTTTTTATAGCAGTTATTACGGCAGTGATTTTTTTTTCTTTCTTTACTGGCTGAGCGTGAATATTATACGATGATGAGAAATTATATTGATCTTTCGAACAATCAGGTATAATAAGTACCTAGGTACAACTTTTGATGTGTAACATCTTTCCTCTCACTTTTCTGTAATCTGTGGGAGTGATTTAGTGAAATGGGACGGAAGTGTGTAACAGGCAGCCGGGAAAGTGCGTGATATTTGATTTGAATATGCGCGCGCTGTGGTAGAGTTCGCCGTCAGATGGTAGAGCGCGCGCACTTTTAATTTTATTTTTAAAAATAGACTGTTAATTTATTTATTTATTTGACAATTTAATTATGTACTTACATACAAATAAACTGACAAGAAGAAGGAAACAGAAAAAAATATTAACAAAGGTAGTACTTATTTCCAATGAAATCTCTTCCAGCATACACTCTGCGAAAGGAGAGTTGAAAAAAAAAGAGAAGTAGTTACTGTGTGTAAGAGTAGTAGGAAAAAAAAGAATACATAAAATAAAACAATGAACTTTAACATACCATGCATACAGTACTATCTTATATACAAATACATACATAGGTCAAATAGATATTACTATAATAAATACTAGATAATAATTATGAAATAAATAATACATATTTTTATGCAACTGTGACGAAATGAAAAGGTTTGGCAGTCCCTAATTTCAGGCTTCAGAGTATTTCACAACCGTACTGCGTGCTTAGTGAAAGAAAAAGAATAGTAATCGGTACTGTGAGGAGGGGATTTGAAGAGTTTCCTGAGATGCGACCTGCAAGGCGCATCAGAAGGGCGGGGGCGTTGTAAAGCATGGCGATAGTTGTGAAGGATGTTGAATAGCAGACACAGTATCCGAGAGTTCCTGCGAAATCGAATAGGAAGCCACTGGAGTACCTTGCGAAAGCCGGAAACATGATCATACTTTTTGAAGTTGAAAACAAAACGAATACAAATATTTCGCAATCGCTCAAATTTATTTAAAAGCTCCTCGGTGACATCCAAATAACAGGCGTCGGCGTAGTCAATGATGGTCTGAATCAGTGTTTGGGCAAGACTTTTGGTGTTCAAGGGCAAAAAGCTCTGTAGGCATTTCAGCGAGTGGAATGTGTAGTGCACTTTGCGACAGGCCACGATTGATGATGAGTCCAGGATCAGCCCGAAGTTTTTAGCTGTCTTTGCGTATTCGTAAATGAACTCCATTCACGCAGAATGGCGACAGCGACGCAACATCGACCTGAGATTTCCTGGGGTTTATTTGCAACCCAAAGGACCGCAACCATTCCCCAATCAACTACAGGTCACTATTCACGGCAGACACGGCAGCCTCCGCATCTTCCCTAAGAAAATAGTGGTAGAGCTGCAGGTCGTCGGTATAGAAAAAATAGAAAAGAGAAGAGGAGAGAGATCGCCACCCTGAGGCACACCCGCAGAAAGACAGCACCAATCCGAGAAAGGGTCATCAAGGCGTACTCGCTGCGAACGGCCTCTAAGATAAGGGCCGAACCATGGAATAGTGGTAGAGGAGAAATTGAAAGATTTAGGGAATGCAAGAAGGATTTCGAAGTTAACAGAGTTGAACGCGCTGCTGAAATCAAGAAGTACAAGTAATGTAAGAGATTTGTGGTCCATAGCCCAGCGGATGTCATCAGTAACCTTTAAGAAGGCTGTGATGGTGCTGTGACCAGACCGAAAATCAAATTGAAAAGGGCCAAGAAGATCATTACTAGAAAGCAACAGAGAAAGTTGTTAATGGACAGTGTGCTCAAGAATATCGGAGAGATAAAGAAGGATGGAAATTGGTCTGAAATTGGTCAGTGAGGCCGGGTGAGGGATTTTGGGTAAGGGATATGATATATATATGCTTGGAAGAGGAGATGGAAAAGGAGATAACACTAATAGATTTTTCGACATGTTTTTTACTCAATGGACTAAGTTCGAAAAAGGGACACTGCGGCACTGGTAAACAAGAGAGCTTATTAAGAGTTGTTGATTTGACGTGTGGATCTAGAGTAACAGAGGGAAGTGAGAAATGCTTATTTAAAGCACACACGTCAGTGTCTTTATTACAAATGACAGGGGACTTACCAATGCCCACAGTTCTCTGAAACTGCCAGACTACAGAGGAGTTCCGGTTGTCAAGAGAATTATGGAAGTAGCATCTCTTTGCAGATGCAAAGAAGCTGCGTAATCGCTGCAGCCGTACATGTGTGTAGAGATCTACACACATGTACGGCTGCAGCGATTACGCAGCACTTTGAACAAACTCTGGTTGCGCTCAGAGAGACAGCGCTGAGGTTAAAAGAAGAAACGAGAAATTGAAGTTTGTGAGTACGACAGTAATTTTTAAGAAGACATGTGTTAAAATCACCCATCAAGACTACGTGGTCATTAGGACAGAAATTGTTTAAAAATGAGTCAAGGGACTCGAAGTATTCAATACTGAGGTTAAAAAAAATGGACTAGACATGAGCCCAAGAAACATTTCAACGTGATGTAAGGTGATTAATAGATGCTATGTTGATGCCGAGTAGGGAGATGGTGATGCACTAATAATCTTATATGGAATATCAGCACGTAAATAGGTACATGGCAAAACCACCACCACCCTTCCCCGTTCTATCATTACGAATAAGAACAAAAAGCCAGGGGAGTATACAGATAAAAGAGAACGTTTCAGAAAGGACTCAGATATCAGTAGAGCATTTAAATGTGCACAGTTAATGGAAGCCAGAAGGTCAGAGTAATGGCAAGGAACACTGGGCATTGATGTGGGTCATGTGGGTTATGTTAAGGTTATTGGGATAGTGGGAAAATAAAAAGGAAATCTGGTCACCAAGATTCACAGGAGAGGATGAACTACTCGCCATTCATATTATATATCGCCGTTAATGTTGCTATTACCAAGGTAAGATGTCAAATGTTACACATAATATGTGACTAAGTGTAAGGCTCGCTCGTTTTTTTTTTTTAGAGTGGTGTATCATCAAATTTTAATAACTTCCCGCTTTGGGTGAAGCGGGAGGGCGTGTCACTATTCCACTCGTGTCCTTACATTTGCCTTCGCCAGGACCGCGGTGACTTTTTCAAACATACCCGCAACCCTTTTTTTTTTGAAGTACCTTCAACAACGTTATCTACAACTTATTTAAATGTTTCCTTCTTGCCTAATTCTACTTTCTGCAATATGGATGAATGGATGTTTGTTACTCAATCACGCCAGAACAGCTGAACGGATCTGGATGAAATTTGGCACAGATATAGATTAGCTACTTATAGTCTGGAATAGCACATAGGCTTTCATTTATAATGGAGGAAGTACTAATCCAACGCGGGCGAAGCCGCTGGCAGATAGATAGTAGGTACCTAGATAAACTAATGAAGATTGATAGATTCTAATATAAATAAAGGTTTACTTATTTGCTTTGCTTAGAAACAATAAAGTTTCTAGTCTATTTGACGAACCGCTTACCATCAGGTGAGATAGTGGTCAAACACGTGCCTATAAATCACCGCCAAGTGCGAGTCGAACTCGCGCACGAAGGGTTCCGTGCCATTATCTATAAAAACGTCAATAAAATCACGTTTGTTGTATGGGAGCCCCTTAAATATATTTGTTTTAGTATTTTTTGTTATAGCGGCAACAGAAATACAGCATCTGTAAAAATTTCAACTGTCTAACTGTCACGGTTCATGAGATACAGCCTGGTGACAGACGGACAGACAGACAAACGGACGGACAGCGGAGTCTTAGTAATACCGTCCCGTTTTACCCTTTGGGTACGGAACCCTAAAAAACCAGCTGTGTGGTCATTAAACTCCTTTTCAGGAAGTGCGACTGTGATTTTGTAAATACGAGTACTTACATCAATATTTATTTTTATGCCTCAGTAATCAAATCATTTATGATTCTATGGCGGTACGCCCCCTATTGATAGTTTATCTAATGGGTCAATTCCCTTCGCACAGAGCGGCGTGTTTTTGCTTGTAACAAGAAGTGCATTAGCCGTGGTTACAGTAACTCGGACTTACGCCTGCTTTGTAAAAACCAGCGAATTGAACCAAGTAGATACTTTAAAAATAAAATAAAATTATAAACATTTTCTCTTTTATTCAGTAATTGACAAGTGTTCGTTGTGTGTAATTACTAAAAGATAAGATCCCCTATAGAAAGTTAAATTAACTGTATCACGTAATAAATTTTACGATATTTTTACATTATGAAGAGTTTTTTGAAACTCGTTTTGATCACATACTTAATTTGCGATTGGATCAGTGAGGATTTCCTTGCGCATATCTAATTAGAAACATATGCTTTTCGAAATAGATGAAATTATTTCTACAGCATCCTAATTTACAGAAACTACCTAACACTACCCGCAAATGCAAAATACATAAAGATAATCTAAATCCCAGCCTGAAATCTTTCAAGCACTTAATAAAGACGGAGAAAAAAAACCATACTAAAGCAATGAAGAAGAAGACGCACAACTGAAAGGCTTTCCATCGCAGCACAACTGTCACTGGGTATGTTTGTGTCCTTTATGCCAATGTCACGGAAACGTGGCGTTGACGCGCAGACGCGGCGACAGAGGGTCAATTTAGTAGTCAGGCTGTAGGCTGCGCATACGCAGCGCCTGTCAACCTCCCGATTGTGTTTACATACGCCGTCCGCGCTTGACTGACGCGCTTTCTTACACTTGAATTACGTTTTGATATTAGATTTGTATGCGCAGGGATTTTACAAAGCAAATTGACCGTGAGGCCAGTTGCGGAAGCACTAACTTACCTTCGACTCATATTTTAATAACTAGACACCTACCTTTCACAGTTATTAGGTCCCTAGGTAGTGCATTCTATCATGACGGGGCCCGTCATGGCCGATGCCTGCCTAGGGGTTGTGGATAAATTCGAAACAGAGTTACCGCGCCCCTGGGCACTCAGGGCAGGGAAGGAACTGGGGTGGGTTTTAGTCAGTAAGAGTCTAACATGCCCTCCCGCTCCACTCAGAGCGGGAGATGTCATTGCATGATTTCCCAGCCCCAAAAAAAAAATGAAGTGCATTCTGTAAACTATGTGATGGTAATGGAAGACAAATGGAAATTATAATTTTCCATTGGTTTCTTAGAAATCTAGATAAAATTGCTTGGGATAATTGTCCAAATTGCACCAAGCAATAAAAACTTTTTAAGAAATAATTAAACCGACGAAAAAGAACTAAAATGCAAAAGTGTATTTGAGCTTATTAAGAGGCCGTACACGAAATTTTGGTCGATTTCACTGATTTACGTGATTTCACAAATGTGACTTTACAGTTAAAATAATGCATTTCTTTAAGTTTTAATGCACAATATGAAAGATCATTTCAATTATGATCTAATGATTGAGCTAGATTCAAAGCTTGCGTTGCGTATTAATTAATCATTTTATTATTCGCTGTTGATGTTATATGGTCTTATGTCTTACTAACACAGTAATATGTATATTTATTGTTACTAACCCTATGAGTCTCATTGTAACTCGAAATAAATGATTAAATAAATAAATTATTTGGCGCCAACTCAAAATTAGATTATGTATAGTTTGATAGTTTATGTAAATAACGTCAATACTCAAGACTTAAGGTTTATTTATTTTTTGATTTTTAGTTCTGTCGTTTTATTTTTTTGTTAAAAAGTATTTTATTTTATGATTTTTGTGGTTCGTATCATCTTTTTATATATAACATATAATTGATTAGGAAAGGTATGGTTTCCATCATCAGCTCAGCTTCATAATGTGATGATTCCTAAACGAAAATATCTGATTAAGATAGGAAAAGTAAACAGAAACACTATTCGTGCCCACGACTTTCGAGAGTTTCTCTCAATTTTATCAGGATCCCATCATCAGATCCTGACTTCCTTGACATGGGACTACCCTTGAGGTATAGGTACCCTATCTAACAAAAAAAAAGAATCATCAAAATCGGTTCTTAAATAACGTAGGGAAGGCTGAAAACCTACAATTTTTTTTTCTTTACGTTGCCCTACACTAGGAATTACTCCTGTATCGTGGGTGCGTTCACAAACATTTATACTCGCATACACAAGACACCCAGACCCGGAACAACTATCTGTAGGCCATACAAATATTAGTTCCGTGCGGGGATCGAACCCGCGACACGCAGCGCAGCAGCCGAATGCTCAACCACTACGCCAACCGTGCCGTCGTGTACGTGTACGTAAATATGTACGGTCGAATTGAAAACCTCTCCATTTATTTTCATCGGTTAAAAATAGAAGTTAAACAGGAACTAACCAATTGTTAGAGTCCAAATAAATAAAACATGATGATAAACAACAACAACATTTCGTTAATAATAAAATGTCTAAGCTGAAAAAAGTTATAGAAGTTGCTCAAATGCTCATGATAACTACTAACTAACACTAGACGTAACTCGTAAATCGCAATTAATCAAAAGTGCTAATTATAAAGAAAGCAGTCGAGCAGAAAATGATAAGTCGTCACTAATCTTTCTGATTAGCAGTACATGTAATTGCTATTTTCTTGAAAGGATGCTCACCGCGTTCTTGATTAGAAGTGGTGACTAACAATTTTTTAGCTTAAAAATCGATAAGATTGCCTTTTTATAATTACCTTCTGCTAGAATCTTTGCCCGCGTGGAGTTAGTACTTCCCCCTTTATAAAATACTAGCTGCGCCCCGCGGGTTTACCCGCCTAGACCGGCATAAAAGGTAGCCTATATGTTAATCCAGGCTATAAGCTATCTACACACTAAATTTCATCCAAATCGGTCCAGCCGTTTGAGCGTGAAGAAGTAACAAACATACACACTCACAAACTTTCAGATTTATAATATTAGTAGGATAGCCTATGTGCTATGCCAGACTATAATCTCTCCCTGTGCAAAATTTCACCCAGATCCGTTTAGCCGTTCTGGCGTGATTGAGTAATAGGAGACTGGGTACGGTTGAAACAAATGGCGGATGAAACAGAGCTGTGAAAGTGTCATCTGAAGTTACAAACAGACAGTGTTATTTTTGCATTTGTATGGTTATACCTCCTATCGATTCAAGCAGGATGAATATTATGGTGGTAAATAATGCAGGTACCTAAGATACTCTTTTTCACTGACTGTATGTATTACGGCAGGCTTGCACCCCGCAAGGTTTTCGATTTATGTACAAAATCAGTCGAAATTCAAAAGAACCTCTTAGAAAGTACACCTCCTGAAAATAGGTATAGTTATGCAAAAATTATAGCGATTTAAATTTTGCTCGGAATTGTCTATGACTTTCTTAAAGAAAGTTGTTCATTTCCAAGGGCAAAGCGGTACTTATTTAAAAAATTACCAAAAAAAAAACGTTTTCCATTAACACTCTAGTACCTACCGTAGAAAAAGATTTTGGAGTTTTGTAATAAACCAAAGCACCACGTAAGCTCTACCTAACTACCGACTCCAACTATTAATAGAAAAATTGCTGAGAAAATAAAATCATTAAATAAACAATACAGCACTCAAGGCTTAGCAATAATGTGAGCATTGAAACAGTAAATTGTTACAATATGATGTGACAATCACACCGCCAGCCGCCGCGCGCCGCCGGGAAACGCATGGCACGCGCTTACTCCCGGCGTTTTTGCCGCCATTACCTCCCGACGTGCGCTACGAATCCAATTCTATGATTTATGGTCCACGATCTTCCGCATGCTACAGTGAAACTCACTATTGTATAAAGATATTAAAGATCATCCGCCGACGCACCGAAATTGATCGCAACAGTATGTGGCCCGTTATGTAACAGCGTGTGGTAGTGTACATGGAAATCAGTAAAACCGCATACTTTATATCGAAGTAGCTGCTTTCAGCTTGATCTTTCATAACGGTAACATAAAGGGCAAGCGGTGGCATCATTAAACTTAAAAAAAAAACCAATGCTACTTCAGTTTATTGAGCTAAAAATCGATTTCTTGGATTTTAAAACAAATGACGTTTTTTGCTGGTCAGTAAAAATGTGTAAAGCCTACCTGCTAATTTTAATTTTCACGGTGTAGTTCCGATTAATTTCTTATAATCGTAGTGAGTGTTCTGGTTTTTTTTTTAAGTTATGATGTAGCACTTTTTTCTGTTGAGCTACTGTAGGATCAGACTACCGGTAAGGGGCAATAAACCGCCATGCAGTTGACGCTCAACGACTATTCACCGAAATCTAGAAAACTGTTAAGGTGCATTTCCAGCATAGGAGGTATATAACGTCTAAGTACATAACTAAGACTTTGACCAACTCTCACCTGACAACTTTTGTTCGCACAAATCCTTCTGTATGAAGTAAAGTTTTATGAGCCAAAACTGTGTCATTTTATCAAATGGATGAGTTCCCAGGAGAGTAAGTACCTATGGAAAAAACAACTAAGAATGTCGGAAGCTGGTCCAGTTTTGACCAGAAATGCCCAATAATTTTCTGCTTTAATGCTTTTAAGTTTAAACAAACTGTCAAACTGCTTACTTCCGTTTCATCCGAACCTTGAAGACAAAGACAATGAGCATCTCCGTAGACCGCTCAAGCTGTTTGGATAACGGACCGTTCACACGGCCATCCACCACGGATGACCGCATCTCATTTTGACCGGACTAATCGTAATTTCAGACTAGTACGAAATAGGACAAAAAGCAGAGGCCGGAACAAGCGGGCAACTAGTACAGCGAAAATTTGAATAATGACGATCTAGCGGAATGTTTTGTTCGTTTAACGCTACGGTGGCTGCATCTACGCAGACCACGTCACTCGCTCATGAGAATTTGTAACAGTTGCGTAGCTCCGAACATCAAATTATATGGCTCTTGTTGTGTGATTTAGATCACCGAAATAAGACGCGTAATGAGAGTCTTGTTTGTTTTATTTGGCAATTATCTTTATGAGTGCGCTCCTGCCTTTACCAGGAAAGTGTATTGTTAAAAAATTTCAGTTTCAGATGTGATTACCTGAGAGTGTCTATTTACTTGATAGCTGGCTCGCTATCAAGAGCCGTTTGAAGGTAAGGAGGCAATATAGTTTGCAGGCTGTATGAGGTATCGCGGAGCCTCCCCGCTAATTGTGCGAATGTGGAGCATGCGGGACATAATGCTACACCGCGACAGAGCCGCCCTACGATTTCTGCGCCGGCGCACGGTGGTTAATGTAATGCCTGTGGAGCTGCGCCCGGCGGCTTTGCGTGCACATTTCGCTATTGAAGCCTTAAGTACCTAGCTGGCACGCACTTTAAGTTGTTACTTGTTATTGATCAGGTTGTAGGTGACATAAAAAACTAGTCGAGTGCAAGTTGAAAATGTCGGTCAAGTGCATATGTATGATCACGTACAGCTATGTGTGCAGTAATATTGTTCATAAGGCCAATCAACTGATTGAAGTCCACCTCTGTCATTAGTGCTTTTTCTACCTGCATTTTTTATGACAGACAACATTGTAGTGTCACATAAATTATAAGGCAGGCAAAATACCAAAATGTTGAATGACTACTTACTACATGTTTTGTTTGTGATGTGATTGCAATCAAACATGTAAGTACCTATCTAGTAGGTTCTGACGGCTACACTATCCTATCCCCTTGGAAAATGGTAAGTACCTAACTAATTAGTTGAGTTGAGAGTTCAAGTAAGTGTGGGAATGCAACACGGGGTGGATTTTAGTCAGTAATAGTCTGACAAACCCCTCGGACATCAACAAAAATAAAGGTATACCTATGTTAGGTAACCCTTTTTGTACAAGATACATGGAGCAATTTCTCAATTAATTACGGTAACGTAGGTACCTATCTCTGAAAAACGTAACGGTCCAGTGACACGTTTACGGTAATCTACAGAATGAGACGAGGTCACAATGATACGCTAATAAAATCTGTAAAATTACGTTGTAATTACTAAATTACAGTATCGGTCAAGTAATTAGATGCAGCTGTCGAAACCTCTGGCATTGTTTCCTTCGGGAAATGTACTACAGCTATGTATTGTCGCTAATAGCAGGTCGGTAATTACATCGATGTGTTCTAACTGTCTCTTGTACGTTTCTTGCCAGTATATTAATGAGGACAATACGTCCATGGAAATTACAATACGGTGATATTTATTGTAACGGGTGTTAGGTGCAACCTAAATATCGATATGATAAAAGTCATGTTTGATGATATTTTTGTGAGAAGCAATCTCTTAAATAATTGTGCTGAAAAACCTTCATAGATATTGGTGCCGATTCTGTTATGCAGAAACTAAACATAATTAAGGCTATTGCTATCTTTTTCCTTCCAATAAAACAAGAAAGAGACGGACGTAAATTAGAGCAGTCAAATTTGTAGAACTAATATTTACATACAAATTAAGGGTACACGTAAAAACATGTCGACTAAAAACACGGTAAAGCGCAAGGCGTTAAGGTGGAAGCTCCAGGGTAGCCCGCGAAATTCAAATTTTCTTACGTTTTTTGCAATTTGCAGGTCAGTGTCAGGTTGTATGACTTCATGAAATACTTACATTTGGCATCAATTCTAACTGAGAGAGTTATATTGATGATTTTAATGATTATAATTCTATAAACACATACTTGCTACGGCCGCGCATCAAATGTTGACCAAAATACAACCTGACACTGACCTGCAAATTGCAAAAAACGTAAGAAAATTTGAATTTCGCGGGCTACCCTGGAGCATTCACCTTAACTAGTTTGATATCTCTAACTTAGTGCAAGGCTATAGCCATCCTTTTCTCGCATTGCCTTTTAGTAAAAGATAGCAATTCTTTAATTTTAGTTTAGTAATTGAACAAGAGAATCGGCACCATTATTTACCTGCTATGTGCCTACCGGGTTCGAAAATATTTGCTTATAATTTAGTTTAACCTACACCTACTTGCCAGATTCAAAGGTACGTGTAAAATTTGACGGCTACTTAAGAATAAAGTATATAAATAATTATTTCTTAGCACAATTTAAAAGGGTCATAAAAGCTGTTTACTTATAAACCGAGTCTTCGTCAGTGGAGCGGCGACGTGACTGATATAACTCGCGATAAAAGAAATAGTTTGTCTAAGGACTTACATGAATGATACCACGTGTGTTGTTAATTAATGCCATCTCATTATAACGGCGTTCGCTGCAACTGACTCATTTAACTTAACTGTTAAGTCGGTTAAAAACAGATATGAACGAAATTAACGTGCACACAATTTAAAGTAAAACACACATTTTATTAAGTGCTCTGTCCCTATACGTGTGTAATTTAACCACGTTTACCATGTTTTGGCATTAATGTAGAGGTAGGACGTAGGTACGTGCCACTGTCTAATAAAAAAAATATATTTACAGAATGTTTTATGCGGGAAATTATAGATGTCTTGATTTCCGACGTGATTAACTTGGAGGCCTATGGTAGCGTCATGCGTGACGTTTCAATCTGAGTGGGAAGGAACCGAAATAAATAAGCTGATATGAATTTTAAACAGAAACGAGATATATTAAAGACGAAGGTCTAAGAGATAGTCCATATTCAGTTGGTAGGTAACTAACTACTTTCAGTCGTGATACCTGTGTGACCGTCGTCCTCAATAACATAAATTTTGCCTGATAGCCTTTTGGTTTATACATAACAAAACTTCACGCCTGTATTCCCTGGAGGATTAGGCGGAGGTACACCTTTAATACACCCACCAATACAATTCTTCTTATATTCGTGTCATTTGACTCAGCCTTTGTCCGACCAGTATGTGGCTACTTAAACTGCTCTGTCATTAACCACGTTCATATCCTGGAAGGTGCAGGTTGGGTTGGGTATAAGGGTAGGAATGCAGGTATAGGTGGGGCATAATATGTTGAAATTGATCTATGATGCTCTATTTGGCCAAATTGTTTCTACAGCGATTGGTTCGCCGTCAAGTAACGAGCAGCATTGAGAAGCGAAAACAGGAACGAGACAGCCGTCACCCTCTATAAGAACTCCAACTGCAACACTGCTGCGTCGAACGCTGGAATGACCGAGTCGAATGTGAACATAGACTTTGTACTAAAAATGTTAATAATTTAATTGTCGTCTGCCACGCTTAGTTCGTCCTGCGTAGCTCCGTCTCTCTCTCTCTCTCTTACATCAGAATCATGACGGAATTGGTACGTCATAGTAGGGCCCCAGGCCGGTTTGAGGCCTGCCGCGACGCGTTGAAAAGGCAATTGCAGACGCCATGTTAACATGTTTGCAATGGACTGCTGTAGGTTAATGATGACAATGAGGGGCAGGAACCCAAATGGGATTTGAAATTTGAAGAAAGTTTTTCGTTAATTTAACGCCACCCAACAGAAGGCTATTTTTCTTTATAAGGCAGCCGCAAAAAAGCGCTCCTTCAGCGATTGCTATATGAGAAAATTTACCTCCACGCTGCTGCCGTCAAAAATTGGGCAAGGGCCCACGGCGCTCATATTTAATACCAATGCTTCTTGCCAAATTTCGAATGATTCTAGGTTAACGGGCAGTACCTTTTTTTTTTGGGTAGCAAATCATTCAATGACATCTCCCGCTCTGGGTGGAGCGGGAGGGCGTGTCAGACTCTTACTGACTAAAACCCACCCCTGTTTCTTCCCTGCCCTGAGTGCCCACGGGCGCGGTAACTCTGTTTCGAATTTATCCACAACCCCTGGGCAGACGAACGGGAAATACCCTAAAGATTTTGATTCTCTTGAGAGTGTCAAATATGCGGCATAAACGGCCGTATCTTTTGATTGCGTGGGCTTAGAAGTTTGATTTATTCACTTCTCCAAGGGATTGTAGACCATCTATATTGATATTAATTTCAGTTTGATACCTCCACGAGTTCCTGAGAAAAAGGGTCTTGAGTGTCTTGCTTGACAGACGGACAGATGGCCAAAAAAGTGATCCTATAAGGGTTCCTTTTTTCCTTTTGAGGTACGGAACCCTAAAAATAGGCACCTAGGTACCGACACTTATGTAAGTATCCACCAAAAATGGATTATAGGAAATTCTACCCCAGACGAGTTTAATAGAGAATGAAGGTAGAGAGAAAATTGTTGTTTCATTGTTTCTAAGTTTTTGG
The DNA here is from genome assembly GCA_951329385.1 of Polia nebulosa. Taxonomy (NCBI): domain Eukaryota; kingdom Metazoa; phylum Arthropoda; class Insecta; order Lepidoptera; family Noctuidae; genus Polia; species Polia nebulosa. Next base: position 12,804,041 of record OX589599.1, on the reverse strand, counting down.
TTTAAAACTATGCAACAGTAGTTTTTGTAGGTACATAATTATAGGGTTCCGATTCCGATATACCGTATACTGTAGAATTAACAGAATATAGAAATAGTGAAAACATTTTTGTAAGGGAATTTCTTAGGTCTCCGGTACTGTTTGCTCAAATTTTCGAGCTCATATCGTTTTCACTTACGCTCACAGTGGTCTAAAAACGGCATTATCCGATCCAACCGACAAAAACTGCATTTTTCTTCAATAACACCTCCAAAAACAATCGAAAGGGTGGCAAGTATTTGTTTGCCCGGAATGGCTACACGAATAGCCAGATCGGGCCCTGCTGGCTGCATGAGAACCACCCCAACTGCAACAATGAAGATATACGAAAAACTCCCCTTGACTTGTATGTAGATACAGCAGGCAGCTAGTTCTCCCTGTGCGTGCACTAGTTGCCATCAGGCTAATGCACGGAGCAGGGCAATCGCCTGGGACCTCGCTCTTGTAGAAAGTCGATTAGAAAAAACGTTAATATTTGAGACTTTTTATTTTACTCTACCTTAACCTTTCAGAGCAAAGTTTATATTTAATAGCCTAGAATAAGTATCGAATCCCCCAAATTCGATGACACAAGATTGATTTTCAACTTTATCTATTCTTTCTATTGAAGATGACGTCGCTCTTTCACTAGATTTTTGTAAAGCAGTAATCATCGTTTTCAAAGCCGTGTGAACATCTTTGGCACTTAGTTCTTAGGTATATCATCATTGTCGTATTATTTCTCGCCTATCATCAGAAATGTCGACTTTTGATTCACATATTTTGTAAAAAGGACATGCGCCTCACAAAGATCTACCACCCGGGAGCTCGCTAAGATCTGACGCCCGGGGCCTCGCAAAGATCTGCCGCCCAGGGCCTCGCAAAGGTCGCCCGTGGCAACGAGGTATGTGGGAGCAAGAACTACTCCAGTCCCCACGTTGGCATCCTGGACCTGGCGATTGAGTACCAATCTCTCATGCCCAGTGTGACAGAATACCGAATCAACCTATGTACCTTTATACAAAAAAACTAGGTAGGTCTGTTTAACCATTGACATTTAGATAGTAAGGACAGGGCTCACTGCGCTAAATTGAATCATAACTGGCCCGTTATCTTCGGGAGCAGTCTGCAATCTTCTGGAGCGATCGTGTACCCACTCTGGTAAAGACAAAGCCAGGCTAATTAAGCCACGCCTACCAGTTCAGCGACGTAACTTTGATGCGGTGCGCGTTGATCGTATTGATACGATTTTAAAGATTGTTTCTTCAAAACCTCGATAGTATCAGCCGCTCTTACAAGGTTACGTCGCAATGACACATCGTATTTTTGAAATGGCGCTTGTGTTTCTTGTACGGTAAAAGGTACGTAAGCAAACTTTTGGACGGCCCTGTCTTTACTAATTATGTTTACCTATGTGAGCATAAACACAGGTGTAGGTACCCTACACTCCGCCTGGGTCGCGGATTTATTCGAAAGAGAATTACCGCGGTCCTTGGCACAGGCAACTGAAAGAACAAGGGTGGAGTCAGTAAAAGTCTGACAAGCCCTCTCGCTCCACCCAGAGCGGGGGAAGTCATTGGATGATTTACCACCCTTCAAAAAAAAAAGATGTACCTAGTCTCTGTTCTATTACTCACATAGTCCATTAGGTTGACAATCCGACAAGACCGAGGTGGGATCAGTTGCAGGATCAACGGTTTTACGTTCTTTCCGAGGCACGGGGTAACACACTACTAACGTCTAAACTCCGGGCTACTACTGAGAAAGTTCGTATGGAAAAACACAAGAACACATTTTGCCCGACCTATAATACGAATCGAACCCACGGTCCGACAGTCGTGCTCGCAACCACGAGTCTAACTCCAACGAAGCAGTGCCTATAGCTGAAATTATAGCATGCAAATAGTGGGTAAAGGAAGAAAGGGATCAGTTAGGAGTCAAGGAAGTACGCATTTACACAGATGACACTAAAACCTAAAATAGTGCAGTGGGTACTCGCTTTCTTCTCCTAAAATTGTTTGTCCGGAAATCATTATCCTTATCACGTTTGCTATAAACTTCAGTAACCATAGTGTTCAAAAATTCGAAATTTTATTTTACATAATTATTTTTACTTCTAAAACTATTCGGTCATAATATCGAGTACTATAATAATTCAATCTCCTAATCTTTAGTTACACCATTTATAACTCAAGAACGGCTGGACCGATTTCAATGATCTTTGATTTGTTGGATTTGTCTCGACCCCGAATAGCAGGATAACTTTTAAAAAATCGAAAAAAAAAACTCAGAAAAATCTGATTATTAAAAATCTATTTTTTTTTAAGTACGTAGAAATGAAGAAGGCTAGATAATTAATCATTTTATTATTTGGCGCCGACTCAAAATTAGTTTATATAAAATTTGATATTTTATGTAGGTAAATAAGCTCAATACTCAAGACATAAAAGGTTTATTTATTTTTTGCTTTTTAGTTCTTTTTTGTCGGTTAAATTTTTTGTTATAAAGTTTTTTATTTTATGATTTTTTGTGACTCGCATCATCTTTTAATACTCTGAGGCTAATTTTTAATCCTTCATCATTCCTCTTGGCACTGAGCTGGTGATGTAACTTCCATGAGGTTTCCAGGATATTGACCAGTTGAGGTTACCTCCAATATTCTAAAGACGTCTTTTCTTTTAAGCATATTAAGTGGTATCTGTCACTAAAACCAATTTTTTTTTCTATTGTTTAGGAAAGGTATGATTTCCATCATCAGCTCAGTTTCATGATGTGTTGATTCCTAAATGCAAATACCTGATTAAGTTATGAAAAGTAAACAGAAACAATATTCGTGCCCAATTTTCGAGGTTTTCTCTACATTTTATCAGGATTCCATTATCAGATCCTGATTTCCTTGACATGGGACCACCCTTGAGGTATACCCTATCTAAAAAAAAAAATAATCATCAAGATCGGTTCAGAAATGACGGAGTGAAGGCTGAAAATACACAAAAAAAAAAAACAACATATATGTATAATATACGGTCGAATTGAGAACCTCCTCCTTTTTTTTCGTCGGTTAAAAAAAAATAACTGTTATGGGATGTTTTGTATGTATTGAGGTGGGTGGTCGTGTGTGAGTGACTGGAGTGTGACGCTGTGTGTGTGTGTGGAGTTTGACGTTGTGTGTGTGTGTGGAGTGTGACGTTGTGTGTGTGTGGTGTGTGATGTGTGAGTGTAAGGTGTACTGTGTGGTGTATGTGTGAAGTCTTGTGGGTAAAATGATACTGTGAGATGAAAGATGTGTATGTTGTGTTGCGATTATGTGTGAGTGCCACTGTATTCGTCTGCGAGTTAAATGATTACGATGGGATGAGAAATAATTTCTCTGTGGTATCGTAATCCAGCGATTTCAGCCTGTTAAATGTCGTATTTTTACAGGATTGTTTACAAAGGGGGTAAATTGACAAGATTTGGTTTAATTTATTATACAGGTAACTGCCAAGAAAGATAAAGTGACGCCGTGAAAATTTTGTATGCAATCGCATTGTTGGACATACTGCGTATTTACGTCGTTTATGTTCTAAAGCCGTGGGATCGTAATGAAGCTGGGAATGTTTACGGAGGGTTGCATGTAGTACGAATAATTGGCGTACCGTTAGGACACCAGTATTTTCATATAAGTCTTTAGTTGGGTGTAGGAATGGTAAGAAGTGACCCACCTTCAAGACTGCCCTCTGGGCACGTTCGAGCTTCAGCATGGATGTTTTATTAGCTCCACCCCATATGGTTATGCAATAAATAATCAATGATTGACACAGTGCGAGATATACCATTTTTATAATTTTAGGGTTTGCGACATGGCGGAGGTTTTTAAATATGTAAATTAATTTACGAGTTCTAGAGACAAGAAGATTAATGTGTGGATGGAAGCTAAGCGCGCTGTCCAAAATAACTCCCAAGTATCTAATCGCATCCGTCCTATGCAGGGTGGGACATGAGCAAATAGCAGAATGTGTGGAAAACCAGTTCGAGGTGTGAACCGTTAAATTATGACAGGGAAGAGTAAGGTTTTGATAGAAAAAGAGACATATTTAGTTTTATCCACGTTGAGAGTTAATTTATTTTAAGCTAACCATGCTTGGACCAAATCAAAGCCCTGCTTGGCGCAACTGTAAGCCTCTTGTCATGTGTCACCCTGGAACAAGAGCGCCGTGTCATCGGCGAACGAAATAATCCTCCCATTGGGCATGTTCATGATCGCAAAGGTCATTGATGTAGGTTAAAAATAACGTGGGACCGAGGATGCTGCCCTGCGGAACTCCATGCTCTATGGGGAGATAACAGCTAGCCCATTCCCCCACTCTGACCCCCTGAAATCGGTTTTGCAAGTAGTCAGAGAACAGTTCGAGCTGAGTATCCCTTAACCCCAACCGCTTAAGCTTACTTAACAGTATCGGAACGGAAACCGTGTCAAAAGCTTTAGCCAAGTCCATAAAGATTACGAAAACCTTTTTGTTACTATCAAGATTACCCGAGACAAAATCAGTCACATTATGTATGGCATCACTGGTTGACAGGCCTGACCGGAAACCGAATCGGCAGGGTGAAAGAAGATGGTGTTTTTCTAGGTAATTGACTAAGCGCTTGTTCATGATTCTCTCTAATAATTTTGATAAGGTTGGTAATATGGAGATTGGTCTATAGTTATTGACACAGATTCCCTCACCGCTCTTGTAAATAGGAAGGACTTCGGCTAGTTTCCTGTCGTTTGGGAATTTTCCGGAGCTTAGGGCAAGGTTACAAATGAATGTAATCGGTGGAACTAAAATGCTTCTGTATCCCTTTATGAAGGTGGTTGAAATCTGGTCCCGACCGACAGTACAGTCATTCTTCAGGTTAAGGATGAGGCTTTCAATTTCTGTAGAATCCGTGGGGAGTAATACAAGAGAGTGCGGATGAAATTTAAGTGTTGGTTGTGCAGAAGATGGACCATCAGTGAGACAGCATTTGTCGGCTAAATTTTTACCTATGCTCGCGAAAAAAGTATTAATCGTGTTCATGGAAGATAGTGGATCTTGTCTATCAATTAGTTGCAGGGCCTCATTTTTTAATTTGGTTGTGTTTGTTATGTTTTGTATGGTATTCCATAACTTTTTGTTGTTTATCTGACCCGCAGCTTCAATTTCAGATTTTTCATGATCATTTTTTATTTTTTTTAGTAACTCGTTACAAAAATTTCTGTACGTTTTGTATGTTTTTACGACTTCTTGATTTTTAGGGTTCTTCTTTGCTTTTTGATGTAATTTATCCCTATTCCTCATGCATCTCAAGAGGCCTGCGGTGATCCAAGGTTTGTTCAGTCTTTTGCGATTCGATGTTTTAAATACGTTAGAAGTGTGTTTTCGATGATTATTTTATTTAATATGTTAGTGAAAAGAGAGACGGCTGAGTTAATGTTGTTTGCAAAATTAATATTTAATAAGTCAGAGTCAACTTTATCATAAATTATCCGTTTTATTATTTTAACCGAATCAGTTAGAGATTTAGTCAGTTCTAAGATAAGAATAACTGCATCATGATCCGTTAACGGAGTCTCAGCCACGTAGCAGGATGCTGGTAGCCGTGTTTTTAAAAATGACGTGATCAAGGCATGTTTTGCCATGGGCAGGTATAGTGGGGGCTGGCAACATTCCGTGTGAAGCCAGAAGGTTCAGATATGATAGGCAGTTTGAATCCGAGCTATTCTCAGTGATATCAGCATTTAGATCGCCCACCAAAATAATGTTTGCAAAATTCGATAAAGTTTGTTTATATAGATCCAATGAAAGAATAAAATTATTTATGTTTTTTAACCAGAAGGTCGGTAAGCCGCTAAAATCGCAATGTTTTTATTAATTTTGATAGTTAGAAAATTACAGTCTGTTACAGGAGGTTCCTCTACAGAAATATTTGATTAAAAAAATACATACATGCGGCGCCGGAGCCGTGACAGAAACCATTTATTGCTTTTGCATCTTTACTATTTATGTACTGGATCACTTGGATTTGGTAAAATAATAAACAATTGTAATACAAAATCAGATTATATTTAATTAGAAAAGAAATGTTATTTAAACGTAGATACATTAATTCATTCAATTTCATGATAGAATAGCTCTCTTATATAATTTGAATTTATGACTTATAATTTTGATTGAAAACGGTTTTAAGTCTTTTGTATATTATTGATTGTAATATTTATGACCAATGGATTTGGGACAAATAATTGTACTAAGGGATTTCAATTTTATGACATGTGATATTATGTGACATTAAGTTCGGGCAAGTTATCATTCGGACAAATGATGATATGACAAAAAAAAATTATGGCACTTAAGATTATGGATAAAAATTTAGGTAACACAATAGAGAACCAGTTCAGGGGCTGGCATACACTTCTAAACCTCAACATTAACATTCAAATGTACCACTATGCGCATTACGTTCGATCTTCCAATGCGAAATCGTAATGGCTGTGAAGCGTTTATGAATTCATAAATAAGGAATTACTTAGATTCGTATCTGAACACCAAACTATGCCCAAAATTTCAGCCCTGTGAATGGGATCTCAATCGAGGTGGCAACCAGTTCTTAAACTAATAAAATAGGTAACTATAGTAGGTATTCATCAAACATAATGGCGTGTGGGAATACCAGCAACTTACAAATTGACAAATAAGTAGGTATCTTATACCCCTAAAAAATATTCACACAGTTTCCATACAGCTAGAAAATTAAGTAAATGGCCCAAATTATTGTCAACTTGACTGTACCTGCGCGCAGTGTTGCTCTCGCAGCTAACTTCGCACACACCATTAAGTTTGACGAATACTCTAATTAGGCTTTAAATATTATTCAATTCTTTATTCAATCAATCTGCATAGCCTTTTCCCAACTATCTTGCGGTCGGCTTCCAATCTAACCGGATGCAGCTGAATACCAGTATTTTACATGGAGCGATCCGGTTAGACTGGAAGCCGACCCCAAGATAGTTGGGAAAGGGCTAGCTATATTGATTCTGTAAAACAGCACTCAGTCCTTATCATACCGGTAAATTGGTTGGAACAGGTAGGTATGCGTAAGTGCGTTCAAAGTACATACTAACACTACTCAATCCCATACATTTCGTTGATCAGAAAATAAGTAATGTCGGCTCTTAAAATTTCACTTTTATTTTAGTAGTCGAGTCATATTTTATACATAATAATAATATGGATGTAAGGAAGAAGGATTTTTAGACTAACAGTAACACAAAAAAAAAAAAACGACACACATTTTGAAGAAAATCTATTTGGCAAAGCATTTTATTTATTTGATATTTTTTTAGATGAAACTTAATTGAATTATTTGAGAGACCTAAATGAAACCAATACTCTTAGAGTATATTTTACTTCGTAAAATAAATTCTCAATGTTTGATATCAGCAAAACACATTTTTCACAATTAGCAACACTTGAACTTTTTTGACACTGACAGCAATGAGTTAAATTATCTGTGTACGTAGAATCTGACATAACACAAGGTCAGAACCACGATAAAAACATGTGGAATGTATAAAAAGATTTAAGTCGTGACTCTTGTCGATAATACGATGGTTAAGTTCGCGTTACTTTAGAACATACGTGCACATAAAATGTTTATGTGATAAGGAGTACTTAACTTTAAATTGTTTACTTAGAAATAAATTGTACAAAATGATAGAAGGATACGGTGCTGTGACCCAGGCCCTTTTGGGGACGCTTCTGACGTGGGGATTAACTGCTGTGGGGGCCGGTTGTGTATTTTTTATAAGAGGAAAACATGTAAGTTATAGTTAATACCCCAAATTTGATAAAATTTACTTAGCAAGTGATGAAGTCGGACACTTAATTGATGTGTTTTTATTCTTTAGAGGAAATTGCTTGACGTGTCATTGGGTTTTGCGGCGGGAGTGATGACGGCAGCGTCATACTGGTCTCTGCTGGAGCCAGCCATCAGTATGTGCAAAAGATCGAAGAGCTATGGATCAGAGGGACAGTATGCCTTCCTGCCAGTTGCATTTGGATTCTTGTTTGGAGCTGTGTTTGTTTTTGGAACTGACAAGTTTCTGGATTACTTAGGAATTAACTCTACAGGAATGATGATGAGTAAGTACTACACATTTATTATTTGTTTACCTTTCTTGTTTTTGAACAATGATTTTGCATCTTGATTGTTTAATGTCAAACCTGTATTTCTTCTGAAAATTTCTTCAGGAATCGGCACAGGTCTAATTATTTATTTAGGCGTGAATTTGAGTTATTTTATATCTTATCTAGGGAATTCTTAGATAGCTGTGGGTCTGACTATTGATAACTTTCATATTTGATTACAAATATTAACAGCCTTCGGTCAACATCAATTTAGCTTGTTTATATAGTTAAAATTAACATCAACAATTTAGGCTGTTTATTATTGTTATGACAATTACATATGACTAAGATATAAGAATCCACTGAAAATATTTCAAAATATAACAAGTACCTACCTATTATGAGTATTTTCATTGGTACTCATATATACTAGCATTTTCATTGCTTGTTGTGCACAGAGCAGAGAAAACCTTTTTTTTTTGTAAATGGATAAAAATATAATTTTATTGCAGTATTTAAACTGAAAGTGTTCACTGATCTACATAATATAATCATTTAGATCAGTAGACACATTGATAATTTATGTGTTTTCCTTTTTTTTTAAACATACAGACATATTAGCTCACACACATTATCAATGTTTATTGTTTCTAGTGAAATTCTATAAATACTTGAGCAATTATCAACATTTTGCATTATTGTAATCAGTTACAGAAAGACCTTTAGTAAAGTAGTAACAAACACAATTAATATTATCAAATAGTGATCATTACCAAAACTAATTTATGATATTATTGTGTCTTCTCTCACACATATACTTTAGCTAATCTGTAAATAAATGGAAATGTGGTGTTTTTAAGTATTTCAATTGTTTCTATTCTGTTATTTTTTTAATAGCTACACAACTATATTACCTACTGGAGTGTGAAATTCAATGTGATAAGAATTTAAATGCTCCATGTTTGACAATTCAATGAATAATTAAGATCTGAGTATGTAAATGGATCTTCCAATCATTTTGATAGCATAATCCGGAAATGATGATTCTTAAATTAAGAGACCCAATTATTTTTGCAAGGTACAAAGTACAAGGTACTTTTAAAATGAACAGTGTGTGCAGTGTGTTGTTTATTATTGTCTTCAAAAGATAATTTTAAATTACAAAACTATTTACATATTGATTTAGACAAAAAGCACTCACATTTATAAAACGGAGACTGATCACAAATAGGCGACTATCGGCACCTCAACATGGATATTTTTCAAACCACCTCATCTTATACGGGGCTCTGTCGTCGTTCCTTATGACCGTCGTTAACACATAACATCTCCCTATAATATTGATTCTACGTTTGAAATAAAAATAACAGTAATGAAACCTGGATTTAATTGTTCTGCCCCGTAGGTGTCTAGTGTTGTCAATCTGATTATTTCAATAGTTTTTATTTTATCACCCTGCCCTCTCATATTGGGAAAATTTCAAACTGCCCGGGCATTATAATGTCCTAATAATCACTTGGTTCATAACACCTATAAGATGTTCCAGAAAATAATACTTAAGTAATCATATATATACGGTCGAATTGAGAACCTCCTCCTATTTTTTTCGTCGGTTAAAAAAAACTCACACTCCACGGAAACTCTCAAAAAGAATATTTTTTTCCCGTTTTTGCCACATATTGATGCTCCGCTCCTATTGGTCGTAGCGTGATGTTTATAGCCTACAGCCTTCCTCAATAAATGAACACAAAAATATTTTTTCAATTCGATCCAGTAGTTCCTGAGATTAGCGCATTCAACCAAACAAACAAACTCTTCAGCTTTATAATATTAGTATAGATGTGAAAGTTTTTGAGGATGTTTGCTAGGTACTCTTTCACGCAAAAACTACTGAACGGATTTTGATGAAACTTACAGTAATATTGTGTATACATCAGAATAACACATAGGCTGTAATTTACTTCTTTATTTAACCCAGAAAACCTACAAACTATTTTCCAAGATCTGGCACAAAAAAATAAAAAGGTGGGACTAACGATGATCAAAACAAGGACCAAAATAATAACAAATAGATACCAAAAAATTACAAAAATGGAACAGGAGAAAATTTAATATGTAAATTATTTTATTTACTTGGGGCAACTAATTGCATTCAGTGATAAATGGAATTAGAAATTGAGAGCCAGGTTGCCAACTCATAGATGAGATTTTGGAAAATTAGAGAAGTAATTAAAAGTTAACAGTATAACCTCACAATGAAAAGAAAATATCCAACACAGAGCCAAACTTGAAAAAAACTGATTCTTGTCAAAGAGCCATGAAGAGGAGCATACTGGGCTATACAAAAAGAGATGTAGGTACCGCCAAGCGGCCTAGCCGTGTTCCGGTACGATGCTCAATGGAGTTGGGTCAAAATAGTTGTTCCGATGCAGGCAGACCAAACAGGCCCGCGCTGATATGGGTGTATCGGGAGACTAGTCGCGAACATAGTTGTGAACAACCAACACCGCCAACTGTCGAAAAATCCTGGAATGCACCATCGTGCTGTTTGGCGACCAGACTAGAGGGCCCGATCGACATCCCCGGGGGGGCTCGTGCGTCCCCGCAGTCTTCAGACTAGTCCCCCAATGATACCGTCTTGTTAGTGCGCGTCTGAAGGTTAGCAGAATGGAACCTCATTTCACTTCCTTCTCCTCTACCTCCTTCACTCACCAAATTATGAAAAAAAGGAACAAAAATAGAAAAGCTGTACAGGTACAACTGGGCTCACACAACACCTCAGTAAGGCGGCGGATGCGGTTCAGCAGCGGTACCCTCCTGCCCAATTGGTGTTACTGGGGGACCTCATCACCCACCATCAGGAGTGGCTCTTCCCATACCAGTGCACAGAACATGCTAGACGAGAGACGCGTAAGCTAGCGCTAGCGTTAAATCTCACCCAGCTGGTCCAGGGGGCAACGAGGGTGCCGGATGTTGATTCGCACACAGCCTATTGCTTGGACCTTCTGCTGACAGCAGATCCAGACCGTTACTCGGTGTCGATTTCTTCACCATTAGGTAGTTCCGACCACTGTCTGGTGAAGTCTGTATCCGTCTACTCCCCACCCGAATCCTAGCCCTAGAGGCACCAGGTGGGTTTGGCGATACAGGTCAGCAGATTGGGATGGCATGCGATCTTTCTTCGCATGCTATCCCTGGCAGCCCACTTGCTTTTCTTCAACTGATGTTTCGTTGTGCGCGGACGCCATCACGGATGTGTTGCGGCGGGGAATGGAGTACTACATTCCGTTCTCTGACTTAACAATGTCTGGTGAAGCTCGTCCATGGTTTGGTGCCAAGTGCAATCGCGCTGATGCGCTTAAACACGTGGTGTACCTAGCATGGGTCGACGCTCGGACGCGCCAAGCAAATGACGTGTGTCAGAAGAAGAGAGCCTACTACAGGGCTGCCAAGTCCTGCAAGGTGTTGCAGCTGATAGTAAGGCGTTTTGGTTCCTGGCTAAGTCGTTTGAATCGAACTTCTGCCGCCCCTCACTATACCTCCACTCCTGATGCTTGATTAGGAGGGAAGTGGAAATTATGTTTTTCTTACTCCTCCGCGGTCTTTTCTGATTAATTTCGTTGCGGGACCCAAGACAGTTTAATCGTTTCCCTGAGACTCGACGAGCTTCATTGCCTCGGCGTTTTTTTTCTGGTGGTCGCCACTGTTGGTGCTGCTTGGAAAAGTGGTTTGGGAATAGTGTGGCGGGCTTGTTACCTCCACTGCTGAAACCCGACTGGTCGCGGGCCCACTCCGCTGAGCAGAAAGCAAACTTTGATTGCCTCTATTTTTGCGGAATGTGAAGATTCTGCAAAAATAGAGGCAATCAAAGTTTGCTTCTGGATCCTGGTGGCGCGAGGCCCTCTGATTCTCTTGGTGGATGCGAGTCGATTATGTCGGACATTCGCATTCATCAGAAGGATGTCCGTAGGGTACTGCGTAGCCTAGACGTGAATAAGACTAGTGGCCCCGAAGGGATACCGGCAATTGTGCTGAGGACTTGTGCACCTGAGTTGTCTCCGATCTTGACACGCCTATTTCGCCTTTCGTCTGAGACTGGAAAAGTGTCGATGGCTTAGAAGCAAGCTAACGTGCAACCCGTGCCCAAGAAGGGTAATCGAGCTGACCCAGCGAATTTAGGCCCATCTTGGTAACTTATTATATTATTGCCTATCACTGAATGGTAAGCTCCTGGCATACCTAGAAGCTATCCTCAGTGACCGCAATACGGCTTCAGCCAAAATCGGTCAACTGGGGATCTTCTAGCGTATGCCATTCACATCTGGAGTGAGGCTATCGAGAAACAAGGGGAAGCCCTTGCGGTCTCCCTTGACATCTCGAAGGGCTTCGACAGGATCTGGCACGATAGCCTTATTGGCAAGCTTCCTTCCTTCGGTCTGCCGCCGGTTTGTGTGATTGGATTGCAGATTTCCTGAGGGATCGCTTTTTTTAACCTTTATAGGCACGCGTTTGACCGCCATCTCACCTGATGGTAAGCGATAATGAGGTCGAAGATGGAGCACGCTTGCCTAGAAGTAACTTATTCACTCTTGAATTCAAGACTCCCAGGTTGTAGCTATCAGGAAACAGACTGGCAGGGAAATCCACTCCTTAGCTGTACGTACAATTAATGTGTTCGCAAAACGTTTCGTGAGTGTGGGTGGGATGTCCACCATGTACCACTGGCGCATCGCCGTACGTCTAGTGGTCCGATGATGGAACGGACTTGGTGGAAAAATTCTTTCTTAACACGTATTCTACATGCTTTATAAAGTACACCTACTGTCCAAAATTCAATTTTTTGCATTTTGCGGTTTCGGCTGTAGTCACGTAAATAGAAATACCTTGTTCCTTTGTATATAGACTAGCTTCTGCCAGCGGCTTCGCCCGCGTGGATTTGGTACATCTCCCGTTATAATCTTTCAACCCCCATTTTACCCTCTCAGGGGTGGAATTTATTTAATATGATATTCTTAGTGAATAGGTCCCTACTCTTCACAAAGAACGAACCCTCCAAATTTCATCGCCCTTTTTAACCCTTCGGAGGTGGAAATAATAAAAACGCTGAGACATGTATAAATTAATTTTCAATGGTCAGCCTAAACACAAAATTTGAAGATCCTAACTTCAAAACTGACGGACTTTCATACAAATTTCCATTCACTATTTTACCACTTCAGGGGTGGAATTTCCAAAAATCGTTCCTTAGTGGATGCCTATACTGTATAAGGTATCCATGTGCAAAATTTCAAGTCTCTAGGTCCAGCGGTTTCGGCTGTGCGTTGATATATCAGTCAGTCAGGACTTTGAATTTTATATACAGACTAGCTTTTGCCCGCAACTTCGTCCGCGTAGAAGTCGAAAATGTTTCTAATAAGATTTTTAATTGGTTTTTTACGTTATTTATTTTGTTATTACATATACATTATTATGTTCAAATGTTTAAATACTTATAAAATATAACAATCTTGATTATTGTGTAGTATCTTTATTACTTAAAGGTTAAATAAACATGAAAATATTTTTTTTTTTTTATATTTTGTGAACACGAAGCTCGGCCTTTGATCTAGTGAAAGGTACACGGGGGTATTATCTTTTTACAACGAAATCGAAATACTACATACCTACCGTGGTATTTCTTTGTAAACAATATTTTCTGTTTTCTTTCGGGAGCTAGAATCACCAGGCTACTCTGTGCACTTTCTCTGGAGCATGCCACATACAACTGGCCGTGAGAGAAGCAGCTTTCCCTCAAGTAGTCTGATTGTTCCTAATCTAACTCAACCTTTTCGTCTCGATTTTCGCAAACATGTCGACTAAAAACTGGCTAAACAGCGAACGAAAATATAGCAGATAATTATCTTCTCTTTTCCTAATCATAATACGGTAAGAATTAAAACTTGCAGAAGATAAAAAAAAATTAAGCGGCTGTTTGGTCTTAGGATCATAGTCGGGTATAGAAATGGAGTGTCCATCCTCGCCGTAGCAAAACAAAAGTGGATACCGTAATGCATCGTATGAGCGATGGATTTCACTTATTAGATGCAATGTGTTATCATGGCTCTCAACTACAATATCCCGCTTATAAAATTGCTGTCCATTAATAACTACAGCAACTTCATTTGTCGTAGGTTGATTATACCGTCCACTGTGGCCATTTGTAGGCTTTCTTTCAGCATTTATAACAACTTTAAATGTATTTGGCGTGGCAGATACTTTTTCCAGGGTCCAGGTCCTAGCTTTAACTCTCTTACGTATACATTATGAGTATCTAGTATTTCTTGTAATTGCCTTACCAAGCCAGGTTTTACATACAGAAAGTTATTGCATCTCAATTGAACTTCTCTATCGTCCTCACCAACAAAATATATGTGTAAGAACTGTGGTTCATTCTGGGTTGGCGAAGACAAACTTCCAACCAAATGATACACCTGGCCCTGGACTTTGAATGTAGGCATAAAACCATCAATTTTTTAGCTCCAACTGAGGTCATTTGAAAACAACTGTTATAACGCCGTATGCCAGCCATAAATTGATCATGCTCAGGGTTTTTTATAAAACAGTAAAGTAGATCTGGAAGCTTTTGCAAAGGTTCGAGCTGGACCTTCCCTGAATCGCAGCACATTCCCACAGACTCATCTTTGTACTTGAGAGTTTTCCACCACTTGCATTCGATTTTCATCGGTCGCAAAACAACAGTATTATCACTATCGTACGCTATGTTACTATCATAAAAGGCTCAGTCGTAAACGTCTTTCAACTCGCTGTTCTTCATGATTTCGTTCATATCGTAACTGTGATACTCTGTACATTTCAAGGTGTTTGCGCCAATATTTACTTGCAGTCTGCTTATGTACTTAAGGTTGGTCTTCTGTACCAAATTTACACTTCAAATACAAATGGGTATTTTGACCGGCTGCAACTAACTCGCAGAATTTGCCATACGTAGGGTGTTGTAACATATCTAATGTATACTCTTCTTTTGTCATATGATTGTTGCCATGACGGTCATGAGACATATGATTGTTCGTCATATGACACACAATTTCTCTACGAATATCCATAGAGCGTCCTTGTGTGCCGTATAACAAATAAGTAAGCGTACGGAAAAGGCCTAGGCATGCGCCATCCCCCACTATTGGTACAATAGTAAAGTTTATTAATTTGTCATCAACTCTACTCCCATTTTTATATATAGACATACCAAAATTTATAAATGTAAAAATATTGCGAAAAACAATATTAGACTGGAAGCCGACCCCAAGATAGTTGGGAAAAGGCTAGGCAGATGATGATGATTGCAAACAACAATACACATTAAATTCAACCTTTTTTGAATAAAATCGGATTGAGTTTTAATTAAAACATGTGACAAAATAACATGTAATTTAAATCAAAAGCACTAAGGAGTATTGATATCAACTTCGAACCAAATCACCGCCAAAAGTACTTTCTACCCCTTTTTAACCCCGTCAGGGGATGAATTTCAATAAAATACGAAACAAGTCTTCCATCAATTCTGTTAAAAAAGGTTTATGCAAAATTTGAAGTCGATTGGACCAAGGAATCACGTTGTCCCATACAAACTTTGCCCCCCTTTTTCACCCCCTTAAGGGTAGAATTTCAGAAAATCCTATCTTATCGGATGCCTACATCATACAAAGAACACACCCTCCAAGTTTCAGGTCTCTACAATCAGCGGTTTAGGCTGTGCGTTGATCCGTCAGTCAGTCATTCAGGACAAAGCATTTTTTATGTATAGATAGATTAGATAGCAAATAACTTGACTGCTTTGACTGAGTATGACCTTTCCTTTTTTTATTTGTGGACTCCGCTAGACACAAATAAGTAAAACTGCAATGTTTTCCTATGTTATCTTTAATGTTTTCATGAAAATTACAATATACGAATATTGTTGCTAGCTTATCAAATAATCAAAACCTATGTTAACATACAGGGTACTAATACAATTTGTACCGGAAAGTGCATTTAACAATTTTAGTTTTTTAGTTATATAGCTCAAACTACAAAGGATTTATTTTCAAACATATCACAATATTATTTCTTGGAAATAAAGTGTGGGCAAATGTCCATCGACAAAGCTTAATTATTTTCAGATTTGGTAAGGCCACAATCACTACATATTATAAAAAGTCCCCCGCCGCCGCCGCGTCTGTCTGTCGGTTCGCAATAAAGTCAAAAACAACTGAACGGATTTTCATTCGGATTTCACCATTAAATAGAGTGATTCATGAGGAAAATTTAGATAATTTGTGCCCGTGCGAAGCTGAGGCGGGTCGCTATTAAATTCTACGAGTATGAATTCTTTAGAAAAAAATCACTCAGTGGAGTTTGCAGTTTTTGGCTAAAGGCATCCATACGTCTAATCCAATCCATTCGGAAGCTTACAATGAAGTGAAACCTTAAAGTTTTCTAATAGCCATGATGATTTCTAATGCCAGTTTCATTTCGGGGACCGGACAACACGTGCTTGTATATTGTTGCGTCTCGGTTGAGTGAGCTTGCCTCATGGTTTACTTATAACTATGCTGATTCAGCAATAGGTAAGGCTTCTCACAAAAATTTCTTAACATGGCCTTAGATATTTTAGGGCCTTTTATTTTCGTGACTTCAAAATAAAAGAAACAGCACGATCTCACTCGATCATTCGGGAGTGTTCGAGTGAGTTGGGACTTCGGGAAGCCCCGACGTCTCGTCCAATCACCCGACCTCATATGTCCTCTACCCTCGTATCGCATACCTATGTCTATAGACTTTCGACCCTAGATTAACATTTTCACCTCTGTGTCAAAAAACAACAAGAAAAGCGAAGCATTCATACTAATCATTTACTAAGGCTAAGGCACGCATAAACCAGTCAAACCAGCTTTTGGACGACGTTAAATAACCTTCATTTTAATATTTGGCAAAACGTCACATTGCTAACAGCATACAAATCAAATAATATTACCTTTGCCCTCATTCGTCAGCCAAATAAACCGTTAGCTGTTTTTAACAACCACAGGAATTGTTGCTTTTTTTCTAGCGGTATAACAGTCAATATCTAAGCAATTTGCAGTGTTATCAATGCACTGAACAGGTTAACCTTGGTAGACTTGGTGTTATTATGTAATGCTCAAATCCATCATCCTACAATCATTCACATTGTTTGCAGCAAATGCACAAGACCATTATTTTCATTTAATTGCGCTTATCTTGTTGTATAGATCTGAAAACGCTTTTTTACAAAAAATAGAACCGACTTAAAAAAAAAAACAAAAAAAGTGCAAACTAACTTTAATTTCGGTGTCAAAAAACGAAGAAACAAAACCAGAAGCACCGACTTCCGAAATAAAAATTATTTTGCAGGTTTTTTTTTTCTTTTTTATTTAAGTCAGTTCTTGTTTTATTTTTCTCTTTTTAGTTGTGGTTCCGAATTAAATGGTGTTAACAATAAATAGACCTACGATCGCAGCAATCGCTAGTCATTTACTGTTAGTTATTGAAAAGTTCCACTGTCTATCTCCGAAGATCTCAATCAGATCCTAATGTTTTAGATATTTAAATCTTCCTTGAGAAATATGCATCTAAATAACGAACCCCATCCAAATCGGATCAGTAATTTTCGAGATAATCGCGGACAAACAAACGAGTTAGTGTACCACAGGCCAGTTTCCTTGCTTGTCAGTTTCACTAATTCACCAGTTTACTTATTAGACAGTTTCTGAATTCGCCAATTTCTTTATTTGCTAGTTTCACTAAGTGGTCAATTTCCCTATTAAGTTGGTTTCCTGGTTCGCAAGTTTCCTTGTTCGTCAGTTAGTTTAGATTGTCAGTTTTGCTATTTCGTCATGTTCCTAACCCGTTACTTTCCTTGTTCGCAAGTTTTTTTGTTTGTCAGTTACTTTATATTGTATTTTACTACTCCGTCGTGTCGTGTCATGTCATTCCTTGTTAAGTTATTACCCGATTACATAAGTACCTGCAGAAAACTATTTTCTAAGAGGAAAGGAGGAGAAGTATCTTTTCTGGTGACTTGAAACTTCGTACAAAAACACTTTGTTAGTTTATTCGCGTTATAATTTCGTTTGACGGAAAAATATTTATTTGTTTAACATTTAACATTATACAGGGTGTAACGGAAAGGTGTAGTCATATTTTAAGAGCCAGTTTTGCCCATGGAATTAAACAACATTCTCTATGAAAAATTGTAAATTCCGAAAAAAAAATTGGACTTTCCGTACAAAGTTATCATCAGCTGATAAATATTTGTATGGGAAGTAAAATGTTTTTTTTTTTAAATTTCTTCGGATTTTCTTGAAGAAAGTTGTTCATACCGATGGGCAGATGTCTTTCTTAAAATATGACCACACCTTTCCGTTACACCCTGTATATGTCATAGTCAACTCACCTGATGGTAAGCGACGATGTGGAGAAGGCTTGAAAAAAAAATTTAAAAATATATACATTTGATTTATTGCTTTACGTTGTACATGTGGTCCTAAGAAAACAGTAGGTATCTTGTGTGTCATCGTGCTGAAATGAATGAAAAAAAATATCTGCACACCACCCAAGCTGTCATTTCATATACCTACTTGTGGAAAGTTGACTTATTCATATCTGATATGATAACTGTTTGAGAATAATCTCAGTTGAACACCTAATTTTTAACAATAATACGTTTGATATTATAACTACTTTGGCCGTTCTAATTGTTTTTGTCACTGACTGTACCAATAACACTAAATATTATATATATATACGAGTATATATGTATATGGCAAAATTGTCTACCTAGCGTGATTGACAAATAGGTAAACCGTTCGATTAGCGAAATTGACAAATAACGAAAGTGGCAGATTGCAATACTGGCAATTTCATGAAACTGACATCCTAACAAAACTAGCAAAGGAGGAAACTGAAGAATCAGGAAAATACCTAAGTAGTGAAATTGTCAACCTACCGAAACTGTCTAATAAGTAAACTAGTGAATTAGTGAAACTGACGGGCAAGGAAACTGGCCTGTGGTACACTAACTCGAATCACATACATAACATACATATCTACAGGTCGAATACAGAACCTCCTTTTTTGAAGTCGGTTAAAAATGGTAATTCTTTTAAATTAAACTACCTGCCTAACAATAAATAAAACCCCGGCTCACTTTGTCGTCTCACAATATACTTAGCATAGAAGGCATTGTGAAGTACCGATACAAAATATCTAAAAACTAGTTTTTTTGGATTTTATTAGCTAAAGTATTTAAACTGTGTATGCAGGAGAGGTAGGTACTTATATGGGCAGGCATAATGCCAGAAATACAAGGCAATCTCTACAAGTCAACCTTAATGAACGTAACAAGGTTTTCATGGTTAAATAATAATATAATTTTCACGCCATCCTTTTCACGGCTCACGCTTCCAGCAGCCACCGCAGGAGACGCCCTGGGCGTCGGGGTTCGCAAGCCGATCTCCGGCCACCGTAGGCGCGGTCTTGCGGACAGCGAGTAATGGGTAGCTCACCATCCGATCGCCATCGAACCAGGCCCGAGAGTCGAAGGCGCGTAGTGTTCCACGCGCGCCTCAAGGAGCTGTCAGCAGTACCCGATGGGGCCCGTCAGGGCCGATGTCTGCCTGGGGTCGCGGCCCTTGGCACAGGCAACCGAAGGAACAAGGGTGGTTTTTAGTCAGTAGGAGTCTGACGCCTCCTCCCGCTCCACCAACATCGGGCGAAGGCATTGGATGATTTCATACCCTCCAAAAATAAAAAGCATGCATTATTCAAATCACAGAATCAACTTTAAATTAGATCGTTGAATATGTAAATGAAAAAAATTGACGCCTATTTCATTATTAAAAAATTGATGCATCCGCTCCACCCAGAGCGGGAGAAGTCATTGGACGATTGGCCACCCCACAAAAAAAAAGTGTTCATTCGAATCGATGGTTCCCTAACTTTCAAATACTTTGTGCCCTAGCTTTGGCCACATCAATTGCAGCGTCTGTAGTGTTCATCAGGTCTTCCATAGTGCAGGTGTATGGGCACTTGGCGAATTCAGTTATGTGAGTGAGTCATGTTCTAGACAGGGGCACCGCACTCACATTGGGTATCAGACGAGTCTATAAAATCCCATTTTGCCAAGTTGTATTTGCAGCGGCCTACCTGGGTACGCAACCGATTGAGTGCTTTCCATATCGACCACTGCAGTTCCCATCCGGGTGGCAGGTGTTCGTGGGGATTCAAGAAGTCAGGAGGTGGATGGTGAAGTACCCAAAGTTTGGTTCTCATTGTAGGTGGCTCGTCTTGGATGGCATATGTGCAGCGAAGAAAGCTCTTCAGGCTCTTAAGTCTACCCGGGGCTATTGCGTGTTCATGGAGAGGATGTAGGGAATTGGATTCTTGTTTTTTTTTCAAGCCATACGACATCCCTTCGTACTCCTGAAGGTACGATATAGATCCGGCCAACGAATAGAGCTTGTTGAGCGGAGTCGGTTTGAGACATACCGATATTATTCGACACGTCTCGTTCAGGGCGATGTCGACTTGCCTTGCATGTACGAATCGATGCCACACTGGGCACGCGAATTTGCCAGCAGAGAGGCATGGGACATGTCGGTTGTGCGAAGAACATCGGG
Source organism: Polia nebulosa (assembly GCA_951329385.1). Classification (NCBI taxonomy): domain Eukaryota; kingdom Metazoa; phylum Arthropoda; class Insecta; order Lepidoptera; family Noctuidae; genus Polia; species Polia nebulosa. The sequence continues at coordinate 12,783,214 of OX589599.1, read as the reverse complement.
CGCTGCTCGCCAGTTGGTAGAAACAAGGTGACGTAATAAATTGTTTCGGGTGCTGACCTTCTGCTTCGTGTTGTTATCGTTACGCATCAGTATAAATTGTATATTGGCCGGTACAATTTATTTGTAAATATCTCTCACAGAAAACTTTTAATTATAAACCTTAGACTATGAAAGGTTATAGACAGTGTCAAAAGCCAGCAATCTGAAGTACCAGAATGAGAAGCCGGCTTGTATCTGTACACGCGAAATAAGCTCACACAGGCAAAATGAGAAGCCGAAACGTCATCGTTATGTTCGTCGAGGTCACTCACACATTTTAACGATCCTGCTTTATTTAATGTCCAATGATGTTGCGTCTATAACCTTTCATAGTCTAAGTTATAAACTATTGTAATCTGTCTTGGCGTGGTCGACCCCATCAATCGATTCAATTATATCGTTGTCTAGTTACTGACCCAAGTAGGTTTGGCAAACATTTCTAAGTTCTTACTGGAGTAAATAAGTTCGTGTTTAAGTGAGTCATGGATCGTGACCAAAACAGGTTTTTGTTTACTCCTCCAGTAGCGGTGCGAACACACTAGCGATGACAGACGATCGATTACATCAACTGTGACATTATTTTTAACAGATTTGCATTTCAACCGAAACTTACCACCCTGGAATTGCCGACGGATATGCAGAGGCGCGATACACAATTCGTTTTCCATAATAATTACTCCTTATCGTTAACCACCTATTGTACGTAAACACGTATTTTGGATTCTTTCTAGTTTTAATAAGTGTGTACAACTGGCATTGCCGTAAAGAACGCTCCTATTTAATCTATTCGGCTTCTTACTATGGCTATACAGGATGTAACGGAAAGGTGTGGTCATATTTTAGGAACCGGTTCTGGCCATGGATATGAACAACTTTCGCTAAGAAAAAACAGAAAATTCCCAAGAAAAAAAATTGGACTTTCCATACAAAGTTATCATCAGCTGATCAATATTTGTACGGGAGGTAAAATTTGTTTTTGTAAATTTCCTCAGGTTTTCTTGAAGAAAGTTGTTCATAACGATGGGCAGATGCAGTTCTTAAAATATGACCACACCTTTCCGTTACACCCTGTATACACGCGTCTAAGGTGTGAAGGATGCGCTCTCCAATCAGAACCAGCTAACATTCTAAAAATATTTACGATCCTATAGAGTTTTTTTCTTCATTCATTGACATTCTTCCTCCAAATTAATCTAAAAACAAGCCATAGTCCCAAATATTGAATGTTATTAAGTCCTTCTAAGGGCGAACCATTAACTACACGTTCTGACTATGACATAATATGTCTGACAGAAACGTGGTTAGATGACTCGTTCTTATCCTCTGAATACATTGATCAAAGATATACTGTTGTACGCCGTGACCGTAGTGCACATTTTAAAGATTTGTACTCTAAAAGTTATGGTGGTGGGTTATTAGTAGCTATTAGTAATAGATATCATTTTGTTAATAAAACTGAGTGGCAAACTTCCGTTGAGGATTTGTGGTTATGTATTAGTGCTGGTGGCGTCTGTATGAATATTTGTGTTGTGTATTTACCGTCTTATATACCTTGCCATATATTTGTCCAATTTTTGGCCAGGGCCGAAGAAATTTGTTTGCGTTATACGGATTGCACTACTTTGATTCTTGGGGATTTTAATCTTCCTAATGTGAAGTGGCATGAATCTAATGATCCATTTCTAGGAATTAGTGAGCCCAAGTATTTAGCGTTGAGAGACTTCCTCAACATCACCGGGTTTGTGCAGGTGAATAGTATCTGCAATGTGAATGATAATATCTTAGACCTCATCTTTGTGGATGAGAACTCCAGTCTTTCTGTTTCTTGTGCACCCCCCATCAGTAAGCTAGATGTGTATCATCCGCCGTTAGAATTAGCCCTTTCTAAAACTTCATCTTCTAATTTAAATTATAATATCTTACAGTCGAAATATATTTTTATTAAAACAGACTATGAGGCATGTGTTCGTGATCTGCGTAAAATAATTTGGGAGGATTATTGTCATTTGAGTTGTAATGATTATGTTTTGACATTTTATAATATACTATGGGAAAATATACTATAAATACACGCCAAAGGGTAGACCTAGGAATAATTGTTATCCAGTATGGTTCTCAGCTCCGTTGATTAAACTTCTTAGGGAAAAGCATAAATATAGAACTCGTTTCAAACGGTACAAAAACCCTCGGGACTACGATGCTTTTGTTTCCCTACGGATGCGGGCTGGGAGGGCCATGGATGACTGTTTTAGGGGTTATATAGAAAGAATTGAGAGTGATTTAAAAACAAATGTAAAAGCTTTTTGGCGTTATACTAAGTCAAAGAAAACTTTCAGAGGTGTTCCTAACCAGGTTTCGTGGGGTGATCGTATTGGTGAGGGTGGTAGTGGTGTGGCTGATCTATTTGCAGACTATTTTTCATCTGTGTACAGTGTTAGTCAGCAGCCTAGTAACTTGTCTCCAAGTTACTCTACGTCAAATTACAGTATGAATTCCATTGGCATTGCTAAAAATGACGTTAGAGATAGCATCAAAAAGTTAGATCTCAATAAAGGAGCTGGTCCGGATGGACTTCCTCCTATTTTTATTCGTCTCTGTATGGATGCCCTTGTTGTACCACTGCAGATAATTTACAATAAATCCCTTAAGGAAGGTACATTTCCTGATTTATGGAAAATCTCACACGTTATTCCAGTACATAAGTCTGGTAGTAAGAATGACGTAACTAACTATAGACCAATCTCTATTATATCACAATTTGCTAAGATGTTCGAGGGTCTTATATACAATGTAGTTTATTGTCACCTCCGTCATATAATTAGTTCGAAGCAACATGGTTTTGTGTCTAACCGTTCTACTATGTCTAACTTACTTATTTACACTACTTTCATTGGTAACACCTTTGAAGCTAGGGGTCAGGTTGATACTGTTTACACAGACTTTGCAAAAGCTTTTGATCGTGTCGATCACTCAATTCTTTCTATGAAATTGAATTGTGCTGGCATTCATGGCTCTCTGTTGCGATGGTTCGAGAGTTACTTAATTAATCGCTCTCAAATAGTTGCTTTGGCGGGATATGAATGTGTACCTTTTTCTCCTGGCTCTGGTGTTCCACAGGGCTCTAAGTTAGGCCCTTTGCTTTTTTTAGTATTTTTGAATGATCTGTTGGATTTAATAAATTGCAATTGTTTAGCCTACGCCGATGATTTAAAAATATACTGCAGGATATTAGACCTGAGTGATTGTATGAAGCTTCAGAGTGATCTTGATGTCCTTCAACAATGGTGTTTCAACAACAGAATGACGCTCAATGTAAAAAAATGCCAGGCTATTACATTCACGAATAAAGTAAATTACATTAAATTTGATTATCATTTAGATGGATCAGTACTGGGCAGAGTGTCAGTCATCCGTGATCTAGGGGTACTCTTTGATACATCACTATCCTTCCGTGATCATATAGATGCTATTGTGGCTAAGGCTAAAAGAATGCTTGGCTTTATAATTCGCATGTCAAAACCTTTCCGTAATTATAGTAGCATTGTTCTACTCTATAATGCACTGGTAAGGAGCTCATTGGAGTATTGTTCCACTATTTGGTCTCCCTATTACTCAAGTTATGCTAATAATGTTGAATCTGTTCAGGCTCGTTTTGTTAGGTATTTATGTATGAAGAATGGGATTCGAAAAGCTATACCTGATTACAATGATAGGTTAAGGCACTATAAGATGATTAGCTTAAAGGATAGGCGGATCCATTCTGACTTACTTACACTACACAAAATTATAAATGGTTCCATAGATGCGCAATTGATTCAATATTTTAACTTTTGGGCTAGCCAACGTAGCAAGCGACATTATCGCATTTTTCAGTTGCCTACCTCCACCTTAAATACTACCTTTAATAGCCCCTTAACACGTATGGCAAGGCTATATTATTATAATGAAAGGTCCAACTTGACGGATTACCCTATCGAAGTTTTCTCTATGAGTTTCGCTTCATACAGACGTTCCCTATATAAACAGTGCGAACAATGTACGTCTATATAGCTCAAATTGTTTTTGTTTTTGTAGTGTTCTGGTTTTAGACTTATTGGACACACTCTTTATTTTTTTCTTATCGTCTCTAATTTCATTTTGTCAATGTCATGCATACCTGTTATTTGCATGGTTACTGAAATGCCGATTTTAGATGTTATTTTATTTGAATTGTAAGTGACAGTGCTGTTGGTGTGCTTATTATTATAAATAAATAAATAAATACAGTTAGATATTTACTCTTTTGTATCCTCTTTAAAACGCACATAGGTAGGTACCTTACTTTTCGACGGGGATATGTCTAGGCCTAACTGCAATGATATTACTAAATTTATCCAGAGCTGTCTGTAACTTTAAGGAGCCCAAGTGGCAGTTTTGGCATAAAGTATATAAATCAAAATCATCAGCATATTATTGAGCTACATGAACATCATTTATAGTTTCATAAATCGGGAAAGTATCTAGCAACGTTAAACAATAAAGGTACTCTTATCTTGAGCTAGCCCGCGTCCTCTGTTTCTGCTAATTGATACGTTACTGTCTATGCAAACACTCAATTGCCTATCTTGGAGAAAGTTCCACAAATATGAGTATAATTTTGATCGAATATGTAGCTATTTTAACATTCATGTACTGCAGGAACGGAACAATTTCAATATTATCATAAGAATTTTCAATGTCAAAAAAGCAACCTATAGTAGGTATAGTGCCCCTTCTTAAACCCCGTCTGTGTTCTAGAAACTAAGTTAAGGAAGTTGCTGTTATAAAATATATTTTTTAAGTTTGCTTTTTGCAAAATGTGCACGTAGCCTTTTTTGCATGAAGTTCGCCGACAAGAATTTGTAAACAAATATTAAAACCTCGACTGATTGATTTAGATGTTATCGGTTTTTTCTCGTTGGTACCTAACCTACCAAACCTAATAAATCATTTTATCAATAATATTTATCAAGCTTATATTTTTCCGACTGGGTAATATTTGTATTGATATATCTAACATGAAAGTCATATGAATGTGACTATTTATAGTAAATAGCGTTAAATTATTGGAAAAGTAACGTTGACATGAAAATTCTGCGGTATGTCTTGAGTGAGACTATGTAAGTTATATGGGATATTCCAAAAAACGCCCAAGCGCTGTAAGAATAAGAAAATTGTTTGTTCATATAATTATTGCCATTGTAGACCGCGGCGTGGTGTTGCTATTAAAAAAATAATGCCTAGTTTCACGAATTTAAAATGCCATAAACAATGTAGAAAATAACTTATAATGGACATAATTTTATAGCTGATATCAATTTTAAATGTTATGATTTAAACTGTGTAATAAACTTTAATAGCCTCATCCAGACATCAACATAGTCTTAGAATACAGCCATTTTATTAATTTACGTTGAATATCATAAACTGGGACTATTATTGAGCTCGGGAGAAATGTATGAGCACAAATGATACAGATAGCTTTTATTAGCATTGATGGAAGATAAATAAGCTTCGATGACAGTATGCTTTCATAATACAGTGCATAATGCATTAGAAGTGTACGATTGTACGTAGACTTCCAATCCCTAATGGATTTGTTGTTCGGTATAAAATTGATGGGAGAGCTTATTTTGACTTTGTGATGACTTGATAAGTTGATATCGAGATCGAAGTCAAGAGTGAGCACTTTTGTGCTCGACCTCGCCTGATGCATAGCGATGGATCAGATCTACGATAGAACGAGTGTGTCCAGAGGACTCCAGACGACTATGTTGGGTACAGTTAGCAAACGGCTAGGTAGATTGACTTAAAGGTTTCCTGATAAACTTTCTCATACCGAAACCATCTACAATTTTCCTGGTCTTAAAATATGTAGGTACTTAATTTAAATAACCGTCGCTTACATAAAATCCCCCAACGAATACTTGTATGACTGGTGTTAATGATTTTCCTTATTTTTATGTAAATTTATAAAAAAAATGTGGCATAAATTACCTTTGGTGTTTTTTATTAAGTTTGCGTTCCAGGAAGTTATGAGTATTTAATCAAAGATTACCTTGTTTAAAGTGTTATATATCTTATCTTATATTGTAGTGTACCTTTTTGATTTTAAACTCTCAGAATCTTTATTATGAAGGATTTCTATGTTATCTACGGGACTTAGCTACTAACTTATATATCTAAACTCAATGGTAGGTTGTTATCATTATAAACAAACATGTCTCTATTTATTTTAATAACATAAGATTATATTACAGGAGTTAGTAATTAACAACAGTCATAATGGAATTGTAACGAATTGACTTAATTACTTATTATGCACACGAACAAATATAATGCCTTGAGACTTTACGACTGTATGACTTGGAGAAACGTGTTGAAAGCCACGATCGCGTGAAGATAAAACTGGAAAGCGATATCGCACCAAAACACAGTTAAATATAACATGAAATGTTTAAATGAAACAATTTGGCTTTCTTGGCGTTTAATCTCAGAGGTCTAACAAGGAAAATCAATAAAAAATGTTAGTATATTACTTTTCACACAGAATAAGTCAAAAACTTTTTTACAAAAAAATAGAATCGACTTCCAAAAAAAGTGCAAAATAACTTTAATTTCGGAAGTCGATGTTCCTGTTTTGTGTCTTCGTTTTTTGACACCGACTTCCGAAATTAAAGTTATTTTGCACTTTTTTTGGAAGTCGGTTCTATTTTTTTGTAAAAAAGTTTTTTATTTTTCACTTTTTAGTTGTGGCTCCTCATTAAACTGTGTTAACAATTTATAGACATACGATAGCAGCAATCGCGGTTGATTTGCTGTCAATTTTTGAAGAGTTCCGTTGTCTGTCTCCGAAACCCATCATCAGATCTTTTTGAAATTTAAATGGGACCATTTCGGAATAAACCCCTTTCGAACAAAAAAAGAATTTTGCAAATCCGTCAATATATGACGGAGTTATGCCCGAACATACATAAAAAAAAAAAAAAATATACAAACATCCGAATTGATAACCTCCTCCTTTTTCGAAGTCGGTTAAAAACGATTTCAAATTCTCTCCTCCATTTAAATTGAACACATATGTGGGCGTCCAAGCAAAAACGGTCCAGTAGTGGGGTATTGAGCCCTTTGACGCACAAAACAGGTCCGCGATTTTTTTTTAAGAATATGAGCGCGTTATGTATTGCTTACAGGGGTATTTTAAACATATGTACAAGAAATAAAAAATCCAGTAGGTTTTTGGAATTACCTGGGACAATATGTGTCCCAATATGCGATAAAGGTCGACAATAATGGGACGCGTCAAGCCCCTCATTAGCAGACACAATTAAAAACCTATTGTTGCGTTACCTTATGGATACGCGAGGGGCCTGACGCGTTAAGTGGTATTTATAACTTGAGATGTTTTGTTTGTTTTATTAAGTAATCATTTTAATGATTAATATCAGCAAAACAATTTTCTGTTTGCCGTGCAGCATAAATTCACATTACACTAGTCACACTGGGCATCACACAAATCTCTTACTGGAAGATCGTTTGTTTATTTATGCGAGTTATTGTGGCGATCGTTTAAGTTCTATATTTTGAACCCGTATTTTCGTCATAAAAGTAGATGGCAAGTCACGTTTTCTTCTTGAGTAACTTCTGATCATGGTCCTGAATGTGTTACGATTATCCGAAGAAAGGTCGGACGGGTTTTCGTTTGCCCGAAGAGCTGTTGGATGAAATAACGATTACCGAAGAACATTTGCCTGATAGATCGTTTGATTGTAAAAGACTTGTGTGGAGTGAAGATGGCTTTGTCGTAAGGGCGTATTGTTTTTTTTGGAATGTCTGTTAGAGCAGCTATGGAATTACTATCTAAAATAAATAAGCTTGAGAGTGGATTACTTGGATGAAAGAGCATTCCCGAGCGGCGGCGTACCTTTATAAAAATTACTTCGCGATAACGAAAAGTCAGGTGTACCCTGACCAGCTAGCACTCAATATAGCGGTCTAGCTGACTAATCTTTTCGCAGAAGTGGTAGTCCAAGACGGTTCTTTAATTTCGATTCGATGCCCGCAGAAGTCCTTATCGGTCAAGCGATCAGTCGGACGAAGGTTCTTCGGACAGTTATTCGTTTGACTAACAGTTCTTCGGGCAAACGTTCATTCGGGTGACCGTTCTTCGGGCAATCGTATGTTCGACCAACAGTTCTTCAGGCAAACGTTCATCGGACGAGCGTTCTTTGGATATTCGTTCGTTGGACCAACAGCTGCTCTTCGGGCAAACGTACATTCGGGCGAGGGGGTCTAAAACCATGAAAAGCGAGTTAAATGTGATAAACATAGAATAACAAACATGCAAATATGCGAAATGTTAGAAATTGGTGCGGATTATCTTGTTCAATAACTAAATTAAAATTAGAGAATTGCTATCTTTTATACTAAAAGGCAGTGCGAGAAAAGGACGGCTATAGCTATGCACTAAGTTAGAGATGTCAAATTAGTTTACGCCTTGCACTTCGCCGTGTTTTTAGACGACATGTTTTTAAACTAAATTTGACAGCTCTAATTTTCGTCCGTCTCTTTCTTGTTTTATTAGAGAGAAAAAGATAGCAATAGCCTAAATTAAGTTTAGTTTGTGCACAACAGAATCAACACCGTTGTTGACCTTTTACGCATATTGGGACACCGGTGTCCCTTGCAAAAAAGCTTCAATTCAAGTTACTTTACTGCTATAAATTCAAATAAATTTACAATTACTACTTACCATTCTTACAAAATTAGGACTAATCGACGGTATGATATTCCACCATTTGATAAGTTTTTGGTTCTGCTATCGTGTTTACATTCTAAAACAGCACAATAGGGCACTTTTGTATTTTTTTCAAGTTTTCGTAACAAGACTGATGCGCGTGGTGTGTGCGCGGCAGACCTATGCGGAACTCCGTAAAACTCGGGGTACGCGGGCCCGCTTACTTGCGACTTCTACTGTTTTTCTGTTCTGTGGTGCAAACGAAGTGCTTTGGCAAATCGAAAAAAAATGGCTGGTCAATGTGGTCGCTGGAGGTGCTTTGACCATTCTCCAGAAGCACAGCCAAATATACAACAGTGGGAGGACGTTCATGAATGGGGAATGAGAATATACTCCAAATCGACTCATTGCAGCTAACATATCGACCAACTTAATAGTGCGTGATTTCATCGTTGTTATTAGAAATCTGAACGCCAAAAACCATCATATCGCTACCTTTCGTGATCGTGAGTCGTGACATATTTGCAAATGCTTTTGAGAGTTTCACTGAATTGGAATATTCCACTTTGCGATGTGCTTTAAATGATTTGGAAAGTAGTTGCGAATACGGAACAATCCAAGCGTTGTCGACCACGAAATCGTTTCCTTTCACCCCCTTTGAAATAACTTATCGTTCCATACAAAATATATGAGAAAATGATTTTTTTTCATTTTTTTTTTTCGTGAATTTTTCCGAGGTTTTAATAGTTATTCTGCTATTCGGAGCGGAGACAAATACAACAAATCAAAGATCATTAAAATCGGTCCAGCCGTTCTTGAGTTATAAATGGTGTAACTAACCAGACTTTGTTTTATATAATTATACAAATATAGATTAGCTGCAAAGGTACAGTTTGTCGGAAAAGTGCTACGATGTAGAAAATAAATACTTATCACGTAATACATTTTGCTCTTGATCTTTTTATAATTTTTTTTTAACAAAATAACCTACAAATAAGTAGGTAGTTATTAATTGTTAAATAGTTAATTCCTAGAAATTTTACAATAACCCTAAGCCTGCACGTGTCCGAACAAAAGAGTCATAAAATTCAATAACCGCAGTTTGAAGAAATCGGTAGCATCCGTTGATGCTTTTGAGCGGGTTTTGGTAATTACATGCAGACTGATTTTTTTGCAGTGAGATTTTATTATTGTACAAACTGTGATTTCTTAGACGATAGTTTAAATTATTTTATACACATACTGTTTTTTAGCAGAGAGTTTTCATTATTGAAAAAAACTGATTTCTTAGGCTATAGTTTAAATTATTTTATATACGTGCTATGATTTTTTAACAGAGAGGTTTAATTATTGTAAAAACTGTGATTTGTGATGAGTAATGACTGAATAAAAATAAATACAAACTATACAAGCACTTTTCTTACCGCCTATGCGCCTTCTAGCTGTACATGTAGGTAGATATATACGGACCGGACGAGTTGGGACTAAGGATTAGTTGGGACGAAGCCCAAAAACCCGCCAGAATACCCAAAACCAACGTAAAATTATCTGTATTTTTTTCGTGCGAGTACTACCTCTAAAACAATTAAGTTGCGTTTAAAAATGATTGAAAAGTGTAAGTAGTTATTTAAAATAATAATTCATTTTCGCATAAACTAAAATTTTATTTTGGGGACACCGGTGTCCCATATACGTCAACGGGTACTACTAGATTCGGTATCTAGAATAGTCAATAGGGAATATACAATTGAAAACTTTTTATTTTTTAAATATACATTGTATTGGACCGTAAACACAATGTGGTGCACTTGTTTGATTTTTTAATTCATCACATATTTTACAATTCATTATTTTTAGTTGCACTTTTTGATGAATCTAAATGTAAACTCAAAACGTATCGTTCTCATTAATACTGAAGAAAAAATATATGTGTCAAAGTAACACTTAATTCGTAAATTTTATTATAATATTAAAATTGCAATTTCTGCTTGACTAAAGCACATACAATTAGTAAAATAATTAATTTAAGGACAAAAAATAAGATGTAAACAAGGTGTATCGAGGTAAGTGACGTCACAGTACAGCTTTGACAGTCACGAACGTTTGAAATGTTGTAGGAAATTGTAGGAGGTATAATTTTTTTGAGCGAGTTTATATTACTGTATTTTATTGCTTTAAATGAAAAAAAAAATACATGCATTATTCCCTATTAATAATAAGAATTTAATACCTAAATATTCAAAAACTAGCACATTTTTTAACAGACATTTGAAGTTGAAACTCTGAACTCTGATTTTAGACAAAAAAAAATAAAGAATTTTCTGGTACTTAGAAAAACTATTTATAGTCATTTTCTATATATTTATGAACTTCTAGATAATTGAGCATTAATTAATCATCGATTAAAATCGCGTAATGCAATTTTTTCACCCTACTTTACAAAACTGCGTATATCTCGGAAACTAAATGCTGAGAACTGGACCCTTTTTGCTTGGAACTCGCCACATATCAGTTCTCCTGTACCTACTCGTATATCTTGCTACTCGGCAAAATATGAAATTCATTTTAATGTTCTGTATGTTCTACGTAATAAAGGCCAAGCCTATCGCTGTTTATCTGTATTTACACAATAAATACTCATTTATGAACGATTGAATAATGGAACTCTGCCATTAATTACAGTTTGATTACATGAACCTTAGATGAAAATCTAACGAAAAATGCAACTCCACATCTGCTGTATCATATCGGATGGCAGTGATGGATACCACAATCTTATTTCCACAGTTATTTTAAAGTCCCATGCAATAAGGGACGAGTCAATATCAAATAATTGAGATTGCATTGCATTGATAAATTCCGATTATAAAAGTTCAATAATTCTTTCCGAATCTAGGATCGCATCGACGTTCCGCTCGCTCTTGCGACGAGACCTAGCAAGAATCTAATGAGGCATTTTACAAATTACAGCTATAACGAAGAGTAAAGACTCGAAGGAGAAATTAGAAGACTTAGAAATGATGACTGCGCTGAACCGGCGGCCGTCCAACAACACCAGCGTGGTGACCATGGACCCGCAGCAGCCGGGAGACTTTGCCGACTGCATCAGCAACCAGCACACTGCGCAGCGGCGCAGAGGGCACCACCACTCACACCACTCACTGGTCCGTTTCTGTTTTAGTGCTAACCTTTATTATCATCATAACGCTTTGTCCCTGAAGAAGGCCAAGTGTATAGCACGACTATTTTGGAATTAGCTTGAATTCTCAATCACGCATATTTTATTTTCTTCTATTGTCGTCAGCAGTACACTGCTGGACATAGGCGTCATCGTCGATCGCATGCCCTTCTATCCGTTCACCTGTTCTGGCATGATTGAGTAACAAGCATCCACCCAAACTTTCGCATTTATAATATTAAGTAGGATGCCGTGGAAAACTCATGAGCCAAAAAGCAATAAGGTAACAAATCGAACTCCTCAGGGTACACCGGCAGTACAATAACCTTTGTTGTGCTATTCGTAAAAGCTATCAATGCATTTAATGCATCCCAATTTTTATGTATCTCCTTTGCATTTTGCAAAACTCGAACTTGTCCAGTTTAATAACTGTTTTAAATAAACTTAAGAACCTAGGTTAAACTTAAAATAATGTTTAAGAATACGCAATCAAACGAGATCGCACGGGTCGTCCTTGTGTCACAAAGGTGTCAAACTTCCATTATTTCGGCTGGCTGATTATTATAATTTTAAATCCTTTTGTTGGAGTTTTCACAGCAATATTTAGTCAAACATAGCCCGCAATCAGTAATCTATCTAAGCCTCTACATATTAAAAACTAGTTTTATGCTTTAGTTCACTGCGTTCACCTTAACCTTTTTATTAGAGGTTTATTTATCTTTTTTTTCATTGATATTATTATTAACCACGACCGCTGGCGCTACGAAGTGGTTCGAAATGTTTACAAAACTCGAATAATTCGTGAATGAATGAATTATGGAGGAATGTTTAAAATTACTTATATTTAAACAGATTCGTTTTCCTTAATGGGCTCACAAAAACTCCAAGTTGTATTTATTTAGCAGTGCATTGACACCACTTGAGTCCTTGTGTTAACAAAAGTTAATCGAAAATTTTCAACCATTTAGGGGAGCCAATTAAATGTCTATATATCTTTTTCTGTATTGGTGTCGCTGTTAATAAATTTAATCTTTCATACGCACACGTTTCGTAGGTACCTACGCTAAGCACAGCGATTAGTAGGATGGTCAGCCTTCAGATAGCAAGGTCTATTCGTTTAATACCAAGCACGATTTCCACGCTAGGGTCAAAACCGTATACATAGGTAATAAATACAAGGTGGTGCAAAATTAATCATCCAATTTGTTTTTTTTTTATTTATTTAGTAAAAAAGTTATTAACCCTGGAACGCCCGACGGCATACCCGTATGCCGATCCAGATTACGCGGCTTAAACCTCTATTATTAAATAACTAAAGATCTTATATCCTGTGGCATGGTGCACATGCATTCTTAGATAGTTATTACATAGTGTTAGAAAAAAAACGCAACACAAAACGCAACGCAAACGCAGAAACGCAATTTTAAAAAGCCGTTATGTTGTTTTGATTTCGTAATTTGAAGTTTTGAGTGTGAATAATAGGAAAATATGATATCGGACTCTACAACTCCAACACAACAACTCTATTACTTGTCTATTCATAGTGCAACATGCAAAATTTCATGTAAATTGATACAGTGGTTTTAACAACTACCCACACACACACACACACACACACACTATTCCCGACAAATCGTTGATAACAGAATTTGAATAAAATTCAACTCTTGAATTACAAGTATTGTTTACATGTTATTCTAAGGTCTGTTTATTCAACAACCCAAAAAAGTTTACTTTAAGTGCCTCGCTCCAATAGAAACCTCAGCAAGTTGTTTTTTATGAGCCCGGTCGTAAATATGTCAAACTGCGATAAGAGGCGGGGGCGTTGAGGGGTTAAAAAACAAAATTTGATGATTAATTTTACACCACCTTGTATTTATTACCTATGTATACGGTTTTGATACTTTTTTTTTGTGTGGTGGGAAATCTTTATTTGGACCTTTACAATTTTTTCTGTTAAGTGGAAAAGATGATATCCGTAAAGTGGCTGCCGCCAGTGTTAATACACATTTGTTCCCATTTTATCGCATTTTCCTTGACTTTCCGCAAAATTTCTGGTAGTAACTGATCGCATTACTGTCGAATATTCTCCTTAAGCTGAAAGCTCCACCCTAGAAATTCAAATTTTCTTACGTTTTTTGCAATTTTCAGGTCGGTGTCAGGTTGTATCTTTGTCAAAATTTGATTCGCGAACGTAGCAAGTATGTATTAATAGAATTACAATCATTAAAATCATTAATACAACTCTTTTAGTTAGAATTGATGCCAAATGTCATGATTTCATGAAATTCTTACATTTGGCATCAATTCTAACTGAGAGAGTCGTATTGATGATTTTAATGATTATAATTCTATAAATACATACTTGCTACGTTCGTGAATCAAATTTTGATCAAGATACAACCTGATACTGACCTGCAAATTGCAAAAAACGTAAGAAAATTTGAATTTCGCGGGCTACCCTGGCGCTTCCACCTTAAGGTCTGCGATTGTCTGAGACTTGTTGGCATAAACCTGCGACTTCAAGTAGCCCTACGAAAGAAGTGTGGGATTAAAAAAAATTCACGCTGCGTCAACACTACGAGTACCAGCCGATTATTGGTCAAAAAAATCGACACAATTACGCTCTTGCAGAGTATAGTGCTCCATTGCTTGTCTGTTTGTATTCTGCAGCTGCCTAGTTTACAAATGTCAAATATGATTGACGTACGCCGCCATTTGCAAAAATTATTGCATCTTCCGATAGGGTGATTAATTTTGCGCCACCTTGTATCTAACCAAAATTTTTAAAACTCGTTTTGCCAAATTAATTGGATAGAATGTCGAATAAATTTGATAACACATTATATATGCTGCCTGCTCGGTTTGTACTTACATATTCTTAGAATTTTGAAAATGTATTTTTTTTTGTGAGTTATAAAAAAATAGTTTCTCTCAGAGGCTTCGCCCGCTTGAGTGCCAATTTGGTCAAGTTCAATGCTGCCCAGCCGTGTCTTTTTTCCTCTTAACGGAGCCAATTTCATCCGGCTCCAACTAACCGTGCCGATATCTGACAAATTTGATCTTCTTGGTGTTACGTTAAATGTTAACGTTTACTGCAAAAAAAAGGTGGAAATCCTAAAGGTGAGACGGTACTTCACGCCGGAACAGCTGCTTAACAAGCGCAAGTTCGATCGTGTATGGAGTACTACTCTCATCTTTAGGACGGATCTGCGACGGTCACATGTCCTACCCGTGTGCTAAGTTTCGTGCAAATCCGTTCAGACGCGAAGAGGTAACAGACAGACGAGTGTTACTTTCGTATTTGTAATATTAGTGTAGATAATTTGAGTACCTACTATCTAAGAGTATAAAATTAACCCGGTTGCTAGATTACCATTCTGTTTTATTATTTTATACGAAATGTAAAGGTACCGGTCGTTGGCAACCCGCATGGTTTTCATTAGCCATACAAGTGGTTGCATTTCACGAGGGCAATTCAATCATTGCAATTTAAACCTTATGTCAATGAAATTAAAGTCACATGAAGCGCTCCTGTGACTGCAAAAAATTCATAAATGTGAAAGTTTGTGAGGATGTACGGATGTTTGTTACTCTTAGACGCCCCCTTCTACCATCGAACTTCTAGACTTCTCCACTCTATAGACTCTTCCACCAATTCGCACACTAAGCGTTTCCAAACGTCTTTCATAATGCGCACAGCAAAGGTGTGGAACTCTCTAGCTGCGTCCGTGTTTCCGAACGCATACAACCCTAATCTCTCCAAAGTTAGAGTGAACAGGCTTCTTCTGGGTAAGCTCGCTCCATCGTCGAATCTGTCTCTGGCACCTCTGAACTAGACTAGAGTCAAAAGCAAACCCTCATCACAAATAAAATAACAATAAAAAAAACGACTGATTGAATTTTGATGTAACTACAGTAATATAGCTTATACGAGTACATCACAATAACATAAAGGCTATACTTTATATTGGGGGATGTACTAATTCCACGTGGGCGAAGCCGCTGGCGGTAGCTAGTATTTAATAAATGCACTCTGCCCCCCAAAGAAACTCAATCAAGGTTTTTTTTTTCTTTATTTTTTTATTATTGATAGGCACGCGTTTGACCACTATCTCACCTGATGGTAAGCGATGATGTGGTCGAAGATGGAGCACGCTTGCCTAGAAGTAACCTATTCACTCTTGACTTAAAGACTCCCAGGTTGCTATCAGGAAACACAGACTCCGGTAGGGCATTTCACTCCCTAGCTGTACGCACAATGAATGTGTTCTCAAAACGCTTTGTGCGTATGAATGGGATGTCCATACAAGAATTATGTAAACTGACATATTTATTGTATTTTTGTAATGGTACGGTTTTTACAACTAGGGACTTAACATGAAGGCTTTCTGATCAATGGATCAGAAAGGAGATTAGGCTCTACTTCTTCGTCGTATCGATAATTCCATATTAAATGTGTTTTGACCAGAATTTAGCCACGTCAACAACGTTCGAATTTGTCTCGTATAGGTCTTTAAAAGTGCAGATGTTCTTACCCAGAGGGCACGAGATGAGGTGAGGCACTGTTTGGATTGTAGCTTCCCAATCGCATTGTGTACCCTCATCTGAATAAGTTGTGCGTACAGCGGTCCACCTGGCTTTTAGTCGGTCTAGACATTTCCAGGCGGGCCATGGTAGTGGGTGGCCAGCAGGGATTTTCTACTAGCTCAACATAGTCAGTTTGATGTGCCTGAGGAGCCATAATTTTAGGCTTATTAGGCTCTGAGAAACGGGTGTACAGTAGTAACTACCTATATCTATCCTATCCTCCAGAAGATATTATTCCAAAGGCGAAACAGATAATCTGGTGTGATAAGAGCGCCTAACTTTTATGTATAAATTGAATAACCTTGTGCAGTGGTGCTTTGTTTATTAATATCAGATTTAGGTATATTAAAATGTTTATAAATAAAATAAAATATGACCAAAACCTGATTCAAAATGTATTGTTTTATTACCTACAAAGAAATATTCGAGGAAGGTCAATATATTTATTGCATACTAGCTTTGTGCCAGTGGTATTAGTACTATAAAAAATAGCCTATGTGTTATTCTGATGTATAAACAATATTATTGTAAAGTTTCATCAAAATCCGTTCAGTAAATTTTCTGTAAAAGAGTAACAAACTGTATACATCCTCACAAACTTTCACATTTATAATATTAGTATGATTTTTTTTGGCCTTTCTCGAACTAAATATGCTACGAAATAAATCAAAGTTGGAAACTGCATAATTCCGCTATATATGCAGTTTAACATCTTATAAAACAAAAAATAACGACACATATTTTTCGTTGAATTGAATTGTATGGAATATTTTATCGGACTTTTTAATTCTTTTTAATCGTAAAATGTTATTGTTAATTCCAGAAAGTTGGTGAGAATGGTGAAGGTGACCGGCGCGACAGCGTGACAAGGTCGATGGAGGCGCGGGCGTCGCAGTGGAAGCGGATCATGCTGCTCGTGGTGGCCATCACTGTGCACAACATCCCGGAGGGACTTGCCGTCGGCGTGTCGTTCGGCGCAGCCGGCTCGTCCGACGAAGCGTCCTTTCACACCGCCAGGTCAGTCATGTCATTAAACCAGATGTAACGAACAAAAATGATTAAATACGTTTCAATTTTAAAATACATAAATAAAACTAATTCTTAGGTAAGTCGCGACATTTTTATACAGCGCCATCTAGCTATAAAGTTTTGCGATATCTTCGAAACAGAGTTTTAACGATACATGCGCCAATTTAGATTGCTGCCATCTAGCGGGATCTATAGTTACTTCTAACGCTTGATGTGTTTGTGATAGGGTGTGTGATCGATGTTCATAAATCACTCAACGCTTTTCATGGAATAAACATAGATGGCGCTACCGGTAGCGAATAAGATAATTTGATAATGATATACAGGGAGATTATGCTATTTTCGATAACAGGTCGAAAGTTACAATAGTGAAATTTTATTCCTCATTTTGATTATTACCGAATGGCACAAATACTCATGACATTCCTAAATCCAGTACAAAGGTGCGCGACGTTAGTACATCATCGTTTCTTAAAATCTATTGTGTTGTGTAACTGTTCTTTCGAACGTAATTTCGTAGTCATGACACTTCAAATTCAGTACTTCTCGGGAATTATGTTTATTTAATGGTGTATATTGTGAGCATTGTTAATTCTGCTAGCAAATTTTCTATAAATACTTAAATAGGATAAGTACCTACGTAAATTTGTTGTCCGCCATTTTGTTACGTCAGAAGAAGGAACGCGAGGCACCGTTGCGGCGGCGGCTGCGCAGGCATTTCATTGATAAGTTGCGGGCGCGAGCGGGATGCAGCTAGCCGTCTACGGCTGCACTATGCTTGTGCATCAGACCCGCTAGCCCCGGTTAACAATACCCGCTTGCGCCAACTTGACTCTCATTTATATCGATATTTAAACATATTAAGTATCCCGACCGATGGGTGCTTACATTAGTCATGTTTGTCACCGATCCGTTTTTAGTTTTCACAAACTATAAATAAACGTATTTCGTTTAAGAAAAGCACCGTCGAGAATTGTCTCGTCTCGTCTCATCGAATGTTTGGCATGAGTCGTCACACGCCTACTTACCTTTTGGCATGGGGATTGCGATATAGATTAGAGTTCATTTTGCCAATTCATTATGAAACGTTTAGTGCTTTGTTTCGTCTAACGTCGAGACTGCTTTTGTGGAATATGTTTGATGACCGTTTAGAAATGTGATTTTTACTTTCGTTTTTGTTCTTTATCGTGTTGGCTGGTGTCTGGAGGTGGCTAAGTACAGTCGCCCGAGCATGAACATGTATTCCGCGATTGTCGAGTCGGTGTTGCGTCTGTGGTGTATCGGTGAAGGTGGCTGGAGTGCGGCAAGGAGTCGCTAGCGAGTATTGGCAACGTCGTTTCATTAGTAGTTGCGTCGAGTGGAGCCAAATCGCGTGGCCGCGGGGGCATCGACCGGCGCGCGGCGCAGACGTTGCCGTCACCGCCGCCGCCGAAACCGCCCGATGAAACTATTTCACTGAAAAATCCGGCGGCGCGCGCCGTATCATTGAAGTCAACCTTGGCGATTTGTCGCGTCGTCTATACTGACGCGTGGGTGCCTCCCGAGCATATTCATAACTGTTAAATATTGGCACCTCTCACTAATGTACGCGACGTTACCGATCTTTTCGAAAGATTCCAACTATTTTCATTTGTTACAGTTTCCCAGAATGTTTTCGAAATTCACCGTTGTTGTGTCTATTACCAGCTTGTTACTATCTTGGCGAGACGTCTTCATCATCACAATAACAAGTAGTACCCACAAATCTATAATCGCTGCGTGATTCAGTAGATATCTATTTAGAAGTTAGTTACCTATTAAGATGTTGAATCACAGACTTGACTAGTCACACGGATCTACCCATCATGATTTACACCTCGACTATGTAATATTGCAATGCAAAATTTGAATAAATCGCGAGTTCTTAGAAAAAACCTGTAGTTAGTCATTCCATGTCAGAAAACAAATTTGCACATTTTTACTCGACCAAGAAAACAAGTAGTATACATGACCTAATTAAAACACGCAAAAAATGCAAAAGAATGAACATTGATAAGAAGCTGTAGATTTCGCGATAGCATATTGTGAGCGTGCGCGGGCGCAGCGGGTAGGTTCCGCGACTCGGGCGCGGTGCAGCCTGGCTGCGCGTAATGGCAGGTAACGAGGCTACGAGATAGCACTCGGCGTTTCCTTTGTTCCCGCTTGTTATGCAGATCGCCCTCCCGCTTATTACACTCATAATTGCACCTTCTTTAACGAGCTAACGTTTGTTTAATTATTTTTGTAGTTCAAAGAATCCTGCATAAATTTGCAACGTCAATAAACTTTCTTCTCTTTTATTTGATTGCATATACATATAATAGTTAGCTTTTAAGCCTCACTCATAGAACTGTGATGTAGAACTGTTACAGTTCTAACAATATTAGTTCCTAGTTAAAGAATGGAAAAGGAAAAATAAAAGTTAATCCTCTCAATTAGGTAGATAAGTACTAAGTGGCAGTATCATAATTATTATTAACCACCGGAACAACAATTCGGTCAGTGTATGTTAAAACGCTACTCATGCTACGATTTCAAAAATTATACGTTATCCATCACTTCATATTTTTCATAAATAATCTGTATGAAAACTCGGAGTGGTCGTTCATTACGATGGCAAGCGATAAGGCGGTGGATTTAACACCGTAGTTGGTGTGGGTAATCACGTATAGGTATTCGGGCGCAGTGTGCCCGGAGGAGCGCGGAGGAGGTCGGGGGGGAGGGTACGGGCGCGGGAGGGGGTGGCGCCCGCGCATAATGGGAGTCGGCAACCGCTTTGTATCCGCCGCTGTTATTATGCAGATTAACACCGCCGGGAATTTGTTCAAATATCGTAACAAGCGCTCTCCTCCCGGCGCCGGCGCCGCTCGCACTGCCGTAATTTACGATTCAAGCCTCGGGAATGTGTCCGGCGTTCGCTCCTTCCACGGACGCAGAGCCGTTTTGTCGATTTTATATTACCTCCTCCTTGCCAGAAAATGCCTTAACATGCATCAAATCTGATTATGGTTTATTTTAATTTTTACCTCTCGGCGATTAAACGTCTTCGTTTAATAAACGACAATCTTGTGTTAGAGCAGTAGATGAAAACATGACTTGGAAGCTGACTTAATTGATAGATAATAATCAATTTGATAATCTGGCTAAGTAACTAAAATATTTATCAGACTTAGAACTACAAATGCTGAATTGCAAAATTCCAGAAAAGCTTCTTCAGTCAATTAATATTATCTACGACTGAAGACTTTCAAACTAGAAGAGGAGTGAACTCAGTACACCCAAAACGAGTGCTGAAATTGGCAAATATAACTTATTCTTCGCGTCATAAAAGAGAGCTTTTCTATAACTATGAAAGGAATCTGAAAGTTGTGATTAAAGTTTACAAAGTCCATAAATAATGTTTGGCGCGGCGGGCGGGCGCTGGTCGGCGGTGGTGGGGCGGAGGGGGGCGGCCGCATTCCTGCGAAGCCTCCGACCCACCGCCCTGAGCTCACGTCCCAGCTTCTGCCGAGCGCCGCTTTCCCTATACCCAGTGCTATCTAAGAACTTACATACCTCATAAGTAGGTAGAGGTACCTTTAAGGTTGAGCCCTCAATTAGATTTAAAGATTTGTCCATGAAAAACTGCGAACGATTTGCAGTCAGTACTTTTTGACTGCGCTTCAAAAAGTTATCCTGAAGTCGGCCTTATAGCTTATTTCACGTGTTCTAGATTTTATTTCATGGACTTGTGTGTTGAATGTTGACGGCGCGGGTGCAGGTTCCTAGTTTTCCGACCCGACCGAAAGTTATCCGCATTCCACTCATATTATGTCGATGAGCTTTAATCTGTTTTCATTTTGTGTAGCATGGCAACACTACTTTGCAAGTTGATGGTTTGGGCGCTTTGGTCATCTTTCTGTTAATGAATAGAATGTGTATTAAATGATTTAAAGAGGAATGGGTACGAGTCTTTGTGTACACTGAAAAATAGTGAAAATGTTGATGGATTTCGATGTGAGGCAATCGATAGTGGTAACTAGCTTTTTCCTTCAAACCACCGTCCAAGCTTCGAATAACGAACGAAAGTTAACTAGTTATACTTCTCGAAATTAATCTCTTGTTTTCTCAAAGTTACTTCTTTAATTGATCTATTTGTGGAATCTATGTTATGTCAGCATTTTCAGAAACTTGTTAAGTTCCCTCATTTCAGTTAAGTAGAGCTTGTAGCTTAAACGCGCTGCGTACTGCGTTTAAATGCGGTGTCACCACCAACATGTGTTTTCGTAGAAATTGTAGCGGTGGACTTTTTCGCGGTAGTGTAATGACGTTTCATTTGCTCACGTTATCCTTATTTGTTAAGATCTTATCAAAACACTTACTCCAAATATGCAAGTTGAGGTTTACAAAATATGCTAAAATCAAACATGGCAGCAGAGGAAAACTAACAAAAGCATGAAAAACATTACAAAAATTTCGATTTATTTGGAAGCTTTTAATGACAAGTTTTAGGCGTCGTCCTAATATAAAGCGACCATCGCGCGAATACCCGATCAACGCGTTCATCAAACCTGTTCGCGTTGTCGCGTCGACAGAGGGCGCTTTCCGGTTTTTAACCGGCTTTAAAATTGCTTCAGCGCTTTTTGAAAAACTGAACAAAAACGAAAAATATGAATACATAGATGACGTTTTGGTTTCCTCCAATTACGAGTATGTTAAAATTCCACGTTCCATTTTATTGGGGTTTTATGTTCTGGGGTAAATGTGAAAAAAAAACTTTTTCCCTAAAAAAACAACCGACTTCCAAAAAAGAAAATACACTAAAAATTAAAAAAAAACTTTTATTTCGGAAGTCGGTGTCAAATAACGAAGAAATATAAATACAAACAACGACTTCCGAAATTAGTTATTTTTAAATTTTTAGTGTATTTTCTTTTTTGGAAGTCGGTTGTTTTTTTTTTTTGTAAAGTTTTTTTTTTTTAAATAGTGAATTCGCGCGATGATCGCTTTTATTAGGACGACGCCTTAGTCTGCCTTCTAACATGGTCATTTGTTATGGTGTACAATAAAAAGTAGGTATATTATGTATGGATCGATCATCAATTTCTTGGTTAATTACGATGCCTAACTATTTGCGTAGTTTCAACCATCTCTCTGTTACGATTCCCTTCATATTACTCTGTCCGACCATAGTTATCTGCATGTAGGTATATGATATAAAAGGAGCATGCATCAATATTTGGCTTGCTTAAATCATCGTATTGTTTGGATTATTTGTTATAACCGTCTGCACTTTTGCTGCAAAAAGTTGGGCATTTGCGCGTGGGAGTCAATATGCAAATCTAACGGAGTGACACCTATCTATTAAGTGTTAGCTGCATATCTAGATTGACGGAAATTTTATTTTAATACCTACTAGCTGCTATTGTTCGCGATTTAGTTCTCGTGATTGTAAAAAGTATTCAGTTTGCAAGTCCAAAAGTACCTGCATCTACTCTAATATTGTAAGTTGAACTCTCGAGACACAGCGGCGTGCTAAAGTAGAATCATTGAAACTTTCGCATTTAGTATCAGTGGGTATAGTGATGTGATTTGATATAGAGACGTCGCTTTCGTCGCTCGGCGCTCGCTTCGGTGAAATGTGCGAAGGCAGGGCCGGATTCGAAGAACGTTGCACGAAGGCACAGGGCCGGACTCTGCGAGAATGTTGCACTTGTTTTACGCACGCGCACACCGTGTGGTGCATGACCCCATTGGAATGTACCACGTGCACTAGCCAATGGAATGCGCAACTGTTTGCTTTTTCATTTTTTCTTTGCCGCCACAAACAATACCTTTTCATACTATTTCATAACGAATTCTTTACTAACGCGATACTTTCTAAAACACTGTTCGCCTGTACGTATTGACATTTTTCGCTTTGTTTGAAATGTGCTTTCGAGAAAGGTGACTTCGGTTAGTCTGGGTTTCAAGAAACTATGCATTTTGAATATTTATTTCGTCTATGAATATAGCGAGTCAAATCTAGAATACGTATATAAAGTTAATACCTACATTCCATCAATTTAAATTCTTTTCGCAACATTTAGATCCTGAACGGGTAGTTAGAGTAACCTACCGTAGAATCTCAGGCATCTGCCATTAGAATTATATTGATCGGTCTCGGTTAGTTTCGACTTGCAGTTAAAATATTTCGTCTTGTTAAATTGGCGCTCTTTATGGCTGCGCTAAGAATTCACCGTAAAATTGTGATCTGTAACACTATGTCCGAAACAACGGGTCAAAACTAATGCACGTGTACGTGCAAGTGTATGTAAGTACTCTCGATTTGCAGCGTAAAAGTTAATTTTACCGAAAACCTCTCAATTCTCTCTGATCTAGCCTTCTCAAGTACACCTTTTAGTTAAACTAGATGCAACTAAATACAAGTTATGTACTTTTGCGCCAGTAACTTGAATAATGGAAGCTCCTGGTCCTAATGCTAAAGTTATTCATTATTCCCATGTTATCCCAAAATAGAGGAGTTCAGTAAACGTTGGCCTCAATCGTAAAGTGTAGGATATAAGGCGGAAGCGTGCGCGAGACGTCGGAAGATGCGCGCGGATGATGCTCTATATGAGCTTTTACGATTTCCTGCCGCCGCCGCCCCCGCCGCTCGGCCGGACAGTCGGCTGCTCGGCTGCTCGGGTAAAACTGCTCACTCAATCACCGACCGCGGGTAGTTTTGTTTTTGTTGTAAACGTTTAGTCACTGCACTTAGTGCTTATGGTAGACATCACGGAAAGGAGGATAGGAAAAACGAAATGAGAAGTCACGTATGTATGCAAGTTTCATAAAGCTACAGTTGTGAAAACCTACTGAACGAGAACTTTCCTTTAGAAAACACAAATATCATGCTGCTTAGGATACGACCATTTGCACGAACTCGTGCGAATTGCATTTTTATTTTGCCAACTGTTATTTACTTTAGTTTGTGCAGCATGTGCACTTGATCATGTGTTACATAAATTCATTGCAGTTTCTGACACGGCATTGTTTAACTGAATCAATTAGTGTGTGGCGGGTGCGCGTGCGCCACACGTCAGGCACGCACGCGCATGCGTTATGTGCGTCACACCACCATCTAATTGCCTATTAAACACACCGGTAACAAACAATTTATACTGTTGCACTTCAAACATGACGTTAGCAAACAACTCATTTATTTTTATATCTACACTCCTGTTATGTTATCCAACCATTCAAAACAAAATAAAAAGAGTGCGCCTCCCGAGCAAGCCCAGCAGAACCAAATCAATAAGTCACGACGCGACTAAATGCAGCGCCGATGTTCTCGTGTCGCACTCAAGTACAGCGGCTGTAACAGGAAAATCCGTAACTATTTTTATTATATGAATAAGTAATTATTTACTGCAGATATCCATGACTCATGATTGTTTACCATCTCGGACCGGTTCTCTTCATATGCACAATTTTTCCAAGTATAGCATGAATAAGTTGTGCGATTATTAAGACTTATTGGTGAGTAAATCTACCTATACATTCCAAAATGATGTTGCCGGTTACCTTCTTTGGTGATATGAATGGATGACTCAGTTCGCACATTATACACCTTGTCATCAATATGCTATAACTGCACTGGTTCGGCGCCTCGCCTTATACAGAAGATGGACTAAATACTAAGTAGGAGTGAAGGGAAAATATTTTGCTTTTACTCATTTACTGCCGCAATGTGCATTACATCATCGAACTTTTACAAAAATCATTGTAAAAGTTAAAGCAAAAGTTATTGCAGTAGATACATGACAAATTAAAAGTTTTGTTACGTTAGATTGTTAATACTTCAAAGTTCAGACTACTGACGTGAACTTAAGCTTATGTAAAGGTCTTAAGGCTTTTTATAGAACTATTTGTGACCCAATTATGTATAATAATATTGTTATGGTTTATCAAATATTGTTGGTAAAGGTGTAGGCATGCGGTGTCGGCGGCGCCTGTCATCGGGCCCGCGGTTCCACGGACACGCACGTGGGTGTAATGACGTGTCCCATTCATAATTCACCTGTTCAACATGCGAACGATTACCTTCGCGCGATTATCGGTAGAACGCGAGGCTGACTAACGACGGAGGCTCGCGAGGAATGCTGCACCGCCGAAGGAAATCCGCCATGGCGCCTTCGCTCGTACCTACATAATCTGTGTAACTACTACTCAGATACCTATGCATATTGCTGTCATGACATCATATTCGTTTGCATAGGTGATGTGATCGACAAAGGGCTCGAGCATGAATATTACGAAATCAGGTTTCCGAATTGTTTCAGCCTCACGCTAATGCAAAACGCTACAAAAACGTCTGGAGATTTAGCATATTGGGATCGCTGAAGACTAGAGCTAAATAGTGCATATCCGATCGTCGTCGTTTAAATGCTAATGTTCGCTTGTCTAAAGGACTCGTACATGCTTTGTATGTAAGCAAACACGAACGCAGACGTTTTATATAACAACACTGACTAGACAGCTATATTTGCGATACGACTTTTTGAAACTTACGAAAGAAAGCTTTTAATAAATGTGTGAGTATAGTGTCGCGGCATGCACTAGTCTCAATATATTTTAGAGCATTAGTCTTGTCGTCTGAGAGCATTAAAGTATTTATAAATGAGTCTGCACAGAAATAATCCCTGCACTCGTAGGTAAGCCGAGTTCTGTTTTGGCGAGACATCGTCGTCTCGTTCACGGACAGGGAGACGAGACGACCTTATTTTTGAATTAGAATGCGGCTGTGTTTACATTTTTCTCCTTATTGTGACATTTTTGGCAACAATCCAGGTTGAGATATAAAATAAACTGTCTGTCGCATACTTGAAAGTGCAATCAACAGATAGTTTGCTCGGCATTTAACTCGTCCTGGTCTGTAATGATTACTGTCGCACATCATGATCCATCATTACTGACCTGTCTGCGCGTGAAAACCTTCAGCTCCAAACCACAAGCATGTGTTTGTTAGCGTTGATATTCGCTTTGTGAATATTATTTGGGAATCGTTTACCTAATCGTTTGTCTACATTTTTTTTTGTGGGGTGGGAAATCATCCAATGACATCACCCGCTCTAGGGTGGAGCGGAAGGGCGTGTCAGACTCTTACTGACTAAATCCCACCCCTGTTCCTTCCCTGCCCAGAATGCCCAGGGACGCGATAACTCACTTTCGAATTTATCCACAACCCCTGGGCAGATATCGGCCATGACGGGCCCCGTCATGTTTTGCTGACAACTCGACTCTCGCGCCTGGTGCTGATTGGACGGCGAGTTACCCACTACTCGCCGTCCGCAGGCCCGGGTCTACGGTGGCCGGAGATCGTCTCACGACGTCCTCCGCCCAGGGCGTCTCCTGCGGCGGCTATCGTTTGTCTACATCTTACCCTTGCTTGGGTTTTCAAAGCTATATTGCCCATCCCAATCCCATCATTGGAGATTGATATATTGATACTTTCAGTTCGATCTTCTTTGCAGCTCCATGTTTGCATTTACCTGCAGAAAAGACATTTTTGATACCGACGATTAAGTTAAAACAATCAAGGGCTGGATAAGCGTAGAGGCGCTGAAGCAATCATGATAGTGCACAAGTTCTGCGTCTAAAGCTTGGCGCCTTAGCAAACCTTATTGTTTGTTACACATGCAGGTTTTGAAGACTTTTTGAACTTATCGAAAAATATTGATTTGAGAGGCGCAAAACGGAAACAGTTTCTTAGAAGAAAGTCTCATTGTTCATTTTGCTCCTATTTTTAGAATTCTCGCTATTGTATTGTGTACCTACCTATGTTTATAGGCGGATGTGACTAAGCGTAACTGTATCGGGGCGACAATACTCTATTCTTGTATTGCTCGTGAAACGTTTCATGTTTCTAGATACGTGGAGCTGCTAAAAATTTCACGTCAGGTCCTTTTTGCAACAGTCAGTGTTATGTACACCGACATTCCTGACGCCACTCACAATTTCCCATGACTGTTTGCTTTGCGGTCTTCTCATGTAAATTTTTGTCTACCGGTGATTTTTTTATAGAACTGTCACCCATTCAGCTTTTGCAGATTATTGGCATTATATGTGCGTGCGCACGTTGATTGGGATATTTTAAACTACGTGGCATTTTCCTGTTCATTGTCTTTTACAAGAACAATAATAACGCGATTAACAGAAGCAAGCTACTTATGTTGTACATCAAGCTAACTATTGTTGGGCTGCCAACTATTGTTTACGTTACAAACTTAATTGCGTATAAAACGCACTAGTAGACAAGTCCATATAGGCTAGGTGCAGTGCGTGCGGTCCGGACACACACAAAGAATTAACGGTAAGGCACCGCACCACCTGACTTGACAAACAACCTGTTTTTCTCACAGGAAACCGGCGATCGATCAAATCACACCGCTAGTATGCAAACAGACGCATCGGTAGATACTGCGCCGAAAGGAAATTCTCTTAGTGAGCGACAGGGACGGGACTATTCCGGGAAACGGGCGCGAGATGGAACGCAGTAAGTCCGGCATCAAATACGTGCGCGTGCGTCTACGAATTGCGTTCCCATACTGGGTAATGGCGCACGTCGCCTTTCTCGTTCCATCCAAAGGTCTTGTTGCGACCTCTCGCTCGTGCATAGGGCTTGCAGTTTCGCGCCTAATCTAGTCCCGCGGAATTTACCGACATCAAATATTTCGCTAATTTATTAAGATTTTTTTAGATTTCCTTAATGTCTTGTTTTGCACTTCTTGTAGACGCTTTCAATTTGAGTATCTCGTTGTGTTTAATGCAGCTACAAAAGAGAGAAACTGCATTTTTTATCAAAACTTTCTCTATCCTATGCAAAATAATTTCATAGAAATTGCCAGTTACGTCCACTAAAGACTAGAAGTCTAAATTTTTGCTACAGGTATAGATATGTAGGTATGTCATCACTACTAATCAATGACCTTCTCAAATACAAGTTATTTGTCGCAAGGCAACTGCATACCTTGTAAGTAGACCAAAGTTAACCGTTCATGGTGGAATCCCGGGATTCAAGTTGGATCACTGACAGCCCTAGCAGCACGACATGAATGAAGGCGCCCGCGCCATGGAATGCGGTCGCGTGACGCGAGCGGCGCCGACTCCGATCTCGATGCACTTCACCAAAGGGTTAGTTTTAACATAAACTGTTCTACCAGCGATTGCCATTAGGTACCTTGAGTTAGTTCGTTACATTGCTATTCTACCGCCTGGTTGGTTGGTCGTGAAATAATGGAAATTTGAGGCAGTTACGCCTTAATTAAGTCATTAAGCGTTCTAGAAAACAGTGGTACCTATTTGGAGAACTTTTCTATCAGCTTGTCGAATATATTCGGGATAACTATTGCAGACATTTTCAGTTTCGGTCCGGTCTTCTTAGTAGTAATGATGTTGGGTTCGTCTGGGTAAATCTATTGGCTCTATTGGGGATAGAGGCCGATATGTTGTTACTGTAGCATGACCAGAATTTACTCGGGCCTGCGGACGGCGAGTAGTGGGTAACTCGCCGTCCGATAAGCATTAGGCCCGAGAGTCGACGGCGCGTAGTGTTCCTCGCGCGCTTCAAAGAGTCGTCAGCAAAACATGACAGAGCCCGTCATGGCCGATGCCTACCCAGGGGTTGTGGATAAATTCGAAACAGAGTTACCGCGCCCCTGGGCACTCATGGTCAGGGAAGGAACAGGGGTGGGTTTTAGTCAGTAAGTCTGACACGCCCTCCAGCTCCACTCAGAGCGGGAGATGTCATTGGATGATTTCCCAACCCCAAAAAAAAAGCATGACACAATTTCCCGGGCCAGTCTAGCGCATCCATTTGGAGTACTATTGCGATTTGTGTTTTGGCATCACGTCCTTACCCAAGGGTAGTTGTTCGGCAGCAGATATTTCATCCAAGCCATTAAGGTTTGTTACTACCGATAACATGCCTACCTGCCGTAACACAAACGTTTCCGGTTCACCTTCACGGGTTATCAGCGCCATCAAACTATCACTAGCTTCGGTATTGTCAGAGAACATAACACTTGGCAGCCACATTCCTGTGTGTGCCTTCCACTTGGTGCATAGTAACGATTTCGCTTGAAATTAAACGGAACTCTTCGAAAGTGGTCCGTTTTGTGCCGTTAACTTGGAGAAAAGCAATGCGATTCCACTTGTTGTTTGGTTAAATTGAATATTTGGCACCGTGTCGTGGTCCTTTGTCTTTTCAAGTTTCTGTCTTCAGATTAATTAGTGATTTAATGAGAGTGACTGGATATATTTTCTAGGTTGTATCTCTTTGTGGTGGCTGTTTTTTTGTTAGTCTGCACTGTCCCAGTTCTGGGCAAAGATCTCTCCACTCCTTCCATCTTTCGCCAACCTGCGTATCTTCCAGTCAGCTGTTAGGATATTGAAATAGTACTATTAGTGTTCCTTCTTCTTGTATTGCTTTTTGATTTCCTATCATAGTGTGCATTCAGTTTCTGAAAACCTTATAATCTAACTACCTTCTAGAAATTGGTTGTTATCACTCTAAATTCTTCTACTTCTTATAGGTACCTACTTAGATTCAGTTCTTGCTGGAGGCTGTACCTGTTTTTGATGTTTCGATATCCTTTTCATAGATGGTTTAGGACAATACTTTCATCTTCTTAAACGGACCGTTCTCTACAGAACATATACTTTCTTCTGAACCACTTCTAACTGACATGGGTACGTATAATACGAAATACCTATGTGGCGAGTTGTATCTGTTGACAAAAATTCTTTGCAATTAAATATTACCCAAGACAGACTGTTCATACATTATGCGCTTGTGGTCTTTCCTAATGACTCGCTTAGAAGTGTGCACAGTGCGCGTGTAGTGAAGGGCGTCTGACGGGCTGCCGCTGCGGGCCCAGTCATCAGCGGCGGCGGCGGCGACGAGCGGAGCGGCCAGGCACCGCCGACGTTGATGGACCACTTACGGCGACCGGTCCGTGGGAGCCTTCCACTTCTCAAAAAGCGGCCCAAACCTCTCTTTTACTAAATATCCCAACAAGAATTAATTTTATTTCGAATAATTTCAATAAATTCCGACATATAATTAACATTTACTAGATTCTTGAGCGTCGATCGTTTGATTAGTCATTTTAATGATGCCTTTTTACAGTTAGTGATCTGAATGCGGTGTAAATTTTGTTTGGCAATCGGTTTGTCGTTATTGATGCTTCTCATCTGTCCCGCGGTGAGGTTGGTTAATGTCCTGCTATTGATGAACGCCGCAGCCGCAGCCGAACGCGCGCTGCAAAGGAATTCGTCGGCTCTCGTGTAATCTTTTACGCTTTCCAATGTTGATTATTAATTGCTCTCTCATTCAATAGATATTACATTCCAATCATTCCATACATATCTTCTTATGGAAATAGTATGTTTAAGTAGGCAATTAGTTTGGTATCGCTCGGAATGTTCATGAGTGTTTGTTACAACATACATGTACCTTAACACATGTATGGGTTGAGTCTTAAATATTCAGGTTAATATTCTTTGTTAGAGCATCTGCTTCTGAAAGAGGTCCTGGTTGTATAGTCTGCGTTTTGTTAATAAAAAGGTAGCAGTCAAGTGTTAATACTGTTAATACTAAGTAGAGCGATTGTTCGCAGTCGCCCAGCCCGCCCGCCTTCGCCCACTGTCTGTCTCCATGAGACTGTGTCGAGTGTGGGCTTGCACTCCCCCACACCCTTCTGATTTTAATGTCATTTCTGACTAAATAATACGATGGAGGCGTATGCAGCGAATGCTCTCTTCACCATAGTTTTCATAACTAGTTAATGGCTACCATTCACAAATAAAGTGCACGAACCATTCATATATTTTCTTCTTCGAACGATTAGAAATTGAATTAGCATACGTTTATGAATAGAATCATAATCTTCGATTGAAATATCCCCACAATTCAAATGCACTGAATGTTTCCGATTAGGATTGTTTGACCAACAATTGTATTCAAAACGCGTTTCAGTGATCTACATTGGGTTAATCGCACACTGTTTGTTTATGCAAGCAGACTATGGCGCCAGGCTGTAATATAAATAGTAAACGTCTTTTTACAAAATGCCTTCCTCATGTACAGTCGCTATAGAATTTTTTATGTGATTAATCGTAATTACCCAATTTCAATATTTATTTTCTTTGTTTGATATTCAAAGCATGTAATACGGTAACAAAGACATACATAGACAGACTTGACTTTATTTTGTAGGTGTTTAGCCTAAATGCTGCTTTTTCGATCTTTGGAAAATGCCTTTGTGAATTCAGTAATGGTCGAGTAAGTATCTTTGATTCCTACAATGTTTGTATGAAGTCTGGCTTTTTTATGTTTGCATGAGCACTCGAATTAAACTTGGTCGCGTTGCTATGCCGTGCATAGTGTGCAAGAGTGTTCAATTCTCCTAGATCAACAGAAATGTTTTCACAAGCTACTTAACACGTCTGTCGCTAAAGTGTCGTGTAAACGTGGCTTAATATGCAATTTTAATCAAAGTGGAGCAGCGTTCGCGTGAAGCTGTCGCGACGCGGCGACGGTGAGCAGCGAGCGATGCAAGAGGCTGGTGCTAGCCTCCCATGCGGAGCCCCGCTGTCTGGCAGCCACGCGCCCCCCTCCCCCCCGCGCCCCCTGCTCCCCTGCTCCCCCGCCCGCAACCCGCGCGCTGCCATACCTAGCGCAACCACCTCGTATTGCTAATTCATCTACCACCTTATATTCGCTAGGTACAGTAAAGACTCGTCGACAATTCTCTCATTGCCACTTCCCAAGGTTGACTAGATACATCATAATATTATTTTAAATCAGAATATTTCGTGTCTTACAACCTAACCTACTTGCTTACATTATCCATTAGCGCGAATGCTTTTGTTATTCGAGAGCTTTTACAAGAAATCTAAGAATCTAGATTAGGTGTCTGGCTAAGTTAATAGATACAATCGTTATGGATGATTTGCAAACATCTCAACTTTTTCGTTTCTTTTTTGTCAGTCATGCCATGTAATCCAAGCTGGTAATTGCTCTAAGTAACGGCCTTTTTCCTACGAAAGTGGGAGACATGCACCATTGCATCCCCAGGTAAATAACATCGAAGAATATGATGAATGCTTCTAATTGCACAAGTGCAGTTGCAGATTACTGGGATGATTGTGGTTTGCGAAGGTATCAGCTAGGTCAATGTTGCATAATTAAGTGCCATGTATTATAAAACGTGCGAATTTCATACATAAATTGGGTATAATTAGGACGTGAGAGACACGATATTGACTTCTCACGTTAATCCTTTACTGATACAGGCTGCCGCCTCGTTACCTACTCGTTAGACGATCGGTTCTCGCCAGATGTTTCAGTTTCACATTGAACCAACATTATGTAATTATCATTATACGGTCTAGCTAATTGGTATCTTAATGGCTATTACCTAATGTTATATTTACATGTCCGACTAGTTTTATTTTGTTGAGAATATTTTTTGGTCGATTGAACATATTATTGGAGGCTCTAATTGAACAAGTGTGGTGATGTTGGTGCGACCTCGGCCCAGTGCGTAGGTCCGATTGCGACAACGGCTGACACGGGTTGTGTAAGTGGCCGATGGAAATTCCGGTGTCGCCGTAACAGCGGCAAGTGTGCGGGCTAGAGTCCTGTGCGTGCGGCGCTGGCGAGGCCGCGGTATGAATGGAGCTGCGGTATGTAGGTCACGGTGTCGTCAATGGGCCGTCGGCAGGGCCCCCGCGCAGCCGCCTCATGCGCCCCCATCGTGCCGTGAAAGTTGCCACTACTTTCGCGACTGTCGCTCTCACCACCATCACAATTTGCACTCTAGTGCAACACAACTGAGTCACTTTTGGAGCGACGTCTGCTAACGTTCACATCCGCTTCGTCGTTTCGTGCGTGCCTCGAAGACTTTCTGCGCCGGCTAACTGTGAGAACTCTGTGATTGCATACATAGAGTTCAATTTCGCTCGTGTCACTGAAAATTCGGCCGCGCCGTATGCTCGTGCTTAGGAATTCACTTCCGGGTAGGTCGGAAAGTGAAATGGACCCGTCTGTGATGTAATTGGAATTCGGATGTATCCGGAGTCAGCGTTACTCCATTCACTTATAAAATTCTATAGATATTGGTTGACATAATAGGTCGCGCACCGCAACCGTTTCCGTGACACAGTAAACAGTTGAAGCGATGAAGCGTAAGATGACTTTTTCTGCCGCCACTGCATAAGTTATAAGTTTTATTTTACATACCTCTCTGAATGGCTAACAGTCGAGCGCAACAAACAAACGAGCGATGGTACAAAGCTAATTTGAATTTACAAAAACACTACCAGTTAGTCGTTGGTAAATCATAGACGAAGCCTCATAAGTAGTCTCTCTGTAATTTAACTTTTTTCAAAATGACCTGCCTACGTACTTAACATTTACCTATACCTACATCGAAACTCCACTCCAGACTAAAAATGTTGCTTATTGGTTTCTCAACAATGCAAATGAGATTAGCTAATGTTTCTAATATACGCACGAGATTAGGAGCAGTTCCACTAAAATGTCATGATTAACAGTGAATGCAGTTCTTCAAAAACCTAATTTAAAAAAAAAGAGAGGAACGACCACAGACGAATCATAATCATTCTCCTGCCCTTATCCCAATTTATTTGGGGTCGGCGCAACATGTCTGTTTCTTCCATACTCCTCTATTAGTCGTCATCTCTGTAGTCACCCCCTTTTTACCCATATCCTCTTTCACACAGTCCAACCATCGTTTATTTGACCTTCCCCTACTCTTACGACCACAGACGAATGATAACCAAAAATAAGCGACCCTCCTAATAGTTCTGAAATATGGATCGCTGCTACTAACCAGCTCTACAAATTCAATAAACAATAATTCATTCACATAGTGGCTGACAGAAATAACTGGATTTCATTATTCGATGCCTTTTTTCAACAGTGAAATGATTCAAACTGAAGGGTAAACTAAAAGCAAGTGTCAAGCATTCCAAATGGCAATTGAATACTTCCAGTCCTTCAATCTTCCAACAGAAATATACACACATGAAGAGTATAATAGGTATTTGATATATAACTAAGTATATTCGCGTGGTCTATTGTCCTAAAGTTAGGTTTCGTAATCGATCTTGCTTCCTTTAAGTTCTCATTGCAAATAATCCCAAAATAGTTAGTACCTGCTAGAGTGCTTGACTCGTATATAATCAGTTGAATCCTGATTTTTAGGGTTGTTTAAAAACAAGGTGATATCAGAGATTGTTTATAAGGAAGAAGCGTATAGCTTGCAGAGGGTTGATTTTCAGCCTTTGGCTGAGAATAACGACGATGGTAAAAAAGCACGTCGATGAATCACTTGTTTAGTAAAATAATCTCCTATTTCCATCGAAAATGCGATGAGTGATGGAGTAAAATAGTAAATAATTTTAGAATTCAAATTGCAACCTGTGATGTAGTCTGGATAGGTGAATGCTCTTAAAAGAGGATATGGGTAAAAAGGATGTGACTACAGGGAAGTATGGAAGAAAAGACATGTTGCGCCGACCCCAAATAAATTGGGATAAGGGCAGGATAATGATGAGGCAGTCATATCATGACATAATCAGCCTTTTAATGTTCCCATTGCTGGGGCACAGGCTCTTCTCAGTAAGAGGGTGTGGGCCGTAGTCCACCACGCGGACCAATGCGGGTTGGTGGCTATCACATGTCTTTGCAGTTTTGGTTGTAGGACATGCCGGTTTCGTCACGATGTTTTCCTTCGTCGTTTTGAGAGCAGTGATAGTGATTCATTAATTTACACAAAGTAAAGCGCCTGCCTGGGTTTGAACACGAACTACAACTTGTAAGTCGCGGCCGTTACCACTGGGCCATCACTGCTCAGTCATGATAGGCTGTAGCTCCATGTAAAATATTGGAATTCAGCGACATCCGGTTAGGCTGGAAGCCAACCCCAGCATAGTTTGGAGTAAGGCGTGGCAGAGGAAGATCACGTCGCCTTAGAATTATCATCGTTGATATAATCGCTGTAATCAGTTTCCCAAAGCAAAATTAAACGAATAAATAAATGAATCTGATTAGGATTGAGGCAATATCGTTGCTGACGAAGTATGAAGACATTCTTTAATAATTATGCTTCTGTACAGTCCCGAAATCGGCGGTTCTTTACTCTACCTATGTTTTATTTCATTATTTTTGTGCCCAAACCAAAAAACCTCTTACTCTGGTTTCATTCACACAAGATCATGAAACGAAATCAGCTTATGATTTCTCTAACGAATTTTAATAGTGCCATAACAAATATGTTGTATACAGTACAGCTATCCCTGTGGGTACCAATGGAGGTTTAAACTCAATTGATGAGCGGTGTACCGTGGTCCGTGTGTGGTGTGCGATGTCGCACGCGCGGTACCCGCCGCAGCTTTCACCGAGCTCAAAGGCTCGCGCCGCCATGCATGTTTATTAACTTAACCATTTTAACAGGAATTCCCGAGGCTTCCGTTTACGTCGCTATTAGTACTTTTAGTTGTCATGGTACCTCAATGTGTCCCGTTAAAGTCATATTTAATGAAAAGTTTTGGTGCCTTCTCTTTCTTGCGCAATCGCATCAGAAGAAAGTAGCTAACTCACAGATTTCTTAAACAGATCCGGTACATGAAACAGAATCATAAATCAAACATTTGTCATGAACCTTTTTCATTTGTCCGATTCTATACTTAAGCTGAACCCTACTTAACGTTTCGTCTGAAATCAATCCGCAGAAATAAATATTTCGTATGTCGTCTTTCAGACGCAGTAGTCTGAAATATGAATAAATATGTAATACAGTTACGTTAGCGAGTACAAAGGAACCTTTGATTGGTACTCCGACATAGTTAACGGTCGCTTTAAGTAAGTCGATCGAAATCAGCGAATAGCATATTATTACGTCATTACGTAATACATGACGAGAGGTAAGTTTTAGCTGCATCGCGGGAACAGTTGAGTTTAACGGTGACCGAGGCTGTGGAGTACAGTTAGTCGCATTCCTAGAGCGGTCGCGGCCAGGGTGGCCAGGCTAGCAGGTGCAGGAGGGGGGGAGCGAGGAATGTGCCAGTGTCAGCACATATCCGCTATTGCTTCTATTTGTTACGATATACATGCAGCTTAATGTTGACGTTCCACACATTTTATATTCCTATGATTATAATCTTATTCTGTATTCGTGCTGCATATAGGTACGTTCTCAATATAAACCTGCTACCAATGCACACCTGGCATTTTTATGCAGTTTCTGGGAAATGTCTGTAAAATTCATAATGGCTATTGAATTGGTTATTGTGAAATCGATCACTTATGGGATTCAATTCATTCATAATGTAATATCAATCATTCATTCAGTGTCCAAACATTTTGAGTCATCCATTCTAAGGAAAAACAATAAAATAATCACATTTAGATAAGGTCTTTGCTATATTTCTCAAACTTTTTCGCAATCGTCGACGATTTCTCCCTTGAAAACGTCAAACTCATACCTTTTAATGGTGTCATCTGACTATTTAATTTTGTATCTCTACTACGAAAAACAATAATAGGCCGTGTGAGAGTATTAAGTTATGTGAACATACCAAAGGCATGTGAAAGTTAAAACATTGAATTGTTTTTTAAATTATGATTTTCTTTTGTCCACAGAACTCTGGCGATAGGCATCGGCATCCAGAACTTCCCTGAGGGGCTGGCTGTCAGCTTACCACTACAGGCCGCCGGCTTCTCCGTATGGAGAGCATTCTGGTAAGAAAACCTAGTAAATACCTAATATCCACCATTGATCTGCACAGGTCAATGCCCTCATCCCTTAAAAAGAAAAGTTTAACATATAAGGTCAACAACGTATCACGAATACGGCATTTGAACAAAGAGAATACTTTCAAATTGTCTAGACGCGATTTGCATATTTATGTTAATGCAAAAACATTTCAGTTTTACAAAGAGAACATAATTCTGATAACGCTTTCTTGTTCACTGTCATGTTTCATACGTCTCGTTATAACCTCCATGTGTTCACAGAGGTCAGCGAGCAAATTGTCGAAGTAATAATATGTGAATGTTTGACAACATTCCACGTACTGGTTGGTGGAATAGGGTTCACATGGCGGCAGCTCGTTTGCCGGGCGGCAGTTAGAGCACGGCGCGGTTAGAGAATGCGCCCGCTCGTCGTTAGGCCGGATGCCAACGCAACCAGACTGGACGACCCCATTCCTGTTCAGGCTAATTCATTTAGCGACTGTTGCCGGCCCGACCAACTTGATTTGTGATGTCCCTCCGACAACTAGAAACGTGTATTACTTTTACACGCATGATTCTGTTGAGATACGGTTTTTCTTAATTCGTTGAGGTCTTCGATTTAGGCTTTGCAAATTCCTGAATAAAAAAGCAGTTGATCCAAGTTTATATGACTATAAATTTGTTTTCCAATTTCCGCGATAGACATAGGGCATAACCTACCCACTTTATGCTGTGATGTTGGTTAAAACACGCGTCCGTCATGAACGCGCACACTCTTAATCAATTTAAATTGTCAGAGCAAAAGGTTACTTAGGCATTGTGGTACGTGCACGCATTGTAAACGTTACCAAATAGGTAAAAGTTGTAAATAGTCGCATTCCGTCGTGTTCTCGGAACCGCTGCGCTGGCGCCGGTTCGCCGGTGCACAGCCCGCGACTAACGAGCTACGAAACACGGTAATGGATATGCCTTTGAAGAATGCTAACAAACTTTGATGAACTAACGCGGTACATAATCGTTATGCCTTTAAAGAATGCTAAAAAACTTTTATTGAGGAACGCGGAAACGGATTCGCCGTCTTGCTCAAGAAAGCTACGTTACTTTTATGACGAACCGCCTTTTCAGTGTAATTTTTCTGCTCGTTTTATTACATGCCAGCTGAAACTAAAAAGTAGTGGCTAAGCTCT
This sequence comes from Polia nebulosa, assembly GCA_951329385.1. Taxonomy (NCBI): domain Eukaryota; kingdom Metazoa; phylum Arthropoda; class Insecta; order Lepidoptera; family Noctuidae; genus Polia; species Polia nebulosa. The sequence goes on along the minus strand of OX589599.1, from coordinate 12,744,632 downwards.
TACAAAAAAGAAGGGCATTATAGTATCTCACGATACTTCAATGAAAATAGATTTCACAAACTGATAAAATTTCCATTGATTTAGTTTATTGCTGACGGTTTTCTGAAATCTATTAATAGAAAATCTATTATTTATCGTCCATTATTGAAAAAGGCTTAGGGCCCTGTTTCTCAACCTTAATAAGATGCTACTTAATAACTAAACAAGCATATCCAAAACGTGGAGAAAGTCGGGCTCCTGTGTAACTACTTCGTAGCTCCTTAGCTGGCAGTGGCGGTAAGAATGTGCTCGAGTGGGAATCCTGGTCGCGGAGTAGGTTGGGAATGTGCGCCGAGCGACGACCCCGCCCGGCCGCTCGTGCCGTGTACCCCAACCTTAAAGCAAACCTTGCGCTTACATGGGCTAATTTTTCAGCAATGATTGCCCCCGTAACTTATGCTGGAAGTGGTAGAGCAATCTAGTTTAGTTCCTAAAATGTGTAGGCTAATTAAGTCGTTTCATATAGCTCTAAAAGCCGTGGGGGTGTAACAACAGTTGCTACATGTTGGCTTAAGAATACTGACATACATATTGCTTGAAATTGCCGTGATATCATATTGGCCGAATCATCATCAGTCTCTTGCCCTTATCCCAATATATATGGGGCGGCCCAACACGTTTTTTTCTTCCATACTTTCCTATTAGTGCATCTCAGCCATCGTTTCGGAATATAAGGCAAATGATAAGGAAGACCAATATTCACCAGAATTTAGCAACATGTTGCTCGTGTAAGCGTACCTTTATGACACGTTGCACGCGACCGCGGAAAATTAAACGATCATACGTTTTTACAACTGAGCATTTACTCGATGAAACGCAATTACACCGCAATTTATAGAATTCTTGGCCACTAATTACATCTAACTAAACCAGGCAGCTCAGCATACCTATTGGCTGCTTGTATGAAGACCCTGTTAAGACCGCCATGACATGGAAACCTGCAGTTTAAAAGGTTTATTCATAAAAGTTACTTGAAGTTAAGAAAAGTTTTAATGGTCAAAAATTTTAAACTTTAATTGAAAACCCATAGCTTTGGTAACTTGTAAAGAAATTTTTAGAAGGTTTAATATTTATTTGTGTTAAGGTACAATAAAAACACATGTCTTGCATGAAATGAAAATTATGTCTTGGGATGTTACTTTGCTATTTCTGTAGCCTTTGTAACTTACTAAGTGAGTATTCACAACAACCTTGGTCAAAGTTAAAAAGCTTGTAATGATGTCTTAAACCACCTCCTCATATAGCTGGTCTAATGCGCAACCACAGAGAAACCGTTAGTTCTGGAATTACGATTTCAGTTAAATCGAGTTTTCAAGAGAATACCGAGCGGTATTGAGAAAATTCATCCCCGTAATTTCAAGCAACAAGTTTGTCTTTCTACTAGATATATCGTTAATCTGCAAAATGCAGTGTATATATTCAGTGAGTACATAAACCTGCAAACTACGAGTAATGTGATGTTGTGCAGAAATTGGGGGATATTTCTGCACAACATCACATTACTCGTAGTTTATATTAAAAAGCCTAAATCAAATATCAAAGAAAGTCTCATTTTAAAATTGATGTGAGTACAGCATACGTTAAGACGTGTACGATAGGTCTGCGGTGCGGAATTCAAGGGGCGAGGAATGCGGCCTGAGCAAGAACTGCTCTGGCCAACTCGCATGCCCGATACGGGATCGCATTTGCCACCGTTTCGTATATGTTAGGCACATTTCGAAATCGGTATTGACATTTTGAACGATCTACGCTGTGTAAATTGATGGTGCATCACTAAAAGAATTGAGAGATATGTTTTGTTGATGTTTTGTCTGAAATATTGTGCGACTGAAAATGGTTGTTTCGTTATCGTATTGTAGTTTTCAGGAACATAATAGTATACGGTTTTTGCGACTATCGCCTTATAAGACCTTATGAGTTGTCTGTTCGATGTCGTTATACCTAACCGAATTCGACAGTCTTTTTGGGTTTTATTGGTGTTTATTATATAGGTACGTTTAGTGTACAATAGTTAGCTCGTCGAATAGGCTAGGAGTTGCTTGATTCATTTGTTCAAACCTTGCTTTGGTTGTCCGAAGACCAATACCGATGCTGAATCTAATAAGCTCATGGTCTCTTTGAGCGATGGCTTTCCTGCATCGCTTATGGAAAGACTTCAAGATGTTTGTATGCGAAAACTCCATCGAAATAAAATAATTATCAAATAAGACTAAGAGTGCGCGATGTTACCCATGAGGCTTCGCGAGGGTCCAGCCAGTCTGGCAAGCACAGCATAGTTACATCCATACAATACAGTCTCTGAGTAGTGAGACGCATAGTGACTTGGTACAAGTACGTTTTTACAGCTATTAATAAACAAATTCTTGTCGTTTTGTCGAAGAAACTTCACGCAATTTTTTGTGGCATAATATAATAAGTCCAACCAGTGTAGTGATCCATTGTTGTAGACAATGCGTCTAGTCAACATTTCTCACCGCATGCGCATATGAGTCACAGTGACGTAGCAAACATCAAGCTTACGCACCATGTAGGTGCCTCATCCGTTAGAAAACCTAATCAATTAAGTCACTCTTAATGGCTTACTTAAGTTTTTTCTTATTTAGACTCATTTGTTAGAGTTGAGACATAGACTGTTATGCTGTTATCTACGTCAGTGTTTGCAATCGATATGAAATCGATTTACAAATATTCAAATTGTTACACAGATTACATATCGAAAGTTTTCGTAAGTGCGGTGGCGGTGGCGGCGACGCCGCGGCCAGCGCGGGGCCGACCGTCGGTGCGCGGCCGCGTCCGCGTGTCTGGCTGGAGGCCGCTATCGACGCTATTTGGTCAGATGGTCATTGCTAACTGGACCCGAGAAAGTCGTCTATTTCGAAATTTGAGTGTTGCGTGTGCTCGGAGTGCGATGTGTCGCTGCGGTGCCGCGGAGTCTGGTGGCTGCGCGGCAAGCGGACGGCGGCGCGCTGTCTGCGCGTTCTTCCGGACCGCACCCGTCGGACCAGTCGCAGCGCACCGCCCGCTGCCCGCCTCGGGCGATCGGCCTTCACAGTTAAATAATTAAATCGAGAGAGCGACGCCGATACAGCCGCCGCGGCCACCGCCGCGCGGGCCCCGAAGAAGTCGTCGCGGAAGGCCTGCCAGCCTTGGTGGCGCTGTCCTGCGCAATCGAGGCCGGTTTGTCGGCCGCATATTGCGTTGTGGCCGCGCCTAATCTTCTCGAACACCTTCCTGAATCCGTCCAACACCACTATTTTAACTTTAACGATGACATCGTACCTACACACGATGACTAATGCGGCCTTAACATGGATCAGTGCGATGATGCTTGCTTTTATAGCTACTGCATTCCACACATGCATTGAATATACATAGGTACCTCTACAGGTACCGACAGCTCTGATTATGTCTCACATTCACAGATCTGAAAAATATGAGTAGGTAGCTTAAGTCTTTAATGATAACAGCAGCATTCAAGCAAGTAGCAAATTCAAAGTAACGAATAGGCTGCTGGTAAGAGCTGCAGGCTACTGAACACTTCATGTGACTATGTAACGTGTGACTAATAGTTTCCATCCCATTGGCATAGCTCGTGTGAATGTAAAATCTTTTATTCATGTTTAGGTAGGTGTTCATACATAACATACCTGTCTTCGAAGCCCACCTACTCTACCTAACATAAATGGCTCCTATAGACTTTCTGAACCGATTTTCATAAACATTCTGTCTTCACCCAGTATTAATATAATATTCAAAAAGTTATTATGTAAAAGCAATATTTTACCCACGCCACCGAAAATTCACTGCCAAGTACCATTATAAACAATGGACAATTTCCAAAAAAATTACAATGTATTTTATTCGTGAGCTTTTATTTAAATTCAACGTAGTTATTGAGTGACGGGTATCCTGTTTTATGGCTCGTCGGCGGCTCAACAGTCGGCGGTTCTGCGAATCAGTGGATATTGTCGCAAATTGCCGCTTTCGCCACCCGCTGAATAATGCATGCGGTAACATAGTATCACGTCGCGCAGCCGCCGCGCCGCCGCCGCCGCCGCGCCGCCGCCGCCCCGCACCGCTCTCTGCCTAGCATTGCCGCTACATTACTTGTTATCTAATGCAAATTAAACTTCCCTATGTGCGTGTTATCATATCCTTACACAACCGGCCGAACTTTCAAATGTTCAAGCATTTCTTTTTTGAGCGACTTTCTATTCAGTTGCGAACGGTTTTCTGGTAAAGTTCTAAATTCATTATTAAACGGTACCGGGTAGTGCTGAATATCTAGGTGGTACCTACTCAAAAGCGTAGTTAAGCCGTTCTAAAACCGAAGTGCGTATCCGGGTATGTTAGCAAGCTGCCGGCGGTCGGTTGGTGGCAGCGCTGGCACTCGCAGGCAGATATAGGCTGGTCGTCGTGTGGGGTGGCCCTGGCGGCGTTTCCCACAGCAGCGGCTCCTCGACCAGTTCGTCGGAATGTGGTCGCGGCACTGGCCCGCACTTTCACCAAAACAATTCGTTAGCGGCCTCTTTCGGCATCGCACCGCGCGCTTGCCTCTACCCCGCCACCCGCACACGTGAAAATTAACAACATACTGATACATGACGTCGTGATCAGTATTTTGGATACGGCCCTTTTGAAGTTCCGGCTCCCTAGATACGATGTTTCAATACATTGAGATGGAGTAGTTTGTTGAGTACCTATTTTGGAATCGAAGTAAATTCTAACCAAGCTTTCAGCCTGAAAGATTTACACAAACGTACCTTCTTCGCTATGTATATATGTTCTCGCAAATCTGGTCCATTCCCTAGTGTCTACTGAAACCAAGCAAGATTCTCTGTAATGAGTGTTTAAACACGTAAGTTTGGCTTAGCTTTGTGTTATTTTTTGGTTTGCAGAAAAGTTTTTTGCGGGAATGGCAGTTATTTATTTTGGTGTTTGATATTAACTATAGCCTACGTAGTAGTGAAAATAGAACCGAACTTTCCTTTCCATATTTTATGTTACATTGATCGTTCCGTATACATATAAGTCGTTTAAAGCTTTTTTCAGGACTTTAGACTACGCGATTAACTGTTTTCAAGTCCAAATTTTCAGATCTATGTTTTATATTCGTTATTTCAGTGACGTTATACATATACTTAATAAACATGCTAACACTAGTCGAAACAATAAAAAGCTTTTATTTCTTCAAAAAATGTGCACCAAACGTCCGACAACCACGGCTGCCTGGCCATGGCATCGCAATACAGTGAGTGGAACTCCTTAGAAGTTGTGTTCGGCCCTCTCTCGATAAAAAGATTGATTTTTTAAAAGAAAGTTTTACATTTTTTTGTAAATTTTCCCCTAGTACGAATGTGCTTTCAATATCAAAGTTGGTTAGCGAAGATTGCCGAAGATGTACGAACCGTGCATAAACTACATCAATCAGACAAACATTTGAGACGAGCATTTATCGTAACATGTTTCTTTTAATAACGAATTAATTGATATTATAAAAGAATGCACGTTGTGAGAAGCGCCGACAGGATGTTGTGAAAGTTGAGAGCTTACAATCTAAGCGGCGGCGAAAGAATGCTTAAGATAGAGCAAAGTGTAGAAGATTCCAACTCGATGTTATATCGCGTATGAATGGTGATGCTCCGTGTTTATTCGTGTCGGGGTTGTGTGCCTTAGATTCAAAATCTGACACATATATATTTTGGCTTTTTAGTACGAAATATAGGTTGGTATGAAAAGCTTTTTAGCGCAAGGGATAATTTTGGCATTGGGAAATGCAATTCTATGAATATTCTTGGGGAAAGGCAATTAAAGATCATAACTCTTCGGCTAAGGTTTAATTACGGATGTTGTTGTATAGGCTCAACATTGTCTAAGCCAAGTAGCATAAATATATTGCATTTGTCCGAAGAAGAACAGTAGTTTGTTCCGGGCATAACAGTTAAAAACCTGGTTCTAAGAACACGTAACGTCCTAAACTGCATAACAATCAGTTTTCCTAACTTAAGTAGATGGCAGTGGCCCGCTTCGCGCATCGCAAGGTATTATTTCCTGTTGTCATGTCAAACCGACACGGACCCGCCCTAATGTTAGGGATGGTTCTAGCTCGCTACACCTAGGTTAGAACAGTTAGAACTAGGCCTAGGCTTTGAGCCGTAACCTATCATGACATTTAGTAGAGCGAAAACAGTATCGAGGAATAAAAAATAAACTTATAATGCCTACTTCGGCTACGGTCTCTAATTTTCTAGGCTTATTACTAACTATTTATGTTTCGTGTGACACTAGCGTCCCGCCCCGGCTTCGCACGGGTGCTAATAATATACAAAAACCTTCCTTGTTTATCGCTCTTTATATTAGTAAACACCGCATCACAATCCCTTGCGTGGTTTAGGAGGAGTTAGCGGAGAAACAGACAGACGCGAAAAGTGACTTTCTTTTATATTATAGAGAGTTTTAAAAATAGATATTTCTCAACAAGCCAATATTGCAACCACGGTTTTCTGAAAAGGTTTAAAAAAATTAAATAAGTATACTTAAGACAAACCTTTCTTGCCCACTCTTTTGTTCTGTCCTGTACAGTTTCCTTCACTGTCCTGTCCTGTCTAGTCCAGTTTCCTGTACAGTTTACTTTACTGTTCTGTCTTATCTAGACCAGTTTCCTGTACAGTTTCCTTCACTGTCCTGTCCTGACTTGTCCACTTTCTTGTACAGTTTACTTCACTGTCCTGTCCTGTCTAGTCCACTTTCCTGTTCAGTTTACTTCACTGTCCTGTCCTATCTAGTCCAGTTTCCTGTAGTTTCCTTCACTGTCCTGTCATGTCTAGTCCACTTCCCTCTACAGTTTACTTCACTGTCCTGTTCTATCAAGTCCAAATTCCTGTACAGTTATCTTCACTATCCTTTCCCATCTAGTCCACTTTCCTGTACAGTTTCCTTCACTGTCCTGTCCTGACTAGTCCACTTTCCTGTACAGTTTACTTCACTGTCCTGTTGTGTACTGTCACTCTCCAGTTCCCACTCCCTTGCCCTGTATTGTCCAATTTCCCTATCCAATGTTCTGTATACTTTCAGTACTTGTTTAAGTTTCCATCAAGTCCTGTCCACGGTCCTAGAACAGTTACATGCCAGACATGTTATGTCAGCGTTAAGTAGTTGTTTAAGACTTATACAGGGTGTAACGGAAAGGTGTGGTCATATTTTAAGAACCTGTTCTGCCCATGGAAATGAACAACTTTCTCTAAGCAAAATAGAAAATTCCCAAAAAAAAATTGGACTTTCCATACAAAGTTATCATCAGCTGATCAATATTTTTGTATAAGAGGTAAAACTAAAATTTTGAGAATGTCCTGAGGTTTTCTTGAAGAAACTTGCTCATATCGATGGGCACATGCAGTTCTTAAAATATGACCACTCCTCCTACAACGGTCTTACTAGATTAAAATTGAAATCCATGTATGTCTGGAAAAAATTGCTTTTAGCGATACAACCGCCTTTTATGCCGTTAGAATGTATGTTCTATCCAGTTGTTCGTCCTTCCTGTGTACAATAATTCTGTGTCCGACCGAAACTGGTTTTTCAGCCGAGACCGAACTTTCGGCCTTGGTCTCAGTTTCGACCGAAACAGAAGCCGAAATTTCCTTAAAAAATTTAAAAATTTCAATGGTACCTATACTGAAATCTAGTGTACTTTTTAACCGACTTCAAAAAGGAAGGGTTTTTTTTTGTATGTTTGTTACGCGATTTCTCCGCCACTTGTGAGTAGATTTTGATGATTCTTTTTGCGTTTTGTAGGTAGTTCAGAGGTGGTCCTATATCACATAAATTTTACCGAAATTGATTCAGCGCTTTTTGAAAAAATCAACTAAAACAAAATATATGTATTTATATAACCAAAACGTCTACTGTGTTTTGGTTTTCTCCAACTATGTTCAAATTCCATGTTATTGAGGTTATCCATTCGGGTATAACTTTAATATTTAGTTTTAGGACTGGGGTACAACAACTAAAAAGTGAAAAATTAAAAAGTTCTTCCAAAAAAGAAAATAAACTGAAAATTGCAAAATAACTTTAATTTCGGAATTCGGTGTTTGAATTTTGTTTCTTCGTTATTTGACACCGACTTCCGAAATTAAAGTTATTTTGCAATTTTTTTTTTCTTTTTTGGAAGTTAGTTGTATTTTATGTAAAAATGTTTTTACACCTTAATTTGTTTATTTATACATACAGACACAAACTTCGCAAATAGTTTTTGATGAACCTTTATTTTTTTTCTGCCAAATCGGATTTTTTCTTTTTGTGTAATTTTTTACCTGAAAAATAAAATTATAGTAAGATAAATTAATAATATCTTATAAATAACGAATAAAATAAAATCACTGTAATAACTAACGAGATAGGCACACGGCATTCACATTAGGAAAAATATATTTAGGTACTTAATTAAATAAAAATTAATTGAATTTCAAATAGAAAAAATACACCTATCCACACTGGCTAGACACCTCGCGCAGTTAGCGGAAAAGGACGAAGCGAGGTAGTTCGCACGAGCTATACCTACACGTTTTCTCATAGTTATACAAGTAAAAACATAACAAATACTTACATGTAAACACAACGTCAACTTAATACGATCAAAGATGGACCGCGGCGAACTAACAGCTCAACGCGGAGTGCGATCAGCCACGAAGTTAACCGAACGACGCATGAGAATTAACGAACACTGAGTTTCGGTGCGGCCGAAAGTTTCGGCCGATTTTTGGCCGAAAACAGAAACTAAGGCTGAAACTAGATTTTTTGACCGAAAGTTCGGTCGGTCACTAACAATAATATCTACCTACTACATCGTGTGTTTGTCACCCAGGTACGGCCAGCTGTCTGGCATGGTTGAGCCAGTGTTTGGCGTGCTAGGCGCCGTGGCGGTGGCTGCGGCCCAGCCCGCGCTCCCCTACGCGCTGGCATTCGCTGCCGGTGCCATGATCTATGTCGTGGCTGACGACATCATACCAGAGGCGAACGCATCGTGAGTACTACTATATTTCTTGTAACTTCTGTAGCGTTTTGTAAGAACATTCGCTGCGAGATTCGTTGTTAGATGAGATATGCGCAGCAGATAAGTGCAACAAGCGGGTTATATATCGGGAATTATAGGTTTCTGTGGAGAATTAGTGTAGTGATGTCCCTGGAGTGCTAGACATTGCAATATGATTTAGGCAGCCTAGTTTCTCCGCTACTACTTGAAGGGTAGCGAATTTTTGGCAAAGGTAGCAAACTCATTGGCCTGGTCAAGTTCAATGCTGCTAAGAAATGCGTGTCTTTTTTCCGCTAAAAGGAGCCAATTTCTCCCGACTCCATCTTTCAGAGGTGTAACCGTGCCGATAACCGACCAACTTGAGCTTCTTGGTGTTACGTTAACACCTACCCTCAATTTTGGTCCCTTCATAGAGGCAAAGGCTCATGTGGCTGCCAAAAAGTTGGGGATCTTCGCGAAGGTGAGACGGTACTTCACGCCGGAACAGCTGCTCAAACTTTATCAAGCGCATGTTAAAGAAAGAAAGAAAAGAAAACACCCTCGTTCGATCGTGTATGCAGTACTGCTCTCATCTTTGGGACGGATCTGCCAGATACCAACTTGATGCCCTTGAGAGAAACGAGCCAAGAGGATCATCGGCAATGATAGGCTCGTCTAGTCAAAGCTCCAAAGTCTTGAGCATAGACGCCGATCAGCCTGTCGGTTTTCTATCGGTTACATTTTGGTGCGACGGAATTGCATATTTTGATTCCACCAAACCCGTTCCATCATCGGACCACAAGACGTACGGCGATGCGCCACGGGTACATGATATGGTGAACATCCCATCCACACGCACAAAACGTTTTGAGAACACATTCATTGTGCGTACAGCTAGGGAGTGGAATTCCCTGTCGGAGTCTGTGTTGCCTGATAACTACAACCTGGGAGTCTTTAAGTCAAGAGTGAATAGGTTACTTCTAGGCAAGCGTCCTTCATCTTCAACCACATAATCGCTTACCATCAGGTGAGATAGTGGTAAAACGCGTGCCGTACCTAATCAACAATTTAAAAAAAAATAGCCTCTATTAAAGCGACGTGATTTTAATCCATGTTAAATATACAAATTATACACACAAACATTCCTCGTTTAACGCTTTAATGCGGTTTGTAATATAAAGATTACTGAAAACCGCATTAAAATCCGTTTCGAGGTTTAGGAGGAGTTAGCGGAGAAACAGACAGACGCGGAAAGCGACTTTGATTTATACTATGTAGAAAAGTAGATAGGTATATACCTACCTATTAGGAGGAGTTAGCGGAAAAACAGACAGACGCGGAAAGCGACTTTGATTTATACTATGTAGAGAAGTAGATAGGTATATACCTACCTATTAGCAGGAGTTAGCGGAGAAACAGACAGACGCGGAAAGCGACTTTGATTTATGCTATGTAGAGAAGTAGATAGGTATATACCTACCTATTAGCAGGAGTTAGCGGAGAAACAGACAGACGCGGCAAGCGACTTTGATTTATACTATGTAGAGAAGTAGATACCTATCTACCTATATACCTACCTATTAGCAGTAGTTAGCGGAGAAACAGACAGACGCGGAAAGTGACTTTGATTTATACTATGTAGAAAAGTAGATAGATATTTTTTTTTTTGTTTTTTTTTTTTTTTTTTTTAAAACGTTGCCCCACTCTAGGAATTACTCCTGTATCGTGGGTGCGTTTACAAACATGTATACTCACATACACAAGACACCCAGACCCGGAACAACTATTTGCAGGTCATACAAATATTTGTTCCGTGCGGGAATCGAACCCGCGACACGCAGCGCCGCAGCCGAACGCTCAATCACTGCGCCAACCGTGTCGTCAAATATACCTTTAAAATCAATAATCATCAAAAAATACAAAATCAAAATATACCTACCTATTAGGAGGAGTTAGCGGAGAAACAGACAGACGCGGAAAGCGACTTTGATTTATACTGTGTAGAGAAGTAGATAGGTATATACCTACCCATTTGGAGGAGTTAGCGGAAAGCAACTTTGATTTATACTATGTAGAGAAGTAGATAGGTATATACCTACCTATTAGGAAGAGTTAGCGGAGAAACAGACAGAAGCGGAAAGAGACTTTGATTCATACTATGTAGAGAAGTAGATAGGTATATACCTACCTATTAGGAGGAGTTAGCGGAGAAACAGACAGACGCGGAAAGCGACTTTGATTTATACTGTGTAGAGAAGTAGATAGGTATATACCTACCTATTAGGAGGAGTTAGCGGAGAAACAGACGCGGAAAGAGACTTTGATTTATACTGTGTAGAGAAGTAGATAGGCATATACCTACCTATTAGGAGGAGTTAGCGGAGAAACAGACAGACGCGGAAAGAGACTTTGATTTATACTATGTAGAGAAGTAGATAGGTATATACCTACCTATTAGGAGGAGTTAGCGGAGAAACAGACAAACGCGGAAAGCGACTTTGATTTATACTGTGTAGAGAAGTAGATAGGTATATACCTACCTATTAGCAGGAGTTAGCGGAGAAACAGACAGACGCGGAAAGCGACTTTGATTTATACTATGTAGAGAAGTAGATAGGTATATACCTACCTATTAGGAGGATTTAGCGGAGAAACAGACAGACGCGGAAAGCGACTTCGATTTATACTACATAGTGATAGTGATTCTAAAAACCTGGATATCTGCAAATGTCGATTGCTGACTGGTGATCAACGAAACGAGTATTTACCGCCGTTTTATTGTGTTGTGGGTTTACATCATCCTTATAGAAAGCAATAACACACCAGCACGTGTAGCATGACGAATTCTATCTCTATTCTACCAAGAATAGATAAAGTTCTTTCTATCCAACTCGACATCTCATCTGCCCGAGCACGGGGTGACCCGTGGACTCGTGTTTCTATGAAGACAAAGACATATTTATTCTTTCCATAGCAACGGGGAGGTAGTTAGTGATGTAAATAACTAAGAATTCGACGATAATATTACGTTTCGTTCTTGAAAAAATGTGTCAAACGCCAAGTTCTAAAACCTTTTGAACGTAACTAAGCAACAACGAAACGTTTTAATTTAATTCTGTGTCGGCTGTTTGTTTGTTGTACTCTATCTGTGGCTGTCGGATTGACTGTTGGAGTAGGATTTGTGAAAATAACAACAAAGTAAATATTAATAATGAAACATTGGAAAAGCGTAGTTTCGCAATGTGATGTAGATAGACTATTTGACACTTGTTGAGAAGAAATGTTTTTACCCCCCAGTATCATAAGTAGAGAAAAATTGGTCGTCATGCTTTACATTGTAGATATTTGTCGACTGAAGAATAGAAACAATTCTTCTCTTCAGTTTTAACATCGCCATGCTTAGGACGGCATAAATCATTATACAATCTGTCATTTTGTCTATTCTTCCGTCGACAAAACTCGTTTCTATGGTGGTCATGCTACGCGTGCTGGATAGCTATAAATCCACATATCCAGGAGGATACTAGTAAAGATATTGACAGAGGTGTAGTCAAACGATCAAAACAAATAGGGAGTGCCTACGCAGCTGGTGGCGGCTCCCACAAATAACGCAGTTTGGAACCGGCAGTACATTTTTCTTCTTTTATTTGTCTTCTTTTCTTTTTGTCCAAGAGCGAGCGAAGCGAGCTCGGGCACTTAGGGCACCCCGACACGGACAGGTTAGTTCAGAAGCGGATAGAAGGGTCCAGTGAGCGAGCGAACAGGCCTTGTTTCCCCTTCGTGGTTATTTCTTTTAAACCATTCAGAAGTAGGAACGCCGCGAAGCGGGGCTCCGTCGACCACCTCACCTTATAACGGGCTCTGTTCTCTTTCCTTACTTAAGACCGCGTTAGCACATAACTCCTTCCTATTTTTCAACTGTTCTCTTATATGTAAGCTTAGCAAGCTAGTAGTAGTGCAAGTTCAACCCCCGCTTGCACATAGTAAACATGTGCAAGCTGGGGTTTGGATTTTTTGGAGCTGGTTTTTGAAGATTTTTATGCCAAGAACAGATTTTTTTTTATTGTATATGGTTTTTCGGAACATTGTAACTGCATGGTCACGGCGCTGGCTGCAGAGGCACTTCGAAACAAATAACATTTATTAATCAGCCTGCGATTAAAGACCCTATTGTGTCTTATTTAAGACGATACTGAGTTACAAATAAAATGATTGCCGGGCTAGCACCATATCATCATCAAATGCCTTACGAACACATCATACTTCCCTCTAAATAGGTATATAAGAAGTACCTAATCCTGCGTACAGAGATTTATATTGTTTCGAAGTAATTACTCTAAAAGCTTAATTTAATAGGTTAAGAAGAACTTTTATGACGTCATGAAGGTGGCGCGCCACTCTTTGAACAACATGCTCTACCTAACACAATATATTACCGGAACCGATGGAACCCCACACACAGACTCGTATAATTTGCAAAAGTACCAACGTCTTTCAAATACAAATAAAAGATGAAATCTCAGACTAGACGCTCATAGCACAGATAATGCGCTGTTATGTGCGAGTTTCCCCTCCAGATGCCGAATTAAAAGAGTTGTCCTTGAGAATGACCCAAAAACATCCTGAAACCTTTTTGTTGTGGACCCCTGTGAGACAGACACTGCCCACCTTGAACGGTAAAGGATAGAATCGCCCTTTATTGCGTATCTCCATGCTATTCATGTGCTCAAAAATATTCTAATCGAAACCACTGACATACTCCTAATGGATGACTTTATTATGTATGTAGATTGTGGAAGATACAAATCATTTTATCGTCAGTAACTGCAAACATGTTGGTCTCATTCGTAGCATGGCTGGGTCAAGTACCTACCTACCTTGTAAAGGCAGACGGCGATTAGGGCAGACGCAACGCAAAAATCCTCCTGAATCAGTTTCGTACATTTTGTATTACACGCACTACAAGTGGCACTTTTTTACAAGTTTTTATTTAACTTGCAATGTTTGTATGTGTGTATGCTCGGGTCAAATCTTCGGCTTAGTAGGCGACTCGGCCGCTGAATCTCGTCCGATCCGGCCGAAACAGGAATTTCATTATTATTAATATTTTTGAGTGGTGTTTCGGACGAATCCTTTTTTAGAGGCAAAGTAACGTCAGACACATAATTAAATAATACATATTTTACTTTGTGGCCATAGATAAATTATTAATTATAAATAAAATAAACATTAATGAGAATCTCACCGGGGTATTCCTCGAAACGCACCAACGATGCAACATTGAGAAGAGCATGAAAGATTCGTAATAAACGATATCGATAGACGTTTTAAAATTCAACTATCCTAATTGTTTATTTATTAAAACTACCAGGGAAGCAGAAATTAACTGGACCTAGGTGCTTAAGCGACTTACTACTTAGCTCAATAATGGTAAATATACAGGTTTTGAAACTAAATCATTTGTTGTTTTGAAAAGTACCAGGGTGACAGAAATGAACAGAAAACGATCTCACTAAGGTGTGCACCGACGATTAAACCCAAAGAGAAATATTAAAGTATTCTACACTTCACTATATATCGATAGAAGCCATAGTCCTAGTTCCAGTTCATTCCTGCTTTCCTGGTAGTTCTAATAAATAAACAATTTGTACGTAATATCGAAGTGTCCTAATGATGATAATGTGATTATTTTGTAAATACGAGGCTTGTAGAAACATCATTTTTTTGCAATAGATGGTGATGATGCGATAGATGGTCTTGTTATAATCAACAGGATCGAACCACAAACATGGTTGAATCATGGCTTGGAACTGTCAATTAAAAAAATAATAAAAAACCGCGAAATGTGGCACAATTTTTAACTTTATTACAAGAAGATACTAATTATTTTGAAATCCTAACTATGAAAGTGCAAAGAGAGGGAGAGGGCATAACAATAATGCAAAAACTCGTGAAACAATTGAAATTGATGACCACATTTCTAGCACCATTTCGGATTTGGAAAATCACATAATTTCGCTAGAACATTGTATTGAACTTTTAGTATTTTAGTTGGAGGTTTTAGTATTTGAGGTTATTTTGGTATCGTAGTTAGTCACTGATTTTTGACGCTATTGTTAATTATTTTCGGTGTTTTAGTAAAATGATGATGATCTTGCGAGTGCCACTACAGACATGACATAAAAACTTTTTTACAAAAAAAACAACCGACTTCCAAAAAAGAAAATACACTAAAAATTACAAAACTCGTAATTGGAGAAAACCAAAACGTTATTGAGGTATACGTATTTTTCATTTTTGTTCAGTTTCTCAATAAGCGCTGAAGCAATTTCGATAAAAATTTATATGGGACCACCTCGGAAGTAAATTCTTTCAGATAAAAAAAAAGAATTTTGAAAATCGGTCCACAACTGACGGAGAAATCGGTGGACACAAAAAATACATACAGTCGAACATAGAACCTCCTCCTTTTTCGAAGTTGGTTAAAAATACAATACGGCGACAACCAGACGCCATATTGTGAAGTGGGGTATCAAAATAAAGGGTTCGAGAAGGCGATTCCAATAATATAACTCACTAATGACATGAAATCAATAATTTAACTAAAATAACTGCCACCAACTGCATCACGCTGCTTGAAAAGTGACTTGTTTGGAACTTTTAAGTGGTTTTTACAGTCGGGTATTTTGAAAATATTCCATTTTTTGATTGCGTAAAATATAAGACGCACCATTACATTAGGCAACGTTACATATCGATATGAAACTACAGTATACAATCTCCGGGCTCTTGACATAATTGGACTGACGAGGGTCGTCTGTGTTTGATTGTTCTGATTCACGTCAGTATTTCGTCCGATATAGATTGTTAACCGTCAATATGTGAGGATCAGTGGGGTGAGACTTGAGAGCGAAGGACTTGCTTCCCCTTAGCGGCAGTATTGTTGTCCATCTGGAGTATTGTTGCAGACCGGTTGCGGCTCCCTTCCGGACTAGCCTGTCTGTCGAGCCCGTTATTGACTAATTGTTCAGTGTCCTGGGACCAAGCAACAACAGCTTTCATAGCGTGGTAACCGCTTACAACGTTACTTCTGACTTCACGTTTGACCCAACGAGTTTGTGCGAGACGGAAGCGAACTGACAATTGTTGTAGATATGTAACAATATGGAAAATGTTTTTGAATATCAGCCGTTGAAGAAGTTGTTTACTTGTGTGAGACAAAGTAGTTGCGACATCCGAATGGGCTTACGATAAATTCTTCAATGGGCTTACGATAAATTCTTGTGATTTTAATGAACGCAAGCTATTGTCGGGCGACGCATTATGTCTGCTGCGGTCTGATGTCTGGACGTCTAGACTTCAATTTACCAATGTAATGGTGAGATCCACACTCAGACATACTGAAATGATATTTTCATAGAAGCTTTCAACAGTTCCCACGTCGCGCAATGTTTCTTTCTGGTTCAATGTACTGTGTGGGAACGTTTGTTATATTTTTACAATATTTGCCACCCTTCATGTTTTGGGGCCAGCTGCCCCAAAATTAGCAATTATTGTGATTATTTAAAAATCTATTGATTGTAATTTTTAATAGTGTTTAGATGTTAGCAATATGTCTGTGTGGTGTGTTAATTCTGGGAATCTATTAGAAATTAGAAAAAAACTTTTTATATTAGTTTATTTACGATATCATACGGAAACGTTGCTTACGAAAGCATGACTGTTTTCATTCAAAAAAGCTCAAAAATCTATTGTAAAAGTTCGACCAAAAAGCCTGCTTCAGACGAAATTACAAATAACGGAAATAAATAATAAACAAGTGTGTACTGGGCGTGCTTGCGCGCAGCACCTGACACTCCCTCGCGGAGCACGCGCGCGCATCTCTTAGCCTGATTAGCATTATCATAGAAGACAACTGTTTGCTCGCCACGAGTGCTCTTCCATGCCTCTTATCGGCCGAGAATATTTTGACACGTCGAAATCATATTTATAGCACGTCTACGATTTTACTGTTATTTCCTGTATTTGTCCAACGATGTTTTGTTTGGTTGATTTATTTCAATATCATTCTTTCGGTACAGCAACCTTTGCGTTGCTTTCGGAAGGCTTTTTTCCAATACTTGATCGTGCTTAATTAAATAGGTACATTGATAATTGACTCTTAGATATTTGTATAATTTTCATATTTCTCAGTAAAGTCCTTAGTTGCAATTCAAATGTCAACTTTATGTCGTTGTTAACTGTAAAGACTTAAATACAAAATGTAGCTCCAGAAGCAACCATTTTCAGCCCGGAAAACTTAGAAGCTTTCACGCGTAGGTACAAGCTTCAAACGCAGTTGCAAAAAGAAAGTACAGTTTTGCAGTTTCGTTTTGAACACTAAAACCGATTGTTTAAATACAGTCTGCAGTCAACTAGCTTGCAATAATAGCAAGTGAGACAATAGTTTTGCATTGCAAGCGGCGCGTGAGTGTAGGCGCGCCGTCGGCGGACACAAATACCCCGCCCGAAATAGCGGGCCGCCGTCTAACACCCCGACGAACCCGCCGCGCGACAACACAGCCCGACGTTTATTACCTACCAACATGTCCCACTATTTGTTACTCCACATAATAAAATTAAATTACGACTAAATCGCCAGACGACCCAATTTTTCGTGATTTCTATTTGTTATATGCATCCGAATGTAGAGCGCTGGGTTTTCGTCTGACTTTCGCGAATTATTTGAATATCAGTTTCGAAGGGGTAGTTTCAATGGCAGAGCTTAGTACGTCTCAACCAAATGCTGTTATATGCGGTATCGTGTACCTCTATGTGTATGTAACTTACTGT
The DNA here is from genome assembly GCA_951329385.1 of Polia nebulosa. Classification (NCBI taxonomy): domain Eukaryota; kingdom Metazoa; phylum Arthropoda; class Insecta; order Lepidoptera; family Noctuidae; genus Polia; species Polia nebulosa. Next base: position 12,726,751 of record OX589599.1, on the reverse strand, counting down.
GTATTCTTAGTACGTCTCAACCAAATGCTGTTATATGCGGTATCGTGTACCTCTATGTGTATGTAACTTACTATGTATTCTTAGTACGTCTCAACCAAATGCTGTTATATGCGGTATCGTGTACCTCTATGTGTATGTAACTTACTGTGTATTCTTAGTACGTCTCAACCAAATGCTGTTATATGCGGTATCGTGTACCTCTATGTGTATGTAACTTACTATGTATTCTTAGTACGTCTCAACCAAATGCTGTTATATGCGGTATCGTGTACCTCTATGTGTATGTAACTTACTATGTATTCTTAGTACGTCTCAACTAAATGCTGTTATATGCGGTATCGTGTACCTCTATGTGTATGTAACTTACTATGTATTCTTCTGTTCTTGGTTATTACGATGCAACAGAAGGCATGACCAGTGTTGCCCAACGTTCTCATCATAGCACTTTTAATGCATTGGATTGCTACTCAAGGCATATGCATAACTCCATCAAATAGTAAAACATCTCAATGCAAAAAAGAACCTAAAGTGATCCTATACAAATCAGTACACCTAAACAATTCTAAGTACTGATCATTCAGCCAATACAAGATGAGTGATTACTATTGTCAGTTGCCAATATAATCCAGGGCCTCCAAGGAGTTTTGAGAGATGATCATCACATTTTTGCCTGCATCATATGGTTTCGAGCTCAAATCAGAGTGAGGGCCTTAGAAAGCCGGAGTAGTAACTACTAGTAGTAACTGATCGGAGTATTGTCTTGACGGGCACGGACATACGTCTAGTTTACACTTTTGTACGCAATTTCCGGACCCGTTTTCCGCAGTAAAACGCTACGTGGTCGGTATGCGCTGAACACTATCCTAGAAAACTCGGATCCAGAACTGTGCTTATAAAGCTTCATGATAAAACTAAAACATATGATATACCGGAGGATAAGAAGCCGCTATGTAAAGACAATAATAAGAAAGTCAACCCAAAATAGCTCCGAATAAGGCAACACGGTCATCTTTTAAACTAAGCTGGTGAATTTGCGGCAATGTAAAAAGGATCCTCTTAAAGAAACGATTAATGTTGATAGTCACTTTTCATTCATGAAAAGCAACAAACAAAGTGTTTTAGAACATAATTTCAAAAAGATTTTTCATGCAATATTTTATATTATTTCGTGCCTGAAAACTGGTGAAGACTTAAATACCTACCAGGAAATGATACAAAACGTCATGTCTAGACCTGATTTTTTGCAGACATGTTTATAGTGTACAAGTAACATAATGTGAGTATAGAGAAGTGGGTTGTGCGTAGTTGCGGGGACGGTGGTCGTCGTGTCTATTTGCAGCGGGCGGGCGGCGGCGCAGGGCGGCCGGCGCAGCCTCGCGCATTATGAAGCAAATCGGTGCGTCGTGCCGCCGTGCGTGGGCTTGTCACCGTCTCGCCACTGTCAATAACAATAAATATAAGAAATAACGCGTTTGCTGCCGGGATAAAGACGGTGACGACGCTCTAGTTTGTCTATGCGCTGACGTCACTGTCTGGGAATCCAGTGCGCCGCTGAGCGACACTCCCTGACCTACCTCCAGACACCGCGCCGCATGTACCCCGGTCCTGACGCTATCAACAACATCACCAAATTTATCACTCCCAAAATGTCCGGCTTACACAAGGTTTTCGAAGTTCCTGGCTTCAAATACTAGCGTCTCCACCTAGCAAGCAAGTAATGTCCTTGTAAGGTAGTGCTGTGTACATGAGGCTACATTTACTAGCTTGCTATAAGGTATTTCTTATGACAACTGCTGCTTGGCAGTAATAATATACTTCGTCAATGACTTCTGACGAAATAAAGCTGTATTCCGGAAAGCTGCAGAGTTGCCGATGAAAACAATACCATGTTTGAACAGTACCAGACGGTACTGTTAACGATGGTTGACGTTGACGGTAGTAAGTTTTGCAGTTATTAATTTAAATAGACATTTAAAATAATAACTGAAAAACTTCGCTGAATCTTTAGATTTCAGCTTTAGTATGGATTCTGAAGAACAGTATGAACCTAATATATTAAGAAAACTCGGAAAATCGAGACGTTTCAGGCAGGTTTAACTCTACATTTACCCAACCAATTAAGCTAATTGCGTATGCAGACGTGCGTACAATGCTTGATTATTAAATGACTAGAAACATTCCTTTGATATAACTTGATTAGTGTTCTCGTCAGCTTCGAGTTTGTGTTGAAAATTCCTCGGTTTTTGGGCGTGATGTCAGCAGAGGTATTAAGGTGCATGTCGTATGTCCAGTCGGGGTTCCCCACGGCACGTGAGCAGAATGTGCGCCGCCTGTCATACTTGACATGCCATGCTCCGACCATACGCCATACACCTCGTCACGAGCCGGATGTCTAAACTTTACTCTGCCAAATGGATTTATTGTACCTACACTTGAGCAATTCTATCATGCAACCAAAAACTGTATATTCCTGATTAGGTAAGGAGTCGATTAAGAATCATGTTTCAATATGGAATAACCCACCTTACCTAAGCTACTGTTTAAATTCGTACTTGGCTTTAGGTCACTTACAAACATTGATAAACAGACGCTACCAGAATATTATGAATTAAAATGAATATCCTGCGCAAGCACATCAACAAAATAACGTTTAGTTGAAAATACAAGATAATGGCATATAAGAAATCATTGAATTACGTATACAGAGTTACATCATGCATACTTCTTACGTTTTGCATAAAGTACCTACCTCTGTTTCTTACTAAATCAATCTATTTCGATTGGGAAATTTTGTATTCCGTGATACTTAAGAAACTTGTGAATTTTAAAGATCGACATGTATAACATTATTCGCTCCTAGATTATTAATAAGGCTTGGTGTACATTTAAAAAGAGCGTTCGGTTTTCCAATAAAATTGTGTATGTACACAACGTGGTACGTACCTTAGTACTAGGAATCGTTTTAATGTAATGGCTCGTAATTCCAGTTAGTGTATTCCGGCCGATCGGTTCTGTAAATCCGAGTGCGTGAGACGCAAGCGCCATCGGCGGCCTTTCCGATATCGTAATTTTGCTACCTATTTGATATTCAAATATCGTTTACTCGTTATTTCTCAATGGCCGGCATTGTATGACGACAGCATTTTATAACGGATCCCTATATGTTATTATGTACATACCATTATGTATATCACAGTCAAAGTGCGTCAGTAAACGTATTACTGCCTCCTTAACACGAGACATACATTTTAATGTGTTTATGGTGTGTCCGTTTACATTGTAATATAAAGTTTCCGGCTGTCAAAATCAACACCTCTGATCCTTGACGTTTTGATAATCTAAAATGTAGAAACAGGGAATCGTGTATGGAAATTTTGATTAGCAGTGACTAATTTCAGTCGGTTAGAAATTGAAATAGTCGCTGTTTTGCAATACCTGCTTGTAAGAACGAGAATAACAATATGCATTTAACTACTGACGTTTCAAGTACAAACTGCAGTTAGACGTAGCCTTCCCTAGTATGAGTCATAACTCCATTATAAGGTTTTCCGTCCACATTTGTGTAGGACCAGTCAATGAATACTAGTGGTTTTTGTGAATTCTCTGTTCCTTGCCTTAAGTACAGTAATATCTTGGGGGAATATTCGTGCCTTGGGGCTCGTAAGGGTCCAGTGAACCTTTCTAGAACTGTGAACAATTAGTGTGCTAGCAATATCTGACTAACGATCAGATATAACTTTTAACGGTTATTATAGTTAATGATAGGTTTAAATCTTTTAGGTTAATGGCTACTGTTGATTTGATAATACTGAGCATATTTTAGCAGCCAATTGTTACAAGGATTGTAAAGGTAACATTTGTTCGCAGTGGTAACGGCAAGCTGGCGACGTGGGGCTGCATCGTCGGCTTCGTGGTGATGATGTGCCTGGACGTGGGGCTCGGGTAAGAGCACCAGCCCTCTCTCACGCCGTGCCTTCACTTCGCCGACTTAATGCTGACTAGTATTAACGCTCTGAGATACCCCCTTGTAACTTAGATGTAGATATTTTTGTAAAAACTCAATTCTGCTCATCGTCGCTCGATTTTGGATACATAAATAGGAATGGCTTTCTCGTCACTTTTGCCTATTGATTGAAAAAACATTATATTCTTGAAATTTCAAAACCATTGCGTGCAACCAACCAAACATTGGTTAGGATTCTGAATTTATCAATAATTTAATTGCATAATGAAGCGATCTCAAGTTTTTAAGCCGGTCATTAAAAGGTTAAGAATCCATTGGTCGAAATAGTTGCACGGCACACGAGTGTGTACGTGTCTCAAATTTTGTACGTTTTCTATAATTGGTTGTATTCAGTCCTCTAATTGGCTCGCTACGGGTAGCGGTGCCGGGCAGATGCCGATCTTACTTAATAAAGTAAACCTTGTATACTTAAAGGAAAGTTGTCGTGTCAATGTTCCATTGATATGAATGTCAATTGTATCCAAAATCATTTGTATACATTCTTATACAGATTATAAGTGAACTTCTAAGCTAGATACTTACTGCCCACTCCAGAGTTTAGTTAGACGTTAGTAAGTTTAATTATTGAGTAGGTAATGTTTGTCAATGTGGATCATTGCATATACTTCCAACATGTGTTCGGTTCGAGGATCGAATTCGCTAAATGTTTCAGAGGGCCTAGTGTGATTTTTTTAACGCATTCGAAAGCGTTTGCGTAAACGTTCGCTTATGTCAAATCGTATAGAAAAATAGATGTTACCCGTTGTTTTTACCAGCGCTTATTAAATACAGTTTTAGTACACATTGACGTTTACGCAAACGCGTTCAAGTGCGTTAAAAAACTGAATCTAGGCCCTCAAACTACTTTATGGGAAACTATTGTTTTACCTGTTTTGTATTAGCAGCTCCTCATATAGAACTCATATTGATCCTTTTATAGCTAATCTATTAATAGGAAAATAATATATTTGTGGCAATTTTATCTATTGAAGCCGCAGCCAAATGATTTTATTAGTTAAAGGTGGAATTCGTTGTAAATATGTAAAGTGTATAATATGTTTTGATGCATGCAGAGCGTAGTTTTGTCTAGAAACTGCTACCGATCAGAATTGACCAACCATTTGACACACTCTTCATTCAGTTCATTCGACATGACTTGTGCAGTAAGAGCTTTATACCATCGAAAAAAACAATATTACTTAACAGTTACAAATATTAAGTAGCTACTGTTCTTTTTTTGACTGAAAATGTATAACACAGTACTGTGTTCAGATGGAATACAGATTCATATACTACCTGAGCTTGCCATTGATAAGATAAACAAATTATGATGTTTAAAAATAATTATATTTATGATCTTATTCTTAAAGTTTGTTGTAAGACACTTGAAATCAGTGTTCGTTGATGACGCATCGTTTTAGCGTTAAACACGTTAAATTTAAATAGATAAATGAAAGCTTTATCCCACAAGACGTGGTCAAATATATAATTCCAAAAATGATATTAATTATTATATCAAAGTATTGTATAAGTATCTGTAAGATATTTTTGGTATTCCGGTTATTTTGGTTATTTTATATAAATTTATTGCGTAGTTGCGAATTCCACCTGTTCCTGCGCCCTGGCTGTTGTGGTCGCAGTATTTATTAGTTTCTTTTAGTTTAGTCAGAGTGTGCTGCGGCGACTACATTCAGGAGTATTTTATTGATTTTAAGCTGACATGTTAAGGCCTGTGCTTGTCAGTCACAAGCACAGTCACGCGAATGCATACATATGCATGTTCCCAGTTAAGTCAATTAAGTCGATGATTTCACTGCTCAAAATAGCAGTGACAGACCTTTCTACTGTTTCACAGAATTAAACAATTCCTTGAACTATGTCTATGACAGTTTCTTTGAAAATTACACTCATTTTATAGACCAAGCTAGACGATCGCCTCTGCATAGATATGATTTCGTGTGTCAATTTGTTTAAACTTTGACAAACACAGGCCTTATATTTAATTTTAAATCGAATTAGAATAAAAATTAAAGACAATATGAATGTTTTTATTAGGAATTAAATAGCCTAACAATCGGATTTTGAAATTGTACATTTCAGTACCTACTTAATTCATGAATTATACTATTAAGTAGGTAGATACAAGAAGGTGATGTGGGCTCCGGTGCGCTGGCTGTAGTACGTACTTGTACTTAGTTCAAAAGGTAAGTATTACTTTGATTGTACAAAGTATAGAAAATTAATTTAAAACAATTATATAAGACGCATTTATATTCATCTCTTGAAACTTATAGCTAGACTTAAATAAATACTTAGAAAATTTAGTTGATCAATATAAAATATGTTCTTCTATTTCTAATCTATTTAAATGAACAGTAGGTATTTTCAGAGGTTCTGACTTTCTGAGGAGCCCACATCACTCGATATTTGCCTGGAATTTGGCCATAGATTACCCAAAAAAAAAATTATGAATTTATTATGTTTATTAAATATTTTAATAAATGAATTTATTTAATGTGCTTCCAAAGTGAACATATTAGTTGTTATGTGAATTCAAAGTGTTTGTTTTGCATTTATTCATTCATCCTCTATAAACCTTGTCACAATAGCACAATTTTAGTTCTGAATTTATTGTTACTTAAGATTACTTTAACTGTTTTTATATTATACAAAATGCAGTGACAATTTCTGGTGTTATTTGATTCCTCCTTCCATGCCTTATAATTTCGAACATCCATGAACACAAACAGTACCGACATTTAACTTAAAGATCTTAAATTCTGAAAGTAACTTTTAAAAATAATTCCGTTACTATCCGAACATAGCATGTAGCACAAACGGAATGTGATTTTACCTCGCAACAAAAGTTTTCCTTATCGAGTATATTTAAATGGAACGGGACCGATAAACGGGGCCCGGCCGGGTCGGTAATAAACCTGGTCGTAGATACGTACCAGCGACACCACTTCCTCTTGTGAGCACTGTCACAAGTCTAAGTGGATGTTTTGAAGAATCTGGTGTTACCTGTCAGAAACCTGGATACTAGTGATCAGTCGCGATATACCTATGTGGTTTGTTGTTCCGCTAGTTAAATTGCGCTTGCGCATTGTTAGGGGGCGCTGCTAGCAAACATTTGTGAAATTGTCTGTGGAAATTTTATTAATAAAATAGCGGCTTAGGTCCGATTTTGGCCGCGTGCTATAAGATCCTTAAATCATCATCTGCCTAGCCTTTTCCCAACTATCTTGGGGTCGGCTTCCAGTCTAACCGGATGCAGCTGAATATCAATATTTTACATGGAGCGACTGCCTATCTGACCTCCACAACCCAGTTACTGGGTAATACGATACCACTTGGTAAGACTTGGATGTCAGACTTTCAGGCTTCTGACGACCCGTAACGACTGTCAAAGATCCGCGATTGACAGCCGGGACCAACGGCTTAACGTGCTTTCCGAGGCATGGAGGAGTCTCGGTATGTAAAGATGGTCACCCATCCACAAACCAACCCAACCTATAAGATCCTTAAATGTTACCTACAATATATAAATCCCCTTGAGGTTGGGAGCTAAAAGGCTGACACCCGATTGCGTCGAAGAGAGGTAAGCTCAGTGCTGCCATGCACTGGGAGTCTGGGGCATGGCTAAATCAAATCAAAACATTTATTTCTTTGCAAACATGGGATTTTAGATTATGATAAATGTCTAGATACCGGCTCACGTTGTGTAAAGCGTTATAATTTTATAAATATGGCTCCGCGACGGGAGATTTATAAACTGCGCGCGTCAAAGAAACTGTCAGCGGTTCGAAATCATGTACGTTTATGTACTGCATTTGCAATGGTAACACAATATGTATCTAACCATTTATCGTAATCAAAGTATGTGACTATGACCCAGCACAAGCAGTGGTTTCTTCACTAACTTACGCAGAATACAATTTCTATCTTTAGAGAATCTTGCTTGAAATCGCCATTTGACTTATTTTCATTAGATACCTATGGGGCCCCAGGGCGACACCCTCGTACAATGAGAAAGTGAACCATAGACTATCGCACATCTAGACACATGCGATAGTCTATGTTCTATTTTATAGCCCAAACACCTAAACAGTAGGTACTTCGGATTTCTGTGCTTCATACACATTGATATGCAGAAAGCCTTTCTCTGCGAGCCTCCGCAGAGCTTCACACATCAGGAATGCAGAAAGGAATCCGCCCGTCATTATCACAGTTACGTAAACGCCTTTCGATACCGGCGCCGAATTAAGGCGAATTTCGAGATTCTCCTTTGGAGTTCTGATACTTTAGTAAGTAAGTTTGGGAGTTTAAAACATTTTAATTAGATAAGGTTTTGTCATTTAGTATCGCGATGCTGAAATAACGTATGTTCGCTTTTCATTGGTAAGTAGAACATTAGAAGATGACAATTTAATCAAATATCGAAATTTATCTAGTAGGTACGAGTCGAGTGTCCAATGGGATTTAGAAACCAAGGATAGAGTGCATGTAACTTATACTTAGGCAGAAGTCCAACCTTAGTACCAACTTTTACTTTTCTAAATTAGAAAAATCTTTCTTTAATCAAACCCTTAATGGGATGGATGTTATTAATGATCAGTTTCGTAATATGTAGGTTTAAGAAACTTGTTAAGTTTCCTGCTTCTACCTAATAGGTAGCTTGGGCAGTGCGTTGATTTACCGTGGATTAATTTCAGAATTAATAAAACAATAAGAAGAATAATACGTTTTCTACGTTAAGGGGCGGTAGTACTCCAATAGTAAAAAAATGGTTTTTTGGATAGTCGAGTATGACGTAATGCAATGAAAATATCCTTTGCAAAAAATACGGTGGACAGATAAGGGTTTAAAGAAAAATTTTAACCGAATAGAACAGTAAAAAATAGTTTGATATTCTCAATAAAAAATTTGGAAATTGCTCCACAAAAATTAACTTTGGCGTCGAACATCTCTGTATTTTCAGAGATAACAGCATTATTTTTTTTAAGAATTGAATAGAATTGGCATTTTAGTAAAACTTTGACCGGACAATTATTTAATTTATTGTGTATATTCTGGATAATCTAAAGAAAACCTGTAAAATAAATGCCTATTCGCATCGTCAACATAATTATTACGTTCAATTCTCAACCTTATTTGAAGGTATTTCAAATCGTAGTCAGTCCGCGCCTTAAAGCCACTAATTTGTATTAATTTCATAAATGTCTAGAAACGAAACAAACTTCTCCTTAAAAAATCATTCGTATATAGACAATGGCTAACAAAAAGCGCTGGGTCTAGCTAAAAGCTTAAAAATTTCACAAATCCTTTTTATTAAGGTAAGGAAGGGTTACCAAGCAATGATTTCTCAAAATTCATCCTCTAGAGATGTTAAATAGAAGATGATGGTTTATATGGAAGTTCGTCTTAGGGCCGATAGGAATCCCATTAAGCGCACTAGTTGTTGTAGCATAAAACTTTTCCCAGAATGGTCAAAACCAAAATATTGGATAGTAGATTAATATGCTGAAAGTAAAAACAGGGCTCCTAAGTGCTTAGTAGTTGTACCTAAGCACATATTGGGCCACAATGGACTGGAATTGATTGTGACAGTTCGGAAAAAGGTTGATGAAACTACATAATTATAATCTCCACTGCTGAAACAATTTAATTGATGTATACGAGAATACTTAGCCAAAATACTTGCATAACATAGTTAATTAGTAGATAGTCAACTATTAATAGGATACAGTAATTTGTAAGTCTAAGTAGAAAACTAAAAACTTCCTATCATTTTGTTAACCGGCTTTAAAAAGGAGGAGGTTATCAATTCGGATGTTTATATTTTTATTAACCGACGAAAAAAAGGAGGAGGTTCTCAATTCGACCGTATATATATATATATATTTTTTTTTTTGTGTATGTTCAGCCCTCACTCCGTCATTTATGAACCGATTTTGATTATTCTTTTTTTATTAGGTAGGGTATACCTCAAGGGTGGTCCCATGTCAAGGAAGTCAGGATCTGACAGTGGAAACCTGATAAAATTGAGAGAAAACCTTGAAAATTGTGGGCACGTTTAGCGTTTCTGTGTGTATGTTCGGCCTTCACTCCGTTATTTATGAACCGATTTTTATTATTCTTTCTTTGTTAGATAGGGTATACCTCAAGGATGGTCCCATAATAAGGAAGTCAGGATGTGACAATGGAATCCTGATAAAATTGAGAGAAAACCTCGAAAATTGTGGATACGTTTAGCGTTTCTGTATGTATGTTCGGCCCTCACTCCGTTATTTATGAACCGATTTTGATGATTCTTCTTTCCTTGGATAGGGTATACCTCAAGGGTAGTCCCATGTCAAGGACATTAGGATCTGATCATGGGATCCTGAAAAAATTGAGAGAGAACCTCGAAAATTGGGTACGAATATTGTTTCTATTTACTTTTCATAACTTAATCAGGTATTTGCATTTAGGAACCATCACATCATGAAACTGAGCTGATGATGGAAACCATAGCTTTCCTAAACAATAGTAGTTAGATATAAAACTAGTTTTAGTGACAAATACCACTTAATATGGTTTGAAGAAAAGAAGTCTTTACAGTATTGGAGGTAACCTCAACTGGTCAATATCCTGGGAACTTCATGGAAGGATGGTTATTTCATCAGCTCAGTGGCAAGAGGAATGATGAAGAATTAGAAATTAGCCTCAGAGTGTTACAAGATGATGCGAGCCACAAAAAATCATAAAATAAAAAACTTTTTAACAAAAAAATTAACCGACGAAAAAGAACTAAAAAGCAAAAAATATTTTTTTTTTTTTATATAAACTAATTTTGAGTCGGCGCCAATTAATAAAATGATTAATTACCTACTTACAGCCTTCTTCATTTGTAAGTACTTATAAAATTTAGATATTTAATAATCAGATTGTTGTTTGGCGCCGACTGAAAATTAGTTTATATAAAATTTGATATTTTAAAAAAAAAAAAAATTTAAAATTTGATTTTTTTTTTTTTGAATGCTAAGAGCGATGTGTGGTGTTACGCGCATGGATAGAATTAGGAATGAGTATATAAGAGGAAGTCTGAAAGTGGCACCGCTGACTGAAAAATTGTGTGGAAGTCGGTTGTCGTGGTATGGGCATGTGATGCGGAGGAATGAAGAAAATGTCGTGAGGAAAGTCTTGTGTATGGATGTGGATGGCTATAAGAGTAGGGGAAGGCCAAAGAAAAGATGGTTGGACTGTGTGAAAGAGGATATGGGTAAAAAGGGGGTGACTACAGAGATGACGAATAATAGAGGAGTATGGAAGAAAAAGACATGTTGCGCCGACCCCAAATAAATTGGGATAAGGGCAGGAGAATGATGAATGATGATAAAATTTGATATTTTATGTAGGTAAATATGCTCATTACTCAAGACTTAAAAGTTTTATTTATTTTTTGCTTTTTAGTTCTTTTTCGTCGGTTAATTTTTTTGTTAAAAAGTTTTTTTTTATGTGTTAGGCCATAACTTCGTCTTATATAGACGGATTTGCAAAATTATTTTTTTTTGTTAAAAAGAGGTTTATTTCGAAATGTTCCCACAATTTCATATACTCGTACATCTGACGATGAGTTTCGGAGACAGACCACGTAACTCTTCAAAAAATTACAGCAAATCAACCGCGATTGCTGCTATCGCATAAATATGCATTACTAACACAACTTAATGAGGAATCACAAGTAAAAAATGAAAAATAAAAACTTTTCTTTTTCTTTTTTTAATTTCGAAAGCCGGTGTCAAAAAACGAAGAAACAAAACCAGAAACACCGACTTCCGAAATTAAAAGTTATTTTTTTTGTTTTTTTCTACGGTAGATATTGTAGGGCTCCCTAGTTGGACACCGGCCTTGCCAATGGGTACCTATCATGGTACCCAGTTACTGGGTTGTGGAGGTTAGACAGGAGTCGCTCTACGTAAAAAAAACCGCATTCAATTCGGTTCACTCGTTTAAGAGCTACGGTGACACAGACGGACAAACACACATAGCGATCAAACTTATAACAACCCTCTTTTTGCGTCGGAGCGTTAAAAATACTGGTTGTTAGCTGCAAACGGTTAGATTGAAAGCGGCTCTTCACGTAGTTGGAAAAGGCTAGGCAGATTGATTGACTGTCGTTCTGTGTCTTATGTTCTTCAATAAGTTACTAGTATATATGCGTGAATTCACTGTGATGGTCAATGACAATAATGAAGTGGATACAAGACGAGAGGACTTCTTCTTAGCGTGTCGTTGGCAAATTTAGTTTTCAATTATTATGTTTGGCACAGTATGCATTCACGGCAACAGCATTCGCTGCTCGTACCATGTCTATGCAGACGACTTGCAGTTCTATCGCCACTTTAAACCTGAAGAGCTTACTATAGGTACCGATGCCATCAATGATGATCTTAAAAATAGCAGTCAGTGGGCTAAACTTTTTTGACTTTTAGTAAATCCAAAAAAAAATCACAAACTCATTCTTGGTGGCATATACTTCGTAAATCTGTTGAGTAGCCAATGTCTTCCTCCAGTTTTGTACGATGCCGTCACTATAGCCTACTCCAAAAAGTCAAAAGCATATATGTTTTCCTGGACTGCTATTACCTATCTTAGAATGTTCACATTCCAGAAGTAAGAGTCGGTATGTTTTGGGGTGGTTTAGGATCTATCTCCTAGCGGTCCACCGCGGCCAAAGGCACCACAGGCTTGCTTGTGGTACGGCTGAACGATCCCACTTAAGTGGCGGTAGGCTCCGCAAGGGGCCGCCTGGCTCGCGATCACCATCCCACCGGATGCCGGCGCCATGCAGCTTGCTGTGTTCCTTTGGTGTACGCCAGTGCCAGTGCCTTTGGGGGAGAAGGAAATTGTCAGATGCGCTGTTCAGAACCGGTCTTGGTCTCCGGGCGAGACTTGCCGGTAACTCATTTTGGAGGGTATCGGGATCCGAAGCACGGTGCCAGCCGTTGGCCGACCGCAGTCAGTAGGCGGCCCAAGTAGCACGCCAGCCACGTGCCAAAGGCTGCCCCACCAACTCGCAAAAAATCGCGATATGCTCCACCGTACCGACCGGCGACTGGATAGGAGGACCTGGTAGCCATATCCGGGTTACTCTCTTGAACACACGTTTAAGAAGCAAGCTGGGGTCTGTGTGTACGTCCGCGATGACATTTGTTGTCGTCGTTTCCGTTGCTTTGAAAAATCGGGTTTCTCTGCCATATGGCTACTTGTGGATACTGGCGTGGAGAAATCACTTTACATCGGCGTCTACCGATCGCACCGTGGTGACCAGGAGACAACAGTGCTGTTTAATTTCCTCGTGGAGTCGACTGACTTAGCCCAGCAAAACGGTATCCAACAGCGAAGCTCAGTTTTCTAGGGGACTTCAACGCCCATCATAAAGAGTGGTTGTTCCCGTACCAGAAAACTGACCATGCCGGGTTGTCACGATACGGAGGTGGTGTCACGTTGCAGAGGCCGGAGTATTGGTGACACGTAGAGGAGGTCGTAGGAGTGACACGCAGAGGAGGACGTAGGAGTGACACGCAGAGGAGGAGAGGACGTAGAGTAGGAGGATCGTAGATGACGAGTTGGATGAAGGAATAACACACCACAAGTTAACACGTATATTTTGTTATTTACAAAAGTAGGCTTGAATATAAGAAGCACTCATTAATAGTATGAACACATACACTATGACTAGGTACGTAATTAAATTGTATTAATGCTAGAAACTGTCTGATTATAAAAGCTGAAGTTTAACTCTTACTAACTGGTAAATGTCATTTATTGAATAGAAGGAAAAATTTCAATGATGAATAGGAGCTTAGTCTAGCTCCCCTGCTCAATCTGAACTGATTTTTAATATAAAAACAAAGACATGACAGAGAAAACAAGTAGTTTTTGAATTGTAAATAAAAAAAAACTCTTTTACAAAACAAACAACCGACTTCCAAAAAAAATACACTAAAAATTAAAAAATAACTTCAATTTCGGAAGTCGGTGTCAAATAACGAAGAAGTAAAATACAAACACCGACTTCTAAAATTAAAGTTATTTTTAAATTTTTAGTGTATTTTTTTTGGAAGTCGGTTGTTTTTTTTGTAAAAAGTTTTTTATTTTTCACTTTTTAGTTGTTATACCCCAGAACTAAAAACCCCAATAACACGGAACGTGGAATTTAATCATTTGGAGAACACCAAAACGTCATCGAGGTACATGTATTTTTCGTTTTTGTTCAGTTTCTCAAAAAGCGCTGAAGCAATTTCGAAAAAATTATATGGGACAACCTCGGGAGCCTTTATTTCGGATAAATAAAGAATTTTGAAAATCGGTCCACAACTGACGGAGAAACAGGCGGACATACATAAAAAAAAATAACATACAGTCGAACATAGAACCTCCTCCTTTTTCGAAAGTCGGTTAAAAAGGTAGAAAAGAACGTAGTTTTGGAATAGAGGTCAAAAAGTAAACAAGGCTTTAACAAGGCCTTGTTGCTAGTAACTTGTTGATAGTAGTTTGCTATAACGCTAGATTAAGCCAGATGGTGAATGTGGCAACGCGGGTACCGGATGTTGACGGCCATACACCCAATTGCTTGGACCTTCTGGTGACAACTGATCCGGACAGTCATTCAGTATTGGTCTCAGCCCCACTGGGAACGTCTGACCACTACCTGGTGAAATCCGTACCGACCTGTTCTTCTCTAGATGAGAGCCCTGGAGGCACTAGACGAGTGTGGCGATTTTTGCATCTTATCCATGGCGGCAAGTGTGCTTCTCCTCGGGTGATCCCTCGTGCTGAGCTGATGGGATCGCAGATGATTCCATTCTCCGACTCTTTTCCTGCTGCACATCATGACCTTCTTCAGCTTGGTATTGTTGGGTACGCAGATGACAGTACGGTTTCAGAGAGATACTTGTCCAGCGTAAAGACCGGCGGCGGGGGTGAAGTTCATTTCTTGAGAGAGGCCATGGTAGAGCGGGCAAATTCGACCTTAAGGCCGGGACTCCACCAAAGCGGAGATGTGTGCGGTGTGCTGTGTGCTGTGCGAGAAGAGATGTTTTTCAGCTCGGGTGCGAGGAGTTGAGTGCTCAGTACGCATTCTGACACGAAAGGTAGACGATATATAGCCGGCGAGAGGGGGGAGGGTGACATCGCTCACTGCACGCCGGTCACATCTCTCGTCTCCACTGCGCGTCGTCCGCGCACAGTTCACATCTCCGCTTCCATCGCGCCATACAAATATTACACATCTCCGCACAGCGATCTCCACTGAAGCTGAGCGGAAAGGAGATGTGTCAATAACACAATTCTATTGGTTGTTTAAAAAACATCTCCTCTCCGCTCGTCTCGTCTCCGCTTTGGTGGAGTCCCGGCCTAAGCCTTGTCTCCCAGTGGGGTAATGACAATTTGATCTCCTTTAACGCCACCAAAACATAGGCGTGTCTTTTTACCGCAAAAAAGAGTCGTTTCGTCCAAACTCCTACTTTTCGGGGTACGTCTGTTCCTGTAACTGATCCCGACCGAACCGAGCCCGAGCTTCTAGGCATGAAGTTGACATCCAGTCTCAACTTCAGCCCCACCATTGAGTACAGAGCCCAAACTGCTGCCAAAAATCTGGGCGTCCTAAATAGAGTAAGGCGATACTTCACGCCTGGACAGTTTTTTTAAGTCCGATCCTGCATGGAGTATTGCAGTCACCTTTGGGATGGCTCAGCTATATACCAACTGGCTGCACTTGACTCGGTGGAACGTAGCGCTAAGAGGCTCATTGGTGACGTAAAACTAGTGATACCAAGCTTCACAGCTTAGCCGCAAGGTTGCCTGCTTGTCAGTCTTCTACAGAATGTACTTCGGAGAGTGTGCCCAAAAACTCCACGACCTCATCCCAGCGGGGGCCGCTGGGATGAGGTCGTGGAGTTCTACCATCGGACATCTAGACGCACGGCAAGTTACCATCCTTACCATGTTGCTATTCCATCAATTCGCACTAATCGTTTCCAAGCGTCTTTTATAATGCGCACATCAAAGGAGTGGAACTCTCTGCCCGCTCCTGTGTTTTCGAACGCATACAATACAACCCTAATCTCTTCAAAGTTAGAGTGAACAGGCTTCTTCTGGGTAAACTTGCTCCATCTTTGACTCTGTCTTTGTCACCTCTGACGTAGACTAGAGTCAAGAGCAAACCCATTTCAAATAAAGTAAGCAAGTGTTTTTAACCGACTTCGAAAAAGGAGGAGGTTATCAATTCGGATGTTTGCATTTTTTTTTTTTTTTTATGTATGTTCGGGCATAACTCCGTCATATATTGACGGATTTGATTGATTTGATTTTTGAAAAATAGGTAAAATGAAAGATTTCGCTGGCCGGTGGAGTGTTGTCAACTTATGAAAATTTGCCATATTCAGTGTTAAATTTCGCATATTTTATAAAAAAAAATCTATACTTAACTTTTGGTTTTTAAGAGTCACATTTTTTACCATTTTTTCTAGTTCGTATGTTAAACCAGGAATACGCCTTTATTGGGTCGGACAGGGTTTTTGTTACATGCTGTATATGGCTCTGATAGCTCTTTTCTGCAGAATAAAAATAGACTCAATGTCTGCAGCCCGTCCCATAGCAAAGTACCTTAAGACATGATACTATGAAAGTAACTAAAATAGACCAGCCACGCGGTATCTACATGAGTAGGTAAATTGACGGATTTTTCTGACAGCTTATGCTGCTGAACTTAACCGTCGTGCAAGAGATGTTAAATGAGGACCCCATTGTAACCTTGAGTCGAGAGTGATTTACAGGAAAACCGTCATCATCATCACCATCAGCCTTTTATTGTCCCCACTGAAATTTAAATGGGACCATTTCGGAATAAACCCCTTTCAAACAAAAAAAGAATTTTGCAAATCCGTCTATATATGACGGAGTTATGCCCGAACATACATAAAAAAAAAAAAAAAAAAAAATACAAACATCCGAATTGATAACCTCCTCCTTTTTCGAAGTCGGTTAAAAACTGTCTTAATATGTAAATATATTTTTCACCCACAAGTTTGCTGTAAGAAAACCCAAATGCTGGGTTAAGCTCACGTTTATAATTAACTGTTCCTGTGTTATAAGGCTCTCACATGTACAGGCAACAGGGCATTTGGCGCAAGAGGAGAGGTGGGCCATGGTTTGTGGAGAGATACTGCATAAACACCGAAGATCGAAGCCATCCGAGAACCCCACCTGTGGAGGTTGTCTTTACTGCGGTCGAACTGAGCAAGGAGTCTATTAAAAGTTTTCCAGGTCGGCCACGGCAACGCGTGCCCAGGTGGAAGACTCTCCAATGGCTTGATGAAATGTTTAGGTACTGGACCGAGTTTCTCTCGCCAGAGAGGACTTATAGTGTGGAGATTGAGGATAATGAATGACGTGCACCCCGTACCCGCACCGTGCTCAAACTCTCAAAACTAAAACTCAAAGCATTTATTTCAAATTAACCATTTACAGGCACTTTTGAATTGTTCAGTCGGTCAGTCAGAAAGATGAAGTTAATTGCACATTCCAAAGCGTATATTTCTATGGAAAAGAACGTGCAGGAAACTCCATTGCCACTCTTTTAAACCATATTATCTATTACAAACCCTGGTTACATAAATCATATTGCTTCTACTATATGAGAATAATGTTAATAAAAAAAATAAACCTTTATAAAAATGAAGATTAAAATAAGCCAGTGGTAGTTAAGTTCAGCACCACTCAGCTCAACCATTTTGAAGGGAACCGAATGACCTGACACACGCACCACCATCAGCGAGACATTTGAATGAGCATGACAAACTCTCAACTGCCATGCTCGTTCATGTAAAAAAACAGTAAGATAATAGCATTATAATGCCCCATGGTACTCACATTTACTAAATTAGAAAATGCTTCGAAATTATACAAAACTATAACTTTAGAAAAGTTTGAAAAAAGGAATAATACCTACTCATTAACTCAACCAAAAATAATTAAAATAAAAAAAAACCATGTCTAGAAGAATAAAAGGGTGAGCATCTCTTCCATATATATAAAAAAAGAACTAATGAGTGGACCCATGTGGCTGTGGCTGTGGAGCAGCGCCAGCGTTTAGCCAAGCATTTTTATCAAGGATATAATCTTCCAATTCAATCTGTCAACATAGTGTGCGTTTTATGCATGTTTTAAATTTTGTCTCATTTAGTTGTAGAATATCAAGTGGTATTTTACTATAAAATTTTACACAGTACCCTATAAAAGAACTTTGAACTTTAGCCAATCGGAACTTAAGTTGATCTAATTTGTTCCTATTCCTTGTATTAAAATTATGCCTGTCACTTAGTAAAGAGATGCAGATTTTCCGAACACACATAATGTTTTCGTATAATTATGTATTGACAAGGTACCGTCATGATGTTTATATTCAAACAATTCTCCCTAAGAGAATCGCGCTTGTGAAGATTATACAGCATGTAACAAAAACCCTGTCCGATCCTGAAGGATATTATTTGGTATCGTACTGCGTACACATATACATAATCATTTAATGGGTACGAGAATATTATTTTTCCCCAATGAAAATAATTAATTTAAAAAAAAAAAAACAAAAGCTTATTAAGGCAACACTGAGCGCTGGCAAAGTTCACCTACAGTTTTGTGTCAAAGAAGCCGCTTGAGCGAGACGGTCTTTTTGATCCTTTGTTAAAGAGTGCCTAAAGCGCGGCTAGTGCAGGGCGGTATCGTTTGAAATAATAAAAAACTTTTTTACAAAAAAATAGAACCGACTTCCAAAAAAAGTGCAAAATAACTTTAATTTCGGAAGTCGGTGTTCTTGTTTTGTGTCTTCGTTTTTTGACACCGACTTCCGAAATTAAAGTTATTTTGCACTTTTTTTGGAAGTCGGTTCTATTTTTTTGTAAAAAAGTTTTTTATTTTTCACTTTTTAGTTGTGGTTCCCCAGTAAACTGTGTTAACAATTCATAAACATACGATAGCAGCAATCGCGGTTGATTTGCTGTCAATTTTTGAAGAGTTCCGTTGTCTGTCTCCGAAACCCATCATCAGATCTTTTTGAAATTTAAATGGGACCATTTCGGAATAAACTCCTTTCGAACAAAAAAAGAATTTTGCAAATCCGTCAATATATGACGGAGTTATGCCCGAACATACATAAAAAAAAAAAAAAAAAATACAAACATCCGAATTGATACCCTCCTCCTTTTTCGAAGTCGTTACTTCCAAAAAAAGTGCAAAATAACTTTAATTTCGGAAGTCGGTGTTCTTGTTTTGTGTCTTCGTTTTTTGACACTGACTTCCGAAATTAAAGTTATTTTGCACTTTTTTTGGAAGTCGGTTCTATTTTTTTGTAAAAAAGTTTTTTATTTTTCACTTTTTAGTTGTGGTTCCCCATTAAACTGTGTTAACAATTCATAAACATACGATAGCAGCAATCGCGGTTGATTTGCTGTCAATTTTTGAAGAGTTCCGTTGTCTGTCTCCGAAACCCATCATCAGATCTTTTTGAAATTTAAATGGGACCATTTCGGAATAAACCCCTTTCGAACAAAAAAAGAATTTTGCAAATCCGTCAATATATGACGGAGTTATGCCCGAACATACATAAAAAAAAAAAAATAAAAAAAAAAATACAAACATCCGAATTGATAACCTCCTCCTTTTTCGAAGTCGGTTAAAAATAGGTAAAATGAAAGATTTCGCTGGCCGGTGGAGTGTTGTCAACTTATGAAAATTTGCCATATTCAGTGTTAAATTTCGCATATTTTATAAAAAAAAATCTATACTTAACTTTTGGTTTTTAAGAGTCACATTTTTTACCATTTTTTCTAGTTCGTATGTTAAACCCGGAATACGCCTTTATTGGGTCGGACAGGGTTTTTGTTACATGCTGTATATGGCTCTGATAGCTCTTTTCTGCAGAATAAAAATAGACTCAATGTCTGCAGCCCGTCCCATAGCAAAGTACCTTAAGACATGATACTATGAAAGTAACTAAAATAGACCAGCCACGCGGTATCTACATGAGTAGGTAAATTGACGGATTTTTCTGACAGCTTATGCTGCTGAACTTAACCGTCGTGCAAGAGATGTTAAATGAGGACCCCATTGTAACCTTGAGTCGAGAGTGATTTACAGGAAAACCGTCATCATCATCATCATCAGCCTTTTATTGTCCCCACTGCTGGGGCACAGGCCTCCTCTCTGAGAGAGGGTGTGGGCCGTAATCCACCACGCGGGCCCAGTGCGGTTGATGGATGTCACATATCTTCGAATTTTTGGTTCTAGGACATGCCGTGTTTTTAACGAATTCTAGTTTCTCTTTGTTCAATACTATGTCACAACTATTATTTTTAACATTCGGTAAAGCAAATATTATGCACTTAGTTTTTTTTTTTATTTAATACTAAATTATTAGCAGTGAACCTGCTGTTGGGCGTTATTTACGTCGCCAAGATTTGTGGAACGTCAGTTAATCTTAAAAATTTAGGAAATATCGTCAGCAAACAATACTATTTGTGGTTGATATTTTTAATAGATGCAGGAGATCATTAATCATTCTCCTGCCCTTATCCCAATTTATTTGGGGTCGGCGCATCATGTCTTTTTCTTCCATACTCCTCTATTAGTTGTCATCTCTGTAGTCACCCCCTTTTTACCCATATCCTCTTTCACACAGTCTAGCCATCGTTTCTTTGGCTTTTCTCTACACTTATAGCCATCCACATCCATACCCAAGACTTTCCTCACGACATTTTCTTCATTCCTCCGCATCATATGCCCATACCACGACAACCGATTTCCACACAACTTTTCAATCAGCGGTGCCACTTTCAAACTTCCTCTTATATACTCATTCTTAATTCTATCCACGCGCGTAACACCACACATCGTTCTTAGCATTCTCATCTCAGCTGCATGCAAAAGCTTTTCATTCATCTCTTTTGTGGCCCAACATTCTGAACCATTCAAGACAGCAGGTCTGACCATTGTTTTATAAATCTTCCCCTTAAGTTTAAGGGGAATGCGGGAATCGCAGATAGTCCCGGTGACCTACCGCCATTTCATCCATCCAGTGTTAATTCTGTGCTTAACAGTCCGATCTATTTCGCCATCGCTTTAGATGAGATCATTAATATACACTAAAAAGAAGAATGGATTCAATATTGAGCCTTGTGGTACCCCAATTTTGACTTTTAACCCCCGTGAATTGACACCATTTATTTGAACTTGCTGTCGTCTGTCATTTAAATAAGACTTCATTAAACTGAGTGCAAGTTTATCTAGTTCATAACTAGGCAAGCTTCAATAAGCTCGCAGGTTAAGTTTATTCTTGTTTGTTGGGTACAGAGCGTAATCATAATCACTATCCTTAATTCGATAATTATGTGACTGTAAAAGCGGAATAGATCTGTTTACTTCAACTACAATGTATGAGGGCTTAGCGCTATGCTTAGTGAGCAAATAATAGCTGCTTGGTTTCTATTTACCAGAACTTGTTGCCTTTTGCAGTGAGATCGAAGCATCTCTTTATGTTATGTTACATAGGTATCACGTTAAACTTGTAAAATAAAAATGCTAGAAGATGAAGAATTACTTGCTTAATTCGCAAGTCATCAACTCATCATCGTAAAATACAAATAGATTCCCGAGGAAATACTTTACTATGGGTATTCATCACCTGGAGAATCTAACAATCTTCTGCCTTCCCTTGTCCCGTTATTTGTTGTGGTTCGGTTTTGGGTTGTCTGTTCTGACAATTGGGCTTATCACCACCTTAACAGTATTTGGGTTAGGTGCTGTTTTCTGGACAGTATAAAGTTAATATAAGTTATTAGTCTTTTGGGCTTCTTCTAACCTGAAACGCTAATCATAAATAAATGACTGAAGATTTTACCGACTCTGCGAACCACGCATGACGTCGGTGTGATTAGAATGGTCACCCATCTTTGAACCAACCGCAGCAAATGCAGCCTAACTTCACCAATGTGAAGTCTGACTGATAGCGCTGATAGCTTGTATCTTCTATTGTATTGCTTGTATACTTACATAATTCAATCAATCTGCCTAGCCTTTTCCCAACTATCTTGGGGTCGGCTTCCAGTCTAACCTAATGCAGCCGAATACCAGTATTTTACATGGAGCGACTGCCTATCTGACCTCCACAACCCAGTTACTGGGTAATAAGATACCCCTTTGTAAGACTGCTTGTCAGACTTTCGGGCTTCTGACGACCCGTAACGCCTGTCAAAGATCCACGATTGACAGCTGGGACCAACGGCTTAACGTGCTTTCCGAGGCACGGAGAAGTCTCGGTATGTAAAGATAGTCACCCATCCATGGACCAACCCCTGCAAGCGTAGCTTAACCTGATGGATCGACCCGTGCGGCTGTTATTACTTTAGCCACGAGCTATTATTATTAGTAGCCATGGGTATCCTTTTCCTACCAATATTAATTAATTATATATGTGAAAGACTGTGTGTTCGAATGTTTATTATCTAATTACACCTCAAAGGCTGAACGGATTTGAATGAATCTTGGCTCGCGGGTAAACCATAGCTACAGATTTGAATATAGTATCCTAGATCCTACCAACTATCAGCACAGTGGAACAATGAGGTGTGGTGAACTAATGCTGCGTGCGTGCAGTGTGACCCACCGCCCATTCAAATCCGATGTCCACCTCTCCGCTAAATGGCAGCAGGGTTTGTATCCTCTTATGCTGCCCTCTGCGTTCCAAAACATACAGTCTGGGTAACTTGCGCTGCTACACGACCACGTCATGGAAGTGTCGAAGAATATAGGGTCTTGCCTGGAACTACCCACGTTTCCTGGGAATTAAACCTATAGCTAGTATCATAATTATATAATCCCATGGCTACGAAAATTGTACGGAAAAGTCTCGAATAGAAATACGAGACTTCCCGTACAATTTTCGTCGTATATTAAGTCGTAAGTATTAGCTTCTCATTAAAACAAGGTTGATTTTGAATACCCAATAGTTAAAGGCACAGTATTTCTCGTCAACTCCACAGTTTTATTGGATATTTTATCAACGTTCCGAGAATCCAGTAATCTAAAACAGGAAATAACATAAATGAGAACGTTCTCATGTGACGCCTTCATTTGTTAGCTTTAAAAGCTTCGAATAAGGTCGATTAGAAGTTATTGGAATTTAGCATTAGTGAGTCGAAAATTCTTAAAATACTTCAATGTCAAAATTATTGTTACCAATGCAGTTTCTATATTTAGTCTGAACTATTTTTTGCCCGCGGCTTTCTCGCGTTATTTTTAGTTATCCCTAGGCAACAGTACTTTTCTGGATGAAGAGCACCTACTCTGTGTCCTTTTCCCTCTGACAGCATGTAAGCGAAATTTCGTGATGATCGGTTGAGTGGTTACGGCGTGAAAGCGTAACAGTCAAACAAACTGACATTAGCATTTATAATAATCATCATTAGGATTCCGCTAATACTGACTCCAGGCTTGGATGCAGAATGAGCAACCGTTCATCAGCATCCCGCCTGCAAGAATATGCACAAGCAGAAGATGCAGCGAATAAGATGCAACTTGCTTCCCCAATCTAAACCTACTTACTCTTTAGGTTTGGGCACGTTGCATATTTGCACTTTAAAAACAAAGTAGATATTGAAATGACATCGTCATGGATTTTCGCAAGCATAAGCTTTTAGCATTGTTCCCACTGCTGGGACACTCCCTCCTCTCTGTGAGAGGATGGGAGCCATAATCCACAACGCGGACCAAATGCGGGTCAGTGGATTTCACATATCTTTGATGTGTTCAGGTTTTCGTAAAGTATTCCCTAGTTCTTTTAAAAGAATTTCTAGTTAATTTAAAAGAAAATCATCTTAAAAATGTTGACTTAGTAATTATAATTACCTAAGTAGGTACATAACATTATGTAATAAAATCCAAGAATTTCTGTTGTCTTAAGAGGCCGTACACGAAATTTTGCCGATTTCGCTGATTTACGTGATTTCACAGACGTGATTTTACAGTTAAAATAATGTATTTCTAAAAGTTTTATTGCACAACATGAAAGACCATTTCAATTTTGATCATTGTATGAGCTAGTTTTATTTTTATTCTAGTTACGATAATCCGACGACGGTTTTGTGAATTTTTGCTGTAAGGGGTTTAGAATACGAGTATCACATAATTACGAATCTTTTTGACGTCTAAACGGTATGAAAAATTTAGAATGTATTGTTTCAAAAGTCGTCTATAGAATGTATAAATCGCTTTTTACTACTTTTAATATAAACATTTGAGTAAAAAAATATTTAACTTAGTCAAATTTTATATTTATTTATTTATGTACACAAAACACAAGAGAAAAAAAAATAACAATTACAGAAACAATAGTACAAAGGTCCTGCTTATTTCAAAAGAAATTTCTTCCAGCAGACCTGCGACTGGAAAGTTGGATATGAGACGTAGACACAGTGTGTATAAATAAATAAAGACTATAAACCTAACTAATTCAGACATATAAATACAATAAAAGAAATATATATATATATATATATGTAATAAAAAATAAAATACATACCTATAATAAATATCACTATGGGATGATAGAGAGGTAATGCTCTTTGACCAGTTTTCTGAACTGATGTATGTTATTAGAGTCACGAATGTTAGGTGGAAGTGAGTTCCACAATCGTACCGCATGAACAGAGAAGGAGTGGAAATAGGAATGGGTTTTATGGGATGGGAAATTGAGATGATGCTTAAGGTGGGATCTACATGGGGCATCGGCAGGGCGAGTGAACGAAAAACGATCACGCAGATAGCCAGGGTACTTAGGGTTGAAAAGGATGTTGAACAGGAGACATAATATCCGAGTGTTCCTTCGAAGACGGATTGGGAGCCACTTGAGATCCTTGCGGAACTGAGATACATGGTCGTATTTCCTCAGACCAAAAACAAACCGAATGCACAGATTTTGCAAGCGCTCAAGCTTATTTAAGAGCTCCTCAGTGGCATCCAGATAGCAGGCATCAGCGTAATCGATGATCGGCTGAATTAAAGTTTCGGCTAAATAGATTTTAGTTTTAAAGTGCAAGAAACTTTGAAGGGATTTTAAGGAGTGAAAAGAAAAGTGCACCTTACGACTAACCTCATTAACCTGCGCTCGCCAAGAAAGATTACTGTCAATTAAGACACCGAGATTCTTAGCCGTATCGGTGTAAGCAATAGTCGAGCCGTTAAGGGATAATAGCGTCAATGTGGAAACGTCAAGCGCAGTGCGACAATACCGACCGCCTATGATCATAGCCTGGGACTTAGTAGGATTAATCTGTAGGCCGTTTTAGAGAAAATGGGCAAAGAATTGCTATTAATTTTGGCTATTTAGAACTCTCGTCCATAAAATTAAAACAGCAAAAAATAAACTTCAGTTCACCATCAATCCATTTCTTGATAAATAAAAATGTAAAAAATACAAAAATTGGGCAATAAAAAATATTTTAAAACAACCCAAATCTCGACCTATAGTATGCAAAAATTACAAAACGCTTCGAATCTAGAGCATTTATAGATCATAATTGAAATGATCTTTCATGTTGTGCATCATCGAAGTAATGCATTGCAACTTATATCTAGCAATGCATTATTTTCACTGTAAAATCACGTAAATCAGTGAAAACGGCCAAAATTTCGGGTACGGACTCTTAAATATCAGAAATCAAGAGATCGGTTAAATTAAAAATTAAGGATAAAATAATAGAAAAAATAACAATAAAAAACCTGACTAATTAAATCTGAAAAAATCATCAAGTTACAATGTATATTAAGCATCTATTCTTCATTTCGTTGCATCTGGTAGTGAGATCGTGAGAAGCTTAGTGCGTCCAGAGGATCGTCCTTCAGGGAGCATCTTACGTGATTGCATAAATAAATGCTCGAGGAAAAGGCTCTCACATTCGACACTCGTTGGAGGTATGCAAAGCAAAAAATTATAGACCTGTTCTAAGTGAACTTGCCTTGGACCATTTGCATACGAACTGCTGTTTCAAGTTCTTTTTTATCCGATAGATTTCAGGTTTATGTAGACGACACTCATAAAACAGTATCAGTGATTCTTTTTTTCAGCTGTTGACGAATTCTCCTGTCGATCAAAGGCACATTATCCTCTTCCTCGTCAGAATCGCAACTTTGACTGCTAAAATATATATTTTTATTTCATTCATATTTAATTTAGTTGAAATAAAAATAAATAGGTTTTTGTAATAACATGTGTGAAAGAGCATATGGGTAAGAAGGGGGTGACTACAGAGATGACGACTAATAGAGAAATATGGAAGAAAAAGACTTGTTGCGCCGACCCCTGAAAATAAATTGGGATAAGGGCAGGAGAATGATGAGGTTTTTGTAATAACATAATTTCCCGGAGATGTAAAAACACTTGTGGGAATCTCGGTATAATATTTTTTTGGGTTATGAAGGTACTTTAAAGTACAACCTAAATTAGGTTTTCTGCGCTGTTCAATCCTGTTTTTAACCGACTTCAAAAAAAGGAGGAGGTTCTCAATTCGACTGTATTTTTTTTTTTTTTTTTTTTTTTTTTTATTTTTTTTTTTTTTATGTGTGTTACCTCATAACTTCTGACAACGTGAACCGATTTTGAAGATTTTTTTTTTATTTGAAAGCTGTTGCTTCACATTTGGTCCCATTTTAATTTGGTGAAGATCTGATGAAGGACTTCGGAGATACACAATGGAACTCTTCAATAAATGATAGCAAACCTTCCAGAATTGCTGCAATCGCATGTCTGTACATTGTTTTCACCACTTCACAACATTACATCACGCTGATGCGCTGTGAAGGGGTATACAGATTTGTACAGTTCACCCTGATACACCCTAATTTCACCAACTACGTTCAAATTCCCTATTTTTGAGGCTATCAATTCGGGCATAACTTTACTATTAATTTAGTTTTAGAATGGGGTAAAACAACTAAAAAGTGAAAAATAAAAAACTTTTTACAAAAAAAATACAACCGACTTCCTTAAATAATACTAAAAAATGCAAAATAACTTTAATTTCGGAAGTCGGTGTCAAATAACGAAGAAACCAAACTAGAAACACCGACTTCCGAAATTAAAGTTATTTTGCATTTTTTAGTATTATTTAAGGAAGTCGGTTGTATTTTTTTTGTAAAAAGTTTTTTTTCTGTAAGTGAGCGAGCCATCGGTGGGTGCGTTCACGGTGCGTTTAAATACCACACGAGTACGTAAATTCAGAAGAATTTAAAACATTCGAATATTCGAGTTTTACTTATATTACTATTCGAATATTGAAATAAGGCGAATATTCGACTTGCAAGCCCTTCTTATGTATGTTCTTTGAAAATATGTACTGTAAAGATTCAAATCGAAATTTTGGGACATCTCCAGTAAAGTTTATCAGTATCTCTATCGTATTTTTTGGAACATTTGGCGGGTATTAAATTACAAAAATATGCATTTCTGTAAACATCAACAAATAAGCAAGATCTGGAAAGAGAAAGTAACACAACGAATAGCTCCCATACAATCTTTATCAAGTTTATCTTGTGGAGAGCGATAACTGAAGTCCCAGGACCGGCGCGGGCGCTTCAGGCGGGGCGAGGCGAAGTCGGCGGCCACGCTTTAGAAAAATCGCTCAAAGAGGGCGCGCGGCGCTACGCGGTCGTCGACCCCTCGCGCGCACCCAAACACCCGAATACTTGCGCGTACGCAGCTCCTCTCTCCGCCGCCACCGATAAAACCCTCTCAATGGAATCCGAGGCATGCCTACATGTGGCGGCTGACGACTGACGGCCGAGAGGCACGCGCGCTCACTTGTTGTGAGGATCACGCTCCCGCCCGCATCATGCACTCACAGCAATAACTAAAATGAATACACGCATACATCTTTCTCATTCAATTAGATATAATGCAACTTTAAATTGGTACCAATAAAACGAATTAAGGATTTTTCGTGATTTTACCAAACCTCTATTCATTTCGTAGCCAGACAACGAACAAGAAAAAGTGTGATTTGTTACATAAACAATTTGCTAATTCAATGCAAATATTTTGCACGGATGTCTGCAAAACATTAGTATCGTTTATAATGTAATCCACTTTCTTTTATCTCGAACTAGATCATTTCGAAATGTGTAGCAACAAGTCTGCAGTCGGAGATGCTACGGAAACATTTATGGGCGATGTAACGTGAAGAAGCCCATCAAAGTGATGTCCATTCATTTGTTGACAATGTCTGGTGGTGGCGGTCAGAGGGCGCGGGCGCGGGCGCAGGGCGCGGGGCACGGGGGTGCAGGGGCGCGGGGTGCGCGTGCAGTCGGCGACGCGCGCCCGCGCCCCGCGCACGCTGCACGCTGCACCGCTGGCCTATGCATCGCGCACGCGTTCTACACCCGATTAAATTCCTACCAACTTCGGAGAACAATAACTTAAACTAAACACGCCCTTATGGAGTGCGCGATACGGACCACCGCGGCCGCAGCACCGAGCCGCACGAACTGCATCGACACAGCGCCACCATCGATCACTAGGTTCCCTGCACTCAGCGATCGATGGACTATTACAGCTTTGTTTACGTACCGTCGCCTGCGCATAAACACGTAAGTTATGCATGTGTTACATGTCCCCTGTGTGCATTTCCCAATGCGCTCGATTCGATGCATGACTTGTTTGTTTGTTTACATAGTGCGCCGCATCGCTCCACGTCCCATTAGTTCATATCTCCACTAATATGTCGTGTTCAGCGCTGAGTGTTGTCAAGGTTCTTATGAGCTCACAGTCTGATTTGACATCGATTAAACGTTAGTTGCTTCATTTAAATTAAATCAAAAACCGTTAACGTAATGAATACACGCGGTGCGGTGTGAGATTGTATAATGGACTCTATGAGTTAGAATGAAGGTCGTGTTTCGCGCCGGCTGGTTGTTGTGAGAGTAAGCCGCAATTCGCGTTACAGTCGTCGTCGGAAGTGGTCGCCGAAGCAAGCAGGCAGGCAGGGTAGCTGAGGGGCTGCGCAGGCGCACGTCGCACATCGCACACACCTGCCCGACCCGCCATATTTGCGTTACAACGTGGATTATTTCGTTTAAACTGTGCATTAAGCGCTATCTGTTGCAACAGATGCACCTTTTGCGTCACGGGAAAATGAGGACATAAATAGTGACGCTTAGACATTCTCATTCTTATTTACTTTGCAAGGTTTAGATAATTTTGCAGTGCATGCATAACATTGATGTCGGCCCGTGTGATAGGCAATCATCGTGAGAATGCGCCACAGATACGTATCAGTAGATAGCATCTCGCTGGCTATGTAAATAGATACTATACTATAAGATACATCGCCGTAATGTTTATCTCTATTTAAGGAAATCTTTGGCATGGACGATTGAAGCTTACGCTTATGGCCCATCAAAATAATTCATTTATATCGATATTGTACCTACCTAATCAATCGAAATTGTTAGTTGGCAATATTTTCAGCTGTAGGACATAGGTAGTACCTCCAAGTTCTGAGCAATAATTCCATATTGAAACGAAAGCACTAATTTGTTATCAGCCAAACAAATTTCAGCTCTATCGGAAACCAACACGTGGTCGAAAAATGGTTTGCAAGTTTTGAAGCGGACCACTCCGACGTCACATACGAACATTGCAAGTTAATAAAAGCTTCTATTGCATGATTTAATTCCGCCAAGCCCGTTCCATCATCGGACCACTAGACCGGCGATGCGCCACCGGTACATGGTGGACATCTCACCCACACGCACACAACGCTTTGAGAACACATTCATTGTGCGTACAGCTAGGGAGTGGAGAATTCTCTGCCGGTGTCTGTGTTTCCTGATAGAGCTATAACTCTTTAAGTCAAGAGTGAATAGGTTACTTCTAGGCAAGTGTGCTCCATCTTCGACCTAATCATCGCTTACCATCAGGCGAGATTGTGGCATGCCTAGCAATAGTAAAAAAACAAACAAAAACATGCACGTAAAGACTACTAAGAATACAAGCAAATGATGAAAGCAACTTCAGTTTTATGCAGCGGTACCAATACAAGCATTCAATCCTGCTAGAATAAAGACATGTCTTCCACTTTTTTTTATAACATTGATAGGCTCGCGCTTGTCTACTTTCTCACCTGATAGTAAATCAATAAATCATATAAGCGATGATGTAGTCGACGATGGAGCATGCTTACCTAGAAGTAACCTATTCACTCTTATCTTAAAGACCCCCCAGGTTGTAGCTATCAGGAAACACAAACTCCGACAGGGAATTCCACTCCTTAGCTGTACGCACAATGAATGTGTTCCCAATTCGTTTTGTGCGTGTCAGTAGTTGTCATGAACCGGTGGCGCATTGGCGTACGTCTAGTGGTCCAGTGATGGAGCGGGCTTGGCGGTATTAAAGTATGTAATTCCGACGCACAAATCCCGAAATGTAGCCGATAGAAAACTGATCTAGGTACTATTACACTTCCCAGTTAGTCGTTATCTCAACGGAGTCACGACACCAACATAAACAACACTGCATACGCATAGAGACAGATAACTTACTTATGTTCCCACCAGTAACCACCAGCGGGAGGGCGTGTCAAACCCTTACTGACTAAAACCCACCCCTGTTAGGCCCTGCCGGAGTGCCCAGGGGTGCGGTAACTCATGTTGAGAATTGATCCGCTACCCCTAGGCATGCAGGCACCGGCCACGATGGGCCACGTCAGTGGTGGCTGACAACATCACTTTGAGGCGCGCGTGGAACACTACACGCCATCTACTCACGGGCCTGGTGCTGATCGGACGGCGAGCTACCCACTGCTCACCGTCCGCAGGCCCTGGTCTACGGTGGCCGGAGATCGTCTCGCGACGTCCTACGCCTAGTGCCTCTCCTGCGGTGGTAGCGGCCGGGGCCGTGAGGGCCACTCCGTTGACCTTTCTTCACGCGTCTCGCCTCCGCCTTCGCGAACATTACTGCTTCGCAGAAGGCGGAGACTGCTTCCCATTCCTTCTCGCTCCGTACCATGGCCTGAACCAGGGCTTGCGCGAGAGGTCGCCGCCACCTATCAGTAGACCCGCTGATTTGCGCTTTGAAACCTTAATGTGGTTGAAACCTTTAGGTGAACTGAAAGAGTTGTATTGATGATTTTAATTATTATAATTCTATAAATACATACTTGCTACGGCCGCGAATGAAATTTTGACTTAGATACAACCTGACACTCACCTGCAAATTGCAAAAAACGTAAGATAATTTGAATTTCGCGGGCTACCCTGGCGCTTCCACTTTAAATGACAAATCCGTAATTTTAAGAATACACTTTTTGATAAGAATGTTCTATGGAGCATCAAAGCTTATATGAACACTTTTAATCTGCTCGTTACCCTACCCATGTACATTACCTACAGGAATTAACTAAGTATCCACATTATTATGTAAAACGTAAAGGTAAACAATGGGATATAAATCAGAGACATGTCGGTTAGTATCTATTCTGCTATACCTTGTCCTATTCTTAAAATTCATCAGAATGCGTGTCTTTTTCAAAAACAAAGCTTGTATACTTGAAACGTTCTCCTTATGTAGTAAGCAAAACTTGCAGAACCCAAAGAAAACATGTTAGTAGCATAAGTAATATCTCATCTTTACATAGATTTGTGTAGACATGCTTAGTTCGTAGACTTGAATCCCATCATTAATAATCCTTCCGACCGAATTTCGATCATGGTGGCCAAATTCAACGGAGATTAGCCATGCCATGCAGGAGAAATTAAGTGCAACAGCGCGTGCGCAAACACATGGCAGGTGCACTCTCTGTTCCTTTATATTTAGTCCGGTGGGACGGCAATACGACCAACGGCTTTACATGTTAGACGGCACGGATGGCGTACTGGTTCATAGACGGCATGGTTGGCGTAGTGGTTGAGCGTTCGGCTGCTGCGCTGCGTGTCGCAGGTTCGATCCCTGTACGGAACAAATATTTGTATGGCCTACAGATAGTTATTCCGAGTCTGGGTGTCTTGTGTATGTGAGTTTAAAAGTTTGTGAACGCACCCACGATACAGGAGTAATTCTTAGTGTGGGACAACGTTTAAAAAAAAAAAATCCTAATACCCAATAGCACTTTTTACCCAACCCAAGCGAACCTGGGACCTCATGCTCAGCAGTCGCGCTTTCGACTACGAGACCAACGAGGCAGTCCAAATACCCAGCATCCCATCATTAATACCCATTTGAATCATCAAGGCAAAAGACTAAAAGCACTTTTACCCTGTCTAGGGATCTAACACAGGTCATGAAAGACTTTAGTCTAAGATGCCTATGATGCATCATCTCTATCCACAGTTTCCTCGTTTGTTTCCTTGGTGTTTAGAGATTATTTTAGCTATCCATAATATTTTTGTCGCATAAGATTGTCTGACGCACATAACATAAAAAATGTAATTTAGATTACCAAGGATTATGTACTATTAAGGCGCTATTAGCTGCCAACGACCTTGAGTGGTTAGCTTGCGTGGTCTGCGCTGAGCTCACGTAACGCGTCGTATGCCCACCCAGTCTCAATTTTTTATCCGCGTTAGACATAACTTTACAAATGAATTACACTATGTTAAAAAAATATTATTTCAATTATTCTCAGATCAAATTACGACGGAAATAGTTAAGAGTAACATATATTTTTTTCAAAGAAATAAGAATATTCGTTTAGACGTGATGTTCAATTAAAAACCTTTAAAAGTCGTACAACTGCGCCTTAACCCAAAATATGAAGGGTACGATCAGTTTAAAATATTGATGATTTTTCTTTGAGTCAAAAGTAGTGTGGTAAACATCCCACACTCGCTGGTATTTTACCCCTAAAGTCCAGGCGCTTTCTGAAGATTACCCCCCTATAACAAAATAAAAACACAATAGGGGTGGTAGTACAGATTTAAAAAAAAACATACTTTTAAAGAATTCTTAACATTACCTATATTAGAACAGCAAACTCTGTTGACCCCGCTCTATAAATTAGCAGTGGGTTAAAGCTTCGTTTCATTTTAGTAATTCGTCTAAAAAGGTCTAAAAGTCTTTTAGTTAGATTCCTCAACTTGCAAATCGCTCCAAGCTCCAAGGCGGTGTTGTATCATTACTTTTAACTAAAGTCTACATCATGATAAAAACTATAATGAACATTATGAAACGAACGAAAGAATTGTTTTTGATATTTCAGTAAGCTAGATCGCACTATCTCAATTACTCAAATCGACACGTTAGATATGAGGCAGATAATTCTGCCTTAAAATAAGATAGATAAAAATATTGAACATTACATAAACTTGAATTTTCAAAAACATAATATTTTCGAAAGCCTCCAAAAGTTTCTTAGCAAAAAGCACTATTAAAACAAAAGACATCAACGCATTTCTTCGAATGCATTTTTTTTGCTTTTTTGGTAAATTAAAGTATTTTCTACATTAAACCTTCGTTTATCTGTCCCCCTTTGGTGACCGACTCCTGTTCCCGTCACGCCTCTGTTCTCTAAGGGCGGAGGTGTGAGAGCTGTCTTGTAGTAAACACAGTTTGTCGGTTTCAGGACCATGTCATAGGGTGCGCTATCACTATTTTCCAGATATTGAAACTTTACTGCAAATTTAGTTTAACAAAATTATCGCACATAAGAATAGAAGTACTCTAATGTAGTATTTTCCAAACTATGTCTCGCGACCCACTGGTGAATCGTGAGTGAATATTGAATGGGCCCTAAAAAAGCCATGCTAAAGCTATGATGACAGAAAAGGAAACAAATATATATTTAATTAAAATAGCACTGCTTGTTTTTAATCAATTTAAATTGCAACTTTAATTTTTTTTATTAATAGTTCATCATTCCTACTAGTTAAGCCCCCCTTTTCTTCATGACAGCCAAGAGGTCAGTCGGCGGGAACTTTGGAAACCACTGTTCTAATGTAAAACAAAGTTAAATTTGTTTGTTTACAAGTTTGTAAAAGGTACTCTCTGGATGTTACAGTAGGTAGGTAATCAGACCAGTAGGTCCGATTACGAAATTATTTTCTTGAAAGAAAGCTATTCTATCGCTAGTGATTTGTACTCTTTATCGCAGAAACATGCATGGTTCCTGTCATACTGTGGGACAGACGAACAGTCCGCGTGAAGAAGCTAGGAGGAAGCGAGGATCATCGGCAATGATACGCTCATTAAGTCAAAGCTCCAAAGCCTTGAGCACCGACGACGAGTTGCCAGTCTTCTGTCGGTTATATTTCGACGAGTTTGCGACGGAATTGCACAATTTAATTCCGTCAAGCCCGTTCCATCGTAACGGCGAAGCGCCACCGTTACATGGTGGACATCCCGCCCATACGCACATAACGGTTTGGGAACACTTTAATTGTGCGTACATCTAAGAAGACTAAGTGGAATTCCCTGTCGGACCCTGTGTTTCCTGATAACTACAACTGGGGGTCTTTAAGTCAAGCGTGAATAGATTACTATTGATTATTATAGATTGCAAGTTTCTTCCATCTTCGAACACATCATCGCTTACCATCAGGTGAGATAGTGGTCAAACGCGAGCCACCAATTATAAAAAAGGTGGTACAATATTAACCTGACTACTGCTGATGAATTTCTCTAAAAAGGCACATTTTCAATCTCTGGCAAGTTCATGTCTATAGATATTATCTGGTTAGATACTGAGTAGACGTATGAAGTCGCAGGCTAGGGCATAGTGAGGTATATATAGTGAGGTATATATGAGTATATTTTTTGGGGTATATGGTAATATTAGTATGTTCCATAGTAGGTACCTATATTCGCGATTTTTCGATCCAATTTAAGCATAAAAAGTTATTTTAGTGCGACATCTTATGCTGAAAACTGATGATAATGTGTGGTAATGATAGTGTGTGGTGATAATGGGTGTGTGGTGTGTGTGTGGTATTTAGCATCTAAATACCATTTATCAAGCTACAAGTTTACCTGTTAAGCGTGGGTCTGGAAAACCGTATCCTTCTAGAGAGACACACTATGACGTTTTATTGAAGAGCAATGTTCAGTTGTGAATATTTACGAGCCGATTTGATTCTTTTTGCATACTTCATTACTAATTATAACTTCGGGCGTAAATGTTAGCCTTCAACTTTGCATATTTGAGTCGTTCTATCGCCGATCGAAATCTACATACTCTAGTGTAGAGTTTACAGCGAAGCCCCGTGGAAATGTGGATTAGCATAGCTTTTTATAGACAAACCCACGTTAAGCTCATCATCAATCAGCTAGAGTTGCGCTTCAGTGGCACAACTGAACATGACTAAACCGGAATTGTTTGGGTTAATATTGTTAGAAAATTTGGTGGCACGGTCAGCGCAGTGTCACGGTTGAGCGTTCGGCTCTTGCGCTGCGTGTCGCAGGTTCGATTCCCGTACGGAAAAAAGTATTTGTATGGCCTACAGATAGTTGTTCCTGGTCTGGGTGTCTTATGTATGTGAGTTTACATGTTTGTGAACGCACCCACGATACAGGAGTAATTCCTAGTATGGGACCACGTGGTTTTAAAACACAAAAAAAGGCTACATTATAAAAATTATGAATTAACTCATTACAATATGGAGTCTACCTCCAAAGCAGATTTGTCTAACAAACAGGAACCTGCTAGCATACTTCAGGTAGCATCGAATTCAACCGAAACCTACGTTTCAGATCTGGCAACAGTTTCTAGACGGCGTCGTGATGAAATTCACAGACATCGTGTAATAGGTACATTGTGACGTCAAAATCGACTGAATGTTCGGTCGGGGCCTCCGCGCTAAAAACTATCAAAGGTGATAATGAGATACGCAATAGTTCGCCTCTAGGTAGGTACCGAGTCAGACGGGCAAGTCGCTATCAATTTGCAACTGCTGCTGACAACAGGAGCCATCCTCTTCCAATCATGGTCGACGTATGTCTACATGTGACTTATGACTTGTGTTTCCAATGACTTATCGTGATGCGACAATTTTCTTCGCAGTGCCAGAAAAGGCGCAAATGTCGCGCCTCTCATACTTCGAACTTCGTGACAAAACCAGTAAAGCAGTTCTTTTTCAAATGAGTGTCGTCCAATGGCGCAATTAAAGGGCATCATCGCGTTTAACCATTTCAAAAACTAGTGATGTAAGGTTAGTTATGTGGTAAATATAAAATAAGCAATGGTCTAACGCTGTTGCGCAGACATACGCAGCGAGTGCGTCACTCACACGAACCCCCACCGTTTTTACAGAGGTACACAGACTACCTTTAAGTATGAAGTAGACGAGCGCGCTGAAATGTAACTAGTTTAACTGACATACGCCCAGAAAAAACATCTGCGCTATGAGTAATTGATACGGAGCCAGGGAATTAAAACCGCGTTTAAGAGACGTCTTCAATCTGTGGTATAGATAAGCAAAAATAAAAGTCGTCTCGTTCTAAAGACAACAATCATTATCAATAACAATTTTTGTACAATTGGTGTTCAGCTAGGGGTAGACCCATACTGGCAGAATAAGCTTTTCTCATATTCTCTCCAATAGACTCTTCGGCCCGTTTTTATCTTCTTCTTCGGAGAGTTTCCATACTCGGATCTTTTCGCGACCCCATACAAAGAGAATATACCTAAGTCAGGATAGATACCTACTGCACGAAAATGTTTCAGGTAATTTAGAAAGTCAGGGTACATCGAAAGTTTTTCAGGACAACTTCAGTAGGTACCAGTAACGATATTCTTGAAACAATTTATTTAAGGTTTAACGATTTAAGATCTATGCAGCATCATCTATGCACCTCTTTATCTAGACATAATTCACTCATTTAATAATGATTTCCAACATATTGAAATATTTGCTCTTTCTACTCGTACCTACATAACTCCAAAAATAATGTAAGTAAGTACTATAAACACTCAGTGCGTTTCTATTTGTTTTCATGTCTTATTTTCTATTTATCCATTGTAACTTTACTTCTGTTTTCCTACTTAGCAGCCAAAAAGCAGCTTAAAATATTTTTTTTATATATCTGTTGTAGTTTTTAGGTTTTAGTTTAAGTCGCATGCTGTGCAAAGATCTTTTATGAGTATATTCCTTGGAAAATGTTGTTGGTCACATATTTGACCATGTTC
Organism: Polia nebulosa; assembly: GCA_951329385.1. Lineage (NCBI taxonomy): Eukaryota > Metazoa > Arthropoda > Insecta > Lepidoptera > Noctuidae > Polia > Polia nebulosa. Next base: position 12,689,539 of record OX589599.1, on the reverse strand, counting down.
TTTTGTACTGTTGTCTACAAAATTCACTGTTTGTTTTCCCTTATAAATAAAAGAAAATAGCTTATGGTTTTGTTTCTTCGTTTTTTGACAGCGACTTCAGGAATTAACGTTATTTTGGACTTTATTTTTTTGGACGTCTATTCTATTTTTTGTAAAAAGTTTTTTTATTTTTCACTTGTTAGTTGTGGTTCCCCATTAAATTGTGTTAACAATATATAGACAAACGATCGCAGGAATCGCGAGTCATTTGCTATTAGTTATTGAATAGTTCCACTATCTATATCCAAAGATCTTCATCAGATCCTAATGTACTTACTATATATTTCGGATCGCCAAGATGGATCGAGCTACAATCAGCCATTAGGTGGGTCTGTGTAAGTATATCGTGCAATAAACAACAATGGCTAGGCAATACAATAATACACTTCACTTGGTACAATAAAATACTAGTAGCAACAAAACGTAGGACAGTTCCGATGCTTCTTCACTCCGTGACTCTGAGATTAAGTTTGCCCAACTAGGCGGGTCCTCTCCAACCTCGAAGTCAAACGGAAGCGCGCCAACTGTAGTGTTTATAGTTGCCGCTAGGTAGCGTGCTTCGTTTTGTTGTCAATTGACTAAAGGATGCCATCCTGCGAAGACACGTCCTCGTGTTTTAATCTGAAACAACATAACCACAGCACAGTATACGTTCGGCCATGCCCGACATTGATTCAAACTGTGCGTTACTATTTGCGTACTTTTAATTAAATAAATTTGGACTCTAAAGATTGTTTTCTTGACTAATGACTAGAACTAGAAATGACGTAATTCATCATTCTACTAACTTCCAAAATAGTTTTGCTATTTTGGAAGATAGTAGAATGATGAATCAGTTCAAAACAATTAGGTTACAAGTTAAATAGTAGACAGGGACAGCAATTAAAGAACAATGGAGCCTCCACGAGTGCATTGAGGGCAATAAGCCTCCATACCTACCTCCTATGCTGACTAACTAATCTTTCCATAACGACATGAGAGCTTTTAATGCAAGTATTTAAGTAAATTTATGCCGATAGAAGATAAGGATTAAGGGTCTCATTGTAAAACTTGGACCTATTTTATTATAATGCAATAGATAGCTATTAATTCGTATTTTAAGTATTTTTCTTTGAAATAATGCATCAGTCTTATGTACACTACTTAACTATATTATTGTCATAATCTAAAAATACAAAAATGTTAACATCTTTTTTTTTCACGTCCCTGGAATGAAAAATCTCAGTGATTATGTTTAAGTAATGAAACCCCTAAGGTTTTATTTTTTTTTTTGTCATGTCAGGTAAAATGTAGTATGGAAACTTGCCATTGTTCTTTGCAACATGACAAAAGATTTAGAAAAATAAAATTAAAAATAATAAATCAAACTCCAAGTACCTACTATTGAGGATTATGTTCATTGTAAACCAATTTACAAAGCCCCAGGTATATCATTCGAGGTCAACAACAGACACACTATTCCTCTTGGGAATACCGAGACAATCCTTGACTCTCTGGTCTTTGCTTCTAGGCAGCACCCGATCATACTACCCAGAGCTACCGCACTCCGCATACCCATGGACTACTTATTGAGCAGATACCGATTTCCAACGGGCTATAGCTATGATACTCTGGTACGTTCTCCGAGTCTTCGAATCTATGATTTTTGCTTCTAGGCTAAACCCGACTATACTACCCAGAGCTACCGCTCAGCGCGTACCCACGACTACTCATTGAGCAGACGCCGATTTCTAACGGGCTACGGCTACGATACTCTGGTACAGTCTCTGACCTAACGAATCGAGAACCCGTGCATCTCACACAAGCAATTCAATTCTTGTGTGACTCTACCTCCTCTACCTCATCTTCTTCAACAACCTCAATTGGTACTTGGCCCTCAGGCATTTTTCTAACGCGTCTTGTAGGTACGCTTATTAACCAACGATTTTAAAAGGTAACGATCTCCGTCTAGGATCTCCACAATCTGAAATGGTTAGATGACCATTGGCATCTAATTTTGTTTCGTTACGCTCTTTATTTTGTATTAAAACGAACTCACCGATTTTTGATTTTATGTAGTAGGTTTTTTGAAAACAAAAGCACCTGCAACGAAGTATAATATTTATAAACAGACTGCGCGTTGCAAAACACTTGAATTTAAATCAATATCACAAACTATTTGCTTGTTATTATTATTATTATTATTATTATTACTAACCAACATTATTCTTAACAGGGTAGGAATCATTTTCGTTTCACGACTCTGTTAAGTTCAAATTAAAACTTGACTGGTAACCATAAAAGGTTTGAGCTATCAATACAAGCAGATGTAATATTAAATGTGATTGGTATCTTATTATTTTCCTGGAATCGAACCAGTACAACAAAAAATCTAGTAAGGTACAAGGGGTCAAAATAATTTCAATTTTGACGGTAGTTGTGAATAACTCGAAATATTACTTTTGATCGGTTGATTTAAATATTCCGTCATTTCGCTTACGGAAACAATTATTTTCTGAATAACCTTTTACAGATGGCAATATTTACACTCAGTTTGGCTTTGCAAATGTTACATTATGCATTGTTGCATTATGTTCAGAAGTTGTCACGTTTTCCTGACAGTCAACGTTACGGTGACCAGGTTTTTTACATTGAAAATTAATGGGCAATTGACCTGAAGACGATTCCGGTGCTACTAAAAAACAAATTAAAGAAATCACATTTTCAAATCCTTTAAATTTACGCGTAATATTTTCTTTTACTAAAGAACACTATGCACCCGAATCATAAACAATGTACCCGATCCCGCTTGACCACGTATAGGCAAACTCACTTCTCTGCGGGGGCTGTCTAAAAACTTTTTTAACTTAAGAGCTATTCCTCATCTTCATCTTTCCGCCTGACCGGCTCTTTGACAGTTCAAAAGTGTCTGTAAATGGCTTGATTAAAATAAATGTTTTGAGGTTGATTCTCGTGAACTAACAAAGCCTTTAATGCGTCTTATCGGCACTCAGATGAAAACTTATACCACAGAATAAGGTATGAACGAAGCCCGTACGCACGCCTTAGCTACTTGCACATCCATTTAAAAATCTTAGTAAGCAAACCTAGTATAGTGAGTATCAAGTCCAAGTACCACTAACAGTCTTCAAACTCACATTAAATTTAACAACGAAAACCAAAGACCAGGTGTCTGATTAACGGTCAACAGCTATTTCATAGCTCAGCTATACACAATTGCTACACTTGCACTTCCCCACGGGAATGGCGAGTTCTATCTATTGACTATACCACCCAGAGCTACCACAACGACACCCTGGTACAGACTCTCCAGTCTATACCACCCAGGGCTATCGCTACAATACCCTGGTATAGTCACCAACCCACTGAACTCAAAAGCTGTTCACACATACTAAACTGATGCCAATTCATCATCTATTTCACACAACGTCAGTTGGTACGTGGGCTCGAATATCTTCCTAACACGATCTACCCTTGGAACTCAAAGATATCAAAACATACCGACCTCAAATCTATGCACGTTGGTGATTGCGAAAAGGTAAACAATTAGGACTGGTAACATTTGTGTGAAAGAGCTTCTTTCTCGAATTACTCTACGTTCATCCACGAACCTCGTATACGGTCGCCGCTGCACTATACGGTTTGACTAATCGAATTTTTAAGTCGCCTGTATTCACTCGAGTAGTTAGTATTCCCGTAATAACGTAAATTATAAAAGTTTACTCACTAATTATTAATTTACTCTTGACACACTAATTTACTCTTGATGTCATTCGAAAAATCAGTATCATTCGCACTTAAATCAACCGTTCGCGTTGTAGTAATTATTATTTAAATTTTTCACCATAACACTACCTACTAGTAAAACTCCGTTAGGTACTTCAGTAAAACTGTGCGAACTGCATGCACTCCAACACGCACCAGTTTCGCGCGGTCTATCCTGCGCAATTAACCTTTACACGGACGTTCTTTCCGTTATGATAAAAACAAACACGAGTAATCGCGCGCGAAAGAACGTCAGCTTAAAAGACTTCAAAAAGATAATCGCACACGATTGAACATACAGGCATTCCCACCCGCAATCCTGTACGCTCCTGAGAACGCGCGATAGAGTTGCTGTGTAAAGGAGGCTAATAACATTATCTAATAAAACTACCTTCACTTTATTTAATGAAAGGCCACTAGACGTCATGTTAAAAAAAAATCCTAAATTCAGTATTTCACGCGCAATTATTATGTCACTGTAAATAATTATCCAGTAAAAAGTGCAATAATATCTCAAGAAGGTAATAATAAACAAAATTAAACTTGTTCTGTGCTGAAACCGAGTGTTTGGTCAATACCAGTAATAACAAAAACTTTATTAAATTCATTGCCACTAAATCGCGCACCAATTCTTTCTGTATCCAACGAGAATTCAGCACCAGAGTCATAAGAAAAACGAATACAGCTCACACGTCGTGTAGACAACTCGTAGAAGGTTTCGCGACACATGCGACTACCCGCCGCTCGGTGCACGTGCCGCCTGCCACCTGCGCAGCCCACCACCAGGTTGCCGCCCGCGCTGCCCGTGCACCGGAGCCTGATGCGTCCAGGCTTGTCATATTTGTAGCAGATCCAGGTCTTCGCTGCTGGCTGCTGCACCGTTTGACGCAGTCCTGGTGTAACAATGGCTAGGCAATAATACACTTCACTTGATACAATAAAATACTAGTAGCAACAATACCTAGGACAGTTCCGATGCGTCTTCACTCCGTGACTCAAAGATTAAGACTGCCCGACTAGGCGGGTCCTCTCCAACCTCGAAGTCAAACGGAAACGCGCCGACTCTGTTAAAGCACGCCAACTGTAGTGTTTATAGTTGCCGCTAGGTGGCGTGCTTCGTTTTGTTGTCAATTGGCTACCGGATGCGACGTATAAGTACTAAAACCTTCCTTGAAAAAAAAACGCATCCTAATCGGATCAGCAGTTTTCAAGAAAATCGCAGACAAACAAGTATACATACATTACATACATACATACGGGTCGAATACAGAACCTCATTTTTTGAAGTCTGTTAAAAATAGCTACTCTAAGTATAATATACCAGCTGTTTGTATAAGGAAGTACCTACCTACCGCGCCTCAGTTCACAGCTTATCTCATTCATACTCTGTGATAGTTACCGTCTAGAAGCGTACATATTAGATGTAGATCAACGGCCTAGCCGAGGTTATGAACGGCGAACAATATATCCGTGACGTCATCAATGTGAGCTGAATCCTTGTCGTACCTTCAGAGTTCAGACATTCCGACCAGCACATGGGAAACTGCGATGTTCAGACAGATACAGTTTTATAAACATCGGAAACCGATAAATAGGATAAAAAAAATTGTAGTGGATCTAATACAATTTTTTTTCAGATTCCAAGTGGATAAATATTACTTTCGCTAATTAGCTCTGTCTATGCAAATCCAGTTTTTATTACTTTAATTCAACGTTACCTAAGTATATTTTTTCAAATGAAAGTCGCCTGAATAATACCGAATAATTGCCTTTTTCACCCCTTCCAGAAAACTTTGTCAAAATCATGAACTAGCAGACGCATATAAATGCAGTACACTTTTCCAAACACTTCCTCTCAAATATTAATTATTATTTCATCATTACATTCATTATTTCTTTCTCTTTATTTCTGACACTATTAAACCACAGACAAACACTTTAAACATGCATTAAACTCCTATAGAACCAAAATATTCTTCTACTCTCATTGAACGGTTTCCTGTACAATTAATATTAATATCGGATAAAAAATATCAAAACCGTGGAAAGTGATTATAAAGCTGATAAGTACCAGCCGTCATCTTTTCAATCAGTTGAAGCTTTATCCGTCTCGAGGTAAAATGAATATATTGATAATGTACTTTATTTTTAGCAACACAAGAACTGTTTTTGTTTGCATGATACTCCCGCAGTATATGCTAAATTCCCAGACAGGTAAGTAAGCTAAGACAAATACTGCACTGACAATGAAGTGTTTTAATAGTTTGATGTGTGCACGACTATTAAGGATAGTCCTACCGTACTTCTCTCTAAAAACTTTCTTTTGACCAATCTTTATAAAGAACAAGGTTTATAAATAAAAAAAACTCACAAATTAATTTAGAGTGGTCATGGTTTCCATTTATTATTCAATTATAATACATAATTAAATCGATTCATTTGCATCTATTTAAAGCGTGATGACATCATGTCTTTAGATATTGTATTATGTATTTATGTCAAATACATGTCTTAAGTTTATTTGAATCATGTGCGCGTTCTTTTTGTAAAAAGTTTCAAGTAATTAGTTAAGATTCACACCCTTCTTTAATGTGATGGTTATGATGCTATCATATTGTACATATTGTTACAGTAATTAAATCATTACAAGTGAGGCATCGCTCGGCATAATAATGTGTATCGCAGAGTGCGCGGGCGCACTCGCAGCGAGTCGCGACAGGGAATACATTACAGCTCTCATTGCGTCACCGTTGTATCTGTGACGACACCACGTAAATCCCAGCGACCATCTCTATGTACACGCTTATAAATGAAGACGTAAGTTTTTCACTCAGTCGTGATATATTAATATAGTCTGCGGGCGAATTATGATGACACCCCCGAAGGTGTGACGTAACGGAATGATTAACTAAGTCAGTCTCGAACAGTGCTCGCTTGATGTAGCAGCCATAAGCAGCCAGCCAAGACCAGTATTCTGAGCCAATCTCATTCATTGCCTCCCCGCCGTCATGAGGTGACCTTCGAGTCAGTCTACCCATTTTGCCTAACTACATAATTCACTTTTTTATTTCATTCAACATGTTAATTTTCTTCGAGCAACAGTTTTAAATAATGTTCTAATAATAATTTATGATTATAGGATCTACCATCGGCTATTTCGATTTAGTTTTCAAAGCAGTGAGAATGCTTAGAATTTCACCAACTCTACATATCATTTCTATTGGATCACTTAGTTCTTGAATGTAGATGCTGATTACTTGCATCGTCATCACCAGCAATCAGAAGAACACTCAGAAATTCAGTAGCTATCAACCAACAGCCGTGAGAAATCCTGTAAAAAGAAAAGCCGAATCCGACCAAATTCAGCGGAAAAATAAAAATATGTTTCGACGATTGTGCAATAGGTATGTATGTAATAGCCAGTTCATCATATTATGTGAGGGTAGGGTATCAATCTAAATGACCAAACATTGAAGTGGAGAGTACAGCTATGTTTATCAGCTGCAAGCGGGCAGGCCAGCGCGGGCACAGAGTGCGCGGGCGCATAGACGCGGCCTTCTCATCGATATGGACATCGCGAATTCGCAGACAAATCTGACAAAAAACCAGTCTGAATATTTCGGTCGGATCTATTAGTGAGTGTGTCTTCGAGTCGAGAGGCGATAATGAGGAGTGCAATGGTGACGTCACGCGGGCGTGCGGTGCGGGGGAGGGGGGGCGCAGTGCGGGGCGCGAGGGAGGGGGGCGCGGGACACCGAGGACGCGGAGCCGTGCGCCCGTTCATTGTAGTTTTTCGATTATTGTTTAATTAGGGCGAAGCGGCGGCGGAGCGGCGGCCAGGGGACACCAACGCGCGGCCCGCGGCATTCACCTTTATGTAAATATTACTTTCATTTTGTTTTAACTTTTACAAATATTGATTACCCTGGTCAGATCCATGACCGGTTGTCAAATCCAAAAATTGTAATCGGTCAAAATAAAATAAGAAAACCAGAAAGTAGAAAATATTAAACAGTTCTGTTAGTCTGATATATTAAAACTGACTAAGAGATATCTCTGAAACGGTTGGACTATATTCATGTTCCAATCTGAATTACAAATATTACGTCATCATCCATTATCTACTCGCTTTACCAGGACCTCAGGACCGTTTATAGTTCTCAATAATTGCAAGCTACTGGAAAGTTAGAGCAGTCATTTCAATCAGCAATAGCCAAAACGAGACATTAAAATTTTCTCCACCCTGTAAAAATCTATAACAAGACTCAAAACGCTACCAATTGTATCCGCATACTGTTTCAAACTTTTCACCGCTGAAGATTTCTCAAAAAAAAAACCACTAGCGCAAAAGTATAGTATAGCTCTGTTCTATATAAATGGTTGCGGTGCAGACAGTGAATCGGTTGGTCGCGGCTGGCTCGCTATCTGCGGGCGGCGACCGCGCCGGGGGCCCGCGGGGTTGGCGGCGGCGGCGGCGCGCGGCGCGGGAAAGAGCGCGTAAAAAGGCGAGCGGCCGGCGCGCGCGCGGATCCGCCGTGCCCGCGCCTTTCACGAGGTCGACGCCCGCCGGGGGCCCGCCGAAACCGACCCCCGGCCCCCCCGCTGCCGCACCCCTGACCCCCTCACTCATTCCCCCATTTCGCCAAAAACCGATGCAGGAGCTCGGCCTGGTGGTGGTGACCACCGCTGCTGCCTCCTCCATGCCCATACCTAGCAGCCGGCGCTCCGTCTCAAGGTGAGTGGAGCTATACACACCCGCCCCGTGACCCTTTCAGGTATTGTCTTTCCAGGAACGTTGGCCGTTGAGTTCACCGCAAAAAATAAGATTAGCCCGATTGTTAGGGCCGAAAGAAAATCTTTTTTGACACACCTACTGTACACGATCATATAAAGACAGCGCTTCACCAATAAAATAATCTTTATTGTCGACCCGGAGGCTTTGACGTCGAGCCTACATGATTTGTGGTAGATCAGGCATCTAGTCTAGAGGACTCTTTTAGGACATTACCGTGACATTCGCAGCCACCGTGACTAATAGCTTGCGAGGCATTTTAAAGTAGACCAGGTTAACAGAATGACACAAGTTATTGCAAATCCGTAATGACGGCATGTCTGTGAGACATTCCAATGCGGTATTAGGAGTCCTTCTCGCGGCTGTAAGTAGCGAGTGGACGTGCGCACTCATCGACAGTATCCAGGCCAATGCCAGATTGCCAGCCGACACCGCCGTACCTAAACTAGAAAAGTATTGTCCTCGATGTTCCAAGCGATAACCACAATCGGGCTCAAGCCGAATTGCAACCTTATATACGGCGGGTAGAGTCGGTATTGCCGTGGCGTGCGGGCGTGGAGGTTGCGCGTGAGATATGTGAAGTCGCGGCATGCGGGTCGCGCGGCGTTCTCACGCTTTGAATATTCCTGCTCCCGGCTGCCCCCCTCCCGCCCGCCTGCGCCGGCGCCCCCTCGCCCCGCGCCACCAGCGGCCCTTCAATGACGTCCCCTGACTCCCACTCCCGACTGTCCTGACTCTAATTGAATGAACCTCACTAAGTCTGTTTACATCCGCGCGGTCTCCTTCGTCTACATTCACTACATACATACCCGTACAATGCTGCCGAGTGCCTTCACAATGGACTACAACATACTGCGCACTAGCTAAACGTATAGATTACTCCGAGTGATTTTAACAAAAAACTGAATCTCAATGCTATAGATAGGAATATTAGGAGATACGTGTTAATTTTCTTATCTCTACCGTTTCGAAACTATGAGTATAACGGAGTGCGCAATATCTGCTACTTGCTTCAGAGCTCCGTTCTAAACTCGTAGCTCGACGCCAAAACTTGTTCACAAAACGAATCTATTTAATATAATAGAATACTAGATATCTAAATAGAAAAAAAGACATCAAAATGCAGAGAACCGCGCATAAACAAAGACAGATAAAATGTCGTTCTTGTAGAGACAAGATGAATGAAACACGTATAAATTATATAAGTGGGAGCGAGCGGGGCGGGGCGAGTCGCTTTCCCATGCCTAGCTGCTACTACTCATTATTTTTCTTCCTTTCAAAGATCACAATTATTATTGACAACAATTCTTCTGGCAGCCTGGTATTAGTCACTGTGCGCCAGTACGCCAGTGCGCCAGTGCGCGGGATGAGTAACTCTCCCACGGTTCTTAGACACATCGTAACACTAATCATCCTTGACTTACATTTTGAAAATCGTACCTTTTGTGTGGGACTCAGTTTCCGTGAGAACTGAATACTTTAAATTTCACGCGGCAGCCTGGAAAGATTAATGTGGTGTTCAGAACAAAAGGACATGTTCCATACTCTTGTGGAAAAATTCCGGTTGAGTCTGAAGCACATACACATCAATACTAATGAATAGTACCTGATTTATATCCTAAATATTTAAATATATTGTAAATGTAATAAAATTGTTATATCTTTGAGAACTAAGAATAATTAAGTATTCTATATAAATCTAGTTTTTATTCGATAAGTATATGTTTATATCTTTTGAATAAATGTAAATCTCACTTAGAATAAAACCGCCTTCTTTGATTTGTTCTGTTGAATGTTGAGCTCGAAGAAATAAACCAACTGTAGCTAAGAAAACGCGAATGTTATTATATAAATAAATTTTATTAAATATCAAGTAGGGTTGCGAACAGTAGAGCGGCAGCAGTTTGATATTACTATTATTTGACTTGACGTCAACGAAATACCACCATGAAAAAGTTTTACTTATCGTAGCAATGCGAATCATACATGGCTAGAAACGGGAATAAATCTAATTGCTTTGAAGAAAGATAAATTAAATGTTAAAAAATTATTGCAAAGAAATTAATTAATCCTGGAATAGCGAATTTAGAATAACCCTAAATTCTACTTCATCACCACTCAAAACACATGAATCTTTTTCAGACAAAAGCATCCAAAAATAAAGGCTTATTATTAAAATATGCACAAGCCGTTATTATTATCAACAACACACATTCATTTATTTTAATAAAATCGTTGCTAAATTAAAGACAACAAATTAATGTTCTTCCGCCAAATTGCCGAATAGTTTGTTTTGTCTCACAGCTACATAAAAATATGGGAAAATGTAAGCTCCCACGAGACCGCTCGAAGCGCTGCCATAATCGCACGGTCAACAATTAGTAAACAATATGTATACAATCTAAAACCTAAGAAACTGTGTCCTGAGCTGTGTAAAAAGGAATTAGTTAGCGGATGTGTTATTAATGAGGCGATAGAAAATTGTTATAGATTGTAGATAAGTGTACTAATTACGTTGTTTAATCATGTGCCAAATTGACTTCTGCTCTGATTTATCCTGCCAATAAAATGAGCGTGGAACCCAATACAGAAATACGCTTGTACGATATGACTATATACAGAAAGCACAGTTAATAGAAATCTCTATTCCTAGACAGCACGTTTCGCCGAAAACTTTGTTGTTAGAAAACATTGTTTGTAGACATCTCGGTACATAGGAAGCACTGTTGACAGAAATCTCTGTTCATAGATAGCACTTCTTGCCGTAAACTTTTTCATAGAAACCACTGTTTCCAGATACCTTGGTTCACAGAAAGCGCCTCTGGAGAAGAAACTATTAATATTTATTATCGCTTTTCTGGCTCAGATTCAGACACGCATTATGTTAGCCGCTACGCACATTCTCTGTCCTAAGATGTACATGCCATGATCTTATCTGTGTTCGAAATATCATCTAAATCCATTCAGCCATTCAGGAGTGATTGAATAACAAACTTCTAAACATCTAAACACCAAACACACAAACTTTCACATTTATAATATTAAAAGGAGTTGGATGTTTTATTTATCTACAGTCACCACTATAGCTTTGAACCTAAGGAAGTAGTATGTGATGGTCATAGATTGATAAAATCACCCTCTAGGCGAGGCAGAGCGCTAGAGCGTAGCGACAAATTGATTAAACAAAGGGGGAAAGGGTGGGAGTCTATTGAAGGCACTTAAATTCTTTGTAACCACCATCTCATGTATAAAACCTGCTGTACATGTGTTGCAACAAGATTGCATTCGACTTTTTGCATTAGTTCTGGACGAAAACGTAAACAAAGTTGTAAACCGCTGTTAATGCCTTTTTAATCACTAAATTCAAATGAGTAGCCCTGGGATCAACATCCTGCAACGTTCAATTAGCCTGTGACATTGTAAGAAGTTCAATCGTCCCTTAACAAACTTTTGCGCTACAATCAGGTCCCAAAATTCTGTATTGTCTACGGTTTCCAGTAGTTCAGTTATCTTCACATGCCTTGTACCATCACTTGTAGCCTTATGACTATGTAGCATCAATCAGTCTTCAGGTTTTTACCACATTCTGATGTCGCGTAGACGACTATTCCTGAGGCACTGTGTGTGTGCAAGCACAGCATGCAGTCTGTTCCGGTCATCATATAAATTGTAACCTTCCTATGTAGGTGTGCAACCTGGCAGGCTTTACAAGCATCCAAGACTGAAAAGTTTGAAACCTACAGTTCCCTCGGTACTTCAAATACCATGTATAATTATGTCATTAAATTGCATCTAGATGACTTGAAAACCGATATACCTAAGCAAGGCTAATATATCATATAAATACGAACTATCCCAGCTATGTGGATCGTCGTGACGTTTGCCTCGTGTCGAATGCGCCGCTACCGAGCACGGAAGGCGACACCCTGCCTTCCGAGAAACGCAGCGAGCATCCCACTAGCCGACACACAACACTTACAACATGCTCTTCATAGATTTATCATTAGCATTCGATACGTTGTATCATTATCAAATGGGCCGAAAGACATCCTTTGGTAGATCTTTGGCTCTAGACTTTGGCTTTTCCACAGCCGATATCGCTTATTGAATGTCACGTTGTCTGGAGCCTCTCAGGGCTGGGTAACCCCAGTAATGTGAGGAGCAAGCAAATTATACGCACTTCCAGCGTTTAAACGAACTGTGTATTACCGACTCAAGAGTCGGTTTCAATGGGTAAAATAGTTAAATTAACCCCAGAGAAGACTAGGTATTAACAAAAGCATTCATCATTATTTGATCTATAATTTGAACAATCATAGAGTACTCGCAAGTGGAATAGTCTGGACTCGACAGCACGACCCTTAGTTGACATTTCATCGAAACGAAACCCAAAACTCAACGTCTGTGTCATTACATTCCTCAAGGTACAAGACAGTTCCAAGTTTACTTAAGACCTATTTCACCTCCTGCAGTCTGGTATGTGTTCGGTTTTCAGCCAATCTATCAGACTTAAAGACCTGAATAGGAAAAAAAGTGAAGGAGGTGAGAAAAGTGAGATGCAATTGGTCGATGTCATTAAACTCAATGTAAGTAGATGCAACATAAATCTTGGAACCATAATCGTAAACCCCATCAGCTCATGTTGCTAAATTGCTACATAGAGTATATGCTTTGTTGCATATATACGATTATACATTGCGATTTCAGAATCGATCCAACTCGTTTCTTTTCATTGCATTGCACTTTATCCTTGCAGTGGCGCTTGCCAAGAAGAAAATGATGTGCCAAAGGGTTCTTGGACTTGTTGCCTCTCTGAGGGAACTTCTCGTGGAGTAGACGGTCTACGATATTAATTAACAGCCAGATATACATGTCCTTTTTGCTATACATCAGCCGCATTTTCTTAAGACATTCACGCATATACTCGTACCTGCTTAGAGAGCAGTAAACACTAAATTCATATGTTCAAAATAAACAGAAGCTTGTTGATTAGTTGTTCTGTCAAATCTGATAAATGTGGAGATGCAATCTAAACTCAGATTTAACCAGTCTGTACCATGTCTCATATACAAAATGGTTTTAAAACGATATATTTGAAACGATTCTCTTGATTCCTCGTTTATAAAAATATATAAACGTATAAAACTAAAATTAGAATCTAGTTTCCATGTTTTCAGGTCAAATATGAATACTGTAATAGAAATAGATCTATTTTGTGTCAAAGTCAAGGATTTTATATCGAAAATCTGGAAGCTGATAATCTTTAAAATTATCATTACGGTCTGGCCTTCTCGTAAAATGTGTCTAAAACTAGTTGGAAACTGGAACAATGATACAATTTCTTTGAATTTTTCTAATTGTCACTTCCAAAAACTTGATTCGCGATCGTCGACCTGGGCACGAGGCTGGATTGTACCAATTTTACGTTTATTCTGTATCAAAATAACATTTCTCAATCATGTAAAAACGTTTATAAAACATTGTAAACATATCAAGATGCGTGTTATTATCCATTTATAAATATAAAACTAAACTCGACCTATAAAACTATCTCGGTGCGTTCGATATGTACGCGTTGTCCTAATTTCATACAAAATGAGTTCGCGTAGATATGGTACGCTGGCAGTGGTACACCGTACTGTAGGTACTCGGTGCGGTACTGTGAGCGCACCACTATATGATTGCCTAATTCCTTAATGACAACATTACAACAATGCTTCAGTGCGTTAATGTTTCTAACACATGTTACCATTGCTTTATGTTATTGTTCGTAATTGGGGCTGTTTCATTTTGATCTCAATGTTCAATTAAACATTGTTACAGTTTTGAATACGAAATTAACGTATGCTTTCTCTAAAATGTTATTGTTAGTAATTTTCTGCTGTGCAATGTCTACGTTATGATACAGTTTAATGAGTTCTGCTGGAGCCAAATATACTCTGAACTATACTTTTGAATGCATTGAGGTAGTACGTAGTTAAGTATATCTACTGTACTGTTTACTCATGTTTAATATAATATAATCAGCCTATAATATTCCCACTGCTGGGACATAGGTCTCCTCTCTGTGAGAGAGTGTGGGGCGTAATCCACCACGCGGATCCAATGCGGTAGATGTCACATGTCTTCGAAGTTTTGGTTCTAGGACATGCCGGTTTCCTCCGGTCTAGGGAGTAAATTAAAAAATAATTTTAAAATAATCTTAACAGTTCTTAATATATATTTAAAGAATATCATGTACAGATGGGGATATGCTTAGACTTTTGTGATGAAATCTTCAATTGATCAGACAAACCGGCAAGTTAAAGTAGGGGAAAGTGGAATTGAATGAAATTATTTAATATTTTTACATGAACGCCAGGTTTCAATATTTTAGAAAGAAATTGCCGTATTTTGCTCGCCGCCACCTCGAAGGTCATGTCACATGTAGCACCAATCAACAACACGGGATACAACACGGGAGGCGCACACAGCTCAAAGTATGGATTTTCAATACTTTGTGTGATTTTTATGTAATTTTATCGTAAATATAACTTGATGTAGCTTTATTTCTATCAACAATAATAGTAAGGCTTAAAATCACCCAAAAAGCGATGGAGCAACCAAGAATGAAGATATCTACAGGAGAACCAAAGTTAGCCCGAAGAATGGCAGGGTACATTGCTCGCAGAACAGATGGTCGAACGGGCCGAAAGGTTCTGGAGAGGTAATTTTAATTGTTTCTACGGGGCTATGGCGAAAAAACGATGTCGAGTAGCGAGATTGGATCATGTGAAAATTGGGCTCATGTGAAATGTACAGATGGACAGTACACATCAGCGGGTTATGAATATTTTCTCTGTCACTGTTGTGTCTGCCAGTATGTCTTTATTCCGCTGTTTTATTATGTTTTCGCTAATGTGTTTGTGTTTACCCCACTTTCCCCTAAGACATCTAATTAAAAAAAAATTTAAACTTCTGTTATCACATCTAAATGGTTAAATTTGATAAGTTCTCAGATAAAATAGATCTGGTTAAGATAAAATTCAAATCTTCATAAATATTCAATAAGCCAGATAAAGTGATTTTCAGACTTTAGTTAGTAGCAGAGAAACTAACTACAAAACATATCCATTAATCACTGCTGTCCATATGATTTGCCACTCAACACTTTACAACTACTCCAATGTTTAAAAGGTCCTGCGAATTGGAAATTATCATTTACAGTTAAATTTAAATTCATCATCCGTTACAGATACAGATTCGAAGCGTCATCACCAACCACGTACTTTTTTAACATTACCTACATCTTGAAGAAAGTTTTTGATGTCCTCTATTCTAAGTTGAAGGAATATAATTTAAGAAATAGTGATTAAAGTACAGCATTATAGTTGATATATACGCCTGTGCTAGCGGCGGTGGTGCATGGCGGTAGGGCGCGCGTAGGCCGCGCGGCGTCGCCACATGCGCGTATTTTTAACCCGTGGGGCCGGCGCGCTCAAGCTCACCTTTCGGTCTATTCCTGGCTGGCTTATTTTTAAACTTTTGTCTATATTACTTTCCTTCCGTCTGCTTATTAGTGGATGATTGAGATGCGTCGCAGGGGGCGCTCTTCTCAAAATATATCGCTATGATATTTCCGGTGTGGCGGTCCCGACCACGTGGCAACCGGGCCGTTGCTCGCTTTTGTCATTATAATATTTATAAATCAGGGGTGGTTCCTCCCTACTATCAAAATAGAACGGTCCTTTAAACTTAGCTCCGCGCCATGTGTGGTGACTTATCGAGAGGGAAGTATTTGTGGAAGATTAAGGTTGTTTTTCTATAACCGTAAATGGATCACAGCTAGCTAAATAGAGCTTTCGACGTGATTAAGATTTAGTGGGTAAATATTCTAAATTAAGATTTGTTTCTGTGAATAGATAGAGTAGATAAGGGTTTTTAATGTCTACAGTACCTATTTACCTCTCGCTGCGTTTTTTGATGCAGTTAACTAAGAGATGAGCGATTAATAGTTGTAACATACTGCGTTAGTTTGTAGTACGTAACCATTCTATTTTAATTGCTACTTCAAATTTTAATTAAAATTTATAATTGCCGTAAACTAACTGACGTTCTTTCGAGACCTATAAGCGCAAGATGCGTTTTCTAAAGTAACCAAATACGGTTGTACGATTGTTAGTTCATTAACTAACACCATATTTGTTAGTCAAAACGATCGTAAATGGTCTTAAATGCGTTGATTTGATATGACGTCTCTTGTTTACATTCTGTGACGCTTTCACTTAGAGAGGTTAAATAACTTTAGTGTTGGAGAAAAACAATCCGTGGTAAACAAGTTCACCCTACGAGTAATGATGCAACGAGGCAGTGTCGATGTCGGTCCGTTTGTGTTGCTTCTAGAGTATCTGTTGCAATTTGAGAAAGGTCGTTTATGCACAAAGTTAAGGCCCACGTTAAACGCAGACAAAGGCGAGTTACAAACGCGTTTCTTTGACGAGTACCTACTAAATAGTAGATACATATTTTGTCTTTGAAAAGTACTTTACTATTACAAACAGCTTTTTACTTTTACGGGCAATTTCTTAACTTTTTTGTAGTAGGTGTCTAGGTACTGTTAATTATTTCATTTGATGTCTGGTGGGCCCATTTTAGTTCGGCATAATAATGATTTCAGGGTGTTGATGAAGCTGCCTCGCTTCTGTAGCCCATCAGGGATGTTTGCGAAAATAAACTAAAATAAAATATCCACACGCATAGCTGTAATGTGCGTAAAAGATGTGCATCTTTGGAACCGGGTCGCGAATAAATTCGAAAGAGGTTACCGCGGCACAGACAACTGAAGGAACAAGGGTGGGTTTTAGTCAGTAAAAGTCTGACACGCCCTCCCGCTCCACTCAGAGTGGGAGAAGTCATTGGATGATTCCCAAAACTCGCGAAAACAAAAGGGTGCGAGCCAATTTCAACAGCACCTTGGGCATGATTGCTGTTAGAATGGACCGCTGTATTGTTAATCGTTGCTCCAGTATTTCGGCTGGAATACCTACTGAAGCAATGATTAATGATTTGTTTATGTGTAAACTAGCTAACCCGTCAGACGTTGTCCTGTCTTAGCTATGAACTGTCAAACGCACGAAATTTAAATAGTCGTTAAGTTTTCCGAAGTTTTCTAATTTTCCGCGCAACTTTCTTATTATTTTCTTTCATAAGAACCTTCTCCTGACAATAACAAACACAACAAAAAAATAATTATCTAAATCGGTCCAATCGTTCACGCGTGAAGCCGTGACCAAGGAAATAGGGATCCATTTTTATATATATATTGATAGATAATGTTGTTGTGTCACTAACATAATTATAAGTTTATTTTCTGTTACTAACCCTGTCAGTCTCTTTGTAACTCGAAAATAGAAATTAATAATAATACTTCCAAACCACTGAAAACGCAACCAAACCAACCAACTATTTGATCACAAGATTATATTACCTAAACAAAAACTGTTGTTATAATACGCTTAATTAGCCTATTAATGCTGTCCCACCGCTGGGACACAGGCCTCAGGCCCAGGGTTGGTGAATGTCACATATCTTCGAAGTATTGATTCTTGGACATGCCAGTTCCCTCACGATGTTTTCCTTCACCGTTTGAGAGCAGTTGTGATGAAATAATTTACACAAAGTAAAGTGCATGCCTGGGTTTGAACCAATGACTCACAACTTGTAAGTCGTTACCACTGGGCTACCACTGTTCTTTATCTTCGTTACATAATGCGGTATTATATTTTTTACACACATGAACTTCTGCATGCTTGAAAACGTCATGTCTGAAAGTCATCTAAAATGGTGCAGAAACCGACCTTAAACTGAAGAGAACTAAAGAGTTGAGTCTTTACCATCGCAATAGAAACCCTAACTCCTGTTGTACCTACACATAAGCTTTCTACAGAAGCTCCAGCTAGACTAAGTGACATTCTATCAGCGCCAACGATTGCGAATCCTTCCATAATATCTGATTGACATGCGCTACCAAAATGTCTCGTGGAAAATCACTATCGATTGACATGCGCTACCAAAATTCCTCGTGGACAATCACCATCGATTGGCATGCGCTACCAAAATGTCTCGTGGACAATCGCTATCAATTACTATGCTCTACCAAAATGTCTCGTGGACGATCGCTATCGATTGGCACGCGCTACAGGTCTGAAAAGCATTGACTCTAACTGTACCTGGCATAGATATGTGAGTATAGCTGGCACGTAATTCAAGTAGAAGTTATAAGTATATTTGCAGTTTCTAGCGCTTCTAACTCTTGTCTCATCACAAGAACAAGAAGTCATGCAGCAGTGGTAGAGGATCTTTGCCGCGAAAACTGTTTGAAAAGGGTTAGTTTAGATTCAAGTAAAACTTTGTCTGAAGTTCAGACCTTTTGCATAATTATTTAACATTGAATATGGGACGGCCAATACGTCTGCGTCCTATCATTCCAGGGATTATGATTTTTGGCGTGTTTGTAAGTCAGCACAGCGTAAAGCCTTCAACACAGTGAAGATACACTGATACTGGTATTTGTTCAGTAGCATTCGCATGAGGCATAATTGCAATCCTCCCCTACAAAATCTTTGATCTGATGGCTTGTACAACCCTCATGCTTGCACTATTGAATACCTACCTCGTAGGGTAGAAGCATTTAAGCCTTTTGGGAGAAAATGAAACGAAAGTTTAATGTACTTACATTGAACTTTCCAACATATTCTTGACTAGCATTCGCTCGCATTAATTTAGAGTTTGACAATCAATTCAGGTTCTTAATCGATATAGGAAGCATTATCAGTAATACTTATATATATAAAAAAAATACTCATAACACACTTCTAAAGTTTATAATAATAATATAATTCAAAAATGAAGCTAGATGGCGCTAGGTGTGTTTCTAAAAGACACGTAGCGCCGTCTGGCGTCCTAAAGCAATCGTGACCATAAAAAGTTATTGTTCTTTCCTTCTCGAACAGTGCTTTCTGGATGAAAGGTAACCTATGTCCTTTTTCGTACCTCTGACAACGTACATAAATGCATAATTTTATGATTGTTTCACTGGTTTAGACGTGAAAAGGTAACAAACAAACAAACTTACTTTCGCAAGGATTGGAACATGACCTCTTCATTATGGTACCGTCTATGTACCTTCATTTTCTCATGCATATGGCTGATTCTGGGACTCATTTAGTCGTTCCAGTTCTATTCAAATTCTCCCAATGAGTCAATCGTGGCTCTCTTGTTTCCTCTCTCATAATTACTATGTGATAATGTAATCAGGAAACAAATAGACGTTTCCTGCGTGCTGGGCGCCACATGTGAGCACCCTATCGTGACGTCCTCACGCACATCTGGGCATCGGAACTGAGCACATCTGTCACTCCCCACATCTAGCACCAGTCACCGTCCCATTTAACGACACACCGCGGTACCGTCGCACTACTCCCCAATCCCCACACTCTAAGGAACACATTTGGCCCACAAACTTCATTACATTTTTTGCCTCATCAAAATAGAAAATGAAGCTTGTTATGAATGAACGGCCCTTGGACGTGTCCTTGTGACTTATGAATGATTATTATGTGAATGAATTTGTTCGGGTGCGTCCGGGTCTCTCTCGATGTCCCAACTCCCAGACATGCCCACAGCCACACTCCACTTTTCAATTATACTTTTTGGTTCACTTAACTACCGATAAAAGTGCACTATCAATTCTTAAGTGACATTTTTATTGAAATGTTAAAGGCTCGCCTGGCTTTCTAGTTTGTACAATGTAAAATTGTTTATAAATAGAAGGACGAAGTAAGCATCGTAAAGATGTTTCCTTAATGGGTGCTCAAAGTACTTTACGCAGGTATCGAGACCATGGCAAATGTGCGCGCGACGTGTTTCCTAAAACGAAGTATGCTGGCGGCTAAGTACCCAGCTTAATGGGTATCAATGTCAGCGTTGCAGCCCGTCCATTCCCTTTAATGGTTTCACAAAAGTTTATTATCAGTTTTCGGAATTAAAAAAGTAATAACATTATAGGCATCCGTTTCCGTTCGGGGCGCACAAGTTTGAACTCATTTCGATATCGATTACCGACAGTCGACTACGGCCCCGTAGGTCTCAGATGTGAGTCACACTAGTGCGTCGAGCCAGGTTCACAGTCGAGTGTCGTGGTCGCAGTTCAGATAGTAAAGCGATATTAGGTAAAGGAGGTCCGGGTGTGATGCAGCAGGTACTGCAGATAGAATGCGCTGAGACCGTTCGACTGGTTTCTAACTCAATGTCGTGTGGAATGCAGGTGGCGGGGAAGGGCGCGAGGCGGGCGGCGCGGGCGCATCGGACGGTGTTGTCGCAAGTGGCCGCCGCACTTGTCGGCGCGTTTGACTGCCGGAGATATTCGGCGCGGTAACGGGCCGCGGCCTTCCTGGAATTGGTTACCTGTCGCATTCCTCCGGCGGTCGCCGCAGTCGCAGCGCTCTCCGCTCGCTCGCTTGCGCCCCGCGCCCGCGGGCCCCTGGCCCCGCTCCCCCGTGCCCCCTTGCCCCCGTGCCCCCGCTGCATAGCGATGCAACCTCTAATCGTGCTCGCGTTCCTGCAACACGTTCGACTTTGTCACACGTCCTTTGCGATAACATGAGCAACTTTGTGGAATTCGCATCGCGTACGTTCTATTTATAGACAATTTGATGTTTTCATTTAGGATCCAAGCTCGTAAGAACTTTACTACTCAATACAGTAGAGTTAGCTGTATGTAATGACTGATCTGAAACATCATTTGTAAAATAACGCAAATAAATCTAGCAACTGTATATTAGAATTTAAAGATTACTCATAAACTAAATTGTACGCTTTCAGAGATAGTTTCATTAAAAGTTGTCTGCTCTACGGAACCTTTAATTGTTAAAAAAAACCGGACAAGTGTGCGTTATGTTAGTTCTATTATATATATTATATATAACATGCGGATTTAGAAGGGCTTTATGTTTATTACTATGAACATCTTAATTGAGTTCGCGGTTTTACGAAAACAAAAAAACCAAGGTTTATTTTGACAATTTTACGCGTTTACTACACGTTTTAAATAATAAATAATTAACAATTTCACCTTAGTAATTATTTTCTAAGAATTTTAGAAACCTTTTATCAGTTGGGCGACTATTACTCTAAAACCAACAGAGCTAACTTCGCCGTGATAGTTTTCCTATAAAGTTCATTATATATACTGTCATCACGAATTTATTTAGAATTTTCAAGCCCATAGTTTAGCGTTTGGGGGCGGCGATAATAATAATAATAATAATATTTTTTATTGCCATAGTCAAGTTACAGAAAAGTGTGAGACCCTGGCTCCAGAGCTAGGCAAAATTACCTGTATTTCAGGAGCCAGTGACTTCTTCCAATTTTAGGTTACACTAAGCAAGTCATATAAGCGAAACTGGTGGGGATGATCGACTCGATCAAAAAATTTCACTTTAAAATGTAATATTTCGCAAACGAATCACTAAATCGAAAACTAGTCTATCTAACCCCAATGATTTTGAAAGCCTATCCAACGATACCCCACACAATAAGAAAGCCTATCCAACGATACCCCACACAATAAGAAAGCCTATCTAACGAAACCCCACACAATAAGAAAGCCTATCCAACGATACCCCACACAATAAGATAGGCGAGAAAAAAAAATGTTCATTAAATCTTTTTCAAGCTTTTATTATTTCGGTAACGTCGCGTTATTATATCCATGCAAAATTGCAGCTTTCTAGTACTATTAACAGTCTCTTAGCTATGCCTCGGTCGGACAGACGGACAGACCGAAATTATAAGGGTTAGGGACTATGAAACCCTAGAAACATAAAAAACATATTTGTCTACGCTCTGATTTTGTTTAAATTCTTGTTTACCGTTAAATTCTTGATTAACCGTTACAGGAACGAGCAAATAACATTTGAACTGGTTGACATCCCGAATGTTATCAACTTTTGCTTATTTAATTTCCTATTTATTCCGAGTGTATCCTTAAAAAATTTAAAAAATGCAATTTTTTTTTAAACAATTTTAATAAAGTACAATTTCAGGCTCTAGTGAGTGTTTTATGTAAACGTCGCCGTGTCCTATACTAAACAGTTGAGACCAGCAGAACGGCGCGGTTCAAACTCTGACACTTACGTCACGGGTTGTAAATAATACTTAGATGATCGTGATCAGAGAGAAATCATGATCACAGTGCGCATTTATGCGCATTTTTTTACTTTACGATTCATAAATTGATAACCTCGTCGTCGGTGGCAGTTGGTGGGCCTCACGCACACACGTGCGTGTCTACGCTCTAATAGATCTCACTCACACCGCCCAAACCACAGGTTACTATCATCCTCCATATTTTCTTCAATTGCGATTCATATACGACCAGTTTTGATCGAACGTCACCGCCGCGACCAGAACATTCCACGCAATGTAACTCGCATTGCTGAGGCCTCTGCACGATCCTCGCAAAATGGCAGCAACATACCTACGGGGCGCAAGTGCACATGTGTGTGTGTAACTGCTCATATAAATGTGTGTATTTTATATATGTACAACCATTGGTTCACGTAGCCGCGTGTGCGTAAGGAGGCCGAACTTTCCGAGAAAAGTTTTCAGTCCCCGTCGCCGTAGCTCGCTGAAACTATGCCAGCTCGGTCTCTCTTGTCAAACAAGATGGGTGGGGACGTGGGAATTGGACGAGTTATTAATGAGAAATAATGTGATTATGAATTAATATTGGGTAGATGTTGTGTGGCGTGCGTTAGGAGGCGTGTCGGCGTGTGTGCGGCACCCTGGCGGCCCCCGGTAGGTAGCCGCGGCCCGCGAGCGCACGCCGCCAACCGATTAGGGAAATTGACTACGCACCTACTCGCAATCTATTGTTTTAATTGGAACCACCACGCAAATGTAAAGAGTTTCGTTTTAATGAGTTACCAATCTCATTTTCCGCACACATTGTGTGTACCTAAACTATCGTTGAACGTCGAACGTAACCAGGAAACAAAAAATATTATTTAAGGTCACTCCGCATTCATTTGTGAGTTTTATTCCATTGATTCATCGTTATAATTGTACTTACTGGTGAATTATACATTATTTAGGCACAATTTAAAATGAACAACATATATTGAATGAGCTATCTATTTGAATTCTTCTAGATAAGTTGTTAAACATCTATCTTGATAGATATTTTAATATCTGGAAAGCTATTAACATTCTTTGAAATAAGTGCCTACTTATTTTAGTTCAAATAAATTTTACATAAGTACATGCCGAGGAAAACTATTTAAAATACCTTTTCCACTAAAAGTAAAATATCAAGAGTACCTAAACATAATTAATTAACCACATCATCAACTCTTACAATATTTAAATAACTTACGATTTATTATCATATTATTGATACCAACTTATTTTACTCTAAATCACAATTTCCAAGATTAATCTTGTGAAAATTGTTCATTAGTAAAAACCTTTTATATGTAGTTTCCAAAGCTCAATAGTAGTTTTAAGAAAAATATAGTGCTTTGAAAAAACTCATTTATTGATGACAATTGATTAAAAATTTTACAAAAAATAAACTTAATGTTAAATAATGTTAAAAAAAACTTAAATGTTTAATAAATCTCAATGTCGCATCATAACTACTGTAAGTATAAGAATAAATAATCTACGTAATAAACAGTTCTATATTTCAAGTACTTACATTGCAACATGATGCATTAAAAAACCAACATTTGAAAAATAACACATGAAAATTACTCTGCGAGAAAGAAAACAATACTAATATAATAAATAAAGAAATACTTTATGAAGTTCCTTGTGCGCATCTGACCGATGTTGCACCGTAGCAGCGTAGCGCGTAGCACGCAACGTAGCGCGTAGCTCGCGTACGTAGTGCGTAGCACGTTATGCTACGCTAAACGCGTAGCACACGTTATGAGTTACAGTGTGTGTTACAAAAGGATCATTATTCATTACTGATAGGAAATTTTACTAATTAAATTGAATAATAGAGCTGTTTAGTGTGTGTGTAGTGTCATCATTGTTATGGAATATTGTCACTAACGGCTTTTGAACTCGGGTAAGATGTGCTGATCGCGTTCAGTCTCACTGGTGAAATTCATCCTGTTGATTTTCTGCACAAGTCATAGAAAAAATTCAAGATGCAATCAAGTGTATGACGCAAAGATACAGCTAATATTAAAAAGTTAACACATATATTCCAATCTGTTATCATCTTTATATTTCATAATACAAAATCCAAACCCAAAAGCCCTAGATAACTGATAAAATAGATAATAAGTATTAGCAAATTAATCACTAGTATATAAGCGATAGGGAGCAGTAGGCGGATGATTAGCGGTTATATACCTAGGCATTGTTGTAAAGGACAGCTTATTTACCAACTATCTTTGTTTTTTATCGAATACATATAAATTTTGCCAGCGAACGATTTACTTGTCTTTGCATAGATAACAAGAGATAATATCAAGCCTGACCAATCAATAGATATTGTTCGTCATTGTATTACTCACTCTAAATCTAATCTTAACTGTTTATGTATTTTGTTATGTACTGTATTATCTTAGCTTAGGATTTAGATATCAAAAAATATGCCTAAAATTGTATTGTAGATAACTGCGTTCTGCATGTATAAAATGTGTTGAAGGCAATCAGCGTTAAATTCTGGTGCTTAGAAAATCACCGTAAGGTGAAAGCTCCACCCTAGCCCGCGAAATTCAAATTTTCTTACGTTTTTTGCAATTTGCAGGTCAGTGTCAGGTTGTATCTTGGTCAAAATTTGATTCGCGGCCGTAGCAAGTATGTATCTCTACAAATATAATCATTAAAATCATCAATATAACTCTCTCAGTTAGTATTAGTGCTAAATGTAGTATTTAATGAAATTATGACATTTTAATAATTACAGTGCTATAAATACATACTTGCTACGGCCGCGAATCAAATTTTGAGCAAGATACAACCTGACACTGACCAGCAAATTGCAAAAAACGTAAGAAAATTTGAATTTCGCGGGGTAACCTGGAGCATCCACCTTAACTTCGTTATTTTTATGTTAAAATTATATTTTATGTTTATTATTCTAAATTAAATTTCTAGTTAGATCAAAATGTAAAAAATGTTTTTAAGATGTAAGTGCAAACAGAGAGGCAACAGGGATGTCTACTTTATAATGTAGGGATAGGAAAATTGTGCATGATTTCATTCTACTCAATTTTTTTTCTTCTTTTCTAAATTCAGGTGAGATAGTGGTCAAACGCAAGCCTATTAATGTTAAAAAAAATTGAAATTGTTGCTTAATATGGCGGCTTTGAAATTGCGGCAGAAAGAACAAAACAATTTCATATGAACTGCACAGGGTGTTCTGAAAACTGTCTGCATTCATCACACTCAACAACTCTTTCGAGAAGCAAAAAACTGCAAATAAGACTACACAAACGTCTGCAAAAGTAATAATCCTGATTAGAAACAAAAATGTAATGAATACAACAAGGAAAACATGATAGTTGGGTATTGTTAGCGACGCAGTTCATATAATACTTCGCACGGCCAGTCCGCACTCGTCAGCACTTGCGCATGCGCATGCTATAGGTATTCGGCTCCCTACTCAGTTACTCGGAACTACTTGGAAGTGTCCTCCACGTGCAGAACCTACCTATATACCTACTCGACGGTATCATTTTCCTCTACTTACACTGACAATATATTTTTCCTTTGTCACCGAACTATGCATTTTGTTATCAACTATACCAGACAACACCTTTCAAAGAATTTTTAACTCTATATCTTCGCTTTAAGGTGCATTTAAAAAATTAGTATGGGAAATTTTTGGCAGCACTAGTATGAAGCATCGTTATCGTGGCCTGTGGAACACGTGTGTCTAACTCTATTTCCGCCCTTCGCTTCCCTTGGGTACGCCAAGGACAGCAATAAAAGTCTTACTTAATTACTGACGTTATAATTAACGAAGAGTTTCTATTTGCTTAACTTGATCAATGATCGAATTTAAACCTTATTCGTAAAAGGAAAAGGTTATATTCTCAATTCTCCTGTTACCCCCAAATTAGTAAAAAGTTTCAACATTTTTGAAAACAAGGAGCTCCACTAAACATTAATAATGTCTATAAAGTTAAAAACCACGTTTAATTAGCTAAAAGGAACCTTTGTTCTTTAAACAAACCTTTGTCGTGTACAGTCGCACAGAAAACTGCTACCAAACTACTGTCACTTGAATATAGAGACTGAGAAATAGCCCGACCATAAATTATTAAAATAAATAAGTTTGAAGTAAGTATTAATTACGATCTTTAAAAGCATTTTTAATTTACACCTTACCAAACTGTGTCATTTATTTCTAAGTACTTAGACACAATACCTATTAAAGAAGGTACGGTTTAACCTAAACAGGTGGTTTAGGTCTACGTGTCAGACGTCCATATTCCTATTAATAGGTACAAAAACTGGCTAATTAATTATTCATTCAAAAACATAATGCAGTTTCTAAAATTCGAAATACCGCTTTTTGCGTTATTAATAGCGAAATAAAATTCCATCTGATATTAAAATATGATACGATAGTGATCTGATGGCAATAAAATAAGCTAAATTATTAATATAATTAAACACATAAACACGCACGGCTCGCATTATTGGTGGCAGAGCATTTCTATACGACACCTTGACGACACGTGTAAACGTGCAACGTGGCCGCGCAACTACTCTATAACATGTAGGTACTATGCAGCGCATGCGCACAATCCCACAATACCCATCGAAGGCTAATTTCTTCATCAAATACCAAAAAAAAAACTCCACCTGGCCTGCTTAACAGTCTCCTTTTAATTTATTATACTGTAAAATAAAATGCCGTCCAAATTCCACTCGGCACCTGCACATGATAAATTAAAAAATAACAATTGCCTCGCAGTGGCTCCCGTTCCGGGGTCGACGCACTCCACCCCTTCCTACTCCCCACTGTATGATAATTAATTTTAACCACATCGTATAAATAGGCACTTGTACTACATGTAATCTGCATCCTCGTCTGAGTTCACTTCTTTGGTGAACGGCTAATGTACAGCGAAGTTGCGATGTTTTGTTAATAAATATGTAATTATCTTGTAGGAATGTGCGCGGATGTACTTAATTTTTCTATGTGATTAGGTATAATAAAGATGTTGTTAGAAGAGAGATCAAAGGACAAGTTACTGTCTGTCTAATTATTCTGTGATAGGTTCTCGTTTGATAGGTAAGGCTTGTATTCCAAGAATGGTAAATAACAATTTGTAATTCAACGGCAAACATAAACACATTTTCTAATGTGAAGTGTTCTCAAAACAAACCGTTCAAGCTTTTCTAATGAATTCCTGACTTATCTGTGTTTGCTTTCTCTAATATTCTTGCAACTCAAGTTTTAAATCCTAGAGCTAAGTGCGAATAGACAGGCGATATCTTATTGCGAATGCTAGCGATGGAATTGCGAAGTTTTGCGAATCGGAACCTTTTTATAAACTAATAATTTCGTCATAGTGGTGTGGCGAAAATTATAGCATAGATTTGTTTCAAAATCCACTATAAAATTAACAGCTGCTGTTAATTTTATAGTGGATTTCGCAACAAATCCTCAACATCATCAAAACCATTGCGAAATGTCCCCACAAATTCCTCCCAGAATCTCTCCACAATTTTTATCAGTAAGAAAAAGTACCTACCTATTCTAACCTAACTAAAAATTCCTTGTATAAATTGTGGCATGGTATGGTGCGCTAGCGCAGCCGGTGGCGCAGGCCCAGGCGTCACTCAGGCGGTGTGTGTTCGCGCCTCTAGGATTAGTTCCCGGCATTCCGGGAATCTCACCCACACCGCGCGCTGATAACATTCCTCGCCCAGTGGTAATATACCCGGTCGAAAACTAAACTATTTCACACTTATTTATTGTACTTTAAATTACTGTTTGGTGTTTTCTTTTAGATTTGGTAAAACTACATTAAAATTGTTTATTGACCCCCGAATTTTGAGTTGAAGAATTTGAAGCTGAGTATTTGTCAGTCTTATACTTTTGTCTGAAAACTTGTCGGTAAATTTTAGCATTAGTAGGGTAGTTAGTCGAAATACTCAATTCAAAAACTGGCGCAGAGGGTATTAAGGTAGGTATACCTATCTAATACCTACCCATATGTGGCATATCTGTAATAAAGCTCTATTACGGACCTACTTATGTTCTCCCTATTAGAAACGACTATAGTTGATTTAATGCAGAAGCAATAATTGAAAGGAGATAGGTACATCTTTTTAAAAGAACCTTTTCTGCAATAAAGTCCTTTGACGGGATATGGCCACCTATAAATGAAACCAAACTTACTAAAATTGGATTGAGTAAGACTTTCGCCAAGTTTTTCAATCCTTGGTTTTAACTTTATATTTCAAATTATTTCAGATCAAAAACCTATTCTCATAATGGTAGGTTTAGTTACCTATGAGGTAGGTAATTGACTTCAGACCCCACCGAAAAGCGAATATTTTGTACTTTGAAATTCATTAAAAGTACTTAGAGAATTTCTGCTTTTTTTCAGAAAAATTGTTTCAGCTACACCAGAAATTTTAAAGCAACTTATAAAATTGTTTTTATCATTTTAACTTTCTTCCAATTGTAAAATATGTAATACTTAGAGGAGGTGGAAATAAAAAATCGATAGTCAAGATCGATTGGCGAAAAATGGCGCGTAAGAAGATTTTAAAGGATTTTTCCTAACTTGGCTAATTATTTTACTACTGAATCTAATAACCTATTTAAAATAATTACTATCCACTTTTAAATTGAAATATTAGGGACCGCATACAAAACGAAAATCAACAAAAAATAAGCTGAACATCGAAAATCGTGCATTTTTTCCCGCTGCGTTACGTTCGGGGCGCAGACCCGATGCGCTCAGGACACGCGCACTATGAATTGCACTTTTATGCGCTCAACTACAAGTACATCATATGGACTATCTATTAACGTATATTTTATGCTAATTATATACACCAGTAATTTTAAAATTACGGCCTACGTAGAGCCGTTCTGACGGTGCGCCACCTTAACCATTCCCGATTGCTTTAAATTATTGTATTTCGCGTTCCTGTATCGAATCACAACTTTTTATGGACTGAATGCAAAAATAGAATTTTATACTATTATTTTAATTGATTTTTTTAAATCTCATTACTATGGAAGTCGCGGGTTCGACGTCAAACCCGCCGTGAGGTCGGAAAATTTTCACCAATTTTCCTCGTAAGATGCGCGAATATTTCACGGCTTTTATTTTACAAAACTGATGGATAGACTTGCGCCTACACATTGGCGGCAAAAGGTTCGGGGTGAGAAAGTTTTTTTTTATCAGTAAAGTGCGCGTGCGAGGGCGCAGTGCGCGCCGCCCCGCGCCGAGCGCCTGGGCGGGCCCCCGCGCACTCACTAAACCACCGCGCTGATGCACTCACTTCACTTTTTATTTCGAAAAAGGATCCCACAGAATCCCCTTTAATAAAATAATTTATAAAAACCTAAATATTTTTTCTTTGGGTCAAAATAGAACACCCGGTCTAAACGAAGAGTTCAAATGGGAACATTTCGTTCCCCACTTTTGTGTTCTCAATCTATTTCTACTCATTCGAAAGCGCGTTTCGATAGCTTCCCGAATATGTAAAGCATTCGTAGAAAAAAGTTCAGGAAAAATGCTGAAAATTTGTTGAAGTCCGGAGGGCGTCGGTCAGAGTGCGAATATTTGTGATTTTTTTTCTATGTGTTGTGAGGGTGTGTAGTCGTAGAGGGTGGCAAGGTTACGAGCGGGTGGCGTGCGCGGGGGTGTCCGAACCCTAAACGTGCACAAAATGAATTCGTTTTTCGTAAGAAAACTAGGTTTATGGCTTGGCGGGTGCGCGGTGTTGTGCACTGGTGTGCGTGAGCGCGGCGCGGCGATTGGCGCGCGCGCCGGTGTGCGTGCGCGCCCCCGCTCGGCCTCTCGCCATACCTACCGCGCGCACACATGCGCACCGTTGACACACACACCACGCACGCCACCAATACAACCTGCGCACCATATTTATGTCATTTTATTAATTTAAATTCTATAAAATATTTTTGTTGCAATTTTAAAATACGAACATGTATTTTTGAATATTTTTATATTTTTTTATTCTTTAATTATAATTTATTGTTCTAAAAAAGTCTATTCCTATGGATTAATTTTGTTTATGATCATTATCTAGAACCCCCTATGGAGACATGATTATTTTCACATGGGAAGGGGAAAACAGGCTTGCATTTATGGGTCATTCATTATGAATATTTTTCAGCTCATAGCTAGGTAGATTTTTAAGATTGTATTGATTTAATAAAAAAAAAGATTCAAATAAGGAAACCAAGGTCATGAATTGATTTAATTGATTTTTATTTCATAGTTATTTTGGAAGTCGTTTAGATACTTTATTAGTTTTATTCTTAATCCCTTTCATTTTTAACACCAATAAGAAGGTGGAAAATCAAAATAATTCATTATTTGATTGGTACTCGTAGGCTACACATTATTTAAATATTTTAGTCGACACATAAGTTCTGGTGAAGTAATTCTTATTAGAATATTTTTTGCTAGCATAAGGATGCATTATTATTATTTCCATAATTTTTATATGCCCAGGAAGGGAATAGACAAAAGTATTTTTTTATCACTTATTGGATCGTCCTTGACCAGTGTCTCATCTAATGGTAAGCGATGATGTAGTCGACTATGGAGCACGCTTGCGTGGAAGTAATCTATTCACTTTTGACTTAAATACCCCCTGGTTTTAGCTATCAGAAAACACAGACTCCGACAGAGAATCTTTAGCAGGACTCTTTAGCTAATCGAACCGATATCCGAACAACGAAAGAAAAAAGAAAAATACCAACAGCTGTGATACACCCAGTAGAATCCCCCCTATCTTGACAATCGTCCCTCACGTGAACCCTTCCCTAGGTTCACAGTCCCCTCGGTGACCTTCACTTAATTACTCGACCTGCTTGGAATGTTCACTTGTACTATAATCTCCACAACTCCTCCACAACTGGGATCGACTGCCCATCCCCCTTCTTATTAATCATCGGTTTTTTTCTTGCGGATTCACTGCCGTACGCTAACCCACAGGATCCATACATTTTCAGGGATAAGAGATACCTAGCATATGACACTCAGCGATTGTGCTGCTTTTAATCAGTGAAAGAACCTTTAAAAAACGTGTAAAAAAACTATCAAATTTACCTCATCATAATAAAAGTTGAGATTGATTCGTTCATAGTAGCTTGCTCCTCACCATCCCTTTTTTAATTTAGCCCGGTGTATGGTTGGGTCAGAGTGACAGTGGTGTAGTGGTGGCCCAGTGGTAACGGCCGCGACTTACAAATTGTAGGTCGGGAGTTCAACCCAGGCAGGCGCTTTACTTTGTGTAAATTATTTCATCCCCTCTGCTCTCACAACGGTGAAGGAAAACATCGTGAGGAAACCGGCATGTCCTAGAACCAAAAATTCGAAGACATGTGACATCCACCAACCCGCATTGGGCCCGTGTGGTGGGTTACGGCCCACACCCTCTCACAGAGAGGAGGTCTGTGCCCCAGCAGTGGGGACATTAAAAGGCTGATCATGATGATGATGATGAGTGACAGTGGGCTAATAAATTCTCCTTTTATCCCAGGGTCTGGATTTAAGCCCAGTTGATGGCAATAAGTAGTTACAACCTGTGAGTCTTTAAGTCAAGAGTGAATAGGTTACTTCTAGGCAAACGTGCTCCATCTTCGACCACATCATCGCTTACCATCAGATGAGATAGTGGTCAAACGAAAGCCTATCAAAAATGAAATAAAAAAAGTGAGCTCTATAGCTTTGGCTCGTTTTCAGGATATAAAGTCCAGTTCTCCTTTAAAAAAAACTTCAAAGAGTTGTCTAGCTTTTCAATAAAAGGGGCAATCTAGGCGTCAGTCATTCCATCTTACTCGTAGTTCTCATGTTGTGTGTTTTGTTGTTGGTTGTTGTTGTTGATTGTTGTTGTGTGTTGTGTGTTTCTTCTTTGACTTCTGGATTGAACGCAACTTTGGAGTGTCGCAATTGGAATTGATTGAAGAAATGACGTAAGCGTTAAGCTCTACCACGAATACTCATATTCGTCTGTGCGTCTCAAAACTGCACTAAAACCCGCTTGCACCACATATCACTAAAACGTTTACCACAAGAGGAACCCAAAACTTTCTCAGTTTCCGTTCAGTATAAGTCTCATTTTATGTTCAGTCTCATTCTCAGTTTCTGTCAATCGTTTTAAGATGACACAGACAGTACGATTTTGAAGCGGGCCTAAATGTTGCTTGTACAGTTCTAAGTGATCCCACACGTCCTACTTGGCTTGGTGCTGGTAGTTAACTAGTACCCTTCGAAGCTCTACTTTGCAGCCTTTAGCAGAGATTACTACTACTATTATGATTATTCATTATTTCCCTTGGGTCTGATATTCCGCAATCATTGCGACCAACCGTACCGAGACAGAAGATAAATGTCTAGAAAGGGGGTGATTTTGAAGCGGGCCTAAATGTTGCTTGTACAGTTCTAAGTGATCCCACACGTCCTACTTGGCTTGGTGCTGGTAGTTAACTAGTACCCTTCGAAGCTCTACTTTGCAGCCTTTAGCAGAGATTACTACTACTATTATGATTATTCATTATTTCCCTTGGGTCTGATATTCCGCAATCATTGCGACCAACCGTACCGAGACAGAAGATAAATGTCTAGAAAGGGGGTGGCTACTGACATGACGACTAATAGAGAACCATGGCCGGAGATGGCGTATTGCGACGACCCTAGATACCTACCTAAGTTGGGGTAAGGTCAAGCTTATGATTTATTGGAGTTCAGACTTGAAAGTGAATAGACAAAACTTTGCATATGCTTAATTCTACTTAGCTACATTATCACTTAACTAAGTTGCGCAAAGGAGCTCTAGATTGGAGATGTATTAAATACGAGCAAGAACGCTTGTCATTCAAATGCATGCAACATGCAACAATTGGCATAGGTTCGCTCTTGACCATTGTCTCACCTGATGGTAAGCGATGATGTACTCGACGACGGAGCACGCTTGCCTGAAAGTAACCTATTCACTCTTGACTTAAAGACCCAGGTGGTACCTGTTATCTATCTTCTTCTATATTATATAAATAAAAGGAGAAACTGACTGACTGACTGACATATCAACGCACAGCCGAACCTAAGAAGGGGTTTTTGGAAATTTGACCTTTAGGGGGGTGAAAAGGGGGGATTTTGTTGAGCGAAGCCGCTGGTAGAAGCTAGTGGCTTATATTCTGACAGTTACATTTTCGTCCACAAATAATACCAAATAATAATTTGGATAGGTTATGGCGGCCATACTATACGGACCTGCTTAGGTAAAGAGCATGAAGGGAGTCTGTGCAGTTCTTGAAACAAACGACATGTAAGTCGACATGCAATGGCACAACTGCACCGGTAGACCTCTCCAATGTTCCATCACTTGTATTACTTACATTAGACTATGGACTAGCGTGCACGTAGGGTACATATCAGTCTGTAAGCCATTAGGGATCAGACATAAGCATGCCTGAATGAATCAACCTTTAAAAGTGCTTACAGATTGGAGTATTAAACTTTATTCTTTCTTTTTTCAAAGGGCCAACCCCATAGCTATCCTAAATCCGTTTGTAGAACTTAAGAACTGGGCAATACAGAGGGAATATTATTAGAGAGGATCCTATATATAGGATAAAGGGATGTGAGCCGCACATGATTTTAATATGGTGCAATAAGCACGGGTACCTACTGGATACTTGGGTTTAAAAACAACAGATTTTTACATGATACGATTCAGCAAACAGTGAGTCATTTAAGGATAAGTCAATGATATTCATGACCCGTAAACGGTAACTTTTGCGTTAATGCAGTGAGTAAGCCATGGTTAAATTTAAGTCACCTTAACGTAGTATTTCAAGGAGTTGGGTGAGATTCGGCCAACTTTATTTTATACGACTTTTGTTTACTTCTTGCATAACGCCAGGACCCTTTTTGTTTATGGTACCAGGTGTGGCAATAGAATATTTTTAATCGTTCCTTAATGCCAAGTTAGGTCACACACAGTAATGATATTTAATTTTGATGAGATATCAGTTGGCCGAAGATTAGGTTCTCCATACTCGATAGCATATGCATACGCATATTGAGACAATGACTGACAGTCGAATCGATAGCCTTTGACTTGATCATTGTATTCGCATTTTCACCAATTTATTATAAGTTAATGATACAGCTCGCGTACAATTCGCGTCATGTTCGTTAAAAAAAGTAACAAAGTCGACGCCCCGAGCGCAGAATACATTATTAAAACCGGATTACAGGTGGTAACACCAATATTTTGCAAATGAAAACGTGTCGATGGTACCGCGAGACGAGCGCGTGGGTTTTCCTTTGATTTTCTCTGAGAGCGCGTCACAGACACCTGCGCACACAGCGGCGCTTGCGCAGCTGTCACTACGTCATCAGGTAATTCAATTATTGTAATCGATTAATTGCAAACTGTCTGACGGCCCGCTTCCACTGTTTCTGGAGCACGGAACGGGGGCCCAGCCTCGATAAACAAGAGAGCATCACTAAGTGCGCTCTTTGCTAATATTGGGCCCAAACTTTTATGTTCATGTGTGTACCCCCACACATTCCATGCAAAAAAAACCGTCTGAGACTGTATTGAAATAAGTTTTTGTTTTTGTTTCAGATGTCCTGAAAAACCTATCGATGGTAAGGAGCACTGTCTTTATGAGATACCTAACATCATTTGTAGAATTTAAGCAAATGAGCGATGACGATACAGGTGTAGTTACGAGTATGATCTCTTTAAATTGACATATTTGGCGCCAGTCTCCTTATGACACGATAAGTACTTATAGGTAATTAGATTCAATTGTCTTCACATTAGAAACAAATAGGGACTTTATAACAACCGTGTTTTATCGGCCGTGTGATTAGTTGATCCGTTTGTATCACTGCTAATGTTCACTAATTATGCGTTCTAAATGGGTCGTTGATAATTATCATTGTGATGCGTGCCCACGACACAAACGCCGGGGACATCATTGTTTGACACCTCGACGAATTAACGCGACCGGCGACGAGAACGCACGATTACAAGTCATTTCAAACATCTGTAACTTGTACCTACTTTCTGTGCAATTATAGAACTATTAGGTATATTCTATTCTATTCTAACAATTTGTAATGATATTACGAAGGGTTAGTGTAACGGGTTCCTATATTTTACCGATCGTTTAGTAGACCATAGCTGGTAGAGACACTAAGCGCTAACTTTAACGCTGAACTTGGCGATGTCTTTACAGGATAAATAGTATTAGCCTGATGAGAGGGACGCATGCCCCTAGGTGGCAAAGGCCTTCCTCTCCTTTTTCCACAACGTCTTTATATCTGCAAATGTGGGCCAGTCTTTTCATTGGAAGTCAAGTTTGTTTCTCCATCTTCGTCTTGGTCTGCCGCAATGTAACTTGGAATTGAATTGAATAGTTATTTTGGCCCATTGTAATAATTTATTGATGGTGAATTATCTGCCATCATTTTAAAGCCCACAATCCCATCCGACTCACAAAGAATTCGACACGTTTTCAGTTCTTTCAGCCGTTTTCACGTGTCTTGCTGAAAATTACAACTGTTTATAGATTTGCATGCCATTGTATAATGCGGTGACCGATATAACTCTAACATTTTTAACTAACGGAACAGCGCGATAATTCGGAAGTTTCCATGGAAATGACCGACATCCGGGTCGGCAGATTACTCCTGACATTGTCCCGGTGAAATTATTCATATTGTGACTCATTAACGGAGACTGGTACTGCCTAGAGAAATATTCCGAATGCTTAAACTAAAATTCCATTTATTTCAATTAAAACAATCACATGCACTTTTGAAGTTTCAAAATCGTTCAGTCAAAAACATGAAGCTTAATTTCACCTTGGAAAGTACGCAATAAAGATCTACGGATCTCTATGGAGTAGCGACCGCGTGGTTTCAGCCTTTATTTTATATGATGTTGCTATCTACTAGCTAGTGGGTAGATATATCATCAGTTCATCGTCAGTCAATGGCAGTCCACTGTTGGGCACAGACCTCTACTATTGCAATTCACATGCCACCTCCTTCAATAGTTGACCAGTCTCACCCTTCCATTACCACTACGGAGGTGTCTATGGGTCCTCTGATGGTCTACGGCCACATTTCAAATAGGCCAGCATTCGGTCTCTTTGCATGTCATCTAATTCAGCCCTGTGCTAGTCACATCAAAAAGTTTCTGCATCAAAAAGGTTTAAGTTCCTTTCACTTCTAAGTGAAAGCTCACATTAAGGGAAGTCAGTAGGAAATAATGTAAATGTTATTGTAATGTTTACAAAAGGGCCTGTTACCAGCGCTACCTCTGCCACTAGAGCCGGCCACCTACTGGGCCCAAGCCATATAAAATTATCATCGATTTAGAGAAAAGACCTTTGCCCTTGCCACTGTCCTCTTCATTTATGGTTTTTTTGCTCCGTCACTTGTAATTCAAGGTTCAATGGAAGACCAGCGACAAACAGCGTCTGTCTGGCAACATTACTGAAATTAACCTTTTCGGCGCTGATGATAAATGATGAACCTGGTTATTGTCGCCATTTTTTTTCTTTCTTTCAACAATTCTGCCATACATTTTCATTTCGAATACGGTTCCAATTTTTTATTTATCTGGCAGATAATACCCATATCCGGACACTTGAAACGGGCCTTTAGTGTCATTAAATATAAAATTGATATTGCTTAGATCTGGCCAGTGATATCTGTAACATTGTCATTAGAACTACGTCACATCCGGTTGGTACACTTTTCGTAAGTAGAAGCTAGTTACCGTTCCCTTATCGTATTTGTTTAAATGTAACAACTCCACAGATAACGTTAAAAAATATTGGATTGAACAGAGATTTCGGCACCGTATCTACTGGTAGCAGCTTCGATAGTGTTTATATACGCCACTTAGTTACCGGTTGGAAGGTTTGACGATATAGATAATAATAGAAATGTTCAAGTCAAATGTTAAGCGTTATTTTTATTGGAAACACTGGAAAGTTGTTAGTGGAGATGATGGTCGACTCAGAACGTTCACATTCTCTAGAAATTAACTTTTTACCACCACTTATTAAAAATGTCACTTTCCTATCCATTATGGTCTAAGATAAGCACGTTTTGGGATGTCATAGCCCTTCTTCAATTCTAAATAAGCCTAGCACAGGTACTTTAAAAGTGTTACACTAATAGAAGACCTAGCTAAACCCTAAAGAGGATGCACTATCGCCTTAAATAGCATTCTAGAGTAAAAACACACGGCCTTTGATAATAAAGGTTAAACAGACTGACACAAATTGATTTTTTATCATAAAAAAGTGACGAAACTTCTTAAGTCCGTTACTCAATGTATTTGTTATCTGTTTCATTAACGTCAATTCCATTGAGATGTGCTGTAACCCTCACTTGGGACGATTCCGCCATTATATAAAATAAAGAACCACGGAAGAAAAATTAAAAAATATTTGTCAGGTACAGTAGTGAATTTGAAAAAGTTATAATACCTTTAGGTCCTGGGTCCCCCCTTAACTTATAATATTATGTAATACATAAAAACTTTTTTTTTACAAAAAATAAAACCGAACACCAAAAAAGTGCAAAATAACTTTAATTTTGGAAGTCGGTGTTTCTGGTTATGTTTCTTCGTTTTTGGCCACCGACTTCCGAAATTAAAGTTATTTTGCACTTTTTTTGTTTTTTTTTTTTTTGTGGAAATCGGTTTCATTTAAAAAAAAAAATATTTTTCACTTTTTAATCGACGAAAAAAACAGGAAGAGGTTCTCAATTCGACCGTATATATATTTTTAGTTGTAATTCTCCATTAAATTGTGTTAACAATGCATATTTATGCGATAGCAGCAATCGCGGTTGATTTGCTGTCATTTTTTGAAGAGTTCCTTTGTCTGTCTCCGAAACTCTTCATCAGATCTATATGAAATTTAAATGAGGCCATTTCGGAATAAACCCCTTTCAATCAAAAAAATAATTCCGAAGTCGGTTAAAAACATACTCTGTACCGTACGCAATAAGGCAATAATGTAGCTATATCTTCTATCTGTCTATATATCAGTGAAATAGTGGTTAAAATTGGATCAATTCCTCCAAAGATTCCATATAACAAGCAAACAAATAATTGTACCTCTTCACGGTTTATAAATTACCAATTTAAGTAGGTAAGTGTTCGAAATTCATCAAAATATTTTGTTATGATCCTCATCTTCAATTCTCTGTTGAGCTAGCGGCTATTAAGTTCATGAAGTGGTGTTCATCTACGATCTCTTCACACTGACGCAGTCGAAGCGACATTTAAATTTAAACTTCACCGCCGATTGTCGTTGGCTGCTCACAATTGATTTCTTTTCTGCGAATATTATGCTGATAACCTGCACGGTAACCTTAGAATACCTGCCACCGTTGCAACATTTTTTTTCTTGTTGTTACATCATATTTATCAAACCACAAGCAATAATAACTACAATCAAGCTACATTAAAAACCGTAATAGTAACCAAACGACTTTTTCCTGAATTTATTTGTGAACACCGCAAATCTACCTACTGTTCCTAAAAACAACAAAATAATTCAAAACAATCGCCTTCGCAACATTTAACTGAAGCCAATTAGCATAACAAAAGGAGTATAATATCTATTAATGGAACAACTTATTGACGTATATGTCCCGGAAACGACGGTCGTGTAATTTACCGGGATGTGGCTGGTATTCCCCCCGGGAACTCACTATGCTTCGTGCGCACGACACCGCTCAAACCTTACGATTTTCCTTTTATTCTCGATAAGAGCTGTATTTATAACTTTGTGTATTATTGTTCGCATTAAGATAACCTAAGCTGGAATTTAGATAAGTCCTGTATAATTAAATAACCTAACTTATTAGTGAAATGCTGCGATGATAAGCTCGTTTGACCAATCCCTTGGTCACAAATCCTAATCAACGTAGCTTTTTTAATTGCTGAAGGGACATGCTAGTGTTGCTGGTTTGAGAATAAACACACAATATTTATGGACAAAGACGGTAGTTAGACATAAATATAAAACAAATGTTCGCAAGAAAAAAAACTTTTTAACCAAAATTAAACCGACGAAAAAGAACTAAAAAGC
Organism: Polia nebulosa; assembly: GCA_951329385.1. Lineage (NCBI taxonomy): Eukaryota > Metazoa > Arthropoda > Insecta > Lepidoptera > Noctuidae > Polia > Polia nebulosa. Next base: position 12,649,583 of record OX589599.1, on the reverse strand, counting down.
AAAAAATAAATAAACCTTTTAAGTCTTGAGTATTGAGCTTATTTACCTACATAAGATATCAAATTTTATATAAATTAATTTTGAGTCGGCGCCAAACAAGTCTTATTACTAAATATCTAAATTTTATTTGTACGTAGAAATGAAGAAGGCTAGATGTAGGTAATTAATCATTTTATTATTTGGCGCCGACTCAAAATTAGTTTACATAAAAATTGATATTTTATGTAGGTAATAAGCTCAATACTCAAGACTTAAAAGGTTTATTTATTTTTTGCTTTTTAGTTCTTTTTCGTCGGTTAAATTTTTTGTTAAAAAGTTTTTTATTTTATGATTTTTTGTGACTCGCATCATCTTTTAATACTCTGAGGCTAATTTCTATATCCTTCATCATTCCTCTTGCCACTGAGCTAATGATGTAACCATCATTCCTTGAGGTTCCCAGGATATTGACCAGGTGAGGTTACCTCCAATATTCTAAAGACGTCTTTTCTTCAAAGCATATTAAATGGTATCTGTCACTAAAACCAGTTTTTTTTATATCTAACTTCTATTGTTTAGGAAAGGTATGTTTCCATCATCAGTTCAGTTTCATGATGTGATGATTCCTAAATGCAAATACCTGATTAAGTTATGAAAAGTAAACAGAAACAATATTCGTGCCCAATTTTAGAGGTTTTCTCTCAATTTTATCAGGATTCCATGATCAGATCCCGATGTCCTTGACATGGGACCACCTTTGAGGTATAACCTAACTAAGAAAAAAAGAATCATCAAAATCGGTTCATAAACAACGGAGTGAGGGCCGAACATACTTACAGAAACGCTTAACGTGCCCAAAATTTTCGAGGTTTTCTCTCAATTTTATCAGGATTCCATTATCAGATCCTGTTTTCCTTGACATGGGACCACCCTTGAGATATACCCTATCTAACAAAAAAAGAATTATCGAGATCGGTTCATAAATGACGGAGTGAGAGCTGAACATACCTACGCATAGAAACGCTAAACGTGCCCACAATTTTCGTGGTTTTCTCTCAATTTTATCAAGATTCCATCATCAGATCCTGATTTCCTTGACATGGGACTACTCTTGAAGTATATCCTATCTAACAAAAAAAGAATTATCAAGATCGGTTCATAAATGACGGAGTGAGAGCTGAACATACACAAAAAAAAAATATATATATATATACTGTCGAATTGAGAACCTCCTCCTTTTTTTCGTCGGTTAAAAAAAGACGTTGCAATAGCAAAACAAAATATAACTAATATAACTTTACAATCAAGAACTGCAATAAATATACCTCTAGACAAGTAACAGTTTGTATAATTTATTATCTTAGACTTGTGCCCAAAGAACAGGACAAATAAAACGGAAAACCGAAAATGAGGACGCACAAGCTTAAAAAAAATCGGCCATGCGCAATGTAGGGTTGATCACCCGTTATAACATGTGGACTTAGAAGGGGGCTTAATGGGTATAACTATGAAAACGTTTAAATTAAAAAACCATAGAAATGTTACTACCCGTTTTAAATATTAAATATACCGTCATATAACTTCACCTAAGTATTTTTTTGCTAAGGATTTTGTGATTTGTACGACATTTACCTAGTAAGTACATTTCATAAATTGGACGACTATTACTCTTGAATTAACAGAGCTAACTTAGCCGTGATAGTTCCCATGTAAAATTGCAGCTTTCTAGTACTAACAGTCTCTACGCTATCGCTCGCCACGGACAGAAGGACAGACCAAAACTATAAGGGTTCCTTGTCTTTGTTAGGACTACGGAGCCCTAAAAATGTACCTAAATAGGTTGGCCGATGCTTGTAAATAAGTCGATATGCAGAAATAGGTATATACATTTAAATGTCAGCACTAACATTTAATGATTTCTGACATCGGACCGGAAAAGGAATACATTCTATTTAAGGGCCGACACACACTAAAGCCTATCGACATCGTATCGGCGACATGATCCGAAGCATTTGTTCAAAAAATGCTCAAAGTTTTTGTATTACTAAACTGCATCGCTTTGATGTGTATCCTCCTTAGGAGAGAAACGTTGGTATCTATTCAAGTTGTAAAGACGCCTTATCACCATTTTTCCTGATGACGTCAGCCGGTCCAATGATAATGCATGCGACCTGCACTTGACATGACTCAACAGCAGTAAAAATATGCAATGCCTAGTACTCACAGTTTTCGTTTCCGTATAAACATGACACACTCTGGTATCAAATCATCTTAGTATCCCTTCTTTAGATTTGAAAATCGATATAGATGATCCTGGAATGTCTAAAGATTATCGTTCATACATGAAAGAATCAATTTGAGCACATGAACCTACGCCATATCAGTCTTCCAGGATGCGTGCTCATACACGAAGCAATGGCATCAGTTTTCAAACGATTCGTTTCAGGGAGAAGTCTCTCTGGCCGTCCTATGCGACCGAAATTGAGATCGTAACAGCCACGCATGGTACGAATTTTGATTAGCCCAAACGAATCTTAATGTATAATTAATTGTCCATGTTCAAGCTTTGAGTGTTGGCAAGGCATTGGGCTCAACTAGGTGGCCGTTTATTAGTGAAGTACATTACATAGGGGAGCGGACGCCACCGCAACACATCAAAGCACTATCGACTTCCGGCGCAGACGCGGGTTATCGGGCGACCTCCGAAATTCCCGGCAATTAGCTTGCGCGTGCGTCCCTTTCCTCCCGCTCCTACTCGGCACTTCCGCTCCAACCGACACCTTGGAAAGCAAACAGACTTGTAAAAATAGATATCGGTGGCGTATTTTGTATGTTAGCTTTTGTCTCCCTGATAACAAGCTAAATGGTGTCGACCTGTTCCAGTAACTTGTGAGCTCAGCGATAGGCAAGTTTCGGCGAAAATTGAAAAAACTGCAATTAAAACGATGTTAGCAACTCAGAAGTATAATGACATTTCACAAAACAAAGCCGGCCTCGAATACAATTTCATTTCGTCAAGAACTGTCCTCGTATAAACAATTCGTATCACTCTCCACACACATGCAACAAAGGACTTTGAACTTTCTTTGTCATCAAACAGCGCATTCCAACGCATTGTAGAATTTGTCACTCCTTCATTCAAGTACCATCGTGTAGATAAAGCAATAAACATAAAAATAAACTAGGTGCCTTAACTGTCTGAAGTCATTATCTGAAGAGCGCGGTAGGTACGGTTGCCCACTAAATAAATACGTAGAACATGAATGAACGTTTGCTCGCCGGATCGAGTCGAGCGCGCACTTCCGGCGACAAGTAATAAGGACACCACACGATACCGACGATATAAACGAAACGGGAGAGTCTAAGGAGGTCACCGGATAAGATTACGTTAACTGTGTAAACAAACCGTTTACATTGATAACTCGCTAGAATTTAGCGATGGCGCCTGTGACGTGCCACAATCGATAGGATTTGTTGCTCGATAAGCACCCTCGTTGAAGACATCGTCGATAAATGATGTCATGAGAGGAGCCCATTATTGGCGGTTCAAGTCGGATTCATTGACGTCCGGTCGACGTTGCGGCAAGCTTGCCGTCAACCTGGCCTCTTAGTTGCTCAGTGCATCTGCTATTCTTGAGATACGGCTTTTATATTTTATATCGAGTTTCTAATGTTACTGCATCAGTAGCCAATGTGAGCAGGCAATCGGAGATATAATAAACAAAGAACCGAATGCATTGAATCGACTTTTTCTCCGCTATCGGCATTCTTGTCGTTCGATATCAGAAGTGCTGAAAATTTTTGTTTTGAAATTATTGTTTCTCGCATTCATAGTCTTACTTAAGTCAGAAACTGCATCGTTAATGCGTCTTATTATGACTAAGTCATTATTATATTACTTAAGGACTTCTATCAGTGCTAAAGATATAGTTGCTGACTCTACTTGTAGTCAGTCAGCACATGAGCTTGGCAGTTTTACGAGCGCAGAGACCATAGCTTTTTTCTTGGAGTGTGGGAAATAGTCCAATGACTTCTCCCACTCGGGAGGGTATTAGACTTTTACTGACTAAAACTCATCCTTGTTTTCTTTGAGGCGCGCGTGGAACACTACGCGTGTCGTTGACTCTCGCGTCTGGTCGGGCCTCGCGCCTGCGGTGGCTGGAGATCGGCTTGCGAACCCCGACCCTCAGCGCGTCTCCTCCGGCAGTTGCTGCTGGGGGCGTTAGGGTGACTCTGTTGAGGTTCCCTCACCTGTTCCGCCTTCTCCTTCGCGAGCATTACTACTTCGCAGAAGGAGACGACTGCTTCCCATTCCCTCTCGCTCCGTACCATGGCCTGACATCTATTCATTTTGCTGCTGTTCGATATTTTTCTCTCACCGTCAAAATATGGATCGATAGAAATCTTTGGCACCGAATGAACTTGGTTTGGGTTTAAATCCTTGATCCAAGAGTTTCTGCTCCTGATCCAGTTTAATAAAAAAAAAATCAATACCTACCCAAAGTATTGATTTTTTTTTTATGTTTTGACTACTGCTGCTAGCTATGCTTGCGGTCATGGAATCACAATGCCTGCCCATCCTACCCAGTCATTGCTTGGCAAAGGCGAGGTAGTTCATTTCGCCTCCTGGTCCTTGCTGTGTAAGCAATGTTTTGTTTGTTTGTCCCCACTTTTCGGTGGTTTTGTCCAGTTGAGTGGCAAGAAGCGAGTTGTAGCTATTATTGGTAACCTGATCATTTGAGAGATAATTTCTCGATCGGCATTTGTTACACTTAGGCGCCACACTTCTTGCATTATCAATTTATACCATTGTTTCACTATGTCCATACGTATGTTATTACGCAGTGGCATCGGCAATTCAAAACAATCATTTATACAGCGCCTATACGCACTGATTAAGCGCCATTAGTGCAATCCAAGCCAACCCTTACATCATACAACATAAAGTTTATTTTATAATGAATCAGTCTGAATGCATTGCGAAGAATGCTACAGATTGCGCTCAAAGCGGGGACATCCAAGTCTGTAATCCAGTTTATCAATTGCGTAGGTAAATGTAGTATATTTTGCATAACACAATGAAATCATTTTAAATACTTGGCGTTGTGTCACATAAGCATGAATGAGTGATACTCGCGAATAACGGACACTCGTGGTTTGAATGATACATTATTTAGATGATTCAGTACTGTGCGATGTCAAAAGTCAACCGGGCTCCTGCAAGTTTTAGCGGAAACCGTTACCATATTGTACATATGTGTCATGATTTTACATGATCAATGAATCAATGCCGCATATTAAATTAAGTGGAGTAAATGACTAATACGTTATCTACGTATTTCATTAGTGGTTTGCAGGACGTTACATTGGACCACCGTCATTATACTCATGTGACGCATTTGTTACTGTCGGTGGTGTAACCGGTACATTGAGCTTTTTTTTTTTCAGGATTCGAAAACATCAAATAACAGTGTGTCAGACTCTTACTGACTAAAACCCACTCGTGCTCCTTCAGTTGCCTATGCAGGGGTCGCGATGACTTATTCAAAACACAGTGGGTAGCTCGCCGTCCGATCAGCACCAGGCCCGAGAGTGGACGGCGCGTAGTGTTCCACGCGCGCCTCTAAGAGTTGTCAGCAATACATGACGGGGCCCGTCATGTCCAATGCTTGCCCAGGCCCTGCAGTCTCGACATTGATAGCGATCGCTACGTCCTAACGATTGGTCGCTACGTCGGAAAAATAATTGATTTTCTTGAAATATGTACAGAGACGGCGTAATTTTTAACTTGAAAGCACTATTTTTCATGAAAACTGATCAACTGATCTGCTGGTCTCTGTACATATTTCAAGAAAATCAATTATTTTTCCGACGTAGCGACCACTCGTTAGGACGTAGCGATCGCTATCAATGTCGAGACTGCAGGGCCAGGGGTTGTGGATAAATTTGAAACAGAGTTACCGCGCCCCTGGGCACTCAGGGCAGGGAAGGAACAGGGGTGAGTTTTAGTCAGTAAGAGCCGACACGCCCTCCCGCTCCACCCAGAGCGGGAGAAGTCATAGGATGATTTCCCAACCCCAAAAAAAAAAGATACCGCGACCCCCTCACTTTTAAAACGTTGAAATGATTGCTTAATAATCAAAAGTTATTTATAATTGTGGCTTTTCTTCATAAACATTATTTTCTTTAACAATGACGGTTCCGTCATTAAAAATGTTACCAAAACAAAATAAAATAACTGCTTTATGGCACCTGTTTTCAGTACGCTGCAGTTTTTAATAGTTATGAACTTTTAAGCTGATAATAAAGATCGAGAGCGCGATTTCATTACGTCTACTGCACAAATAGAGAAATTACTATAAAATGACAAAATAACTGCCGCTGTTTTCGACACTCCACTTTAAATCCTTATCTAGTTAACTATCACGCACGCAACAAATGAATGGGACAGTTGAACTTTTTATTTGTGACATATTTTCTTTATCGACGACACAAGAGTAAGAATTCATGTTGGAAATATTTAATGGGGTGATAATTCAATTCTATGTACGATACATTTTTAGGTGTGCGTGTGTGTTCGGTGGCATGTGCGTGTGTGTTAGCTTGTTAGTTGACTCGTTGGACGCCATCGTCGTTTATCGGGCGCCTGCAATCCGCGCTGACCCCGCGATATCCTCGATCTACATTACCCCCCGCCCTACCTCCCTCTCGCAATCCACACACGAATTTAAACCCTTTAATGACGTCTTAAGGACCATATTGGTCCGTAGTCGGCGGTGGGAGCAGGCGCATGAATGGACAGGCTTGTGAATGAGCGGACTATGTCCCGCGAGCGATAAGCACTATCGTCGGGGCCAGCTGACGGTCCATGTTGACAAACCCTGTTCCACTTTCGTTGCGAGTCGACTTAGGTTTATCAATCGAATAAATGCCGTCGTCGCTTTAAGGCACTCGATTTTGTCTTCAATGCTAGAACGCCACGCGGAGAGACCTTCACGGGATTCATAATAATGCGTAGAACCACTAATGCACCAATCATTGTAAACAATTCTTTGAAATGTGTTTGCTACTAAAATATGGAATATTTTACGTAATGTCATGGAAATAACATTTTATAATAATATCAAAGTACTTGATTGAACACAAAAAGCGGTTAAGCTACTTCCTGCACATTGTTCATACGCTGCGGATACCGTGATCCTGATTTATTTATGTGTATGCAAATATCTTTCTACCATGACTGAAGTGATTTCATGGGAACGTATTAATTAGCTACTCAGAAATGGACATAATCGTTTGCAAACGTCATTGTTTCGTTTTATCTATACAAAGGCGAGTAAAAAGGTCGCACTTCGCAATCTGTATCGCGTAATATGTGTCCCTATGACACACTCCACATGCGCAAATATTTACAAAACACTCAATATTAACCAATTAACATACGCATAATTTAGTAATTAGATCTCATTCTACTTCAACAAACGAGAATCTCTTTCCAATCGAAGTATTGTAACAATGTGGAACGAAACAAAAAGATGTGTGCTATTTAAAAGTGAAATAAATTTGCATTTCGGGTCATTAGGTTGGGAGATTAGGAACAGTGGACGATAGCCAAATACTGTTCTTATAATTGTAACAATAATAGTCCGCTAGTTAAATTAAATTACCCTATATTAATGAGTTTTTAAATGTCTCGACTGCTTGTTGCCTACCTACTAGTCGCTACTGGCGACTTTGATTCATAAGAAGTAATTCTCTCTGTCTCAACATTTAATCTTCCAGATACAGTAAAAAAAAAATATTGTAGAGTTGGGATTAGGAGCCAGTCTTGCCTTTGCGTGGGGCGACGATCTATGATTTTGAAAGAATAATTATTTTCTATTTTCAGTAGACATGCAAGAAGATTATTCCTAACACCTTTCCTTTTTTTGCAAATAAATGTCACAAACTAATATCATCTTCGGATTAAACATTAGCGCCATGAAACCATCAGATAATAAAAAAATGCGAAGCTATCTATTTGGGTTAACGATTTCTGTTATTTACGCGAACAAATTAACATTCCACAGATAATTTTGCAGTTTATTCTACTTTTCAGCGCTTTGGGTCGTGGGCGAACTCAACTCTACCGACTTTGTTCACAAACAGGGCGTGACAAGGTCTAAAATACAAATATTTTTTAAAAATATCTTCTGGATTGTCAAACACACAAAGGGACACAAAGTAGACTATGACTCTCAGCGATCATGTAACTTGCTATGAAGAAAGAATTTCCATAATCAGGTTTCATCTTTAGTAGTAAGTACTGATTACTCCTTACGATTACTGTTCATAAACATATACCTAAAACAATCCATAACGTCAGTTTAGACGTTTAGATTAAAGAAGCCAAATTTCTTAGAGAGCAATTAGACAAGCTACTAAAATACACCGTGGCCTTAACGATATACTCCCAACAATTAAAATAAAAAAGTAAAAATGGTTAAATAAACAAAAGAACAATAATAAACAGAGTAGTACAAGCTAAGTAGGTACCTATAAATAATGTAATTATCTATAATGGCGCCGACGAGTTAATCATTAATAGGCATGAATCATCGGTTGATCCGATGCAGATTTTGTTGCAAACAATATTTTGTCAGTTAACTCTTATCACTCGTCGAAAGGGTGAGTCATATTGTTCTTTTTTTTACAAACATTTCTCAAGATTCTGCGAAAAGTCAAATGCAAAACAAAAAAACAAAATTGACTCATATGACTTATCAATTGATATTTAAATAAATCATCATGCATCACTATGATACAAATAGTCACTGATACTAGGAACAGTTAGATTAGAACTTGGAGAGAGATTTACTTACTTTAGCTCAATATTTCATCATTGGGAAAATTCGCAAGAAATTTCATGAGATCACTTGAAAGAAAAATTGATATATGCAAGTGTATGGCAGCATTATATTCAGTAGATAAACGTTTTCGTAGACCATTGCTACATTATATTTGTATAAAAACGTAAACAAACCTAACTAATAAAACAGATCCTTCAAACTCTATGGTGTAACGATGTCTAAGGGACACACATTAGACATGTTACCGTCGCGTAAAATAAATATAGTTTCACAGAAGTTGTAGAACATCGGTCTCCCATGTTTTATAGTTATTCTTCAAAAGTTTCTACATCTTCTAGTATTTATTAGTAGCGTAATAATGCAGCGCTCGATTATTCTGTAAATTCGTAGCTTAGCGTAATAGAACTTTTCATTATTACTTTTCACTAGAGATCTTCGTAGGGTAACTTATCAGAACATTGATTCATTAAAATCCCTGTAGCACATCGCAGCAGTTACAATCTGCGTCGTACAGCTTAACAGTACCTTTTATCCATTAGAAATCTTCGAAGCACAAACATTTTGCCTTCACAAATCTTCGGTGCACATTCTTTTATCTATTAGAAATGTTCGTAGCACAGCGCAGCAAATAGAAATGTTCGTAGCATGGTATAAACTTTAATCCTAGTTTAAGCTTAGTAGCACAGTGTAGAATAGACTTTAATCCTTTAGAAATGTTCGTAGCACAGGGTAGCGAAACTTTCATTCCTTAAGAAAGAATCGTAGCGCAACCTAGTGTAAACTTTAATCCTTAGAAATGTTCATAGCGCAGTGTAGCAAAACTTTTTATCCATTAAAAAGTATCGTAGTACAGCGTAGCAAAATCTTTTATACACTACACCTCTTCGTAGCACAGCGTAGCATAAACTTTGTAACTCCTAGACATCTCAATCAGATTCCTCGAGATTATGTCTTGTCAAAAGCTTTGTAATATATTCCAACCATAAGAAACGTAGAGAAAAATTTATACTACGTAAGCATTTAAAGACCGTAGCTTACATTGTGTAGCAAAATTACCTAGTTTCTAGGTTCTTAGTGTTTATGTCTAAGAACTGTACCTAAAAACAAGCGCTAGGTTAAATTTTATAACAATAGTCGAGAACACAATGTTTTCTACGATTACTTATCAGAACATTCATTCATTAAAATCCCTGCAGCATATCGCAGCAGATACAATCTGCGTCGTATAGCTTAACAGTACCTTTTATCCATTAGAAATCTTCGAAGCACAAACGTTTTCCTTCACAAATTTTCGGTGCACATTCTTTTATCTATTAGAAATGTTCGTAGCATAGCGTAGCATAGGTAAGCTTGAATCCTTTAGAAATGTTCGTAGCATAGCATAAAAGTTAATCCTATAAAATATTAGTAACACAGCGTAACATAAATGTTAATCCTTTAGAAATGTTCGTAGTACAGTGTAGCAAAACTTTTTATCCATTAGAAAGTATCGTACAGCGTAGCAAAATCTTTATACACTACACCTCTTCGTAGCACAGCGTAGCATACACTTTGTAACTATTAAACATCTTAATCAGATTCCTCGAGATTATGTCTTGTCCAAGCGCTAGATTAAACTTTATAACACTGGTTGAGAACACAATGTATCTATAACTCCACAACAACAGATGGTAACAGTCAACAGACTACAGACTGTAGGCAGTCAAGAATAGCCATGCCGAGCCTGGACCCGCGACTAACTAAACGATTGCTTAGCCTCAATAAAAGTAACCTCAAAATAAAGATAGGGACAATACGGGCCACTGTCTCTTAAACAAGCATCTTGTCAATCTAGGCATCACGGACAGCCCTCTCTTTGCAGAGGATGTTTTGACGCCGAAGAATCAGCCGCCCACGTCATCCTGGCATGCGAGGCCGTGGCGACCCAACGTGAACAAATCCTCGGAACAGTGAGGTCGCTCCGCGAAGCCTGCGAAGCTCCTAAGAAGCATCTGTGCTTCTGGGCGGAGTTAGGCTGGCTATGTTAGCCAGGACTACCACGCACAAGGACCAAATGTGAGTCTAAGTGCGGACAAACGAGTCCCTTTTCTACTTCTACTACACTAGTCGAGAACTAAATGTTTTCTTCGATTTATAACTAAATGAGGACCATGGTTTAAGATAGAAGACTTCTAAACCATAGAACCATATTCAAGTGGGCACAAATATGAGGTAATTTAATTTGGACACAAAACCCCTTAAAAGTAATTTTTGGCGATGAGACCACTGTATAGTAACACAAACGCGCAGCTGTTCCCTGCACCCTTTGCACGATATGCAAGCACCCTAAAAAGCATCATTGTAAGGGTGCTATCTTTTAAAGATCATTCTTTAAAGAACAAAGTCGATATAGACAGTTTGTGGAAAGCATAGGGTTTTATGCTGTGACATTCTACGTCTTGTTGTACTGTAACAAGCTAAATACTTTGACGCTTGGGTACAACACGCAATTTGAGAATATAAAAAGCTGTGTGTTTTCGTGTGCTAAACTATCAAACCCCTTTTCAAGAATCTGATAGTAGGTGCTTAACCCACCAAACAATCCCATAAGAAGACCTCGAAGACCATGCCTTGTCTCGAATAACCATTTCTCGTTCAGAACGGTGACCCAACTTAATATGTTTAATGAAAATTTGACATCCGATGCTTGGACTGTCACTCATAGGGATGATTATCTCAACATTCTCGATCCAATTGAGATAAAATTTATAACCCAACATTCAGAATTAAAATACTCTTCGTCATCACAGCGATGAAGCGCATATTCCTCAGGCTTACGAGCTAAACAGTTTCACAACTAAACGGAATGGCGACTGTTTACCACATTTTTATTACGAACATACATTAGGCGGGTTATTTAATTCATTTCAAAACGATCACAAGTGCTTTGAGCCGCGATACATTCACAAGGGAGCCGATTGACCATAAAAAGTAGAAGAATGATCGTTCCTGGGAACTTGTAATGGGATTACGATGTGTCCATTAAGAATGCTATCTAAAATGCAAATACCGATAAAGTACCGTTCACTTTATCTAACAAAGGACCACTCTACGGCGACGTCTCTGACTTTTACATTGTAGTGTTGTAATTAAAGAGAAGTCCTTATTGGAATACGTTTTTTTCAATCGTAGAACTAAATTAATTGAATCGATACTGAATAAATGAATGCGCTATTATTTTTTCTTTGGAAATAATTTCATGGGACATTTTTCCTGGACTAAAGGCGTACCGCCTGTGGATACGATCCTATAAAGGTGTTTTTATTGACTCGAGGAGTGTGGGTCGTTTACTTGTCCATATAATACTAATACTAAAAGCAGTTCTTATCCAGCTGAGTACCGAATGCAGTACAGATCAGATTGTAAACAGAAAAGCACTTGCTTCAATTACAATGCACCTTTTTAAAATGTTGTACGGGTTTACTCTTTTTTTCGTATCTATATACATAAAAATGAATCCCTATTTCCCTTGTTCACGGCATGATGCGTGAACGATTGAACCGTTTTCACTAATTCTTTTTTTTGTTGTATTTGTTATTGTCAGGAGAAGGTTCTTATGAAAGAAAAAATTAAGAAAATTAGAAAATTTCAAAAAACTTAACGACTATTACTTCGCGCGTTTGACAGTTCATAGCTAAGACAGGACAACGTCTGTTGGGTCAGCTACTTCATTATAAAATACAAGAATGCATTTTATCAAGCCTATACGGAGCATCCTTTATTATAAATGTGAATGTTAGTTTGTCTGTTTATTACCTTGTCATGATCATCATAAAATTTTGCATATACGTTATCAAGGGTACAGAAAAGGACTTAAGGTATCTTTCATCCAGAAAAAGAAGTACTGTTCCCGAGGGATGGAATAATAAATTTGTTCTCTATAAAATACTATACAGAATCTCTATGAGAGCTTACAGTGAGCTTTTGTTTTAGTGACAAAGTAATTATTATATTTTATGGATAGTGTAAATAATTCCGTATATCACTGAAAATTTGGCTTCCTTTTTTGGTCAATCAATGTCACCCAGAGATCGATCGATCGATTTCATTCCACTGAATAATTTACAGTTGTAGGTAACTTGCGTTTAGAATGCGGCTAATCTACCTAGAAGATCGTTTACTTTCAATATTTCAGTTTTTATTTATTATTGAATTTAAAACCAAAGTTATGATATTTTTATCCTACAAAATCAAAAGAAACTTTCATAGATTTCAATTTAGTGTCATGTCATTAATCAAATTAATTTTATACTTATCAATCTCTAGTAAGTTAAATTTACCGATAGATTTGTTATTGGAACCGTCGCTAACGGATTTGTGAAAACAAAATAAACTATCATCAAGATCACTTAATGTGTCATTCATTCGATATAGGTAATTAAATGATTTACGATTCAGATCGGTTCGGTAACAATCGATCAAAGACTAATCTATCAATCAGATAAATTGGAGTTTGTCAATAAATTGGAATTATGTTTGCTAAACTTTGGTATTTGATATTTAATTAAAGTGAAGGAGTTTTTTTTTATTAGATACTAGTTGTGCACCGCGGTTTCACACGCTGTTCTTTAGACTTTTTCTTTATACTGGGCTTAAGGGTCGTAGCGTGATGTTAAATATTAGATACCTATACCTACTCGTACCTTCCTCGAGAATTGCGCTATCAAATGCAAATAGTACATTTAGATGCAAGTGGGCAAAATTTGTCACTGCAGTCGAGGCGGAATATACGTCCGAGCCGAAGGCGGAGCCTTTATGGAGCCGAGAGACTGCCACGTGTATGTATCAAACGACGTTTTTCAACACAAAAAAAGTACTTGAAAATAAAATTGAATCCTATACATAACATTAAGTAACAATTTTTTGTGAGAAATTGCTCGCTGAATTTTTTCTGTGCCACGCTCGGCTTTGGTGAGGGCTGACCATTGAGCCATTGGGGGTTGCCCGGCGACTAGCCTGGATATTGTAAAAATAAATTGAATAGGTGGGACTGACTGGCGCACTATTCTTCACTAGTGCGAAATACACTTGATAGCGTGCCTAAAAACGATCGGGGTAGGAGCGGGTTTTCGGATAATTGTGTTAAAAGATATTTTTTAAATTCCACTAGTAGTTCCAGATATTAGCGCAAACAAAAAACAAAAAGACAAACAATCTCTTTAGCTCTATTATATTAGATAATAAAATAGTATAGAATTCAAATTCAGCGTTACAGATATACCTAACACAGAAATATAGATATTTACCTGTTACAATAGATAATACGGTTCATACTTTTAGCGTTAACATTGTCTTATTTAATCATTTTTGTGTTATAGGGTAACACGGGAAGAATAGGTGCCTACCTATTCATTTGCTTAAGTAAATAATAAAATAATTCAAATTAATTTTAATTATAATTAGATAATACCTTTATGTGAACACAATAGCGTATTGAAGGATGGCTGATATACTCGTAAGTGGGTAGGAAGTCAGCCAGGGTCACGTGTGTGTGTTGAATGAGTCCGGCCCCTGGCAGACGCAACTGAAGGAACACGATGGGTTTTAGTCAGTAAGAGTCTGACACGACCTCTCGCTCCACCCAGAGCGGGATAAGTTATTTGAATTTCCCACACAAAAAAAGTGGGTAAGAAATAGCAAGCTCAGGTAGGTAGTGAGAAAGACTACGTGGTGATTATTACCAACTTATGGTTTCATTAAATATCTTTTATTTATTTAAACTTCGTGTACAATAGTGGTACATATGCGGACTTACAGTGCACAAGTGTGTGCGCCACCACTGGCGCACTCTCTCTTCCTTTACTCTCATTGTACGATGGCACGTCAGTATGACACGACCAGGGAAAGATCAAGCAGAGGACCAACGGCTTAACGCGCTTTTCTAGTACCACACCACCAGCTTCCAAACTTCGGGCTTTCATTGAGAAATTCCCCCTGTTCAACAGTCAAGTAATCGTAGGTTACAGATATACGTCGAACGCCTGGTCCCCCGCGTTGCAGAGGCAGTGGGTGCTGTGCACAGGCTGCTGCCCAATCTCGGTAGACTACGGGAAGAAGTTCGCGGCCTCTACGCGGGCGTCGTGCGATCGATGGTCCGAGTGTTGGCACGAGCGGCTACAGCAGCCACAATTTTTGCGTTGTCAAAGACGTACTGCCGCACTTCGAAGCCTGGCTGAAAAGAGAGGAGCGCATCTCCTAGAGGCTCACGCGGGTGCTTAGCGGACACGGTTGCTTCGGTGAGTACCTGAATAGGATTGGGCGAGAGGCACGGCAAATTGCCACCATTGCAGAGGTTAGCTGGATTCTGCACAGCACACGCTCGAGGAGTGCCCTGCGTGGGGCATCTGAGCGGCAGGTTTTGGTCGCCAGGATCGGGCGAGACTGTCTGTCTCTGCCAGCAGTAGTAAGGGCTATGCTGACGGAAACAGAAAAGTGGAGGGAAGTTGCCTCCTTTCGTGAGACCGTGATGGTCCAGATGGAGGCCGCTGAGCGGGATCGAGAGAGGACTGATCCCGCTCGGAGAAGAAGGCGTCGAGGAGACAAGCGTCTCGTCGCCTAGCACGCCGAAATCCCCGCGTCATTTAATACAGGTGGGACTTTGGAATATCGGGCGCTCAGATTGGGGACTCTGGTTGCCCACAGAGTGATTTCAGGAAATACGGCGGTACAGTGATCACGTGCTGCCGTGCAGAGCGAGGCTCAGGGGACACCCCTTTACAGTCTCCCCAGGAATGTGCTCTAACAGGCGCTGCACAGAGGGGGTTCCAGAGTGGCCTTTTAAGAGGTAGCATGGTCCCTTCCATGTGCTGATGGTGATCACCGGGGTGGTTTTGGTGAGGTAAGAATCCTACACATCCTCGTCTTTTTCCCAGGCGCCTTTTGAAGGTTTCCCCACGAAAAAAAAAAACAGTCACAGAAATATAACAACCTACGGGTCGCGGATTAATTTGAAAGAGAGTTTATTTACTTTTCTTCATTTTTTTTTTAGTTTATAAGTACATGCATAACATAACAGGTTAAAAACCTATGGCGTTATACAGAAAAGCCTAAAAAATAAAATCTTATCATAAAATTTATAAATATTACGTTGTACATAAATAACTATTACAAAAGAAAAAATATATAGTAAAATAATCGTTTATTTAGTAAAATATTAGTAAATTGGTATCAAGGGCTCGTATGATACAGGGATACAACTTTCATCAAGCAAAAATAAATTAGAATAGAATAGAAGAATAGAATAGAAATGACTTCCACGAAAAAGATGTTCATTTCCAGTTTCTAAAATAGGACCACCCATTTCCGTTAAATCCTGAATAGAAAGCCTTTTAACTTTTGTCATAAACAATACCACGCCGATATTCTTCGAAAGCAGCAGGTAACTCAGACTCCGCTTTTGTTTAAGACCCAAGATTATAGCGGCGCGCCTATTGTAATCAAACAGCCACAAATCCAGACTCCGAGCTGCTACTAAGAACTAAGAATTTTAGAAAAGAAGGCAGAAAAATGCGCGAAACTGATAAACACAGCATAATACAGCAAAAAGGACTCGCGTAGCACTTCAATTTAAACAACCCCAAATAAGATCCAAATGCAAAATTAATTCCACAAGCAAAAGATTAGCAGTGGCGCAGAATAGGCTGACAGAACCCAAAAGGGTCGGTAATTACAACGGTGGGGAATTCTCACGCGGGCTGTAAGGCTGTAACAAGCGGCCGGGTGCGCTCGCGCACCTGCCGCGCACGCGCGCAGCCACCCGCGAGCGCAAGCTGCGACACCACCGGACCTGGTTGCACCACTAACCTCTTACCCGACACTGACTACACGACTTACTTAATAAGTACTCAAGCTTTTCGATAAAAGTGAAGTTTTTACTACCAAACGCTAATAAGCCTTCATCGACTACGGATAGTGGAAGTTTGAAATGGAATGTGATAGGAACTTGAATAATGTATTGGAGCGACTTTGCTGGAACACGTGGTCTGACTTTATTTATTCTCCTAACATTTTTATTATATTTATATCTGTATTAATGATTAACAAAAGAGATGAAGGCTTTTAGTTTAAGGCCCATGTCCTTATCATCACCTACGCAGGCTTCTCACATGATGTAACTACCCTCAAAATTTATAGCCGGCTTCCATTACTCATGTTTATGACCAGTAGCATGTGTACTTTAACAAAATTTTGTTGCTTCGAAGACAAATTCCTGTCTCATAAAAGTCTCGTAAAATATCATAAAAGTTGCTATAGAAACATCTTTGGGGAATTTTGGACGCTTATCGTAACGGACGATCGCCCAGCTTTTAACGCTGCTTCTTTACGCAATTTTGGTAAATCTCATGCGCAAATGCGCCAAATTTTTTTTTATTGTATAATGATAACTTAACAGAATTAATTTAGATTATACAAGAACGGAGAACCTCAGCTAAAGTGACTCGCAAACAGTGGCCCGAAAATGATCCCTTGGGGAATTCCAACTGAAAATAATAGCTAGGGACGATCTGTTACTACAAAAAAACTTACTTAATTGCGTTAAATTTTTGTAGTTCTTAGTTTATACAAATTGGCGCCTTGTAAATGGTTCTTAAATGGGGTGCGTTAAAATATCTTAGATAAAGGTTAGCGCATTCTATCCAAGTAACTAACAATTCATTGCACGTCTCAGAAATTCCGAAATATTAGCTTTATCTCTCTATCTGCATTAATGTTCTGATGATGGACCAGACAAACGTCTCTGCAAACATCATAATTTATTTTACTTTTAGCGAATCTTACACATACTTTAAAAAAAAACGATGCGTTCACTGGTACAGATCGTGTCAACTGATTTTTTTTTGTAGTAAGTATAATTTTGCATAGTCGGTAGCCCTTTTAATTGAATTGTTCCATGCTTGTGCAGGTACCTGACCATTTTTTTAAAGTTTTCGTTTCTTCTTGTTGTTGTCTTGTGAGTTTTGAGCTCTTAGGAACTGTTTGCGCTCATCAATAGAAAATGTCGTTGGTGCAGTTAATCTCAAAGCCATACCGCATTATTTCCAAAAATCTAAGCAAAGTTATGTCACAGCTCATTGACACAATCAAGTCACGTTAGAGGGACCGTCATCACATCTCTAACAGTTGATTCCGGGAAGCATCCGCATTAAATTAGAACATATTCTTAATATGTGCCACTTTAAAGATCGCTGTGAGTCATTTGCGACACTGCACCACATTCATTAACATTCCAGTAAACGTTAGTACCTCTAGTAGCTCTTTAATCGACGGCCGCCGCTGACTGACCACTGATTGCTTCCATTCGGCTTATTCAATCAACTACTTAATGAGCAAATCAGATAGCTTTTTCTGATTCATCAATTGGATATAATTAATGATTTGGACTTTACTACGGAAATCGTTCGGATTGTAACGTAATTCTGAGAAAATTCGGAAGTTTCCATTTCCATGCGCATCCGGGTGAGTCAGGATGTTCCATGTATGGTATGAATAGTCATGATGGGTCATAGTTCTGCTACTGGCAGTTGAATAGAACTAGGGTTGACTGTTTATTGAGTTGTATCGTTTAATGAGTCACGATATGAAACTTCGTTTCGACTTTTACAAACCCCTCATTAGTGTTTTTAGGAAGGAGGACTTTGATTAATATGTTCGTCGTTCCTCTCAAACTTTTTGTAATCCGAAGGGCTTTTACGTGACGTGTGATTGTTAAATAAACCCAAAATTGGTCTGAAGTAGACACCTGTTAGAATTTGTTGTAGCGGCTATTTGTCGCAGGCAGGCGCACGCGCAGGCATGCGTACGTGCTGCCCGCCCCCCTCCCCCCACCCTGCTCGTGTGCCCTCGCCCCCCCCCTCCCCTTCTCGGGCCCGGTCGCGTCGCCCGCTCACCATTCATCGGAATGCAGGGACTGTACTTTGGTACATCTCATTATGAATAGACGCTATTTAACCGTATTTGGGTTATAGTTTATTAAACTCGTTATCATTACTTTTAAACCCTTATTACAAAATTATTGGACTTTGCAGTTAAGTATGACATTATCATACTTATCAATAGCATATTCGTAGATACTTAAGTCTAGATTTGGAGAAGGGCACTAACTTAACCTTAAACGTTACGCCGACAGCAACGAGAGTGGTGTGAGTGCGGTTAGCTAGGCTGAGACAGTCCTAGACCCACATGGCCAATTTTCAAACAAATTCGTTTCTTACATAACGTTTTTATAAATACCAATAAACAAAATTTAAAATTCCTAAATATTTTAGAATCATTTGAACCTTTCGCTCGAAACTATTTACAACTCCATATAAGGTTGAAGAATTTGACGAAATCTTCTCAACAATATTCAGTGCTTGACAGTTACAGTAGCATTGGTTTTAATATAGCATTAGAGTTTAAAGTCGAGTGTGCGCGTTGGGCAGACGTCGGTATCGCTATGGACGACATACACTGCCGCTAATGTAGGGAAAATTAGAATGTAGTAGTAGATGTTAGCGGTATTATAGGCGGTCACCGATAGTGGGTAGCGGTGGAGCGCTCGGCTCGGGCTCGGGCGCGGGCGCAGGGCACGAGGCACGCGAGGAATGCGCGGCCCTCGGCGCCGGTTTACAAATAGAAGGGCCGCTAGCGCGGACTGCACGTGTGATACATTGCCACGATTAATCTGTTAGCGCTGATGGCTGCGCCCGCGCCGAAGAAACGATCATATCGCACAACAATTATCTATTAACGAGACACAGACCCCTGACTTAATGATATCATTCCACGAGGCTGAGCGTGTGTTTGTGTACAAATAAATAAAAGTGCTACAAAATGTGACAAGCGACGTTCCGAATACTTCCTCCTGCGGCTATTTATTTGAGAGCAACGCGAAACATCAAAGGGCGCGCGAGTTCGGTGGTGAGGACGGGACGAATAGTCGTTGGGAAGTGTCAGGCCGGGAAGGGGCGACAGAAAACACGTGACTGACATCTCGGAGGGTCGTTTGTCGGGCACAAGAAAGCTATCGGCGGCCCTGCGTTCGCTGACCCCGGCCGGACGTCACGCCTGAGAGAAGACGAGTGCAGCTCACGGCGCGCAGTGCCCTGCGCCGCCGCCGCCTGCCCGCTGCCTGCCTGCCGCCTGCAGCTGACTAGCCCGGATCACATTCTAATCAATTCTTATAAATCATGCAATCAGCCGGACCTGCAAAGAGCCATTGCCCTTCTCCAATACTTTGCAACCACAACGCACGAGGGTGGAAGCTGAGGCTCACTTAGTAAACTGATATGGAGTGTTGGTGTAACTGTATATACCAAGTTTTCGGCAATACCTAACGAAGTTGTTCTTCAATGTGACTTTCTCTGAAACTTTCGTAGACAGTTGGTTACGGCGACCTAATGCCCATTTATGGATCAGTGAAATTTAAACATTTTTGTCAATGAATAGACAGCAATTTCATGTGTCTTTAAAGGTCTTCCTTTTGTGAACTGACAGTGTGATGATTTATGTGAACTATGCAATTCTAGAAGATAAACTTATAGGTATCTAAGTACAGAAAAGTCTATTACGTCTGAATGTTGTGCAAATTTTGAAGAAGCTGCTAACAAGTAAGTGATTAAAATATAATAAATGTATAAATTTATTAGTAACAAAATTTACCGAACAAAAATGAAGACAGAATAAAAGTCATTTTAAAAGGTGTTAAACTTTAAAGAAACTTTAATTTTTTTCAATAAGGATATTTTATAAGTAGGTACTTACCTCAGTTAGTTTTGACAAGAAGTCATCGATCACTAATAAAGAACTAGTGATCGATGCAAGAAGTATATAAAATTTCTTCCAATACATTAAATTTTAGTGTTTCACCGAGTTATTGCCTATTATAGTACTTTTATTTTAAATAATAATTTAGGTAGTTACTAGCTGAGCGCAATTTACTTCAGATAATTAAAACACTAAATGTACCTGTTAAGATACCTAAGGCTTTATTTATTTAATGAAAACGTTATAAAAAATGAAATCCAAACTTCATAGCAAATAAGTACCTATTATACCTGTCTAACAGCTAACTTTGTAATACTACCTACCTAGCTTTTCTGTCTTAAATGTAGTTATCTAACTCTATGTATTCCCCATCTTAATGTTGCCAGTTTAACTAATAAAACCCTTCTATTCATATGACTTAAGTAACTTTTTTATTAATTAGGTACTTCTATCAAATAGTAAAACTTTTCCCTTTTGTATATTTTATTTTTATATTGGAATATTTTTACTTGAAATACCAACTCTTTTCTCTTATTCCCTAATAGCATTTAGTGTTGGCATTTGGTTGGGCCAACAATAAATGCTATAATTTTATGGTTGGCCCAACAATAAATGCTATTAGGGTTTGTAGCTGTTTAGTTATTCAATATTCTGCATTTGTTGGTCGGTAGGTGTAGTAAAAGGATCTGAGATCTACCTAGTAGGTAACATTTAAAAAATAATGTTACATTTAAAAGTTCAATTTAATTTAATTTTTTATGAGGGTAATAACTTTTCTTAAAATAAAAGCTTGCTGTTAACTTAATTACTGACAATGTTGAATCATTGCCAGTATGAAAAAACTAGTCATGAAAATAGAAAAAATGTATAGATAGTTTCAGAGGGCACCACCCCGACCACCAACCACGTACCAACTCCGTTATTTAGGTACTAATATTTTTTTAGCTAAATATGTAGGTAGATAGAACATTCTTCTTTTCTTTCGCATACAGTTCACTGAAAAATATGCATAGGTAAAGAAGTATGTAATGACAAAAATGTTTAAATACTTAATAGTAAAAGAATAGATTTAGAATTCTTAAACACCACTGAATCATTTTGTGATTTTTTTAAAAATATTTGCAGTAGTTAGGTTTCTGGGCTTTCAAATTTCTACCGTTGGTTGATAGTTAATCAACCTTCATGCATATTTTTATCATTATTTTTTTTTGTATTATTATATTATTTTATTTATTTCACTTTAACGAACATAATATTAAATAAAAATAATTAGTGATAGCTATTGTTTATTTAATTAAATTTAAAGTGAATAGTGAATAATTGGTGCCAACATGTGAGGTAAATTGTTGAAATATGTTTGAAAAGAAGTGAATTTTATCTAAGAGCTAAAGTGGGAGCAAGATTAGATAGGCTCAGCCCTACGTGGTGATAACGACACCGGATTCCAACGCGATTTACACACAGACACACTGCCTGACCCACACTTACATACACACAATATAATTCAATGTGTTATATACATGTTTAGGTATAGGTATTTGGTATTTTTGAAAATCCCTCCCTTTTATACCTATTATTTTAACAGTTATTCATCCATAAAATTAAAAATTTAGTGAGCGGTTGTGTTCAGATTCATAGTTTGTTCAGCTTTCATTAATATTTCAGCAATTACTTAAGCTGAAACTATACCTACCTAATGCATCAATTATGATAAAACCTAATCTATAAAAGATTATCTTTGTTGCCACAAAGAGTTTTTGATTGGGTATTTAGTAGATAATTGAATTTAAACAAACAAAAATAATTATTTTATGTTTGATTTGAATTTATTAAGGCATTAGGCACTGAAAAATATTATTTGTGGTCAATACTTGGGTACTTGAACAAATAAATTCAGAATTACGTTTTTAAAAAACTCTAAAAATGTGACTAATTTTTAAAACTTTTTTAAATTATTGGATTTAACAATGGATTATTTAGTAAATAATGTTAGAATAATATTAATTATAAAATTAATATAGTATGTAAGTTGGCAGTGCTAGAGCGCGCTACGGCGCGCGCGGCACAGCGGCACCCGCGCATGCTTACGGCTGCGTGTGGCAACACTGGCACGCACTTCCTGCGTACTTCTTCCACATCTACCCGCACTTTAACTCAGCGCCTATTAGAAATTATCAAAAAACTAAACACTTTCACATATTTTTTGTGAAATAAACCCATTTTATTTTGCCCTAGTGAAGTCAATTTCCGTCCAATGCAATCATAGAGATTTTTTTTTATTTTTTTTATATTCAGTTATTTAAATTATGTAAAAATTATTGCAATCACTAATTTCATTATTTTAGAATATGGATTGCAGCAAAAATATTTGAAACAAATGCTGTATATTTTTTTAGGGGCCTTTTTGCTCTTAAATTTTGCACCAAGTATTTTCCTATGCAATGTTACTTAAGGCATTGGAATTAACTGTGTGAAATAAATTATTATAGTTTTGTTTTCTCTATATTTACGGAAATAAATAATTATTATATTATTTAAAAACATTTTAAAACTAATATTTAGAACATTGTGACAGTTACTAGTGTGAAGCAACTATATCTTTAAAAATAAAGATATGTTTTATTGGTGAAACACAAATTTTCGCTTTAAAGAAACCGAACAATGAGCATATCTCTGTTATTCAATTACTGGCATAATAGGTAAGATAAATTCTCTATTGTGTCCTCTGAATAAAAGCTACTATTGAACAAACGGGGACCGAGTCTTTGCAAAAATCTATTATGTAGTGAAGTGCTAAATATAAAGCATTTTTTTTTTAAATACTCAGTTTCTATTTAAAAAAATACCTGCAATAAAATTTATAATTTTATAAGTTCACTAATGAATAATTACAAAAAAAAGTAATGTAACTGTTCTTTTATAAAATATGGCCAGCCAATTGGTATTTTTGTTTATTGCTATTGTTGGGTACTAGCCTACATAGTGTCCCACTGCTGGGCAAAGGCCTCCCCTTTCTCCCTCCAAACCTCTCTGTCTTGGCCTATTTCTAGCGATTTTATTGTACTTAAGTATATTTTTACGTTAATTTTACATAGTTTGAAACCTAATTTACTAACTCTACATTGAGAGATTTTCTTTAAGAGGTTTGATTAAGTTAGCTACATTACACATTTGGAAAAAAATGTTTAAGAAATCTTTCTAAAATTTAAATGTGATAGATAAATTGTTTTTTGCTTCTAATATTACTCTTTTTTCTATTTTTACTATAACATATTTGAGTTATTTCCTATGCAAAATGTCCAGTTTGTCTAAATGTAAAAGAAAATGCTCCAAAAAATCACTTGCACAGTTAGATCTAACGGTGCATGTTTTTTTTTTAGTATTATGCTTTTATATAAAATAAGTCTCAATACCAATTAATGCAGACATGTGTTATGGAATGCGCTAAAATGGATGTGGGCAAAGTTTTGTTAGACACAATTAAATTCGCAATTAATAAATAGCATTGAATGATGTATTTAAATAGCAGCCGCATATTTTGTAGTGCTTTAAATTAAAAAATATTTTTTAATATTCGTTGAATGTGACTTTTCATATTAGATTATAATCTTTTTTGTCCATCAAAAATGATTGTTTCTAAATGTTAGAATCCTTATCAAATGCGATTGGAATGTGCCGTTCTCAGGATGGTGTACTAGATTGTCGCCGGCGGTGGTCGCTGTCGCTGGCCGTGCTGACGGCCACGTGGCACGCGGGCGCGCCTCGACCACGGTGACGGTGCATGTCAGTTTTCTGGAAAAATTGTCAAATGTAGCACACCGGCGGCGCGGCGGCGGTCGCAGCGCGCATGTGTGGGGAGCTGTCGCGACGCGATCAGTGCGCGCGCGCGTGTGCGTTGTGAAGTGAAGGTCGAATAATTTGTCCCTACTCCTCGGTCTATTGGTGTTCACGAGTCGCCGCTGTGATAATGAGTTGTCGCCGTCTCGCTCGCTCTGCAGCGACGGCGCATCCGCGGAAAGGGACGGACGGCGGTGTGCGCATGCGTCGGAGCCTCCGCCGGCGCCGGCGCGGCCTGCCCTCATCAGTCTCCCCGCAGCGGGGAAGCGGTTCGCGTGTGCAACTCCGTGTCGGCTCGGGCTGCGGGCTGCGAGCGCTCTGCGTCGCACACGAATATTTTTAGATAACAGCACGAATAATTTATTCGCAAGGTAGTGATCGCGCGCACTTTTGCGGATATCGGTATCGGCGCATGCGGGCTCGCGTGCGCCTCGCGAAGCGGTGTCGGCGGCGGGTGTCGGCTGGCCCGCCGCAGCCGGAGACGTCCCGATAGGTAAGCTGCGCACTTCCTGCGCGCGCGCCGCCATGTTCGGTCGGAGCGTCACTTCCGCCGGGGCCGGAACCGGCGGCGGACCCGAGCTGTGGGCCCGGCGGGTGCTGAGCCCCGACGGGCAGGCGATGCTCCGCGAGCCGCGCTCGGCGCTCCGCTCAATGGGCGACGGCTCTCGATTCATAAAATGTCGGTCGTTCCATTCACGCCGCGGCGCGATGCTACGGCGACCGTTCACTCGTGACCCTCGCGTCTTCGAATATTCATGTCTCCCTCGATAACATCGTAACCTCTGACTTCTTTTTGTATTATCACGTTGTTTAGTGAACGCCGCTAGTTGATGCCGGACTTCGTGCGTTGTGTTGGAAACAAGTGTCCGTTCGATCGCTACACCGATATCAACTGTGAAATTTAGTGCATAGTGAATTTAAATAGTGATTTTCCGTCTGTATCAATGGAATGTTACACCCAGTAGCGTAAGATTAGAAATATATTTTGGTTTTTCTATTCCTTATACTTAAACTACTACCTTAACATCGCCTGCCCTAAATATCATCCTAAAATTTTATTTGAATTTCAAATTCTAACGTCCCGCGATTTTTCTTTTAGTTTATTATATATTTTTGCAAATGAGTAGCCAAATATTGCAATGTTTGACAACTATTGAACTTAACAACTACTTGTGCTTAAATATAGTGTCATCAAAGTTTATTAGTCAGTGGGGGTTGTGTGTTGATTGGGGTAGTGTCACCGGTGGCGCCAGCGCCGGCCAGCGCGCTGTGCAGCGGAGTGTGGTGCGGGCAGCAGCTCGGCAGCACGTTGCCGACAGGACGTAAGTACGTCACCAGAGCATGACGTCTGCGTGCCGTCTCGCTCGCACTCCGCTGCACTCCTCTACTTCTGCTGAACCCCCGGCTGTTCATTGCCCTCCGGCACTTGCTTGCCCTACCCTCGTTGTGCTTCACTCTGCATTCCACATCTATTGACGTGGTAGCCACTTCAACTTTCTACTTTCCTGAAAATTCATAAAAATGTTAGTTTCCATGATAAATATATTAGCACCAATGACTGAAAGATAAAAGTTTTGTGGCTTATATCTTTATTAACAGTTAAACTTATTATATTGTAAAAATAAAATGTTTTGATGATTTTTTGTCAAAACAAGTCCTAAATTAAAGAACCCATGTATTTATGTTTACTTAAAAAAAGTGTAATAAACTATGGGTACTCAACGAAGCCATATAATGCACATCTTTGCAAGTGATACAAATTATCCTAAAATTTGACTCGCCAAAAGGAAGGCATTAAGCAAATTCAAAGAAAGACAAACTATTACAGTTCCAATAAAATAAATTAACAGTTATAAGAAAATATTTTTTCCGTGAAGCTATAACCATATCAGTATGTACTTTCGTGTTAGGATCTAATTATTGATGACAATTTAACTGTCTTTAGTTTTTCAACTAAAACTTCTCTCTGCATTGAATTTGTAAGGCTGGGATAAGATTCTGTTCAGTAAAAATAATATTTGGGAGAATATTTAGCATTAGTCAACAAAACACGACGGAAGAATTGCATACTATATCAGTATGCAAGTCGTCCAGTGACTGGTGGCCGACGGCAGCGGCGGCGGGCCTCACGTCGCGCGTGTATTATAACACTGTCTTTCCCAGATCATAAGTACGTGATGAGTCAGGTGCAGTGACGTCAGCGACACGTGTGCCGCTGACTCACAGCATCTCTCTGTGACGTCGCACACATGACGCCCTTCGGTCCTCTCACCTTTGCTCTCATTTTATCGCGCATTGATTACATAGTTCCGGCGCACGCTGCCGCTCCGCATGTGAGCGCCGCCGCACCGCCGCGAGTGCGCTGCTCCTGCGCATCCGGCGCGGCACGCGGCGTGGGCGAACGTTTCATAAGCACTTCCTCCGTCACGCTTCCTCCCACCGAGGACGTCCCGTGCACCTCGCCACCCTCGCCGCCAATGGATACGCTGTCCATATAACGCTTCATTACACATTGACACGGATTGCACCACACGTCCCGGCAGCGCGTAGGATGAATCCAAGTGTAATATGCAAATGTCACGTTACTAAATTGGTCAGTCATTGTTGTATCCGTAGCTATTCGTATAAGTGCGAGCGCGCCGTCATTCATGCTGGCTGCCATAGAACGCGGAGCTCGCTTCCGTCACACAATCTGCATGGTAGAATCTCTAAGCGATTGTCGATTTCCGCTCGGCCACATCGCCGGGCTCGCCGACTAATAAGGTACACTCCGCTTCGCACTATGCCAACATTCTCAGCCCCACGATAAGCCATTAAGGGTCGCTCCACAAAAAAAGATCATTATAAAGGATGTAAAGACTGCACCGGCGCCGAGCCTTCCCAGAACTGGGGCCATTCTTATTTCACGCTCCCGCCTTATTCACGGACTTTTTTTGTATGGCTTTGGTCTTTTTTTTTCACGGGAGCGGTTCTCCTGTGAGAGTTTCAAGGAAATGGCTTATTGGGTTTCGTATAGAATGGGGCTTATCTCGGGGCGTCGATCGTGCTTAGAGCCTGGGAACGCGCGCAGACGTCGCGCGCGCACCGTTATGCGCATACCAGCGCGCCGCCGCGGCCCGCCGCCCTCACGCATGACATCATCAGCATCACCGTTTGTGACGTCCTCCACCACTCGATACCAACATTTTTCCGTTTTAAACTGCCAATAATAAACATATAAATTAAATGGGCAATAAAATCTGAGACAGTCACTTTAAAATTGGATTTAACGGTCGAGGTATACCAGTATACAAAAATTAAAGTGAAAATAATGTCAGAGGGTTTATTAACATGTGTTCTGTATAGTAACGGTATTCACAAATAAACAATAATTTTCTATTACGATCAAGATTGACGAGTCGAGTATGGCGGCTCAACTCGCTTCACGCTCGACTTGCTGAGGATCTCGGAGCTGGCACTAGCACTTCCTTCTGTGGTTTCTGCTTGAACATTTATTAGATTCATTTCTGTGAAAGTTGTGTTAAGTGTCACATAGCGGGTTAGTAAGTGTCAAAGTATTGTACTCATTCGTTCATGTGCACTGCATCAATTGTAACGTTGAGATTGAGTTCATGAAGTTCGTTCCCACTAACTATGAAGTCAATAAATAGCAATGGAAGGCAATTAACTAAATACGATATTTATTCTCACAAAAAAGTCGTAATGATTGGACGTCACATTAGTGGAGTCGGAATGGCGCCAAGCGGAATTTCTCACAGATTGTCTAAATTACTGCTGGGAATAAGGATTTTCAATAAGAAATAAATAACGTTGATTGTTTTTAATATTTTTGTCATTGTTTTGTACTAAGCGTTTTTGTTTATTTATTTCAAAGAGTTTTTTGTTGCGTTTTCAGGTGCGTGTGGCGAAAGCCGTGGCTGCGACCGTCGGCGGCGCCTGCGCAGAGTGGAGAGTGCCACAGAGCGAGCCTCACCCATGGCTGAAAGAGCCGCCTGAATACTATGAGGTACGTTTAAATTTCTTATAAAGCTTCTGTTATTTATTTACCAATAACACTTCAATTTTCAATAGCTGATTTAATATATTTAAGGTGCTGCCTAAATAAGTCATCATTTCTTTTTTCAAGTAATTTTTATCAATTTGAAAATCTGACTTCATAATTCATAGTTTTTTAGTGTGATTTATTTTACCTAGGGCAGTGTTTTCTTCAAATAGTTTACTGCAGTAGTTTCACTGATAATTTGCAAAAATATTGCCTATATTTTACTGCTTTTTCTCCCGAATGTAGGCATGTATTTTTTTTTTAATATTTTCAGCGAGTGACTTTCTTTTACCGATTGTATAAAGGCTTTCTGAAATTAATGTACATTTGTAAGATTATCACTCGGTATACATCGCACACGCTCTTAGTAGCAGGTACTCCAGAGTATGTAGCCTTTCGGCAAACCAGTTTTCATGATGGAATTTCACGATATTTTTTTGTTACTGTTTCTACAAACATGCGAGGTAACGGAGGCCCCTATAGTAGAGCGATCGTTTCACTCCTTCGCGTTATTTAGGAGTGTAAGTTGTGCGCAGTTCACGGGCCCTTATTGAGGGCAAAGGGAAGTTATAAATCTGTCGGCGCTAACAATGGCGCGATAACGTGCACCTTGCGCCCGCGCCGATACCGAGCAACCCCGCACCCCGCCCCGCGCGCGCCTCCGCGTCCTCCGAAACACTATCAACCGTAGACACGTATGGGAAATACCCTCATTTACAATACAAACAATTATTCGTTTCGAGAACGCGCTTGTTACTAGTCTGTGTAGCCGCACTAGCCGCCCTTACGACAGAACTGTAAGACTCTAACCGCACCTATGTGACTGATTGGTCATCACTGCCATGTTTTCCCTGTAAATACTCCCTCGAGCGATAAGGAACCGAGAACAATCGAGTTTTTAACAAATATCACGCAAACCATGAATGTTTGAACCCGGATTATAGGTATGAGCTGGCAACACCGGTCATGTACATATTGAGCTCACAGTCACCGCCCTGCGTGGTAGGTATTTGGCAACATATTTGCTGATAGGTCAGTTGGCGATAGCGGCCGAAGTGAGGGGAAAAGAGAGGTCGACGTAACGCCAACCTTATCGGTCATTGACCTTCACACCTAAACTGAGCCTCACATCACATCTCGCTCGGCGCACGCTTACATGTACTTCAACAAATTTTCAGGGACCATCGCGTCTGCGTGCCGACGATTTATACATATTGTAATATTAACGTTCACATACTTCCGTCGGCCGACTAAACGCAGACTGGCCAATGCTCATTAATTTTAAGAAGTTAGATCAGAAACATAAATCTTTACTCTCTTGCATTGTGTCTAGAGTCGATTTTAGATTAAATTTGGATAGAATCATAAAAAATGTGTATATAGTGACAGATGTGTGCTATTTTATTCGATACGTTCTGTTGGTGCGTATGAGGTAGGCAGGCAGTGGTGTCGTGAGGTAGGCGCCGCTGAGACCTTGACCTGTTTCCCGCTGCCGGCGGCGGCGGCGCGCACACAATGGACTATTCCGCGACACCCGAGCCGACACCCGAGCAGCCGCCCCCCGACGCCCCCACTCACATACCTACGAGCACAACAATTGTACTCCTTATCTATTGCACTGCGAAGAACTAGCCAATAGCGAAGATCACCAACGTGCTCTGTCTCTACAAAAACTGAAAATTAGCTTTAATGATTCGTCAAACCGGAAAATTAATTCGCATATCCCTAAATAAATATGTGACTACGATATAAGTGGCTGGTAGTTTAAAACATTTTCTGTCGCCACACAAGTTGTTGACTTTGACGATAATCGAAATAATCGTGACACGGTAAAGTCGGTCATTGTAGCATGTAATTAGAGGCGTCTGTGGGGCGCACGCGAGGCTAACAGAACTCGGGGGCGGCGGGTCGCGGCCGCTTGAATAATACATGGAGCGCCTGGCGCCGCCGCCGCCGCCGCCGCCGCGCGAACAATACGCGGCATGTAGTGCAGGCGACGCGCGGCCTCCGCCGACACCTGAAACACTACTGATAGCCTGCTAGCTAACGTTGAAGCACACGTCACGCGCGAACGAGTGCCAGCGCGCTCAGCTCCACATATACCTACCTACCACATGTAGGTACTACGTAAGCCACCTCAAAGAACCGTTTACACCTCCACATTCCTTCGTGAAAGCGTATACAATAAAACAAACAATCGCCGCAAAATGAGCCTATAAATCTAATAAATATTTTTTGTAAACGACACCCCACACCGGTTATTTGATCTGCCACAAGAATGTCTATTCTGTGTAAATAAATTCAGCAAATGAGTACGCAATCACCGAGAATGCGAAGCGTCTGCATCGTGTTGTGTTGTGAAAGCATTTTGTATTGTTTGCTATTTTTACAGAAAAAATGTCTAGGCATTCACTCTGGCTCGCTGGACATGTATTATTTGTTATAATACGAGTATTATACTTTTTTCTACTGGGTGATATCTGAATCTAGACTAGACTTTATTTATCCTTTCTCTTAATACTTTCAATTTAGGTATTAAAACCTAGCAAACATGACATAAACAAGGATCGAGGCGTAGCTCAACTGCTACGCTAGTAATATTCTTAGAAAAAAAAATATTCCAGGTGAAAGTACAGATAAAGCCAACACATATTACTTATAAGGTTTAGTTTTACACACACATCTAGTTGGTCAAACAATCAGTCGAATTAAATGTCCAAGTAGCTCAAACAGTCTGTGAAACTGTTGAATGTTCGTAGCAGTGTCGTAGCACGGCGTGGTCGTAGCACAGCAAAGCGTGAACCTCCTGCCGCTTGCCGCTCGCTGCGCCGCCGCGTGTAACGGTACTCCGTAACCGTTTCCCACGAGGAGGCTCGCGGTTAATTATTTAACAGCTTCAAAAATCATGTCATATTTACATCGAATGCGTGGTCGTGATTAACAGTTTAAAAATGTAAAATGTTCCGACTTAATTACCGTGTGTTGATATGCGGGACTCGTATTGTGGTACCGCGAGCTATCAGCCGCGCCCGGCGACCGCACAATGGTAATGACGTCGCCGCTGCGCCTGCGACACGGAAGTCGTGGGACTCTGTCGTGCTCTCGTGGAGCTGTACGCGACAGACCTGCTCAATTGTACATTTATTCTAATTGCTCATCATTTTTGACAATTTGTGTCTGGTTATTCGTCTTGTGTGCAGCTTGTCGTTTGTGATAGGAAATGATAATTTGGAAATTTTTGGTAACGTCTTCACGATAGATATTACTTTACAACGAATATCACAAAATATAAAAGCGTGCGTCTCTATTACACCGTATCCTAAACGCTGACGAAACAGAAACAAAGAATTTTGAAGTGCGCGAGCGGCGTTGTGTGCTGCACGTAGTTATTAAAGCACATTGTAGTAATTGAATGTATGGTGTAATGAGTTTCTGATGCTCCACACACTGCTCACGGCGAGTTTCCTTGTATTTCGGTAATTGCCCCGAGATGCTATCGCGCTCACTTATTAATTATGAGGCACAGAGCCGCGCATTTATTGACCTTATCTCCGGTGGAGGCCCTTGCGCTTTCTTTACCTGCTTATTCGTTAATGAGCAAGAAGCCAGCACCGGAACGAACCGCCGCACCGCTGGGAACCAACCAGCCCTACAGATTGAGTTATTACATCCATGTTTTGAAACTCTGTCACAATAACACCACATTTTCCGTTTATTACTGTGATCATTCTTGCGGTTTTAGAAAAATTATACGCTAGACAGACAGTCGAGTGTAACAGAGCGATGGAGAAATAATGAAACACCCGCGTCCCCCCATCGACCTGTCACGTGTCAGTGTGCTGCACATCCGCCGGCAGATCGACTGGGGGTCGTCTTCATTATGTGCGGGCTCATCCTCTTAATGTCCCGTACAATTTAAAGTTATACGGTTAATTTTAGCTTAACCGTAGACAGTTGCTCGCGGGCGTCCATGCGGGCAAAGGGATCGGTTCCGAAATAAGCACATTACATGAGCTGTGAGCGTGCGCCGTGCGCCCTGCGCGATATAAATAGCGCGGCGGTCCCTTAAGGCGCGGGCGCACATTTCCGGGCTGGAAGTGTGTCGCTTCCGTTGCGAGCGGTCGTTGACGCCGTGCATTGTCGCCGCACATTCCCCGCCGCGCGGCTCCGACGACGTTTTTAAATAGAGGAGCGATTACGAGCGTCTGGCTGCGGCGCCGGGCACATGACCGCGCGAAAGTGCAGCGCCCGCCGCCGCCGCGTCACGGGCTATTTGCGACACTCCGCCGCGCGAGCGCACGAGCTCCTCTCACTCCAGCGCCCACCACTCTGGTTCTAAGTCCTGTTTCGTTGTGGTGACCCAAACTGATGCCTGAATCCGCTTTGAGCGACTACGACTTCTCCACTTCACTCAGTTTCTTATGCCCAGCAATCAGAATGGTCATCACGTCACCTTTCTGCACTTTGTCTTCCTCTTGGTAATCGAGACGAAATTCCGTTCCCGCAGACATTTGTCATCTTTTGCGAAAGTTGGAATGCTCGACCAAATGACCGTTTTTACCAATTTCCAAAACCTTAATGTGCGTTGAAGTCTTTTGTTTGAATCCTTGATAACTCCCTCACCACCAATCGAAAACTGATATTTTATCAGATAAATATAATTAAGTACCTATACTTGATTGTCAATGATTTCGTATGGGTGAATCATAAAATCACTCGTGTTGTACCTAGTTAGCAGCGTGCCAACTCGATTACGTATGTACGGTTAATATTGAAAAAACGGAGCTACAAAAGTCATTCTGTGAAGGGTGCCAAGGTGTTATAAGGAGCAGGAGGGCCGTGGTGGAGTCCTGGTGCTGCAGCGTGCTGATGCGACGGGTAGCAGCTGAATAAATTGGGAGGGAGGCGCGCTGGAATGCGGGAGGCGGTGAGGGAGGGGGGGGCGCGGGGGTGGGGGCGTGCGACTGGCGCGCGCGCCGCTGTCCCACGGTCGCGCGGCCCCGCGCCCCGCGCCCCACACACTTTCTTTCGCGCCATAAAGGTCGTTTCAAATATTTCGGAATGCTGTTTGGTGACATTTCACCTGCGGGCGGCGGGGAGAGGGGGGAGAGGAATGCAGCCTCCGGCATTCGGCCGCACGCCTCGCTCGGCAGAACACGCCGCACGCGCATCCCCCGCTGGTCGCCACACAGCCACACATACATTACACGCGGCTCGGGCCGCTACTCCGTGCTTAGACATCTCGACTAGAGACACTATCACATAAACGGGAAATCCCTCTGCCAAGTGCAGGCTATTAACTTTATTACAGCTCCGCCAAACCTGATAATAAAGGTAGCGCAGGTTTCAACGGCTTACAATATAGTCGATAGCCCATCCAGTTCCTATGTCGCATGAGAAGGGTGACTTGATACCGTGCCTAACTTAAATTTGAATGATTATTATTCATGAAGGGCGCTTGCGTGTCGTTGTGCGTCTCTGCGACTCGGATAGCTAAAGCTCATCGGACTACTTTCCACGCTCATGTGTGAACTGAGTTTCTCCAATTAATAGATTCGTTCCAATAGCAAACACTGAGTCGGAGAAAGCAGTGGCGGTATGGGTCAACGTCCGGCGGAATTCACACCGGCCAACCAACGGCGCCGTGACGTTCACGAACAAATGTGGCGTAACGCTCTAAAATTTCAAAAACCGCGCTTGTTTTCCCATTCCGGGAAGGCGAGAGCCTCCTCGACCGCAGAGCAGCCGGCGGACTGGCGCGCTGGCGGCCCGCAGCGGTCACAAGCTGTGTTTATCGAGTCGCGCGTCGCTATGAATGGAATGCGGCGACGGAGGTTGCGCAAGCGACTAGCTTCGCGGCGCTCGACGCTCGGCGGAATGCGCACGCGGCGGTGCGGTGTGGTGCGGGGTGGTGTGCGCCTGCGCGCCGCTCGGTGCGGGGCGGGGGAGAGGGGGGAGGGGGGGGCGGCGCAGCCTGCGGCGCTGCAGCGGAGGCTGCATCTCGCGGCCATTCACGCCGCGCTACACCCGCCGCCCGCCAAATAACTCACCGTTACAGCCGCGGAATGCCGCTCTATCTCTATACCCAACATTGTAGCCAATCATAACTCATCAGCCTCTTTGCCTGTTCTCGCGTTTGGAACCGGCTTTTAGTCTTAATAGATGCGCCTGAACAACAGTTTTTGTTGCTTATCAGATAAATTCCATACAGTTGATGCTTTACTACAGCACAGTCAGTGTAAGACTTCACTTGTCATTCATCATGATTTACATATTTCTTACTTACTTAGGTTTAGTGTGTTCTTTATCTCGGCTCATCCAGAATAAATTGTTTATTTCTGTGCCAATTCCTGTATTTGTACTGAGTTTTAGCAATTGTGGTAATTGTTGCCAAAATTTTCGCATACATCAATAACACTGAAGAAGTCATCTTTCACAAAATGCTTATAAATTACAACTAAACACTTACAAAATTGCAAAAAAATAAAGACACGAGTAAAGGACATCCAGATAATAACAAAATAACTTAGAAAAATTAAAAAAACCTTACTCCAAAAACTCATCTTAAACTGCGTAGACCCCTCTACGAACTGTCTACGAATTATGGCTTTTCGTAGCACACAAGTTAAACTCTCAAATTTTCACAAAAACAGTGTAGGTCTGCTGCGTAGGTTCGCTCATAATATATTTAACGTATGCCAAATAAGCGTGATAAACGGCACGACATATAAGGCACGTCAGCGTTTGTACAGTCCGGTTGTAAATAGAACGGCTATAGATCCGCTTGCAGGCTCACCGCTCTGCGCTGCATTCTAGAGCACAGAATTGTAAAGAGAATAATGGTAGTTGTTGCGCCGTCGGCGGCGGCGCGCACTATCAATAGTCGGCGCGTCACCCGCCCTACATACTTGTCGCGACGTCCGCGCGCGCCGGGACCACGTTTCGTCACCTCATGCGCTAAATTCCATTTTTAAGTCCATTGTTCCTCGTCTGCGACGCCGACGTCCGACGACCCCCCCTCCCTCTGTCCCTCGCCGCTCTCTGACGTAACTACGCTTCTCATCGTCCCACAGCAAGCATTCGATACGACAATGTTATGCCGCGGACCTATGTTTATTATTCACACGATCCAATTCTGTCAAAAACGTTATACACTTCCGCTCGCCACACATTCTTATTGAGGCGCCACACTCGTAACACTTGCCGAGTTTTAGTGTTCTTAGTAGTCGTATTTATTTATTTTATTGTCTTGAATACCTGTCTCCTTGGGCTATATAATTTGCTGAAACAGGGTCCACGTTTGCGGCGATAAAAATGAGTATCTAAAGACAGCACATTCGTCATTATCACAAGTGTAAACACGCTTCGCGATAAAAAAATATCACATTTGCGCTATTTCCCATAGTTGTCAGCAATTAGAACAACGCTTTAGTGTGTGTGTAAGGGCGACAGAGGGGGACGTGTGTTGGGGAGGGGAGGTGACACGTGTGGCCCACATAGTGCGCGCCCATTGAGCTCCCGCGCCACCGCCAGCGGCCGGACGTGACGTCACCAGCGCACCTGCGCCCCCACAGCGCAACACTACCCACCAGCCTACCAAAACACTTCCCATCACTAGTCATTCTGCAACTCGAACCAAGCAACCTTCATTGAAGAACTTGTATTGACAATTTTCGGAACATACCTCGTAGACTATGGTCCTTGGGCCATGGCTAGCCTGCATCCAAACTTCAATCCCACGTGCACAGCTAGTAGTGAACGGAGCACTTTTCTTTGTAGCAATCGTAAGATGTCGTAATGTCTCCAGCAATAAAGAGCATGCAGATTTAGAGTCATCGTAGGTGGTACGTGTGTGGTACTACCGTCGATGTCGATAAATTGGCAAAATAATTGTAGTGGCGCCGACTCCCGCGCACGCCCGAACAAGGCCGAAGAAGGCCGAAGCCGCTATCCGCACCATTTGAGGCAGCAGCAGCGCACTGACACCGCGTCGCCTAATTAGCGGCGCGGTGTGGGTGAGCCCGCATTGCTTACCGCGGACCCTGCCGCCTTCGTTTATTACTATTTTAGTCAATTCACTTCTATTATAAAAACATAATAATGAGCTCTAATACATTTGTCAAAGGACGTGCCGCGGCGACTCCTACTCGCGGCCGCCAGTTGTCATTTCGTTTCGTATGATTAAAGAACGGTTTTATGTGTTACAGATGGATGACAATTAGCGGAGGAAAGAAGCATTGTAGTGCGGGCTGCGCGCCTGACTCAGCATGATGTCATAGGCCGGTGATGCGGCTAATGGGAGCGTCCCGCGCCGACCACGTCACATCCCATTCCCGCCGCATACTTCACCCAATCGAGCGATGACAAATCCATTCATATTCTTTCATTGCTGCTAACTGTTGTGTTAAACATTGAATTCTTGCAATTCCAACGTATTAAAGTCTATAAAACGAAACGGTTCACGACGTTCGTTGCTAACCGACTGCGGTTTTCCTCTCCTGATCGAATTTACACTTTAGGTAAGTTACTAGTACATTAATCAGGTATTTTTCCTATAGATGTTGTGTTCCTGGCGGAAACAGGCGCGTCGAGGAGGAGTGAACAGAGAAACGTGAAGAGCACGAAGAAAGAATAAAAGGAATTACGAAACTGGTTTTCATAATGATTTGACAGATTGTTCCATGTTCTGAGATCATTGTGAAAGCTGATTTTGTTCCTAGTTCTACTGGAGCTGTCGAAAGCGGAAAGAAAACTGAATTTTAACGGGAAGATTATGTTTTGTATTTATTTAACGGGAATTATGTTTTGTATTTATTTCTTTTAATAACTGTGTATCTTATTCCACCTTTGTGTTAGCCCATTAATTTTTTGTCTAAATTTGTAAAATACCACACTTTGAAAGAAAAGATCACTTTGAAAGTGATTAAAGCGATCTTCGAAATCAATATTTTATATAAGCTATCGTTTTCGTTTTGTAATGAATTTTACATAATTATGTTAGATCCTAATACCTTACTGCAAAAACAGCGCACAAAATGTATATACGTATGATTTGTATGATGTTGATGACGTGTGAATTTAATTCCTTGCGTCAATTGCCTGTATTTTCTGTAGAAAGAGGATAATAATATTGTAACTGTAGTAAATTTTGCTCTAGCAAAATAAATGATAAGTAGGTACAATAAATTATTATCCTCTTTATTATTACTCACATAGATGTTAGAATGTTTCAAAGTTATAGCTGTTCTATTTCAACAAGACGAGTTGTATTTGGACTTGTGTGTAGATTACGAGCATATTGTTTTTTTGTGCGTAAGCTATTTTCTTAGGGTAGGAGAGGTATCGATGGTAGAACGGATTAGTCGACGTCGATCGATGGTAGAATGGATTAGTCGTAGTCGACCGGTCGATTGTTTATCGACCGGTATTCATCGATCAGCCAAAGCTATCACTAATCGGTCAACGTCGTTCGATGGCATCGATTGACGATCGATCGATTGGTGTAATAACACCCTAAGACAGCGAGCGCTGTGAGCTTACGCACACAGAAACAATGTGCGCGTTAATCTACACACACAAACAACACAAACCCGCCTTCGTGAAATAGGAAATCAATACCTACCTGTACAAATAATTCGATACCATGTTATGATTCTCAAAGAGGCGGATCTGTATATTTACTGCTTGGCGTAGATAAAGCAACGACTCACGAGTAAGCACGCGGACTTATAATTCGACGAACGTCTTCGTGTAGGTACCCTAAAATTTCGTGTATTTATCTACTAAGAGAAAAAGATCGTCAAGCTATGCATAAGTTACTTGCCTGTGCGTCTATCGCTCTGAGACTTTCCAAATGTTTGTAAAATTATAGATTTTAAATCATGTCTTGTTAAATTGAAACTCGGTGTTGTATCTATAAAACTGACCAATCAATGGCTTACCGATCATTTAATGTTATGATCATTCACCCGCCCTTATTCTAAATTATTTATGTCTTCTTTACAGTCATGATCTCGGTGTTGACTTCTTTCCTAGCCATTCGACCTCTCCTACGATTCATCCACCTTTTCTTGTCACATGTTCCTTGGAG
Organism: Polia nebulosa; assembly: GCA_951329385.1. Lineage (NCBI taxonomy): Eukaryota > Metazoa > Arthropoda > Insecta > Lepidoptera > Noctuidae > Polia > Polia nebulosa. Next base: position 12,611,002 of record OX589599.1, on the reverse strand, counting down.
GAGGGACGCAGGGCACCAAATCATATTGCAGAATAAGTATTGCGGAACCAAGAAGAATTGTACCTAGCAAAGTGGGTGATTCCGAGCTGAAATTATGATGATGATGTTCATTGCTCCTTGTAGGTACATAAAGAGTTTCTTTCCCGCATTTAATGTCTAAACGATGTCAATCAGTTAGTCCTTAACTTATGTCACAGGCGTTACTATCAAACTTTCTTACAAGCAGTTTTTCTTAAACGTGGTGTTACGAAAATGGGTGTTCATATTCTAAATACTGCTGCTGACCATAAAAATGAACAACTCTCTTGAAGGAAGTCATAATCATAACCAAATCCAAAAAATAAAATTTGACTAAGTACTAATATTCATCATCGTATGACATTCTTGTAAAAAAAAACGAATGAGTCTCGATAGTCACCTATGATTTGTATAATTTGACATTTCGGATAATTCAGCAACTCGTCCTACATGCCTTCCGCCATTTAGGAAGACTTGCAGAACATCAAAATAAATAATATTTTCATTCTGCAACTCGTCCCACGTTTATTTTTTGTGTGCAATCACCTTGGTGATAAGCAACATTAACATTCTATCCTGAAAATAAAATTAAAACGTTTAGTTCCGATTTCGACCGCGCGCAGATCTATCGCACGCTCTACCATCTGACGGCCAACTCTACCACCGCGCGCGCTCATTTGTCAAATCAAAAAGCGCGCGCTTCTCCGGCTTCCTGTTACACACTTCCGTCCCATTTCACGAAGTCATTCCCCCAGATTGCAGGAAAGCGAGAGAAAAGATGTTACACATCAAAAATAAGAAAGTTATTCATTTCCATGGTCAGAAGCAGTGTCTAAAATTCGCCCACCATTTTGCGTTACACCCCGTACATTCCCGCCACATGCATTTTTAAACTGCATTAGCGCTTAGAGCTGTCATTGTAACAAACATAGTTATGTGTGTGTCTTATGTACCTAGTCTTAGAATTTCATAACATAAAATAACATCATGAGTGTATTCCCTTTGCAATTTTTCTATCAAGCGCAAGTCCGATCGTGTATGGAGTACTGCTCTCATCTTTGGGATGGATCTGCAAGATACCAGCTTGATGACCTTGAGTCAATTGAGAAACGAGCCAAGAGGATCATCGGCAATGATAGACTCGTTGAGTCAAAACTCCAAAGTCTTGAACATAGACGCCGAGTTGCTAGCCTGTCGGTTTTCTATCGATTACATTTTGGGGAGTGTGCGACGGAATTGCATGATTTGATTCCGCCAAGCCCGTTTCATCTAAGGACCACAAGACGTACGGCGAAGTGCCACCGGTTCATGGTGGACATCCCATCCATACGCACAAAGCGTTTTGAGAAAACATTCATTGCACGTACAGCTAGAGAGTGGAATTCTCTACCGGAGTCTGTGTTTCCTGTAAGATACAACCTGGGAGTCTTTAAGTCAAGAGTGAATAGGTTACTTCTAGGCAAGCGTGCTCCATCTTCGACCACATCATCGCTTACCATCAGGTGAGATAGTGGTCAAACGCGAGCCTATCAAACATAAAAAAAAAAAAAAAAAAATCTTCATGGATACTCTCTGGGTAGAACGAAGAGTTATGTTGGACTCCTACCAACTTAAATCCCACAGTTCCTACAACTATTCACGCGCACCCCCGACTATACGCGTACCTATTCCCTGATGGGTTAGACATAAGTCTTAGACACATTTCGCCAGGTACGTTTAAAGGCTCAATCATACCATCCGATTTCAAGGGAGCCAACTTTGGAAATCGGAAGATGTAATAGCAGTTAAAACAGAGTCCGATTTAGTGAGATTGGAAGGTCCCGATTTGACATTCCTAAATTGTGTACCATTTAGGATAGTGTAGCATCGCAACGCATCACTACGATTTAGAGCTAAGTGTTGCCAATTTAGCGACTTTGTCGCTAGAAATGGGCTATTAGTATTTTTATATGTGTTTAAATTATAATTTAATTTCCTAAGGTCCCTTTACCAGACAAAAAATCTGAGTCCGCACTTTTTTTTTTGGTCCGCTCCTGGTAGAATCAGTTTTAGCGACTTTTGATATTCTGTCTAGCGGCTTGAATTTGTAGGAGTTGGCAACACTGGTGATTTAGGATTCCGATTGTTGGCAACACTGCCGATTTAGGATTCCAATTTAGGAGTCCAATTTAGTGTAGTGTGATCGCTAGCTTCCAACTTCCTAGTTAAATATATTGTTCCTAAATTAGGTCCCTTAAAATCGGATGGTGTAATTGAGCCTTAAGTTCCATCCATGTTATAGAGGGTGAGCCTATCGCTAATACGTGAATCCAGTCCCGCTAGTACGTGTATCGGACGAGTACAGGCTGGAATGCGGAGTTAGACAAGGGGTTTAAGCTCGCCTCCTATTTAACCTCTATATCAACCGGCTTATCGAGATTGACAGAACGTGTGTCAACAATATTAGCTATGCAGACGATATGGTACTTCTCAGTCCGTCGATGGGTGGATTAAAGAGGTTGCTATCGACCTGCGAGGCATATGCGGGGAGCATGGCTTAATATACAACACGAAGAAGAGTGAGCTTCTCACATTTAAAGCGCCTAGGCAGCAGCCGCGCAGTGTTCCTCCTATATGTCTCAACAGTGTAGCACTAAAGGTTGTCGATAGTTTTAAGAACCTTGGCCACAATGTCACGAGCGACCTAAGGGATGACGCAGATATAGAGAGGGAACGGAGGGCGTTGTCTGTGAGGAGCAATATGCTTGCCCGCAGGTTCGCTCGCTGTACGGCGGATGTCAAGAACCTTTTTAGGGCATTCTGTCAGTCGTTTTACACGAGTGGCTTGTGGGTGTCAAACACGCGCCGAGCATACAGCGTCCTGCGTGTTCAATTTAATAATGCTTTTAGGATGTTGTTGGGACTGCCATGGCGCTGTAGCGCTTAGGGAATGTTTGCGGAGGCTCGCACAGATCGTTTCCACGCCATCATGCGAAAAAAGCAGCTTCCTTACTACAGCGCCTGCATGGTAGTGACAACAGCATTCTAAAAATGATCGCTTGCAGAACGGATTGTCCCTTTCAGACGCACTGGGTGGGGACAGTCTTAGGTCTGCATCAATAAATAATAAAGTAAATTGTGAAATCTAACAGTACTAACATATTTGATAAGCACTATTATTACTAACACAAACTAGCCAAATTATGGTCATCGTCTGAAATAAAGTTTTATTTAATTTTTTAAGAATTTCTAACATTAGCCTGTGTAGAGCTCGGCATTTGTCATTTTCAGGTATTTCGCAATTTCTTTCGGTATGCTGCTAATCTTATTTTTTCCAAAGACTTGCCTGGTGCACTTACCATTATTATAAGCTACGAAAAATCTGTTAGTGTTTATACTAAAGGGGCGTAGAGCTTGCTACTTTTCGATAATTCTTACGTATTCTCCACGGAATACGAATGACCGTTCTTTCTTTGATTTTGTATCTGGCAAATTTACCAGCAACAAATCTGAATGTTTTTCGATATCTTCGTAGAGGTAAGTAAGTAGGTATGTAGCTATTTTAGTTACTAAAAATTTAATCAATAGGTAGGTACTTACTTTTGTGGCAAGAAAGCTGTTTTTGTCAAAAGCTTTTGACTTTGTAGTTTATGACAGACTGTGGGACGAGTTGGGTTGCGCGGGTTCCGGTGGACTCCATCGCCCTTCTCAAGTACTGGTACTCTAATCGAATAGTGAGATGGGCCGGTACCTTGTCGGATGAATATAAACTGCAATGTGGCGTAAGGCAAGGTGGATTAACCTCGCCACTATTGTTTAACCTATATATCAATCAGCTGATTGAGGAGCTCAGTTCATGTTGGCTGCTTTATTGATGGAAATTCTGTAAATAATATAAGCTACGCTGACGACATGATGCTGCTGAGCCCCTCAATTAATGGGTTAAGGATTTTGTTGTCTATGTGTGATACATACGCGAAGGCGCATGGGTTAAAGTACAACTCTGAAAAGAGTGAAAGACTTGTTTTTTAATCAGGTAAATAATTATGAGCCTACTCATGTGCCTCCTGTAGTCCTTGACGGTGTTGCCTTAAAGCTGGTTGACAGATTTAAATATCTGGGTCAGATAGTATCGAGCTACCTAAAGGATGATGAGGATATAGAGAGGGACCGCAGGGCGATGGCAGTAAGGGACAACATGCTCGCTCGCAGGTTTACTCGCTGCACGAGTCAAGTAAAGATTATTCTTTTTAAGACCTTCTGCCAATCTTTTTACTCGAGTGGCCTGTGGGTGTAATATACACAGCGAACCTATAGCACCTTGCGCATCCAGTATAATAATGCCTTCAGAATGCTGTTGGGGCTGCCGCGGCTCTGCAGTGCCTCAGGCATGTCTACGGAGGCCCACGTGGATGGGTTTCAAACCATTATTCGCAAAAAAAACAATCTCCCTGATGCAGTGCCTCCAGAACAGCGGCAACAGCATTCTTAAAGTAATTTCCATACGTTATGATTCCCCTTTCCAGAATCATTAGCTAAGGGTAGTATTAGGTGCATTAGAGTTTTAAGTAAATTAAGTTAAGTAAATTGTGTAACTTTTTTCTCACTGTGGACTTGGTCTGAAAATAAAGATTACTATTATTATAATTCATATATAATCACGTAACATAAGTAGGTAGTTACTTATTTTGTATCTTATTTTTTAATTTAATATCACACTAGTGGATAAATATTAGTAGTCGAATAGTTAGATTTTGCCGAGCTCAGACTGTGGATGGCTTCCATTGATTATATGCAAATCATCGGAGACTTCTACCTGCAGTCATTAGTAGATCATTGACAGTCGGTCCATGTAAAATACTGGTGTTCGGCTGCATCCAATCAGACTTGAAGTCGGCCCTAACACAGCTGCGAAAAGGCTCGGCAGATTTAATAAACATTTAATATAATCTTCATATGATTTCATTTCATTTGATCCCACTTGAACCAATATTTAAAAGACAGGTATAATGTTCATTTTCTATATCTACCGGTAATTTGATCTAATCAATACTTAATGCAATTTATTTTTATTTAAACATAGATATCTATAACCTAATAAAACAAGAAGCAGTAAGCAAAAGATGAAAGACTGTAGGTAAGCAAGTGCAGGTGATTAAAAGCTTCCAAACCTTCCTGCTCGTATTAGCCAGTATGCAAGTAACCATTATAGCAAGCATGCAAGCACTAAACAAGCATTAATTTTTTATTTGGGTGGGTAATCATCCAATGACATCTCCCGCTCTGGGTGGAGCGGGAGGGCGTGTCGACTCACGGGCCTGGCGCTGATCGGACGGCGAGCTTCCCACTGCTTGCCGTCCGCAGGCCCGGGTCTACGGTGGCCGGAGATCGTCTCGCGACGTCCTATGCTCAGTGCCTCTCCTGCGGTGGTAGCGGCCGGGGCCGTGAAGGCCACTCCGTTGAGCTTCCCTCACCCGTCCCGCCTCCGCCTTCGCGAGTATTACTGCTTCGCAGGAGGAGGAGAATGCTTCCCATTCTCTCTCGCTCCGTACCATGGCTTGAACCAGGGACGGGCGCGAGAGCTCGCCGCCACCTATCGCATCCACGAGGACACGGCGGTGCTCCACCCAAGCGGGGCAGACCTCCATCGTATGCTCCACCGTGTCCTCTGGGCGATCCGCGCCGTGATAACCCGGGCGTTTCCTGCCGCCTTATCTGATACAGGAACCTCCCGAAACAATCGTGTCCGGTGAGGACCTGCGTCAGGCGGAAGGTGAGGACGCCGTGCTCTTCAGCCACTCCTCAAAGAGAGGCACTCCCGCCGTAATATTGGCGTGCCAACTAAACAAGCATGGAACTGGTTTTAAGGAAAAATAAATGTACCAAGCTGGCCTATCTGAATCGGATCCGCCTTAAACCCAAACCAAAAAAAAGCAGTACTTTATGAACTTCTATGCCCATTTTCACCGACATCCCCTATACTACCACCTAAATATGGGATCCTTAGCTTAAAAGCTCCCCCAAACTGGCCCCTAAATTCTATTTCGTTTCACTATCATTTCTATCACCTAACTAGGGGACACAATAACTATGTGACAATTTGTTTTCGATAATAGTGACTGATTCGTCTTTGAACTTACGAGTATCGATACTTTGAAACAAGATAGATTTTTATGAAATTCTCTAAAGTATACACATAAAAGCATACAGTTAATAGTGAATCATGTTTTGATAGCAATAATAAATATGATTTACTTAATTCATATTTTTAATTAATTTAATATTTTCTTGCTTACTTTGTGTATCATTACGAAACCTCGCGTGAAAGACCACAGATAAAATTAGGTCCTTTTTGTACATTTGACACTTCTCTTTCTGACGTGAGATTTTTTTTTAAATTATTTATTTACCCCGTAGGGCAGGCTAAAGTCTTTTGACAATATTACCTAGTCTTACGTAGTGTATTTTTTTCCATTAGAATGCAGATGTTTTTTGCAGTATTTGACAACAAATGTGTCGAGTCAGCCTTCTCGGCAAACGTCGCTAAGATAGTCAATACTACAATAAAATTTTACATCAAAATATCCCCTAGGAATCAATAAACGAATAATTAAAACAGCCACTGAACTTCACTCGACAAAATCCCGCCAAAAACTCCTGACGTGAGATGAGATTCGTTCATTTCGTTTTTTTTCGACTGCTAGTAGTTAGACTGATCCCAGCCATGTCTGCCACAGCTAACAAATGATTACCCGTAGCATAAAACCTCAAAGCTATTAACAACTGATTCATTGGAGTTACAGAATTATTTTTGAAACAAAAAATGTAACTTAATTGTAATAATGCGAATACTGTATGTAACTTAATTGTAATAATAATAAATAATAATAGTAATAACAGAGGTTCCTTCCTCACAAGTGGTGGTTTTTTTTAGTAAAGTAGGTATCGACGTATCGTCGTATCAAAGAAAAAATACAACATTCAAATAATACTTTTTTTTTAATGAGCTCTACCCAGGACTTATAAAAACATTCTTAAGTTAAGTACTTACCTACTATCAGAAAATTGTAAGGTGTGTTCAATCTTTTCCAATAAATACAACTCTGAAGATTTACCTAACCTATACCTACCTTTGAAAAAAGTCAGTTTCATCAAAATTTTCGAAGTAGTTTGGTCGTTTCCGATATATTTTTGGTCTACGGCTGTTATTTACGTCGAATATTGTAGAAACTGTTTCTAAATTTTCAACAAATTCAAATAAATCACTATCCATGTTCGTTGCTTGAGAGATCACCTAAGTAGGTGCGTTTATGAGCCCACATTTCGACCACCTAAATTTAGGGGACCTTTTAGCGTTTAAGGGCCTTCTCGCGGTCCAGTGGCACCCTCATTGAATAAAAAATCGTAGCATAGCACAGAAAATAAATATTAAAAAATACAACTTCACGTTTGTTACGTATATAGGCAAAAGTGTCAGAAACGTAGTAGGCAAAAGTGACAAAACGGCCGTTTTTGGCACTTTTGCCTACTACTTTGGATACAAAACATTTTGAAACCTGTTTTAACAACGTAAAAATTCTTTATCCTCTTTGTAACAAACGTGAAGTTGGATTTTTTAATATTTATTTTCTGTGATAAGCTACGATTTTTTATTCAATGAGGGCGCCACTGGACCGCGACAGGGGCCTTAACTGACCCCTAAATGTTGGTGAAACAGAAACCACCTTTTAACAGTCCCCTAACCACTCTTAGGGGAGCCCTTAAACTTAGGGGTTGTCGGTGAAAATGGGCATAAGTTTTGCATAAAGACCGTCCCTCAAAACTCTAGAATACGGGTGTGGGAAACCCGTCATCTATCAGACTAATTCTTTATGGAAAAACGCAATAGCACTTTTTACCCGACTCAGGAATCGAACCCAGAACCTCACGCTCAGTAGTCGCGTTTGCGACCCCGAGACTGGCGAGGCAATTGACTGTGACTTTAGGTATAGCAAATGAGCGGCACCGCACAAAACAGGCACTACGTGTGGATTACCGGTGAATTACTTAATTACTTCGAATTGATTTACCATGTAACAGGCCAAACACGAGTTACACAATATGCCAATGTTCAGCATATCCATATGAACTGGAAAATACCATGAAACCGTGTTATATGGTATTTTACTTGACTTTTAAAGACTAAACGTATTGGTAAACTCTATACGCCAATCACATATTCCCATTAAAAATTCTAACAAGCCGAGGAGCGTTAAGCACAAAGGGACGTACAAATGGGCCCAGCGGCGCTGTTTGTTAATTTTGAAGAATCCAGAACCGAGAAATTTAAAAATAAAGCAGCTCTGTTAATAACTATAGAAGCGTAAGTTGAAGACGCTCTGAATAGAGAAAGGCAAGCTAATGAAAAGGATAGCGTCAGTGTTAGCGGAAGCAGCAATAATGAAGAATTAGAAGCTTTTTTCAGCTCTGTTACTCAGTCTGAAGAAGATAGGTAGACCTTCAAATCAAAATTAAATTAAATCTCTCAAAAAAAAAGCACAGAATTTGATGAGAACTTAGCTGGACTCGAAGTCAAAAGAATCTTTTACGGATGCTGCATTTATAAGTGAACAAGTTTTAATACTTTTTTTTGCGATTCTCCCGGACAGTGACATGCAATATTTCCCTCCTCCTCTTCAAAGAGGCTAAGGGAACACAGGCAGGCTTACGGCGCTAATTGGTCCACATCAGGCCCATGGCTATAGGGTCCGGAAAAGCATCCGCAAAGACGCCATAACTCATTGTGCCGATAGTTGTGACGGCCAAAGGCTTAATAGCCAAGAGCCTCGACCAACATCTAAGGAGGCTCTCGTTGGGCAGTTGGATCAAGGGCTTGATCCAGAAAGCAGTACTCCTGGACACGGCGCATATTGTTAGGAGATGCCTTTCTCAGGAGCCCTGACCACCGGTAGCTTGGGCCCTATTCCCGATACCGGTGGGCTACTACTTTTTATATTTTTAAATGTTTTTGTTTTTATTTATATTTTTCTAAGTACCTAAATATTTCAAAATGTAAAATTGTATGTATATAAAATTAAATAAATGGAATAATTATAATAATAAATGACTTGAAACTATTTGCCCCCAGCAATCTGCAACTGGTGGAGCTACTGAAGGTAACTGAAACCTTCAGTAGTGCCATCAGGGTGGAGTTTGGTGTGGACAAATGTGCGGTCATGCATGTAAAGCAAGGGGAGATTGTGGAATCCGTGGGAACTCAACTCTCGGATTTCATAAACCTGAGATCCCTCTCTCCAACCGAAACTTATAAGTATTTGGGTATGTCGGAAGCGTTAGGTATCATGAAGCAATCGTTGAAGGAGCGCTTCTTTAGCCGCCTGAAGAAGGTATTTCAAAGCCTTCTATCGGGCGGAAACAAGGTGCGCGTCTTCAACGGTTGGGTCATGCCGGTATTGATGTACTCTTTCGGCGTACTCAAATAGACTCAAACAGAAGTTGACGCCCTGGATAGGCGTGTCCGTACACTGCTGACTGCATTTCGAATGCATCACCCACGTTCGTCGGTGATGAGACTGTATATCCCGCGGAAGTGTGGAGGCTGAGGCTTTTTAAATGCTAAGACCCTCCACAACCGCGAGGTATGCAGTCTGAGGGAATATTTTCTAGCTGCTGACGTGGGTATGCATCGAGATGTAGTGGTAGTGGACAAGGGCCTTACTCCGCTCTCCTTGGCTATCGAGAACTGGCGCAAACCTCTAGTGTTTGACACTAACGATCGCAGAGAAGTATGTCACAGTAAGGAACTTCACGGACGTTTTTGCCGGGCCCTACATGGGCCCGATGTAGACCAACTGGCGTCCGTAGCCTGGCTGCGTGTTGGTGACCTCTTTGGGGAAACCGAAGGTTTTGTCTGTGCAATTATGGACGAAGTTACCATGACGAAAATCTACCGCAGATTTATTGTGAAGGACGGCACGGTTGATATCTGTCGGGCATGTCGGTGACATCAATTCGACACATTGTCTCTGGTTGTTCTCGTCTAGCTAACGGAGAGTACTTGCATAGGCACAACCTTGTAGCCAGGATTATCCATCAGCAACTTGCTCTGAAATACTCTCTTGTACAATCGGAAGTGCCTCCACTATGCAACTCCAGGGCAGGGTGTTGAAGGCATTGGCGATGTCCAGGGTCACCGCCAAGACGACCCTACCACGGGCCGCTGCATCCGTCGTGAGGTCTCGTACGTGCATGATTGCGTCCACAGTGGAGCGCCCCCTGCGGAAGCCGAACTGGCTCTCCGCCAGATCCGGCCCCAAACATACATCGATAAAGTGACTTCTAAGAAATGGCTAGAGTTAAGTGCGCTGTTTCCTGAAACAGAAGGTTTTATGTTGGCCATTCAAGACCAAGTCATTAATACCCTAAATTATAGAAAATATGTAATAAAGGATAGAACAGTAAGAAATGATTTATGTCGAAAATGTCACAGCAAACCTAAAAAAATACAACATAATATCACAGCATGACATTGACTCAAAACGACTATACTCACCGGCATAATCAACTTGTTAACATCATTCTTCAAAAACTCACAACAAACATAAACTGTTTTTTAATTACAAACATACACTAAGAGCTGTATTAGAAAATCAATTTTACTAAATATATTATGACCGCACTATAATTACAGATCACACTATATATATCAACTGACCCAAACAAACATATAATATGTAGATATAGCAGTCCCATCCCAGACACTAATTACATCCAGAAAACTAACAAAGAAAAAATTAGGAAGTACACAGAACTACAAGAGGATATCACTAGTTTGGAAAATGAGTAGAGTTACAATAGTCCCATTAGTCATATCAACAACAGGTGTTATTCCGAGACAAATATTCAATAGTTTTAATGCACTCTGTTCAAATTCCCACTCAAGGATCTCAAACAGATGAAAACTCATTTGAATAGAATAACACTATAATTCGTGTGCTCGGCGCGAGGTGTACTGGTGGTCGGCGGCGCTTACGGCTTTACGCCAAGGGTGTTGGCGCGACGCCGGTACACCAGGTACCGCAGACGGCTCCGTAACCACACGCCGGAAACGGAAGCCGTCGAGGCGGAGCTATACGAGGAGTACAGAGCGGCGAGGACCACCCTCCGAGCGGAGATCTTGCGGGCCAAGTCATCCGCGAGGAGTCGCTGGGGACTCTGAACACAGATCCATGGGGGCGCCCGTACAAAGCGGTGCGGCAGAAACTCCGCCCATGGGCCCCCCCACTGACGCAGAGTCTCCGGCCGCAGCTCGTGGAGGGCGTGGTGAGCGCTCTGTTCCCCTCGCGAGGGGAACATACTCCTCCGCCTATGGCTCCACCTCCTGCGGTACCTGACGCGGACCAAGACGACGACGCCGACGCTCCCGAGGTGATCGAGGTAGAGCTGAGAGCGGCGGTGCGTAGGCTGAACGCCAAAAACACCGCCCCAAGACCCGATCGCTTTCATGGGAAAGCCTGGGTCCTGGCCTTGCAAGAGGCTCTCGGGCCTCGACTAAGAGGGCTTCCAAGCGCATGCTTGGTGAGGGGCCAGTTTCCACGTCAGTGGAAGACGAGGAAGCTGATCCTGATCAAGAAGGTGGGGCGCCCTGCGGACTCTCCGTCCGCTTACCGGCCCATTGTGCTGCTCGACGAGGTGGGCAAGCTCTTTGAAAGAGTAATTGCAGACCGCCTCGTCGGGCAGATGGTGCGGGTGGGGCCGGATCTGGCGGAGAGCCAGTACGGCTTCAGCAGGGGGCGCTCCACGGTGGACGCAGTCATGCGCGTACGAGCCCTCACGACGGGGGATGCAGTGGCCCGGGGTGGGGTCGTCTTGGCGGTGTCTCTGGACATCGCCAATGCCTTCAACACCCTGCCCTGGAGTTGCATAGTGGAGGCACTCCGGTATCACCGGGTGCCGCTCTACCTCCGTCGCGTAGTCGAGGCGTATTTGACGGACAGAGCCGTCATCTACCCCGGTCATCAGGGAGAATGGAACGGGCGTCCCAGAGGGTCATGGCGATCTGCATGATCCGAGGATACCGCACGGTCTCCCGTGATGCTGCGAGCCTCCTTGCCGGACTGTCACCGTGGGATCTGGAGGCAAAAATCCTCGCGCACCTGTATGAGTGGCGCGAGGAGGCAAAACGCCGGGGCGAAACTCCGCTGCCGCAACACCTCGCGGCTCGGCGGACAGAGCTCCGGCAGGATCTCATGGTGACATGGAGAGAGCGAATGTCGCAACCCAGCGCTGGGCACGCCACCATCGCGGCGGTAGTGCCCCTATTTGAGGAGTGGCTGGAGAGGCGCCACGGCGCCCTCACCTTCCGCCTGACGCAGGTCCTCACCAGACATGGCTGTTTCGGGAGGTACCTGTGTCGGATCAAGGCGGAGGTGACCCCCGGGTGTTTCCACTGCGAGGATCGCCCAGAGGACACGGTGGAGCATACGGTGGAGGTTTGCCCCGCTTGGGCAGAGCACCGCCGTGTCCTCGTGGATGCGATAGGCGGCAGCGACCTTTCGCGCCGTGCCCTGGTTCAGGCCATGGTACGGAGCGAGAGGGAATGGGAAGCCGTCTCCTCCTTCTGCGCAGCAGTAATGCTTGCGAAGAGGGAGGCGGCATACGTTAGGGAGACGACAACAACAGCCGAGTCGCCCTAACGCCCTCAGCAGCAGCCGCCGTAGGAGACGCCAGGGCTTCGGGCGCCACGAGACGATCTCCGGCCACCGTAGACCCGGGCCTGCGGACGGCGAGTAATGGGTAACTCGCCGCCCGGTCAGCACCAGGCCCGAGAGTCGACGGCGCGTAGTGTTCCACGCGCGCCTCAAAGAGTTGTCAGCAATAGGGACGGGGCCCATCATGGCCGATGACTGCCCGGGGGTTGAGGATAAATTCGAAAGAGTTACCTCGCCACTGGGCACTCAAGGCAGAGAGGAACAGGGGTGGGTTTTAGTCAGTAAGAGTCTGACACGCCCTTCCGCTCCACCCTAGAGCGGACGAAGTCATAGGATGATTTCCCACCCCCAAAAAAAAAAAAAAAACACTATAATTCGTACGGTTTCACCACACTACAGAATCTTGACCAAAAAAATATTTCTGAATTACTTATAGTTTCGAGTAACGAAACCATAGCGCCAATTTAAATCGGCCAACGCCACCTAGTTACAAAAAAAGTACTAAATTTGGTACAATCGCACTACTTATAATAAAAATGATCCTACTAATATTATAAATGTGAAAGTTTGTGAGTGTGTCTGTGTATGTTTGTTACTTCTTCACGCTCAAACGGCTGGACCGATTTGGATGAAATTTAGTATGTAGATAGCTTATAGCCTGGATTAACATATAGGCTACCTTTTATTCTGGTCTAGGCGGGTAAAACCGCGGGGCGCAGCTAGTTAAAAATAAAAGTGAAACGGTTTGACATTCCGCCTACCAAGGACATGCTCAAGTAAGTTGTCCTTTAAATTAAAGCCGCCCACCATAAGGTCAAGGGGTCTGGAAAAAAAGAATAATAAAAAAAAAACAATATCAAACACTGGTTGGCAAAACACACAGTTTACAAATTGGTCTTTTAAATATAGAACCGTTACACTTTATGATCACCACCCGTGTGGGTCCGTCCGAACCAGGATGCTTTTCTAAAATTCTACCTCCTGGTAAATGGATGCTCCATTTACCAGGAGGTAGATTTTCCTCTTTTACAAGGACAATGTCTCCAATATGTGGCTCTATTTCTTGTTGTAACCATCTATAACGCTGTAGCATCGTCGTTAGAAATTCTCTAGACCACCGTCGCCAGAAATCTTGGGTTATTTTTTGTAAAAGTTGCCATCGTCTCAACGTGCTCACAGAGCTACGCTTGTAATTACGTTCCGGCAGAAGAACCAGAGGTTTTAAACATCTCCAGTGCAGCTGGTCACTGCGGAGATATGCGACCAAAACCCTCCAGAGCAACTACTCCACATAATGACATATAACGTGCGGTGCCTTTCATCTCACACACACATTTAATGAAAAATATAGGATTTGATATTATGGGTATATCAGAGGTGAGGAGAGTTGGAAATTAAAGTTGTGAATACAAGGATTTTATATTTCAATTTGTAGGAGAAACCGCAGGACTCTATGGAGTTGGTTTCATTATAAAAAAAAAACACCTAAAAAGTATATAGAGGCAATAATAGGGATATCAGAGCGTGTCTCTCTGTTAACACTGAATATAAACAATTTCAAACTTACTATTATACAAGTCTATGCCCCAACAAAAAGTTCTGATGAAAATAAACTAGAGACTTCAACGCCAAAATTGGTGTCCCTGCACCCGAGGAACACTTAATAATGCGAAAATATAGCTATGGAGTCAGAAATGCTCCAGGGGAAAGAATGATAGAATTTGCGTATGAAAATAAGCTGTCAATAATTCTTTCTTTGATAAAAAAAAAAAACAAAAAACAGATGGACCTGGAGGTCTCCTGATGGCAAAACTAAAAACGAACTGGATTATATTCTATCAAACTTCCCTCAGAACATACAAAATATTGAAGTTCTAAATGTAAAATACCCATCAGACCATAGACCGGTAAGAATACAAATTAAAACTAACTTGTCAAAAAGAAGCAGAGCAAGTTATAATAATAAAAACACACAAGTTTAGTGTTTAGTGTTTTAAGTTATAATAATAAAAATTATTATAACCAACTCAAAACCAAGGAACAGGGGGTCAATTCTACTAACAAAATTGTTCAAAAATCACAATAGAATCGTAACAGAATCACGACTTTTAAGCGTTTTCTCATTCTACTTATGCACAACGATCCGACTGCGGTTACGTTTTAGTTTTCGCCAACGATCTATCGAAACAATCTCAAAATCTATTCTGTTATCAAACAAAATCGAACATGAGTGACAGATCAACCGCTGCAGTTTGGTTTTGGTTCGATTGTAACAAGTGTCAAAAATGTCAAAATCCGCAGTTTGGTTTTCGTTCGATTGTAACAAGTGTCAAAAATGTCAAAATTATTATTTTGACATTTGTTACAATCCAACCAAAACCAAACTGCGGCGATTCATCTGTTGAAATTCGCGGTTGGGCATAAGTTAGTAAAGTATAACTTTTGCAGAATCGTTATAGGCTTGCTTTCATTTTCTTCATTAGAAGTAATGATGTTTTATATGGATTTCGTTGAACTTGCCCATGAGGTTGACGTTGGAAGGGTAAGAAAAAGAAATTTATCGTCAAGAGTACAAGCAATAATGCTTTTGACCATAAGCATCGTCAGTTCCGACTCTCCAAAGACCTCGTAAGAGCTTTCATTGAGATCAGTCCTCACATGTCTTCGTTCTGACGGTATTGATACGGAAACAAAGGTAAATAAATAGTTACGTACTCGTTTTATTATGTGCCAGGTGTGTTACAATGTGCTAAAGTATTCTCTATTGTCGTTTTAGATCTTGGTTGCACTGGCTTTTAATGTAACTGGTTCGTACCAAACACTGGTAGGCCAGTCGCAATGTCATGCCGTGTCACAACCCTCAGTTTCTTGAGCAATAAAACAAGTGACAGAGGTACTTTAATAAGCCACATTATTAAGAAGCATGTCAAATTTCCAAGCTCCAGGGAAGATCGTGATGAAATCAAAAGAGGGTAAGTATTACAATGTTTCTATTTCTGTTTGTATGTAGACCTTTTTTCTTTTTATGTGAGGTGGGAAATCATCCAATGACGTCTCCCGCTCTAGGGTGGAGCGGGAGGGCGTATCAGACTCATACTGACTAAAACCCACCCCTATTCCTTCCTTGCCCTGAGTCCCCAGGGGCGAGGTAACTCTGTTTCGAATTTATCCTCAACTCCTGGGCAGGCATCGGCCATGACGGGCCCCGTCATGATTGCTGACAACTCTTTGAGGCGGGCGTGGAACACTACGCGCCGTCGACTCTCGGTTGTATACCACAGACCTAGACTTAGATCCTGATTAACTTGTCAGTTACCAAAAAAGCAGACAATAGTAAATAGATTGTGTCTTGTTACCCGTGTGCCATGGGACGTTGACACTTTAATATAATAATGTGTTGTTTTGCAGATTCTATAGAAAGTTTGGCATTTCTGGAGCTTTAGGCTGCATTGATGGCATGCATATTTATTTATTTATCCTTTATTTCAGGCAACTATGGCCCTTAAAACACAATACATATATGTATAAGTACAAAACAATAATTACTTACTAATACATATTATAAATTACTATTTATTTTATAATGCTATAGTTCCCCAAACACACATGATGAGCGCTACTTCAACAGAAAGGGTCGATATCATTCCTTGAATCTTCTTTATAACCTTTAAAGAGACAGCAGTATGAACTTACTAGTTTATTAGTAATATCATAAAACTTGTTTCAGATTTGCGACTCAGATGCCCGAATATTGTGTATTGACCCGAGTAACCCTGGCTCAACACATGATAGTGCTGCATGGAGTAACAATTCTCTAAAGTCAATCCTAGACGGAATGATTAGCACTACTGGTGAAGATTTTTATTTATTAGGTAATTATTTTGTTGCACTTAACTAAACAATATCGCTATAATTAAGGGGATTTTTACACTATCATATTTATATAGATCTATGACTCATAGATAATGAGAAAGTAATATTTTCTTCTAAAAGAAACCTATTTTCTCAGGAGATTCAGGATTTCCTTTAAGACAAGCTATGATAACTCCAATTCTTAATGCTGCTCCAAACACTCCTGAGGCTTATTACACTGAGAAGCACGAGTACAAGAAATGTTGTAGAATGGTGTATTGGAATTTTAAAAACCCAATTCAGGTATGCATTTTACTGTTTCTCTTATTTGATTATAAAATAATAATATTGTATATAATATTGCAATAGTTACAATTGTAATATTCATGTCTGTACATTATTTTCACAGGCGCTATAAGCCAGAATTTGCAGCAAACAAATGCCTTTTGTGTACTGCACAACAACTCGCTACAATTAAGACTGGAGGACTTGGAGTTGGACAGTGAGGTCCTAGAAATAATAGAACAGGAGCGTGAGGAAAGAGATGATGCAGCCAGAATTTCTAAAAATCGGTCACGGCAGCGTCCAAATTACCTTTTAGAGCAAGGGCGTAATTACCAAGCAGCTTAAGTGCAACGAACTTGAAGGCAATAAATGAACTGAATTTTTCTAATTGTATTAGAATTTAAATATCCTACCAGTATTGTATAATTTAGCTTTATTTTTTTCTTTTGTAATTAATGTAAGTATGTACTATGGTCTATTCCCAAAGTTTCTGATGAAAATGTTAACAAAGAGATCGGAGATATTAAGTTGAAACCTTTGAAATACAGATCAAAATGTGTTACATAGTCCTTTTAGGTAGTGATTGGTGTGGGAATATTACTTAATCCTTTTAAATAGAATTTAACCTAAACAGGGTTTGTTTACACTTTTATTATGTTAATGCTTTTTTATTTTGTGTATAAATAAAACATAATTTATCTTAACATTAAATTATTTATTAAGAACAAAGGATTTATAGAGCTAATAATATTCAATCATGTCTCATTATAAACCTGATGAAACACATTACACACAATGATTAATGTCCGGTGCGGTGGTTCAAAGTCAGAGTTAAAGTAATAGATAGAACAATCAGTCATCACCTCATCAGCCTGAAACAAAATGAATATTTCCATTATTATAAAATCTTATAGCAAAGACATAAAAAAACGGAACCTGACAGCCTAAATTATTTACAATAATAATAAATAGGTACATACTATAGAATAATATTTTTGCCTAGTTGATGGTTAACTGCTAGAGAATGCCTAAGACATTAAGTCCGCCTTTGTACTTTTGTTGCATGAAGTGTAAATAAATAAATTAGAATAGGCTCGCCCCATATTACATGGGACTTAAACTAAACATAACTGGCGAAATGTGGGTGTAGATACACATCTGCCTAACCCTTTTTTACAGACGTGATGTTATGTATAGAATAATAATTACCTACATAATTTATTAGAGCATCAAAAACTCGTGATACATTCTATGAATTACTCATTATTTTAACAAAATATGACTTAAAACACTATATTTGAACATCCTGTTCCACTTTCATCTCTTCACAGTGGCGTATTCAAAGATTTGGCGCCCCGGGCCAAATATTTATGCTGCCCCATAGTTAACAAAAAAGAGAATATTCTTTTTTACTATTGCTTATTTAGAATTTGAGCTACACGATTTGGATAGGTAAGATTTTTTTTTGTGATAGACAAGAAGTTAAGGGATGGCAAGAAAAGTAGAAATAGCAGTGCTAATCCAACTTGAAAAAATGGCAGTGGGTAGCATTCCCCGCCCCTGGCAGTCTGCCGCCCCGGGCCATGGCCCTCTTGGCCTAAGGGTAAATACGCCACTGACTCTTCAGCATTAAGAAACTTTAAGTAAAAAAAATACATGATTAAAACACACAATTGCATTTTTGGAATAGGTAATTATTACACGAGTGATAAATATCTAATAACCTCAATTTCAAACTCTGGATCTTGACGGACTCCAGTAAGTGGTCTGGTATCCCTTCCTTTAAGGGCAGCAACTCTGTCCTCAAGAGGACTTAACTGTACTGTCCTGCTAGGCCCATCCGCAGTACCCCTACGGTTTATTTCAGCTAGTTTGGTCCACACCTTACAAATTTGTAATCATTCCAAAACTGAAATGTATAGAAAATTATTATTATTATTGGTATGTTGGTTTTTTTGAAGAATAGATAATATCACCTTGAAAACTTACCTTCGACCAATCTTTAGGTGTTCTGGCTACGCCTCCTTGCGTTTTGCAAGGGCTCGTTCTCTTTGGACCGCAATTGTCTCACGGCAAAATTTGTGTGTGCCTCCAAATGTGGAGGTAGATTTTCTTCTGGTATCTTCCACTAGATCTGAAATTACGTACGAACAGAATAACACTTGCAGCAAGACTAAATCTTTTACCAGTAAATGAAATGCAACATGTGGTCACATAACAAAATTTTTCATTTTTCTATTTACGTCATATAAAATTATAAAACAATGAATTTTACTAGGACGCTCGGCACTATAGCAAATACAACACGTCCAAAATTCCGGAGCGCCCGCCGTAGGGTCTCTAACATGAAACATCTGCTACTTTCTAAAATGGTTATTATTTAAATGGTACTTATTCGTTTGCCGGAAATAAAACGTAATATTTTAAAACGAATACTCACAATAAATCAACCATTTTAATTATTGAACTCGCACATAAAAGTTTTCGTTTCCCGCTGTTTGTTTTGTTTAGGTACATTATCCTTTTGACATAACTGAAACTATTTACCCCGAAGGGAAGGCTATAGCCTTTTGACCATATTGCCTAGTCTTACGTAGTCATCAGTAGTGTTTTTTTTTCTTCATTAAAATGTAGATGTAACACGTTCTAATGTTTTTTAGAATATTTGAAAACAAAAGCAGAGTTGCCAGAACGTCCCAAAAGGGAAGATTTTTGTCCGTTTAGAAATCTTTACGTCCATTCGATGTCCGTTCATATTTTCCGTCCTTTTTCCTTCCCTTTTCACATAGCCAACTACAATCATTTACTATTTTTATTACAAAAATGCGTAAAACTTCAACTTAAAAAGCGAAACGCGTGGTGTGTCAACTTTAGAACACTGCTGGCCAATATCGCGAAAATCGCCAGCCATCCTTTTTCCACGCACAGCAATCGCATCCCATATCGCTTGTCTGGACGTTCCACGCCCACAAACAAACACAATCATTCGGTTATTCAGCTCAATTTATTACGTACAAGTTAAGCAAGAGACGAACCTAACACGAAGTATTTTTAAATAGGAAACTGATCCCACGAACGCAACGTATGCAACGCATTATAATTATGATATCTGGGCTCTTGATTTTATATGAAAAAGTTTGTTTTTGTGGCGCGGAAATATTCATTTAAAAATAGTAAACTCAATAAATCACCCTCAAACTCGCTATCAGAATCAGAAAACATGACTACAGACATACTAGTGCACCTTCTGAGAAATTACAACAACGTGGCATGTATGCCACGTTGTTGTAATTTGGGACATGGCCATTCGGCTCATCCGCGGATACCGCACGGTCTCCTGTGATGCGGCGAGCCTCCTTGCTGGACTGTCGCCATGGGATCTGGAGGCGAGGGTCCTCGCGCTGCTCAGGGAGTGGCGCAAGGAGGCCAAACGTCGGGGCGAAACTCTGCTGTCGCGACACCTCGCGGCTTGGCGGACGGTGCTCCAGCAGGATCTCATGGCGACGTGGAGACAGCGACTGTCGCAACCAGGCGCTGGGCACGCCACCATTGCGGCGGTAGTGCCTCTCTTTGAGGAGTGGCTGGAGAGGCGTCACGGCGTCCTCACCTTCCGCCTGACACAGGTCCTCACCGGACACGGTTGTTTCAGGAGGTTCCTGCATCAGATCGGGCGGGAGGAAACGCCCGGTTGTTACCACTGCGCGGATCGCCCAGAGGACACGGTGGAGCATACGGTGTAGGTCTGCCCCGCTTGGGCGGAGCCCCGCCGTGTCCTCGTGGATGCGATAGGTGGCGGCGACCTCTCGCGCCCGGCCCTGGTTCAGGCCATGGTACGGAGCGAGAGGGAATCGGAGGCAGAGTCCGCCTTCTGCGAAGCAGTAATGCTCGTGAAGGTGGAGGCGGGACGCGTGAGGCGCTCAACGGAGTGGCCCTCACGGCCCCGGCCGCTACCACTGCAGGAGAGGTACTGGGCGTACTGGGCGAAGGACGTCGCGAGACGATTTCTGGCCACCGTAGACCCGGGCCTGCGGACGGTGAGCAGTGGGCAGGGCCGTCCGATCAGCACCAGGCCCATGAGTTGACGGCGCGTAGTGCTCCACGCGCGCCTCAAAGAGATGTTGTCAGCCACCACTGACGGGGCCCATCGTGGCCGGTGCCTGCATGCCTAGGGGTAGCGGATAAATTCTGAAAATGAGTGACCGCACCCCTGGGCACTCAGGCAGGGAAGGAACAGGGGTGGGTTTTAGTCAGTAAGAGTCTGACATGCCCTCCCGCTCCACCCAGAGCGGGAGAAGTCATTGGATGATTTCCCAACCCAAAAAAAAAAGAAAAGCTTTCTCGGCCAACTTCGCTGAGGTAGTTAATACTACAATAAAATTCTCAGCTCCATTTTACCGAGATTGCGCCTGTTTCAATGATTCCACTTAATGTCCAGTTGCGTAGACACTTGAGACACAAAACTTCACCAATTTTACATCACAATAAC
Source organism: Polia nebulosa (assembly GCA_951329385.1). Classification (NCBI taxonomy): domain Eukaryota; kingdom Metazoa; phylum Arthropoda; class Insecta; order Lepidoptera; family Noctuidae; genus Polia; species Polia nebulosa. The sequence continues at coordinate 12,589,672 of OX589599.1, read as the reverse complement.
CACTAGGAATCAATAAACGAATAATTAAAACAGCCACAACTTCACTCGAGAAAATCCCGCCAAAAACCCATAACCAAATCGTTTCCTTTCACAGCTTCGGCCAGCTAGGGACAAAACGAAACGTTCTTCCGAGTTATTAATAGGTAAAAATTTGAATTGTCGTATGTATAACCATAAAATATACAGGAAAAAAGTATAAGTATGGCCCAGACATCTTTTTGTAATATAAAATACTTTTAATGACACTTTTTCGTATTTAGTAATCAGAACCTCCTCCTTTTTTTTTCGTCGGTTAAAAATGTTAGTTTTTTATCTGGTATTATTAAAACATACTATTTGGCATGTTGGTAACACAGGTTAACCGCTTGAAGTCTTGAATTGGCTTAAATGTCATGTAACCAAGCCAGTGGCATAGCCACAAATATAATATTTAAAAAAAAAATGAAGTCTTGAACGGTCCCGCTACGATTCGGCTTCGATTCGATTCCAGTTGGCACATAAAATATTAGAATGACAGGTTTAGGTAACTATCGAACGGGGATCGAAATCGAACGGTTGTAGAAACATAATTGAACGTGTACCGTTGTAAATTAGTAGAATCGGCCCCCAGATTTCTCTCTACTCTGAATCCTTATATGAAAATATAAAAAGTCTATTAGAGGTTGAAGCAAACTACACATCACAAGAATACTACGACAAATTGATAAATATCATAGAAACCAGCTTATCAAGTGCCAATAATCGTAATATAAAAACCAAAAAACAGTCTGTAATTACTGACCATACCAGGCAGTTAATACAACGAAGACATGAGCTACAAAACACTAAACCTAAAACCCGCAGTATAAAATATAAATTAAAAGCTCTTTATAAATTAGCCAGCAGATTTCTGCTGGCTAATTCCCTAGCGATATAATCCTGCTTTATATTTATAAAGCAGGATTATATCGCTTACAGGGTACGTACAATAGAGAGACATGTAAACACAACTGGAAGCTTGAAACGAGCATTTAAAGAATTAAAGGCACACAAACACTGGATAGAAGGATTACAAGGAAAAAAAAAGATACACAATAACAGAGATGAAATTTTAAACATTGCAACGAAACACTATAAAAACCGATACAGCTCTACGCAGACTCAATCGTTTCACGTGGTTGCTCCCCAAACGGACTGCACTGGTGAGATAAATCCTGTAGAAGAAATTGAAATAATGGAACAGATAAAGAAGATGAAAATAGAAAAGTGCCCAGGCCCAGACAAAATAACTAATGAAGTCATAAAAATCGGTCACCCTCTACTGGCAAAACCACTAACAAAACTTTTTAATATGATTATTGAAAGTTCTTCCACCCCCAAGCAATGGTCGGAAGCAAACATAATTCTAGTATATAAAAAAAGGAGATTCAAAAGATATTTCTAACTACTGACCTATAAGCCTGTTACCAACCATATACAAACTATTCTCTTCAATCATAGAAAAGAGAATAGGCCAAATACTGGACAGTAAACAACCAATAGAACAAGCAGGCTTTAGAAAAGGTTACAGCACTACAGACCATATACACACGTTGGAACAGGTCATTGAGAAGTATCTAGAATTCCAGAGACCGCTCTACATTGCTTTCATCGATTACCAAAAAGCCTTCGATACGATATCACACTCAGCAATTTGGCAAACTCTACTCACTCAAAATGTTAACCAAAGATATATAATCCTGAAAGATCTTTATGAGAAGAGCCAAACTAGAATACAATTGGACAACGTAGGACCACCAATAAAGTTAGAAAGAGGGGTCAGGCAGGGTGACCCCCTCTCACCCCGACTTTTCATAGTAGTGCTAGAGTCGGTCATAAGCAATCTAGACTGGAGCAATTTGGGAATTAATGTCAAAGGAAATTATCTTTCACATCTAAGGTTTGCGGATGATATTGTACTTTTAAGTGATAACCATAAATACCTACAATATATGATATCCACCTTGCATAGAGCTAGCAAGAAAGTCGGCTTGGAAATAAATCTAAGTAAAACAAAAACAATAACAAACAATAGACCCGAAACCATAAAACTTGAAGATGTCCAACTAGAGCATGTGAGTAACTATATATATTTAGGAAAACAAATTTCGTTCAGCGCATTAAACAACTAACAAGAAGTAGACAGAAGAGTCCAAAAGACCTGGAACAAGATTTGGAGTTATAAGGAAGTGCTGAAAGGTAATTTTTCATATAAAACTAAAGAGAAAAATAATGAACTCATGCCTCTTACCCTCATTGACATATGCATGTCAAACGTGGAAATTTTTGCATAAAGTAAAAAGCAAAATAAAGACAAGTCAAAGAAGTATGGAGAGGAGCATGATGAAGATAAGCAAATTGCAGAAAATACCATATAGTATAATCCGTAAAAAGACAGATATTATTGATGCCCTTAGTTACTCACAGAAACTAAAATGGAGATGGGCGGGTCATGTAGCCAGAATGACTGACGACCGATGGACCATACGAACCACGGCGTGGCCAGGACCAGCAGGCTACAGAAAGTGAGGTAAACCGCAAACACGATGGGCAAACGACATAATACACATAACCGGCAAGGACTGGGCAAGAGTATTTATTTATTTATTAAAATCTCCCTTACAACTATCATTACAGGTTTATACCTAATGCGATAGCGCGGTCTTAAAATTAACTTATTTACAATATAAAACTATGAAAAACGTAAATAAAACTGGTAGTACTTATAATAACATCTAATAATAATAACTTCTATACTAAGTTCCTAAATATAAAATCACAATATTTAAAATATAAAAATATAAAAAAAGAAACAACAATAACTTTGCGCATTCACTCAAATGGCATGTAAATACATTCGCTCTTGACGTGAAGACCGTTAATAACCCGAATTGCGCGTGTCAATGGTGTTTTGGCGAGAAGGTTGGTTCTGGCTGTCGGCACGGCCAGCAGCGGCGGGCGGTGCCGCTTCCACACATAGCAGTCCGGTGCACACAAACACAGGCGCTGCAGCACTCCTGGGTTATGCTCAATGCCACGAAGTATCCTAACCAGATACGAAACAAGCGTGAATTCCCGTTGTACCCTTAGTTGGTTGTACCCGACCATACCGAGCACAAACAGAGTGCGGTACGTCAACGGGTAAAACGGATATACCCCATATAGTTTCTTGTACAAGTGGCGCGTGAACTTGTTCTGTACGTGTTCCAGCATTATCGAGTACTTGGCCTCATACGGAGCCCATATGACAGCACTATGTTCCAGATGACTCCTGACAAGTGCGTCATACAGGACCCTGACTGTTGCGATGTTAGTGAAGTGCATTGTCTGCCTCAGAATAAATCCCAAGTTTCTAAACGCTCTTTTACAAATCCTCGTAATATGATCACGAAACGACAGTTCAGGAGTGACAGCAACCCCCAAATCCCGTACCTCAGAAACTCTTTGCATAGGCGCAGCGCCCACTACGTACTCGTGTACTAGAGGGGCATGCGCGCGCGTAAAACTTATCACCGAGCACTTCGACACATTGAAGAAAAGCTTGTTGTCCTGACTCCATTCCACTACCCTATCTATATCCTCCTGCAATCGTTCGCAATCGGATTTACTATTAACCTCGAGCAGCAACTTAAGGTCATCCGCAAATAATAAACAAGTGCCGTGTTTGACGACTTCCGGCAAATCGTTTATCATTATGATGAATTCGAGATGCCCCAAATTGCTGCCTTGGCTCACACCGGACCAGGTGCAATATGGGTCGGATTCACACCCATTATAATCTACGTACTGCTGTCTATCCTGCATATAGCTGGCGAAGAAGTGCAATAGATGTGGTGTGCAGCCGACTTCTGCGAGCTTCATTAATAAGATGTCATTGTCGACGGTGTCGAAAGCTTTTTTAAAATCAAAATAAGCAGCATCAACCTGCACACCAGCATCTACCGCCGGCACCACCTGCGCCATAAAGTTCAGCAGATTGGTGGCAGTGCTGCGCGCCGGCCGGAACCCATGTTGCGCGTCAGCCAGTTGTCCGCGCACCTGCTCCTGCATGCAGCGCTGGATAGCAGACTCGAACACCTTTGCCGGCGTCGACAGCACGGCCACCGGTCTATAACCAGTTATGTCCGATCCCGCCTTACCTTTGGGTACAGGAATGACACGCGTGATCTTCTATTGAGTGGGGAACGTCGTCGAATGAAGACACATATTAAAAATATAAAGTAGAGGTTCTGCAAGCACCCTACCACAATCTCTAAAAAGAAATGCCGGTATACCGTCCGGGCCCGCTGAACGCTTCGGCTTCAGGCGCTCAAGTGCACATCTGACGTCCTCCAGACTCAGAGCGTCAAGTTGTATCCGCGCACTGTTCGCAGCTTCCGCCGCCGCCGCATGAGCGTCTAACCGCGGTGGCTGATCGCTGTAAACCGATTCAAAAAACTTCGCGAACTGTTTAGCACACTCGTCATCCGATAAATACTCACCATCTTTTATAATAGTTTTCTTGCCTACCGCACTTTTCTTTGATCGTATGTAGCAAGTATAGTAGCAAGCAATAGGGACGCATGGCAATCTCTGGAGGAGGCCTTCACCTAAAAGGGGTTCTTGCACATGTAAAATGTTTAATTCAATCACATAATTGAATGAAAATGTATTAAATAATTTACAATCTAGTATATTAATTTACTAGATTATATAGGAGCAGTGGTGGCCCAGTGGTATTGGCCGCGACTTACAAGTTGTAGGTCGTGAGTTCAAACCCAGGCAGGCGCTTCACTTTGTGTTAATTATTTCATCACCACTGCTCTCAAAACGGTGAATGAAAACATCGTGAGGAAACCGGCATGTCCTAGAACCAAAAATTCGAAGACATGTGACATCCACCACTCCGCATTGGGCCCGCGTGGTGGATTACTGCCCACACCCTCTCACAGAGAGGAGGCCTATGCCCCAGCAGTGGGGACATTAAAAGGCTGATGATGATATTAATTTATTATTATTATTGGTTTATATAATTTATTTTAAGTTACAAATTTTCAAATTATTTTGCAATTTTCTATTCACAAATATTTCAATCTAAATTTTATTTTAATTTCTCAATTTCTATTCATAATTTTTTTACTTTTTCAATTTTGTATACATGTAATTGGCAAAAAATGAAGGGTTTTTTATTATTATCTTGTTGTGACAATCTATGACGCTGCATCTGCATCGTCGTTAAAAATTCTCTAGACCACCGTCGCCAGAAATCTTGGGTTATTTTTTGTAATAGTTGCCATCGTCTCAACGTGCTCACAGAGCTACGCTTGTAATTACGTTCCGGCAAAAGAACCAGAGGTTTCCCAATTAAAAAATGACCGGGCGTAAGCGGCATTGGATCATCAGGGGTTTGGGGAAGTTGAGAAATCGGTCTCGAATTGAGGCATGCCTCGATCTGCACCAGTAACGTAGCCATTTCCTCAAAGGTAAGAGTTGAATCACCAATGACTCGCTTTAAGTGGAATTTTGTTGACTTGATGCCTGCTTCCCAAAGTCCGCCAAAATTTGTGGCATGGGGAGGTATAAAATGCCACTTGACACCTTTACAACTGAGCCAATTCTTAATTTCATTAGCAACCAATGACTGTTCAGCAGCGACTAATGCTTGCAGTTCCTTGGCTGCGCCTACAAAATTTTTGCCGTTGTTGCTCCAAATATCACTGCAATGGCCTCTTCTAGCGACAAATCTCTTGAAACCGGCTATAAAACCTTCAGAGGTCAGGTCACTGATGGCCTCTATGTGCACCGCTCGAGTGACCATACACACAAACAAGCAGATGTACCCCTTGTAAGCCCTATTGCCACGACCACTAGATACCCTAATATTGACTGGACCACGCGAAATCAACACCAGTGTGCCAAAACGGCCTGGCTGGAGACACTCTGCAGGACGGCAATTGACCCATCAATTGATTTTTAAACGTCGCTGAATGCCGAACATTTACTACAAACTTGCGTACGCAGGCTTTTACTAGTTTTTTTTACAGAAATTACCAATATTTTGTGCGCAAATAGTGTAACATTAATGTTGGACCTCCATGAAGAGTGTTAAAGTGAGCTTCGCGGATGAAGAGTAGCAAGGTGATGGCGCTGTGGAATTATGATAGGATGCCTCATGCTTTCCGATAGTTGTGACTTTTCAATTCTTCCTCCTACTCTCAAAATGACTTGCTCATCCATTATAGGACATAAAGGTCGTAATTTGCTCTTCTTACTTACATTGCCTATCTTCTTGAAGTTTTCTATGTCTTCCTTAAATTCTTGTTCTTGACATTTTTTTAAACAGAGCGGCAGTCAACTCTTCACTTGTCAGGTAGGTTTCTTTATGTTCCTTAAATCTTAAAAATCGTCTACAGTATGCCACTACTCTAATCAACCTGTGAAGTGATGAGTATTTTGTCCACAAATTATCTTCAATATTTGTTGTCACATGTGCGTTAACACCTTTCGATGATCTTTTCTCGAGTTCAGTTGATATCGAATTTGGTTTAACGTAGTCAATTGGTTCTTTCTTTAACCACAGCGGACCGTGCTTCCACAGAAATGATTGTTAAAGTGCTGAAGGTGTCACACCTCGTGACGCGATGTCCGCAGGGTTGTGAGTAGATTTCACATGTCCCCATTGAGTATTGTCCCAATAGCTCAGAATTTCAGACACCCGATTCCCAACAAATGTTGTCCAGCGGCTAGGATGATTACTGAGCCAGGCTAGGACAACGGTCGAGTCTGTCCAACAGTGCATCCTATCTTTAGGTATGACCAGTATCTCAGCGACTGCCCAAATCTACTTGGCCAATAGAACAGCGCCCATCAACTCGAGACGTGGAATTGAAAATTGCTTTATCGGAGCACACCTTGGTTTTTGCGGATATTAAATTAATTTTAATATTCCCATCAGCGCCAATTATCCTAAAATACGTAACCGCTGCATACGCCAAATTGGACGCGTCGCAAAAACCATGCAGTTCTACAATTACATCGTCTTCTCTGGATTCAACCCATCTGGGTACGTGAAACTCAGGTAAATTCTGTAATTCCTTTTGATATGTTTGCCATTCTTTTAATAAATCATCTGGTAATCGATCATCCCAATCGATCCCAACAAGCCAAATCTTTTGAATCATTATTTTCGCCGGTATAACACACGGCGCTACCTACCCTAAAGGGTCGAACAGTCGTGAAATATCTGATATTACTTTTCGTTTTGTTACAGATGCAGGTTGCGGAAATGTTATTGAATATCTGAAACTGTCAGCAGAGTGAATTTTATGTCGATGATTATATGTCAGGCATATAATCATCGACATAAAATTCACTCTTTAATCTTTCAGATACCAGCGGAAACTCAGCTCCCTCATCGCGTGCCAGCTGCTACAACGATTTCACGGCCAGGTAAGGTGCAGAGGCAGTACCAAATGTAACTCTCAGTAACTCATGCTCTTATATTTCAGATGCAGGATCACTTCGCCAAACTACGAGTAGTCTTTGGGAGTGTGTGTATTCGAGAGCAACTTTGACTTACCGATACATTTTTACTATATCTGCACATAATACAATTGGATACATACGCCATCTCATGATGATGTGACGTAATTCCGGTTGTATGGTGGGACCTACCATTAACATATCGTTAAGTGATCCACCATTAGAACCTTTAGAAGAAGCGTCGAACACAACTCTGTCCTTGGTAGCGGTTTTATAATCGCGAACAACAGCGTGGTGAGGCAGATAGACTGCTTCTGACTGGTTCGTGTAGTTTAGTTTATTTATTTAATAATTATCAGAAATTACATGTCAGGTTTGTAGAAAAGAAAAATAAAATAAAAACACAAGTCATTACGAATACATTATAAAGAGCATCAAACACAAATAATAATAAATTAAAAAAAAAAAAAAAAATTGGTTGTTCTCGTGTAGCTAACGGTGAGTACTTGCATAGGCACAACCTTGTAGCCAGGATTATCCATCAGCAACTTGCTCTGAAATACTCTCTTGTGGAATCGGAAGTGCCGTACTACAGATATGCGCCCGACCCAGTTCTCGATAATGGTCATATCTCATTGTACTGGGATCGGTCCATCATCACTGACAGGACTATTGTAGCTAATAAGCCTGATATAGTGGTGGTGGACTGAATCGAGAGGCGTGCAATGATTGTTGACATTACCGTCCCACATGACGAGAAACTCGTGAAAGCCGAGAAAGATAAACAAATCAAGTATATTGACTTGGCTCGCGAGGTTTGTCGATATGTGGGATGTGGACTCAGCGATCATTGTACCGATAGTCGTGTCAGCCAATGGCTTAATAGCCACGAGCCTCGACCAACACCTTAGGAGGCTCTCGTTAGGCGGCTGGATCAAGGGCTTGATTCAGAAAGCAGTACTTCTGGACACGGCTCGCATTGTCAGGCGGTTCCTCTCTCTGGAGCCCTGACCCGTCAAGCTACCGGCGTAGCTTGGACCCTGTTCCCGATACCGGTGGGATACTATTTTTTATATTTTTAAATGTTGTTTTTTTATCTTGTTTAAGAATCAATATTTAAAAATATATAAATTATGTATGTACTAATAAATAAACGAATAATAATAATAAAAATCATAATTACGTAATAGATACAAAAAAAATAAACCATTCTTTTAGGTCATATGTCGGTTAGCCGGCTTTTAAGCTTAGCTTTGAACGCATTGTCCGACGTCGCGCTTAAAATGTTATCCGGTAGCCGGTTATATACCGATGGACCCATAACATGAATTAACTTTCCAGATTTAGATAGGGTGTGTGGGTAGCCAGCTAATTTGTGTCTACCACGAGTATAGTTGCTATGTCTATCTATCTCCGCGATTATAATATTCGTTTAAATGTTGCCTAACGTATACCGCCGCTGTAATATCACCATAGCGGGAACAGTTAATATTTTTAACGCTTTAAAAAGTGGTCTCGCGGTGGCATCCTATTGTGATCGCGTAATGGCTGTCACGCTTCTGCATCCTGAAGGCTCGCTCCCAATCGGCCGCTCGGCCCCATAACTCAACGCCATACTGAAGAACCGTGTGTACTACCGCGAAGTAACACCCTCTCAACATTTTACGAGGGAGCGTTTGCGCTAATCGTTCCAGAGCGAAGCACGCTCGTCCGAGTTTGCCACACATTTTGTCAATCTGCGGACCCAGGTGAGATAGCTGTCCAGTTCGAAGCCGAGAAATGTGGTGACTTGTACCTGTTCGACCACACTGCTTCCTACCCGAAGCGACAGTGGTGTACACATTCGACCGGAAAGATTGATCTGCATGTACCTACTGGGTCTTGGTTCTGTTGAGTAACAAGCCATTTATTTCAAACCAGTTGTTAATTTTACCCATCACTAAGTTGAGTCTTTCTTGTAGTCTTTCCATCGACTGCGCGCACACGACCGCAGCCACATCGTCTGCGTACATAAAGACATAAGCCTCACTTATTGGTATTATTTGTTATAATTTAAAGATTATTCTGTAATACTTACCTATCATAATGTAGTAGTTAATATACCTAAACTGAAATAAAAGTATCTTGTGATTGTAAATGTTTTTTTTTGCATTTAGTCATTTCCTCGCTGAGGTGGGATGAAAAGTTACGTTTTGCACTCGAATGCAAAGATTTTTCACCTCGTGCTCTTTTGATTCCCTCGCAAACGCTCAGGATTCTAATTTTTGAATCACTCACTGTGCTCGTGATTCAATTTTAGAATCCTTCGCTTGCTCGGTCATCAAAATTGAGCACGCGGTTAAAAAGCAACTTTGCACTCTTGTATAACAAATGACTATTACGCAATTTGTCACTAAAAATCCCACCTAGCACGTAAGAACCCTTTAAGGGTCAACTCACACCGAAAGAGCGCCGAAGGGCAGCGCAGTTTCAGTGTCATATGAATTTTAGCTTTATTCGAAACTCGAGTCGCCTCGAGTCGCGCGGATGCCCGCGGCGCCGCCGCGCGACTCGAGTTTCTCATGCGATAATAAGTATTGTAGTAATGAAAATAAAGCTAAAATTCATATGACACTGAAACTGCGCTGCCCTTCGGCGCTCTTTCGGTGTGAGTTGACCCTAATAATATCAATTTTAATAACGCTGATTACTCGCACACTGAGTCGACCACATAAACAAACAGCGATCGTTGGTTGACGCAGGTTTATGAACGAATTAATGTAAGAGTTTACGAAGTGAGCTCCAAAATTGTATTTCCCATTGCTTCGAAATGAATGACAGAAAACCTTACCACAGTTGACTCACGAGTTACTTTTACGACGTAATTCCAGAAAAAATAGGGATTCAAGGATAAGTAGGATACCAGAGCGAGCTAAGCGAGCTCAAAAATTTAGCACCCCACATCAGGTAACTCAGTTTTTTTTAATCACATAAACTGATTAGAGTCACTAGCGATTGCCGGAGCAATCAAAACAAAAGAATAGAATAAAAATTGTAAAAAAACTATAAAAAGTTAAAAATCTAAAACTATAAACTGTAGCCATTCTCTGAGTGTGTATATGTGGGTATGTGAGTGTGTGTGCTTGTGAATGTGTGATGGTGTGCGTGTGTGTGTATGCGTGGGCCCACTGTATATGTTTGCGCTATTATGTGAATTATAATGTGGAGTGCAAGAATAAATAAGTCGGTTCTTTTAGAGTAACTTTTCCAATAGCTTTTCTGTCTCCTCATACACACGAGTCATGATCCATTTACTCGCTATCTTTTTACACTCAAATTTATTTTTAATATAGATACCACAGTATTTGTTTGATGCATTGTACAAGCGACTGCCAAGAATTCGGAAATTCCTTTAGCAAAGGAGATCGGACATTTTTGTATGGGCTCTGGCCCAAGTGGCGTCGGAGCATGACGCTGATTTTGTTTGAAAGTTCATTTACTAAGCTTACTTTTTTGTACGGGTGCAAAAAAATCTATCCTGGGAGAAAAAAGTTACAGTGTATATTAAAATACTCATATATCGAGCTATTTTCTACTTTTTCAATATGCCTAGCCTTTTCCCAACTACCTTGGGGTCGGCTTCCAGTCTAACCGGATGCAGCGAGATCTCTACAACTCAGTTACTGGGTAATTCGATACCCCCTTTTTTTTTGGTAAGACTGGTTGTCAGACTTTCGGGCTTCTGACGACCCGACACGATTGTCAAAAATCAACGATTGACAGCCCCGGCAAGCGTAGCTTAACGTGATGGATCGACCCGTGCGGCTGTTATTACTTTAGCCATGAGCTCCTCTTATAATGTATATTCTAAACTCATATATTTTCAACTATTTATTAATTAAATCCATTTATTTTAATCCTTTTAAGTTTGATGTTGCCGAATATCTATGAAGACCTAGATGCGTGGTATTAGAAAGCGAGAAAAAATGCAACGCGGGCGCAGCTCAGTAGTCCGTTCCCCTTCCTTCTGCTCAATAAATCGGCTCAATCAGGACCCACTAGATATGAGTCGTTCTTGCAAAATCGAGTACCCATGTACGTCCAACTTTAGACACCAGCGCCAAAAACCAGCGTTCGAGATACTTTGAAGTATTTTCTTTCTGCATCGAAAATTGATCCTTAAAGTCATGAAGATAAGGAGTAAAATCGCGTATGCAGGATACTTCTAACTTCTAAGTCTTGTTGGAAGAAAAATACTTGCATAGAACATTGATCCGTAAATATAAATAAAGCGCACAATTGTGTTTACAAAGAAATACTTCCAAACCTAAAAAGTAAAAATACCAACGTACTTTGAAGTACATAGGTATTTTTACTCTAGCCTTTAAGCCTTGTTGGAAGAAAAAACACTTGCTTAAAACATTGATCGTTAAATCGTCGAGGAAGTCGGCTAAAGAAATACTTCTAACCAAACCTTTTAAGAAAAATACTTGAATAGGTACTTGCGTAGAACATTGCAATATCTGTAACTTATGGGTGATACACCAATCGATCTATCGACGTTGATCGATTGATGTAATAGCTTTGGCTGATCGACGGATCGACGTTGATCGATTAATGTAATAGCTTTGGCTGATCGACGGATCGACGTTGATCGATTAATGTAATAGCTTTGGCTGATCGACAGATCGACGTCGATCGATTTATGTAATAGCTTTGATTGATCGACGGATCGACGTTGATCGATTGATGTAATAGCTTTGGCTGATCGACGGATCGACGTTGATCGATTGATGTAATAGCTTTGGCAGATCGACGGATCGACGTTGATCGATTGATGTAATAGCTTTGGCTGATAGACGGATACCGGTCGATAAAATATCGATCGGTCGATGTCGACTTATCCGTTCTACCATCGATCGACGCTTGATCGATTGGTGTACATAGTAGAAGTATTGATCGACGTCGACTAATCCATTCTACCATCGATCGACGATCGATCTGTTGGTGCCATAGTAACCATCGATTGACGTCGACTAATCCATTCTACCATCGATCGATGACATCGATCGACGATTGGTTGATTGGTGTAATAGTAACTATCGATCGACGTCGACTAATCCATTCCACCATCGATCGTCGATTGATCGATTGGTGTAAAAGTAACTATCGATCGACGACGACTAATCCATTGTACCATCGATCGATGGCATCGATCGACTATTGATCGATCGGTGTAATAGTTACTATCGATCGAGAAGGACAAATCCATTCTACCATCGAACGCTGGCATAGATCGACAATTGATCGATTGGTGTAATAACACCCTAATATAAATAAATGGAGCAAGCAGCCAGCCGAGTAAAAATACTTTGAATTCTCAAGTCTTGTTGAAAGGAAAATACTTGCATAGTCTATTGATCCGTAACTTAACAAAAATAAGGAGCAGAATCGCGTGTACAAATAAAAATCTTCAAACCTTTAAAATAATAATTCTTGCATAGAACATTGATCTGTAACTAAATATAATAAAAAGCAGAATTGCGGCGAGAGTCGACGGAGCGAGTAGAAGCGTAAAATACTTTGTTGGTATTGCGAGTATTTCTGTTCGGCATTTGCTCGGCGTACTAGCAAGTAAATACCTAATGTAAAGACCTAGTCGCCTAAGTATACGCACCTAGAGTTTTTGGCGGGATTTTTTCGAGTGAAATTCTGTGGCTGTTCTAATTATTTGCAAATCGACGTTTTTTTATCTAATAATTATTCGTCCACTGTCAAAATCGGACAGTTCAGGTAAAACATGCCAAAGTCGCCAGAAAGAAATCAAACACATTAATTAAAAACAGCCGGTAAACAGTGGACAAAAAAACGTCGATTTGCGAATAATTAGAACAGCCACAGAATTTCACTCGAAAAAATCCCGCCAAAACGCGATTTTTTGGATTTTTTTATTTGGATTTTTTTATTTTTTTTATTTGGTATTTACTTGCAATTACGCCGAGCAAGTGCCTTATTTGTACACGCGATTCTCCTCCTTATTTTTGTTAAGTTACGGATCAATAGACTATGCAAGTATTTTCCTTTCAACAAGACTTGAGAATTCAAAGTATTTTACTCGGCAGGCTGCTTGCTCCGTTTATTTATATTAGGGTGTTATTACACCAATCGATCAATTGTCGATCTATGCCAGCGTTCGATGGTAGAATGGATTAGTCCTCCTCGATCGATAGTAACTATTACACCAATCGATCAATAGTCGATCGATGCCATCGATCGATGGTGGAATGGATTAGTCGACGTCGATCGATAGTTACTATTACACCAATCGACCAATCGTCGATCGATGGTAGAATGGATTAGTCGACGTCGATCGATGGTTACTATTACACCAACAGATCGATCGTCGATCGATGGTAGAATGAATTAGTCGACGTCGATCAATAGTTCCTACTACGTACACAATTCAATTCAATTCAAATTCTTTATTGCATCCATAATGTACATAGAGATGGTATTTTTTTAGTATATTTACTGAAACAATTATGGACCCTGTCGGGCACAGCAAAATTTAAAAGTAGGAGAGGGGAAGACCACTTTAATATTATCCTTTTTAATTTATGTACTAAATTCAATTTCAGTTTTTCATATCTGTCTTATTAATATTACTATTAATTAACACCAATCGATCGAGCGTCGATCGATGGTAAACAGATAAGTCGACGTCGACCGATCGATATTTTATCGACCGGTATCCGTCTATCAGCCAAAGCTATTACATCAATCGATCAACGTCGATCCGTCGATCAGCCAAAGCTATTACATCAATCGATCAACGTCGATCCGTCGATCAGCCAAAGCTATTACATCAATCGATCAACGTCGATCCGTCGATCAGCCAAAGCTATTACGTTAATCGATCAACGTCGATCCGTCTATCAGCCAAAGCTATTACATCAATCGATCAAAGTCGATCCGTCGATCAGCCAAAGCTATTACATCAATCGATCAACGTCGATCCGTCGATCAGCCAAAGCTATTACATCAATCGATCAACGTCGATCCGTCGATCAGCCAAAGCTATTACGTTAATCGATCAACGTCGATCCGTCAATCAGCCAAAGCTATTACATTAATCGATCAACGTCGATCCGTCGATCAGCCAAAGCTATTACATTAATCGATCAACGTCGATCCGTCGATCAGCCAAAACTATTACATCAATCGATCAACGTCGATAGATCGATTGGTGTATCACCCATAAGTTACAGATATTGCAATGTTCTACGCAAGTACCTATTCAAGTATTTTTCTTAAAAGGTTTGGTTAGAAGTATTTCTTTAGCCGACTTCCTCGACGATTTAACGATCAATGTTTTAAGCAAGTGTTTTTTCTTCCAACAAGGCTTAAAGGCTAGAGTAAAAATACCTATGTACTTCAAAGTACGTTGGTATTTTTACTTTTTAGGTTTGGAAGTATTTCTTTGTAAACACAATTGTGCGCTTTATTTATATTTACGGATCAATGTTCTATGCAAGTATTTTTCTTCCAACAAGACTTAGAAGTTAGAAGTATCCTGCATACGTAATTGTACTCCTTATCTTCATGACTTTAAGGATCAATTTTCGATGCAGAAAGAAAATACTTCAAAGTATCTCGAACGCTGGTTTTTGGCGCTGGTGTCTAAAGTTGGACGTACATGGGTACTCGATTTTGCAAGTACGACTCATATCTAGTGGGTCCTGATTGAGCCGATTTATTGAGCAGAACGGAAACGGACTACTGAGCTGCGCCCGCGTTGCATTTTGTCTCGCTTTCTAATACCACGCATCTAGGTCTTCATAGATGTTCGGCAACATCAAACTTAAAAGGATTAAAATAAATGGATTTAATTAATAAATAGTTGAAAATATATGAGTTTAGAATATACATTATAAGAGGAGCTCATGGCTAAAGTAATAACAGCCGCACGGGTCGATCCATCACGTTAAGCTACGCTTGCCGGGGCTGTCAATCGTTGATTTTTGACAATCGTGTCGGGTCGTCAGAAGCCCGAAAGTCTGACAACCAGTCTTACCAAAAAAAAATGGGGGTATCGAATTACCCAGTAACTGAGTTGTAGAGATCTCGCTGCATCCGGTTAGACTGGAAGCCGACCCCAAGGTAGTTGGGAAAAGGCTAGGCATATTGAAATAGTAGAAAATAGCTCGATATATGAGTATTTTAATATACACTGTAACTTTTTTCTCCCAGGATAGATTTTTTTTGCACCCGTATAAAAAAAGTAAGCTTAGTAAATGAACTTTCAAACAAAATTAGCGTCATGCTCCGACGCCACTTGGGCCACACCCGCCCGTTCTCCAAACTTGGTTCTATGACTTTATATAGGACAGACCTCAGTCGATCTTCGTTTTGCCAGATAAGCAGTAGGTACTATATTCTAAAGATGCATGTTTGCGCAAAATGGGATTGAGCACAAAGAGCTGTCTAACGGTCATGACTTGACAGTCATTATAAAATTGTTTAGTGCTATATCGAAAATGTTACGTCATTCGTTGCGCTCTCTCCAATTGTAAAATGGTCGTTCTTGGAGCATCACCCCAAACCGTTACACCAAACGATAGCACTGACTGGCACAGCGAGCAATATACCATTCGGAGGGTATCAAAATCTGCGCTACATCGTAGATTTTTAACGCCTTCATTATTTATTTATTTATTATTTATTTATTTATGCACACACAAAAACAATTACAAGAGAAAAATTAACAAATATAGATAGAAGAGCACAAAGGTGCTGCTTATTTCAAAAGAAATTTCTTCCAGCAGACCTGCGACTGGAAAGTTGGTTGAGAAATGTAGACACAGTGTGTATAAATAGATATAGAAATATAAAATACACTAGAGTACATAAATAATTCATACATAAAATATACCTAACTTTACAATAAACCAAAGTACCTACATAATTAAATATAAAATAAATATCAATAATAAATATAATCACGGAATGGTGGAGAGGTAATGCTCTTTGACTAGTTTCTGGAATTGATAGACAGTTTTAGAATCACGGATATTAGGCGGAAGTGAGTTCCACAATCGTACCGCATGAATAGAAAAGGAGTGGGAATAGAAATGGGTTTTATGGGATGGGAAATTGAGATGATGCTTAAGGCGGGATCTACAAGGGGCGTCGGCAGGGCGAGTGAACGAAAAACGATCACGCAGGTAGCCAGGATATTTAGGATTACAAAGGATGTTATACAGGAGACATAATATCCGAGTGTTCCTGCGAAGACGGATAGGGAGCCACTTGAGATCCTTGCGAAACTGAGAAACATGGTCGAATTTCCGTAGACCAAAAACAAAACGAATGCACAGGTTTCGCAAACGCTCAAGCTTGTTTAAGAGCTCCTCAGTGGCATCCAGATAGCAGGCATCAGCGTAATCAATGATCGGCTGAATTAAGGTTTGAGCTAAAGTAATTTTAGTTTTAAAGGGCAAGAAACTTTGCAGGGATTTTAAAGAGTGGAAGGTAAAGTGCACTTTACGACTAACCTCGTTCACTTGAGCTCGCCAAGAAAGGTTGTTGTCAATTAAGACACCGAGATTTTTAGCTAAGTCGGTGTATGCAATGGTTGAGCTGTTAAGGGATAATGGCGTCAATGTGGAAACGTCAAGCGCAGTGCGGTAATACCAACTGCCTATGATCATAGCCTGGGACTTGGAAGGATTAATCTGTAGGCCGTAAGACTTAGCCCATTGATGAATACGCTCCAGGTCATGATTCATGGCATTAACCGCTGAGTCAACGTCAGCAAGCAGGAAATGACGATAAAGCTGCAAATCGTCTGCGTAAAGATGAAAATTAGAAGTGATAACCTTAGTGACAGTATTAATGAAAATAGAGAAAAGAAGAGGAGAGAGAACGCCACCCTGAGGAACACCAGCAGTGAGATCGCACCAATTAGAGAAAATCTCGTCAAGGCGAACACACTGAGAGCGACCCCGAAGGTAAGAGTCAAACCAGGATAAGGCAGAGGAAGACAAGTTAATAGAACGAAGGACTTCAAGCAGTATGTCGAAATCCACTGAGTTAAACGCACAACTGAAATCAAGTAGAACTAATAAAGTAAGAGATTTATTTTTTAAAATCAAAATAAGCAGCATCAACCTGCACACCAGCATCTACCGCCGGCACCACCTGCGCCATAAAGTTCAGCAGATTGGTGGCAGTGCTGCGCGCCGGCCGGAACCCATGTTGCGCGTCAGCCAGTTGTCCGCGCACCTGCTCCTGCATGCAGCGCTGGATAGCAGACTCGAACACCTTTGCCGGCGTCGACAGCACGGCCACCGGTCTATAACCAGTTATGTCCGATCCCGCCTTACCTTTGGGTACAGGAATGACACGCGTGATCTTCTATTGAGTGGGGAACGTCGTCGAATGAAGACACATATTAAAAATATAAAGTAGAGGTTCTGCAAGCACCCTACCACAATCTCTAAAAAGAAATGCCGGTATACCGTCCGGGCCCGCTGAACGCTTCGGCTTCAGGCGCTCAAGTGCACATCTGACGTCCTCCAGACTCAGAGCGTCAAGTTGTATCCGCGCACTGTTCGCAGCTTCCGCCGCCGCCGCATGAGCGTCTAACCGCGGTGGCTGATCGCTGTAAACCGATTCAAAAAACTTCGCGAACTGTTTAGCACACTCGTCATCCGATAAATACTCACCATCTTTTATAATAGTTTTCTTGCCTACCGCACTTTTCTTTGATCGTATGTAGCAAGTATAGTAGCAAGCAATAGGGACGCATGGCAATCTCTGGAGGAGGCCTTCACCTAAAAGGGGTTCTTGCACATGTAAAATGTTTAATTCAATCACATAATTGAATGAAAATGTATTAAATAATTTACAATCTAGTATATTAATTTACTAGATTATATAGGAGCAGTGGTGGCCCAGTGGTATTGGCCGCGACTTACAAGTTGTAGGTCGTGAGTTCAAACCCAGGCAGGCGCTTCACTTTGTGTTAATTATTTCATCACCACTGCTCTCAAAACGGTGAATGAAAACATCGTGAGGAAACCGGCATGTCCTAGAACCAAAAATTCGAAGACATGTGACATCCACCACTCCGCATTGGGCCCGCGTGGTGGATTACTGCCCACACCCTCTCACAGAGAGGAGGCCTATGCCCCAGCAGTGGGGACATTAAAAGGCTGATGATGATATTAATTTATTATTATTATTGGTTTATATAATTTATTTTAAGTTACAAATTTTCAAATTATTTTGCAATTTTCTATTCACAAATATTTCAATCTAAATTTTATTTTAATTTCTCAATTTCTATTCATAATTTTTTTACTTTTTCAATTTTGTATACATGTAATTGGCAAAAAATGAAGGGTTTTTTATTATTATCTTGTTGTGACAATCTATGACGCTGCATCTGCATCGTCGTTAAAAATTCTCTAGACCACCGTCGCCAGAAATCTTGGGTTATTTTTTGTAATAGTTGCCATCGTCTCAACGTGCTCACAGAGCTACGCTTGTAATTACGTTCCGGCAAAAGAACCAGAGGTTTCCCAATTAAAAAATGACCGGGCGTAAGCGGCATTGGATCATCAGGGGTTTGGGGAAGTTGAGAAATCGGTCTCGAATTGAGGCATGCCTCGATCTGCACCAGTAACGTAGCCATTTCCTCAAAGGTAAGAGTTGAATCACCAATGACTCGCTTTAAGTGGAATTTTGTTGACTTGATGCCTGCTTCCCAAAGTCCGCCAAAATTTGTGGCATGGGGAGGTATAAAATGCCACTTGACACCTTTACAACTGAGCCAATTCTTAATTTCATTAGCAACCAATGACTGTTCAGCAGCGACTAATGCTTGCAGTTCCTTGGCTGCGCCTACAAAATTTTTGCCGTTGTTGCTCCAAATATCACTGCAATGGCCTCTTCTAGCGACAAATCTCTTGAAACCGGCTATAAAACCTTCAGAGGTCAGGTCACTGATGGCCTCTATGTGCACCGCTCGAGTGACCATACACACAAACAAGCAGATGTACCCCTTGTAAGCCCTATTGCCACGACCACTAGATACCCTAATATTGACTGGACCACGCGAAATCAACACCAGTGTGCCAAAACGGCCTGGCTGGAGACACTCTGCAGGACGGCAATTGACCCATCAATTGATTTTTAAACGTCGCTGAATGCCGAACATTTACTACAAACTTGCGTACGCAGGCTTTTACTAGTTTTTTTTACAGAAATTACCAATATTTTGTGCGCAAATAGTGTAACATTAATGTTGGACCTCCATGAAGAGTGTTAAAGTGAGCTTCGCGGATGAAGAGTAGCAAGGTGATGGCGCTGTGGAATTATGATAGGATGCCTCATGCTTTCCGATAGTTGTGACTTTTCAATTCTTCCTCCTACTCTCAAAATGACTTGCTCATCCATTATAGGACATAAAGGTCGTAATTTGCTCTTCTTACTTACATTGCCTATCTTCTTGAAGTTTTCTATGTCTTCCTTAAATTCTTGTTCTTGACATTTTTTTAAACAGAGCGGCAGTCAACTCTTCACTTGTCAGGTAGGTTTCTTTATGTTCCTTAAATCTTAAAAATCGTCTACAGTATGCCACTACTCTAATCAACCTGTGAAGTGATGAGTATTTTGTCCACAAATTATCTTCAATATTTGTTGTCACATGTGCGTTAACACCTTTCGATGATCTTTTCTCGAGTTCAGTTGATATCGAATTTGGTTTAACGTAGTCAATTGGTTCTTTCTTTAACCACAGCGGACCGTGCTTCCACAGAAATGATTGTTAAAGTGCTGAAGGTGTCACACCTCGTGACGCGATGTCCGCAGGGTTGTGAGTAGATTTCACATGTCCCCATTGAGTATTGTCCCAATAGCTCAGAATTTCAGACACCCGATTCCCAACAAATGTTGTCCAGCGGCTAGGATGATTACTGAGCCAGGCTAGGACAACGGTCGAGTCTGTCCAACAGTGCATCCTATCTTTAGGTATGACCAGTATCTCAGCGACTGCCCAAATCTACTTGGCCAATAGAACAGCGCCCATCAACTCGAGACGTGGAATTGAAAATTGCTTTATCGGAGCACACCTTGGTTTTTGCGGATATTAAATTAATTTTAATATTCCCATCAGCGCCAATTATCCTAAAATACGTAACCGCTGCATACGCCAAATTGGACGCGTCGCAAAAACCATGCAGTTCTACAATTACATCGTCTTCTCTGGATTCAACCCATCTGGGTACGTGAAACTCAGGTAAATTCTGTAATTCCTTTTGATATGTTTGCCATTCTTTTAATAAATCATCTGGTAATCGATCATCCCAATCGATCCCAACAAGCCAAATCTTTTGAATCATTATTTTCGCCGGTATAACACACGGCGCTACCTACCCTAAAGGGTCGAACAGTCGTGAAATATCTGATATTACTTTTCGTTTTGTTACAGATGCAGGTTGCGGAAATGTTATTGAATATCTGAAACTGTCAGCAGAGTGAATTTTATGTCGATGATTATATGTCAGGCATATAATCATCGACATAAAATTCACTCTTTAATCTTTCAGATACCAGCGGAAACTCAGCTCCCTCATCGCGTGCCAGCTGCTACAACGATTTCACGGCCAGGTAAGGTGCAGAGGCAGTACCAAATGTAACTCTCAGTAACTCATGCTCTTATATTTCAGATGCAGGATCACTTCGCCAAACTACGAGTAGTCTTTGGGAGTGTGTGTATTCGAGAGCAACTTTGACTTACCGATACATTTTTACTATATCTGCACATAATACAATTGGATACATACGCCATCTCATGATGATGTGACGTAATTCCGGTTGTATGGTGGGACCTACCATTAACATATCGTTAAGTGATCCACCATTAGAACCTTTAGAAGAAGCGTCGAACACAACTCTGTCCTTGGTAGCGGTTTTATAATCGCGAACAACAGCGTGGTGAGGCAGATAGACTGCTTCTGACTGGTTCGTGTAGTTTAGTTTATTTATTTAATAATTATCAGAAATTACATGTCAGGTTTGTAGAAAAGAAAAATAAAATAAAAACACAAGTCATTACGAATACATTATAAAGAGCATCAAACACAAATAATAATAAATTAAAAAAAAAAAAAAAAATTGGTTGTTCTCGTGTAGCTAACGGTGAGTACTTGCATAGGCACAACCTTGTAGCCAGGATTATCCATCAGCAACTTGCTCTGAAATACTCTCTTGTGGAATCGGAAGTGCCGTACTACAGATATGCGCCCGACCCAGTTCTCGATAATGGTCATATCTCATTGTACTGGGATCGGTCCATCATCACTGACAGGACTATTGTAGCTAATAAGCCTGATATAGTGGTGGTGGACTGAATCGAGAGGCGTGCAATGATTGTTGACATTACCGTCCCACATGACGAGAAACTCGTGAAAGCCGAGAAAGATAAACAAATCAAGTATATTGACTTGGCTCGCGAGGTTTGTCGATATGTGGGATGTGGACTCAGCGATCATTGTACCGATAGTCGTGTCAGCCAATGGCTTAATAGCCACGAGCCTCGACCAACACCTTAGGAGGCTCTCGTTAGGCGGCTGGATCAAGGGCTTGATTCAGAAAGCAGTACTTCTGGACACGGCTCGCATTGTCAGGCGGTTCCTCTCTCTGGAGCCCTGACCCGTCAAGCTACCGGCGTAGCTTGGACCCTGTTCCCGATACCGGTGGGATACTATTTTTTATATTTTTAAATGTTGTTTTTTTATCTTGTTTAAGAATCAATATTTAAAAATATATAAATTATGTATGTACTAATAAATAAACGAATAATAATAATAAAAATCATAATTACGTAATAGATACAAAAAAAATAAACCATTCTTTTAGGTCATATGTCGGTTAGCCGGCTTTTAAGCTTAGCTTTGAACGCATTGTCCGACGTCGCGCTTAAAATGTTATCCGGTAGCCGGTTATATACCGATGGACCCATAACATGAATTAACTTTCCAGATTTAGATAGGGTGTGTGGGTAGCCAGCTAATTTGTGTCTACCACGAGTATAGTTGCTATGTCTATCTATCTCCGCGATTATAATATTCGTTTAAATGTTGCCTAACGTATACCGCCGCTGTAATATCACCATAGCGGGAACAGTTAATATTTTTAACGCTTTAAAAAGTGGTCTCGCGGTGGCATCCTATTGTGATCGCGTAATGGCTGTCACGCTTCTGCATCCTGAAGGCTCGCTCCCAATCGGCCGCTCGGCCCCATAACTCAACGCCATACTGAAGAACCGTGTGTACTACCGCGAAGTAACACCCTCTCAACATTTTACGAGGGAGCGTTTGCGCTAATCGTTCCAGAGCGAAGCACGCTCGTCCGAGTTTGCCACACATTTTGTCAATCTGCGGACCCAGGTGAGATAGCTGTCCAGTTCGAAGCCGAGAAATGTGGTGACTTGTACCTGTTCGACCACACTGCTTCCTACCCGAAGCGACAGTGGTGTACACATTCGACCGGAAAGATTGATCTGCATGTACCTACTGGGTCTTGGTTCTGTTGAGTAACAAGCCATTTATTTCAAACCAGTTGTTAATTTTACCCATCACTAAGTTGAGTCTTTCTTGTAGTCTTTCCATCGACTGCGCGCACACGACCGCAGCCACATCGTCTGCGTACATAAAGACATAAGCCTCACTTATTGGTATTATTTGTTATAATTTAAAGATTATTCTGTAATACTTACCTATCATAATGTAGTAGTTAATATACCTAAACTGAAATAAAAGTATCTTGTGATTGTAAATGTTTTTTTTTGCATTTAGTCATTTCCTCGCTGAGGTGGGATGAAAAGTTACGTTTTGCACTCGAATGCAAAGATTTTTCACCTCGTGCTCTTTTGATTCCCTCGCAAACGCTCAGGATTCTAATTTTTGAATCACTCACTGTGCTCGTGATTCAATTTTAGAATCCTTCGCTTGCTCGGTCATCAAAATTGAGCACGCGGTTAAAAAGCAACTTTGCACTCTTGTATAACAAATGACTATTACGCAATTTGTCACTAAAAATCCCACCTAGCACGTAAGAACCCTTTAAGGGTCAACTCACACCGAAAGAGCGCCGAAGGGCAGCGCAGTTTCAGTGTCATATGAATTTTAGCTTTATTCGAAACTCGAGTCGCCTCGAGTCGCGCGGATGCCCGCGGCGCCGCCGCGCGACTCGAGTTTCTCATGCGATAATAAGTATTGTAGTAATGAAAATAAAGCTAAAATTCATATGACACTGAAACTGCGCTGCCCTTCGGCGCTCTTTCGGTGTGAGTTGACCCTAATAATATCAATTTTAATAACGCTGATTACTCGCACACTGAGTCGACCACATAAACAAACAGCGATCGTTGGTTGACGCAGGTTTATGAACGAATTAATGTAAGAGTTTACGAAGTGAGCTCCAAAATTGTATTTCCCATTGCTTCGAAATGAATGACAGAAAACCTTACCACAGTTGACTCACGAGTTACTTTTACGACGTAATTCCAGAAAAAATAGGGATTCAAGGATAAGTAGGATACCAGAGCGAGCTAAGCGAGCTCAAAAATTTAGCACCCCACATCAGGTAACTCAGTTTTTTTTAATCACATAAACTGATTAGAGTCACTAGCGATTGCCGGAGCAATCAAAACAAAAGAATAGAATAAAAATTGTAAAAAAACTATAAAAAGTTAAAAATCTAAAACTATAAACTGTAGCCATTCTCTGAGTGTGTATATGTGGGTATGTGAGTGTGTGTGCTTGTGAATGTGTGATGGTGTGCGTGTGTGTGTATGCGTGGGCCCACTGTATATGTTTGCGCTATTATGTGAATTATAATGTGGAGTGCAAGAATAAATAAGTCGGTTCTTTTAGAGTAACTTTTCCAATAGCTTTTCTGTCTCCTCATACACACGAGTCATGATCCATTTACTCGCTATCTTTTTACACTCAAATTTATTTTTAATATAGATACCACAGTATTTGTTTGATGCATTGTACAAGCGACTGCCAAGAATTCGGAAATTCCTTTAGCAAAGGAGATCGGACATTTTTGTATGGGCTCTGGCCCAAGTGGCGTCGGAGCATGACGCTGATTTTGTTTGAAAGTTCATTTACTAAGCTTACTTTTTTGTACGGGTGCAAAAAAATCTATCCTGGGAGAAAAAAGTTACAGTGTATATTAAAATACTCATATATCGAGCTATTTTCTACTTTTTCAATATGCCTAGCCTTTTCCCAACTACCTTGGGGTCGGCTTCCAGTCTAACCGGATGCAGCGAGATCTCTACAACTCAGTTACTGGGTAATTCGATACCCCCTTTTTTTTTGGTAAGACTGGTTGTCAGACTTTCGGGCTTCTGACGACCCGACACGATTGTCAAAAATCAACGATTGACAGCCCCGGCAAGCGTAGCTTAACGTGATGGATCGACCCGTGCGGCTGTTATTACTTTAGCCATGAGCTCCTCTTATAATGTATATTCTAAACTCATATATTTTCAACTATTTATTAATTAAATCCATTTATTTTAATCCTTTTAAGTTTGATGTTGCCGAATATCTATGAAGACCTAGATGCGTGGTATTAGAAAGCGAGAAAAAATGCAACGCGGGCGCAGCTCAGTAGTCCGTTCCCCTTCCTTCTGCTCAATAAATCGGCTCAATCAGGACCCACTAGATATGAGTCGTTCTTGCAAAATCGAGTACCCATGTACGTCCAACTTTAGACACCAGCGCCAAAAACCAGCGTTCGAGATACTTTGAAGTATTTTCTTTCTGCATCGAAAATTGATCCTTAAAGTCATGAAGATAAGGAGTAAAATCGCGTATGCAGGATACTTCTAACTTCTAAGTCTTGTTGGAAGAAAAATACTTGCATAGAACATTGATCCGTAAATATAAATAAAGCGCACAATTGTGTTTACAAAGAAATACTTCCAAACCTAAAAAGTAAAAATACCAACGTACTTTGAAGTACATAGGTATTTTTACTCTAGCCTTTAAGCCTTGTTGGAAGAAAAAACACTTGCTTAAAACATTGATCGTTAAATCGTCGAGGAAGTCGGCTAAAGAAATACTTCTAACCAAACCTTTTAAGAAAAATACTTGAATAGGTACTTGCGTAGAACATTGCAATATCTGTAACTTATGGGTGATACACCAATCGATCTATCGACGTTGATCGATTGATGTAATAGCTTTGGCTGATCGACGGATCGACGTTGATCGATTAATGTAATAGCTTTGGCTGATCGACGGATCGACGTTGATCGATTAATGTAATAGCTTTGGCTGATCGACAGATCGACGTCGATCGATTTATGTAATAGCTTTGATTGATCGACGGATCGACGTTGATCGATTGATGTAATAGCTTTGGCTGATCGACGGATCGACGTTGATCGATTGATGTAATAGCTTTGGCAGATCGACGGATCGACGTTGATCGATTGATGTAATAGCTTTGGCTGATAGACGGATACCGGTCGATAAAATATCGATCGGTCGATGTCGACTTATCCGTTCTACCATCGATCGACGCTTGATCGATTGGTGTACATAGTAGAAGTATTGATCGACGTCGACTAATCCATTCTACCATCGATCGACGATCGATCTGTTGGTGCCATAGTAACCATCGATTGACGTCGACTAATCCATTCTACCATCGATCGATGACATCGATCGACGATTGGTTGATTGGTGTAATAGTAACTATCGATCGACGTCGACTAATCCATTCCACCATCGATCGTCGATTGATCGATTGGTGTAAAAGTAACTATCGATCGACGACGACTAATCCATTGTACCATCGATCGATGGCATCGATCGACTATTGATCGATCGGTGTAATAGTTACTATCGATCGAGAAGGACAAATCCATTCTACCATCGAACGCTGGCATAGATCGACAATTGATCGATTGGTGTAATAACACCCTAATATAAATAAATGGAGCAAGCAGCCAGCCGAGTAAAAATACTTTGAATTCTCAAGTCTTGTTGAAAGGAAAATACTTGCATAGTCTATTGATCCGTAACTTAACAAAAATAAGGAGCAGAATCGCGTGTACAAATAAAAATCTTCAAACCTTTAAAATAATAATTCTTGCATAGAACATTGATCTGTAACTAAATATAATAAAAAGCAGAATTGCGGCGAGAGTCGACGGAGCGAGTAGAAGCGTAAAATACTTTGTTGGTATTGCGAGTATTTCTGTTCGGCATTTGCTCGGCGTACTAGCAAGTAAATACCTAATGTAAAGACCTAGTCGCCTAAGTATACGCACCTAGAGTTTTTGGCGGGATTTTTTCGAGTGAAATTCTGTGGCTGTTCTAATTATTTGCAAATCGACGTTTTTTTATCTAATAATTATTCGTCCACTGTCAAAATCGGACAGTTCAGGTAAAACATGCCAAAGTCGCCAGAAAGAAATCAAACACATTAATTAAAAACAGCCGGTAAACAGTGGACAAAAAAACGTCGATTTGCGAATAATTAGAACAGCCACAGAATTTCACTCGAAAAAATCCCGCCAAAACGCGATTTTTTGGATTTTTTGATTTGGATTTTTTTATTTTTTTTATTTGGTATTTACTTGCAATTACGCCGAGCAAGTGCCTTATTTGTACACGCGATTCTCCTCCTTATTTTTGTTAAGTTACGGATCAATAGACTATGCAAGTATTTTCCTTTCAACAAGACTTGAGAATTCAAAGTATTTTACTCGGCAGGCTGCTTGCTCCGTTTATTTATATTAGGGTGTTATTACACCAATCGATCAATTGTCGATCTATGCCAGCGTTCGATGGTAGAATGGATTAGTCCTCCTCGATCGATAGTAACTATTACACCAATCGATCAATAGTCGATCGATGCCATCGATCGATGGTGGAATGGATTAGTCGACGTCGATCGATAGTTACTATTACACCAATCGACCAATCGTCGATCGATGGTAGAATGGATTAGTCGACGTCGATCGATGGTTACTATTACACCAACAGATCGATCGTCGATCGATGGTAGAATGAATTAGTCGACGTCGATCAATAGTTCCTACTACGTACACAATTCAATTCAATTCAAATTCTTTATTGCATCCATAATGTACATAGAGATGGTATTTTTTTAGTATATTTACTGAAACAATTATGGACCCTGTCGGGCACAGCAAAATTTAAAAGTAGGAGAGGGGAAGACCACTTTAATATTATCCTTTTTAATTTATGTACTAAATTCAATTTCAGTTTTTCATATCTGTCTTATTAATATTACTATTAATTAACACCAATCGATCGAGCGTCGATCGATGGTAAACAGATAAGTCGACGTCGACCGATCGATATTTTATCGACCGGTATCCGTCTATCAGCCAAAGCTATTACATCAATCGATCAACGTCGATCCGTCGATCAGCCAAAGCTATTACATCAATCGATCAACGTCGATCCGTCGATCAGCCAAAGCTATTACATCAATCGATCAACGTCGATCCGTCGATCAGCCAAAGCTATTACGTTAATCGATCAACGTCGATCCGTCTATCAGCCAAAGCTATTACATCAATCGATCAACGTCGATCCGTCGATCAGCCAAAGCTATTACATCAATCGATCAACGTCGATCCGTCGATCAGCCAAAGCTATTACATCAATCGATCAACGTCGATCCGTCGATCAGCCAAAGCTATTACGTTAATCGATCAACGTCGATCCGTCAATCAGCCAAAGCTATTACATTAATCGATCAACGTCGATCCGTCGATCAGCCAAAGCTATTACATTAATCGATCAACGTCGATCCGTCGATCAGCCAAAACTATTACATCAATCGATCAACGTCGATAGATCGATTGGTGTATCACCCATAAGTTACAGATATTGCAATGTTCTACGCAAGTACCTATTCAAGTATTTTTCTTAAAAGGTTTGGTTAGAAGTATTTCTTTAGCCGACTTCCTCGACGATTTAACGATCAATGTTTTAAGCAAGTGTTTTTTCTTCCAACAAGGCTTAAAGGCTAGAGTAAAAATACCTATGTACTTCAAAGTACGTTGGTATTTTTACTTTTTAGGTTTGGAAGTATTTCTTTGTAAACACAATTGTGCGCTTTATTTATATTTACGGATCAATGTTCTATGCAAGTATTTTTCTTCCAACAAGACTTAGAAGTTAGAAGTATCCTGCATACGCAATTGTACTCCTTATCTTCATGACTTTAAGGATCAATTTTCGATGCAGAAAGAAAATACTTCAAAGTATCTCGAACGCTGGTTTTTGGCGCTGGTGTCTAAAGTTGGACGTACATGGGTACTCGATTTTGCAAGTACGACTCATATCTAGTGGGTCCTGATTGAGCCGATTTATTGAGCAGAACGGAAACGGACTACTGAGCTGCGCCCGCGTTGCATTTTGTCTCGCTTTCTAATACCACGCATCTAGGTCTTCATAGATGTTCGGCAACATCAAACTTAAAAGGATTAAAATAAATGGATTTAATTAATAAATAGTTGAAAATATATGAGTTTAGAATATACATTATAAGAGGAGCTCATGGCTAAAGTAATAACAGCCGCACGGGTCGATCCATCACGTTAAGCTACGCTTGCCGGGGCTGTCAATCGTTGATTTTTGACAATCGTGTCGGGTCGTCAGAAGCCCGAAAGTCTGACAACCAGTCTTACCAAAAAAAAATGGGGGTATCGAATTACCCAGTAACTGAGTTGTAGAGATCTCGCTGCATCCGGTTAGACTGGAAGCCGACCCCAAGGTAGTTGGGAAAAGGCTAGGCATATTGAAATAGTAGAAAATAGCTCGATATATGAGTATTTTAATATACACTGTAACTTTTTTCTCCCAGGATAGATTTTTTTTGCACCCGTACAAAAAAAGTAAGCTTAGTAAATGAACTTTCAAACAAAATTAGCGTCATGCTCCGACGCCACTTGGGCCACACCCGCCCGTTCTCCAAACTTGGTTCTATGACTTTATATAGGACAGACCTCAGTCGATCTTCGTTTTGCCAGATAAGCAGTAGGTACTATATTCTAAAGATGCATGTTTGCGCAAAATGGGATTGAGCACAAAGAGCTGTCTAACGGTCATGACTTGACAGTCATTATAAAATTGTTTAGTGCTATATCGAAAATGTTACGTCATTCGTTGCGCTCTCTCCAATTGTAAAATGGTCGTTCTTGGAGCATCACCCCAAACCGTTACACCAAACGATAGCACTGACTGGCACAGCGAGCAATATACCATTCGGAGGGTATCAAAATCTGCGCTACATCGTAGATTTTTAACGCCTTCATTATTTATTTATTTATTATTTATTTATTTATGCACACACAAAAACAATTACAAGAGAAAAATTAACAAATATAGATAGAAGAGCACAAAGGTGCTGCTTATTTCAAAAGAAATTTCTTCCAGCAGACCTGCGACTGGAAAGTTGGTTGAGAAATGTAGACACAGTGTGTATAAATAGATATAGAAATATAAAATACACTAGAGTACATAAATAATTCATACATAAAATATACCTAACTTTACAATAAACCAAAGTACCTACATAATTAAATATAAAATAAATATCAATAATAAATATAATCACGGAATGGTGGAGAGGTAATGCTCTTTGACTAGTTTCTGGAATTGATAGACAGTTTTAGAATCACGGATATTAGGCGGAAGTGAGTTCCACAATCGTACCGCATGAATAGAAAAGGAGTGGGAATAGAAATGGGTTTTATGGGATGGGAAATTGAGATGATGCTTAAGGCGGGATCTACAAGGGGCGTCGGCAGGGCGAGTGAACGAAAAACGATCACGCAGGTAGCCAGGATATTTAGGATTACAAAGGATGTTATACAGGAGACATAATATCCGAGTGTTCCTGCGAAGACGGATAGGGAGCCACTTGAGATCCTTGCGAAACTGAGAAACATGGTCGAATTTCCGTAGACCAAAAACAAAACGAATGCACAGGTTTCGCAAACGCTCAAGCTTGTTTAAGAGCTCCTCAGTGGCATCCAGATAGCAGGCATCAGCGTAATCAATGATCGGCTGAATTAAGGTTTGAGCTAAAGTAATTTTAGTTTTAAAGGGCAAGAAACTTTGCAGGGATTTTAAAGAGTGGAAGGTAAAGTGCACTTTACGACTAACCTCGTTCACTTGAGCTCGCCAAGAAAGGTTGTTGTCAATTAAGACACCGAGATTTTTAGCTAAGTCGGTGTATGCAATGGTTGAGCTGTTAAGGGATAATGGCGTCAATGTGGAAACGTCAAGCGCAGTGCGGTAATACCAACTGCCTATGATCATAGCCTGGGACTTGGAAGGATTAATCTGTAGGCCGTAAGACTTAGCCCATTGATGAATACGCTCCAGGTCATGATTCATGGCATTAACCGCTGAGTCAACGTCAGCAAGCAGGAAATGACGATAAAGCTGCAAATCGTCTGCGTAAAGATGAAAATTAGATGTGATAACCTTAGTGACAGTATTAATGAAAATAGAGAAAAGAAGAGGAGAGAGAACGCCACCCTGAGGAACACCAGCAGTGAGATCGCACCAATTAGAGAAAATCTCGTCAAGGCGAACACACTGAGAGCGACCCCGAAGGTAAGAGTCAAACCAGGATAAGGCAGAGGAAGACAAGTTAATAGAACGAAGGACTTCAAGCAGTATGTCGAAATCCACTGAGTTAAACGCACAACTGAAATCAAGTAGAACTAATAAAGTAAGAGATTTATTGTCCATAGCCCAGCGGATGTCGTCAGTGACTTTCAAAAGTGCAGTTACAGTGCTGTGACCAGCACGAAAGCCAGATTGTAAAGGGGAAATAAGAGCATTTGACGTTAGGTATCTAGAAATTTGACCATGAACAATGTGTTCAAGAACTTTAGAAAGGAAAGGTAGAATGGAGATGGGTCTGAAATGAGAGAAGGACGAAGGATTGTTTATTTTGGGAAGAGGTATGTGTGCCTGTTTCCAGGCTGAAGGAAATGTGCCAGAGAATAAGGAATAATTGAAAATATGAGTGAGAATGGGAAGCAGTTGAGGGAGAACAGGTAATATCATTCTGGAACACAGATTGTCATGGCCCACAACTGAAGAGGAGATAGCAAGAAGAGATTTTTTAACATCATCTTCAGAGAGAACTAAGATTAAAAATTGGACAATTCGGTAACGGCAATTTGGAGAGCTCAAGCAAAGTAGAAGTTTTGACACTTTGAGTTTTTTAGGAGGAAGAGAAAAGTGCCTATTAAGAGCACTCAGGTCGATATCTTTACACGTGTTAGTAGGAGATTTGCCGATACCGACTGACTTCAGGAATTTCCAAACATGGGAGGACTTGCGATCTACAAGAGATTCATGAAAATAGCGTCTTTTAGCATCTCGACACAGACGATTGCAGCTGTTACGCAGAGCTTTGAACCGAATAAGATTTGGTTCCGTGGGTCTACGCCTGTACCTACTCTTCGCCTTGTCCTTACAGGCAATAGCACTTTTTATTTCAGAAGTCATCCACGGAGCAGGATTATGCTTAATTTTTATCCGCCGACGCGGAGCATGTTTATCATATAGACTCAGCAGTTTGCAATTGAAGTTGTGCACTTTATCGTCGACACTGGCGCTTTCGCTAACAGAGGTCCAGTCGATATCACCTGCATCACGCATCAACCCCTCCATATCTAAGCCATTATAATTACGAAGATAGCAGAAGCGGGGTTTACGTTTGGGAGGTCGGATACGATATGAAAGATAGATAAGGTCATGATAAGAGAAAGTCGCAGTGAGCTGCCCAAACTCAGCAACATTGTGAGGCGAAGATACGATCATTAAGTCCAGAAGAGAAGGTGTACAGTTTGGAAAGTTATGGGTCGCAGAAAGAGGTAAAATATCAAGATTAAAAGAAGATAAGAGAGAACGGAGTTTGAGTGAACGTGAGTCATTTCTAAGCAAACATGTATTAAAATCACCCATTAAAATAACATGCTCGTACGATGGGCAAAGATTGTTTAGAGATGATTCTAACGAATCAAAGTAG
The DNA here is from genome assembly GCA_951329385.1 of Polia nebulosa. Classification (NCBI taxonomy): domain Eukaryota; kingdom Metazoa; phylum Arthropoda; class Insecta; order Lepidoptera; family Noctuidae; genus Polia; species Polia nebulosa. Next base: position 12,557,089 of record OX589599.1, on the reverse strand, counting down.
TCGATGTGTAGATTAGGGGAGTAGAACACCGCAAGTAAAATTTTGGAGTGATGTACGGTAATCTCCAGGAACAAGGATTCAGCCGACCCAGAGTACTGAGAAGGAGATGCGCTAATAATTTTGTACGGTATATCAGCACGTACGTAAATGGCGACACCACCGCCCCCCCTTGCCAGTCCTGTCATTTCTGACAAGATCAAAACCAGGCAGAGCGTAGTGCGTAGAAAGGAGAGAAGGCTTAAGAAAAGTCTCTGATATTAGAAGTGCATCAAGATGAGCACTACTAAAGGATGCCAGAAGATCGGAGTAGTGTCCAGGAACACTCTGAGCATTAATATGAGCTATGTGCAAGTTGTTAGGATACTTAGTAAAAAGAGTGGAAATGTTGTCATGCAAAGTACGAAGCGGAGTCTCACTTTCCGCACTAATAAAACTACAATTCGAAGAAGTACAAGAGAAAAAAACTGTCATGTAAGTCAACTGGACCATCCATGAATATATACGTAAATACAATAAATAATAATAAATAAAATATATATCATCTGCATACTCCACTACACAAGATAGTCTATCATAATGCCTAGATATCTGACGTTGGTTGCTCTGGTCAGTGATGGTAAACGGCTCATTGGGTTGCGAAGATAGTTTAATTGAGAAGGGGATAAAGTTTGTCTTGTCTACATTTAATGTTAGGGTGTTTGCAGATAGCCATGCCATGACAATACCTAGCACTGATGCAGCTCGCTCGTGGACTTCCTTCCAGTCTTGACCATATACGATTAGAGCCGTATCGTCCCCGTATGTGTATATGTTACTATTTGGGATGGACAGATTACAAAGACTGTTCACATAGATTAAAAATAGAGTGGGTCCTAAAATGGAGCCCTGAGGACAAAAGACAACATGTGTTCGTCACTAACATGTGAACCAATTTTGACACATTGTGTCCGCTCAGAGAGGTTTTTTTTTTTTTTTTTTTTTTGGGGGGTGGGAAATCATCCAATGACTTCTTCCGCTCTAGGGTGGAGCGGAAGGGTGTGTCAGACTCTTACTGACTAAAACCCACCCCTGTTCCTCCCTGCCTCGAGTGCCCGGGGGCGAGGTAACTCTTTCGAATTTATCCTCCACCCCCGGGCAGGCACCGGCCGTGGCAGGCCCCTTCCTTTGGCTGACAACTCTTTGAGGCGCGCGTGGAACACTACGCGCCGTCGACTCTCGGGCCTGGTGCTGATCGGACGGCGAGTTACCCACTACTCGCCGTCCGCAGGCCCGGGTCTACGGTGGCCGGAGATCGTCTCGCGGCCCCTGGCGTCTCCTGCGGCGGTCGCGGATGGGGGCGCTAGGGCGACTCGGCCGTTGCTGAGCCTCCCTAACGTGTGCCGCCTCCCTCTTCGCGAGCATTACTGCTTCGCAGAAGGAGGAGACGGCCTCCCATTCCCTCTCGCTCCGTACCATGGCCTGAACCAGGGCACGGCGCGAGAGGTCGCTGTCGCCTATCGCATCCACGAGGACACGGCGGTGCTCTGCCCAAGCGGGGCAAACCTCCACCGTATGCTCCACCGTGTCCTCTGGGCGATCCTCGCAGTGGAAACACTCAGGGGTCACCTCCGCCCTGATCCGACACAGGTACCTCCCGAAACAGCCGTGTCCGGTGAGCACCTGCGTCAGGCGGAAGGTGAGGGCCGCTCAGAGAGGTAGCTCTCAAATATTGCAAGTGCACACATCCTCTCCATTTTTTATATTAGAATAGAATAATATAGTTTTTATTATGTACACCACACAAAATACAAAAAAAATATGAAGAAAATATTACATAGGGTGACACAATGGGCGGCCTTATCGCTAAAAGCGATCTTTTTATTAGAGTAGGGACAGAGACAGTGTCAAATGCTTTAGACAAATCCAAGAATATACCCAGACATTTATATTTTATACCAAGCATCCTAAGGCCCCGGGCACGAACTCAGCGGCCGGCGGGCCGGGGCGGCGGCGGTGGCGCGGGTGCGCGCGTTCTTATGCTGCGCGGCGACGCAGACCCCGGTCCGGTTCCATAATATAAATCTATGCAATGGAACGCGCGCTCCCGCGCCGCCGCCGCCGCCGCCACCGGCGGCGCCGCCCCGCCGCCCTGTCGCTGAGTTCGTGCCCGGGGCCTAACGGCTTTTCAAAAAAGGCAGCAACAGCGTCCTCACAAGATTTCCCTCTACAGAAGCGATATTGATTTTTGATAAAGTATTATGTGATTTCATGAAGTTGTTGAGGCAATTAAGGCCTTTTCTAAAATTTTAGACAAAGCCGATATAGGTCTGTAATTATTTACACTGCCTCTGTCTCCACCCTTGTATATTGGATGCACAATCGCTCTCTTTAAAACCTTTGGAAATACACCTTTTGAAAAACATAGTTCACATATTATAATGCAAGTAATGGGGAGGACTAGGGTCTGTTTGCTCACCTTTAACATTCTGGTTGTAATTCCATCCCAACCCGCGGCAGTATCAGTACGAAGATTCATTATGGTTCTTTCTACTTCAGCCTCATCAGGAGTCAGAAGCACGAGATAGTTTGATTTTGCTTCGTCTTCGAGATGTGGAGGAACATGTTTAGTGAGTATAATTGTGTGTTTGGCCGCGAGTTTTTTGCCAATGTTCGCGAAAAATTGGTTTACCAAATTAACTGAGCTCTTGACGTTGATATCAGAAACGTATAACAGGTCTGTGGGAGGAGTTTTAGAATTTTGTTTACTCAGTATATCATTTATTACTTTCCAAGTCGCTTTTGGGATTATTTTTTGATTGATTTTTCTCATATGCGGTTTTAAGTCCATTAGGAGTATTATATTACAAAAGTTACGGTACCGGAGGTATGTGATTTAAGATTATAATTTTCCGGTGATTTTTTATGAACTCTATGCATATTATCCCTATTTCGTATACATCTCAATAGACCCTGTTTGATCCAGGGCATAATAACTCTCAATTTAAAAGGAACACGAATAAATAATTTTAGTGTTGCTTTGGTTAATAGACGTAATTATATTTATTAACCGTTCTGTAGCCTTGTTTGGATTGTCAATTAACATGACGGGACTAAATTCCGCGTTGGCTATATCTGTGGCAATTTTACAGTGATCAATTTTTGTAACCACCCTATGGATAGTTTGTGAACTCGAGTAATTTTTAACGCAAGCAAATACTGGTGCATGATCGGTAATGTAAGTATAATGGAAACTACTAGGTTTTTAACTTTGATCATAGTGTGGTCTAATTAGTTTTTTTTTTTCTTTAGTAGGGGATGTATATTGTTAAAAACATAACTACTAACTCAATACAAACTAACATTCAACTATAGAAAAAAACAATGTCATATAACCTGAGAAATATAAATAAAAACAAACTTGAAGTCATCAGCGTACGCACTAATTCCGGTAGAAAGATCATATAATACGAAGGAGCACAGCTGTTCAATGGTCTGCCGGACGATATCAAGGAATGCGATAGCTTAAATATATTTAAAAATAAGCTTAAGAAACATGTATCTAACTTCTAATACTCTGGAGAAAATTGTATTGTACTGTATTATCATACTTTTTAAGTACTTTGTATCTCACTATAAGTGGACTGTAAGTTCTTATGAGAAATAAATTTCTTTAAACCGATAAGCAGATAATAGTCATTGTAATGTGAATCATTATTCGTTGGACTTATATTAATGTTAATGTCGCCTACCAGAATAATAGTTTTATACTTAGATACTGAGGTCAATGCGTAATTAAGGCTAGTTAAAAAGTTATCGGTATGTCTAAAGGATGGCGGTCGATACACAGCTATTATGACTAAATCGGAACTAAGTTTACAAACAAGACAGTTTGCGTCTGCGAATCGTGACTCTGAGACTTTATGTTGTAGATCCGAGCGTATTGGTTGAAGGTGTTTCTTGTACAATAAGCCGAATAGCCTTGAAGTAGTGGAATAGTTAAAAACTTTTTTCAAATTTTTATTTAATAACATTGCTTGCTGAAAAGATTATAACATTACACTTAATTTGTATTTGAGATATTAGTACCTACTAAGACATTATTGAAGTTTTTGTTGATACTACGTATATTAAAATGCACCAATGTATGGGTTTTAGTGTGGTTACCTAATAACTGAACACATTTGCCAGGTTGGGGCGGTTATAAAATTCATTGGATCCGTTCGAATCTAGATTATCGATAATTTCATGAATGCTATTCATTTTTATAATTTAATATAAATACTAAGAACACCTGCACCCATTTTTTTTTAAAACGTTGTTCCACACTAGGAATTATTCCTGTGTCGTGGGTGCGTTCAAAAATATGTAAACTCACATACACAAGACATCCAGACCCGGAACAACTATCTGTAGGCCATACAAATATTTGTTCCGTGCGGGGATCGAACCCTTGCGACACGCAGCGCAGCAGCCGAACGCTCAACCACTGCGCCAACCGTGCCGTGCCGTGCTATAAATCACGTTCGAACATTATACATGAATATAAAACCAGAAGTAACTATATCCATCAGTTACATGAGAAAAATAATGGTACTTCTTTCCTGCGTACAAAAACCTTGACTAGTTTTACTTTAGTTTCTGAGAGTTGAAAATCGCCGTCTCACCAAAATAGACGAAATCTTCGACGTTTGCCAGTAATTAACTTTGTTTAGCATGTTATAATTAAATCCTTCACCAGTCTTCGGGAACCTAGATAATGCGTTATTGGCCTAAGTAGACCTCTGAGCCTCGCTCTCAGAGGCGATATCCGACTCTGATGCTCAGGCATCAGAGTTGATGACATTAAGAAGTTACCTACTCATATATTTAAAAAGAAATTATACGCATTCCTAATTAAAAAATGTTATTATAATGTAAAAGACTACCTAGAGGAAAAAATATTGTATTTTCATTATAGCAAATATTTGTACTGGGTGTACAGGGGAGCACATAACATCCAGACTCCCCAAATGCCAACCTCACCTGCGCGCGGTACACCCTGCCACTGACGGACGAGGCGCTGGCGACCGACCGATGGCGGTATAACCATTCGACAAGCCAACCTAAATTCTCCAGAGCGATGACGGGCAGCAGCGTCATCGTTGCGAAAGGATTGGCTCTGCGGTCACCAACCCGCTTGCCCAGGGTGGTGACTACGGGCATTAGAAACCTCCCATGAATTAAGGCCCAAAACAACGGCCCCCAGTTCCCGGTGGTCCTGCTATTCCTGGTGAAGGTAGCGGTTACGGTAACGGCGGGACGGTGGGTGCGAAAAATCCCCGGGTGACGGCAGACTACCAACGACGACGACGACTACATCTGGCTACGTACAATGGACGTTCGATGAGGCTGGACCATCACCTTGCTGAACTTGAGGTGGAGTTAGGTCGCATTAACTGGCATATACTGGGGTTATCTGAAGTCCGAAGACAGTGGGAGGACACGATAGCCCTGGAGTCAGGTCACCTATTCTACTTCCGCGAAGGTGATCAGCTCTCCCAAAGCGGCGTTGGCTTCCTGGTCAACAAGGAACTCACTAGCAGCATTGTAGAAATCAGTAGTGTGTCGGTACGGGTAGCGTACCTTGTACTAAAACTCACTGAAAGGTACTACCTGAAAGTGATACAGGTATATGCGCCGACTTCGACATGCTCTGACGAGATAGTTGAAGCCATGTACGAGGATATTGCCAAAGCAATGCACAGTACGACAAAGGCCCACTACAGCGTTGTTATGGGGGACCTCAATGCCAAAGTGGGAGTTCAAGAACGCGGCGAATCGAAAGTCGGACCGTTCGGCATGGGGCGCAGGAATCGCAGGGGGCAAATGCTGGTCAACTTCTTAGAATAGTAGGGGCTCTTCTTGATGAATTCTTTCTTCGAAAAGAAACCCCAAAGGAAGTGGACCTGACAGAGCCCCGATAACGTGACTAAAATCGAGATAGAATTCATCATGACGGATAAGAGGCACATATTTAGAGATGTCTCCGTGATCAGCAGGTTTAACACCGGAAGCGATCACAGGCTTGTCCGAGGCACTCTAAATATCAATTTTCGAGCTGAGAGAATCCGCATGATGAGGCCTACTCTCCGACCTACGCAGCCCCAGACCGCTATAAGGTTCGAAAAGTTCCAACTGGAACTTCAAAATCGATTCGCCCTATTGGAAACCACAGTCAGCACTGCAGTTGACGAGAAGGCCGACGAGGTGGTCAAAGCACTACGCGACGTGTCCCGCAGATTATTCCCGTCGCAGCGGGAAAATAAGGTGTCCAAACTTTCCTCGGAGACTCTTGGAATTATGAGGGAAAGACGAGAGCTGCCATACACGCAGCTGTCTGCGTCGGATAAGAGGGCCTTAAACCTAAAAATTAGAAAGCTGACGCGACGCAACCTTCGGTGGTCCAACACTCGCGACATTAAGGTCGCGATTGAGCAGAACCGAGGGTCGAAAGTGTTCGCTCAACAATTAGGGAGGCCCCATCTGACGAAATTAAGAACTGCGTATGGCAGAATTGTGACTTCAAGGTCCGAGATACTCGAGGAGGTCGAGGGTTTCTACGGGCACCTATACTCAAAGCGGACGGTGAAACCAGCAGAACATAGTGCAGATGACCATCGAGCCGAGTTGACGCGTCACTTCACGGAGCACATCCCAGATGTCGACCAGTGCGAGATTAGGGCGGCTCTCGAACAGTTAATGAACAACAAGGCACCTGATGATGACGGAATAACGACAGAGCTCCTTAAAGCGGGCGAGGCTCCAGTCCTGAAAGAGTCAGCGAGTCTCTTCAACTCCGTCATCCAAGAAGGTTCAACGCCTAAGGCGTGGAGCGGAGGTGCGGTGGTTCTGTTCTTCAAAAAAGGTGACAAAACCTTGCTGAAGAACTATAGACCCATCTCACTTCTGAGCCACGTCTACAAGCTGTTCTCGAGGGTCGTCACTAACCGTCTCGCCAGGAAACTTGACGAGTTCCAGCCACCAGAACAAGCTGGTTTTCGAAAAGGCTTCAGTACCGTGGACCACATCCATACTGTTCGGCAAATTATACAGAAGACCGAGGAGTACAACCAGCCGCTGTGTATGGCATTTGTGGACTACGAGAAAGCCTTCGACTCCATCGAAATATGGGCTGTTCTGGACTCCCTGCAACGATGTCGTATCGACTGGCGTTACATCGAAGTGTTGAGATAATAATAATAATAATATACTTTTATTGTACAAATGGAAACACACACTCAAGTTAGTCATACACATAACGAAATTGTACAAACGGTGGTAAAAGAGATGTCTGTACGATGCTGCCACGATGACTGTCCAGATCCAAGATCAGAAAACCAACCATATCCAACAAGAGTCACCATGGCCCTGACACAGGCAACTAAAGGAACACGAGTGGGTTTTAGCAAGTAAGACCCTCACACGCCCTCCCACTCCACCCAGAGAGGAAGAAGTTATTTGATGATTTACCAACCTAAAAAGAAACGCCCACCTACATTACCAGCAAATAAATGATTTCTTTCTTTCTTTGTTTCTTTCTTTCTTTCTTTCGTTCTTTCTTTCTTATGAACAGCCAAAAGGTTCGTGGCATTACGGGAACTATGTTTTGCAATAAATAGTATACAATGTAAACTCTGTATAGCGAAATTGTAGGAACTGGGTATTTTATTGCGTTATAAAGAGAGAAACGGAGAGCCTCTTAGGATCCGTGGACAACCCGGGTTGTCGAATTGAAAGCCCGACGACAACCCGGGTTGTCAGCCGACTCACGCTTTTTTTTTCCACTGATTCACGTTTTTTTATAATATTAGTAGTTTATTTATATTGTGATGTAAAATTTGTGTAGTTTTGTCTCAAGTGTCTACGCAACTGGACAAAATATCGTTAAAATAGAGCTGAGAATTTTATTGTAGTATCGATTACCTCAGCGAAGTTTGCCGAGAAGGCTAACTCAACTCGTCACATTTGTTGCCAAATACAAAATACTGCAAAAAACATTAGAATGTGTTACATCTGCATTCATATGGAAAAAAAATAAAAATACACTAATGATGACTAGACAGCATGGTCTCTGAACTTAGCCTGTTCCAAAAGGAATAAAAAAAAATTAGTTTTTGACGAGATTTTCTCGAGTGAAGTTCAGTGGCTGTTTTAATTATTCGTTTATTGATTCCTAGTGGATATTATGATGTAAAATTGGTGTAGTTTTGTGTTTCAAGCGTCAACGCAAATGGACAATATGTAGAATCATTGAAACAGGCGCGATCTCGGGAAAATGGAGCTGAGAATTTTATTGTAGTATTGACTACCTCAGCCAAAATTTGCCGAGAAGGCTGACTCGACACATTTGTTGCCAAATACTGCAAAAAACATTAGAATGTGTTACATCTGCATTCTAATGGAAAAAAGTAAAAATACACTACGTAAGACTAGGCAATATGGTTAAAAGACTATAGCCTTCCCTTCGGGGATAATAAAAAAAAAATCGTTGACGTTGACAAGGACAACTTGACATTTGTGTTTGCAGGTTTTATTTATCGTAACCGCAAGATTATATTCTTTTCGCTTTTTCTTAGAATAATACTACGTAACAAAGTCGATTCTCGCCACAGTGTGCTTTTGGGTTACACGTGTGTCCGAATTTTGGCTGTTTTACTGTGAATGTGATATTGTGTTTATTGTGACTTGTAATTGTTTGTTGTGTTTATTGTGACTTGTAATTGTGTTTGTTGTGTCTATTGTGACTTGTCATTGTGTCTGTTTGTGTGTTGTCTCGTTATTACCTGCTATCAGGTTAGTTAGTGTTTATTTTTTTTTCTCTCACGGCTTTGGCCGCCATTATCCATATACAATATGAACATGGATAAAAATAAACCTCCAGACTCTCCCGATGATATCCCTACCCGGGTACGGCTTTAGATAATCTGCCGTGGAATTAAGGGATGAAATTTAGGGGAGGAGGTGTGTACATCCCCCCCCTATGAAAGAAAATGCGAGGAGACACCCCCTTCCTTTTTTATGAATTTTTAAAAATCTCATTTTGAGGTTATGTTTTGTTAACTTTTTGGGTAAAAATTTCACTAAAAATTGTTCAAATCACAAAAGTTGCTTCCGCAACGTCTCCGGCGCTGCGGGAAGTGCAACCCCTTCGCCCTTGCGTAACAAACAATATACACTCTAGGGGTAGCAGCCAAAGGACTACGAGCAGTAGCAATATCTTTATGTATTGTATTGCTGCAAAAAAAATGCGTTTCGTTTCACCTTTAGAAAATACCACATGAGATAAAAAATAACTTTAAATAGTCAATAAATCAAAATTCTCATAGTTATTCACCCAAAAAACACTAATCACTGAGAAATTATTATATACAAATAAAATAACTAAATACAATTCGAATTTTGAAAAAACAGAAAAATTTGCGCGTCGACTTATTATTTGCATTATTAAAACAACCTAAAATAGCAACACCAGCTGTCGAAATTACGTCAAAAGTCATAAAATAGTGTGAAAGTTGAGGTTATTTTATCAAAGTTTGATATTTTTTTATCTCCGAAACCATTAATTTGCTTGCCTTAACTGTACGCGGATATGGACTCCCAACTCCACGGCAGATTATCTTAAGCTTAGCCATCTGGAGTCCCAAATCCTTCCTCAAACTAATATATGTAAACGACCCGGCAATGAAGAGGATGTATCCAATCGCCCTACCAAACAACCAAGAACTCATATAGGCCGTGTTAGGTATTCAGTTACAGATAAAGGTCCTTTTATCGTCCATGTTTCCCGTCAGGAAGCCCAACTTAATTCTGGAACCACCCTACACCCAGTTATGTTTGGGCGCTTTTTGGCAAATCAGAACATGTCCAATATTACTGCAGTCAAACGAGTTGGTAAAAATCGTGTATCGGTTGAGTTTGCATCTCCTCAGGATGCAAACGCTTTCATCTCAAATAATAGGGTCAAATTTGTATGAGGCTTTATAATATAACCCGAATGGGCGTTAAAAGTGGCATTCCTACTGATTTTTCAGAAGAGGAAGTTTTGACGTTTTTAAAAGCTTCAGTAAGCTGTGGTCCAATTATAAAAGTTAGGCGGTTGAACAGCAAGGTTAACAAAGATGGTCTAACTGAATACAGGCCCACAGAATCTTGTCATCACATTTGATGGCCAAGTTTTACCAAAACGAATTCCTGTTTTTATACCTCTTTAACCGTTGAACAATATACCTTCCCCACCATTTAATGCCGCAAGTGTTGCCGATTTGGCCATGTAGAATCTCTGTCGTTCCAAACCCCGTTGCAGCAAGTGTGGCAATGATCACCCCGGTGACGGTTGTAGCATTGCTGAGAGAGAAGCATTCTGTGTGTTGTGCTCTGGTGGCCACTTTGCAAATAGCAGGGCCTGCCCGGAGTATAGCAGACAGAAAACTATAAAAACTATTATGGCTGAGAAAGTAATTTCTTATTCAGAAGCAAGTAAAACTGTTCCCATTTCTTCTCGTAGCTATGCAAACATTACTAAGTCACAGACTCAGTCATACCGCAAAACCGTGTTTCTTAAGCCTAAGACCCATACTTTCCTGTCGGTCTTATGATTGAACTGCTCAACAGGAGCTCAGTAGCACCCCTCAATCTTCCCAGCCTAATGGCTGTGCTTTCAATAACCAATTAATAGAATCTCATGAAAGGCTGTCTTCAATAATTGAACTTCTTAGCAAACTCCTGTTATCTTTAATGTCTTCAACCGAAAAAACACATTTACCGTCCAACGTTGCTACATCACTTATTAACTTTCTTTTTCTTTCTTTCTTTCTTTCTTTCTTTCTTTCTTTCTTTCTTTCTTTCTTTCTTTCTTTCTTTCTTATGGCTAGAACTGTGTTCCTTCAATGGAATGTGAGCTCACATTCCTTCTGAATAAATTCAAACCTTTAGCTTGTTCCCTGGCTGAGACTTGGCTAGTTCCGAGTCTTAGTTTCCGTGTACCTTCCTTCAATACTCTCAGATGCGACCGATCTGACGGCTATGGCGGGTCGGCTCTCTGTGTGAACAATCGGGTCCCACTTGTGGCGGTATCGTTACCTCCTCTAGGTGATATTAACATTGTGGCTAGTAGAGTTAAGTAGGGTATAACCATCCTGTTTATTTATATTGCTCACCCTCATCAAAACTTCCTTCCAATCATTAAAAATACATTGAAAAGGCCCTGCACTTTTTATGGGGGACTTCAACTGCCATCACTTTAGGTGGAGCTCTGAACGATGCGACTCTTTTGGGGTAGGTTTAGTTGAAGTCTCGGATGACCTTAACCTGTGTATTTTAAACAACGGTTGTTCAAGCCTTAGATCTCTTCCTGGACAGCATAAGAGCTGTGTTGATCTCACCTTTTGCACAATGGATATTGCAGCGTCATGTCATTGGGAATGTACCAGCTTGTCACATGGCAGTGACCACTATCCAATTATATCTTTGGCTGAAACAACGGTTCCGGAAAAAGCGAACCCCCCACTCTTGAGGTATAATTTGTCTAAACCAGATTGGCTAAATTATTCCTCAATATTGGAGGACAAAATTGATTCTCTTCCAAATTTAGTTTCCTGTGATTTTGATTCTCTTGGTGGTCCCCTCCATGTGTCAAATTGCTATGATAACCTCATTTCTGCCATAACAGCTAGTGCGGACTCATGCTTTCCTGTTAAAAACTCAACACATGGGAAGATTCCCCCTCCACCATGGTGGGATCAGGAATGCACAACAACCATAAGGGAAAGAAATGATGTTGAAAAGGTGTACAATGAGGCTATTTGTTAGCGATAACCTAATAGCATTCAATAGGGGTCTCGCTAAATCTAAAAAGATTGCTGCGAAGAAAGAAACGTGCAGGTTGGGCTGACTTTTACGGTTCCCTGTCCCCCTCCACTCCTTTATCAGTTGTATGGAGGAAGATTAACCATTTTAGATCTGGTTGCTCGCCTTCAATTTCTTCTCCCATCCCCCGAGAGATTGCTGAACAGTTCTTTGACAGATGATGACAGATGACCTATTTGATGCACCATTTTCTATGCAGGTCAAAATTTAGAAAGGGACTTAGTACCATGGATAGCATTGGGATTTTGGTCTTAAATATACGTTCAGCATTTTCAAAAAAAGAATCCGTAGTCGCTGCCTTTTTAGACATTTCTTCTAATTATGATAATGTCCTTCTTCCCATTCTCAGGCAAAATTTGCAACAGCAAAGTTTGCATATGTCTAGATCTTTGGTTTTGAGGGTCCCAGGTGAAGAATTTGACGTGAGGATGTCATGGAAGGGCCACAAGGCTCTGTCCTTAGTCCCTTACTGTATAATTTATATACAGCTGACATCGGTTCATGCCTCAATGACGATTGTCAGATTCTTCAATATGCTGACGACTTGGCTTTATATGTCACAAACAACTCGATTAGCGACGCTGCATCATCTCTCTGCGTATCCCTGGACTCTCTAAACCAATGGCTAAACATCCACGGTTTGAGTTTGTCTGCCCCCAAAAGTGCTGTAGTCGTCTTTTCCTGCAGGAAGCAGATCCCACAAATTTCAGTGGGCATCCAAGGGCATTATATACCGGTTTCTTCAAAAGTAAAATTTTTAGGCGTCTTTTTAGATTCCCAATTGAGCGGTTTACATCACCTAAATTATTTGGTTAATAGATGTGAGAGAGCTATCCCAGTACTAAAAGTGCTCGCTGGTGTCTGGTGGGGTTCACATTGTTCAGTTTCCGAAACTTCCTATTTTCAGTTTTGACTAAGAAATTATACGTTATAAACCTGATATTTTCTACAATATTGGCATATCAAAAAGGTCCCCTTCAGCGGACTCTATTTTCAATGCGGCGGTTGGTGAGCGTTGGTACAATTACGAAAGATTTTTCACGGACGCCTCTAAATTATCAGATTCAAGTTGCACTGGTGCTGTGGTTTACTACCAAAACTCCAAAATTGTTTTAAAATTTAAATGCCCTGTACAATCATCAGTGTTTACGGGTGAATGCGTGGCCATTTTAGAAGCGTGTTTATTTATAGAAGCTCATAGCATAAGTTTTGGTGTCATCTTTTCAGACTCACTTAGTTGCTTGCAAGCTTTGGAGCAGAATCCTTTTAAGAGTAAACTGCACAGTCCAATTCTACTCCAAATCAAAAAGTCTCTTTTCTCTTGTGCTAAGAATCACAAAACCGTGCACTTGGTTTGGATTCCAAGTCATTGTGGCATAAGAGGAAACGAATATGTTGATGCTCTTGCTAAGGATGCTGTAACGTCCCAAGCCGCAGACCTTAAGCATTTTCATTGTCAGGGCTACGATTTGCTAAGCCTTCCAAAAAAGAGCTTGCTAATCTCATGGTAAGTGCAGTGGCAAATGTCAAGTAAAAGGAAAGGTGCTTTTCATCACGCAATCCAGCCTTATGTCACACACAAGCCTTGGTTTTATCCCTAAAAAAAAATATCTAAGAAAGTAATTTCTACTCTTTGTCGTCTCCGTATAGGCCATTGTTGTTCTCCGGTTTTCCTTCACAAAATCCGGGTTTGAGATTCATCGCTTTGCGAATGTGGGTTGGACGAAGGTACTTTGGAGCACATCTTCTTTAATTGCTCCAATAATAACCCAACCCTTGATCTGTATAGCCATCTCCCAAAATTAAAGATCCCTGTCCCAATTAACTTTCCATCCCTACTAACACATTCTTCCCCAAAGCTCTTTGAGGCTTTGATGCTTTTTATTCGTGTCAATGACATCAAATTGTGATGTTTTTTGTATGGCTTTTGATAATTTTATATACAATATTTTAACTAACAATATTTTTATATGTTTGTTTCAGTGTTCTACTAATACTCGTCAGCAAGTTTCACATAAATCCAACTTTTAATTTCGCAAATAGAGTTCGAAGTTAGAAGATTGCAGTTAATATAGACTATCAAAAAAAACATACAGTTAAGTGATTGTTCAATAAAAAAAACATGGAAGCAACGGAAGAACCAGCATTTGACGCCGCTTTAGGTGGCACTGAACACCTCCCGTATGCAGCGAATAGTTTAAAATTTGCATCCTCTAGGAGCGTAGAAATAGCTGCAATGACTGAAAGTATTTTAAGGCCAAGTAAAACGAAACTTGTATTCCAAACACTACCCGTTCACATGCGCCGTCGCGTGATGAGCCACAACAGTAAAAGACTACCTCGTAAATTAAGAAAAGCTCATTTAGACCAACTAAAGAAGAGTGGTCTACCTCCTAAACAAAAACGACCATCTAGAAAGTACAGACGCCGTCCAGCAAACCTGTTGGAAGAGTATAACCGACGACAAAAGCAAAATGTTTGGCTTGAAACACACATATGGCATGCAAAAAGATTTCACATGACTGAAAGGTGGGGGCATCGCCTGCCTTACGCACCATGTGATAAAGCTTTCAGGGCATGCTATAGGGGTAGCTCAGCACACTGTCTCCTACAAGATATATCTTACTATACACCAATCAAAATTACAGGGTCAGAAAAACGTATCAAAGAAATGTTTGCAAAGGTAACTAGTTCTGATTGTGGTTTGAGCATCGGTGCTATGGCTTATATTAATGGTACTAGACAAGGGACTGGACATATCTATGGCATAAATACATTTCCACTTGGTTACATTGGTAAAGTACAGTTCATATGGGTTCCAAGTGACAGTACTAACAAAACTCTTTGGCTTTTTGTCCATCCATCCCAAACAAACCTAATAAAATCAGTTCTGATGGATGCTATCAGCACACAAGACAAAGATGATTATGAAACTGCCAAAAAAAGAAGAAAACTTGAAAATGTTGCAAGTATTCAAATAAAAGCTATGCCAAGCAGCTTTAACAGATTTCGGTTGACAGGGCCAAATAGCCATGCTGTGCTGGTTCAGAGCTTGAAATGTGTAAATGATGGAATTAAAAATGAAAAATGGCTGTCATTGCATATGCCTCTGGATTTGAAAGATAAGGATGAATACTGGCGTACAATGAGTACAGCAAGCTCGCCTGCACAGTTACCATCTAACATGGTTGTTGGGTTAGTTGTTAAAGATCCTCGTTTGAGCCGGCCTCAACGACGCACAAAGGCAAAGCAAGATACAAATACAGAAATTAATACAGAAATCCTACTTCGTATTCCATCTTTTATTTCTAGTTCTCCATTGTGGGATGTTAAAATACATGAAAAAATTAAAAAGGAATCCATGACTAATGGCCAGTTCATACAACATGTGACTAAGAATCAGTTGGTACCCGGTGAAGTTGATGAGGATGATCCTGCATTACAGTGTGTGCCTGTTGTATTGGTACAGAGGCCTGGCTCTCAGAATCCAGAATTTAAGAAAATTGGTTAGTAGCTTATTAAATACACATACATCAAACAATATTATTACTATATATTGTTTGATGTAGGTGTCACAATATATATTGTGTTCCTTTGAGTCTTGGTATGATTAACTTGTTTTCTCACTTTAGGTTATGGCAGTGGTTGGGACATAATTTTGCCTTCAGGTTATGCTCTACCATTCTGGCTTACATTCATCATGTTTGGAGCAAGATCAGGGGGTCTGCGAGAAACAGAAAGCTTAGCATTTGAAATGGGAGAATGCTATCTACCACCAGATTCTGATGCAGGGAAAGATAATGAAAGAAGAATTGAACAAGAATTACGAGAAAGATACTTTAGACTTCCACCAAGCAAAAGGGTTAATTACATAAAAATAGCTATAAACAGTCCTTTTATATGCCCTTGGAACGTATTACTTAGTGATTGGAGTGACAATCAAGTCAATAAATACTTTGTTTTACGAAATAGGACTATTTTAAATGATATACAGGTAGGTTACAGCTCACATTTGCTATTATAAGAAAATTATGATGTGCCATTTTTATGTTTTAGTACTGAATGCATTTGTTTCCTGTTTCAGGAGTGTATCACCAATAAACGAAGTCTACGAAATGTGGAAAATGCTATTTCATGTTTAGTTCCAGTTTACATAAAACTAGTAGCCAAAGGGAGTTTACAAAAGCATTCACTCATTTGTTTGCCTGAAGCTGCTGATGTTGCTAATGTGAAAACTTTATTTGAACCCAATCATAAAGATCCTAATGAAATATTTCGAAAACTCAAACGTTCTGAGCATATAAAACTGTTGAAAAAGATAAGAAAAAGCAAAATAAAACTCAAAAAGAAAGAAATATCTGTAAGTTTAAAAATAGTAAGATTTAAAGAGTAACCATTAGATTCTTGTAAAGTTATTCTAACATGTGTATGTAATATTTCAGGCACCTGCAGAAAAGTCACGAAAAATAACACGCATTGAGCCATCAGAGTACACAAAATCAATGAGAGAACTGTGGCTTCCTTCCAAAGTTGAAAGTGTTCGCAACATCGCCTCAAGGCAGGTCATGGGATATGTTGCACAAGGAGCTTTCAGTTTTACAGAGGCACGTAGTTGTGGTGTAGGATATATTGCTTTCAATGCATTGAAAAATTTATTAAACAACGGCTTGAATCAAATTCTCATAAGAAACACAACATCAAGAAAATACAGACTGGCAAATATCGTGATCGTAAAAAATACGTAAATAAAAATCATTTTTACAAAATTATGCATTTATTCTTTTACTAATTACGTTATTACATACTGTAATTCACCATAAAAACCTACATTTATAGGTTCCGCCTTCAATTTGAGATGAACAGCAAAAATAATTTACTTTTCAAACACTTGTCAAGAGTTAATTGATACACCCGCTTTCTCCGTCTGCGCAACAATGATTT
Source organism: Polia nebulosa (assembly GCA_951329385.1). NCBI lineage: Eukaryota > Metazoa > Arthropoda > Insecta > Lepidoptera > Noctuidae > Polia > Polia nebulosa. Next base: position 12,540,265 of record OX589599.1, on the reverse strand, counting down.
AGAATATAATTTCACAAGTTAACATAATATGAAATACTTCTCAAAATCGTTCTTGATTTATGAGATTTCATAATAATTATATTAACACAATATTGTTACATTGTAATAATGTTAATGCCTTAATTTGTACGAGGTCAACTCTGCCTGGATAAAGGTTAACTAGAACGATACAGTTTTATAGTAACATGCGTACATGGAATCGTAATCGATTTATTTGGGTTAGGTCCGCGGATACACAGTGTACAATTTATGCTACTAGAGACAGACACCAGGCAAAACTGAACATTCGGCAAGATTGCCGAAACGACCTATGCCATGAGCTGTACGGACGCCCATCGTAACGCCTCCTTTAAATTTTAGACCGCTTCCTAGCTATAGCATCCTCGACTGCCTTTAATTGTTTCAACAGTTCTTCTCGTCTCGATACTGATTTCTTAGCCGGTCCCGAGTCTACTGGTGATGTCGCCGAACGTTTCTTGCCACCCGATTCTGAAATATTATTTTGACTATCATTCCTAATCAGAATCACCTACTTATATATTTAAACTATAGGAAACTTGCCCTTCAGGCTTAAATAATTAGAATGGATACCGTAACATATAATGCATACGGTTATTTCGCGGCGTTAAACTTTGAATGTGATAATAATTATTCTTACCTTTATCACTGGGCACTTCCTTCTTGCTGGTAACAGTAGTCACAGCAGCCGCTAGACCAGCACCCGTTTTTGCATTCAATCTGTTCATAAAAAAATACCATGTGAATTGTTTCAGTAAAGACGTTATTAAAGACTTACTGTTTACATGATATCGTAATGTGTAGTGTAAAGTTTGGATGTTAGCGGTGCTGTCATACAGCAGTGGCAAAATTAAGATTGGTTTACATTATTGCGTCGTGACGTGGCGTATTCTGAGGCAGTTGATTGGCTACATGTGTACGGAATACGATACCAAATAATAACCTTCAGGATCGGACAGGGTTTTTGTTACAAGCTGTATAGTTAATGACTTAAATGTCTGTTAAAAAAATGTGCCAGTTTTTTTTTAATCCTTTTTATCAATTGACTATTCTAAATACCAAATCTAGTCGTAACTCAATACCCCATTACTGGACCCTTTTTGCTTGGACACCCACATATTATGACACTATTTATTTCGCTCTCGTCTGGCACCTAGCTGAACTCTTTCAACGAAACTATTGCACAAACGAGTCGTCGCGGACACGTTGCCATTCCTTTACGAGTCGCGACGATACGCAGGCGGAATAATCGCTCGTTCGTGAAGATTATTCGACAATAGAACTCAAGGAGACGGCCCCTTAGAATCGGATTAAAAAAGTTGTGAACATATTCTGCTACCACCACAAACTGTAGCTAGATTTTTTTTCGTCATTTAAAGCGTTAAGAACGCTTCAATACATGCATTTTAAGACATTAACGATCATAACTGGAAGTGAAAAAATATATCAAAACATTTTATTAAGAATTCGTGAATCCGGTAAGCCTTAAAATACAACAAATCTACCACTGAAAATGATAGTGTCTACTTTTTTTGGGAATACTTTGAGCCACATCCGATCTCAAACCGGCGAGCCTGGATTCGATGATCCCCTTTTGGAACAACAAACTATGTTATATAGACAAAGTTCAAACTCCATTGCAACCGTTTTAGGGTCTTTTTATACAAATGGCCACTTAAAAATCATCAACCACTTAAGCTTTACGATCAGTGCACAATACTAAAGTCAGTACTTGAGTCGGTGGCAATGGATTAAAATGATCTCGAATTATAAATTCAAGTGCTATAGGGCATTCCATTTGAAGCGGACAGGTAAAAAATATGTTGATGTTTCCGATTTTAGTTATATTCGAGTAAGTTATACCTATGCCCTCGATCCAGAAACAATACTTTTACAGTATAATATCTAGTTGACGAGTTAAAGGACATTGAAGTTTTGACTACCCAGCAGGTACTTTAAATTCTATTTACTATGCGTTAAAAAGTTATTATCAAATAAATAAAGCAGTGAAATGTATAATTCATTTAATGGGTTTTCTAATAGCATTTCTGGATATTAAAAAAAAAAAGTTTAAGAAAATAATATATTAAAATTTTTTAAATTCCTATTTTTCGAAGTTGGACCAGTTGAATTTCCTAAATGACTTCCAGCCCCATTATGAAACTTGGAAAGGATAGTAAATCTGTACACCATTAGCTATTTTGAGAAAAAAATTAACAGTTGAATTCGTACCTGGGTCTAGCAGCCGCGTTGAGCAGACGAGCGTGGCGCGCACGACGGGCTCCGGAACTGCCCGATGATGTCGACGAATGAGACTCGCTCTCCGACTCACTCGACGAAGTAGATGATTCTTAAAACAAAATGTGGATGTTATAACTTACAGTTTGATATATAAATTAAACATTCTAAACCTACATTTGTAGAGCTTTAGCGGCAGTTCAAGTTTTATCGATTAACTTTGAGCGCCACAGCCATAAATGCATTGGTGTGACCTGTTCGACACAATTTTATACAAACAAAAGTAATTATTTATCATAGCCGTCAATCGCGTTCAGAAGCTTTTCTTTGGATAACCCACACCCCTGCGATACTACGTCTATTTGCTAAAGCTCAGTTAGTAAAGCCAAGACATATAGTATACGTACCAGAGCCTGATGATGAGGATCGCGAATACTTCTTCCTATCCCTATTGCGACTTGTTGCCTTGCTGCGCCCATAGGGGTCCAGTTCATCCTGATACAGAAATATAACATTATCAAACTGTTGTTAAATAGATCTTTATTTAGCACTACGTCGTGCCAGTACGGGCGATAGATACCATCCTCATTGATAGTCAACATTGTATGTGACAAATCAAAAATAGTTTTACGAAAAGAGTAAGCATCGGCGCGGGCGGGTTGTGTTACCTTGTGTCGGTGCATCTGGTGGGAGGCGGGCGGCGGCGGGTTGGCGGACAGCTGACGCGCGGCGGCCGGCGAGGGCGCGCGGCGGGTTGTGTGTTACCTTGTGTCGGTGCATCTGGTGGGAAGGGGGCGGCGGCGGGTTGACGGACAGCTGACGCGCGGCGGCCGACGAGGGCGCGTTGTGTGTTACCTTGTGTCGGTGCATCTGGTGGGAGGCGGGCGGCGGCGGGTTGACGGACAGCTGACGCGCGGCGTCCGACGAGGGCGCGTTGTGTGTTACCTTGTGTCGGTGCATCTGGTGGGAGGCGGGCGGCGGCGGGTTGGCGGACAGCTGACGCGCGGCGGCCGGCGAGGGCGCGCGGCGGCGAGGCGCGGGCGGGTTCATGGCCGTGGCACGGGCGGTCGCCAGGCGCCGCTCGCGCACTATCACCGACGGCGACAACCTGCACCATACCCACCGCGTTAGAACAAAAACCGATCGTACGCGCTCCGTGAATGCTTAATCTATATAAGGCGTTCCGAAGAAATATTACAAACGACGAACCGGGTGTTGTGGCGCATCATGGGAGAGGCCCGGTAGTGGACGCAGAAGAAAGTGTAGCAAGAACATTAGAAAAAACACTCCAATATGTTACAAAGAAGATAGGCAAAAGAAGCAAAAGAAAAATATTTCGAATGTAGCCAAGACTGCCAAGAAATCGCGGATGTAGCGCTTTTAGTTATACGCGAAGAGCTTCGCGTTCCCGAGAATCGAATTTAAGAAGACGCACCTATGCATATTTTTTACTGAGCATTGCTGAAATCGTGAAACGTCAATCTCACCTTTGTCTCGAGGAAGAGGATGCCCTTCTCTTGCGCCGCGCGCTCGGCGATCGCGAACTTCGGGAACTGGAATTTGAAGAGCTGCGGAGTGAGCAGGACGCGGGGGGCGAGGGGGGGACGTACACGCGCACGCATGCACACACGCACGCACGGTTATGTTACATGGCACATGCGCACACGGTCGCGACCATAGTGAGTACCACAGGTGACAATATGAACGAGCATGCAGTTATAGTTGTTAATATCGAGATCAAAATGAGAATCATGAGGAATCGAACACCGCAAACACCACAACATTAGACGAGTTATGAAAGCGAAACCCATCGCCCAAGGGAGAGGGACGAAGCAGGAGACAATATCGAATTAAAATTTCATAAATAAATAAAGTAACATGACATAAACATTAATAAAATAATAGTTTCCCTTACAAGCTAATTTAAATTAACCCACACTCAAGCGCGAGATACCCTCAGCAATACTGACGCAAGCGTCTTTTTCCTGTTTCACAAGCTTCACTTCCTCCTCTCTTCTTTGACGCGCACCAAAAACATTAACGGCACAGTCCAAAATCAAAACCACTACGCATCACCAAGTCTGTGAGGTTTTCCAATTTCAAAGCACTTCATAAGCATAGCGGTATTGCAACGCGGTTTTGATTTTTGGCTGTAACAGCTTTGAAACCTGACCGTATGCAGCTGATGCGAACAGTAGCAGTTATTATAATGCCTTTCCGGAAAGCAAGGCAGAGGTTTTATTATTTATTAAAATAGAAATTTAGACAGCTGCTGACCAATACCTAATTATGTAACAAGCGGTGCTATACAAAGCCGTATGAGCAATTGACAAGTCAGTATATAATATGGTCAGGTAATATCTCACCTCCTTTACATGGAAGACCTGAAACTTTTTGCCCCCAACAATCTGCAACTGATGGAGCTACTGAAGGTAACTGAAACCTTCAGTAGTGCCATCAGGATGGAGTTTGGTGTGGACAAATGTGCAGTCATGCATGTAAAGCGAGGGGAGATTGTGGAATCCGTGGGAAAACAACTCTCGGATTCCATAAACCTGAGATCCCTCTCTCCAACCGAAACCTATAAGTATTTGGGTATGTCGGAAGCGTTAGGGAGCGCTTCTTTGGCCGCCTGAAGAAGGTATTTAATAGCCTTCTATCGGGCGGAAACAAGGTGCGCGCCTTCAACGGTTGGGTCATGCCAGTATTGATGTACTCTTTCGGCGTACTCAAATGGACTCAAACAGAACTTGACACCCTGGATAGGCGGGTCCGTACACTACTAACTGCATACCGAATGCATCACCCACTTTCGTCAGTGATGAGACTGTATATCCCGCGGAAGTGTGGAAGCCGAGGCTTTTTAAATGCTAAGACCCTCCACAACCGCGAGGTATGCAGTCTGAGGGAATATTTCCTAGCTGCTGACGTGGGTATGCATCGAGATGTAGTGGCGGTGGACAAGGGCCTTACCCCACTCTCCTTGGCTAACGAGAACTGGCGCAAACCTCTAGTGCTTGACACTAACGGTCGCAGGGAAGTATGGCAGAGTAAGGAACTTCACGGACGCTTTTTCCGGGCCCTACATGGGTCCGATGTAGACCAACTAGCGTCCGTAACCTGGTTGCGTGTCGGTGACCTCTTTGGGGAAACCGAAGGTTTTGTCTGTGCAATTATGGACGAAGTTATCATGACGAAAAACTACCGGAGATTTATTGTGAAGGACGGCACGGTTGACATATGTCGGGCATGTCATCGTCCGGGAGAATCAATCCGCCACATAATCTCTGGTTTTTCTCGTCTAGCTAACGGTGAGTACTTGCACAGGCACAACCTTGTAGCCAGGATTATCCATCAGCAACTTGCTCTGAAGTACTCTCTTGTGGAATCGGAAGTGCCGTACTACAGATATGCGCCCGACCCAGTTCTCGATAATGGTCATATCTCATTGTACTGGGATCGGTCCATCATCACTGACAGGACTATTGTAGTCAATAAGCCTGATATAGTGATGGTGGACCGAATCGAGAGGCGTGCAATGATTGTTGATATTACCGTCCCACATGACGAGAACCTCGTGAAAGCCGAGAAAGATAAACAAATCAAGTATATTGACTTGGCTCGCGAGGTTGTCGACATGTGGGATGTGGACTCAGCGATCATTGTACCGATAGTCGTGTCAGCCAATGGCTTAATAGCCACGAGCCTCGACCAACACCTCAGGAGGCTCTCGTTAGGCGGCTGGATCAAGGGCTTGATTCAGAAAGCAGTACTTCTGGACACGGCTCGCATTGTCAGGCGGTTCCTCTCTCTGGAGCCCAGACCGCCGGTAGTTTGGACCCTATTCCCGATACCGGTGGGATACTATTTTTTATATTTTTAAATGTTTTTTTATCCTTTATATTTAAATATTTAAAAATGTAAATAATATGTCTATAAAAATGAATAAACGGAATAACAAGAAACACTTATTAGATCTAGTAGAAAACAAGACAGAAATATAACACAGAGCAACAGCCATTTTGCAGTATGGTTGGTTGGTGGTACATTGAAGTCAATTTTGCATGAGTATCCGAATTACGAGTAAAATATCAGATTTTGTCAAATTAACTCTAGTTTATGAGATAAAGACCAGTAACTATGAAAAAATGTTAGTAAAAAACCAGCCAAGTGCGAGTCCGACTCACACACGAAGGGTTCCGTACCATAAAATTAAAAAAATAACCAAAATATCTCTCGGACCCTCTCTAATTTTTAATTTATTTTTATTAATTGTTGCAGAAATACACATTCTGTGAAAATTTTCAACTGTGTAGCTATTACGGATCGTGAGATACACGCCCGCTGACAGACGGACGGACAGCTAAGGCATAGTAATAGGGTCCACCCTTTGGTTACCCTTCCGGTCCCTAAAAATACAACACGTTTTATAATATTTATGTCCAATATTTTTGAATAATCTTACTGACGGACTAATAAGATTTACTATTTTATTGCCAGGAAACATCCCTGTTTGGCACTAATATGCCAAACAAAAATGGCTGCCATGGTAATATTTCATTGCAAAGTATTATTTGCCGTTTCATATTTCTAAAATAAATTATTCTATTGCCCAACTAAATTACATAGCACCCACCAGTTTACAAGTGACTGCCACAGACTATCGTTATCTCATCACAAGACATACTCTAACAGCCTATACAGCCCAAAGGAGTTGGTCAAACTTTAAAAAAAAAATTACATAAATACTCATCTACTTTTTTACTTCATATTGTATATCAACAGCCGCGTACTCCATAATAGGACTCGCATATAAAGAGATAGAAAAATCATACCTCGAAGACGAGTAGGAGTCTTCAGAGGAGGGCGGCTTGCGTCGTCGCGCGGCGGGCTCGGCGCGCATCCAGGGGTCGGCCCAGTCGTCGCCGCGCACATCCCCGCGGCGCCCGTCGCGCACGTCACGCACGTCGCGCACGTCTCGCGCGTCGCGCCCCTCCCCGCGCGCCTCGCGACCCTCTCGCCGCTCCACCTCAGCGCGCTGCACTATCACTTCACGAGAAGGTCGAACGCGACGCTGGAGGATAATGGAAAAGAAGGAGTTGCTTTTGAGACACGTATTATTTGAAAATCTAACTTCATGAAATCGTACCATAATTATTATTGTAACCTAATAAGGAATATGCATGATATTTTTTTATTTGTTCAATTAAAGACTTATTAACTATAGTGAACAAATATGACGGAATTTTCAAAATATCATCATCAGCGACGAAGTTATAAAGCTTTAAAGTTGATAATTAGAAAGAGAAGCCCGTCGTGTTCTTTGACGTCAAAGGACATGACGCCCTTACAACTGCCATAGAAAACAGCGTTTTCGAGAGAGGGAAAGATATATTTGTTTAAAATTGTTATATCTCGTTTAATTATCGATCAAATTTGATTCTGCTTTCACTGTTCATACTCTATTTTAGTATATTCATCGATCTGGTTAGATAACAAATATTTTTTTCATGCATATTATTATGGATTTGTATAGTAATAAGGAAAAGACGGTGTGGTATTTATATCAACTTCGGACAATGCGCAATATCTCAGATACCTATTCCCCAAGCAGAGATGGGCATTATTCAAATAATTTTCTAATCAACTAATTATTCGAATAAAAAATTATTCGTTACAAAATTAATCGTGATTAATTTAGTCGATAAAATTTCGAATGACGATTAAACTAATCGTCAGTTTAGTCGAATAATTTCACGATTAAAAGTTGAATCACACTTATTTTCCCCATACCAACAATTCAAGATGTCTTCTTAACTTGTGTTACAGTGCAAATATGCTTAGCGCGGTGGCTCAGGGTTTAGGATTATAGTCTAGTCCAGGTAGAAATTTAGAACGAGAACTTTTTTTAATCACACTAATATTATAAAGGCGAAAGTTTGTGAGTGTGTATGTTTGTTACTTCTTCGCACTCAAACGGCTGGACCGATTTAGATGAAATTTGGGATTTAGATAGCTTATACCCTGGATTAACACATAGGCCACTTTTTATTCCGGTCTACGCAGGTGAAACCGCGGGGCGCAGCTAGTATTATTTAATTTCTACCACCAAATAATATTCTTTTTTATCAAAGAGAATAAAACCACTTGAGAGCTGATAGACCGATTTCGTCTAAGAACACGACTCACCACTGCACGCCGGAGGCCGGAAAAAATACAGCGGTTGTGATTGGCTGATGCCCATGGTCAGGCCGAATGTTCCAAACATAGTGATGCACAAGTCAGTTTTACAACATTAACTTCGATATCGATAAAATCGATGTCTATAACACTACATGTTTTTAAACTCTAATGATAGAGTGTTAACTGGGTGGTGGGTGCAAATAAAACATTGACGTAACACTTTAGATTTTATTTTACGTGACACACACACATTTTTTCTAAGTTGTGAGCCCGAGTCGCCCGTATGAGCAGTCAAGAGGCTTTATAGTCATTGTTTTTCCTAAAATCATTGTTCTAGTATTTTTATTTTTCACTTTTTTTAAACAATCATGTTCAAAGTCAGGGCTCAATACTTTTTGACCCGGTAGTAGATATGGATTACCCCTGCCCCATTGTTATCTACTTTGCAATCTCTAGTCCTACGTAAACAACTAATCGAACCCTAAAAAGGGTTTGTTTAGTTTTATTAATAAAGTTATGTCGGGTTTCGTTGTTGGCTAATACCAACTCCCCAAGATACAGAGGCACCCCTGGAGCCCGGAAGGCTCTACAGTACCATATCATTGTATTGTCACCGAAGATACATAAGTACACCAAATTTGAGTCCAATCGGACTCAAATTTGGTGTACTAATTGAGCTTGCAAGATTTGATTACGGACCGAAAGACAACGGGACAAGTGAAACTAAATAAAAGCTTGTAAAAAGAACTAGTACAAGTGATCGTAGGCTTAATTTGCCCATAAAACGAACAATAATTGATGGTAGAAATTTAAAAAAAAATTATGACGATTGATATTTAATAATATCAATTTAATAAAATTTTTCAAATTCATTTTAATTAAATTTTTCAAATGTAATAATTTCACTTTAATTTTTCAATTGTATTATTTTCATTTCAATTTAATTTATTATGTAATTCAATGTATTGCATAAATTCACCTAATGTTTGGGACAAGACACTGTCTCCTGTAAAACAGGTGTTCTCACCTAGCTAGAGTTATTCCTCCGTAAACCAACTAAATTAAACGATTTTTTTTTTCAGTCCCAAATGAGGTATCATTATTATTCGAGAAAATTAATTGATCATTCGAATAAAAATTTAGTCGCGGTACATTTAGTCGACGTGATAATTTAATCGTGAATAAATTATTCGGAACTCGCACGACTAAGACTAATTAATCACCTTTTTTAATCGTCATTCGTGATTAAGTAGGTTCTCGTTATTCGTTACTCGATTACATTTTGCCCATCTCTGTCCCTAAGCACCCAGTTATAGATCTAAATATATACTTTTCTTAAAATAGTTTCAAAACCGTAGATACAAACAGACTTGATGCGAAATCTTAATGCGATTAATACGGTATAAATTAAATGATAGTAAATTAAAATAACGTTGATAGTCACTTTATAATAACGTTGAACGGAAGTACCTACTCGATGTAAACTCAAAGAATAAAAAACTTTTTTGCAAAAAAATGGAACCGACTTCCAATAAAGGTACAAAATAAATTTAATTTCTGAACTCGGTGTTACCTTTTTTTTTGTGCAGTAGGAAATCATCCAATGACTTCTCCCGCTTTGGGTGGAGCGGGAGGGCGTGTCAGACTCTTACTGACTAAAACCCACCCCTGTTCCTTCCCTGCTTGAGTGCCCAGGGGTGCGGTAGACTTCCGAAATTAAATTAATCTTGTACTTTTTTGGAAGTCGGTTCCATTTTTTTGCAAAAAAGTTTTTAATTTTTCACTTTTTAGTTGTGGTTCCCCATCAAACTGTGTTTACAACTCATAGACATACGATAGCAGCAATCACAGTTGATTTGCTGTCAATTTTTGAAGAGTTCCGTTGTCTGTCTCCGAAACCCATCATCAGATCTATATGAAATTTAAATGGGACCATTTCGAAACAAACCCCTTTGGAACAAAAAAAATAAATTTCCAAATCTGTCATACATGACGAATTTGCAATTTCTTTTTTTTTAGTTACATAGAGCATACATAAAAGAAAAAATACAAACATCAGAATTGATAACCTCCTTCTTTTTGAAGTCGGTTAAAAATTGGTATTGAGTGTAAATTTCTCTTTTTTCTTTAATAAACAACAAATAATTAGTTCATACCTTATGATAAGCCCCTTCCTCCGGTGCGGGGGCTCGTTCGTCATAGTGCGGCACTCGTTCGTACCCGGCGCGCTCACGCTCGTACATCATGTGTTCGCGGTCGTAAAAACGTTCCCGCTCGTCAACTTGTGGTCGCGGGAACCGACCACGGTACATTGGACCGTATGGCCTGGAAAAAAGGTTCATAATTAGGTAATCGTGGTGGTGGCCCCTTTTTTGTTTTTGGACTAGGTAGACACTAGGCACGGGCGACTTTTGCGTTTTGATGACGTTCAAAATCATCTTATTTCTATAAGATGCAAAAGAAACCATTCTCCCCATTTTAGGTATGTCTATCCCGAACCTATCGTTCCATACACATTTCGTAGTGGAAAATAAGAGACAAGGATAATAGACATCCCAAATTACCACCACTACTACCACTAACTATTGAAACCGCCAGTATTACTGTCAGGTCACGGGGTCTAATCTCGAACAAAGAAAATTTAGTTCAAATAAATCTCAATAGATGGCGTAATATGCATCGATTTCTTATTGAAGTTTAAAAGTAATATTATTTTTTTTTAAAATAACTATGCTAAAAACTATATTTTCTTATTTAATAAACTGCCCTATGCATAAAATTGTGGAATTGTAATTCAAATTTAGACGATTCTTGGAACGAATCCTTAGACATCTATATTTCTTGTAACAATAGATGGCGTTGTTTGAAGTTTTAAAGTTTATCCATTCAACTCTTTAAAATTTGAATAGTGACACATTTGAATACAGAACTGTTATGAAGTGCCAAAAATACTATAAAATAATTCCTCAATGTGTAAGAAAATATTGGTAAAACTAAGTAAATACAAAAATAAATCTTGCAAGCCATCGCTGCTAACACCATCTAGCGAGGTATAGAGGACGGGCCTGAACGAAGAACAAAAGTTGCTTGTGCCAGACGAAAACCCGTAGTTACGGCGGTACCGTTTCTTTGTATGGGATGAGGCATCTGTACGCTAGTATTATATTATCTGTGGTCAGGTGTAGGTAGTTGCCATAATATTCTTGAAATAATACTGTGTAACTTTGATTTTTTACCTTTTTTTAGTCATAGACAGTGCTTATCCATTGAATGAAACAATTTTTTTTTTATCAACAGTTGTAGAATAACTGCTGAGAATTTATCTGTACTTATTGCATCTTCACCACAAACTAAGCACTGTAATTGCTCCATCTCAGACACAGCAGACTGTTTATAAAAAAATGTAAAGAAGGAAATTAGAATTGTTTTTTGGCAAACGGCCTGTTAACCGTCATATTGGATTCGATATTGCTACGCAACGCACGCTTTTAATTTATTTCTTGCATGTGCATACATGTACCTATTTTTCTTTTTTTTTTATAATTTTTATGACAAAAAAAATATGTTAGGCCTTCCCACTGCTGGGCAAAGGCCTCCCAAAGTTCTTGCAGGAATTCTTCACGCACGCCTCCTCGAAGCAACCCTCGTGGTGGGCGTCTAGGTAGTCTCGCCACATTTTGAAGGTTAGTGGGAGCTAGCATCTAACAATAATGTGAGTAAGCAGGTAAGTATAGGTGCTGGCGGCACGCACCCTCGGGGGAAGGCGTCGGCGTCGGGGCGGTAGTGCGGCGCGTCGTGCAGGCGCGGGGGCGAGGCGCCCACGGCGGCGGCGGCGTAGGCCAGCTCGGCGTCCGGGTCGTGCACCACGCCACCCACTGATAAGTGCAGTTTCTTCTCTTCAAAGTCCATGTCTTGCTCTTTGCGTTTGTTCGCTATCCGCAGCATCTGTTGGTTATGTTAGGTTAAAGATGCGATCCACATATAAGAGTATATATTATGTAAAATACATTGACCTACTACAAAATAGACAGCGGGTCTAGAACAAAATTCACAAAAAATATGTTCCGAGTCAACCTACATCTACATTTGTAAAGGAATAAAAAAAGAACTATAAAATCCTAATTCAAACCTTATCATCATTACGACAGATTTATTTTACTTACAATAATTTATCACCCAGTATGCAACTTCAGAATATAGAATATTATTTATTGAGTAAATGGTTTACAAAAATTGTAAACTAAAATGTTTTATTACTAGTGCAAGTTATGATGGTTCGGAATTACAATGTTAGATAGAGACCCGCCCGATCTAAGGTAATTCAAAACATTTTTTTTTTTTGGAGGGAGGGAAATCATCAAAAGACTTCTCCTGCTGCGAGTGGAGCGGGAGGACGTGGTAGACTCTTACTGACTAAAACCCACCCTTGTTCCTTCAGTTGTCTGTGCCAAGGGCCGCGGTTCTTTCGAATTTATCCGCGACCGCAGGCACCTGTTTCAGGCCATCGCTTTACAATTTAATTAAAATTTGGGACAGTAAAAGTTAAACTGATTTAAAATAATCTATTAATAACCATGAGAAAAAGCATATTTGTACATTATTATTACAGGGAATAAATTATCATCAAGCCAAAATTTCTAGAAGTTTTTCTGTGTCTGTGTAATTAAGTATCGCTAAATATTCGGATAGCATATTACTACATTTCGACTTACGATTGCACTATTTTCACTTAACCCCTCCCACGTCTACCGGCCCAGCGCATGGGTCGTAAAAAATTAAAAATCTATTGTGTCAGCTAACTAGACGCGCAACGGATTAATAAAGCTTCTGTGAAAGTTATAAAAACACAAGAGTAATAAAGTAGTTTTACTTTTTACTCATTTATAATTTTGTTCCTTCTTTCACAGTACGCAGTCCCCTCTCCCTCAGACTTCTCTGTCTCGACGTCTCTAGCAGGCGCGGTCGGGTACGACCCTCCTACAGGCACGCCACGCACTACTTCGAGCATGCTATAGTAGCCTTTAAATTTAATGCAATAAGAACCAACCTCCTTCGCAGTCCGCAGTCCCCTCTCCCAGGCAGACTCCGGAGGCGCTACATCTCTGGCAGGCGCGGGCGGGTACGACCCCCCTGCAGGCACGCCGCGTACGACGTCGAACATGTTGTAGTTGCCTTTATCCGTCACGCCCGGGTGGAGAAACCTGATCAAAAAATATATGTCACCTTATTGAAATAGTTGTGGTGGGAGGGAAAAAAAGTTAGGTGAAAACATGGGGAAAAAAATTCCAGCACACAGGTTTGTAAACTCCATGGAGAATTACAAACGGGTTTATATAAGGACACCATGTGGTGTCAAGTATCTTGATACACACTGCAAAAGAGATAAGTAACTTGGCACGCACACTACAAAACTGTATCTCTAATGTTAAAACGATTCATTATGTACTGCTCAGAAAGAAAGCCACGCACATATCGCATTCGTAGAGTGACGCCTACCTACTTAAAATTATTTGCTATTTTAGAAGCTACCCGCTTTAAAATATATATTCCTGCCTGATAAGAACATTTTTTTAAAATCAACGGGTGCATTACTTTATTCACCCGTTAGTGTTATTACAAAAATAATAATTCAACAAAATGAATAAATAGTTTTAATAATGCAAAATGTTGACGCCGGCGGTGATGCTCGATCCTGAGACATTTGGTTTGCCAGTCCAGTGCTTATGCGCCTTGGCCACGGGACCGGCTACATTGTTAAATTTATGCTTCATATATACTTAAAGGCGTCACTACGAATGCGATGTGTGCGTTTGTCTTTGTTAGCAGTACGTAATGAATCGTTATAGTTTTGTAGTTTGCGTGCCTGGTTACGTATCTCTTTTGCAGTGTGTACATGGATGGGAACCGAAACACAACAATGTTTGCTTTGACGTATAGAAAAACAGAAATGTACTACGTAGTGCCAATTATCACCTAAATTGATGTCAACTGAGTTAGCGAGTACACCTCTGCTGGTGTACATCATTTCAGAAAACCCTCATTATTTGTAAGTAAGGTACCATTTTATAACTTTTGACATCTTGATGCCCCTAAACTTCCTAACTCTAAACCTTAACGTCCCCTTAACTCTCAGTATAACTAGTGGCATACCTGCAGCTAACGCCCCACGTACAAGCGCCCCTGGAGAAGAACCGACACACCGGGCGCGGCTCGCTCTCCTCGGGCCGGCGCTCCGCCTCGTCCGACACCTCGCCCTCCTCCAGGGACGAGCCGCGGGACCGCCGTACTGCTCGAGCATCCTCTGCTGATACTGACAAACATTATTTTAAGTAAGCTGCCTCTTGATACTGTAAGTTAGGACGCCAGCTATCGTTGGCAGATTAACATCAATCGTGCAAGTGCAGAGTAATAGATGATCGCCGAACAACATAGTACTATCCCTGCTGTATTTCTTAAGGCGTGATGCGTGCGTATCACCGTGAACATAACTGACGAATATTGGGTAAATTAGAGGTCTCTCGCGCCCAACAAGTCTGGGTCCGAGTTATGTGTGCGAGCTTTGGCAAAAACTATAAAACACTTTTTCAATATCCGGATAAAAATATGTCGTAAAACTCACGCCTGCTATTAGAATGTATTTATTTCATTGCATAATTATATACTTACCTCTTATGTATAATAACATTATGTCAAGCAAACTACATACCCACTAGTTTTATTGAAGAGCGGACACAATACAAAAGAACCCATACCACTATGTTATTATATTATCATTGAATTGAATGCATGCCCGCATTCCATTTACTTCCCACAAGTGAATCGCAACTCCGCACTTCCGGAGTCCACTGATCACTGTTTGACTCCCAGAGCAATAGGCGCCCGACGTACACATATTCACACCCAAAGGTCGACCGGTGGTGGCGGCGACCTCTCGCGACCGGCCCTGGTCCAGGCCATGGTACGGAGCGAGAGGGAATGGGAGGCAGTCTCCGCCCTCTGCGAAGCAGTAATGCTCGCGAAAGCGGAGGCGGGACGTGTGAGGGAAGCTCAACGGAGTGGCCTTCAATCCTGGCCGCTACCACCGCAGGAGAGGTATTGGGCGTAGGACGTCGCGAGACGATCTCCGGCCACCGTAGATCCGGGCCTGCGGACGGCGAGCAGTGGGTAGCTCGCCGTCCGATCAGCACCAGGCCCGTGAGTCGACGGCGCGTAGTGTTCCACGCGCGCCTCAAAGAGATGAGTGTCAGCCACTACTGACGGGGCCCATCGTGGCCGGTGCCTGCATGCCTAGGGGTAGCGGATAAATTCTGAAAATGAGTTACCGCACCCCTGGGCACTCAGGCAGGGAAGGAACAGGGTTGGGTTTTAGTCAGTAAGAGTCTGACACACCCTCCCGCTCCACCAAGAGCGAGAGGGAGAAGTCATATTATCATATATTGGATGATTTCCCAGCCCCCCAAAAAAAAATGTCGACCGGTCGAAAATGCCAAAGACATTAATTCCGCTTTTGTACAACGTTTTTTACTTGTGCATAAAGTTTTAATAAATAAATAAATCTTTCGAACAACTGGCGCGGATTCGAATAATCGTCGTGTCTGGGTAGACACGACGATTAATCGAATTGCCCTCGCCCGTGTCAATCATGAGAGCGTCAACAACGAAAAAGTCGGCCGATATTTGATCAATTTTATTTTAGTCGTGTGTACGTTGTATGGCATTTCAATTACTTAGGCGAATTTCAAACCTTTTTGACATTAATAAATTATTGTATGGTGGCTGTTTTAAGTAATTAAGTGAACAACATAGTGTAGAGCAGCTATATGATCACCTCAAATTAATACTGGAGTAAAGGCAAATATCAAAAGAAAGAGATCGCCTTACACCAATTAGTTGTTATTTTTAACCGACGAAAAAAAAAAGGAAGAGGTTCTCAATTCTACCTTTTTTATGTATGTTCAGCCCTCATTCCGTTATTTATGAACCGATTTTGATGATTCTTTATTTGTTAGATAGGGTATACCTCCAGGTTGGTCCCATATCAAGGAAGACAGGACCTGATGATGTAATCCTGATGAAATTGACAGAATCCCTCGAAAATTGTGGGCACGAATAGTGTTTCTGTTAATTTTTCATAACTTAATCAGGTATTTGCGTTTAGGAATCATGAAGTCGGCGCCAAATAATAAAATGATTAATTACCTACTATAATTAGTCAGATTGTTGTGTAGCGTCCACTCAAAATTAGTTTATATAAAATTTGATATTTTATGTAAATAACTCAATACATAAGCTCAATATATTATACATATATATTATTTACTTAAAAGGTTTATATACTTAAAAGGTTTATTTATTTCTTCCTTTTTAGTTCTCTTTCGTCAGTTTTTTTGTTAAAAAGTTTTTTTTATAGTGTATTCTCTAGTTTTGCACAGCCAGACTTCGACCTTAAACCATCTCATCTTGGTACAATTTAATATTCCATAATTTAAAACACAAAACTCGCACCCTAAACTCGAGCCTAGACTATATTAGAGCAAACAAATGATGAACAAGTCTCAATTTACCTTTTTCCACTACTTTGTCTTCAGCATCGCCATTAGCTTTTTCTACAGCTTTTGGTTCTATACATTCGCCTTCTTCTGCTTCGAAATCTAATTGTTCTTCGCCGTCTTCTGTGTTACTTGTCTTTTCTTGTGGTACCTAGACAATTATAGTGAACAAACATTACTTATTAGGACTTTGAGGTCTACTAGCTTACTAACAATGCAGAAAGGTAGTAATTATGGTAAGGTGGTAATGATCTGTAAAGGATCTGGTTTAGCCAGAATCCAACACCAATTCTCTAACTAAATCAAGTGCCCATAAAACAACGAACCTATTTTTCCGGAAAGATGAAGCAGAGGTGTTAGAATGGTGTATTTTTCCGGAAAGTTGAAGCAGAAATGTTAGTATTGTTACGTCGAACGTATTTCACTGGAACGTTCGAGAATGTAGTCGAAGTTTCCACTACGTTCGAGAACATTCCATTGTGGTACTGTGTAGAAGTTCATAGATGTTTCTAGAATATTCCAGTATAGGATAGTTCGACAATGTTCTAGAAACTTCCATGACTGTATAAATAGGCAGGACTGGCGGGCGAGTGAGTCAGTCTGATTTCGACTACGGATGCGAACGGATGCGAATACAAGCGATTACGAAGAGAATAGTGATTATTAGCGAATTAGTGTTTGTGTTTATAAGTTGTTGAGTTAATAAAGGATATTTAGTTAATTAATTGGTGTAAAATAATTTATCCCATGCCCAGCTCGTAACAGTATGATGTATGTTTTGCGAGTTGTTTAAGATTCATATTGTTACGAGCTGGGTATGGGATACATTATTTTACGCCTATTAATTAACCAAATATGCTTTAATAACTCAACAACTTATTTACACAAACACTAATTCTCTAATGTTCACTATTTTCTTCATTCGTAGTTGAAAAAAGACTGGCTCACTCGCCACCCGCCCGGCTTATTTCTTCAGTCATAAAAGTTTCCAGAACATTGTCGAACTATCCTGTAGTGGAATATTCTAAAAATCTATGAACTTCTACACAGTACCATAATAGAATGTTCTCGAACGTAGTGGAAACTTCGACCACATTCTCAACGTTCCAGTGTAATACGGTCGACGTAACAATATAATAAGGGGCAAACCTGTTGCAATGAACCTGGCTCAAATTCAGACTCCAGTTGGGGCTAAAATTTTCCAGACAGTAAAACAACACTGCACCCAACCCAGGTCGAGTAATCAAGTAGATTAATCATTCCAGTAGTCTCACTAATCCAGCACTTCAGGAGTCTGGAACAGCGATTAGTCCGGCACCCTCCACCCGGGCCTACCCCACCGCTTTCTACATGGTCCCTTATTAAATTAGGACATTCTAAAAATACTTTTTACAAAAAATACAACTGAATTCCCTAAAGAACACTAAAAAATGCAAAAATAACTTTAATTTCGGAAGTCGGTGTTTCTAGTTTTGGTTCTTCATTATTTGACACCAACTTCCGAAATTAAAGTTATTTTGCATTTTTTTGTGTTTTTTAGGGAAGTCAGTTGTTATTTTTTTTGTAAAAAAGTTATTTATTTTTCACATTTTAGATAAATAACTAAAACTAAATAGTAAAGTTATGCGCGAATTGATAGCCCCAAAAATATTAAATTTTAACATAATTGGTGAAATTAGGATGTATCAGGATGAACTGTACAAATCTGTATACCCCTTCAGAGTGTATCAGCATGATGTTATGTTATGAAGTAGTGTAAACAATAAACAGACATGCAATTGCAGCAATTCCGGGCGGTTTGCTATAATTTATTGAAGAGTTCCGTTGTCTGTCTCCAAAATTCATTATCAGATCTATATGAATTTAAATGGGACCATTTCAGAATAAACCCCTTTCGAACAAAATTAATTTTGCAAATCCGTCTATAAATGACAGAGTTATGCCCGAACATACACAAAAAATATATAAACATCCAAATTGATAACCTCCTCCTTTTTGAAGTCGGTAAAAAATGCCGTATTTTAATTTTTTTTTTAAAAGAAAAGAAAAGAAAGAAAAGAACTATCTGTAGGGCATACAAATATTTGTTCCGTGCGGGGCCGTGCCGTCAAATTATCTTGATATTTTCCATACAACCCAGTAAACTGAACATTCTAATAACCCCAGTTGTTAATACCGCCGGATTAGTAAGACTACTGTATGAATATTAATAGAATTAAGAATGTATAAACGTTCAAGAATTACTTTTTCCAATTTTGGTGCATCGCCTTTTCCACTATCTGAATGTGGTGAAGATTGTCTGCTTGCTCCATTAACAGGTTCTGCTTTGTGTTCTGGAGAAGCTGGTGGTGACTTGGGCTAGAACAACAACTAGACATGAGTCAACAGTCTTTTCTAGAATTGAACACACACAGGCAATTAATGTTGCGTTACAGCTCTGGAGACACTTATTTCTAACTAATCATGTCACCCCTGTCAGGCATGCTAGATTTGATAAAAACCTATAATATATAATATAAATTACCTTTGATCCTTTTTCTGTCTCTTCTGGTCCCATGGAGTCCAAGTCTGATACATCAGAAAGATCCTCATGACTTATGTTGAGGTCTTTTCCATCAGGCTTGTCACTAGTCCTAGATTTACTTCTTGATTTTCTGTCTTCTTGATCCGATTCCATTTCCCCTAGACAAGAAATCCTCATTAGTATTGTTGTAAACATACAACTACTATTTTCAATCAAACTTTTTTTCTTACAACAAATAAATTAATTACCTTCTGATATTTCTTCTGTGGCTGGGTCCTTATTACTTCTTTTATTATATGATGAACTCCTACTTGACCGACTGGAGTCAGACCTACTACGGGCTCGTGGAGCAGGAACCATCTTTTGTTCAGCTTTTGTGTGTCTCCTCCATTTCTCATTTCTTTCCTTTGGGCTCCAGTCATTTCTTTTAGCAGTAGGTGACGAGTGAGGGGATCTATAAGACTTTCTATCAGGAGAAGGACTTGAAGAGGGGGATCGTCTGTTGGGATTCCTTACCGATTCAGGAGAAGCAGGTCGGGACCTATTGTCTGGGGAGCCCGGAGGAGATCTAGCTGAACTATCCGGGCTCTGTGGTGTCTTCGGACCATCTCCTGCTGATGGAACTGAAGAATACTGATCACCATGCCCTGGTGAACCTACATTTGAACCCACTTCACTAGGTGATTTTGGACCTACTGGTGAAGCAGGCATAGAATTTTCCGGTGAATTTATGTCAGAATGTGCTCCGCTCAGGTTATCTGGTGACTGTGGCCCCTTTCCAGGTATTGGGGACTGTGGTGATGGTGACGGAGACTGACTTTCTGGGGAAGGTGACCGTGGCCCCTGAGACCTAGGAGATTTTGGGGAGTGTGGTGGGGACTTTGCCCCCTTTTTGGAGTGTACACTCCTATCTGATGAGGAGCTCCTTCTGCTTCTAGAGCTTGTACTGCTACTACTAGAGGATGACTGATCTCTGGAGTCTTCCGAATCCATCTCTGTAAAAATGGGAGTGGCATATGAATCACTTTCTTAGTCTTTTGTTGTTTAGTCCCAACCCAAACAAGCACTCTGATTGTTATTTCATTTAAAAATAGCATCAACCAGTCAAAATATGCAATACTGTTTAATGTTAGTACAAACATTCTCAATTGACTTCAAGAGAAGCAAATGTCCATCAACCTATTTCACCTTCCGAACTTTAATGAATTCATTGACAAAATTATACCATAGAAAAACTAAAATGAGACTATGCATGTAAAGTAATAAAGGTTATTTTTCGGTTTATTAAAAATGCAAATAAATCAATAAACCATAATTTTAGAAATGGATTCAAAAATACCTATGAAAATTTTGATGATAAGAAAAGACAGCCTGTAATAAACAATACCCTAAAAATGAAGGTGTACAGGTAGCTTAACCAATGCATAAAACAAATAAGTCAAAGTTATTTGTGTTAAATAAATACATAATTTAATCAATACTTTTAACATCCTGTTTTAAAAACATGCATACCTTTGCTATCTACTCACCTTTTCATTATTATAGGAAATCATGAAAATGTCAAATTTTACCAATGAAAGAAACAAACTGGGCTTTGCCTTTCTTGGTTTACACCTACCTAATTATGTTTTTTCCAGAATTATTTGATAGTTTACAAAGATCAGAACTTTTCACTACTGAATGTTTATTGTACTCAAAAAATAATAGAAATGTATCAACTTGGTTTGTAGATGTATTTCTTTACGTTTATACAAGTGGTAAATGCTACGTTGTGATGTATATTGGTAGACACATCCAGCCTTACCTTCACGACGACGACTCGAAGCCAGAATTGGTTGCACTTTGTAACACTTTTCATATTGCAAAGACTTTCAACTTTATAATCACAACACAAACGAAACTTAGGTCTGTCACATATACTTGTGAACAACTTTTAACTTTTTTGAACGATTAACTGACGAAAACTTAGTAAAATCAACACACTACTTCAACATGGTTGTGATACTGAAGGAAATATATGAACATAATAAATAATCACTTTCCAGTACTTTTGCAGGGTTAACTTACGCCCTTACCTTAACTGAGATGGATTAGACGGTTAATTTCTTGAAGTAATTGTATTTTTTATTAAAAATAATCCTCTATTTGCGCCGCTAACGATTCTCTCTCAACGAAGCGAAGTCATCAAAACCATAGACCAAAAAATACAAATCAATCAAAAATCAAAGTGACGCTTTGAAATAGAGGTGAACGTGAACGTGAACTCTTTACATGTTACCACAGACTATATAGAGATGACTCATGTTACTAAATAACGTGAGCGGCAGTGTGGTTGAGATGGGTTGAGACTAATGTGGCAACCCAACTTGTATTATGGTATTGGAACGAAGTTACTTATCGCGCGTTGTGAAAGGGGGCTAGACGGAAAAAATTCTTACGAAAAGTTGTCACGACACTAATGAGGCTGTCCATCCAAAAAGATTGTGTTGGAAAAACAATCTAATAAAAAAAATTCTTACGAAAAAAGTTGTCACGACACTTTTTGCTATAGTAAGCTATTGTAAGCTGTGCGGCGTCGCATGTTTCTCTGTCTGTCTCTCTCTCTCTTATAGAAAGCAAGCCAGATATTTTCATTTCTATTTCGCATTTGATCTGAGCTGAGCTGAGCTGAGCTGCGATGAAATGAGATGAGATGATGAAGTATAACTTCTTACGTGCGTGCGTGTGTACGTAGTTAATAATAAAAAAATATTATAAATTAAAAAAAATAAAATTATATTACAATTCCTACACTAATTAATCAAAAGGAACTTCGTTCCATCCGGGTGTCCCTTGACACCTCTCAAGTTTTTCACTTTTTTTTTTATAGTTCAACTTTCAGCTCTTCTCTTTCTCTCTCCAAGTCTGGCGGCAACACAACCTATGCACAACTTAGATAGTTGCGTATGGATGCAACTACATAGGTCGTGTCATACATAAAGTACTCTTTGGTCGTGTCGCCGCCGGCGCTGAATGAGCATCAGGCATAGGAGCTACTAATTCACAAATTCTTGTTAAATCGCCACACCTTAAGTCCACGTCTTACATTCATTCTTTAGTAATAACCATAGATAATAAATACATTATATAATGTAGTAATATTTTTCGTGGCAGCACTAGCTGACTGTTTGTTTGGTTTGGTTTAATTTATGGTTCACTGGTTTTATTTTTAACCGGCTGCAAAAAGAACCTCCTTTTTTGTAATCATCTATGGTCAAATTATGTATGTCTTGGAGTAACGCAATCACGAACGATTTTTATTACAACAACACTGGGTTTTTGGCGGGATTTTATCGAGTGTAGTTCAGTGGCTGCTTCAATTATTCGCTTGATTAGTAGTGGATATTGTGATGCAAAATTGGTGTAGTTTTGTGTCTCAAGTGTCTACGCAACTGGACAGTACGTGGAATCATTGAAACAGGCGCGATCTCGGTAAAATGGAGCTGAGAATTTTATTGTAGTATTGACTACTTCAGTGAAAATTGCCGAGAAGGCTGACTCGACACGTTTGTTGCCAAATACTGCAAGAAACATTAGAATGTGTTACATCTGCAACATAGTGGCAAAAAAATAAAAATACACTAATGATGACTAGGCAGCATAGTCTCTGACCTTAGCCTGTTCCAAAAGGTACAAAAAAAATACAACAACACTGCTTAGTCTATGAGTACAGCACAGAAAAACGCGCGCCAAATTCGTAAATTGACTGCCTTCTGTACGGTATTGTTTCTTTAATTTCGTTTAGTGATTTCTATATTTTCTACGCTGTTCCAAATGATCGAACAAGCTCTCGACGATAATATATCTGAAAATGACGAGGAAGAAAGCTTTTTTCAAGACGTAGACTTATTACAGAAGCATGGAATAAACGTTGCTGACATAAAAAAATTAAAAGCGTCTGGGATATGTACAATAAAAGGGATTCAGATGTCTACAAAGAAAAAATTATGCAATATCAAAGGATTTTCAGATACAAAAGTTGATAAAATTAAAGAAGCCTGTCAAAAAATTGCAACCCTTGGTTTTATGACTGCGTTGGAAGTCAGTGACCGTCGGAAACAGGTTTTTAAAATCAGTACGGGAAGTACAGAATTAGAGTAAGTGGAACCTTTTTGGCAATTTTTTAAAATAAAGAGGTAAGGCACAAAAAGTATAATAAAGATGGTGTTATAACGAAAACAAAAACAAAATTTTCTCAGGTCGAGTCCTGTGACTAATGCTGTGTTATAAACGTGAGGCGTTTTCACTTTGACGGGTAATCGCTATTTGGTTGATGCACTTGCCCAATAATTCTCACGCTACACATTCTCCAGCTATCGATAAATCAATAGCAAGGACAATAAATATAAATACACGTGGTTGTACGCTAATGATCGAATTATCAACAAATAGTAAAACTTTTAGAGATAATTAAATGATACATCTATGATATAAAAATGAGTCATCATTCAGGAATCTTCATTTAGTAGGTACTTAGACGAAGAAATTCGACGGCACGATTGGCGCAGTGTTTGAGCGATCGGCTGCTGCGCTGCGTGTTGCGGGTTCGATTCCCGTATGGAAGAAATATTTGTATGGCCTACAGATAGTTGTTCCGGGTCTGGGTGTCTTGTGTATGTGACTTTAAAAGTTTGTGAATGCACCCACAATATAGGAGAAATTCCTAGTGTGGGGCCATCGATCAAGAAATTCCTAGTGTGGGGCCATCGATCACTAATGTGTGGGGCAAGGTTTTTTTAATAGTTTGATCCATTATAATATTTATAGTAAAAAATAAAAACGACTACAAACATTATATTTTTAGTGATTGGTACATACTCAACTCGATTTTGATAGAATTCAGTTTAGTAATACCTGACAAGCATTCAAATTAAAATTCAAATTGTTTATTTGCAAGAAAATACATGGTTTACAAGGAAAGATCTTACAGCCTTACAGTCATTGTATTCTGCCTGCAAGCAAGCGTGCAAATTATTTATGTAATTGTCTTAATTATTTATTGAATTCAAATGGAGCACCTCTTTTTAGTCACGCTATCATGCGAGCTTCACGCGGTGATATCATTGCGATATGGGCTGACTCAAGTGAGGGAAGTTACAATTTATTTATATTTCGAATCTTATTGCAGCAAGCTATTGGCCGGTGGCGTGGAATCTATGGCGATCACAGAAGTGTTCGGCGAGTTTCGTACTGGCAAGACTCAGCTGTCCCACACTCTGTGCGTCACCACACAGATACCCAACTCAACGGGCTTCCACGGCGGGAAGGTCATGTTCTTGGATACCGAACACACGTTGTATCCTTTAGGTACTTGTAGAGTTTGACGGCGTGGGTTTTCACCACCGGGGGCGGACCGGAAATTCGCCGCCTCCTCTATTATCATTATTAGTCAAAAATGTACTCTTCATATTATTTAGGTATTCAAAACAAATCTTTTATAGATATCGTCAATTTCGATGTGTTTGACCAGTGCGGGTTTTAGCACACAAATAAATCCGCAATTTCTACTCTTGAATAAACAAAAATTTAATATTTTCAAGAACAACCCCGACTGTAAAAAACAGCTAAAAAGTTCCAAAAAAGTCACTTTTCAAGCAGTCTCATGCAGTTGGTGGCAGTTATTTTAGTTCAGCTATTGATTTCATGCCACCAACTGCATTAGACTGCTTGAAAAGTGACTTGTTTGGAACTTTTTAGTTGTTTTTACAGTCACCCTTGCTTGTTTTGAAAATATTTTATTTTTTATTTTCTACATTTTAGTGTGTTATATTTTGTGACGTAAGAATTATCAAAATCGGCCCACGCGTTTGGTCTCTAAAGTACCACAAAGGAACAATCATACATACATACATAGGCTGATAAACACATTACCCTCCCTTGCGTGGCGTAGGCGAGTAAAAAGAGAAGGCCTATTGCACTATTGTACATTCCGCTCGAGATAAGTAATTACAGCTCGCAACGCCCTCGAGACGTTAGTCAAGGGGGTTAGATAAAATACTTACTTTTCTGTTAGCGTTCACGCTAACGCTTCGTGCAAAATATATGGCAAGGACATTACCTGCGGAGTGAACTGTCACGTGACTCACGCCCAGTAATGTCGTTGCCATACATTTTGCACGAAGCGTTAGCCTTAACGTTAACAGAAATGTATTTCGTCTAAAGGTTCAGGGTCTATAGATATGCGCTCAGCAAGGCACGTACCTACAACGCGATCATGCGACGCGAGACACATGACCACAGATAACTATAATAATATAAGTCAGAGACTTAATAATATTATGACCTAAAGCGCGGTCAATAAACAATGCTCGCAATTTATTGCAAGAAAAATGAAGTATTTTGTTGATTTACTAATATTTTATAATAAATAAATCCATCACTGGATATTACAATAAAGTGAAACAACACTATTTAGTTATAGTTTATACTAGGTACTCATAAATACATTTTATGTATACAAAGGTATGTACCATATTGTTAGGATTCCGTACCCGAAGGGTAACCAACGGGCCCCTATTACTAATATAAGCCTCCGCTGTCCGTCCGTCCGTCTGTCTGTCTGTCTCATGATCCGTAATAGGTAGACAGTTGAAATTTTCACAGAATGTGTATTTCTGTTGCCGTTATAACGACAAATAATAAAAATAAATTAAAAATTGAAAGGGGTCTCCCCTACTAGAAACGTGTTTTGTCGGCAACGGTTTTGTAGACGCGTATAATCTTGTAGGTACGATGGTACGGAACACTTCATGCGGGAGTCCGACTCGCACTTGGGAAGTTTATTTTTCTTTCCGGAAAGCCCTTTTTTTTGGGGTGCGAAGTCTTCCAATGACTTCTCGCGCTCTGGGTGGCGGGAGGGCGTGTCAGAATTTTACTGATTAAAACCCTCCCCTCTTTCTTCAGTTGTCTGAGTGTCAAGGGCTACAGTAACTCTATTTCGATTTATTCATGGATAAATAGATTTATACTTTATTTATCCACGACCCCAGGCAGTTCCGGACAGCCCTAGTACTCGGTCAAGTGGCGTAGGTATGTTACGACGAGAAAGAACACAAAGTAATAACAAGTCTCAGGCGCGGCGATTAAGTGCAATTTAGCTTGCGCGTGGGGGGGAAGTGATTTTGTAGGCTATTATAAAAGCAGTTTTTTTTAAGATCAAAGGAGTGCAACTTCTGTACGTAGTACTATTATTAGTACTAGTAATATGTGGTACTTCTATTTATTCTGTGACCGCGTCGGAAATACAATATAGATAATTATGTTGCACCCCGACTCGGATGATTTTTTAAACATTCATACAGAAATAAGAATTTATCAAAACATGCAGAAAAGTATGAGAAGGATTGTAGCTGTAGCTCGGATAGGGTAGATAATTTTTAATTGGATGAAAGATTTATTCAGAAGTACTTACGGTCTACGTAGTCGACTTGTTCAGAAAGGTTCAGGAATAAAGTGCACCTAGGTTGCAAGACTGTGTGACTGAGTGAAACGAGCTCGAAAATAGGATTTTTTCCTGAGTACAAAAATAATACTTAAAATTCTATTTAGTTCTTATGTTAGATTATCGAAAAATATTGGACACGTATTTTTTGCTTTACAAAACCAATAAAAAAATTAAATACTTATTTTCAATTTTTTTTTTGATTTCATGCCACCAATTGCATCAGACTGCTTGAAAAGTGACTCGTTTGGAACTTTTTGTATTTACAGTCGGATTTTTCGAAAATATTCAATTTTTTATTTTCTACATTTTAATGAGTTATATTTTTGGAATCGCCTTCGCGCCTCCTCGAACCCTTTATTTTGATACGTTCGTCGACTTTCATTTTTTTCTTTTTCACATTATGGCGTATGGTTGTCGCCTTAATGTATTTTGAATACAGTCATGTCTTTAGTAGCACTCGCAAGAATCAATTGACGTAAGAATAATCAAAATCTGCCCACACGTTTGTTCTGCCACAAAGGAACAAACGTATAATTATACCTAAGCTGATAAACACATTACCCTCCCTTGCGACGCGCAGTGGGGTCAAAATGACAAAGATAAAACGCATCAACGTTCAGTAGTGTGGTTGTTACGTCACTTCGTGGTAAAACGTGTATGGTGCAAATGTGCACGGCGTGACGTCACGCAAAATTTCAACGCACTGCAGGTATCGTTTTTGTTGTGTCGACGTGAGAAAAGAAAAACACATTTACCTAATAAGTTCCATTAGCATGATCACCCTACAACGTTCTCACTGCTGGCATACATAAAATCCTCTTTGTGAGATGGAAGCATAATAAAGACAAAATTAAATAAGCCACCGAACTTTTATTTAAATTGCAAATCACAACGTCTATAATCAAACAAAGGAGCACGTGGAAATCGTATTCGTGTCGATTACATTATTATCATTAGAAAACCATAAATAAACGTAATTTTCATATTCATTATGTGATGTGATGACTCCATTCATTAATACAATATTTCCTCTGACGTTGGAGCAGCTACCTATTGCGTCATACTAATTTACGAGCACGAACGATTAAAGCCTGTTTAAATATATAAATAACTATCAAGCAAGGCTAACTTGAAATGTAATTAGAATGCAAATCCTAGTCGATTATAACGTGTAATCGCGTCAGTAAATGCTCCTTTTTTATTGCATATACAGGAGAACCCTAAGGACATAGATCTTTGCAGTTGCATTTTGACTTTGTGACCGTCTACCTAGTTACATAATTCCTTAACAATAGTCCAGTCGACCCGACCGATTACGGCCAATTGCAGACAGATTCAATTTAGACCAAACTGCAATGCTAGATAACGTTCTATACGCCAGGGCTTACACCTCAGAACATCAGGTTAGTGGTACCTATACTTGGGTAGATATTGATCTAATTATTTTAAGACACCATTCATTTACAATTAGGTACAAAAAAAAAACTTTTTTACAAAAATACCAACCGACTTCCAAAAAGGAAAATAAGTACTTTACTTACACGTAATATGTGCTTACACTAAAAAATTAAAATTAATTTTAATTTCGGAAGTCAGTGTTTGTTCTTCGTCATTTGACACCGACTTCCGAAATTAAAATTATTTTAAATTTTTTAGTGTATTTTCTTTTTTGGAAGTCGGTTGTTTTTTTATTTTGTAAAAATGTTTTTTATTTTTTACTTTTTAGTTGTTATACCCCTGAACTAAAACCCCAATAACGACATGGAACGTGGAATTTAAACATACTCGTAATTGGAGAAAACCAAAACGTCATCTATGTATAAATATTTTTCGTTTATGTTCAGTTTTTCAAAATGCGCCTCGGAAGTATATTCTTTCGGATAAAAAAAGAATTTTGAAAAGCGGTCCACGACTGACAGAGAAATCGATAAAAAAAAAAACGTAGGTACATACAGTCGAACATAGACCCTCCTCCTTTTTCGAAGTCGGTTAAACTACTTTTTAATAAAAACAATTTCACGACAGGCACGGTCAGTAACAAAAGTTGTTTATCACTTTTACGATAAACTTTTGTTACCGGAAAAGTATAACATTCAGGCGTTGAATTTTGACCACTCGACCCCGACAGAGCGAGCGAAGCGAGTTCGGTAACTTGGCACCCCGAATCTAAGCTTATCTTACTCACGACCGTCGGCGTCGATTGCCGGTTTTTTTTTTTGGGGTTGGGAAGTCGTCCAATGACTTCTCCCGCTCTAGGGTGGAGCGGAAGGGCATGTCAGACTCTTACTGACTAAAACCCACCCCTGTTCCTCCCTGCTCTGAATGCCCAGGGGCGAGGTAACTCTTTGGAATTTATCCTCAGCCTTTCGAATTTATCCATTCGGCATTGTATAGAATGCCTTAGCAAAGTAGATACCTACCTATAGAATATGCCTGAACGTTTTAGACATTCTATAGAATTCCGAATTATGCAAATTGCCGGTAACATTATCATTTAAATTGACACTACGTTACAGCGGCCTACTGTTCCGATTGAGAAAAGACTTTCTTTGCTGACAGTGGACTTAGGTAGTTTCATAATGTTGAAAAACTAATTACGTCTTATGTCTAGGCGGAGCTGCTAGACTTTGTAGCAGCGAAATTCCACGAAGAGGCTGGCCTGTTCAAGCTGCTGATAATAGACTCGATCATGGCGTTATTCAGAGTCGACTTCTCAGGACGAGGCGAGTTAGCTGACAGGCAGCAGAAACTAGCGCAAGTTCTCTCACGGTTACAAAAGGTTTGTTGACGTTTTAATCAAGCTGATTCTCCTTATTTTGAGCGACGATAATACAGTAGGCAACTTATCTGATGGTCTTTGGCGAGTATGTAAATCTTCAGATTCCCCGGTGAGTGCTGAAATGTGCATTTTATTCACCGGCACTCACACTCTTCAACCTAGGTTCTAAACTAGGTACAGCAACGCTGCTTAACGGCAAAAATAGATGACATACTTACACAAATATCCATCGGTGGCTTTATTTATTTCGTGGCACCTAATACAAATTGCTGAGGGCCCCAAATTGCGCAGTTATGAGACG
Organism: Polia nebulosa; assembly: GCA_951329385.1. Taxonomy (NCBI): domain Eukaryota; kingdom Metazoa; phylum Arthropoda; class Insecta; order Lepidoptera; family Noctuidae; genus Polia; species Polia nebulosa. The sequence continues at coordinate 12,510,190 of OX589599.1, read as the reverse complement.
TCCCCATTTATTGGACGGAATAATAAAATTAGGCACAGTTCCAATTTCAAGGTAGCGTTATGTAGAGCCTGGAGGAAGGTATTCAACAGAAAGGACCTTTATAGGGTTCCGTACCTACCCGAAAGATAACCTCTGCTATCCATCCGTCCGTCATAGATATATGAACATCAATAGGCATCATGACATGAACCGTAATAGGTAGACAGTTGAAATTTTCGCAGTGTGTATTTCTATTACCTCTATATTAACAAATAATAAAAATCACACGGAACCCTTCGTGTGCGAGTAAAACTCTCACTTGACCAGTTTTTAGGGTTCTGAAAGTCCGAATGAAAAAACGGAACCCTTATTTATAGGATCACTCGTCTGTCTGTCTGTCCGTCTGTCACAGCCAATTTGCTCCGAATCTACAGGACCGATAGAGTTGAAATTTGGTACACACTTGAATATCTGTAACCCAAACACGAACGTGTACCCTAAATAAAGTTATTTGGAATGTTTTAATTTTCCGATTTTCACCCCAATAGGGCACTCTCTACTAACCCTACCTACCTATTGGAGTGCAAATCGGAAGATTAAAAAACAAAGTTTTTCACACTGTGTCGTGCGACATATCAAATGAAAGGGCACATTATGAGGGTCTCGAATGTATTATATTATTATTATTATCACCGAAACCACTGGGCCTAAATTTTTGAAAAAAAAAACTAAAAATAGTTCTTTACTTATAGATTACATGAAATTCTATGAGAAGATAGTTTAAAAAAAAAACTGAAAAAAAAAATGATTTGTTCGGAACCCTTTGCGCGCGAGTCCGACTCGCTCTTGGCTGGTGTTTTTTTCTGGTTGCAATCTAACTATACACATCCTAGTATTTCGTCTGTAGATGCGATTTTATTAGTCACGAATCTATCTTACAACACATGAACTGCGTCTTTGTCTGATGTCTAGCGTTAGTGTCACGCAATATATTCAACGACGTAATAACATGTGGTTTATTTATAAGCGTAAATTTTGAAAGATCTCGTGTTATGTACAGATGAGTTCAAGATCACGGCGGCGCCAAGATTGACTCGTTTGGTCACAATAGATAAACATGCGTCCGGTTTTCAACGTCCAAACCTTACCTTATTGAGCAGTTGTAAGACGATTATTTGTCACTGTCAATTTTTCAACTGCAACTCGCTGATGATGATGTAGTCAAGTAGGCATTTCTCATGATCGTAGTGAGTTGCAGTTGCAAAATTGTAAATTACCTCAACTGAGTAGGTAACCTACTTAGATATGAATTCTGAATTCCCATAAACTACCAGCCAACTTTGCGATCGCACTCAGAATAGTTCGGAAATTGCCTATCATTCATCAAAATAATCACGGAATTCATGATGATTCAACACATTTGTGGAGGTATGCGGAACAGGGTGTAAAGTTCCACAACCTCCATTGAAAAGGGAGGATCCTCCGACCAGACGGGTGTTGTGTCTGGTCCGGGCAACTGCCCAATGGTTGATTTCGGACTGTTGTATATGTTCAAATCGCGCGGAGAACTCTGCTTGCGCGATGTAGAATTCTTGCTATTTTTTAGTTCGTGTGCGGCGTCATAAATGTCGCTACATCACTCCCCTCCGGAGATCGGAGATCGATGGTTCTTGATGAGTCGTCCATACATCTTGTGATGCTTGCCGGGCCAGTGGAAGGTTGGTTCCAGTGAGTCGGAACCGGAAGAGCCGCATAGTTCACGGTGAGTCGGAACTGTCTGCGGTGATGCCCCAGTGAGTCGGGGTGTTGCTATCCCAGTGAGTCGGGATGATGCCCCAGTGAGTCGGGGTGATGATGTCCCAGTGAGCCGGGATGATGCCCCAGTGAGTCGGGGTGATGATGTCCCAGTGAGTCGGGATGATGCTGCAGGCTCCAGTGGGTCGGAGCGGTGCTGTGCGACGTAGTGGCTTGACTGCTGGCGTCGGCCAGGAGAGGTTCTTCGACCGGCCGAAGGTGCTGTTCGCTGCGCCAAGATCGCTGATGAGGTTGATGGTGATGAAAGAGGCTGAGGATGCTGACCAGGAATGCGCATCCGCTGCATGCTGGTGGTCAGGATACCCGTAGAAGCCGTTGGTACTGGCTGGCTGTATGACTCGTTGCTCAAGAGCTTGAAGGAAGCGATGATGATGACGTCACGCTGAAGTAGCTGCACGAAGGCTGCGCTGACGTTCATGCTCGAGGGTCACCAGTGTGGAGGTATGCGGAACAGGGTGTAAAGTTCCACAACCTCCATTGAAAAGGGAGGATCCTCCGACCAGACGGGTGTTGTGTCTGGTCCGGGCAACTGCCCAATGGTTGATTTCGGACTGTTGTATATGTTCAAATCGCGCGGAGAACTCTGCTTGCGCGATGTAGAATTCTTGCTATTTTTTAGTTCGTGTGCGGCGTCATAGATGTCGCTACACATTTTTTTTTAGTAATTATCTACAAGAAAACTACTCTTCCACGTCGCTGTAAGTACTGTAGGTACCTACTCAATAATTATATATGCAACCAATGCCTAGCCTTCCTTTTTTATTTTAAAGATAAATTTACTTCAGGTTAGGTAGTTTTAATTTAAATACCAAGATAAAAGGAGTTTTAATTTCAGAAAACTAATATAATTATCTTACAGATTTCAGAAGAATACAACGTCGCAGTATTCATAACAAATCAAATGACAGCCGATCCTGGAGCAACACTGTCTTTTCAAGTGGACCCCAAGAAACCCATAGGTGGCAACATTCTTGCACATGCATCCACCACTAGAATATCCCTGAGGAAGGGGCGAGGAGAAAACCGAATCGCTAAAATATACGACTCTCCTGACTTGCCTGAGAGTGAAGCTACGTTTGCCATTACCAATGGAGGTGTGGCCGATGCTAAAGATTAAAATAAAATTAGATTACACATACTTAGATAAATTTATTTTTATTTCGTACCCACCACGTCAAAAACCACGTACCTACACATCGTAATCTTAGAGAAATCCTTACCAACCGATGTACTCGTATGTACGTTCGGTAGGATCAGCAACAAAAGTCGATGAACATTTTAGGCAAAGCTAAATTCATCATCAAAATTGAGATAAAACTTTAGCCGCTTCAGTATTTCGTGCACTAAGTAGGTAGCTGTAGTTTTGCCTACATTTATTGGGTATATTATTTTGTTCAGTATTTATGATCGCAAAAACTTATGTATAGGTACTCCGTCCGTAAATCAGCGACTTTTGCTGCTGTTCCATAATCGTAATATTACATAAGTAAATAAAGACATGGGGCATTACCAACCTACAAAAAGCTAGATAGAACTTTTCAAGCAGTTTGATGCAGTTGGTGGCAGTTATTTTAGTTCAATTATCGATTTCATACCACCAACTGCATCAGACATTTAGTTTTCTTTTTACAGTCGGGTTTTTTGAAAAATTAAATTTTAAGAGTTCCGTAGTCAAAAAGGAACCTTTATAGTTTCGCCATGTCCGTCTGTCCGTCCGCCTGCAGTTTAGCTCAGAGACTCTCCCTAGATATTAATCACGCCAACAGTGGTAAAAAAAAACATGAAAAAAAAATAACGGGTTGCACTCCGGGAGTGCCGGCAGAAGTGAAAACTTGAACATTAACGTTGTGTATTTTTGAATATTTTGGAATCGTCTTACGAATTTTCGATCAGGTCACGTGTCCTGACGCGAGTTTAACATTTTATACCCACCCCAAGAAAAGAGGCCGAAGACGAAAAAGGTGGTCGGATCAAATATCCAAGCATTTGGCGTCTTTGGTGATACCCATCAGCGCCGCACTCCACCAGGCCACTGATCGTAATAACAGATGGAGAAAGACCGTTGACAATTTGTTACGGAGTCACGATTCTCAGCAGTAAAAGAGCGATTGAGAAAGAGAAGAAGCCTCCTCCTACACGTAAAGTGAGAATGTTTTTTTTTCTCGTCTATCCCATGGTGTGGGGTATCGTTAGGATAGGCCATTCAATAATATTAAGGGACTGTGAAAACCATTTTTAACCGACTTCCAATAAAGAAAATACACTAAAAATTAAAAAATAACGGTAGTGTATTTTTTCGATTCAGGGATCCGTTTGCGTAAATAATTGTTGTTAGAGTCAAGTGTGTGTGTGTTTGTTTTAAGTACCATGTGAGGACATGCACATGAATACATAAGGCACATCCGAGGACCTTTTCAATGCAAGGACGTTTTCGTACGTCCTCTGATTGAGCTGACCAATGGATCGTACTCTACTTTCCATTTTGAGAATTCTATATACCTACTTAATAAGGAAAACTTGATGTCTACCTCGGTGGATCTCGGTTTGGTCACGAAAATTCACGCTCACACACGAACGTGCGTAACCGCTAGGCGGCGCCACTTAAAATTTTAACATTTTTAACACAGCACTTTTAACAATTCAGTCATATTTTTAGTACCTTGCGGGGAACGTCCTCGGCTTGGTAGCTTTTCCAGACAGAGTGTATGTTACAAGACCCCATATTGGTAGGTTTTCCGAACAAGTGTATTCAGGTCCCCGTTTGGATAGATTTTCCATGTGTATTGATTTTAAACAATTTCAATATCATCTGGTTTTATAAAATCATATACTGCCTTAGTGATTGATCTACGCACGTCTTACACAACTGAAATATGAAATTGGGGCATGTTTCTTTTGTAACGGAACTTGCGTGCTAGGAGGGTGAAATTGTGGATGGAAGTTTGCATGAGTATTTTTTTAAGAATGGCATTCTTAAAAGTGTTCTGTACGGCACTGATAAAAAGACAAACTAAGTAGTAAGTGTTTCAGTTTATTGAACCAAAGAGTTGCTATTTATAGCCGTAAATTCTGAAACGGAAGTTGTTATACCTACTCTGTTTGGGTCCGTAATCTTTCGTGCAGAATAGTGCTGCAATGTACTGTGCCAGCATAGCACATTGCTGCTAGACTTTTTACCTCAACGCGATCGTGCCAAGATTTCTAGATTACTTAAACCTCAAACTGACGTTTGGGAGAACCTTTTATCCGAATGGCAATGTAGGTGGGAAAGTTCCATCAAAGGCAGATACCTCCACCAGTTGTTACCATAGGTTCGCGAACGGCTGGAGGTGGATCACTGTGTTGCCCAATTTCTCACAGGTCATGTCAACTTTAAGGGTAAATTATTTTCCTTCAAGCTTGTTGCCTCACCTGATTGCGAATACGAACAATCCGCACATCATATCCTATGGAAGTGTACCTACTCTTTGGCAAACTGTACGCAATATTATGTTGGATAGTATTCAGTAGCCTACGTGGAGTTCAAACAACAACCTGATTATTAAATATCTAAATTTTATATGTACGTAGAAATGAAGAAGGCTAGATGTAATATCCTTTATTAACTCAACAACTTATTTATAATCACTATTCTCTTCGTAATCACTTGTATTCGCTTCCGTTCGCATCCGTAGTCGAAAACAGACTGATTCACTCGCCCGCCGTCCGGCCTATTTATACGGTCATGGAAGTTTCCAGAACATTGTCGAACTATCCTATAGTGGAATATTCTTGGAGTGTAATACGGTCGACGTAACAATATTAAGTAGTATCTGTCACTAAAACCAGTTTTTTATATGTAACTTCTATAGTTAAGGAAAGGTATGGTTTCCATCATCAGCTCAGTTTCATGATGTGATGATTCCTAAATGCAAATACCTGATAAAGTTATGAAAAGTAAACAGAAACAATATTCGTGCTCAATTTTCGAGGTTTTCTCTCAATTTTATCAGGATTCCATGATCAGATCCTAATGTCTTTGACATGGGACCACCCTTGAGATATACCCTATCTATGGAAAAAAGAATCATCAAAATCGTTTCACAAACAACTGAGTGAGGGCCGAACATACGTACAAAAACGCTAAACATGCCCACAATTTTCGAGGTTTTCTCTCAATTTTATCAGGATTCCATTATCAGATCCAAATTTCCTTGACATGGGATCACCCTTGAGGTATACCCTATCTAACAAAAAAATAATCATCAAGATCGGTTCATAAATTACGGAGTGAGGGCTGAACATACACAAAAAAAAAACATATGTACGGTCGAATTGAGAACCTCCTCTTTTTTTTTCGTCGGTTATAAAAATTTTATGTGAGACTATAAAAATGGGATACTTTAGTGAGCGGCGTTAAAGTTATACGAAAAAAAACTTTTCAACAAAAAAATTAGCCGACGAATAAGAAATAAAAAGCAAAAAATAAATAAACCTTTTAAGTCTAGAGCTTTACATAAAACATAAAATTTTATATTAACCAATTTTGAGTCGGCGCCAAACAACAATCCGAATAATTTAAATTTTATATGTACCTACCATAGAGTATTATATACCCACCTACGTAGAGATGAAGACAGCTCTACGTAGGTAATTAGTCATTTTATTTTATTGTGGCACCGACTCAAAATTAGTTTATACAGGGTGTAAGGTAAACGCTCTCGAAAACGGAGACAGGTGATAAGGCTAGTGGTTCTTGATACGATATCATCAAAAAATATGAAAAAAAAATTATTGTTTATATTCTATTTTATTTTTTAGCATTTTGCGTAGGGCAAGAAATGAAACCGTTATTTACAGTTGTAGACACTCTTTTTCTTTACAAGTTTATCATGCAATGTAATTAATATTCGTAAAATATCAGCTGACGCCCGCTCATTCCTCGAGTTCAAAGTGCGCGTGCTCTCGCCGACAGCCCTGCGGCCAGCCGCACGGCTGTAAAAATGTAGTAGCAGCAGTGAGGTTTGGTGAAAACTTAGGTGTTTTAGATTGTGTTGAGGATTTTACAACGAAAAACGATGCGTTAGTTTTTAACGAGAAAAAGATGTATTCGCCATCTTACATTACTACCATCACGGAAAAAAGGGTGTGGGAACAATATTTCAAATGAGAACCAATCACGGTCGAGAGATTGGAATGACGTAGTGTACCGTGTCGCTTTGTGCCTCGAGATGTCGCCAGTAGTCCTTGATGTTCGCTAACATGCCCCTGGCCTTGGAAGCAGTGGCTTTCAGTGGTCTTCAGTCACTGCATCAGTGTCGATCACGTCCTATAGTAGAGGACAAATCTTGGTAAATGCGCGCCTCACCACGCCCGATGACGTCTGTATATCAGCCATCCGGGATATACCATCCTTTCCTGGGATAGTGCAAAGGACACGTCACAAATGCCACTTCAAAGGTGGGAGGTTATTGTCCTTTATAACCACTAAGTAGTTTGGTCTGAGCTCGTCCTTATTCGCCGTCCGGCGTCCACCTTGTCCGCACCTGCAGCTCGGAGATGTATTCCTTCGCCCACCGGTTTCAGAAGTGTTGGCGAAGTTGTTCTACCCTCTGGTATCTCTGAAGACGACTAGCAGGAACATCACGTAGGTCATCGCCGGCTGGCGCAGTCAGTGGTCGGCCAACAAGGAAGTGACCGGGAGTGAGCGGGGAAAAGTCATGGGGATCGGTGGAGAGAGGAGACAGAGGTCTGGAGTTTAGTACTGCTTCTACTTGAGCCAATACTGTGCTGTACTCTTCGAACGTGAGGTGCGCGTTACCTATCACACGACGAAGATGGTATTTACTTGACTTTACTCCTGCCTCCCACAAACCACTAAAATGCGGAGAATAAGGGGGAATAAAGTGGAATTTAATATTTTGACTAGATGCGAATTCTAAAATATCTACAATTATTTAAAATTTTTGAAAAATCATTCATTACACCTACGAAATTACGACCATTATCAGAGTAGATATCTGCAGGCTTACCATGGCGTGTCATAAATCTTTTTAATGTACATAAATACGCTTCACTGGAGAGGTCACTGACTAACTCCAGGTGTATAGCACGTGTCACGAAACAAACAAATGTAGCCTTCGATAAGCCTAGCACCCCTACCTTTGCGGTTCAGAATGAGCACAGGCCCAGCGTAATCCACCCCACATCGAAGGAATGGAAGACTAGGTGTAACTCGCTCCCTAGGTAAGTTAACCATCATAGGACTAAGCGTCTTACCTTTAATGCGAGTACAGGTAACACATCTATGCACTACCTGGCGAGCTAAATTTCTACCTCCGACAGGCCACCACGATTCGCGTAAATAAAAAAAGTAATCCCTGCGCAGCAGCGTGGAGAAGCTGAATGTGTTCATGACGAAATAATAAAGTGGTAAAATAATGTTTACTGGATGCGGCCAGCCGCACGGCTGTCGGCAAGAGCACGCGCACTTTGAACTCGAAGAATGGGCGGGCGTCAGCTGATTTTTTACGAATATAAATCACATTGCATGATAAACTTGTAAAGAAAAAAAGTGTCTATAACTGCAAATAACGGTTTTATTTAACTGTTCTTACAACATAGTGTACCTACGCAAAATGCTAAAAAATAAAATAGATAGAGAGAATATAAAAAATAGTTTTTTTTTCTATTTTTTTATGGTATTGTATCAAGAACCACTTATCATCTGTCTCCGTTTTTGAGAGCGTTTACCTTACACCCTGTATAAACTAATTTTGAGTCGGTGCCAAAATATAATAAAATAACTAATTACCTACGTAGAGCCGTCTTTATTTCTACCTATGTACATATAAAATTTAGATAATTATTCAGATTGATGTTTGGCACCGACTCAAAATTAGTTTATATTATATAAAATTTGATATTTTATGTAAAGCTCAATACTCAAGACTTAACTGAAGATTATATTATTATTAAGATTTTATTGTTAGCTTATTTTGAAGATTTGTCCAGCCATCCTGACACACATGACTCACATGCCAACGACCCCACGTCCACGCAACGCCGAAATAAAGCGAAAGATCACTGGTATCTGTTTGCAGTTAGGTTGTATATAATCTACGTTCTGGCTTCGGAAGCGTTCCCCTTACACCCTGTATAAAATTTGATATTTTATGTAAAGCTCAATACTCACAACTTTTGCTTTTTATTTCTTTTTCGTCGGTTAATATTTTTTTTTAAAGATTTTTTATTTTATGATTTTCTGGGGCTCCCGACATCTTTTAATATTCTGAATATTCAGATGATAATTTCTAATCTTTCATCATTCCTCTTGCCACTGAGCTGATGATGTAACCATCCTTCCTCGAGGTTCCCAGGATATTGACCAATTTAGGTTACCTCCAATATTGTAAAGACGTCTTTCCTTCAAAGCATATTAAAAGTGGTTTCTGTCACTAAAACCACAGTTTTTATATCTAACTTCTAATTGCTTAAGAAAGGTTTTTTGTATGGTTTCCATCATCAGCTCAGCTTCACGATGTTAGGATTCCTAAACGCAAATACCTAATTAAGTTATGGAAAGTAAACAGAAACACTATTCGTGCCCACAATTTTCGAGGGTTTCTCTCAATTTTATCAGGATTTCATCATCAGATCCAGTCTTCCTCCATATCGCCACGGTTGGCGCAGTGGTTGAGCGTTCGGCTGCTGCACTGCGTGTCGCGGGTTCGATTCCCGCACGGAACAAATATTTGATGACCTGCAGATAGTTGTTCCGGGTCTGGGTTTCTTGTGTATGTGAGTATATATGTTTGTGAGCGCACCCACGATACAGGAGTAATTCCTAGTGTGGGACAACGTTTTTAAAAGAAAAAAATATGGGACCACCCTTAAAGTATACCCTATCTAAAAAAAAAAAAGAATCTGATCAATCCGGCAAGTATTTGCTCCATTAGCTAACCTTTCAAACGTCGCAGGAGCATTGCACAATCCGAATGGTATAACTTTAAACTGCCATAGCCCCTTTCCTGTTATTTTCAACAGGAAAGGGGCTATGGCAGTTTTCTCCTTATCGTTAGGGTCTATTTCCACTTGCCAGTAGCCCGCTTTTCAGGCCTAACGTGGTAAACCAACTCATTCCAGTCAGTGTATCGAATATGTCGTCGATCCTAGGCAGTGGGTAGCTACCCTTTTTCGTGACGTCGTTCAATCGTCGATAGTCCATACAAAAGCGTGTGTTGCCGTCCTTTTTATTCACCAAGAACACAGGAGAACACCATGGACTAGATGAAGGCTCTATAACACCGTCTTTCACCTTGCCCTCAATCATCGTTTCCACTTCCTTTTCACGTGCAACCGGCAGTCTTCTTGGTCGTTGACGGATTGGTAACTCGTTGCCAGTATTAATTTTGTGCTAAATCAGTCCTGTTCTTCCTATGTCAGCATCATTTGTAGAGAAAATGTCGGCATACTGAAGCAACATCTTCTTAGCCTTATCCATTTCTACTTCAGTTAAATCGCAGTTTTTAAAAAGTGTTGACACGTCAAATTTCAAGCGGACACTTTTCCTGATGGTAGGTACACCTTCCGTGAAGATTTCCTCTGTACCACACTTCAATACTCCTTGATCAACGTCGATCTCACAACGATGTTTCCGCATGAAGTCTAATCCCAGGATGCAATCGTCCACTATGTCGGCCACGATGATATTATGCCGATAGATATTGTTATCTAATTTTAACTCCACCTCCTTCCTGCCTCGGACGATTATGTGCTGACCGGTAGCTGTCAGTAATTGTATACGGTCGTGGTTGTTGAAGAAGTCGCCATGGAACCGACTTGCTAGGTGAGAATTAACGACTGTGTGAGAAGCTCCAGTATCCAACGTCAGTTTGCATGGTTTTCCGTTGACTTCGCCTTTGATGATCAGGCTGTTTCCATCATGGGCCCGTGAGATCGAAATCCTCGGGGCTCTTCAAGCACCCACCCCCCAGTCCTGGCGTTTACTCGTTTCCTTGCTGTTGCTGGGCAGTCGTATCAGTCGCCCTTTCTTGCTGGGATTGATCTTTACCGTAAATAAACGTATTTTCTTTCTTTTTTCTTTCTTTCTATCTTATCTCAGTGTGCTTCGCTTTGGACAGCTTCACCGAAGATGACCCCTTTCTCCGCAAGTGTTACACCTAGGGCTATACCCTTGCGGACGATCGCGTACAGGTGATACCACAACCTCCCTGATATGTTGTGTTCGATGGTCTTACCTCACTGCCTCTACTTCCAAGGCATGGGCCAAGGCGTCCTTCAGTGTCTCATGATGCCCAAGTCTTACAGTGCCTCTAAATTCCAAGTCACGTATTCCGTCGAACGCCTGTAGCAGATTGCCATTGATGAGTGCAGGGGCGGACTGGTATGCTTTACGAACCAACTTTTCAACTTCCAAGGCTCACTGCTGTAGGTTCTTGGCACTACGTTGAACGCGATCCCTTAACTTAGCGCGAAATACTGCTCCAAGTGCGCGTCACCGTATCTGGACTCTAACGCTTCCAGCAGCTGTTCGTAGGTCACATCCTTACCAAGAGCCTCACGTATGGTTAGGGCCTGGTCTCGGAGTCCTAAGGTGAGCGCGGTCATAGCTTGCTCTTTGGTTCACCTATTCGCCTTCATAAACGGCTTTAAATTGAACTTTGTAGGCCAATCATGAAGATGTTCCGTCGAATGGCGGCACCTTAAATCCATGTGCCGAAGGTGCAGCAACCACTGAAGGCACAACCGCGTCTCCAGCCCCAAGTTCACCTAAAACCTTCTTCACCCCTGCAATCTGAACTTCAGCTTCTGAGATACGATTCTTATGCTGGTGAACCTGCTCCTTCATCACCTGGAACTCCTTGCCAAGTGTTGAGTGAAGGTTTTTTATGAGGAGCATCTTCTCTTCTTGGCGTCGAAGCGAACGATAAAGAGGAGCGGGCGCTCCTCTTTATCGTGTTGAAGCTTCTCTTCCATCCGACGGGCTTGTTCTTCTTGGCGGCGGGCCTGCTTATCCTTATCTTGTTGAAGCTTCTCTTCCAACCGACGGGCATGCTCTTCCTGGCGGCGGGCCTGCTCCTCTTTATCTTGTTAAAGCTTCTCTGCCAACCGACGGGCCTGCTCTTCTTGGCGGCGGGCCTGCTCCTCTTGATGGCGGGCCTGCTTCTCTTGACGGCGAGTCTGTTCCTGCAACAGCACCATTGGTGCAGACAAGTCTGGCACCACTGGTGCTGAAGAAACTCCACATGGGCCAGCGACTGGCTCTGTCGCAGGCTGAGCACAACCTGTATCGGGGAATCTCCAAACCGCCTCTGATTCATGTCTTGCTGCCGTTGACTCCTTGTACGAATACCGTCCGTGTCATCCTTTGGTTTAAACTGGCATAATTTATCCCTCACTTCTGACACCAATTTGTTACGAGCTGGGTATAGGATAAATTATTTTACACCTATTAATTAACCAAATATCCTTTATTAACTCAACTGATTCATACAAACACTAAATCTCTAATAATCACTATTCTCTTCGTAATCGCTTGTATTCGCATCTGTTCGCATCCGTAGTCGAAAACCGACTGACTCACTCGCTTTTTTTTTTTGTGATTGACTACTCGCAGTTCAACCCTATTGGTTGTCGACTGCTTAACCGGACTTGCCTGCGAAGGCTCTAATTTATTAAAGCCTCCAGCCGGGACTTATAATTTTTCTTACATACTAAGTGACTGCGCTAAGGGCACTGCGGGGTACGGGGCTCGGCTTAGGGCGTCACTGGGGGGACAGCAAGGGAAGGCTGGATCTGATTTTCATTATTTGGGGGATATGCTTGCTCAGCGGCACTTGCTGGCGAGAGACGGGGAGGGCATTGATCAGGTCTTCGCGGGCCTCTTCGGCGGGGGCGGAAGGACGGCTGTGTGCGTTTGCGGACTGTGGTGCTCGTTTCCCTACGGCTCTCCTGGAGCAGGGTGGTAGGGTCGTCAGGAATGAGGAGGGTATGTCTGGGTCGGCGCACCTTGGAGATGCGGGAGGGTTCGTATCGGGCGGCCGATGCGACTAAGGGGTTTGGATGATTCGCAGCGGTATCTAGAAATCGTTTCAAGTACTGCTGGATGGTGGGGAGTTTGAAATCTACATGCAGCTCTTCGTTACGGACAAAGTAGGGGGCACCCGCCGCTCTGCGAAGAAAGCGGCTCTGAAGAGTCTGCATTTTATAAATGAACCGGGGCTTGGCGTGTGCGAAGATAGGGCCAGCGTAGGTCATGATGGGACGAATGACCGCGGTGAAAGTACGCAGTTTGCACTTGTATGACAAGGTGCTGCGTTTATTGATCATGGAATGAAGCCTACCTTGAGCGAAAGCGGCCCGCGCGCGGGCCTGCTTTATGTGCTCGGCGAAGGTGAGGTGTTGATCAAAGACTACACCCAGGTATTTAGCCTTCTTCTCCCACGGAATAGGCTTATTATACATGGTGATCGGAGGGGTGACTCACTCGCCGGCTGCCCGGCCTATTTATACAGTCATAGAAGTTTCCAGAACATTGTCGAACTATCGCATAGTGGAATATTCTAGAAACATCTATGAACTTCTACACAATACCAGAATGTAATGTTCTCGAACTTAGTGGAAACTTCTGGAAAATTCGACCACATTCTCGAACATTCCAGTGTAATACGGTCGACGTAACATTATTTTCATTTGTTCTATTGTCTATGTTGTTACTCAAGATTTTTTAGGAGATTTACTCACGTTCAAGGTGTATTTTATGTTGTAAAACTAAATAAAAGTAGTAGAAGCTGCCGATTTTGTTTTTTTTCTCATCTCATTTTCTGTACTTTTAATCTTAACAAGTTTATTGTGATATTGCAACTAAGACTGGTTAAAGCAATGACTATTAATTATATTATATTTGTAAAAAATAAAGAGTTCAAAACCTGGCACTCCGGGAGTAGGTACAGTCAGAAGTGAAAAAAAAAATCCTTTAATTCAGATAACAAGATCCATATAGTGCAATTAGACTCGGTATTAAAAAATTATAAATTAACACAAAACCAAATAAATTAATAAAGTAGCATCATCAATTAAAAAAAAACATTAAAAACAGGATTCCAAATAAGATAAAATTTAAAATTCATTAAAACATTCAAATTTAAAATAGGTTAAAAAATAAAAATTAAATCATTCAAATTATATAAAATAAAAATACATTCAAATTAAAATAAAATAGCACAAAAATAAAACATTCAAATTACCCGCTTAATAAAAGTCACCCATGTCGGAGAAGAGTCATTTCAATAAGCTTTAGTGAATCTTAAACGCTTAAGATTCATAGTACCCCATTCGATCCACTATGACTCAAACCCTTTTCTTTTTTTTCTTTTTTTTTTTTGGGGGGGTGGGAAATCATCCTATGACTTCTTCCGCTCTAGGGTGGAGCGGAAGGGTGTGTCAGACTCTTACTGACTAAAACCCACCCCTGTTCCTCCCTGCCTCGAGTGCCCGGGGGCGAGGTAACTCTTTCGAATTTATCCTCCACCCCCGGGCAGGCATGACTCAAACCCTGATAACCTGATTCAATGTGACCCATTCATGGGTCACAAATGTTTGTGTATTAGAACACGATCATTTGTTCTGTGTCTGGGTGTAATTTATCTATAATATTTATGCATTTAGAAATATTATATAAGTATGTTTATCAGTTGTCTAGTACCCATAACACAAGCTCTGCTTAGCTTGGGACTAGATGGCGTTGTGTGATAGTTGTGGAATATTATTATTATTCCATTTATTTTATAATATATACATACAATTTACATTTTTAAATATTAAAATATCAAAACATTTAAAAATATAAAAAATAGTATCCCACCGGTATCAGGATAGGGTCCAAGCTACCGGTGGTCAGGGCTCCTGAGAGAGGAACCTCCTAACTATGCGCGCCGTGTCCAGGAGTACTGCCTTCTGGATCAAGCCCTTGATCCAGCTGCCCAACGAGAGCCTCCTTAGGTGTTCGTCGAGGCTCTTGGCTATTAAGCCATTAGCCGTCACGATTATCGGCACAATGACTGCTGTATCCACCTCCCACATGTCGACAACCTCGCGAGCCAGATCAAGATACTTTGTTTTTTTATCTTTCTCAGCCTTCACGAGGTTCTCGTCATGAGGGACAGCTATATCAACAATCATTGTGCGACGCTCTTGTCGATCTATCACCACTATGTCAGGCTTATTGGCAACAATAGTCCTATCAGTGATGATAGATCGATCCCAATACAACGTGATATTGCCATTTTCGAGAACTGGGTCGGGCTCATACTTATAGTACGGTACTTCAGATTCCACAAGATTGTATTTAAGAGCAAGTTGCTGGTGGATAATCCTGGCTACAAGGTTGTGTCTATGCAAATAGTCTCCGTTAGCTAGACGAGAACAACCAGAAATAATGTGTCGGATTGATTCCCCGGGCCGGTGGCATGCCCGACAGATGTCAACCGTACCGTCCTTCACAATATATTTCCGGTAGTTATTCGTCATCATAACTTCGTCCATAATCGCACAGACAAAACCTTCGGTTTCCCCGAATAGGTCACCAAAGCGCAGCCAGGATACGGACGCCAAGAGATCTACATCGGGTCCATGTAGGACCCGGTAAAAGCGTCCGTGAAGCTCCTTGCTCTGCCATACTTCCCTGCGATCATTAGTATCCAGTACTTTAAGTTTGCGCCAGTTCTCGTTTGCCAAGGACAGCGGGGTGAGGCCCTTGTCCACAGCGGCCACATCTCGATGCATACCCACATCGGTTTCTAGGAAATATTCCCTAAGGCTGCATACCTCACGGTTGTGTACGGTCTTTGCATTTAAGAAGCCACGACCCCCTCATTTCCGCGGGATATACAGCCTCATCACCGATGATCGTGGGTGATGCATCCGATTTGCGGTCAGCAGTGTGCGGACCCTCCTATCCAGGGCGTCAAGTTCCGTCTGAGTCCATTTGAGTATGCCGAAGGAGTACATCAATACCGGCATGACCCAAACGTTGAAGGCGCGCACCTTGTTCCCGCCTGATAGAAGACTATTTAGTACTTTATTCAGGCGGCCAAAGAAGCGCTCCCTCAACGACTGTTTCACGTCAGCAGCATTGATGCCTAACGCTTCCGACATACCCAAATACTTGTAGGTTTCGGTTGAGCAGAGGGATCTAAGGTGTATGGAATCCGAGAGTTGAGTGCCCACGGATTCCATAATCTCGCCTCGCTTTACATGCATGACTGCACATTTGTCCACACCAAATTCCATCCTGATGGCGCTACTGAAGGTTTCTGTTACCTTCAGTAGCTTCATCAGTTGCAAGTTGTTGGGAATTGATATTGATTGATCATCCATGTAAAGGAGGTGTGATATGACCTGACCACCTCTTCTCAACCGGTAGCCTTGTCCCGAACCCTCCAGTAGTGTACTGAGAGGGTTGAGGGCCAGACAAAACCACAGTGGACTCAGACTGTCGCCCTGGAATATGCCACGCTCGATCCTTATTATTATTATTAACCCAAAATAGCTTAAAAAATTATCCATTGAGCCCAAAGAGCAACACGAGCTACCGGCGGTTGGTTCGCCGGTGGCCCGTGTTGCTCTATGATTGAGCCCCATGTCTCCATAAAAAACGATCAATTTTATATTTAGATGACTAAGAATTAATACTTACAAGATTAAATCAAATTAGTAGGTAAACCAAATAAATACCTAGTAAGTACCTACTCATTGATAAAAAACATTGTACCTATGTACAATCTTCAATACTATAACACACTTTAGTGCGTTGTTTATTGATTGATTTCATATTATCAGATAAAAGGTTGTTAGACGCACGCATTTCGTATCGTACGTACTTATCCAACTATAAAACAAGCTGCATTTTACTGATTACGCGTTTGTGTTACAAATTATAGTATGCCTCATGCTTCCGGGTTGTAACAGTGAATCCATTCCTAGTTATGTCAAGTCCTGAAAAGTTCGCGCTAACCAATCACGTATGGTGTGGTAGGTACCTATGTTCAGCAGTAGACTGCGATTGGCCCCCTGCCTATCGGAATAGCAGGATTGACTGACCAAGCAGGATGCAATTATTCTTATCAAGAGTTAAAATTTAATATTCCACCAAAAAATATATAACTAAGATAAAAAGTAACTGAAGAAATGTCATCGACCTATAAATCGGAAGATCGAGATAACTTCTGTAACCCGTGCCCGTCTTCGCTCTCCCACTATTGCAGTCAAGCAAAACCAAAGTCCAAACGCTAACGAAATCGTTTTGTTTTCGTCATTCTCAGTGGCGTGATTCAAACGAACCAATTATGTTCCTTGCTACGATTAGATAAACAGTAAATATGTACCATACTTTCATGATTTACGCTACACGTTGTTTATTATTACTTTTGTATGTGTGAACGACGTGGACGTATTAACTAAATATAAGTACCTCCATTGAGAAACGAGACCAAACATTACTCAATAGTTGTCTTGTATCTACGAGCAATCTACTGGTACCTACCTACTCATGATACATTTTCCAAACCAGTACATAAACCACGCCTTATAGGTACATGTACCTACTAAAATTATATTTTGAATGCAGACTAGAATGTAAATAAATGCTTAAATTAGATGAGTGGGTAAATCAGGTGGCTGCAGGAGGTCGGTACATATCTACCCTATAAAGAAACCTATTTCTTGGCTGGTGCAGTTGACCATCATCAGCCCAGCGTCTTTTTGAACCATAGTTCATCATAGAACCCAAACATATTTGGGTCGGTTTCCAGTCTAACCGGATGCAGTTGAATATCAATATTTCTAAGGAGTGATTGTCTAGTAGATCTTCGTATTGGTAGACCTCCAAAACCCAGTTACGGATAATACCATGTACGCTAAGTAGGAAAGGTTATTAAACTTCTTGGTTCTGTTCTGACTGAAGTAGGCAGAAACCCTAAAGTTTGACTGCTTATGGGCATTACGTACTTTAAATCGATCTGCCAACCAACCTACCATTCTTTTCTTTCTAAGCAAAAGGTGGATCCGTAATAAATAATCACAACGTTCATTTCTTTCCTTGTTGACTATTTTTTAGAACTATTTCAGCGAGCCACTTATAAGCATTTTTGTTCAGTCTATTTATTTTTTATTCTCCAAAACATAAATAGGTTTCATTTACATATATTTAAAATATCTTTGGTTTCATTAGTAAAGAAAATTATCATGTCCCTTATTATTATTATACTCTTTGATTATCATGTTTGCTTTTCCAGTGATGTCAATCAGAATGAGATCTGAATACGAAAAACAGCATTTTGACACTTGACGTCTGAGGCGGAATCAAAACTTGACAGTGACAGATTATTTTTTATCAGTTCAGTCAGTTGTTTCGTGAATTGTTCGAGGGCGGAGGTGCCGAGGTTTTAGTGACAGTTTCGGTCAATTACCAAAAATTATTATTGTAAAAGGTGTTACAACCCGTTTGTGGTTTCAATAAAATCAGACATTTTAAAGATGGGTGAAAACAACGAAAATAAAAGAGAAGTTAATGTGTGGTGCGATGGGTGGTGAGTAATATCGAGTTTTTATTTTTACTTCATGTCGTTGTTGTTCGTGCTTCTTGCTTGGTAATTGGAAACAGTATAATATACTGTTAGTTCCGTGGTTAACGTTTAGTCGCATTAGTGTTTCTCGCCAGTAATTCTCGATATACTTTCATAAATTCACGTGAACGAGCTGTAGCACATAAGTGCGGAATAATTAGGTACGAACGAAGCATCCGGCGCGAACGATTTCAGTTCGCAATCGTTGTGTACACATGCTTTTCTCTAAATAATTTTTCCTTAGGATCACAGTGTGGTATTGATTTCTGTTTCCAGTTATGATATGGTGCATTTCGGTCATGCAAATTCGTTAAGGCAAGCAAAAGCATTGGGCGATGTGTTGATTGTGGGAGTACACACAGATGAAGAAATCTCGAAGCACAAGGGTCCCCCTGTGTTCACACAGGAGGAACGGTACAAAATGGTGCGTGCCATCAAGTGGGTAGACCAGGTGGTGGAAGGTGCGCCCTATGTCACCACACTGGAGACTCTGGACAAGTACCAGTGTGATTTTTGTGTGCATGGAGGTAATTCATTTTGCTGTTTTACTGAGAACCTGCTCGGGTTCGAACCTGATAGGGTAATTGCTAGTTATTACAATCATGAGATAAAATAATTGATAAGTGTAAAATAATATATAAATCTGATAGTTTTATGTAGGTACAATCAGAATAAATAAAAACTACAATATATTGTAAAAAAAAATACAATACTAGCTGACCCGGAAAGTATTGTTCTTCGATAAAAAAATGGTTGGTGGGGTACGAGGGTCAAAAATACTTTACAACCGATTCTCATACCTACCAAACATACAAACAAAAAAAAACATTAAAATCGGTCGAGCTGTTTCGGAGGAGTGCAACCACAAACACCATGACACAAGACTTTTATAAATTAGATATTTACAGTCTTTGATAGGTCTGTACAAACTGACTAGATAAACATATATTTTTTTCTTAGCCAAGGACAAGTATTATGTTTCCCACCTTCAGTATTCATACAAAAAATCCTAAAAATATTATTCTTGTCATGTTTATGTACTTTACCTTGAAACCAGTTTTTGTTTTGTTCTGTTCAAGTATTTTTTTTCTGTTGATTCTCATGAAACTTACTAGGTAATAAAATAATTGAAACATATTCTAATTCTAAAAATCTACTCCTTTGTCAATAATCTCATACTTAATTATTCCAATTATGTGTGAAGAATTGATTAGATAAAAAATAAAAACCTAATTAAAGAGGAACTTAAATATTATCTTACACAATGTGACTAATTCTCATAAATAAACAGAAATGATTCTTTCGTTTTTAGGGTGCCGTACCCAAAGGGTAACCAACGGCACGCTATTACTAAGACTCCGCAGTCCGTCCATTTGTCAGCGACGGACAGGAGACAAAATACGTTAAAAATAGCTCCCCTTTAATTTTGAATTTATTTTCATTATTTGTTGTTATAGCCGCAACAGAAATACATATCCTGTGAAAATTTCAACTGTCTACCTATTACGGATCATGAGATGCAGCCCAAAAAAAACATGTTTATAAAAATGTGTTTTTTTGGGTTTATTATCAGTTTATGGTACGGAACACATCGTTTGCGAGTCCGACTCGCACTTGGCCGGTTTTTGTGAATTAAACTTAATAAATGCTTAATTTTTCCAGATGACATCACAGTGACTGCTGATGGAATTGATACATATCATTTGGTGAAAAAAGCTGGCCGATACAGGTAATTTTATCTCAGTAAAATACCTTCATATAATAAAACTTAATACCTATTCACAATCTTGAAAGAAAATTGGAATTTCACACTTTAGAACACAATAAATTTTATATTGTGTGTTTTGGAATATCATAGCAATAAAATATATAGAATGTTGAAATAAATTACATAATGTAATGGCTATAAGTATTTTACTGAAGCGTATGGCAGAGGTGTATAACATCTTCATATATTATACCTACATTTCACCAAATTGTTTAGGGCCATGTAATAGGGTTTGAGCATCATTCCGTTATAATTATAAAGGATATGATTTTATTTTTGGAAATAGGTTTGTCAACACTTTTACACATCAATATTTTTTTTGTCAGTTTTAGCTAGATGAGGCTGGTGTTTTCTAGCTGACTACCCTGAGAAGAAACACCGAAACTAACTCAGAGGTCAAAGTCTCTTTTTAACTGACGAAAAAAAAAGGAGGAGGTTCTCAATTCGACCGTTTATATATTTTTAAAGTGTCAAATGTCAAATCCATACAATATGTACTGGTCAAATCATACGAGAACTATGTACGTTAATGTCTGGGATGAGCTTATGAGGAAAAAAGCAACACGCAGATTTGAGTGGACCTGTCCAGACATATAATTCTATTACCTGGCCACAAATCCAGACCTGGATTCTTCTACAAAAATCCTATTGGAATTCAAATCCTGTTGGAAAAACCCACTAGCAAACCCAATCTGCTGATCAGACTAGATTACTAGAACATTGAGGCAGTCAGAAATAAAGTGTAAAGAATTGCAATTTATCAACTACAAACATAATGTAATGTATTTAAGAAACACAACATTAAATTAATCCTGTAATTAACACAGTTGAGTCTGTATTACATAAACAGCAACTGAAATATATACTCTTGCAAATACACCTCTAGTAATTTGCATCCTTTGTATCCTCACTTAGATAATTATGTCTATAGGCTACATGGATTATATTATTAGGCACACAGTTTTCCTTAGCTTTATTGAATAAAGGAAAATAATACGGTTCATTGTTGAGAGTTATGGGCAGGTTCGGATTAGTCTAAATTATATTATTAAAAAAAAACTGGCCAAGTGCGCACATTAAGGGTTCAAATATTGGTATTTGTTAGTAAAGTATACGTATATAAACATTTTTATCACCCAAGTTCATAAGTCAAAGGGAAGTTAAAAAATTCTTCGTAACAAAATTTTGTGACAGACGACGAACGGACAGACAGACAAACGGACACGTGAGTGACAACAATAGGGCTCTGTTTGGACCCTTCGGGTACGGAACCCTAAAAATGCACTTATCACTGAACTGATGTTATTCTTATTGTCATGTTTTATTAATAAAATGTTCAGATCGTTGAAATATTGAATTATTATGGTATATATGTATAAATAGGGTATATAAAACTGTTTTTTTTTTGGCTATGCAACACCAATTGACAGCTATCATTATTCTTTTAATGGAATAGACACAAACCGTAAAACTTTATTATATTTACTTATAATAAAAACCGGCCAAGTGCGAGTCGGACTCGCACATGGAGGGTTCCGTACCTCAACTGTCTACGTATTACGGATCATGAGATACAGCCGGTGACAGACTTTCGGGTACGAAACCCTAAAAAGGTCATAAATAGCAGGAAAAAAAAAATCGATACCTAATTCAAATTTTTTTTTTTTTCCGATTTGTTTTGCTCTAGTTTCCAGGGACACACATTATAAGCCTGTACCAACCACCTGCTGGGCAAAAATCTCTCCATGTGCAACTCTCATTGCCCCAAGTTTAAAGTGTATTTGAATGTTTTCAGGGAAGTCCAGAGGACGGCCGGAGTGTCCACCACAGACCTAGTAGGACGCATGCTACTGCTTACCAGAGAACATTTCAAGTAAAGATTTATTATTTTATATTTGTATTGTAATATAAATAACAGCGCTATTTACATTATTTGAGGGTAGTTCTAGTAATATTTATTTTAGATTGGGATTGCTTCCGCAGTCATGATGGTGAAACCAAAGGTCAAGGCTGCAAGGGCGCTCTACTAACAGAAAAAAAGCACTTATTTTGTTAAAAGCGAGTCTTATAAAATCTTAAGATATGCAGCAACACAATGCCTAGGTCCCTGTGAAATATTATTAACATAAAAAGACACGTTTAGATTCAAAATAGGAATGAGAATACCAAAAGATCGATGATTTTGAGGATTAATATTAATGTCGCATCTGGGGTGGCCGAGATGCGAAACATTGGGTCTTCTTCACAATCGGACACAATTTATGCTAGACGTGGGCACTGCATAGAGCAACACGGGCCACCAACGAACCAGAGGGGAGTAGCCATAGACTTATTTCCCGATACAGAATTGTCTGTCATTTTTTGCGGGGGGAAATCTGCGCCACGTACTCTTTCTCAGACTCCCCACACAAAGACAATCGTCTATCACTATGAAACTCACTCATAACAATTAAAACAATATACTAAGAATTTCGCACACATACAGATACATTCTGTGTAACAGTATAATGAAGTGATGCAACTACATTGACAATGTACATCACTGTACAGCCGTGGCTGTAACAAGTGTCGATACGCATTATCGATAAATTCGAGAACTTTCTTGTGGGAATCCAGATAGGTCTTTTATTACAAACATTCTTCCATTATGTCCCTAACTTGGATCTTTAGGAAACCTGCAGTAAATGCTGCTAGTCAGACATGGCTGTATAGACTCTTTGCCTTTGCCATTTTTAGGATTCCGTACCCGAAGGGTCCAAACGGAGCCCTATTTCTGTCACTCACGTGTCCGTCTGTCTGTCTGTCGGTCGTCTGTCACACAGGTTTTGCATCCAAACGGTTGGAGCTAGTCTTAAAATTTTCACAGTATAAGCATCTTGTTGACCCAAAGCCATAAAAATAATCAAAAATACATTTGGTACGGAACCCTAAATGTGCGAAGTCTGACACGTATTTGGCCGGTTTTTATCGATATCTAACTATCTACAAATCGGTAACAACACTATCGCTCGGTGACGGCGACAACTCGGATGCAGACTCGGATCAGTCGCTCGACCGATCCGCATATGGTATGAGGGCGAGCGGCCTGTGTTGGTAAACAAATCCGAAACAACACGACCGTAATTATTGTTTTAGTTTTAAAAATGAGTACATAATAGAAATGTGGTTTAAAATTGCTTACATATGAAAGGTAACGCCATCTTTTTTAGTTTTGACGTGGCAGATCTGGGGGCACGGCAGTGCTCCCGCCAAGTCGAGCGCGTAGCAACACTGCCGTACCATCCTTTTCTGGAACCATTTCGCCGCATTTTCAGGCCCCTATTTGAGAACCTCTGGATGGGACCAGAAGGCTGAAATTTTCGTCATCTAGTAAGCTATAATCACACACTTGAAATCTAAAATTTCAAGTCGGTAGATCATTTAGTTCCGAAGCTAAACGAAAGCAAAGTTTCGCATTTTCGACACTGACTCACTGATCATCAAAATGGAACTAGTACTTCCCATTGACCTAGAGCGCTGAAATTTGGTACAGAGGTAGAGTTTAACGCCCACATAGAGGAAAAACTATCAAAACTAGGATCATGGAAGATCTGGACTACCTGGTGGTCACCATGATCTGATGAGAAACCGTAAGAGCACACCCAACCCGGGCCTGCGGACGGCGAGTAATGGGTAGCTCGCCGTCCGATCAGCACCAGGCCCGAGAGACGACGGAGCGTAGTTTTCCACGCGCGCCTCAGAGTTGTCAGCAATAATGACGGGGCCCGTCATGGCCGATGCCTGCCCGGGAGTTGAGGATAAATTCGAAACAGAGTTACCTCGCCCCCGGGCACTAAGGGCAGGAAGGAACAGGGGTGGGTTTTAGTCAGTAAGAGTCTGACACTCCCTCCCGCTCCACCCAGAGCGGGAGAAGTCATTGGATGATTTCCCACCCCACAAAAAAAAAAGAGCACACCCAAACTATTAGCGTTATCGACCGACTGTCTTTGCAAAATTTATTCTGCGTAGTGGGACTGCGTTTAATATGAATATAAAATGAAATGATGACGATGGAGCTGCTTGTTTATCTCTAAAAAGTAATGAAATCTCTAGACAAAGTTGAGCCAAGTCTAAGGTTCCTTACTGCAATTACTTTATTATTATATTTAATGTTATGTGACTTGGCCGTTGACCTGTACCCACTGACGTGTAAAAAATGTTCAACCGTTGAACATTTTTTACAACTTTGTCTAGAGATTTCATTACTTTTTAGAGATAAACAAGCAGCTCCATCGAGACTTGGCTATATTTTTACAGAATGTTTTTGGTGGGTCTCTTTTTGCAGCAAAAAACTGAACAATTCGGCATTTTTGTAGGACGTCAATTCGGCCGCGCAACTAGATTTAGTCTAGTGAACAGTGCGGCTGCAACTAGTTTTATTGTATGCATAGGACCAAGTGGACTTGTACTTTGACAGATGGGAACGCATGCGTATGGCTACTCCCCTCCGGTTCGCCGGTGGCCCGTATTGCTCTATGGGGCACTGTCGTGGGTACTCGAACGAAAGATAATTTAGATTAAATCAAAATGACTTTTCTCAAAGTAACAGACAAGAACCAAACACGTGCGTTGGTACTGAGCGCTCCATTAAGACCATAGACTAAAAGAGCCACTTTCACCAAACTGTTCATAATCGGACATTAGTAAATCCGACATTAAAATAAACATCGATGTTAATGGTATTTACGTTCCACCAGAAAAACATAACACCACGTTAAGAAACCTGGCGTTAAGTGAATGAGCCATGTGTCCAGTGTTGCCACCTTGCAGAAAACTTTTTCACTAGTTTTGGTCTGAAATTTCACCAGATTTAGCGATATTTTTTACTAAAAAAATCCCCAGAATTCACTAAATAATTTAAAATTAAATCACAAGGTAAGTCAAAAAATAATATTTTAATTGTGGATACAAAGAATAAAAATAAACATGTCAAAACTAAAAATCAACTTCAAATAATGGTAATTCAGTTGGTAATTCTTCTTCATCTTGATCGATTATTATTGTAGATGTAGACGGCTGAGATGGATCATCAGTTTTGTCCGATTTTTTTGATTTAAAAGAGTATTTAGAATTGCTTCCAATAGCAGTAATTACATCAGCCGGGAGCTCGTAACTGTAACAGTTCTTCTTCATTATCTTTAACTGATTTCTTATAAAAAGAATGCTATTTAGAGTGTTTACAGCCATTTTGTTTCTTAATTTATTTTTCACGATATTCATAGCACTAAATGCCCTTTCCACTTCAGCATTTGAGTGAGGAAGTGACAATGCGGATATAGCGAGATCAGATAGCTCTTGAAAGGTATTTGTTCCAGCAGCATTCGTATATTTTCGCACTTCAGCCCAGAAATCAATGATATTATGTATGGCATTCCATTTAACATAATTTATACCATGCCACTGCTGTAACAGTTTGTCTATTGCTTCGTCATCAAATCCGAGTTCCGCAGCAAGGTCTGCTATTTTGTTGTCTTTGCCCTGGCGAAGAGTATTTTCCACACTCAGTTGACACATTTTCTCCAAAATAATGTAGTTAGAAGGAAGTCTTTGCTGAATCTGTTTTCCTAATTTGACTGTAAACTCAATACAACGTTTCCTGACTGCATTAATGACATCATTGGGTAAAGTGGTCTTTTGTACTTGTGATTCAAAAAGATATCCTAAATACGGTACCGGATTCAAGTGGGCTTCTATTTGAATGGACAAATAATCTTTGTCAGTCGTTGCAGCCGTCGGCATCAGTACTCTATTGCAAATAGAGCGAAGCAATGTCATTAACGTGTTCAGGAGGGCAACTGGATTTGAGTCTTCACTTTCAAAACTCTTAACTCCAATTTGAACATCATTCAAGATGCTCCTTAAAAAGCACATATAAAGGCGATTCCTCTCATCGGCATACATCGAATGAAGCAATTCTGCTGTGTAGCAATTATCTTTGTTCAAAGAGAAATGCAATTTGAGTTCTTCCCATTGAGACAATATTCTGGTCACAGTTTCTTCAATGGACAGCCAACAAGTATCACAAGACCGCAATATTTTTAAAGGCTGATCGCCACAATTTATTGTCTCATATATATCTTTGTACTCATCACAGCGTTTGGGTGAATGTGAGAACCAATTATAGGTTTCTCTAATGAGAAACTCTATATTTCGCGGTAACGTTTGTTCTGACGCATGTGACACCGCCAATTGCAATGAGTGGCAAACGCATCTGACTAGAATTAAATTAGGTACGCCATATTCCGTTTTTAAAATATTATGTACGATAGACTCCAGTCATGACAGAGGCATTATCCACTCCAATTCCAATTAAGTTTTTTATTAGAATACCATGTGTCTGTAAACAGTTTACCAAGGCAGTAACAATTCCACGAGCATCCGCGCTCCTCAGTGGTTCTAATGCTAGAAATGCAGATACAACTTTATTTTGTGTGCAACTAAAATATCTAATTACTATGCCCAATAATTTTGATACACTGAGGTCAGTGGATTCATCTAACAGTACACTATACTTTTGTGATCCAATATCATCCAATAGCATCTGTTTGAAGTGAGGGGCTAACACATTCTTTATTACGGCACTGCATTTCGTTCTGTGCATTTTCATGTGCATAACACTCTTTGAATCAGTAATACATTTTTTTAAAGCTTCAGTTAAGTGGTCAATTTGCTGTATGGATGTGTGTTCTACAATGAACAGGGACAATGTTCCTTCAACTTTCAACGTATTTGTATTATTTTTAGAAGCGGGCAGAAATTCAATTTGTCGGTTTTTAGACACTAAGTCAGATTTATGTATATGTTTTTTTGTTACTCTGTGTTTCTTAATGTCGCCAATTCTTGCAAACATATCACAATGACAAAAAGTACAAAAGGCTTTTGTAGGATCGTCTGCTACAGGCCGCAGCACACGCAGTCTTGAACTCTTCTTGGGTTTCCCATTCTTTCCGATATTTTTGAGAATAAAAAGTCTTTTTTTTCAGTGGCACGTCCATGATAATGCGAAATAATAAAAAAAAATACTACACAAAAACACACACAAAAACTTTAGATCTTGACTTGAATGATTTCGATAAGTATTGTCTCCTACTTTCGCGAATGAAAACTAGCAACTAACTAACAACAAGCAATAGTAACTAACAAGCAATAGTATGCAGCACTCACTCATACAAACTTTACATACGTGTTAGGTTTGATTTATTAGTTGGGGAATCCCCAAGCATAACCAAACAAAGACGTCTAAAGCTACGTTCCGAAACAGGAAATTTTTGCTCGGCAAAGTGTATCCTGGATCCAAACCACAACATTCGATAAATATCACTAAAAGTCATCAAAAATTTTTTCAGTTATTTTTTTTTCAGATTATCACTGTCAAAGTCCTAAAATTCACTAAATCTAGTGACAAAATCACTAAAGTGGCAACACTGCCACAGCCAGTGTCTTTGACGCATAGACTATGTTTTTTTTTCTTTTGTTCTTTGTGGAACAGGTTAAGGTCAGAGACCACGCTGCCTAGTCATCAGATAGTTCGTATTTTTTTTCTCATACGAATGCAGATGTAATACATTCTTATGTTTTTGCAACTGCAATGTTAATCAGTTTTTATTTTATGATTAAAATATAACTAAAATAAATAAACAGGTTTTATTTATAGCTATTAGCCGACTTTCATTTGTAAAGATCATAGTTTATAAAAAATCTGATTTAAATCAAATAATATCCGATTATTTTGATTTTTTTTTTGGGTTCCCTGATTGCAGACCTCCAAGCTCAAAGCTATGGATACTTTACCGAATTCTAATACTTCTACCAGCCAACAACGAGGCAGAGGGCGACAGAGCAGAGGCCGCCAGAATTATCAGCGCGGACGCGTCGACCAGATGCGACGTACGAAAGGCCATGAAACAGTCCAAAATTTACAAGAGGACATCAGAAGACAGCTCTTTGTCGGCTCTCATGAGGAGGACACGCTTACCTGTCTAAGTGAACAACAAACCCTGAAGGCAATCACATTGTCTGTCACTACTAGGGGAATCGGATTAGGTCTATGTCATTTAACCTTCATATCTATCTCTTATCACGACACTATCCGTATCCCCAACATCTACGCGATGTACGAGTATAGGGTGTTCCTAGGCCTATTTGAATCAAAACTCGAAGCCATAAAAGCGGACTTGCCAGCTGTTGTCCCACGACTCACTGACCATATCAAACTCCCTGGCGTGAACAGCGAAATGCTGCGAGCAGCAATGTCAATTACAGTTGTGCCAGAACCAATAAGAAGAATTATCAATGCTGTTGGCTATCTCAAAGTATTATCTGTGGCAATGATATTGTCAGATTGGCCGAACGAACTATGGAAAGTTCAGCAAGTTCATAAATGCTACCAATTTGGGAGTCTTAATGCTGAGAGTTTTGTGAGGTTCTGACCTAT
Source organism: Polia nebulosa (assembly GCA_951329385.1). Taxonomy (NCBI): domain Eukaryota; kingdom Metazoa; phylum Arthropoda; class Insecta; order Lepidoptera; family Noctuidae; genus Polia; species Polia nebulosa. The sequence continues at coordinate 12,481,530 of OX589599.1, read as the reverse complement.
GACTGTGACCAAAATTAGCAATGAGGCTATGAGGTCCTGACTGTGACGAAAATTAGTGTTGAAACCATGAGATTCTTACTGTGGCTGTGGCTGTGCCAATAATATACAAAAAAAAACACACAGAATGGCCATTTTATATCTAAATTAATATATAAAGATAATTAACTTTAAACTTTGTATATGTTATAATTTGTGTAATTTCGAAATAATTTATGAAATGGTTTTATGTGATCTCTAATTAAAAATATTTAATTAATAATTTAATTGTATGGATATTGTGACGGATAATCGGATCGGATAATTACATATAATATTGGACTGTTGATTGTAGAGATATATTACAATAAAAACTTTATGTAAAAAAAAAGGGGAAGATAAAGAAAGTAAAATTAGTTTCCGCTGGTCGGTCAATTGTTTGGTGCAAGTCTATGCCACTAGCAGCGGGTGGAGCGGACTTGACACGTCTAGGCAATTGGCAAAACAAACGTAAAATACAAATTTTAGAATTTATTACTGCTGGTTGGTCACTGACCTATTGTTAGTTTGGATCTCATGTACAGCAGGTGAGAGCCCTAGCATGTCTAAGGTCAGGGGCTTTTGATAATTTGCTGCTGGTTGGTCACTGACCTATTGTTAGTCTGGATCTCATGTACAGCAGGTGGGAGCCCTAACATGTCTAAGGTCAGGGGCTTTTGATAATTTACTGCTGGTTGGTCACTGACCTATTGTTAGTCTGGATCTCATGTACAGCAGGTGGGAGCCCTAACATGTCTAAGGTCAGGGGCTTTTGATAATTTGCTGCTGATTCGTCACTGACCCATTGTTAGTCTGGATCTCATGTACAGCAGGTGGGAGCCCTAACATGTCTAAGGTCAGGGGCTTTTGATAATTTACTGCTGGTTGGTCACTGACCTATTGTTAGTCTGGATCTCATGTACAGCAGGTGGGAGCCCTAACATGTCTAAGGTCAGGGGCTTTTGATAATTTACTGCTGGTTGTTCACTAACCTATTGTTAGTTTGGATCTCATGTACAGCAGGTGGGAGCCCTAACATGTCTAATATAACTAACTTTAACTATAATTTTAGTACAGGTAAAAACAGGGTTAGGTGTTTAGTGTAGGTTTTTTTTTATGTACTTCGAGAGCGAAGTACTTGTCAGTCTGGCCGTACATAATTATTATCTATTTATATTCTGTTCTGTCATAGTTTTGGAGAAGCCATTCTGCCGTTCAGGTCGAGTATGTTTAGCTGTTTGTGTAGTTTTTTGCAAAAGATGTTTTGTGTCGGGCTCCTGAAGGCGTATTTTTCCGTTTATTATTGTTTATTTGACGGTGGCATATCAGCATGTGCCCGCAAGATAGAGAGAAGCACAAAGAGCTGCCGAACTGTGAGCTGCGGACCTTACAGTCCGCGTAGAGTTGAATACGCGGTCGAGGGTATGACGCGGTCGAGGCTATGCCGCGGTCGAGGCTATGCCGCGGTCTAGGCCATGACGCGGTCTAGGGTTTGACGCGGTCTAGGGTATGTCGTGGTCTAGGCCATGGCGCGGTCTTGGCTATGACGCGGTCTAGGCTATGACGCGGTCTAGGCTATGACGCGGTCTAGGCTATGACGCGGTCTAGGCTATGACGCGGTCTAGGGTATGACGCGGTCTAGGGTATGACGCGGTCTAGGCTATGACGCGGTCTAGGCTATGACGCGGTCTAGGGTATGACGCGGTCTAGGGTATGACGCGGTCTAGGCTATGACGCGGTCTAGGCTATGACGCGGTCTAGGCTATGACGCGGTCTAGGCTATGACGCGGTCTAGGGTATGACGCGGTCTAGGCCATGACGCGGTCTAGGCCATGACGCGGTCTAGGCCATGACGCGGTCTAGGCCATGACGCGGTCTAGGCCATGACGCGGTCTAGGCCATGACGCGGTCTAGGCCATGACGCGGTCTAGGCTATGACGCGGTCTAGGCTATGACGCGGTCTAGGCTATGACGCGGTCTAGGGTATGACGCGGTCTAGGCTATGACGCGGTCTAGGCTATGACGCGGTCTAGGGTATGACGCGGTCTAGGCTATGACGCGGTCTAGGGTATGACGCTGTCTAGGCCATGACGCGGTCTACGCTATGACGCGGTCTAGGCTATGACGCGGTCTAGGGTATGACGCGGTCTAGGGTATGACGCGGTCTAGGGTATGACGCGGTCTAGGCAATGACGCGGTCCAGGCTATGACGCGGTCGAGGCTATGACGCGGTCTAGGCTATGACGCGGTCTAGGCTATGACGCGGTCGAGGCCATGACGCGGTCTAGGCTATGACGCGGTCTAGGCTTTGACGCGGTCTAGGCTATGACGCGGTCTAGGCTATGACGCGGTCTAGGCTATGACGCGGTCTAGGCTATGACGCGGTCTAGGCAATGACGCGGTCTAGGCCATGACGCGGTCTAGGCTATGACGCGGTCCAGGGTATGACGCGGTCTAGGCTATGACGCGGTCTAGGCCATGACGCGGTCTAGGCCATGACGCGGTCTAGGCTATGACGCGGTCTAGGCTATGACGCGGTCTAGGCTATGACGCGGTCTAGGCTATGACGCGGTCTAGGGTATGACGCGGTCTAGGCTATGACGCGGTCTAGGCTATGACGCGGTCTAGGGTATGACGCGGTCTAGGCTATGACGCGGTCTAGGGTATGACGCTGTCTAGGCCATGACGCGGTCTAGGCTATGACGCGGTCTAGGCTATGACGCTGTCTAGGGTATGACGCGGTCTAGGGTATGACGCGGTCTAGGGTATGACGCGGTCTAGGGTATGACGCGGTCTAGGGTATGACGCTGTCTAGGCCATGACGCGGTCTAAGCTATGACGCGGTCTAGGCTATGACGCGGTCTAGGGTATGACGCGGTCTAGGGTATGACGCGGTCTAGGGTATAACGCGGTCTAGGCAATGACGCGGTCTAGGCCATGACGCGGTCTAGGCCATGACGCGGTCTAGGCCATGACGCGGTCTAGGCCATGACGCGGTCTAGGCTATGACGCGGTCTAGGGTATGACGCGGTCTAGGGTATGACGCGGTCTAGGGTATGACGCGGTCTAGGGTATGACGCGGTCTAGGCAATGACGCGGTCCAGGCTATGACGCGGTCGAGGCTATGACGCGGTCTAGGCTATGACGCGGTCGAGGCCATGACGCGGTCTAGGCTATGACGCGGTCTAGGCTATGACGCGGTCTAGGCTATGACGCGGTCTAGGGTATGACGCGGTCTAGGCTATGACGCGGTCTAGGGTATGACGCGATCTAGGGTATGACGCGGTCTAGGCAATGACGCGGTCTAGGCAATGACGCGGTCTAGGCTATGACGCGGTCCAGGGTATGACGCGGTCTAGGCTATGACGCGGTCTAGGCTATGACGCGGTCTAGGCCATGACGCGGTCTAGGCCATGACGCGGTCTAGGCTATGACGCGGTCTAGGCTATGACGCGGTCTAGGCTATGACGCGGTCTAGGCTATGACGCGGTCTAGGGTATGACGCGGTCTAGGCTATGACGCGGTCTAGGGTATGACGCGGTCTAGGGTATGACGCTGTCTAGGCCATGACGCGGTCTAGGGTATGACGCGGTCTAGGGTATGACGCTGTCTAGGCCATGACGCTGTCTAGGCCATGACGCGGTCTAGGGTATGACGCGGTCTAGGGTATGACGCGGTTTAGGGTATGACGCGGTCTAGGGTATGACGCGGTCTAAGCTATGACGCGGTCTAGGGTATGACGCGGTCTAGGGTATGACGCGGTCTAAGCTATGACGCGGTCTAGGCTATGACGCGGTCTAGGGTATGACGCGGTCTAGGGTATGACGCGGTCTAGGCCATGACGCGGTCTAGGCCATGACGCGGTCTAGGCTATGACGCGGTCTAGGCTATGACGCGGTCTAGGCTATGACGCGGTCTAGGCTATGACGCGGTCTAGGCTATGACGCGGTCGACACAATACGCGCACGACAATACGCGCACAATACGCTGTCGAGAGAATACGCGGTCGAGAGAATACGCGGTCGAGATAATACGCGGTCGAGATAATACGCGGTCGAGATAATACGCGGTCGAGATAATACGCGGTCGAGATAATACGCGGTCGAGAGAATACGCGGTCGAGAGAATACGCGGTCGAGAGAATACGCGGTCGAGATAATAAGCGGTCGAGAGAATACGCGGTCGAGATAATAAGCGGTCGAGAGAATACGCGGTCGAGAGAATACGCGGTCGAGATAATACGCGGTCGAGATAATACGCGGTCGAGATAATACGCGGTCGAGATAATACGCGGTCGAGAGAATACGCGGTCGAGAGAATACGCGGTCGAGATAATACGCGGTCGGGAGAATACGCGGTCGGGAGAATACGCGGTCGGGAGAATACGCGGTCGAGAGAATACGCGGTCGGGAGAATACGCGGTCGAGAGAATACACAGACGAGCGAACACGCCGTCGATCGAATACGCCGTCGATCGATAACGCCGTCGAGCGAATACGCCGTCGAGCGAATACGCCGTCAAGCGAATACGCCGTCGAGCGAATACGCCGTCGAGCGAATACGCCGTCGAGCGAATTCGCCGTCGAGCGAATACGCGGACGACCGAATACGCGGACGAGCGAATACACGGACGAGCTTATACGCGAAAAAAGCACGCGCAAGTTTAGGGCGAAAAATAAACAAGATACTGAGATCAAAGTTGCTTATAATCACTGAGAGCGCAGATACATTGTTACACGGTGACGGTCATTGGCAGAGAGAGAATATTCCAGAAGTCTAACTCTAAAAGACTCTGTGGAGGTATGCGGAACAGGGTGTAAAGTTCCACAACCTCCATTGAAAAGGGAGGATCCTCCGACCAGACGGGTGTTGTGTCTGGTCCGGGCAACTGCCCAATGGTTGATTTCGGACTGTTGTATATGTTCAAATCGCGCGGAGAACTCTGCTTGCGCGATGTAGAATTCTTGCTATTTTTAGTTCGTGTGCGGCGTCATAGATGTCGCTACATCACTCCCCTCCGGAGATCAGAGATCGATGGTTCTTGATGAGTCGTCCATACATCTTGTGATGCTTGCCGGGCCAGTGGAAGGTTGGTTCCAGTGAGTCGGAACCGGAAGAGCCGCATAATTCACGGTGAGTCGGAACTGTCTGCGGTGATGCCCCAGTGAGTCGGGGTGTTGCTATCCCAGTGAGTCGGGATGATGCCCCAGTGAGTCGGGGTGATGATGTCCCAGTGAGTCGGGATGATGCCCCAGTGAGTCGGGGTGATGATGTCCCAGTGAGTCGGGATGATGCCCCAGTGAGTCGGGGTGATGATGTCCCAGTGAGTCGGGATGATGCCCCAGTGAGTCGGGGTGATGATGTCCCAGTGAGTCGGGATGATGCTGCTGGCTCCAGTGGGTCGGAGCGGTGCTGTGCGACGTAGTGGCTTGACTGCTGGCGGCGACCAGGAGAGGTTCTTCGACCGGCCGAAGGTGCTGTTCACTGCACTAAGATCGCTGATGAGGTTGACGGTGATGAAAGAGGCTGAGGATGCTGACCAGGAATGCGCACCCGCTGCATGCTGGTGGTCAGGATACCCGTAGAAGCCGTTGGTACTGGCTGGCTGTATGACTCGTTGCTCAAGAGCTTGAAGGAAGCGATGATGATGACGTCACGCTGAAGTAGCTGCACGAAGGCTGCGCTGACGTTCATGGTCGAGGGTCACCAGTGTGGAGGTATGCGGAACAGGGTGTAAAGTTCCACAACCTCCATTGAAAAGGGAGGATCCTCCGACCAGACGGGTGTTGTGTCTGGTCCGGGCAACTGCCCAATGGTTGATTTCGGACTGTTGTATATGTTCAAATCGCGCGGAGAACTCTGCTTGCGCGATGTAGAATTCTTGCTATTTTTAGTTCGTGTGCGGCGTCATAGATGTCGCTACAACTCTAAAAATGCACATAACAAACATAGGTTAACATTTTAATATTTGAGACTTTAAATGTTTTTCAGCAGCTAAAGGTTTTGTTAAAACATCAGCCAACATTTCATCAGTACAAAGATATTCTAAATTAACCTGTACGCCACTGTACGTTGCTTTCGACTTTCCCATGAAACTACAGACTTTCCAATACAAAATATGTAACCAGTGTAAGATCGACAATCTACCTGATTGCCCCCCCAGTCTGCATCAGTGAAACCCACAATATCCAGTTCACCTTTCTGAAAAATAAGACAATAATCTACTGTTCCTTTCAAATACCTTAAAAACCTTTTTGCTGCTTTGCAGTGACTTCGCATAACAGTTGTTGAACTGGCTAAAGTAACTGACACTGTGAGAGATATCAGGCCTGGAACACACAGATAAATACATTAAGTAACCAATAAGGCTTCTATAATCAAAGTTACATTTTGAACTATTTTCCATCTGCATTCCAACCTCCATAGGAGTTTTCATTGGTTTGCAATCTGACATATTGAATTTATCTAATATTTTCTTTATATAACTCGACTGATCCAAGGTGAAGCTCCCATCAGCTGTTTTTTCTATTTTCATACCTAAAATATGATGACCTGTACCTAAATCTTTCATATCAAATTCATCCATCAGTCTCTTCTTTATAACATTCCTTTGTTGTGATGTTTTTAATGTAAATAACATTATATCGTCGATGTAGAAATTAGTGCTCGGTACTATGGTGACCTAACACTCCTTTCTCGTATTGATAGGGTAATTATGGTATGTGGTAAAAGTTAAAGTAAAGTCTCGTATTTTAAGGGAAATAGCTGTATTGAATTACTATCACACTTAGTTACAAGAAATGGTAAAAATGGTTAACTATTTCACTAGCTTATTGGTAAAATGGTGTTGAGAACGTGGTGTCTCTGATGAGATCTAAACGCGAACTGCCCCACGTTTTGGTCAACGAGCGAATGTGCATACTTGCGTTCTATGCAATTATGCATTTTCGCTGAGTGTTCGATTGAAACTCGAACATATTCCCGAGAGCGTCGAGCGAGAAGAAATGTGGGATGATAGCTAAAACTACATGATATGGTGTGTACAAAAACATTAAGGCTGCTCTACACGCCAACGGCCTTGAGCATGTGGGCGGAGCCAACCTCACGTAGCCGCGTGATTTACGCACACATAGAAATGCTTATCGCGCGCGGACTGTGATCAAAGAATATGCGTGGACGCAGAGATGCGACTAGCAGTGGTATAATTCTTGCCTACGATTCCGTAAAATATTTACGTATATTTTACGTTTTTACTAGACATTATTTTTTATCATATTAAGAATATACGTAGGTCAAGTAAAACAAAATAAAAAACTTTTTACAAAAAAAATACAACCGACTTCCATAAATAATACTAAAAAATGTAAAATTAAAAAGTCAGTTGTGTAGTCAGGTTTATAGGTGTTCTTGCAACATTTCATTTTGTCAGTTACTTTTTGGGGTTATTTTCTAATTGTTTTTGTTTGTACCTATTTGATATCGTGGTGTTATTTTTAACAAAATTACAAAAATCATTATCTTTTTATTATTTCATGTGGTCTAAAAAAAAATGAAAATAAAACTCATTTATTGCAGGCAATGCTTACAGAAAACTTAAAAACACCGTAACTAATTTTTGGCTTATTTTCTTCAAAAAATCTATGAAGATATACTGTGGAGGTGGTAATCTGAGGTTGTTGTTGTGGATAGTGGTGTTTTCTATGAATACCTAATAATGTCTAACTGCAAGAAAACGCGTTAAAGTGGCCCTAATTTCTCTCTCTCTCTCGGAATGAGAAAGAAATTTTAATTAGCTTGATTTCAAAGCATAAAGAAATCGTAGAAAATAAAAAAAAGTGATGCTGTCACAACGGTAGCCGAAAAGCTTTAGCTGAGGAGTTCAATTCCTTGAGCAACTTTGCTAATAGAAATGCTGACCAACTAAGATCTTGCTGGGACAACATCAAAAGAAACACCCGTAAAAATAAGGCTGAAAGCTTTGTAAAAGCCCATACGTTATTATTTATATGAGTATAATTTAATATAAGTATATTATTAATTTATAATATGGTATGCTTGTGTGCTGTGTTAGTGTTGTTAGATTGGTATTGTAATTGATAAGTACAATAAAGTTCCACGCTCCTTCCATTTCGATGATTTTGACAACTGCATTTAAGACTGTCCGTCTTGACTGTCCTCGGTCCTCGCTGGATCTCCACCGACGATCGTGTCTAAACGGTGGGGCGCACTTGCGCTTCCGATCGCGTCATTACTAGTTTTTTAAACAACTTGTTAGATGGCGCTGTTTTTTTTTTTTTTTTGTTTTTTTTTTCACTGTTTGTTTGTTTCATAGCGCCCTCGATGCACGACATTTATAATAATCTACATGACTAATCATGAGAATATTAATGAGCGTCAACCTAAGTGTAGAGGATCCACCATCACCCCGGTGTTGAAAAAGCGCCATCACTCTGGGCCATAGCAAACTATAGCTAGTTTAGTTTGTTTTGTAATGTTTAAGTATGCCTTATTATGTTTTAATTATGTCTTATTATGTTCAGTAATATCTTAAAAATAAAGGTAAAAGTATGTTTAATGTTAAAGTTTACAGAGGTAACTTTTTTGTATAGCGCAAGTAGTGTATGTCACAGCGCTAAAATTGACCAATTGTATTAAAGCCCGTAGTTAGGAATTTTGGCTAGTCAGCGATTGGTTGTTCATATTCATGCTTCTCATGGATTGGCTACAGACAGTGGAAAGTTTTCGAAGTCCACCATGTAAAATTATGTACATATTGAAATACATATGTAAAGTTGCTTTGTTTTTATTGTAGTTTATAGATTTGTGAGAATGTAAAATTAGAATCTAAAAGTAAAATATAACGTAGATTCAGTTTGTCCTTGGAATACATACTTTGTAGTATGTATATATGTCAGTTTTGTTGTTAGTAAAACCAGTAAATATGTAAAAGTAAATATGCAGGTGTTCATTACCTAATAGATTAGTGAAACCTTTCTGATTGGTTATCGTCAGAATGTTGGAATGCCTGTGATTGGTCGAATGTTAATGTCCAAGATAATTTGTAGAATTAACAAATTGTATTGGCTGTCCGGGTCTGCATTTGCTACACTACGTGCCCCATAGAATTTGGGTGATATATATAGGCACCCCTGGCAGTCAAAATTAGTCTCTCAGCGTCAGTGACTCAAGTGAGCTCGAAAGCCCTCTGGCTTCGCTCCTATCGTCTTGTACCACACCTTGTACAGACTGTGTGTCTAGTTCCATACCTTGAACAGACTGTTGTTACTGTCCACTATTGGGGCAGTAATTCTAATTGTTTTCAACCGTAATTCTGTGTATATACCTGTGCTTCATGTGACTTTTTACCATTTTACCTTGTTTTTTATGTACCAATATACCATTTTTATTCAATCTGTGTCTCAAAGTTATTGACCCACTTGCTCCATTCATCACACGTGCGTGTCGCAAGACTACAATACGCCAGTCACACACAAATCCTTCAACCCTCGCGCCTATCGCGAAAAGCATCGTGTACACTAAGTTTGTTTTTATTACATTAGTAATTAATTTTTTAACTTCTGTTACTTAAGGTACAAGTTCACAAGGTCCTCTACCTCGATTCTTAGAAGACGAGAAAAACTTACTTGATCTTTCAAAAATGCCGTGCCATTCACAAGATTAAAAAAAGTGGTCTTAAAACAAATGTAGTAGGTAGTGATTTATCATATACATATATAATAATCATAATCAGCCTTTTATTGTTCCCACTGCTGGGACACAGACCTCCTCTCTGTGAGAGAGTGTGGGTCGTAGTCCCCCACGTGGGCCCAATGTGGGTTGGTAGGAGTGATTTGCTGACCAATCAGACTCCTCACATTCAGGTGCCAATAACATTAACCATTTCATCCTGTTCTAGGTTACACTTAAGGTATATTGATTTCCAGGAGAGGTGACAAAGAGTACTCCGTGGCCCTCGAGCACTCCTCCAACCTCGGCACAGACTCCACTGCACGGTCACCTTACACCGGGTGCTCACAGTTCCTGCCCACCACACAGAAAATTATACAGTTCAGCAGTGGCCTTTCGCCCAAACCCACCGATAAGGTCAGTTGACATTTACCCTTAATCCAAGAAATCCAATTTCCACTAAAGTCTCACAAATCATGAGGTCTCCCCCACACTTTTCCAATTCTCTTCGGGCCGATTTCACCAATTCGAAACGCCCAGTTAAGCTCGCTTAAACGCGTTTAGCCGCTGTCATAAAGCTGAAGAGTTTGTTTCTTTTTTTTGCTAATCTCAGGAACTACTGGATCGAATTAAAAAAATATTTTTGAGTTGTATAGTCCATTTATCGAGGAAGGCTATAGGCTATATGACATCCCGCTGCGACCTATAGGAGCAGAGCGTCAGGGAAAAATGTGGCAAAAACGGGAAAAAATCCTTTTGAGAGCTTCAGTTGCGTGCGCTGCGTAAGCGGTTAAAGTTACGCAAAAAATATGTATGACGGAATTGTTCTCCTTTTAAAGTTCAAAAAAAAAAGTCCGCGACAGCATAAGTCTATCTTTTATGGTTAACTCACTATAATCTTTTTTATGGTTTTTATTTTTTACGCTAAGCTTAGTTCAGTAAAACTTAGTTTATAGAGCGAATGGTGAAATCGGCCCTTAATCTTTTCGTTCTTCAGATTACCGGTCACGAATCACGAATGACTCCAAGTGGGCATGTCATGTAGGCAATTAGGCCTGCCTCAACGTTGACGCCTGTCTTCAGGCACTCACTGTGTGGGATCCTGGTCCCTTTGCCTGATGCAGTGATGCATCTTAAAAGCGCAAACTGCTTTGCCTGCCTAAAATTTAATTTCCACGAAAGATATTATTGTATGTGTAAATAAAGTCAGAAGCGCCGACTTTAATAAAATGCTGTGGATAGGTCATCATCATCATCATTTCAGCCGAAAGACGTCCACTGCTGGACATAGGCCTCCCACAAGTAGGGATGACGATTCTCCGAAAAAGATCGATTTTTGAATCGAAGTCTGTTAAATCGATTTATAAAAAAATCGAGGTCTTGTTGTATTTGCTTCCGACTGTACTAATTGTCTAACTGTCAGACAATCAAAATGTAAATAAATGACGCATATCAACAAAAAAAAAACCGAAGCACGGATTACAAATGTAACTTAAAAAACCGAAGCACGGATTACAAATGTAACTTAAAAAACCGAAGCGCGGATTACAAATGTAACTTAAAAAAAAAAAAAAAATATCCTATAAGAAAGCAGCAAAGGAAACAGCACGTCTCGAAAGTTTTTGAATAATTAAGTCTAAAACTAAAATTTCTTTACGGGTTTGGGTACATTTAACTAACTGTAAATAGCTTTATGGTTCTTATTAAAACAGAAAAAATCGAATTTGTATTAACTATGGCGAAGTATCGAATCAGCCTTATACAGGGTGTAACGGAAAGGTGTGGTCATATTTTAAGAACCGGTTCTCGCCATGGGAATAAACCACTCTCTCCAAGAAAAAAATGAAAATTCCCAAAAAATAAATTGGATTTTCTATACAAAGTTATCAACAGCTGATCAATATTTGTATGGGAGGTAAAAAAAAATTTTGAGAATTTCCTCAGATTTTCTTGAAGAAAGTTGTACATATCGATGGGCAGATGTAGTTCTAAAATATGACCACACCTTTCCGTTGCACTCTGTATATCGATTTAAAAAATCGTTTTTTTTTTTTAACAAGGAATCGATTTTTCGATTAATGGATCTAAGATCGCCATCTCTACCCCCACAACAAGCGGGTCTGTACGTCTCGCATCCATCGGCTAACGCTGCTCAGCTCGAGTGTTGTCTTGCAATATTACTGCGTGGGTCCAGTGGAATTATAATATCACTGAAATGAGCCGTGAAATTGTAAGAAATGGAGGCGGTTGACAAATGTTCATGCAATTACAATTTCTTACTAGTGAAATTACAGATTAAATAAAATATGTATTTTAAATTGGATTTGTTATCTTCAACTTGTATGTCAAGTGCGAGTACTAAAATATTGGGTTCCCACCTATGAAATTGGCGTTTTTTCTCACAAATAGAAAACCTCGTCACTTTTATTTATTAAAATATTCATCAATTGCTTGATATTCTATAGAATAATAACCGTCATAGACAACTGCCAATACTAAAAAAAACCTTATTACTTAAAATGACTTCTCTTTTTGTTAGCAGAAATGAAACCACTATTAATATACACACACATGCACACATTCACACACACTCATATACACTTCGCATGTCACTAACACTACTTTTTACTTAAAATTAAAAATATTATTGTCTTCATATTTTCATCGAAATGAATTTTAAATCTTTGACATCTTAATTTATTAACCGTTTCAATTTCCTTTTAATTTTTGACATCTTTATTTATAAACCATTTTAATTTCTTTTTAATTTTGACATCCCAATTTATTAACCATTTTAATTTCTTTTTAATTTAATTTTTGACATTTTAATTTATTGAATATTTTTTTTTTTTTTTTTTTCGTTTTAATTTAAATTTTATGATTCATGGACTAACGTAGTATAAGAATTACTAACAAATATTGTGGACCAAAATGTTGTCCTAAAAATTAATTAAATGATAATTATTATTTTTACTACATTGTCAGCGTGCTAATATACAATCTAAGTTATGTAAAAGTTAAGGGGTGGGAACCTGGTGTCCTGAAACACAGGCCTAGAGCCTAGCTTAGGTACCAGTCTCCTACAGTATATTGTAATTAATTTGTTTTCCTATACTCATTCAAATGTTTGATTATAACTGTATATTGTAGTGAGAAAATAAAATATTATTATTATTATTATTATTATTATTATTATTATTTGTTTTACCTTAGCCAAAACTTATTTTTATAGATCGGTATAGCGACGTTTTCCGCTACAAAGGGCGTAACTCCAAAGCCCGTACTTTTGGTTATGACCAAAATACTAAAAAAAGAAAACTTTCTTTGTTTTTATACTTATAATAAATTGAGTTCTAGGACCGAAGTTCTTAAATTTTGGCCGTCTTAGGCCTCATTTAATTACAATTATGTACGGGAGTTACTAAAGAAGTTGTTACACCCCTGTAAACCTAAAAAAAATGTATATACAACCTAAACTTCGTTACCCTTTTTACGAAAATTGGGCGAACAAAGGAGTATGAAATTTGGCACAGTAAGTTTATGTGGAGAAGAAGCGAAGAAAATAATATTTTTATATAATATGCCTTAGAAATGCATTTAAAAAAAAACATTACACACACTTGCATACGTTTGACCGTGTGACTGAATATCTGATGTCCTACTGAAGTTAAACATCGATTAAAGAGGATATAACCTTTGACAATAGAACCTTTAAAACGTTCCAACTTAAAATTAAAGTGAATTATGGTTGAATTTCGGCCACTGGACGGTCATTAGTTTAAATAATAATGAGCAATATTAACGTAACTGCGATAAATAACAACATGTTTCATTTAAAATCTGAAAAGCTGGATTAATTATGTTTGATTCAAATATGTGCAGATGTGCATCATTACCAATTAAAAATAAAAATGTAAGTATTGATTTTTAAAACCGTCCACTGGCCCGTCCATAATTTTTTTTTAAATTATTTTGCTCGTAGCTAAAAGTACGGGGTTTGGAGTTACGCCCTTTGTAGCGGAAAGCATCGATTATATACTACCATCACGATTTTTTTCAGATTTTTCAAGCCAACAGTTTAGCTTTTAACGGGAGGACGTGGGGGAACGCTCGACTCGAACAAAAAATATCTCTTTAAAGTTTAATATTTCGCAAACGAATCACTGAATTGAAAAAATTGTCTTAACAACCCTTAAATGATTTTGAAAAACCAATCCAACGATACCCTACACTATAATAGGATAGGCGAGAAAAAAAACATCCGCAACTTTACACGTAGTAGGTACACCATAAACAAAAACTAGATTTTATTGTTTTTATTTCCCCTTCCCTGCGGATCTCTGAGTAGTTCAGACGTCTTTTAAGTGACCATTTTATTTACTTTTTTTTAAATAAATGTATTAAAATTTTGACAAAAATATTCGTGTCATAAAATAGGAGTGCATAACTATAGTGTATTCACGGAGACGAGTTAGTATAGCGCCTTCTCTATCGCACATTATCATACAAATGACAAAGACAAAAAATACTTTTTTAGGGTCAGTGGGCGTTAACAATACCTTAGAAATGTAAATGTGCGTTCACACTGCGCTTCTTAAAAGTACGCTTAGTTTATTCCTGCGGCTTCGTCTGTCGTATTAATTGAGAGACATTGTGATATAATTTGTTTATTGTTACCTACTTTTTATTTAACTGATGGATATGAAGCAAAAGAAATAAAATCGAGAGTTAATGATTATATTTTCTTTATTAAATTGTAATATCTACCTAAACATTTTCATAACATATCATCATCACCATCACTCTCCGTACTATCACTACTGTCGTTTCCTACATTTATTATTAATCTTTCAGTCATTGCCTCCACATTTCTATCCATGGCATCCATTTTGGGCTCAACAATTTCTATGACATGCTTTATACATTTTTTCCATTTCTCTGCGTCAATATTTTGAATTGATTCGTTCAATACAATTTTTAATTCTGCCATTTTGTGTGTTTTCATGTGTGAAGCTACATTTCCTTTAACTTGAGCCCACACTAGCTCAATTGGATTTAATTCGCAATGATACGGCGGCAGTCTCAGTACAGTTTTTTTTTGTGATTTTGCCATTTCGTCTATAATACAAGCGTCGTATCGCTGTCTATGGTTTTTAACAATGTTTAATAATTCACGTTTCAACATTTCAGCGTTACAGCTAATATTTTTTTGGCGTAACCAATTAAATATATCCTGTTTTTTAGATTGGGCCGTTGGGATTCGCTCCATTTTCCTAGAGTGATAGGAAGCGTTATCCATGACTATCACAGAATTATCATCTAGCTTATTTAAAACTTCTCTAAACCAATTTTCAAATTCTTCTGCATTCATTTCCTTGTGATAATCGCCTTGTTTCTTCGACTCAAACATATTTAGACCACCTTCGACGAATCCATCCTCACTCCCGATATGAGTAATAATTAGTCTTTTGCCTTTTCCTGTAACGAGAATATAAAACATGTAATAAAACACGTGTTTCAACAATGAGAATATAACTATAACTTAATGATAATAATAACAATGCATGTAGCGCACCTGGGCCAGTTTACTATACAAAAATTGGGAAAAAGTATTTTATTATGATAATGCTCATTTATGACAAAAGAACAATAAACGGGTCATTAGCACACCTGCGCCGCTTAAAAATTATCATTGACCATTATATAAATAAAAATACACACCTGAAGGTGTTTTCAAGCCAGTCGTTAGTCCATTAATAAAAGCGTCTCGCCTGCTTTTCACTGTGGTATCGACCCAAGCTTTTGAGGTAGTGTGACCTTCATTCACCCAAGTTTCATCTAAATAGTAGATTTTTTGATGATTATTTCGTGCATTTTTGATAGCTCGCAGATAATTTCTTCTCCAAAAAAATATGTCATCGCGATCCAGCAATAAGCTATTTCTGCTTCTCTTACAGAATTTAAAACCAATTTTTTTCAATATTTTATGTAGCGTCGTTCTCTTTATAATGCCCAAAGTGCCATCATCACTGATTTTCTTTAAAATCTTATCTAGAGTAGGTATTTCATTCTGCGCGAAGAAATTGTGGACTATATTTCTGATGGCACATTTTGTAAAGTTATCAATCGTATCAACAATTGACAAACGTTGCTTCAATTTCTTCGGAGATTTTAGCTCACCACTATCATTCTTCTCTTTTACAATTCTATGAACAGAAGCCCAGTGAACACCTAAGGAAGATGCAACAGCTTTCAGAATGTCACCCTTGGAGGCCGAAGAGTCTGCATTTCTCATTGCGTGGTACATATTTAAAATCATAGTCTTCTCGGTAGACAAAAAAGCCCGCCGTTTTCTTTTCTCAGCAGGTTGTTCGATATCCGCCATTAAATCAATCAAAGCAATCAATCATAAAATCCAATACACCAGCCGGTTCACAAGTTGAGCGCACAGTCACAAGTAAGAGCACGTCTGCACAATACGGGAAGTATGAGTAGACTAAAAAGTACTCGTACTGTGTACACCGCCTTAGCATTTATCACTGACCAATTGCAGTTAAAAAATTGTGAGAGTGAGATAGCGCTCTACTAACTCGTCTCCGTGAATACACTATAGCAAGAGCTAGCCGGGCAGTCACTACAATATAGGCCCACCAAACCTGCGCGTGAGTAACCGCAAAAATCTTCTATGACCCCGCCCCGTATACATTCATCAACAGCAACTTATCTATGAGCTTTGCTGCTACTTGGTTGTGTGCGTATACTATTTACAAACGCCGAGAGAGATTAACTTACCTGCGAGAGCGGGATAGGCAGAGGACAATTAATACTGGACGGAAAGCTGTTTTCAACCGACCCGTCGATCGCGACCACCTTAGCCTGAGCTCTAAGTGTACCACTGACTGCTCCGCGTATTTCGACCACCTGACTGTGCTGTTTACCTGGTACTTGAGTGTCAATCTATATTAATCTGTAAAATGCCTCTGCAACGTTCCCCGCCGCCTCCGTCGCAGAAAACTCAGGCTACGACGGCGACGTCTCCTACGGCTGTTTTCAGTACTCCCCAGCCTATGCTTTATACACCGCACAGCTCTTCTGAGCCAAGTCTGAATCTAAATACTGACTCACCTACTAATAACATCTCTCCTGCTATTACTTTCCGAAATGTAAAACGTAAACGCCTGGAAGAGGATGAAGATAACAGATTATCCACTTTTATGTCCGACATGAAGGAAATGTTTCGCCAACTCAAGGAGCAGCAGGAAGAGAAGTACGATAAGTTGTACTCTTTGGTGGATCAAATCCGCGAAAACGTCGATCTCATGGCTTCCGGATTCGATTTACTGACCTCTCGAGTGGAGCTTCTAGAAACAGAACGTAAAGAAAACGTGTCGTACATAGACAAGTTGGAAACTAAACTCGAATACTTCGAGCAGAGCACCAGGTCAACTTGCCTAGAATTTCGAAATATTCCGGTAAACAAATCGGAAACTAAGGCTACTTTGCTAAATACTGTCATGAATACTGGCAGCGTTATGAATTTGGAAATACAGCCGTTTGAAATAAAGGATGTTTTTCGTATAAAATCGAAAGACCCGGCCAACAAAACAATCATAGTAGATTTTACCACCGTTCTACGTAAAGAAGAATTTCTGGCTAAGTTCAGAAAACACATCAGGGAAAGCTTTAAGCTTACCACAGAGCACCTCAAAATCACTGGCCCCGCTAAACCAATATATATTTCCGAGAACCTGTCAGCGAGGAACAAAAGGCTCTTTTTCTTGGCTCGTGACGCGGCCAAATCAAATGACTACAAATTCTGCTGGGTCAAACATGGCAAGATTTATCTTCGCGAAAAAGTGGGCTGCAAGCATATTGAAGTCAAGAGTGAAGCGGATCTTACTAGCAGTCTGAAAGCCACATGACTAAATTCTGTCTTATATTATACTTCCACAAACAAGAATAACTTTGTAGTTCACTCGCTATTGTCTTTTTTGAAATTATGTGTTAGTATAGTTGACCTTATCATTATTGTTGTAACCCGCATGATTTACATACATTACATTTACTTTGTCACACAAAATAACAATTTCACACTTTCTTTACAAACAAAACAAAACAATCTACACAACCTATCTACCTCAATTTTTTCATCTCATACGTCTAATTATCCACATCTACAACAAACCGCCTATAACCGTTGGCCACGGGATAGTATTGCTTCTATGTGCATGTACTCTCTGACGTTTGTCTTTTCCCTCATTCTCTACGTCCCCCTGTTTGAAGTATTAGTAAAAAAATGGATGATTTAAACACCATAAATACTGAGATTGAGCAGATTTCTGTCTCCAACTCATTCGTTTGCTCGCCCGAGCTCAGCTATAACTATGTTAATTCTTCTTGTTCTCTAAAAATTCTACACGTGAATATTCGAAGCATAAACTGTAATTTCAATAATTTGTTAGTACTGATAACTAGATTAAAGTTTTCACTTGATGTTATATTACTGTCCGAATGCTGGCTGAGCAAATGTCCAAATATCCCCTCCTTGACTGGGTATGTAACCCACGCTTCCTCTTTTAAAAACCAGAACGAAGGTGTTGTTGCCTTTACTAAAAATGAGTTAAAGTGTACTGTAGAAATCCCCTCTTTCACTGACGCAAATTGCCTGATCCTTAAATTTTCCAACAAATTTGCACTTATCGATCTCTATATCGATCTCCGTTGTATAAAGATTTATCACCATTCCTTTGTGCTTTGGATGATCTACTACGCCAGCTTGCAACATACAAAACTATCGCTCTTATTGGAGATATAAACATAAACATCGTGCCGAGCAGTCTCGACTCAAATGCTGATGAATATTTAAATATTGCGGCATCACATGCAGTGCTTCCGGCACACACCTTCCCCACCAGACTCACAAATTGTCTCGACCATGTATTGCTGAAATCTCCCCACACAGCCACTACCCTCGTACTTGACTGCCCTATAACAGATCATTTCCCTGTGCTTCTTTTCTGCAACCCAAACATGACAGTTAATACACCCAAAAAAATAATCTCAAAAATTGACATCCCTAAGGTTGTAAACGATATGAAAAATGCAGATTTTTCTCCTATTTTTCAGTGTAATAACCCAAACTTAGCAGCTGAATTGTTCGTCTCTTTTCTGTCTAATTCCATAAAATCGCACACTTACTCTTCACCAACTCCTAGCAGACTGCGTATTAAAAAGCCCTGGATTACTCCTGGCCTACTGAGATGTATCCGACATAGGGATAAACTATCTAGAACTTTTCTGAAAAATCCTGAAAATGACTCACATAAACTAGTTTTCCACCGCTATCGAAATTACTGCAATAATCTACTCAAAAAATTAAAACAAGACTATGAAACTTCCGAGTTCCAAAAGGCCAGGCATAACCCAAAAGCGACATGGCGACTTATCGCGCAAGTAGCGAACCTGAATCAGGGTAACAAAGAACCTGCCTCGGAGTTGCTGAAATGCTGTGACGATCCAACCCAATCTGTTAACGAGGTCAATCACTACTTTGCTAGTATCGGCAGTAATCTAGCTTCTAAAATCCGGCAACCTACTCCTTCCACAGTCAATACAGATACTCAACCTGAACATACAGTACTGAGTTCTGTCAAGCCATCCCCCTCCGGTTCAATGGGTCTGTATGACGTGGACTGTGATGAATTAGAAAACATTATACTAAATTTAAAAGATAAATGTGCTATTGGTTATGACGATATCTCGGCGTCCGTTGTTAAGGCTACTAGGCACACTATCATCCCCATTTTAGTACACATCTTTAATCTGTGCTTTTGCTCAGGTGTTTTTCCGGATGTTTTTAAAAACCGCGATAGTTCATCCCATATTCAAAGCTGGGGACAGGAACGGTGTCTCTAACTATAGACCTATATCTGTCCTTTCTACTTTGTCCAAAATTCTCGAAAAAATTATTAACATTAGACTTGTGAATTTTCTTACAAAAAATAATATTTTATCTCCCAACCAGTTCGGTTTCAGAGCTGGAAAATCTACGGACGATGCAGTTTTGGAGCTCACAGATACAATAACTGGCCATCTGAATAACAAACAAAAAACTGTTGGCATCTTCCTGGATTTATCCAAAGCTTTTGACACCGTTTCTGTTCCCTTACTACTTTCCAAGTTGGATAGCATTGGAATTCGTGGTATTGCTAAAGATATCTTCCGCAGCTACCTGACAGACCGCCAGCAGGTAGTAAAAATAGAAAGCTTTACTAGCAAAGAGGAGATAGTTACTTTTGGTGTGCCCCAGGGTAGTGTCCTTGGACCTACTCTCTTTCTTATTTATGTGAATGAACTCTGCCAACTATCTCCTCTAAACTGTAAAATCATCACGTATGTGTGGACTGGTCGGATACCTTCAACAAAGCGGAGATGGCTCTCAGCGTGGTCATGTACTGGTTAAACAAAAACCTCCTCACACTTAATATCAGCAAAACCAAGTTCATACCCTTTACCCCAAGCATTTTAAGCCAGCCCCCCCGATCCCTCAAAATCAAAGCTCACGCTTGCACACTTACTGATTTTTCAACTTGTAACTGTACACCTATCGAACGAACTGACAATATTAAATATCTTGGAGTAATCATCGACAATCTCCTTAAATGGAAAATGCAGATCGACTCTACAGTGAAACGTGTGCGAAGATTAATTTATATATTTAAAAAACTTAGGGGCGTTGCTGACTTCAAATGTTTGATAACTGTCTACCTTGCTCTCGCTCAATCAGTCCTTGGGTATCGCGTGACCGCGTGGGGTGGAGCGCACAAAACTATCATGCTACGTCTAGAAAGGGCGCAGAGGGCCGTACTAAAGGTCCTATCAAAGAAACCAATCCGTTTTCCGACATCTGACCTCTATTCACTTTGCAAGGTTCTCACGGTTAGGCAGCTCTTCGTACTACGGACTATAATCAGAAAACACAAAGAGATACACTACGATCCAGCTTATAGCAATGCAAAGCGCCTATCTGACAGAGTATGCAAAAATCTACCCTGTGGAATAGCAGTGGCGAGAAGACACTTCAGGTTTATCAGCTCCAAGCTATATAAAAACATAAATAAGACCTTAAATATTTACCATTTACCCGGTGGTCTTTTGAGAAGGAAGTTGACTGAGTGGTTAAATTCATTGTCATATGACGCAACTGAAAAAATTGTGGAAACTTAACTAGCTCTGACACTGACACACCTAAACCCTCACTCATACACACATACATCCCCCACACTCCACACAAGCACACCATAACACTCACTTACCCCTCCCATTCACTCTCACTCCCACCCATACACAAACTCTCTCACACACACACACACTCCCACACACCCCCTCTTTTCTACTATAGTTTACCCAAATGTAATAGTTTAAGTCTGGAACAATTGTTTTCTTGTTTAAATGGGCGTTGATAGCTGCGACACAGTTATAAACTTTTGTAGCTATCTTCGTTTTCTCTGTGATTGAGCCAACTGTCTATGTTCCAAATAAAACTTTTATTATTATTATTATTTTATTATTGTTTCGTTTTCATGGCGTGATTAATATTTATAAATATACCCATGCAAAATTGCAGCTAGTACTAACAGTCACTAGCACTACGCTATGCCTCGGACGGACAGAGCGAAACTATAAGGGCTCCTTGTCCTTGATTAGACAACGGAACCCTAAAAAGAAAATGTGTTTATTTATTTATAATAAACAATAGGTTACGAGGCGGTAGGCTAGAGAAATACAGTAGCGCTTAAAGTGGGTGTAGGATCCCACGAGCACCCACGAAGTGCCCCGGCGTTCCTGAAAGAAGTTAATTACAGAACATTTATTACTGTTGAAAACGTTATAAAACAATGAAGTTACTTTGAAAATAAAATGTATGTGTCAGAAATCAAAAAACTTTTTACATGAATTTTTATATAGTGGTCCCAGCCATCGTATTGGCCTCTTTCTAAAGCTCGATATTCCATAAGACCCTGTTAAAAGGCTATGCCGAACTTTAAAAGTGCAACAGTGTTCAAGTAACAATAAATAATATTCTATTAAACTATTGCATGTATTCCAGGTTGTCTACGTCGCCGGCGCCTTCGATCTCTTCCATGTAGGACACCTCGACTTCTTGGAGGCGGCACACAAGCAAGGAGACTTCCTTATCGTGGGCCTACACACCGACCTTCAAGTGAACCGTTACAAGGGGTCCAACTACCCCATCATGAACTTACATGAACGAGTGCTTTCTGTACTTGCTTGCAAGGTAATTACTAAACTTACATACGGCCTCATATATTCCCACTGCTGGGGCACGACTAATAAGGGAGCTAATACGTGTCGAGGGTTGGATCCCCGCTCAGTTACGGTATAATAATAATAATAATAATAATAATAATATTCCACAACTATCACACAACGCCATCTAGTCCCAAGCTAAGCAGAGCTTGCGTTATGGGTACTAGACAACTGATAAACATACTTATATATTTCTAAATACATACATATTATAGATAAATTACACCCAGACACAGAACAAATGATCGTGCTCATACACAAACATTTGTCCTGGGTGGGAATCGAACCCACGACAAATATATAATTATATAATATATAATCGTATATATAATCAATCTGCCTAGCCAATAGGGTATTCTCCTGTGTTTGTTTTTATGAAACAGCAAATAACACTAAAAATAAAACTTTTTCTAAAATCAGCATCAAAATTGTTAAATGAAGCAGCAATAGGAGTTCTAATATTGGTATCAGGAAGAGTAGGAGTGTAGTGGAGACATCTCGCTATCTCTTTTCTACGCGCGTAACCTAATGGCGGTGATGTCATACTTATGTGTGTGCATCCTTTTTTTGTTACTTGGCAGTTTCCTCTTCTACAAGATTTGAAAGGTTTAACTTACATGATTAATTTTGAACGGATTTGAAAAATTCTTTCGATTTTGGATAAAGTAACTTTTTGATACAAATAATAAAAACAATTGAGTCAAATACCCTAGTCTTGTTGGGGTTGACTTCCAGCTCAACTGCATGCAAATGAGAAACGAGCCAAATCATTGGCAAGATGAACTCGTCGAGTCAAAACTCCAAAGTCTAGAGCATCAACGCCGAGTTGCCAGCTTGTCGGCTTTAGATTGGTTAGATTTCGAAAAAACAAAATGTATTGGAAACACATTCATTGTGCGTACAGCTAAGGAGTGGAATTCCCTGCCGGAGTCTGTTTCCTCATAGCAATGTAACCCACAGGTCTTTAAGTCGAAGGTGAATAGGTTACTTCTAGGCAAGCGTGAGCCTGTCAGCGATAAAAAAATAATAGTATAGTAATATAGTATTTACATGGAATTGCGGTATGTAATGGAACCATCCATTACATACCGAGATTCCATACTTTACGATTAAATACTTATATCCTCGGGCTGACCTCGACAAGAGTTGCTTAACCTTGAAGAACGAACCGTGTGGCTGTTATCACAGCCAAGAGCACTCATTGCGACGATACAGCAATCTATGTGATAAAAAAAATATCAAAACTCCACTTGACACGCAGCTTGATTGTGGTGACTAAATTTTTTTAAGAGAATGACTTTTATCTCGTTGTTCTATTCTTAAAACTATATTTGAGTCATGAAGATATGCAAATGTATGTTATCTTTAAGATTTTAGACCTTGACCAATTGAGATAAAATTTTAGGGTCATCACTTCATAGTAATCTGGTACGACTACGTACACGCGACACAATACCTACACAACTGTCACTTTGATAACTTGTTTTTGGTTGGACTTGCTAGTAACCAGAGAGTACCTACACGAGAAAGGAAAATTAGTCTCTGTCGCAATCGTTGGAAACAGTGAGGAAGCCTATAAATTCCAGTAAATCAATCTAAATATGTAACTTAACTGGCATGATATTTACAGAAGACATATTTATCAAGGATTTTTACCATGCTGCTATATTCAAAGTCAAATAATTTATTTTTATTAGATCATTTAGACACTTTTGAATCTTAAGAAAAACTAGGCTAGACAGAAACTAAATTCAATTTCAATAAAATCCCTTGTTTACTTCCAGTACGTGCATGAAGTGGTGATCGGCGCGCCCTACGCCGTGACAGCTGAACTGATGGACCACTTCCGAGTGAAGGTGGTCTGCCACGGCCTCACCCAGATAGCCACCGACTCAGATAGCTCCGACCCTTACAAGGTGCCCAAACAACGCGGCTGCTTCAAGGTAAAAACTCTTCGTCACCACGTAATATATCTGCTCATCTCTGTTAAAACTTCTAAAAGGATTCGTGAGGTCTCTGCCGTGAGATGACAATCACTATATCTTGAAATACTGGATGATATAGGATGGCATCAACATTGTGGATTTTAAAATGTGTTTTTTTGTTTATTTAGAGCTTTCTAAATAAACAAAAAAACACATTTTAAAAACTGAAAATCGCGATTTCTGAAGAAAAAAAACTTTTTATTGTGCGGCAAGCTGTCCCCATACTTTTCAATTCTCTTAATCTTTTGGCATCTCCGGTCAATGGGTCAGGAAAGAGTCCTAATCGTCACAACCACGGCAGCACTTCTTAGGCTGCTTCGGTGAGGTCTCACGTCTTTAAGGATCCACTTTGACGATGAATTTTAGCATGAACCGCCCACTATCACGTCTTGCTTGAAGTACAAGAATATTTTTATACTACAAAATCTTTTTTCTTTACAGATACTAAATTCTGGCAACACCATGACAACAGAAGACATTGTTCAACGAATAATACGTCATCGACTTGAATTCGAGGTACGAAACACTCGCAAGGAACAAAAAGAATCAGCTCTCGTAAAAAGTTTGAAAAAAGATCAACATGTAAAACAAAATGGCAACTGCGAAGTTGTAAACAGTAGCTAAAACTACACGAGCTGTGAATCTTAATCTATTTACCAAATATATGTGTTAGATTGTGCTATTTAGTGTAGAAGTTGCAAGAATCAACCGGCTCACTATTGATAGAGCAAAGCCCCCTATTACTATCTCTAATCAATGAAGGTTTGATCCTTTAAATAATGGTAGAAACTTTTTTTTTTTTGGTTCTCGTTTAGTAGATACACTCTCAGTAGTAATTTATTTCAATATTTAATCAGCTTATTCTAATATTTTACCATCTATTGCTTGAACGAATATTATGATGGAATATCAACAAAGCAAGTGGTATGCCTCACATAAATTTGGAAAACGATTTATTTCTTCTCTGAGGCATTCTTAATCTGTAAATACTTAAAATTATGGTTCAGATAATAGTGTTTAGTAAAATTCCAGTTTTTGCCCGCCTATTAATTACAACATATTTACATAATATTATTAAATTGTAGTCTATTCATAGGTTGTATCAAACATGTAATAATTACTGTAACTAACCAAGTTAATAATTTAATAATACAGGCTATTAATAACATGCTCTGTATAAATGTCAAATTAAAGTACAGTGAAACATCGATGTTTAAAACCTTCGAAACGAGCTTCAGTAGTTTCTTAGCGTATTTAATCTATAAAACATCGGTGGAGGAGACATGACATAGTATAATTTTATAGTCTTACTATTTTAAAGTTATTATTAACACATTACAGCTTGGCAAAAAAAAAATATTGAGATTTTTTTTTTCTGTCCGTCTGATTTGAGGCAGCAGTAGCTCCATATTATATAAATAATATTGCTGTTTACCAAACCACAGGAATTAAATGTTGTGGGTGTTGGGTTGGACTATAATGTTTTTTTAACATACGCCGTACGGACACCCCTATGGTTTTCTATTCTTTTTTGCCCAATTGTGATTGAATTGCATTTTTAAGTTACGTTTACTATTAGTTTAATTAATAATCTCTATTTATTAAAATTATACTAAACAATAATATTACAATGCGCAATAATCGAGTAATCGATACTCTTACGATTATTTATTTATGTTCTATTAATATATCAATATAAGATTTTGTGGCTTTGTTCAAAGTTGTTTTACAATTTATTGTTACTAAGTTAGGAAATTAATTATAACTTGACGTTATGTACAAATTGTTTTTGTTGATATGTTTTATTTCTGTTACTAAATGCAATTTACATCTTTAGACGGAGTTTTTATTAGCTCTCTAAAAATGTGTCGAGAAAACAAGGTCAGTTGAAAATTTTGAAATTGGGGCAATTATTTTGTAGACACAATTTTTCAATCTTCAGATACCTTTTGTGTGCGGAATGAAAATTGCGGTTTGACAGCTTTTGTAAAGAAAATATGACAAACCCATATTTATTCGTCAGAAAAATTCTGACGATGGTAAAATCCTATATCTACAACCTATAGGGATATCCTCCTCTTGAAATCGGTTAAATATAATGTTTATGAAATAAAATATGTTCTATTTCAATAAAATTGTATCAAGATAATTTTGTGTTTTTGTTGTATGAAAGATACACATACAAACGCGCAGCACGCAGCAAATACTCCAGTATGTTTTATTGATGAAATCATCTAAGGGTCAAGGCACATTGACGCGGAGTAGAAGCATCGCAAGCGATCGCTTTTGAAAATTCAAAAATGCGTTGCGCGTGTTTTTTAATTGGATAGACATGTTGAACGATGTTGTATTAATGTTAAAAAAAAACGAGCAAGAGCGATTCAGACTCGCGCACAAATGGTTCCGAACAAATCATATTTTTTTCAGTGCTTTTTTTTAACTACCTTCTCCGTATAGGTTTTCTTGTAATCTGTAAAGTAAAGAACTACTCTCTGTATTTTTTCAAAATTTTAGGCCCCGTGGTTTCGGATATAAGGGGGAATAATAATTTTTCATCTATTTTCTTAAATAACTTCGAAACTATATATTTTTAAATTACGACAAAAATACATTCGAGCCCCTCAAATTGTGCCCTTTCATTTGACATGTCGCACGGCACAGTTTGAAAAACTGTCTTTTTATTTTCCGATTTTCACCCCAAAAGTGACCCCCATATTCCAAATTAATACACGTTCGTGTTTGGGTCCACAGATATTCATGTGTGTACCAAATTGCAAGTATCGGTCTAGCAGATACCGGAACAAATTAGCTGTGACAGACAGATACACGAGTGATCCTTTAAGGGTTCCGTTTTTCATTCGGACTTTCGGAACCCTAAAAACTTAATTTAAAAAATAGCGCCTATCTTTGCTTTGGCTTGTGTGTGTTAAAACTTGGTATGTGTAAGCGTCTTGCGCGCATTTGCGAGCACCGTGAGCATGCTCGTACAAATCCTAGAGGCAGGCGGCAAATCCTAGAGGCTTCCCCTCCCTCCTTTAACCTTAAATTTTATGCTACAATTTTTAACTCAAAAGCCATGGCCGAGTCGTCAACTTCGTTTTAATCGACTTCGTTTAATTAGAGGATCAAAAATATGTAATTATAAAATTGATAAACCATGGGCTATTGTAGTTATGTAGGATTAAAGTTTGAATTTTTGTAACAATCATGTCGCTAGTTGGAGCTCGCGGCAAGGTGAGGGGCTCGTAATTAAATAACAGCCAGCTAGATATATCGAGGTTGGTCAGTGGATGGGTGACCAACCATTTAGAATCGAGACTCCTTCGTGCTTGGAAAAGGACATAATGCTCTCGGTCCTAGCTGTTACACGTAGATCTTTGACATTCATAACGCCATAGTCGGTAGCCAAATACACCAATCTAACCTAGGTCGCGGCCACCTAAACTGAAAGGTTTTCCATAGTCGCGCGCACTAGCGGCCACGGGCCAGTATTGCGACCAGGGGCCCAATTCTGTAACTTTAAGTTAAGCAACACGCCATCGACGCACAACAGACATTATTTTGCCACTGTTGCAAATTTGGTATTCTGCACAGATTAGATAGCTAGTATTCTGCAAAAACTTCAAAATGCTATTGACATATTATAGTAGAACAGACTACCAATTATTACAATAGTCTTATTATGGGCGTTTCAATGGCACTACAGTGGCAAGTCAATGACCATAAATAATTTGTAGAATACCAAACACAGAGCACTAATATAATACTGGTACCAAATATCAATGACTATTCTATTGAGACACCATTGACACACTACCGACACACTATTGACAATTTAGTTATTTTATAGAATTAGGCCCCTGGCCGCCGGTATAGCGACCAAGCATGCAGCCAGAACTGCGACCAAAATTGTCAGTTCCGAGTACAGTGCTTCGAAATGGACGTCGAGGAAATAGCTGTGATGGTTTATCTTGCAAGTAAGAAGCGAAAAAACAAGAAGATAAGATTCTGGATTCATCCATTACTGTGTGAAAGACATTGGGATTATTTCAGACAAACTTTACTGACCTTAAACAACATAATGACAAGTTTTTCAATTATTTAAGAATGAGCAAGTCCTCGTTTGATGAACTTCTCCAAAAAAGTCACTATTACTGGCACAAAAATAACTTTCGGCCCCGCATCTCGCCCGAAGAAAAACTCGTGTTTAAGGTAAGTACCTCGCATGTAATAAATCATTTACCTATAATTATTTACTTCACTCTCAATGTAAAGGCTGCTACACACAGTGCGGCTTACCTGGCAGCAGTGCCGCTGGCACAATGTGTAGCAGCCTTGAGACAGAAAATGTTTAATTAGGTACTTGGGCGGTTATTCGCCATTGACGGGGATTGTCAATAGTTAGTGGGCCACGCAGAACAAATAAATAATAAAAGTATGGAAATCAATATTAATGTTTAATCAAATAGAAATGTTTAGTGAAATATAATGTTTCTTCACTTTCATTATCAACAAAAGTATAAAGAATTTCTGAGTAATGCGAGGACTGAGAGTACCTAGTTTGATTCGGGTGGTACATCTTGTGGAGATTCAACGGGGCGTGACACAGAAGGACGTCGACTATCCGCTGCCTGGGTAAAATATCCTTGGTGATATTCTTGGTGGCAGCTAGGAGAACTGGTTCGAGAGTAACCAGGCTAAGTGTAACTGGTCCTAGATTCAACATGACCTGAATCATGTCTTCCACATTGAGCTCGTTGGATCACATTGAATATTTCAATCTTAGCTGACATCTTCGCAGATTCCGGGATTTTTTTGAAATCATATAATAAAGAAAGTAGAAACATTCTATCGCTATCGTCGCGATTCTCGTTCATTTCTGGAATTTATGCTTTCTTGAATTGAAACAAGGCCTTCTCTTTCTATATTGCTTTCTACTTTTTTCTTCTTAAACGTGATGTTGCCTGTGAGACAGATTCGGGGATAGGATTATCAACATTATCTTCCGCATAATTTAAATTCGATTCTGTATAATTTTTTCCACTGTAGGTGGAAGCTCCAGTGCCTCCAGGGTAGCCCAATCAATCAATCAACTCAGCCTATCGCAGTCCACTGCTGCACATAGGCCTCTCCCAGGCTGCGCCACAACACCCTGTCCTCCGCCTTCCGCATCCATTCTATCCCAGCCACCTTCTTAAGATCGTCGGTCCATTTAGCTGGGGGGCGTCCCACACTACGCTTGCCGATACGCGGTCTCCACTCCAGGACTCGTCTGCTTCATCGGCCGTCGGTCCTTCGACAAACATGACCAGCCCACTGTCACTTCAGTTTGCTTATTCTGCAAGCTACGTCGGTTACTCCGGTTCTTTGCCAGACAACTTCATTCCTGATTTTATCCTTCAAAGAAACTCCTAACATAGCCCGCTCCATAGCGCGCTGAGCGACCTTGAATTTGTGGATCAGCCCGACCGTCAGTGTCCACGTTTCGGCACCGTATGTCATAACGGGCAGGACGCACTGGTTGAAAACCTTAGTCTTCAAACATTGTGGGATAGGGGACGAGAAGACCTGACGAAGTTTTCCAAACGCTGCCCAACCCAGCCGGATCCTTCTGTCAACTTCTTTCTCAAAGTTGTGTCTACCGAGCTGGATGACTTGCCCTAAGTAGACATACTCCTTCATAACTTCGAGAAGCGACCCTTTTTTTTTCACAACTTCGAGAAGCGACTCTTCGATGCGGATTGGACTCGGTATGACATGTGAATTGTACATGACTTTCGTCTTGTCCAAATTCATCCCGAGGCCAACCCGCCGCGAGGCTCCATTTAGGCTGTGCAGCATCAGGCTTAACTGTTCTGCCGTCTCTGCCATTATGACGATGTCATCGGCAAAGCGAAGGTGTGAGATGTACTCGCCGTTTACGTTGATACCCTGTCCAGTCCAATCCAGCGTCTTGAAGACGTCCTCCAGCGCGTTGGTGAACAGTTTCGGGGATATCACGTCCCCCTGTCTCACCCCTCTGAGCAGTTGGATATGGTTGGTTTTCTGATCTTTTATCTGGACAGTCATCGTGGCAGCGTCGTACAAACATCTCAACACTTCGATGTAACGCCAGTCGATACGACATCGTTGCAGGGAGTCCAGAACTGCCCATATTTCGATGGAGTCGAAGGCTTTCTCGTAGTCTACAAATGCCATACACAGCGGCTGGTTGTACTCCTCGGTCTTCTGTATAATTTTGCCGAACAGTATGGATGTGGTCCACGGTACTGAAGCTTTTTCGAAAACCAGCTTGATCTGGTGGCTGGAACTCGTCAAGTCTCCTGGCGAGACGGTTCATGACGACCTCGAGAACAGCTTGTAGACGTGGCTCAGAAGTGAGATGGGTCTATAGTTCTTCAGCAAGGTTTTGTCACCTTTTTTGAAGAACAGAACCACCGCACCTCCACTCCACGCCTTAGGCGTTGAACCTTCTTGGATGACGGAGTTGAAGAGCCCGCCAGCTCTCTCAGGACTGGAGCCACGCCCGCTTTAAGGAGCTCTGGCGTTATTCCGTCATCACCAGGTGCCTTGTTGTTCTTTAACTATTCGAGAGCCGCCCTAATCTCGCACTGGTCGACATCTGGGATGTCCTCCGTGTAGTGACGCGTCAACGCGGCTCGATGGTCATCTGCACTATGTTCTGCTGGTTTCACCGTCCGCGTTGAGTATAGGTGCCCATAGAAATCCTCGACCTCCTCGAGTATCTCGGACCTTGAAGTCACGATTCTGCCATCCCCAGTTCTTAGTTTCGTCAGATGGGGCCTCCCTAATTGTTGAGCGAACACTTTCGACCCTCAGTTCTGCTCAATCGTGACCTTAATGTGGCGGGTATTGGAGCACCGCAGGTCGCGTCGCGTCAGTTTTCTAATTTTTAGGTTTAAGGCCCTCTTATCCGACGCAGACAGCTGCGTGGATGGCAACTCTCGTCTTTCCCTCATACGTCCAAGAGTCTCCGAGGAAAGTTTGGACATCTTATTTTTCCGCTGCGACGGGAATAGTCTGCGGGACACGTCGCGTAGTGCTTTGACCACCTCGTCGGCCTTCTCGTCAACTGCAGTGCTGACTGTGGTTTCCAACAGGGCGAATCGATTTTGAAGTTCCAGTTAGAACTTTTTGCTCGCTCGAAAATTGATATTTAGAGTGCCTCGGACAAGCCTGTGATCGCTTCCGGTGTTAAACCTGCTGATCACGGAGACATCTCTAAATATGTGCCTCTTATCCGTCATGATGAAGTCTATCTCGTTTTTAGTCACGTTATCGGGGCTCTGCCAGGTCCACTTCCTTTAGGGTTTCTTTTCGAAGAAAGAATTCATCAAGAAGAGCCCCTGCGACTAAGAAGTTGACCAGCATTTGCCCCCCTCGATTCCTGCGCCCCATGCCGAACGGTCCGACTTTCGATTCGCCGCGTTCTTGTACTCCCACTTTGGCATTGAGGTCCCCCATAACAACGCTGTAGTGGGCCTTTGTCGTACTGTGCATTGCCTTGGCAATATCCTCGTACATGGCCTCAACTGTCTCGTCAGAGCATGTCGAAGTTGGCGCATATACCTGTATCACTCTCAAGTAGTACCTTCCAGTGACTTTTAGTACAAGGTACGCTACCCGTGCCGACACACTACTGATTTCTACAACGCTGCTAGTGAGTTCCTTGTTGACCAGGAAGCCAACGCCGCCTTGGGAGAGCTTCGTGGAAGTGGAATAGGTGACCTGACTCCAGGGCTATCGTGTCCTCCCCCTCTCTTCTGACTTCAGATAACCCCAGTATGTGCCAGTTAATGCGACCTAGTTCCACCTCAAGTTCAGCAAGATGATGGTACAGCCTCACCAGGGTAGCCCGCGAAATTAAAATTTTCTTATGTTTTTTGCAATTTACAGGTCAGTGTCGTGCAGGTTGTATCTTGGTCAAAATTAGATTCGCGGCCGTGCAAGTATGCATATATAGAATTATACTCGTAATCACTAAAATCATCAATACATCTCTTTTAGTTAGAATTGATGCCAAATGTCATGATTTCATGAAATACTTACATTTGGCATCAATTCTAACTGAGAGAGTTGTATTGTTGATTTTAATGATTATAATTCTATAAATACATACTTGCTACGGCCGCGAATCAAATTGTGACCAAGATATAACCTGACACTGACCTGCAAAATTGCAAAAACGTAACCGCTGAACCACTTTTAATAACTTTAAACGTCGCAGGTCTCTTAGAAATGAGTCCCATATATCGTCACCCTCCCTGCTAACTGTCCTAACTAGCAATTGACAGTTTTCCAGGGCAACAGGTTTTCGGTCGGGCGTTACAATCATGTTACTGTAGTTGCGGTAGCTGTGGCTTTATTAATGAATTAATAAGTTTTTTATATTGCTCTTGGCTTACTCTTTAAGTTAGTAGTTGCCCTAAAGCCCCAAGATATCATTTTTTTTTTTTTTTTTTTTTATATTTGATAGGCTCGCGTTTGACCACTATCTCACCTGATGGTAAGCGATGATGTGGTCGAAGATGGAGCACGCTTGCCTAGAAGTAACCTATTCACTCTTGACTTAAAGACTCCCAGGTTGTATCTTCCCAGGTTGTATTTATTGATTTCTATTAATTTGAAGCAGATACGTCACTCTGCGAGAACTTTGCTTTACAACTTGTGTCTGTTAGGACGTGATTATTTGGTGTAAAATATAAATAAAAGTCCATTAATATCATATAAATTTATTAAAAGTAATAAAAAATTTAATTACTAAGCTTAAAAAGTTACAAGTTACGTTTAAGAAGTTACAAAAAATATTTTTTTTACATTTTTTTGCTTGCATGCCATGTCCAAAGAGAATATAATTTCGCCATGTCTAGCACGAACAGGCCCCGCGGGCCGCTGACTTCGTGCCCGCCGCCTAAGAGACGCGACCTGTGAACCTGTCACTATACGAAGAATTTGTCGACCATTGATGTCAAATGCAAGTATTTCATGAAATCATGACATTTGGCATCAATTCTAACTGAGAGAGTTGTATTGATAATTTTAATGATTACAGTTTTGTAAATACGTACTTGCTACGGCCGCGAATCATATTTTGACCAACATACAACCTGATACTAACCTGCAAATTACAAAAAACGTAAGAAAATTTGAATTTCGCGGGCTACCCTAGAGCCTTAATACTATTACAATAAGCGTCATATTCGTAAAAAAAGCTTTGATCTAGACGACGTAAATGATTAAAAATGTATAAACATCGTAGAAAAAAATCTAGCTAAGTACAGTAGGTACATACTTCAGTTATTTTGAATCGTGACGAAAATAAAAAACTTTTTTACCAAAAAAAAAACAACCGACTTCCAAAAAAAAAAATACACTAAAAATTTAAAAATAACTTTAATTTCGGAAGTCGGTGTTTGTATTTTATTAACCGACTTTCGAAGAGAAATAAAATACAAACACCGACTTCCGAAATTAAAGTTATTTTTAAATTTTTAGTGTACCTAAGTATTTTTTTTTTGGAAGTCGGTTGTTTTTTTTTTGTAAAAAAGTTTTTATTTTTCGCTTTTTAGTTGTTATACCCCAGAACTAAAAACCACAATAACATGGAACATGGAATTTAAACATTTGGAGAACACAAAAACGTCATCAAGATATCCGTATTTTTCGTTTTTGTTCAGTTTCTCAAAAAGCGCGTAAGCAATTTCGATAAAATTAATATGGGACCACCTCGGGAGTATATTCTTTCGGATAAAAAAATAATTTTGAAAATCGGTCCACAACTGACGGAGAAACACGCGAACATAGAACCTCCTCCTTTTTCGAAAGTCGGTTAAAAATAAAATCTTACTAACTGTACTATGTGTCATATACGACAGGTAGTGAGAATATTTTTTCCCTCTACTTATTTATAAAGTGTATCATCTATGTTTTGCACTTACGCAAAACAAAATACGTGATTATCTTCTAAACGGTAAACGATACAGAAACGACGATCAGAGAGAACTTATTCGAAACAAAGTTATGAACACGTAGGTAATGTCAGTGCAGATACGTCAGTTTGTGAGATACGACAGTTAGCGGGGAGGGTGACGATATTTGCAAAGATGTACTTATCTGAAAAAAGTATCTAGTAAAAGTTAAATTAAATATTGTGTTATTTGTTCCAGATACCTTGCGAGTGGATGATCCATCTGTATGCACCTTTTATTCTTTAGAGAATTAGAACCACTAAAACTAAGTCTTTCGCATTTATTATTGTACTGTTTGGTCATTCGTTTCGTATTGGTCACACTCACAGTGACAGAACAATAACATAATTTTATACAAGTGGAAGATATCAATGGGCCCTGAAGGGGAAACCACTTTAAATTCCTACGATAAATTATTTTACATACAGGAAATATTCCTTTATTTTTAAAAATAAACAAAACTGCGTTCACATATTTCTTGACAAGCTTTTTTGAACCGGGAATCGAACCAGCTAAAAATTTAAAAAATAAACACTCGCTATTTTATTGTACTATTCGATAGGAATATTATTCAGGACAAAATCTCTCTAATAAACATTTCGTCTTAGATCATGAAATCTAGCATTAATTTTATTTTATCATCCATTCGTAGAAAATGAGTGTGAGTGAGTGTGTTTAAGAGTCTGCCCAGGGGTTGAGGATAAATTCGAAACAGAGTTACCTCGGCCCTGGGCACTCAGGGCAGGGAAGGAACAGGGATGGGTTTTTGTCAGTAAGAGTCTGACACGCCCTCCCGCTCCACCCTAGAGCGCACAAGATGCTGATACAAAAGAAAATTGCGTTTAAAGTATGACAGAATGCAGAAACCAGAAATGATAATTTGAAAGAAGATAAGAAGATTTATAAAGAATGGAAGACAATGGCAAAAAAGGCAATTGCAGTTTCCAAGGATAAGGCGTAGGAAATGTTATATGTGTTTATCCGGACCAAAGGTTTAGTGATATAAAGTTGCGAGGGAGCACACGCGATGACCGCTAAACGTGTACTGAATGCTCAACTAATATCAATTAGTGAAATGAGGTAAAAATGCACGAGTAAGCATTAGTGCATTATTAGTGTATGGTTTCACCGTACAATATGATTTACTGGACAACCCTAGATGCCAGAAGAAGCTCCACCGGATTACACAAGTAAGAAATGTATGAAAGATGAAATCGGTAAAGTCTTGTCGAAAGATGACTGACTAGAAGAGCGATGGAAGGTTTATTTTGAAAAGCTGATGAACGAAGAGAATGAATGGAATGGTGTGCTCAAAGAGGTACAAGTAAATATGGGTTTGGTGAGAGAAATTAGCATGGATGAAGTAAGAAAGGCAGTTCAATGTACGAAAAATGGAAAGGCCATGGGCCCTGATGACATACCAGTAGAAGTATGGAAGTGTTTAAAAGAGGACGGATGTATATGGCTGACTATAATCTTAAATAAGTTGTTGTATGAAGAAGTGATCCCACAAGAATGGTGCAATAGTTCGCTAGTGCCCATCTTCAAGAATAAAGGGGATACAGGGTACAGGACTGCAACAACTATCGAGGGTTAAGCTCATGCTGTCACATAGTATGAAAGTATGGGAGAAAGTGATAGAGAAAAGATTGCGAGAGGAGAATGAGATTAACCCGAACCAAATTGGGTTTATGCCAAGTCGAGGGACAATGACGCCACCTTCGCTCTCCGTCAGTTGTGCGAGAAGTACAGAAGTGTGCACAAGAACTTGCACATGGTGTTCATTGATCATGAGAAAGCGTATGATAGTGGTGGGCCTTGAAAGAGAAAGGTTTGCCTGGACAGTATGTTGAGTTGATTCGTGCACAGACAATCTATTGTACCTACGTCCGGTCGTCTGCTGGCAACACCGAAGAGATCAGTGTGGCTGTAGGCTTGCATCAAGGGTCGGCTTTAAGTACTTACCTCTTCCTGTTGATTATGGACGCTCTTTCGTCGAAAATACAGGAGGAGGCACCCTGGTGCATGCTGTTTGTCGACGGCATTGTTCTGGTCGGTGAAGATGAATCTGAGATCCAGAGCAGATTGGAGAAATGGCAACAGAAGCTGGAGAAAGTTGGCTTGAAAATCAGCAGAACCAAAACTGAATACATGTTCTGCGATTTCAGCGGTCTCTCCAGTTCTGAAGCTGTAGTGCTAGACGGCGCGCTTCTCCCAGTCTGCTCCGATTTTCGGTATCTCGGTTCACTCGTGCAAAGCAATGGCGAAAAAAATCGGACTATTAACACTGGATGAATGAAATGGCGGCAGGTCACCGGGGCTATCTGCGACACCCGCATTCCCCTTATCCTTAAGGGGAAGATTTATGAAACAATGGTCAGACCGCAGGTTTGGCACAGACAAAACATAAACGGCCGTTTTTGTTACAAATGCACGATTTAGCTAAACAGCTATATTTCAAGTGTTGACAATGTGTTATAAAATTACGTTATTGCCTTTTCTACACTAATAATAGACCACATTTTGTATTTTTGATTCTATTTACGAGTTATGACATTTTTTCGATTGGCGGCGCTAGTGGACTGTAAAAGGCCCCTTAAAATGCAGATGTAACACATTCTAATGTTTTTTTGCAGTATTTGGCAACAAATGTATCGAATTAGCCTTCCTGGTAAACTTCGCTGAGGTAGTCAATACTACAATAAAATTCTCAGCTCCATTTTACCGAGACCGCACCTGTTTCAATGATTCCACATATAATACATTTGCGTTGACACTTGAGACACAAAACTACACCAATTCTACATCACAATATCCACTAGGAATCAATTTGCGAATAATTAAAACAGCCACTGAACTTTACTCGAAAAAATCCCGCCAAAAACTATCGTATGGCTGTTGTTGTAAGTTACTTCAAGCTCAGTGTTACTATCAAAAATCATAATCATCATCTTCTTGCCCTTATCCCATGTTACTTGGGGTCGGCGCAACACATTTTTTTATCATCCATTCTATCCTGTCAGCCATCACGCTATCACTAACTTCCTTTTCTTTCATATCACTCCTCACACAATCCATCCACCTTTTCTTTGGCCTCCCTCTCCCTCTCTATCCATCCACATTTATATTAATAACTCTTTTAGTTACATGTGTTTCATCCCTCCTCTTCACATGACCATACCAAGATAAGCGGTTCCCTTTCAACTTTTCTGTGACTGGCGCCATTTTTAAACTACCTCTAATGTTCTCATTTCTCACTTTATCCATTCTCGTTACTGCACACATCCATCTCAACATTCTCATGTCCGCTACATGCAATATTTTTTAATCCGTCTTTTTTACAGCCCAACATTCTGATCCATACAGTAGTAAGGTCTAATCACGGACTTATAGATTTTCCCCTTTAACTTAAGGGGCAACTTGTTCCAGTGACCTGTAGCCATTTCATCCATCCTGAGCTGATTCGGTGCGTTACGTCTCGGTCTACATCGCCATCCCCCTGAATAAGCGACTCGAGGTACCGAAACTCGGAGCAAATCGGTATAGGCGTTCCGATGAGAGCTACAGGCACAGGACTGGAGAGACCGCCGAAATCGCAGAACAGTTACTCTGTTTTGGTTCTGCTCAATGTCAAGCTAACACTCTCCAGTCTTTGCCACCACGTTTCCAATCTGCTCTGGACCTCTAAGCCACTTTCGACAAACAGCACAATGTCATCAGCAAACAGCATACACCAGGGAGCCTCGTCCAGAATGTACGACGTCAGAGCGTCCATTATCATCAGGAAGAGGTAAGGGCTGAGGGCTGACCCGTGGTGCAAACCGACCGCTACTCTGAAACTGTCAGTGATGCCCACTGCAGACCGGACTTGGGTACTGCATCGACTGTACATCGCTCGGGTCAGCTGCACATATTTCCCAGGCACACCTTTCTCCCTAAGGGCCCACCACAAAACCTCTTGAGGCACCGAGGGTCATATGCCTTTTCGAGGTCTGTATTTTTCGCACAGCTGGCGGATAGCAAAAATGGCTACCGTTGTACCCTGACCATGCATAAAACTGAACTGGTTTCGTGAGATTTCACTCTCTTCTCTCAGCCGCTTTTCAATAACTTTTCGTTGCGTTCATACTATGTGACATTAGCTTTATTCTTCTATAGTTGTTGCACTCCAGCACATCACCTTTGTTTTTGAAGATGGGCACCAACGAACTGTTACACCATTCATCAGGTATGGCTTCTTCCAGCAACAACTTATTGAAGAACAAAGCTAACCACGTCTATCCATCTACGCGGAATGACTGCCACACTTCAATTGGCATTCCGTTTGGACCAATTGCCTTACCATTCTTCATTTCATTCACTGCTATTCTCACTTCATCCACACTGACCATTCTCACTAACCTCTCATTCATTGGTTTATTCTCTACAACACCACTCCAGATATTTTCCTCATTCATCAGTCTATCAAAATAGCCCTTCCATTTGTCCTTAATCCTCTGATAGAAGCATTTCAGCTTCATCCCTTACACATCTTATCCGACTAACATCCTTCGCCTTCCTCTCTCTGGTTCTAGAAAGCCGGTACAAATCTTTTTGGCCAGCCGGACTTTACAGTGTATTGTACAGTTTGTACTGAGCTTTTGCTCTCGCTCCATGGCTCTCTTAGCTTTTTTCTTTGACCCATCATACTCGCTTTTTTTTCAGCTTTCAAACTAACGCTTTCCAGTTCTACACTCTGCCATTCCTTGATTTTTTTTCTTTTTTTCCTTCAACACTTCCTGTATTTCTGTAGACCACCACCATGTGTCCCTCTCTATTGCGCGCCTTCCTTTTGTCTCTTCCAACATATCCTTCGCTGCATTCCTAATACACCCAGCTATCTCATTCCAGCTTTGATTCACACTTCGATCATTCATGTCTCCCATTTCTATCATTTTGTCTACTACTCGCTCTCTAAATTCCTTCGCACAATCATTCTTATTTAGCATACGCCATTTTATTTTAGGAGGAGGATGGTCTTTGCTTTTTGTACTTTGTGTTTTTATCGCTACCAGGAGCCTGTGCTGTGACCTGTGAGACCAAGTCTTCTCTTGGCAGCACTTTGCAGTCTATGACGTGCTTAATATCGTTGCGCCTAACTAGAAAATAGTAAATTTGTGCCTTGTGGTGACCACTTTTGTAGGTGAATAGGTGTTCATCTTTCTTCTGGAACCAAGTTGTAGCTACTGCCGGATCAAATGCGGTAGCGGATTGCAACAGCGTCTCTCCCTCGTTATTGGGATCACAGATGACTATAATAGTAGCAAGCTAATTGGGACTTGCAAAACTCCATCCTCCATGTACTCTTTCATAACAATTTCTCGTTCGTTGTGTTACTACTAAAAATAATATGTGTTAAAAGACTAGTATTCCTATTAAAAATACTTTTGAAAACTGGACATTGGCAACATTCTTCAAAAATTCAAAATGGCAGGAACGAGCAGAACTATTGTTTCTGTTTGTGAAATAATAAATCATAGTGACGTGGTGTAACGGAATTATAGTGATTTTGGATTGAATATTTGAACTAGTTCATTTTAGGTATTGGATTTTATTGAAGACAGCAATATTTCCAACACAAGGTAAGTTTTCTGCGTAGCCGCCCACAGTAGTATTCAATCTGTTTCGTTTTAGTCTATTTCTAGTTATTAATGCGATGTCACGCAGCATTATGTGCTTATTATTAGTAGAGTCCCTAGTAAATATTCTTTTTGTTGATTAGAAAATGTGACATCCGTCCAAGGATAGTCGTGATATCACATTGCAAACAGTTCAATTGTTATAGATTTTTGTTCGGTAACCAGACACTACGCATTTGTAAGTTATTATTAACTTGTGGTTCCATCGGCTGGTTACAGAAATAAAGGATTGTGTTGTAAGGTACACAGAAATTGTTTTTCTCAACCTGTTGAATAATTTTAAAGTTAACTAATGTATACTTTTAAGTGCGCCTGCAAAACTATGGTCATGTATTTATTATCTAATTCGAACTCTATTCATATTACTTTATGTCTTACCTATATGACATTTCAAAACCACTTTTCCCAAAACATATACTGGATAATTAGCTTCACTACAAGGTCAAGAACAACATGTAAAAGTAAACAGTATGAAGTAATTTAACATAATGTTTGTTAATACAATCCATTGTACACAATAATAACTTTATCCTACTAGCCTCCTTTTTTCATCCAATTGTGGGTATTCAATATTTTTATGCTGATTTATAAAAGAATAGTATGAAGTATTGGGACATGAAATTTGTAGATGTTTATTGTTTTTTATTTATTTGCTTACTATGGATTAAATCATCTTGTATTTTTGTAAATGTAAGATCTACCTTTATTCCTTCAAACAATTAAATGTCTACCCATTTCAACAAACAAGTCAACTGTACCGTACCGTTGTATAGATTGATTCAAAGTTAATGATGTGTGTGAACTACATGTTTTGCTGCTCAGTACCCCACTCCTCAACCCTGCTGTCACATGAATTTGCTACTGTGCAGCAACCTGCGGTGTGCGCTATAAGTTTTAATTCTACCTGTATCACAGTAAAAAGATCTGCTTGAGACACAATTGAAATTGTATTGTCAATGATTGCAGCATACTATGTGGCATGTCAACACATTATTCAATAAAATAACATGTTCTCACTGCAGCCCCAGTCTGACACAAAATCAAGAGCACACCACGCCATATTAGAAACACATTCATTACATTCATGAACACCCGGTCTAATTTCTACAGTATTCAGTGATAATTCTATGTAATAATCTTCTATCTCCATGTTTTATAGTATATTGGCTTGGGCGTGTATGGTTATGTCAATTATTTTTGTGGCATCAAAATCAAAGCTGAATGTTATCGTAATGACATAAGGAAACTTTTAATTCTATAGATGCTTTGTGACACAATTTAAAGCTTAATACTTTTCTTGTTGAGTCACAATGCACTTTATAAAATTGTTAGAAAAAAGAGGAACGTAGAAGCAGGGATCCAAAACATTTTACTTCAAAGTTAAAACAAGTTTATTAATTAGTTTAATTTTAAACTCAAAACAGTAAAAAGAAGCAGCAGGCAACAACAATGAACAAGGCGTCGCATTCACAAGTATACACTAGTTAATGACAATCACAGACCTTTATTTACAACAATTTAACAGACAACATAACCGGTAAAATTTGTTAAAACCCGGCTGTCACAACTTATGAAGGGATTTGGTAACATTTTTGATTTGTTAGAATTATGGTGAAACGAAAAACATTCCCGAAATGTTCACCCTTGCTTCTTTTAGGTTTTTGGTATTGACACTGTAATATTAAATTAGAATGAAATAATATAACTAAATGAAAGCCACGTAATTTTGTGTGACTGCTTTATAAATGGATTATAATAAATTCGGCGTCTATCGTAAGTGTAACATGTTTTTTTGTACTTTTGTTACAAAGTGTGCATTAAAAATAACCTTTTTTAACTTCTGTCTAATGGTATTATAAATGTAGTATAGTTGTCTTTTTCACTATTTTTTTAATATTATCATCTTAAGAATCTTCAAGTAGTTGTAGGTAGTTAAGAAGCGTTGCATTGTCATTGTCAAGTAGGTATTTAAATTACTGCTTCATCACTAACGACATTGTGATCACAGCTATTTAGCTGTTAATAAATCAAGTAGTTGTGGAAAATTTGCTTTTTCTGTAATGTAATTTTAGCCAATTATATTGCAGTCTAATTTAACACTTTCCTGGGCATATGCTTTTGTTTTCAGCCAATGGCTTCACCCATAGCGGGAGCATGTCAGACTTTTACTAAAACCCACCCCTGTTCCTTCAGTTGCCTGAGTGCCCAGGGATGCAGTAACTCTGTTTCGACACTACGCATGTCTCTGGGACTATGATTATCATCAAGAGCCATTTGAGCTATCTAGCAATTCAATCCTATATATATATAGCTCAAACTGTCCCCCTGCATAACAAAGGTCATCCTCAATTTTTTTGTGCATTGTTCACAATCCTGCTCTTCTTTTAAAACATAGTAACTGAAAATCATGTAACTCATTGTCCTTGTCAGCATGGTAGCAAAATGATATTGTAAAAATAATAATATAAAGTTTAACATTTGGAGAGGCTCTTTAGGCAGCTGGATTTGATTCAGAAAGCGACTTCTTGACACACACAGCTCATATTGTCAGGAGGTTCCTCTCTCTGGAGCCCTGACTGCCTGTAACTTATATGTGATTTTCTGTACTCAAATATTTGA
Source organism: Polia nebulosa (assembly GCA_951329385.1). Taxonomy (NCBI): domain Eukaryota; kingdom Metazoa; phylum Arthropoda; class Insecta; order Lepidoptera; family Noctuidae; genus Polia; species Polia nebulosa. Next base: position 12,439,227 of record OX589599.1, on the reverse strand, counting down.
AAATGTAATTTGAATTTATTTTAAATAAAAATAAATATTTTAAATCAAAACGGTATGTAGAACTTATCTTTTGATTTTAAATCACTACATGTTATAAAACAATGTAGTGATGTAAAATAAAAATACTGGTATTCAGCCGCATCCGGTTAGACTGGAAGCCGACCCCAAGATAGTTGGGAAAAGGCTAGGCAGGCAGATGATGATGTTATAAAACAATGTGTGTTCATTGATCTTGAGAAAGCGTATGATAGGGTACTTCGGGATGTGTTGTGGTGGGCCTTGAAAGAGAAAGGTTTGCCTGGGAAGTATGTTGAGTTGATTCGTGCTATGTACAGACAATCTAGTACCTACGTCCGGTCGGCTGCTGGCAACACCGATGAGTTCAGTGTGGCTGTAGGCTTACATCAAGGGTCGGCTTTAAGTCCTTACCTCTTCCTGTTGATTATGGACGCTCTTACGTCGGAAATACAGGAAGAGGCACCCTGGTGCATGCTGTTTGCCGACGACATTGTTCTGGTCGGTGAAGATGGACCTGAGATCCAGAGCAGATTAGAGAAATGGCAACAGAAGCTGGAGAAACTTGGCTTGAAAATCAGCAGAACCAAAACTGAATACATGTTCTGCGATTTCGGCGGTGTCTCCAGTTCTGAAGCTGTAGTGCTAGATGGCGCGCTTCGCCCAGTCTGCTCCGATTTTCGGTATGTGGGTTCACTCGTGCAAAGTGATGGCGAAATAGATCGGACTGTTAAGCACAGAATTAACACTGGATGGATGAAATGGCGGCAGGTCACCGGGACTATCTGTGACTCCCGCATTCCCCTAAAACTTAAGGGGAAGATTTATAAAACAACCCTGCTGTCTTGTATGGTTCAGAATGTTGGGCCACAAAAGGGATGAATGAAAAGCAATTGCATGTAGCTGAGATGAGAATGCTAAGAGCGATGTGTGGTGTTACGCGCATGGATAGAATTAGGAATGAGTATATAAGAGGAAGTCTGAAAGTGGCACCGCTGACTGAAAAATTGTGTGGAAATCGGTTGTCGTGGTATGGGCATGTGATGCGGAGGCGGAGGAATGAAGAAAATGTCGTGAGGAAAGTCTTGTGTATGGATGTGGATGGCTATAAGAGTAGGGGAAGGCCAAAGAAACGATGGTTGGACTGTGTGAAAGAGGATATGGGTAAAAAGAGGGTGACTACAGAGATGAAGACTAATAGAGGAGTATGGAAGAAAAAGACATGTTGCGCCGACCCCAAATAAATTGGGATAAGGGCAGGAGAATGATGATGACATGTTATAAAACAAAGTCCCCCGCCGTGTCTGTACGCGATACACTCAAAAACTACTGAACGGGTTTTCACCAATAGACAGAGTGATTGATGAGGAAGGTTTAGGTGTATAATTTTTACCCATGCGAAGCTGGGGCGGATCGCTAGTTTAAAAAAATAAAATAACTTTCCCAGTAAATAAAAACTGGTTATTAGTCAAGATAAAAAGTATGACCAGCATAGTGAAACATTTCAAATTAGTTCTGAAAATGAAAACGGTAATTTTGGCAATATTATCAATAAAAATATGAATAGCCTTGACTAATAATAAGGCGAATCGAACACTAAGCAAATAAATGCAGTAGGTCACTACAAGTGAGCGTAGGCTTAGGAGGGATTCGCCACACAGCCTGTGATGCGCAGGCGCCGCTCGCCTCGGGCAGTTCGAGCTATGAGTCACAGCCGCCCAAAATAACTTGGGAATGGGCGCCGCCTACCGCCCGGGGCGGGCGGCTCTGGTTGGGCTCAGTGGCAGCTGCGACGCCGCCGCATGTAGAGAGCGGTCGAGGTGGAGCGCGCGAGCCTCGTATTGACACTCGGGTGGTGGCGGCGCCGGCGCGGGATGCGCCGCCATGCCGGTACGACACCGCGAACTCGGCGACGAGCTCGCACCCCCGGAGCCCAAGCGCTGCAGGCACTGCGACGGTACGATCTCATACATTGCTTAGCAGCGCAGGACTCTCACCAAAACATTACACCAAACTTATCTAACACTCGGTGTCTTAACCTACTTGTTAACTAATAACACGTTATCAGCTTTACTTCGAAAACTATCAAGGAATTACTTTTGATTACTACCTACCTATTGATAACAATATGTGTATATATGTATCCTTCCTTGGCTATCTTACCGTCGCAAGTGGTTGCCTTTCTGGTAGAACATATTTTTCCTCTGAATTAAGGATAAATTAAACAAACAAAATGTTGTGTGTACTGACATTGATAAACATTTAATTAATATGCATCTAAAATAGTAACCCACTTACTTTAAAACATAAAATAAATTGTGTGTTGAAGTTAATTTGTTGAACATGCAAGTTACCCTTCTAAATGCCTGAGGACATAAACATTAAAGCTTGAATTGATTGATTAATTAATCTGAGTTTATCATTTTGATTACAAGCAGACTTAATCTCAGTCTAGTCCTATAATCAGAATATTAGTCTAAGAGTCCAAAAGACAATGTTAAGAAAGTTATTTAGCTCAGTACTTGCCAAGGCTAATGATTTATATCTAAGCGGTTAGAAGCGTTTTTATGAGATACTAATTGTGTCGTTATCATTTGCTGTTGGCAGCGTGATAAAGCTTCTGCTTCAGGCCTTCCGAATGCTTGTTTAATGAATCATGCAATTAAATAAATAATGCAATCACATTTCTTTTAACTAAAAATTAAATTAAATTTAAGTAAAAAATGTTTAAAAGTAAATACCTACAGCAAAACTAAGAAACTAAGCCTGTCGTCGTTAGCTACCATCTCATTGTTTACATTGAGGCACATTATAACACGTGCTAAAGAAATTATGAAACGATCATGCAAATCCGGTTAATGGTTGAGCTGCAGGAAAATTATCTTTAGCCCGCCCTTAGTCACTGGAGTAAGTAATATGTGTCACGCAGTCGGGAATGGAAAGAGCGTATAAATAGGTGTTCAGACTCCACTACGAGTGGGCCACATTCCCCACCTTATGTAACAGAAAGCTCGTAAACAAATGCGTATTCTGACTTACCTTCACATGTTGCGATTTGCTCGCACATTGCGTATTTTGTTGTAGGGTACGCAAACCGCAGACGCATCGTCGGCGTCGGCGCACGTTATTCGCGCACTTCTGTTGTTTCGCGTTCAACTTGGCGTTTATCATGTCGATGACCCTACCAAGTATGATTCATTCAGCTTTGTTTTTTTTCCTTATTCAACAGAAAATTATTTATAACTTATAATTAGAGGTACTGCGTTATAGCAGCAAACCCTGACTTCTTGTTCCATCTTTGAGACTACTCCAAGGAAAAACGCGGGTCACGTTTCGTTTGGGGACACAAATGAACAATAGGCAAAGTTTGACAGCGTTAAATTTTGTTTGACATCGTAAATTGCGAAGGTGTGTTGTGACTGAGTCGGTGTTGTGACTTTGTGACAGGTGCTGCGTCATTCAACGACGGGATCTGGCGAGACTTGCACGTCGATTAATTAGTATCGCCTGTCGAGACCACAGCCGCAGACCGAGACTTCTCGAATGAAATCATCGGTCATCATTATGAATCTCGCCAAAATACATAGTTGCATATTTTGGCCAATTATCTTTATCAACATGAATTGGGAACAGTTATGTGTTGCTGAAACAGATTCTGTATGGAGTTTCAAACCTTGGAACCCATTCCTTTAGTAATTTATGTGTTGCTGCAAGTTTATATGCGACTGCAAATACATATATTAGATTGGTTGTTGTGCTAGCTTTATCCATTGATTTCGATCGACATAGTTTCTTCAATGTGTGTTTTCAATGTCTCCTGAATTCTGAGTGTCTGTGAGCTTCTTAGTAAAATGTGTTTGTTGCCCACGATTATCAGAAGAGTAGAATCATTCATACATAACAGACTATCGTTGTTCACGTAGTACTATGAGGCTAGTAGTCATTGCCAAGCTGTCACTTCTTTCTCGCAGCTTTACGATCAAACTGGCTCGGGATACTGTCGGCTCTCGCTTTATTAATTTGTAATTTTTATGAGACTGAAAATTAGATTCTCATCACTTTCGACAACAGTTAAAGTTTTACAACCGTAAATTCGTTAATATTAAACTTTATAGGTAAGTTCTTCAATGACATCATCTTATTGTACTAAGCCCCGAGGGATCTAGGAATAATATTAAATTTATTGACCACCTAACACATTCAATTAATTATTTCTATTATGTCATTAGAAATTATGCCAGCCAAATAATTACGAACATTTGTCAATTAATAAAATTTAAATTAATGAATCGCCAAGTTTATCAGCTGCTCTAAGAGCTGAGCCCTGAAACCGTTTCTGGGATGTTTAAAAATAATAACCTTATCATAGTTTTGGTCACAGTATGTCCTAGCTTGAACCAAGACATTTGTTTGTATGTTGTGTGTTCCCCATCATCAATCATCATCATTTCGGCCGAAAGACGTCCACTACTGGACATAGCCTTCCCCCAAGTATCGCCTAAAGGATCGGTCCTGTGCGTCTCGTATCTATCGGCTACCCACAAACCTCTCACTAGGTCATTGGTCCACCTTGTGGGAGGCCTTCCCCAATGCTCGGCAAACGCCTTCCGTTTTTCCATTCAAAGCTGGAAACGTCTGAATAGTCAGTTTTTTTTCGTCCTGTATAATACGTCCAAGGGTAAGGATAACAGTTGTGCAGACTTGTAACTTTCTATAATAGACAGATGGGTTGGCATTTTGGCAAGCTGTTACTACATACTGGTCCTGCAGTCATGCCAAACGGGGCTTTGTGTATTCACTAATTGGAACTAGACATCTGGTTAACTTATCATGGATCATACGCATACTTTCGTAGTTCTACAACTACCTGACTGTGTGTAAGCTTTTCTGATTCATTTTTTTTTTTCAAGTAGTGTCCCGGGGAGCCTTCCCATCAGAGAAAATGAAAAACTTGAACTTACGTACCTAACTACCTTTTAAGGAATGAATTTTCAAAAACCCTTATTTTTACTTAACGGCTTAACGAAGCCGAGTGTCACCTGTTATTCCTGTCATTATGTTTCTTTTTTGTACTGAGTTATTCCTGGGAACTACACTTGCGAGCAATAAACTGGAATCACTTCATCGCGCGTTGTTCTAAACAATTTTTTACAATTTGGAACTATGGATTGTAGTATATCATTGGAAAGGTAATTTTGTAAGCTTTCAAATGATATCCAAAAGATTTAAAATTAATTTATGTTGTACCTGAATTTAGGGAATTATTGGATTATTAGGTCGAACTTTGGACGTCTAAATAAATAGGAAGTTATTATGAAAACGTAATTTTTTATTTACAATTTATGTTATTTACCCCTCAATATTTTGTGTTTAACCCCCTGGCCCTAATGACTGCCTGTAAACGGTTTTTCATTGACCGAATGAGTTTCCTGATGGAATATTGTGGGATTTCGTACCACTCTTTGACTAAAGCAGTTTTAGGGTCTTCTATCGAGCTGGACATCATCCTCGTACCCGCCTTTTTAACCGACGAAAAAAAAGGAGGTTCTCAATTTGACCGTATATACATTATAACTATATATACCAATACATTTTTTTTTATACACAAAAAAAATATCCGCCCTAACGCCGACTAAAAATTAGTTATATTAAATTTGATATTTTATGTAAATAAGCTCAATAATCAAGACTTAAAGGTTATTTACTTATTTATCGCTTGCTTTTTAGTTCTTTTTCGTCGGTTAAATTTTTTGTTAAAAAGTTTTTTTAGCTCGTCCCACATAATATGTTCAATCGGATTCAAGTTAGGACTAAGGCTGGCCAGTCTAGTGTGGGAATCTCGACTTCTTCCAGGTACTGTCTAGTCACTGCAGCGGTGTGGCAGTGGGCATTTTCGTGCATTAGCAGGAAAATCTTCGCCAATAAACCCGGAATAAGGGAGCACGTGGCCTAGCAGAATGTCGTTGATGTATCTTTCTGCGGTTAGTTTACCCCTCTCCCGACGTCCACCAGGTACGAATATCAGCTCCATTTTTGCTTCAATAGAAATCCCCACCCACATCATACAGGAGCCATTCCCGTATGCAACTGTTTCCGCAAAACAGCATTGTGTGAATCGCTCCCCCGGTCTCCTATACTCTCCGTCGACGATCGCTACACTCGCTACCATGCAGGCACTTTGGTTTCGTCCGAGAACAGGACTCTGCTACATTGCTCCACTATGGTTATAGTTCATTGCATAGAAATTGTAAATAATTGTTTTGCGCAACGCGCGATAAAGTAATTTCAGTTTATTGCTCGAGAGTGTATATCCGTACAATGTTACTTAGATTGATGTATAGAATATGTAAATGACGACTTCTTGGTGAGACTTTTACACCCTGTATAAGGAATTGTTGTGCAAAATTTCACGCTTCTAGACCCACCAGTTAAGGATGTGCGTGAATGAACGGCAAAAGATTTTATTGAAGTAGATTTAATTACTGGGCTTGAAAGTCATGTGAAGAAAATGAAGATAAACTTGTAGCCCCAATTTTACCTAACGTTGATTTTTTTTCCTTAGCACCAACTCCGTATTAAGAGGCTTATGTGTCAATGGATTGCCACAACCTGTTGAGACGTTGAGTAAATCCTCTTGGTCATAAGAGTTTCTTACTCTAGTGTTACTATTTCAAAAGTATTAGCATAATCGATCAACTTTACATTGAAAATCCCAAAGGTAAAAACATTGACACTAACTTAAGTTTTGTACGCAAAATGTTTTCTAAGAAGTTTCTTTAAATCCATGCGTGATGCATGCATTCTGATTTTTGTTTATTTCTGCTGCTAACCTATATACGTTCAGCTCACGTTAGAAGGTTCACGAAAATAGTTATATTTCGTCAACACATGATCATCCGTTTAGGAATTTTAATTTGCGTCATCCTTTGGCAGTACATTTATAAGGGTAAGTATGTAATATGTATACAGGTTTTTACTGTTACAAACGCGTAAACGTAATCTTCGCTCTTCGTCACTATACAAAGAGCTATGATTGACAGCTGTCATCTTGTGTGATTGTGATAAGTGTTAACCGATGCTTTGAAGCTAATTGTAATTAATGGTTATGCAGGTTAGATCGTTTATTTGAAATTCTTGAGGCGCCGCCGCCGCGTGTCACCTCAATAATGAGTTTCAATCATCCTGTTTTTAAACACCGACGCAAAAAGAGGGGTGTTATAAGTTTGACAGCTATGTGTGTGTCTGTCTGTGGGACCGTAGCTCTTAAACGGGTTAAGCGATTTGAATTCTGTTTTTTTTTTTATTTGAAAGCAGGTTTTTTAGCGATGGTTCTTAGATATATTTTATCAAAATCGGTTCAGCCGTTTTAAGGTCATCAGCTTCGCTTTTCTTTTAAGCGTTAGGTTTTTTTTTAAATTTTATTGGTATCGTTCAGGCTTTTATTTACCTTGCAATGTTTGTATGTATTTATGTGAACTCTTCAATGCTGAACAGCACGGGCACAAAATTTGTTTGTGAACACATCTAATAGGGTATTTTACACCCGGGCCTGCGGACGGCGAGTAGTGGGTAACTCGCCGCCCAATCAGCACCAGGCCCGAGAGTCGACGGCGCGTAGTGCTCCACGCGCGCCTCAAAGAGTTATTAGCAATAGGGACGGGGCCCATCATGGCCGATGCCTGCCCGGGGGTTGAGGATAAATTCGAAAGAGTTACCTCGCCCCTGGGCACTCAAGGCAGAGAGGAACAGGGGTGGGTTTTAGTCAGTAAGAGTCTGACACGCCCTTCCGCTCCACCCTAGAGCGGAAAAAGTCATAGGATGATTTCTCACCCCCCAAAAAAAAAAAAAATAGGGTATTTTACTAAAAAAATCTAATTACTCTGTCAGTTGAATAACAAAAAACTATTCGACACGTATTTTTTTCTTTACCAAACCAATAAAAAATGACAAAGATAAAACGCATCAAAGTTCACGAGTGTGGACTCGTTACGTCACTTTGGTGTTAAAAAGTGTCGCGCAGCGTGACGTCACGCGGAATTTCAACGCACTGTATCGCCTTAATTTTTAACCGACTTCAAAAAAAGGTCCATTTTAATTTGGTGAGGATCTGATAAATAACTTCGGACTTTCGGAGATACACAATGGAACTTTTCAATAAATGATAGCAAATCTTCCAGAATTGCTGCAATCGCATGTCTGTATATTGTTTTCACCACTTTACAACATAACATCACGCTGATACGCTCTGAAGGGGTACACAGATTTGTACAGTTCACCCTGATACACCCTAATTTCACCAACTATGTTCAAATTCCCTATTTTTGGGGCTATCAATGGGGCAAAATAAAATGGGGTATAACAACTAAAAAGTGAAAAATAAAAAAAACTTTTTACAAAAAAAAATACAATCTACTTCCATAAAGAAGTCGGTTGTCTTTTTTTTTGTAAAAAGTTTTTTTAAATGTTTTTATCTATAAACTTATTTCGTCAAATCCGTTGATTGCGCGAGTTAAACCCACCTTAAGCACCCATCTGTTCAGCCAGGGTCGTAGGTTTGTTTGAAAGAGTTCCCGCGGGCACAGGCAACTGAAGAAACATGGGTGAGGTTTAGCACGAATAATATAATAATAGCGTACAGAAGCCTCATCCCATACAAAGAAACGGTACCGCCGTAACTACGGGTTTTCGTCTGGCACAAGTAACTTTTGTTCTTCGTTCGGGCCCGTCCTCTACACCTCGCTAGATGGTGTTAGCAGCGACGGCTTGCAAGCTGAATGAATTTACTTACAAGTCTTACCAATATTTTATCACACATTGAGGAATTATTTTAAACTATTTTTAGCACTTCATAGCAGTTTTACTGTTTCAAAATGTGTCACTATTCAAATTTTAAAGAGACGAATGGATAAACTCTAAAACTTCAAACAGCGCCATCTATTGGTACAAGAAATATAGATGTCTAAGGATTCGTTCGATAATCGTCTTTTGAATTACAAGCCAATTATTCCACAATTTTAACCATATTTATTTTCAAAATATTAATAATACCTAAACTTCAATAAGAAATCGATGTATATTACGCCGTCTATTGAGATTTATTTGAACTAAATTTTCTTTGTTCGAGATGAGACCTTTGTTTCTATGACTTTTAGTCAGAGTCCGACACGCCCCTCTTGCTCCACCCAGAGCAGAAGTTACATGAAGATTTCCCACCCAAAAAATAGCACTCGTCTGTTGCAAAATATCCGTCTGATAATGTCAGTGGTCTGTCCATGATACCACGGGGTCGACATTGCAAGCGCAACGTAATTGTTTTTGCATAGTAGGGCGGTTACGCGCCCAGCTCCCACGTACGGCGGCGCCCGCCCAACACATGCCAGCGCAAATATGTGAACAAGTATTCGCTTTATATCACCGTACCGTTATTTACCTTATTAAACTCTAACAATTTGGTTTAGTTAATTAGTCGGTTGGATTTCTTTCATTGATAAATTGTCATATTTAGGGACTCATTTCAGTTTTGCTGACCGTCCCTAGCTCTAAATTATTAACACTCTTTGTATTTTTGCGTTTGGGATGTCTAAGTCATATCCTTTCTTTGTTTTAAAACACTGAGTGTGTTAATCTCTTTAGCTGTTGTTCATCCACCTAATTTTATGATCTAGTCATCTCTTGCGACGCCCACGAAAAAGGGTGTCCTATTATTAGTTGGAAACCTACGACAATCAGTTATGACTGTATCGTAGAAAATAGGTTTCAGATATAGTGCGAAAACTGTTGTAATTTTTTGTTTGCTAGTGTGGCAAGCCCCGAAAAGGCATCTACTAGTTTACCTCTTTGTCTGCCGCCAAACGTTCTTATTTAAACCAAAAGGGAGGGGTTACAGGCACATGAGACTTAGAATTATAACTTTTTAGCAATGGTTGGTCACGTATCGGAAAATCTCTTGGTGTCTCGCGTGTCTAAGGCGGTATCCTCGTCCTAAATTAGGTGGTCGTTTAGTTGGCCAGGTTGACACAAACTTGCATCAGTAATATAATAATGTTTTACCTTTCCAGAACACGATTTCGCTACGAAATTATTCATTTGTGTATTTTATTAGCTTCATTACGTATTCTTGGCTTATTCGTGTTTTGGCTGTTCAAAATAACTGTTATACCGTCACGGCGGACTAATCGTATTTTTTTATAGTTTGCTTTCATGGCGTCATGCTTCGTTGTTTTTCACGAAAAATAGTACAGTGACTATGACTAGCTGACTACGTTTTCGTCGTCTTCGATGATGGCCTTAAAATAAAAGTGAATTTCTATCCAAGAAATGAGTCTATTTATGCAACGCGTCGGCGTTAGACTGTAGTGTTGGTCGTGTGTATCGCACATAGGAACGGAATGTTTGGTTTGAGGAGTCGCAAACAAACTCATAATTATTCCGAGAACAGAAGCTCGTACACAATGTATGGTTTAAACGGCATTATCTCTGACTCAAGCTGCTTAAATTGCATTATGTGGCAGTTGTTGTTGTAGTGCTTTACTGTTATTGTATGCACACTTTTACTCAAATGTCCTTACTTTGGTATTGTTCATCGGTTCGTTGAGCTCCTCAAAGTTCTGAGTTGAGCTTCGCGATGACTGACAAATGCTTGCACTGTCTGGACAGGTCCACTCGAATTCGTGTGTTGCTTTCTTCAAAAAGCTCATCCCAGACATAAACGTGCATGGTTCTCATATGATTTAACCAGTACACATTGTATGGATTTGAACACTTTAAAAGAGACTTTGACCTCTGAGTTTGTTTCGGTGTTTCTTCTCAGGGTAGTCAGCTAGGAAACACCGGCCTCATCTAGCTTAAACTGACAAAAAACATTGACGTGTAAAAGTGTTCCTTGTAACCTACGAGTATTTACTGAATAAACTTCATTTATCATTTATCACAATACAATAAGGCTGTAATATTGGAAAATTGAATATAGGAGATTTGAGTAGGTACGTCATGTACAATACTCGAAGGTACTTAAAATTATAATGCTTTGTTTAGTTTGTAAATGTTACAATTGTGCAAACAATATGGTAGTAACTTTGTATTTTTGTGCTGCCCCTGCCAGCTATTTTTATTGGGAGTGCCTCCGCAACCGGTGGCGGCACCCAAAAATAAAGCCGTTGTGGACAGGCAATATTTTTTTGAATTTTTTATTAGCACTCTGACACGGATAGGTTAGGCACGAAGGGGATGAAGGGGGCTAGAGTGAGCGAACGAAGCCCCCTTCATCAACTTCGTGTTAGGTTCCTTTAAACCATGCAGACAGGAATAAAGGGCCCGGGCTTTGTCGGCTTTCCTTACTTACGTCGTTAACACATTACACCTCTTCACTGTTTTGTTACAAGTGAGCTAGCAGGGAGGTTAGTTCTACTTCTAGTGATCCGTATGCTTTTTTTTTTGTGGGGTGTGAAATTATCCGATGACCTCCCCGCTCGGGTAGGTGGAGCGGGAGGGTGTGTCAGACTTTTACTGACTAAAACCCGCATCTGTTCCTTCAGTTGCCTCGGTGCCAAGGGCCGCGGTAACTATTTCGAATTTATCCGTGACCCCAGGCAGAGTGATCCGTATGCTTGTGATTGCAAGTTCAAATCTAGCTTGCATACGTTTTTCTTCTTAAATTTTTTGGGAGTTGCTTAAAAATATAAAAAAAAACATTTTATATTTTTAAGCAAAGAACAGTATTCTTTTTATTTTTTGTTACTGTTTGGAACATTTTAACTGCATATACGATTATTTTTGCAAAACCCATTTTTTGTTTTTTTTTTTTTCAAAGCCAGCGCCGTCTGCAATTTTGGGTCACGGCGCCGGCTGAGGAGGCACTCCCATTTTTATTTATTTAGAAAAAAACACGCAAGCACAGTGTAACTACCCACATATCCATCATCAGTCTAAAATCCTACGCAAGTTTTAGAGTAAACTGTAAGAAAATGGGTTAGCGTTGTTCCGACTTGGCTTTATGCTTTACTTGAGAAAATGTATACATGGTAAGAAAAATAAATTGTAAAAAAAACTGAAATACTTCAATTTACAAGTTGTAGAAATTCTCGTTGTTATTGTCTGTTAGATGTGTCTGTTGATGTGGAGCTTGGTCTGTTTGATTGTTTTGTGTGTTGTCAGAGGCAGTACTTATTCGACAGTTTATGGGTGGCAGTTAAATATACCCGTCTCGGTTTGTCGTCACAAATAGAATTTTGGCACTGACTGTCTGTAGTTGTGTAATTCATGTATAAACCACTTGTTCAATTCAAACTATCTATTCACATTAAAACGTAACAAGTATGACGTGTTTTAAATGCCTTTAATTAATGTGGACTAGTAAACAGTACAGCTATTGAAACAGTAATACTGTCTTCGCCTGGTTATTGTAAATGTTCAGGAAATGATTGTTACAGCAGTGTTGAATTATCATCTAGCAAATAATTTCCTTTCTGTATCTTACGTAGAGATGTGTATTTTCCTGAAATATTTTGCCCTAAATCGATGATGTCCGTCACCACTGTTATTTTCCATAGCATATGTATTACTGTCGATGGCTCAGTAATTAGCTGGCTCGTCCTCGTTCTAAATCGCCACCTTGACCTCGTTGTGTTACTTTACGATGTACTATCTGGTTTTATACTTTTCTTTTTGAAAAACTCATAAAACAGCAGGTGGAAGTTTTGCTGACCAATAATTATTTCTCAAATCATGTTTTGGTTGTTGTCATAAACATAATAGTCGATTCATTTCGTTGTGATGGTGTAATCGCATGTTATTCTCGAAGGTAATCTACATACCCGTGCGTTATACTACGTTATACACGAATTGTGTACGGCCGTGGTTTACTGCCAAATGCATTACCAATAACGACACGAGCTTATAAGCTCCATACGTACATGTAAGTACTCGTAGAGTCGGGTTGGACGCTCAGTATGACCGTATGATTAACGCAGAGGTGTCGTCGAACGCGATTAGCGCTGGGTGCGCCGACCACATGAACCATGTTACCGTTATCTCCTGACAGCATCTTGGACCCGTGTCAACTGGACTCCGACAAAACACTCTCAATTTCAGACTTCGTGATACCAATTACCAACCTATTTGTTTTAATAACACAAGGGAAAAGTATACATCAGGTGGTCTGCTTCTGTCCAAAAAAGTCAAACTATTGTTGCAACACGAAATTTTGGCCGATTTCACTGATTAACGTCATTTTACAGTTAAAATAATGCATTTCTATAAGTTTTAATGCACAACATGAAAGATCATTTCAATTATTATCTAATAAATAAGCTAGATTATAAGCTTGCGTTGCGTAGTCGAGATTTGGGTTGTTTTTAAAGATTTTCTATTGCCAACTTTTTGTAATTTTTAATTTTTTTTTCTCAAGAAATGGATTGATGGTGAATTGAAGTTTATTTTTTGCTGTTTTTATTTTATGAACGAGAGTACTAAATAGCCAAAATCAAAAGCAATTCTTTGCCAATTTTCTCTAAAATTTGACAAGTTAATTTTTTTTTACTCAAAATTTTTATATATGTGTAAGTGGTAAAAAGTGATTAATACTATATTATATAAGAGACTTATGCAACAATACATTCAAATTTTTTCATACCGTTTAGACGTCAATACGATTCGTAATTATGTGATATTCTAAACCCCTTACAGCAAAAATTCACAAAACCGTCGTCGGTTTCTGGTCGATTAATCGTATATTATACATATAATAAAAAAACTAGCTCATACATTAGATCATAGTTGACATGATATTTCATGTTGTGCTTTAAAACTTTTAGAAATATATTATTTTAACTGTGAAATCACGTCTATAAAATCACGTAAATCAGCGAAATCGGTAAAATTTCGTGTACGGCCTTTTAACGCGACGTGATTTTAAAACTGCATCTGTAACCAAATTATGTTTTAAAACAATGTCTTATAAATAAATTATAATAAATGTGAGAATTTTGCCATTAATTATGCCACATGCAACGTGTAGACATAATTCGGTCGACATCTAAAATAATATTCTGGAATCTCAACATGATACATTTTTCCATTCTCGTAAAAATAGAAAATATTTTTTTTTATTTGAGAGAAGTGAGATTCCAACACCATTTTATACTTATGTTTGCTTTGTGTAGTGAGTGGTTGAATCTTATTCATAAAAAAAAAACTTAAGTAAAATTCAGTGTTTCTGGTTTTGTTTCTTCGTTTTTGACATCGACTTCCCAAATTAAAGTTATTTTGACCTTTTTTGTTTTAGAGGTTTGTTCTATTTTTTATAAAAAAGTTTTTTATTTTTCACTTTTTAGTGGTGGTTCTCTATTAAATTGTGTTAACAATACATGGAAAAACGATCGCAGTAATCGCGAGTCTATTGCTGTTAGCTATTGAAGAGTTCCTGTCTATCTCCGAACCGAAAATCTTCATCGATCCTAATGTATTATATACCTTCCTTGAAAAATACGCTTTTGAATAACGAAGACCCCATCCAAATCGGATCAGTAATTTTCGAGAAAATCGCGGACAAACAAGCATACATGCATACATAAGGGTCGAATACAGAACCTCCTTTTTTGAAGTCTGTTAAAAACCAAGATGATCAATCGATTTTTATCTAAAGAAGACACAAAGCTGAGAGAAAACCTGTAGCGCTATTAACAAGCTTTAGGCGTGCAAAGGTGCAAGAAATATAAAAAGCTCGTAAGCAGCTTTAGAAAATAAAATTTTATGATGCGGCTAAGCGCTGAGTCACGAAAGATAGCAATGGTGCGGACTTTACTGGTCCGTGGAATAACCCAATTCCTCAGTTTACTTTGCACAAATACCGATTGAAAAACACCTAATACACAAGTTCCAAGTTCTCCATTTATTACCCGCTAAGCATTTGAAGTAAATATATTTATCATCCTACACGTATCGTACCTGTAAAAATCGTTATAAAAATTAAATTTATAATGAAGTGTTCTCATATATACGCCTAATAAAAATACAACTCGCCGCGCACGCTCTCGACCGGGGGCGTCTCGCGGGATTTCATAAGACAAATCTGTTAAATTAATGTGCCGCTCGGCATCCAACGCTAAGCATTCCCAAATATATTCTAAAATAAAGAGTGTCTCAGACGGTACGACATTGGAACTGATTCTATTCGGATTTTTCTATCCGGTCGCTGTCACGTACCTACTAACATTTTCTTATAATGATCTTTAGTTTAACTAACAGTTTTATGATTCGTGACTAAGTGCCTGTTATTTTCCCGTGAGTATGTACGAGTACGTCTTTCGTAAAGAAGTGTTTATATTTTAATCAAAACTTCAGAGTTAAACTAACAAATTTCTAAAAATTGATGGAACTTCTCCATTAAATTCCAATTTCCTGACGTAAGAAGTTCCTGTTAAGAAATTGTATCTCTGTGTAAATTGTAGAATCGCATTCCCTCAGGTGTTGTATGGTGGATCTGTTTGGACACCATTTATTCCTTGACGTAATATAAGTGCTGGAAGTTGTTTGCACAAAACCGATTTTGACGTCAATGCTTTAAAATGCAAGAGAAAAGATGCTCGTCTACTTGCTCTGTGAATCAGTGCATTGAATCTATTTCACGTAGTATCTGCTACAATTGGTGAAATATCTACATCTTACTTTATTTTAGCGAATATGTGACGTAATTCTCGTTTGTAATGTTCTGTAATCAACCCTGGACGGCGATAAAAATAACAGTTTTATACAATGTTTATGTTGTGTTTTGTTTCTGATACATTATAGCCGGAACGTAAGGCCATTCCACAGTAAGCAATATATTACTTTACCTGATTATTTATTCATCCTCTGATGTAAGAATTGAAAGAAGTGTGTTTCGTATCTTTTCCCAAAAAATGATTTCCACATCCCTGGCATGGCTAGGCCAAGCTAGACGCGGCATCAATAATAATCCTCATTTTGGCAAACATGTAGATCGGTCGTCACGCCGTTGTGGTTATAATAAATTCATACATAGCAATAATTTATGTAGAAGTAGATGAATTGTTGCCAATCTGTTTCGTAATGACAGTTAACATATAGCGTAAATATTGATAAATTCTCTATTTCAATTAACTGTTTTCAGCAAAATATTAAAAACACTTAATTTTCCTGAAAAATGGAGAACACAAATATTTGTATTAATGATTTATGTAGTGCAGCTGTTGGGGTTCCAGTCAACTGCACATATGTTAATTCTGTACAAATGAGTCAGGAGCGAAGACCAAGCCAAGTTACGTAATAACGCGCCCATTCATGGTGCATCGTCGCCAAAAGTGAAATTTCGTCGCGCTGACCACCAAGGCGGTATGTGTTGTAAGCTCGTAACCGGTATGCAATTTAGGGAAATAAATTTAATTGTGTCAGTGCACGTGTTCGCCGGAAATGCCAGGTTTGTTTAGCTTGCAGATTTATTTCTGTCTATACGGTGT
Organism: Polia nebulosa; assembly: GCA_951329385.1. NCBI lineage: Eukaryota > Metazoa > Arthropoda > Insecta > Lepidoptera > Noctuidae > Polia > Polia nebulosa. The sequence goes on along the minus strand of OX589599.1, from coordinate 12,422,740 downwards.
CATCTGGGGGCGTCATCCTCTGAGGCAGTCCCGCCTGGGTGCGCTTGGCGCTTGTTGACGCGAATTTCGCAACGTCTCTTTCGGTGCGCTCTCGTCGATGGAAATACAGGCCACACGGCTTGGTGAAATAATTTTGATTGAAATGCCATTCGCCATGTCCCATTAAGCGTGACGATTAATATGGATTTATGACCAATGCGTTTAATAATTATCATGTTTTTAGAATTTATATTAGGAACTCGTATGCTCCAAGTTATGTTTCCGTAGCAACCGAAAGTGATAATTTCTGAATGAAGGCCTCTGCGACAGTCGGAACTTCCGGCAGCTAATCTTAATACCCCGCAATTAAATGGTGTATGAAATTCAGCTAAAATGCTAGTGAAAATCTATTTACATTGCAAGCCAGGAACAATAATAAAATAATGCTTGTAAAAAAAAATGAGTGAAAATCCTGGATATTTTTACTACAACTAGTGCACATCAGCTTAACGACGGCATCCACGATTTTCTATGATTCGAGCCATCTCAAAATATGAAACAACCCAATTTATTTCCAACATAATAATATACGCTGCGGTTTTGCCTGTAAATGTAAAAACTAGTCTTTTAGCATGAGTGAACCATAGCACAAGGAATGCTCTGACCGTTTTAAAGCTTCAAATTTTAATTTCAATGACGTACTTTCATGCATGGTAGATTTAGTTTTATTTTAAGAACTGCAATATGTCATCACTCTTCAACCGTTCCGATATCTACAAAATGGCCTTCAATGTCACGACTATACCATCGACCATACCTTACTCTAGTTACTATTATGTATTGACTGCTCATTTAATAAAGTAAACACTAGCCACGCACCTGTCACGCTCGCCATGTCCCCGAGATCAACATAGTACCTATATTATTTTAATGCATGTGTATCTAATTCCTGCAAGTTTTTATTTATGTACGTACTCGTATCATTAGTTTGTTGATATATGTTTTTAATGCCATTTGTCCATAGAATTGAAAAAGTATTTAGATTATAGCTATAATATGTTTCTTCTGGCAACCTCGCTCTACAATATTTGTACTTATTCCTCTATATGAAATTCCTAAAACCAAGTGATGTAGTGTGTGTAAATAGATCATGCTGACGTGCACGTTTTTAACACAGATGTCGAAGATAGAACGAAGTGGAGGAGAAAGACGAGGGAGGCTCTCCGCATCATCGTATCAGACTAACAGCCAGGATGAGAGAGGTTGGCAATAACAAAAACTATACGATCAATTTTGTTTCTTTTTATTTTGCTACGAGACCCTGTTAAAGTCGTATACCTAGTTCTTGAAACGTATTATTGATCCAAAAACAAAAATCAATACTCGATTGGAATTTCGAAGTCAATGCTCTGCTTTGGAGCCGATTTTTTTTCATCAAGTGCCAAAGCGTTAGTTCGTGCTAATTGTTTCCAAATATGACCTAATTACAAGAACTATTCTAGAGAAAATATTGGCAGTGCGCTGCTTAAATATTACGACGTTAAATAAGAAAGCGGTTTTATCTTCGTCGTGATGTTGATTAATAGCGAATAAATGTCAATCTATTTGCTTGTTCATTTCAAATAATTATGTGTAAATTTTAACAGGGTCATTGCAATTTATGTAGTTGCTTTATTTTAAGTTACTTGGCATAGTTCTGTTAAAATAAGTTAATTAATTTCATTGCCAAAGATGGCGTATGTACAACATTATGTTTTCGAACAGCGATCAGGGGAATATAGCAAGCAAGTTTTAGGATTCCTTAAATCACTGGAAAGTCCTATTAAATATTTTTGCATAATATAAGTGATCTTATTAGTGAAATTATTAAGACACGAGTAACAACGAAGAAAGTTCAATATACCTTTTATTTATACTAGGTATACAGTTAGATTTTAGTCGGTTACCGGACAAAATGCCAACTTGGGTAAATTTTAACAGGGTCATTGCAATTTATGTAGTTGCTTTATTTTAAGTTACTTGGCATAGTTCTGTTAAAATAAGTTAATTAATTTCATTGCCAAAGATGGCGTATGTACAACATTATGTTTTCGAACAGCGATCAGGGGAATATAGCAAGCAAGTTTTAGGATTCCTTAAATCACTGGAAAGTCCTATTAAATATTTTTGCATAATATAAGTGATCTTATTAGTGAAATTATTAAGACACGAGTAACAACGAAGAAAGTTCAATATACCTTTTATTTATACTAGGTATACAGTTAGATTTTAGTCGGTTACCGGACAAAATGCCAACTTGGGTCTCGAAATGTACATTAGTTAGGGCGGTGTTCGCGTTCCTTGGTACACCGCCAGAATGACCGATCCTTTTGGCTTGTCGATACGCTCTGGTCGTAGCCCGCCGTCGGCTAAAATAATGTCAGTTCAGAGACTAACGAACTTCAGCCGCCTGACCTATAAAACCGGTGCGGTGCAGGTAAATTCATACCTGCAACTCTTTGACTATATCCGACCCAACTCTGTATATATTGCGGTATTTTTCATTAGTATTTTAACCAGTTGGTTACGATGATTTTATGAATCCGAGTGGGTATTGGGCAAATTCACATTTTGCCTAATAGGTATAGTTTTTTAACCACCTCATCATAATTTATAACTAGTTGCGTAGTCTTCGAAGTACTTGGCACAATTTATTTGTAGTCCTGGAAACAAAACACAACATTTTCTTCCGTTAACTTTTACACCGTTTCGTAGTACCTATATAGTCGGACAGATAATATTGTTTTCTTTAGGGTTTCGCTCGTGCAGACGGCTGGAGCGTAGGTGGGTCGTATCAGGCGATGCTGTCAAACTTGTTTACGAAGTTTTGTCTATTTGTGTGCTCCCCAATTACTGTACTGCTTTCTGACAATCGTATTCAAGCGCCAGCGAAACGTTTAAACTTTTGCCAACGCATCATTATGTATTATGATGATTATTTTTAGAATTTACATTCCTAATCTGTCTGTGAATTTATCTTTCACATTCCTGTTGAGCAATATTTGTTATTGTAATCGTCAGTTTAGTCGCTATTCCGTTATCATGTACTAACTGCATTGGGCAATCTGGATTTAGGCTCGAGCCCCTGAAAAAAGTGGCATAGTGATTACTTGATAGACAGCCCAAACAATTATCGATATTTGCTGTATTTAAAATTTATTGGTACTAAAGTTATAAAAGAGAATGTTTCACATATTTTCGGTTTCCACTGAATTTTGTGAAGACCATTTTATTATAGTACCTATAGTTAAATGGTCTTTACAAAATCACAGTTGGTTACGATGATTTTATGAATTCGAGTGATTATTGGAGTTATTGCCCTAATTTTAATTAAACTTTTTCCAACGCATCGTGATTTCTTATGATGATTATTTTTAGAATTTACATTCCTAATCTGTCTGTGGATTTATAATTGTATAGTTAAATCAGTTGAGTGCAGAAAGCTCTGAACAAAACAGCTTTACTTTGTTTTCAATCTAGTAGGTGTTTCAGTAGTTATTGGCAATTTACGCGAATTCACAATTTTGAGCATATTGGTGTAAGGAATGTTTATATTATGTTTCCGTGCAGTTTTAGTTGGTATTATTTAGGCCGTAGCAGTACGCTAGTACTAATTGTTTATTTTATATTTTCAGGTAATTAACCTTCACGTTCCTTCTTTCTGAGCGTCTAAATGCTTGGCACAATATTTCGGTAAGTCTGGGGACAGTATTACGTGACTAGTTGCACTCGTTGAAACGCTATCGACGCGACGAGACGCTATTGTTGATAGGTACGTTTAGCTTTTACATTTGAAACATTTCAACAAACTGTTAAATTAATATCTGAACCGCCACGCGACTATAAGCGTCCTGAAAAATCAAAGTATTCGTGACTAATAAAAATTCCGTAAGCTGAAGGAACGTAGAATTTCTAATATATGTAAAATTTTGCTAAATAACTAATAGATCTTCGGCTGTAAAATAAATACACAGGCAAGCAGAATTCTTTAGTGCCTTAAATTGCTAGGAACTAATTTACGTGACAGGTGTACAAATGACTGTCTTCACCCGACCGCGGAGCAACTCTACGAATTCTACGTTCTAATTCACTATGTTGTTTGTTGACGAAATTGATAAAATAATACTACACTAGTAGACTATTTTTTCCCTCAAAGGTCTTGCCCTTGATTCATCGCTTTTACCACTAAATGTGGAAATTACAAAATAAAAATCCACCGATCCTAATCTAAAAGAATACGGTCCGGTAAATCTCAGCCTAAATTCAAATGAGTTAGACGCAAAGTAAAGCGGTCTTTCTTGAATCTTCTGGATCTATTTTGCTGGGCTGAAGCCTTTTACCATTCTTTGTAGTTGTTGTTCTTGTCTGGGCTTTCTCCGTAGTTTCTTCATGATTATAATCTAAACTCAATCTATATAGGTCGCTAGATTCTCGAAACAAGTGTTCTTACTCTAGTAGTTTTTGTATCATAACTAGCTTCTGCCAGCAGCTTCGCCCACGACAAAGTCGAAAATTATCCCACGGGAACATATTCCTGAGATAAAGATTCCTATATCCTATTCCAGGACAGGTTTAGCTGTTAAATCGTAAGAAGGTAACAGACAGAGTTACTTTCACATTTATGATATTAGTATGGATAGTCACATTGGAGATAGTCCTCCATATTCACATAATTATTATAAATGTATAATACCAAATCTCGGGTGGGCACAGGTGGTTCAGAAGATATTAAAAAAACAGACACATGTGAGTTTAAATCTAAAAGAAAATTGTATAGTATATAAAAGCCATTGTACTTCAAGTAAATGTCTGCGCTATTTCTTGAGAAAACAGCTGTTATTAATTCTATTATCGTTAGTAGAACTATATCCGCCAAGCTGTGCAGAATGTGGAGCGTTTTATTTATCTGGTCGCTAAGCGCATTCGGCACACACCCACGCTTGCACAGCGGCCAAAATCAGCATTTTTACTTCAGTAATCATTATCTTGTAGTACAGTTTTATCGACTTCCGTGACGTCTTCGCTAAGTATTTTCCTTAAAATTAATTGAAATTGCTAACAAGTGTGATGTTAGTAGGCCATGGTCTTCCAGTGCGATGACTTGGTTCTGTTCATTAATGTATGTTTGTTTTTACCAGCTCGAGTCCAGAGGTCATCTATAAGACATACTATATGTATAGCTCTAGTATTTTGTGAATGCTCTATATTTCAACACTCATTTAATAAAATATGAAATTATTATTAAATCAATTAGCATAATTCTTCACGAGTCTGCATCAAAGGCAGTGTTGCATGCAGCTGCGGTTCCGTTAATCGCCTTGTGCTGAGGCTGTTGCTCCGCTTCGCGTGCCGGTTTCGTTTTATTATTACACTAAGTTTTACCCACGGTTTTGCCCGCGGGACTTTCGGCATTGAGAAACAATGTTTACTGCTCTAACCCATTTGCACATTCAAAATGAAAACCAATCAGTTTTGTTCTGCGCAGTTCATAATAAGTAGGTATTTCAGCCTCCTTCAACATCACGGTTGTCCGCGGCTACAGGAGCATGTAATTGCACATAATTGTCTAATTTATTAGTGAAGCGCAGTCAGAACAAAATTATGATATATTTGTGGCACGATACTGATACTTCATGTTTCATCGACATGTGTACGCTCGTAAACAAAAATAAAGTCATTTTAAGTATCGTAAGAAAACAATTATGCATATTTTCCAGTTGTTCTAGAGAATGTAGAACTAGTCCCTTGAGGAAATCAAAACAAAGTAATGACCGGCAGTGACAGGCTACAACCATTATAACGACCATGCTTATTAGTGAAACAAATTCAATAGTTAGTTTTTAAATCGACGACGTATTTTGCACATAATTGTCTAATTTATAAGTGAAGCGCAGTTAGAACAAAATTATGATTTATTTGTGGCACGATATTGCTTGAAAATTCGTGTTTCATCGACATATAAAAGCTCGTAAACAAAAATAAAGTCATTATAAGTATCGTGAGAAAACAATTATGCATATTTTCCAGTTGTTCTAGAGAATGTAGAACTAGTCCCTTGAGGAAATCAAAACAAAGTAATGACCGACAGTAAAAGATACTCGTATTTGTAGATAAGTTATATGCCGCCATATAGAAAAAGTAGTACGACAATATGCATGCTTATTAGTAAAACAAATTCAATAGTTAGTTTTTTTTAAATCGACGTCGTATTTTGCGGGCAGCTTGTTTTTCGCCTCACAAAAATAGACTAGTCCACTACTTTGCTAAATAATAAGAAAAATCTCGGGATTGGCCGTGTACGAAATGACCATCCTCATCAATCAGCTGCTTGGAGTGAGTCCAAGATTTTTTCCACGTTTAGGTTTCGTAGATTAGTTCGATAATTCAATGTACTCCTTGTCGCCTTCCCTCGCTACTGTGCAACATAACACAAATCTCTTTATATCTTCTAACTTCTTCTATTGATCTAGACAAAGCAATTATTTTAATCGAAAAACGCAAATTCTCGAGCTTTTTATATCTTAAAATAAATGTATTTCGGTTCACTGCGTCATTACATTACGGTTCAACATAGTTAACAGTAATATATTAGAGTTCAAAATATTTACTGACGTTTGTAGAGGAAGTGATGATAAATGATTAATTTCAGGTTTATTTTGTTAGCGAGATTGTTCATTAACGGCAGAAATTAGTTTTACACATTCATCTCGTATATTGTAAAGAAATTGATTTTTGAGGGTGTTTTTAATTCATTCTGAAGTAATTAGCAATCAAGCATTACTGGGGAGTATTTTGAACATACCGAACTATTTTGGCTGTTGTTGACGGACGCTAATGGTATTTCTGTACTTTCGTTGTAGTGAAAAGTTCGCAGAGACAGTTCGAATGAAGTGTTCACGACACCTTTACGCAATTCCTGTCTCACGCTTTAGCGCTTGCCAAGGCGCGACGTCATAAGCGTCGCCATTTTCACACGTAGAGGAAAGTGGAGCTTCGAGACATTTGACTTTTGAGTCTATTTTCTACTAGAAATAACTAGCACTTGTAAACGGCACAGGTGACTTCAGTTCAGGTATATTGACCTACTTTTTAACCGACTTTCGAAAAAGGAGGAGGTTCATGTTCGACTGTATGTATGTTTTTTTTTTTAATGTATGGTCGCGCATTTCTCCGTCAGTTGTGGACTGATTTTCAAAATTTTTTTTTATCCGAAAGAATATACTCCCGAGGTGGTCCCATATAAATTTTATCGAAATTGCTTAAGCGCTTTTTGAGAAACTGAACAAAAACGAAAACTACGTTTACCTCGATGACGTTTTGGTGTACTCCAAATGTTTAAATTCCACGTTCCATGTTATTGGGGTTTTTAGTTGTGGGGTATAACAACTAAAAAGTGAAAAATAAAAAACTTTTTTACAAAAAAAACAACCGACTTTCAAAAAAAATACACTAAAAAATAACTTTTATTTCGGAAGTCGGTGTCAAATAACGAAGAAGTAAATTACAAACACCGACTTCCGAAATAAAAGTTATTTTTTAATTTTTAGTGTATTTTTTTTGAAAGTCGGTTGTTTCGTTTTGTAAAAAAGTTTTTTATTTAATTACAATATTCCACATGACGAAAGGGTTTCTAAGAATGTTTTTAATTTATTATTGACTTCACATTTATATGTATAAGGTTATGAATGATAATACTTCGAAAAAAATACAACCGACTTCCAAAAAAGAAAATACACTTAAAATTGAAAAATAACTTTAATTTCGGAAGTCGGTGTTTGTATTTTATTTCTTCGTTAATTGAAACCGACTTCCGAAATTACTTATTTTTCAATTTTAAGTGTATTTTTTTTTTTTGGAAGTCGGTTGTAATTTTTGTAAAAAAGTTTTTTATTTTGTCGGTTAAAAATCCTGTAAATCATAGTCATAACCGTAATTGCTATTTAGATTTTAAACATGCATATCATATGCCTTCAATTCAATCATATTAATCTGTCATCAAATGAAAGTTAAACCGGTATAAATAGACGACATGCACTGCTCGTTGTGGCGATCCTTGGAGAAGGACTACGTCCAGCAGTGAACGGTTTTTGGCTGAAATGATGATGATAATGCAGGCAATGTCAATCAATTCATCAAGGTTTGTTAATAGTCATGCAAAAGAATCGAATAACGTGCTCATATTTAACTACTAGATTTAGTTGATGAAGTCGTAAAGAATTGGTCGGTTGGAAAGAATTAATTGAACCCTTCGCTTAGGATTTCATTTCCAATCCATTCTGCTTAAAGAGTTTCTTCTCATAAAAGCAAATGGACGATCATCCCGTCGCTTTGAAGTTTTTTGCATATAGGTGCATAGAGCCACGCGTATCATCGGCTCCATCATCAAGAACATGGATCGCCCATAATAAACGGAAAAAATCGTGATGTATTTTACCATGGTGACTTTTGTCGGTTTCTTCCTTGTCTGCCGAGACGGGCCGTTGAACTTTTGCTCCTTATTTAGATTATAGAAGTAGAGACGACGACCACGCAATCGGGCCGCCTGGCCCGCTCCGCGAAATAGATACGAATGATCACTTCCGCAATCTACTGGATCCAACCCTTCGTGTCCGATTGACACAGGGATGACATGTGTATAATAAAAATGCTCTAATTATTCAAATAGAAATAGTATAAATTTGCATAGGTTGGCCATTTTTAATACCAAATATTGCTTTGTTTTGGATTCAGAAACACAAAGAGGGCAAGAAGACAAGCCCATACTGCTGTCAAAACGCGATTACGTACTGGAAAAGTACCTTAAAACTAAATTATTGATCGTAAATCAATAAAACTATCTAATGTTTAAAGATACGCCTATAAAGCTGGACTATACAATATCAGTGCTCATGGTTGGAGAGTTGAGAGTGACTGCATACGTCGCGAAAGTCGCGACAGAAACGCCAGCTCAGTCCTCATCGTTTAGATGCAGTTCAGAAATAGACCACGGAAGCGTCCGACCGACCCGTTTGGTATTTGTTCAACGTTGACCTAAAACAGTGCTCGCTTTGCTCGTTTGTTATTCGCGTGGCCGACTAGCCCGTCGTGAATATTGTCAGAACAACGTGTGTATTAACATCCGCCTACTGAGTTTATAGACGTTATGCCATAAACATTACAATCATCCGAAATATTTTATGTTCCCAATCGACATTTGTCACGGCATAAGATCACGGCATTTGACTAACAGCGGTGGTGTGGCCACAACAAATAATTGCCGATAGGCATACAAGTTCGATGGCGTAAACATGTGGATTTTTGTAAGAATAGCACGATTTCCAACAATTGTGGTGTGATCTCGTCACGCGGCACCGTGCCAGAGCGGGCAGAGCCGTATCACACGTGGAACATGACGGATGAATGGGGGTCGTCAGAGTCGTCACGTGCGAGCGCGAGCCACACACCGCGGCACAAACGCCACCTGTACCATTTATTGGAATTTATTAGTTGTGTATAAGTGTCTGATATACTGTTAATGTGTTAAAGAACAGTTAGACATAGAGACTAGATAATAAAATAATAATTTAACTGCCAAATCAAAAATTCTAATTACAGATTACAAAACCTTCATCATAAGTGTCAAGTATGCATATTTGTAGAGCTTCAAGCAACAAATATCTCCGGCTAAATCAATACCACAACAGTTTTAAATTCTTCTGCGAGATTGGTGGAGCGATCATAAATCATGAACTTCGCCATGCTTTGGGTTGTTAAATACTGTGAATGCTGAACGGATTGTTTGGCAAAAGGATTTTGTTTATGGGCAACACAAAACAGTACTTTCGTGATTCGAAAATTTAGTTCACTTTTGTTACTGGGTCATAAACAGTATTTATTAATTATTTTTGCCTTCATCTGGATAATTATTTATTTATCTGATCATATGTAACAGCCAGCAGGCGTACGTGAGAAATTGAGACAAAACAATTTACTCAAATATTATGCATGTAGTTAAACGTGTTTTATTTGGCACTTTATTCCACAGCAGCAGTAGCCATATTGTGGCTGAAGATACAACGTTGCCAACGAAAGTTATTTCCTACTGTCTCCGTGAGACAATTTAACAAGTGTTACAGTTAATTGTCTCGTGTGAGTTCCGCTCACTTGCCAATATCTATAAATTCTGATTAATCAGCAGACGTGATAGTGTCGGTGTATTATACCAGGGTCGCGCGTCGCCAAGGTCGCTATTTACGAAGCTGGCTTAAAAAGCTCTGTTATGATTTAATCTTTGCTTTCCTGTGAGGTTGTTAAAATATTTTATTAGTATTTGTTTTTAAATCTCGTGCAAGAAAATTAATGATTACTTCGAACATAAAAAATAATGTTCGTACGTAATGTTAAGGTGGCAACCCTGATACTAAACATAAACAGCTGTTATGTTTCAGTTACAAATAAAATTGTTAACATCTTTACGTAGTTGTTGCGGGTTCTCTGAATTTAGAGATTCTTATTATATGGTTTTAAACCGTAAAGTTTGTAGATTTATGCCCTTTCAATATAAACGTAAATAAGTCACTATTGTAAATACCATTCGTAAAATCGTCTGTTTACAGGGACTCGAGAACTTTTATCGCCCTTTGTAATAGTTCATTCACGTATTTATCTCGAGACTAAAAGTATGCGAACACAGAAGTTTATACCAGGATTGATACTTATTCACTATTTATAAATAAAAAGAATGTGGAGCTACTTGTGAACGAACCAAAATATTTTCACATAATTTATGTGTAGAGATTTGCGTCAGTGACTTAACATTTTTAGAAAATACCTATACTCGTTTTCTTTCTATATTTTATCTGCTTCAATGTTCTAAACAAGCTAAAATGGACCTTACTGATGTCGGAGAAAACTAATGTTTATTTCTCAGAGACTGATCAAAATAATTTACAACTGTTTAGCACGTTCAGGGACACGAGATAATAATTATACAAAAAGAAAAGATTTCTTTGAAAAAAAAAAAAAAAAATTGCCAACAGCAAAAAAAAATGTTCTCATCAGTTCAGTCTGAAATTAGTACTTACTGAGGAGTCACATTTATTTAAAATATTTTTTATATAAATATAGGATGGGGATAAATAATTATCTTTTATGAAAATTAAAACAAACATAATCAATTTTAATTTTAAAAATAATCTAATGTGAAGGATGAATCTGATGATTTTTAGTAAGTTGGTCTATATTAGGTTCGAATTTAGTCAAAAACAGCCGCAAGTCGCCGCGTTCGGTAATATGCAAACGATTACTCTTTTTAACCGACTTCAAAAAAAGAGGAGGTTCTCAATTCGTCTGTACTTGCTTTTTGGAACGAAGTTCCTTATCGCGCGTTGTGAAAGGGGGCTAGACGGAAAAAATTCTTACGAAAAATTGTCACGACACTAATGAGGCTGTCCATCCAAAAAGATTGTGTTGGAAAAACAATCTAATAAAAACTTCTTGTATTTAAATTCTTACGAAAAAAGTTGTCACGACACTTTTTGCTATAGTAAGCTATTGTAAGCTGTGCGGCGTCGCATGTTTCTCTGTCTGTCTCTCTCTCTCTTATAGAAAGCAAGCCAGATATTTTCATTTCTATTTCGCATTTGATTTGAGTTGAGCTGAGCTGAGCTGAGCTTAGCTGATCTGAGCTTAGCTGAGATGAGATGAGATGAGATGATGAAGTATAACTTCTTACGTGCGTGCGTGTGTGCGTAGTTAATAATAAAAAAAATATTATAAATTAAAAAAAATAAAATTATATTTTATTTTAATCGAATTAATCGAAAGGAACTTCGTTCCATCCGGGTGTCCCTTGACACCTCTCAAGTTTTTTTTCTTGTATGTTTGTTACGCGATATCTCCGCCATTTGGGAATAGATTTTGATGATTCTTTTTTTTGTATGGTAGGTCATACTTCAGAGGTATGTAATTTTTATCGAAATTGACTCAGCACTTTTTGAAAAAATGAACATAAAAAATATGTATACACAAATGAATTTTTCTAAAAATTCCAAAATAACTTTAATTTCGGAAGTCGGTGTCAAATAACGAAGAAATAAAATACAAACACTGACTTCCGAAATTAAAGTTATTTTGCCATTTTTAGAAGTCGGTTGTTTTTTTTGAAAAAAGTTTTTTATTAGTAGGCACCGTTGCTACAGCACTAATCCACGTTCACACAAATGTGACGATGGGAATGCTATCAAAAATCGTTGAACGATCGACCACAATCCAGGGTACAATTCCGGGATTGGCTTTTGTAGCCAAAAAACTTAGTAGCCATTTTTGAATTTGATTTTTATTTCCTCGTTCGTTGTCAGTTCTATAATTTCTTCCAGCTGGGATGATATTGCTGTCAATCAAACAGGGCAATAATATGAACTAAATAATCGATGTTGTTTAATAGGTAGGTTTTAATTTCAGTGAATTTTAAAATATTAAGTAGATGAAATTACTAATCAGCCATCGCCCCCCTAAACCACTTCGACCCCCCCCCCCCCTCCCCCCCATTTTATTCTGGGTCCCTTTTTTTTGTGGGGTGGGAAATCATCCAATGACATCTCCCGCTCTAGGGTGGAGCGGAAGGGCGTATCAGACTCTTACATTTATCGTTAACCCCCGGTCAATTCTGGGTCCCTTACCGCCCCCTTCTGGGCCTCCAGCGCCCACAACGCGTTATCGCTCACTTGCATCACTTTCAGAAAGACTGACTTACGGTAATATAATTAGACTACTTCCTTAAAAAAAAATGCATGTTAAAAAAAGACACAAATATTTTGAAAATCCACAGCGCATAAAATAACCCATAGTGTCACCGTATGTCTAAAAATTATGATTTACTAGGATGTGCACGAAAAAACAAAACTGCGCAGACGCACGATAATAACGTGATATATTAATATGTGTAGGTACATAAACTTTGGCGAAAATTCTAATTGTATGTGTGGAAATGTTTATATTGCCCGAACAACTAAAATCTCTCCAATCATGCGTATTGCGTAAGAGCCATTTATTTTTAATATAGCTTGACTTTTATTTAGATTTATTTTATGCGAAATCGCGCATAGTTGGCATTATGTTAAGACCACTAGAACTAGTGTTTTATTGCTATTTTCCTTTGAAATAAAAAGTTTAAGGTACGTGCGGTTAAGACTTTTTCCAGAGGTGCCAGAAATAGGCATTTGTATTACTTATAATTTACTTTTGAGCAATTTGTGGAGTGGCTTTCTAATATGGAAGAAAAATTGTAAACCCATCACCTTTCAATCGAGAGCAGTGTGTATGAGGGTTCCGAACGTCCGATTGAAAAAAACGGAACCCATAAAGCCACGGTTCTTAACCGGGGGGTAATTACCACTGCGGGGGTAAAACTGGTATTTTGCGAGGGTAATATAAGTTGGTTATAGATGACAAAGATTATACCAATAATAAAAACAAGTATAGCAAGGAAACATCACGAATATCTTATCAGCGCAGGATAAAGTTGCAAGTTTTGTGCGTAAATTGGAGCATGACAAACGCAAAGTGCACGTTGGCGATATGTCAATGTTTACACAAGTTTGTGAGCTAGAACACAAAGCTGACTAAAAACATGTTTGAAAGTTCTGTGGTTCAAAATCCTTTCAAGCTCACTTCAAAAATATTTCCCAGACGGATAGTTGTCATTCCATTTTGGATATTTATACCATTTTCTATTGATAAGACTGGTCAACAAAAAAAAAAAACAACTTTCTTTTCACTGCGTTTTTTTTTTGTTTTTATCTCAAATTGAAATAAAGGAAACAAGACTTGTGTTGACCAGAGTAATATCATTTTTAAGGATAAAGTTGTGTGAGTGAGTAGGTACAAGCAAATTTTTTTGGACTACGCGAGGATAGCACTTTAAAAAAGGAATTCCAAAATAATGATATCTGTACATTTTGGCAAAACTAAGTGTCGATTATCCTATTACAACTTAAAGAACTCTAAAAATGTTAATGCCGTTAGCGACTACTTACGTGTGAGTGTGTTTTCTCAACTTTAGTAACACTAAAAACAAAAGCTAGCAATCGTCTCAATGTGGAACATGACTTGGGAGGCCCTTTGAGTGAAACAAAACCTAACATTCTAAATCTTGCGAATAAGCAGTACTACCAACCTTCACATTAAAAATTTTGCATTCGAAAGTTTTTACCTAAATATAAAGCAAACTCTGCAAAGATTATAATTATTTTTGTGTAATTGTTTAATGATTATTTAAAGTAAGTTTGTTTTTCCTCCCAATGGTAACAACGAACTTAGTACATAAGTTCGTTGTTACCATTGGGAGGAGGAGTAAACTTAGTTTTCCTAGTTAAGTTATAGAGTAACCAAGAGTGAAAAGGTTAAGGAACCACTGCCATAAAGGAGCACTCGTGTGTCTGTCTGTCTATCTGTCCGTCTGTCACAGCCAATTTGCTCCGAATCTACTGGACCGATTGTGATACACACATGGATATCTGTGACCCAAACACGGACGTGTAACGTAAAAAAAATAACTTCGATTTCGGGGGTCACTTTTGGGGTTTTTCAAACTGTTCCTTGCGACATATCAAATAAAAGGGCATATTGCGAGGGTCAGAAATGCATTTTTTTGTTATAATTTTAAATAAATAGTTTTAGTATAATTTAAGAAATAAGACGTCAATTGATATTATGCGCGATTGACTTATCTCTGAAATTACAGTCTAAAATTTAAAACTGTAGATTACAGGAAAACCTATAAAGTCTTGTGATTTATAAAAATCAATCATGCCTATACTTTTCCCAACTATCTTGGGGGTTGGCTTCCAATCTAACCGGATGCAGCTGAATACCAGTAATTTAGATGGAGCGACTGCCTATCTGACCTTCACAGCCCAGTTACTAATACAATACCCCTTGGTAAGACTGGTTGTCAGACTTTCGGGCTTCTGACGACCCGTAACGACTGTCAAAGATCCACGATTGACAGCCGGGACCAACGGCTTTACGTGCTTTCCGAGGCACGGAGGAGTCTCTGTATGTAAAGATGGTCACCCATCCATGGGCCAACCCCGGCAAGCGTAGCTTAACCTGATGAATCGACCCGTGCGGCTGTTATTACTTTAGCCACGTGGTCCTCTTCTTCTGTGGTTTATAAAAATCATGAAAAAAAAAATCTTTCGAACTCTGCGCGCGAGTCCGACTCGCACTTGGCCAGGTTTTTTTTGTGTTAATCTTTGTAGCCCCAAGACATTATCTGAGAGAATGTTTAATCCAGTTTTTGAACGTGTGCTCGGAATATTTTTTATGCTGTTTATTGTTCTGACGTTCGTGGCGGTAGCATGAGAAGATAATTTAAATTCTTTCAAAAATGATAGCTATGATAAGCCATCTACGTAGCCCGATTATGCTGCTCTAGCATAGATGATAATGTATTGTATTATACGCTCACGTCGTTAAGCATACATTGTTGGTTAGCCATTCCTGTGGGCGCCGTGAGTTGCGAAACAGGCATTCTATGTACATTTATTGCGATCGGCAGAAGTGGTGTAATTCGTGTGTTTTTACAGCTGCAGTTCGGCATAGGCCCAGACTGGGTGTAGCTCTAACTGTGCTCCGACGATAAACAGACGGCCGCTGTTGCCGACTCGCTGAAAACATCCTTTTACGTCATCGCCTCGCTATGGTTTCTGCCTTCAGCGGAGCTATAAGTTCTTATATTATGTGTCTATGTTTGGAAAAAGAATTTACATTCAGGAATTAGGTCTGGCGTCATAGTTATCAATAGTGAGTGAGCAATTTTATTTGCAGCTATACGTCGTACTTGTATATCATTGGCTTTTCAGAGTTTTAATTTTAATTTTTACAAACTGAATACATGAGACTAATGTGAGTATGACGCGCGAATTCTAAGAACAAATCATATTTTTTTAAATGTTCTTCAATTTTGACTGAGTGCCTAATTAAATGGAAATTCTTTTCAGGGATGAAATTTAGGTCGCTCTCAGTTCATGTATCAGATGCCCGCTTTCATTAACGCGTCTATTCCAAGACAAATAGCAATAGTCACAATTCTCCATAGTGCTAGGCTAAATATGATTTGTAGGACGCATCTTGAACGGACGGCGACAGAGATGTGTGGCGACTGACCCCGTTCCGTCGTCCGCCTTGCCACAAGATTGTTATGTTTTTGTATTTTCTACGATTTTCACTAAAATATAATGTGAAAAGAATATGTTACAAACATCTTAACGAAGCCAAACGTTTTGAAAATATCCGCTTTAAGTATCCATTTTCTTATAAAGCTAAAGTCATAACAGCCGCACGGGTCGATCCATTAGGTTAAGCTACGCTTGCCGGGGTTGGTCCATGGATGGGTGACAATCTTTACATACCGAGACTCCTCCGTTCCTCGGAAAGCACGTTAAGCCGTTGGTCCCGGCTGTCAATCGTGGATCTTTAACAGTTCTTATAACGAGTTGTCAGAAGCCCGAAAGTCTGACATCCAGTCTTACCAAGGGTATCGTATTACCCAGTAACTGGGTTGTGGAGGTCAGATCGCTCCATGTAAAATACTGGTATTTAGCTGCATCCGGTTAGACTGGAAGCCGACCCCAGGATAGTTGGGAAAAGGCTAGGCAGATTGATTTCATTTATTATAAAAAACAGCGTTATATCGTAACAGAAAGAAAATGTAAGTGGTCTGAATAAAAATCTGTTTAACAAAAGAATTAAAGGTGCAAGAAAGCTTTTATGTGTACTTATTGCAATAGAAAAAAACAAAGGTGGTCCATTTCAGATCAAATTAAAACTGATCTAATACAGTGTCTTGATACACGTACATCAAGGTTTGTTTTATTTAGGACCCCAATTAAACTGAACGATATTTTTACCTCAGCGGTGATTCATTGTTTTGATGGATAGGCAATGTAATACATTTCAACGAAAGTCAACAACTAACTGTAAATGTTTATGCGATGTGTAAAACAATGGGTTATTCCGTCTTCCTCGTCGTCAGTGAGTTTGCCATCAAGGCGATAGATACTCTATGTGATCTCTACTAGTCGTTTCTTAGTTTGCTTGCTCGCATTTTTAATTGACTTTGCACTACACTTTGCGTAATTAAGAAAACTATAAAAGTTATTTGGACTCTCGTTAACGGTACTCTTTCGTAAATTCGTATTCCTCTACTGCACATAGCACTGATTACAAACATCGTCTACCAACTCAGAATAAATTTAGACTTATCGAGATACGCGCTTCCAATTGACTTCCCTAAGTCGTTAGGTAACTAAATTCCCTTCGCGAGTCGTTGACTGACATTGGGGCAACTCGATGATTCGTGTTCGTTCACTCTCAACATGAGCCAATACTTTATACCTATATAATATGTTATGTGATGATTGGTCCACATCATATGCACAAACACTTTATTATTAATTAGGTTCATGGATGTTTAATACCATGGTGAACAAAGGACTATGACCAAATCACTATGCGAAGTGGTGCATTTGGTTTTATACCGCGGCCATCGTTGAAACAGAAGTCGGTATAATATGATAAGCCAACAAAAATGAATTGATAACCGATTTTTCTACAAATGCAATCCGAGACGATATATTTGAACTTTAATTTTTATGTAAGAAATAATGAAGTCATCTGACAAACAGATGAAAGAGATAAGCGACTGTTATTCTTTTCAATCCACGGTTGTCTGGAAAAGATCGCTTTAAGCAATAAGACCGCCCATTATGACACTTGTAATTAAGTTTACTGTTTTTCTTTCTTTACTTTTTCATGTGTTACTAGCTGACTCAGCAAACATTGTTCTGTGATTAAAAAAAACTTTAAAAAAAAATACAACCGACTTCTAAAAATTGCAAAATAACTTTAATTTCGGAAGTTGGTGTTTCGTCATCTGTGTATACATATTTTTTATTTATGTTGATTTTTTCAAAAAGTGCTGAATCAATTTCGATAAAATTTGTATGGGACCATCTCTGAAGTATGACCTACCATACAAAATAAGAATCATCAAAATCTATTCACAAATGGCGGAGATATCGCGTAACAAACATACAAAAAAAAAACATACAGACGAATTGAGAACCTCCTCTTTTTTGAAGTCTTTTAAAAATGGGGGGTCTGGTAGGAGAGTGAAAAATACTTTACGACCTATTCTCATACCTACCAAATATACAAAAAAAAAGTTCACTAAAATCGGTCGAACCGTTTCGGATGAGTGCAACCACAATCACCGTCACACGAGATTTTTATACATAATATATATTAGATGTTGTGGCGCTTCAATTAATTCATTTGTGAAATGGAATTAAAACAGTGTCTTACTATTGCCAGGATCTCATCTAGAACAAAGAAAATTTAGTTCAAATAAATTGCAATAGATGGCGTAATATGCATCGATTTCTTAATGAAGTTTAAGTAATATTTATATTTTTTAAAAAATATGGTAAAAACTGTATTTTTTTATTTAATAAACTGCCCTTAGCATAACATTGTGGGATAATTGGCTCCTAATTCAAATTATATGATTATTGGAACGAATCCTTAGACATCTATATTTCTTGTACCAATAGATGGCGCTGTTTGAAGTTTTTATAGTTTATTGATTCGCCTCTTTAAAATTTGTATTGTGACACATTTTGATACAGTATAACTGTTATGAAGTGCCAAAAATGTTATAAAATAATTCCTCAATGTGTGAGAAATTATTGGCAAGACTTTAAGTAAATTCATTCAACTTGCAAGCCGTCGATGCTAATACCATCTAGCGAGGTGTAAAGGACGGGCCCGAACGACGAACAAAAGTTGCTTGTGCCAGTCGAAAACTCGTAGTTACGGCGGTACCGTTTCTTTGTATGGGATGAGGCATCTGTACGCTAGTATTATATTATCTGTGCTATTTCTTAAGGTAAAAATAATTATAATAACATATTTGTCATTCATTATAATTATCTACCTATCTATATATAATTATATTGACAGAGTCAAAAGTATAAAAGCTAGGTCGTAGTTAGGTAAATCAAAAATCACAAGTAAACACACGAATGCAACTAACAAGAGAGGAGCAGTGAGGGTTTGAACGAGAAAAAAAACCTGGCCAAGTGCGAGTTGGACTCGCGCACGAAGGGTTCCGTACCATCTATAAAAACGGCAAAAAAATCATGTCTGTTGTATGGGAGCCCCCTTAAATATTTATTTTATTTTGTTTTTTAGTATTTGTTGTTATAGCGGCAACAGAAATTCATTATCTGTGAATATTTCAACTGTCTAACTATCACGGTTCATGAGATACAGCCTGGTGACAGACGGACAGACAGACAGACAGACGGATGGACGGACAGCGGAGTCTTAGTAATAGGGTCCCGTTTTACCCTTTGGGTACGGAACCCTAAAAAGCGGGACGCAACGGTCGGCTCAGACATAGATAAAAAATCCTAGGTTGTGTTGTATTTTCTTCTAGTAAGTAAATACTAATCATGGACTGTTTATTAATTTGCGATACAGACCAGCTAGCTAGGTAACAAGAGATACCGATCAGAATGTTGAAATACACTGGAAAGGCTTTTAATACAGTCTGACAGACATAAATTGATTAATAATTGACGTCTGTAACCCTTGTTATGCTTATTCAGTGATTTTTAGGGTTCCGTACCTCAAAAGGGAAAAAGGAACCCTTATTTACTTTGTTCTCGGTCTGTCTGTCCGTCTGTCAAGACCCTTTTTCTCGGGAACGCGTGGAGGTATCAAGCTGAAATTAATATCAAATACTTAGGACTGCAATGCCTTGGAGCAGTTAAATCATACTTCTAAGTCGGTGTAATCAAAAGATACGCTCGTTTATGCTGGCTATTTTGACACTCTCAAGGGAATCAAAAGCTATAGGGTACTTCCCGTTGAACTAAAATCATGAAATTTGGCAAGAAGCATTGCCAATAGAGCACAAGTAAAGAAAAAAATTCGAAAACCTTACGTGTTTTTTTTTGTGATTACAAACTTATTTGCTGTTGGTAAACTGTAGTGCTATTCTGTAACATTCACCGTGAAAACTTAGGTGAAGTGAACGTGAAGTGGACTGTCAATCCATACAATCAAGGTGGAATGACAGTTCACTTCACGCTCACTCCACCTAAGTTTTCACGGTTAGCTGTGAACAGAATCGACCGGCTGATCGCGACCTAAGTCGATGTGTGCAGTTTTCCAACGGCAAAGTTAAGTTTGTTTGAGATTTAATTCTTGTGATGGACGAACTATTTATATACCGACAAATTGGTGCGGAACCCTCGGTACGCGAGTCCGACGCGCACTTGGCAGGTTTTTATTAGAATCAGAGACTCTTTGTTAAAACTACTCTCCGATACTGTCCGATAGAGTTCCACAAAGTTTAAAATATTAGGTCCTTAACTCTACCTCAATAATGTTCCAAAGATCATATAGTCACATATACCTACCTCATCTGACGGCCTAGCTAGGGCCTAGACTGCATAATCATTCAACGACTACAACTTTCCCTTGATCTTCTCCTAGGCTTCTTCTTAAATGTAATTTCAAGTCCCAAATTGAGTCTAAAATCAGAAGGCATACCTACAGCAGAACCACTCAGTACCAGAATAGATAAGCACACGAAATTATGGTAACGTGTTTACAGAAATAACAATGATGTTTGTTTTCTCCACATTGAATTAATCAAAGCTAACTAGATAAATCTTACTAAGTCTATGAATTCTTGCGTAATCTTATTGCGAAAATTAATGTAAGCAAGTCCAGATCTAGGATTATGTTCTGCGGTGAGTAACAAGGACTACAACAGAATAAGTAGTCTGGTTTACGTAGTACTTTAATTATTATTAACTGATCCAAATGTCAATTCGACATGACGATCGTCGTCATTCAAATTGTTGTTCTTATGTAGTGGGTGGAGGCAGGTGCTTGCGCCCACGCTGGCCCAGGGCCGTGTGCAACCTCACGTCACCGCGACAACCTTCCGATGACGTACCATACGGAACCTACCTTCATTTACATAAACATTACTTTCAATTTTACTAGATTCGTGTGTGGGTTTTAAAACGGATACCCTAATCTATATTCTACAAATACGAATTTAATATTTCTTTGAATTGAGTGTGTAGCTTGTTCTCTGATCAATTAAAACCTTTAAATGACACAGGCACAGGTGATTCATAATACTATTTGAGTTATCACCATGTTGTAGCCTTAGCACTTGCAGCTTATCTTCATTTATCTTAATAGCTATAATTTCTACAAACGTCCTCAACGTTCATTAGGTACTATTGATAGCTTTGATAACAGTTCGATACAGATACAAATTGCCCTACAAAAGGGTGCGAACGAGTTGTAGATAAATGTTAGGCCAATTCATACGTGACTTAATAAAATACTATCATCGCTTCCATAGTGCGTGGAACAGGGCAATAAATCAGATACAAACAAAATTGAGACTCGATGCGACGACTGCGTGACTGCATGCGCTAGCGGACGTCTGCGGCGTCTGCGCTTCCACGCTGACATTTTGATTGACGTGTTACGTTACGCTACGCGCATCACGCATGCGACCAGCCAGCCTACTAGTTCATTTTATTTCATCGTAATTTTCAGCCACTTAAAACACACACTCACATCAAAGGAGTAAGCCTTGACCTATATCAAAAACAAAAATCTTTCCACGTAAATAAATCCATGATCTAGTCTACTGAAACCGGCGGTGTATTTGATTTATTTTTTTCAGTATTTTTCGACACGTTTTAATAGCAGGACATTAAAGAGCTCTCTAAATTCGAGCCCTTGTAATTAAAAATTATGTACGACATAAACCAGTCAGACATTTTTAGAAGGAAGTAAATACGTCATTCAGATATAAAAAGAAATAAAAACTTTTCTAGAAACTGAATGACTATACCCAATGACCGATTGACTAAGTAAGCAAGTATAGTGTCGTGTGATACCGAATTATGATACAAGTTCGCGTGGGAAGCCCGACACGAGACAAATCAGCTGCGATGACTACCACGTCGCCGCCTCGTACACTCAGAGAATTATGTGCATAATACATTTTTACCATCACAGAATATAGCCAGAATGTACGAGAACCAAGTAGATACATGTGGACACATTCTGGAAGGTGGGAGGCATAGAATGCTACTATTTGTCATTGTCTTGTTGATGCTTAAAGTACACAGAGTAAGACATCCATTTAGTCCCACTAAATGTCGTGTAATATTTATCAATTTGGCCCAAAATAAGAGTTATAGTCTTGGCAGACTATGCAGTTTTACATTTCAAATTCCTAAAATGTAAGACAACATGTTGAGGATTTTATGCTTTTCTCTAAGCTGGCTATGGATTTCCAAGTGATTGGCAATGGCCTTATGTACATCTGCCCTAATAATTTCAACCAAACTTGTAATGAATCATCAGTGCGCACGTGCGCCAGATTGTTTACAAAATTCGTGTTTTGTAACACCGACGTAAAATACGTAACAGGCATTTACACTCTTATTAATTTACTGTTGTTTAGCTATCGGAATGATAACATTTATTACACTCTTTATCTGTTACGTACTAACATGCTGAGATACTAAATTATTTCTTGGCATCCGTTACATTACCTTTGCCTACAATGTAAATGATTATGAACTTAATAATTTCTAGTGATTCTCCCTAATTGCATGGATGAAGTCATAATCTAGAGTTTGCTGCATTTATTACAAAATTGAAAAGTGATTTAACTTTTTTTGAAGTCTGCATTTGTTTACGTTACTTTTAGTTTTATATTATGCGTGACTCACAGATAGATGTTTTATTTTCAGCTCGTATTTTCTTTTCCTCGTATATCCAGCTTTATGAGAGTTTTAAACATTACATAATACATCCATCTTTCCTCGCTTAAGGTTACAGTTAAAATGTTCTCTAAACCCATAATACAGATAGATTGCCGTTTCTTGATTTTAAGGCCTATTTTATAGTTTTGTTAATGCGTCTTACAGACAATCTATTAGATTGAAACTGAAAGTAAAGCTGTAAAAGTCCCATTATTTAAATAAATTAAATATACACTACTTTGTCATGTATATATTAAGTTATTATACTTAAATTTAATTCTTTAGCAAAAAGGTATAGATTCCGAGTTATTTCAAATTTTCCAAATGCAAATATTCAACATTGCACCAAACAAAATTTCTAAACACTTACAATAAATGCAGTAAGCGATGTTGTTCTCACCCTATTCACGTAATCATAAAACTGAAACGGCATAACGTTCCCCAGCGGTAATGCAGTAAAGTAACGCACCTTCACGCGCATAAACTCGTTCAAGGACCCGAAATAATGAGGGCACCGTGATCACCGCGCGCTCCATTGGTTCGCCTCACCCAATTCACCTCGCCCAACGACCAACGCGACGTGCCGAGAGCATATACACTTCCTACTGTTTATGTGTGTCCATCTTGAGTGGCATCCTCTGGACACTTTGTAACATTTGTATGTTTGTGTGAACAGAGAGCCGTTCAACGTGTGGCGGAGGCGGCGACTCGGAGGGTTCGGAGGGGCGTGCGTCTTGGCGCGTCACGCTGGACCACGACCTGGTAGAGACGCTGAGCGCCATCTACCCCGAGTGGTTCAAGCCACAGCACCGCCGGGAGCGCAGCCGCGCCGCCTCGCCGGTCTCGCCCGCTTCCCCGCCGCGCACTCCCGCCACACCGCCTTCTGACGACACTTTTAGGTAAAACAGAATTAAGGATATTTTTACCTTGAAATCGTTATTGGAACAGCTTAGTGGTGCTACGTTCTGGACATGCTCTTCGACTTAGAAGGCGATATATTGCTCGTATTTGCGGGATAGACATCGCATCTTGTACGGCCCCACCTTGATCGGGCACGGGTGGTAAACATTTGGCTTGCTTTTATTTCTATAACTTGTTAGTCCTCGCGAAAGATGGTACTCACACCAGAGCAAATAATAAAGGTTATCCTGCCATGCGGCCAAAAAATATTGACGGAAATTGAAATGCCATGCGATTTTGTACCATATGCGCTCCAACTGTTGTGTAACTATCACCTTGACCTGCCCTGACAATAATAAATGGTAGGGCTTACCCGTAGGGAGATGACGATGACACATGCTTTGAAGGTAACGTTTTGTCAGTGCACACACTGTGCACTGACAAAACGTTGCCTTGTGTGTAGGTAAGTCGTAATAGCTACTTCACAGGGAAACGAAATAACTATTAGAAATTATAATAATCACTATTAAAACATCCATTTTTCAATCTTCAAATCGCAGAAAATTACTTACGCAATTTTAGAACTTCACTGAAGGTTCACCGTTTCAAATAACTACATTTTATATTTCATAGCGAACGAGTATTATAATTAAGGAAGGATAAATTATTAATACAAAGTGATGTGGTGTTATTGGCAGTAGTTCCGGCGCGGAGGAGATGGCCGGCCGGCAGGCGGGCAGCAGCGGCGCCAGCGAGCCGCCCAGCTCGCCGCGCGTCTCGCCGCCGAAGGTGGTCGTCGACGACAGCCCGCTGCAGCCAGCCATGGGGAAACATAAAGAATGTGAGTATCATTTTGTCTTTTATATCTTAACTAGCTTCTAACAGTGAATATATTGCCCGAGAAAAGTTTCCTATGTCCTAATAGTTAACCCCTTTGTCAAGTTTCATCCCAATCCGTTTAGGCGTGAAGAGCCCTTCACGCCTAAACGGAACAAAGAAACAGACAGACGGGAGTTACGTTCGCATCGGAGTATTGAGTTTTCCGATAGTTAGAAACTAGTGTTCCTTCAATTCACGATCGAATTACCATTAGGTGAGATGCTGGGGAAACGTGAGCCAAGTACCTAATTGCAAGCAATTCCTAACTATTATATCTTGTGTCAAACAAGCAAGTGGCCCAGACGGAAAGTAGTGACCGCCCCATCGGCAAAACCGGGGCATCGCGACATTGTAGGCATCCCCGATACAAAGCTGAGTTGTCCCCTGTACCTTCCATATATTTTTGAAATAACTGCAGATTATAAGACTTACGCCATATTGATTATTGACACAAATTAAGTTGTAACTTGTAACAGAAATCATAAAAGAAATTCATGAGTTCTACCGAGTCACGGAATCTGTAACAGAGAAAGTAATTAATTAATTTCAATTAGTAATCATCCCGTGTGAATGGGGGCACATTCATTATGAGGTGGAAGCTAAACTTCTAAGTAACTATCTCTATTCATGCTTTATGAGTCTGGTATAAGTTCCAACTTGAAATTCCTGAGTTAATAGACGGAATTTTAAATTTTAGGAGTCTTTCGCAGAACAAAATATGTAGTGGTGGGTCTGTAAGAATCAAAGGGCACTGTCCCCAAGTTTGTCTCGCAGATCGTCTGTTGTTTGCATTAGTATGCCGATACTGTCGATGCTTCCGGCCATGTTTGCATAGTCTGCGCCTGCGCGCAAACTGGCAACAGATAGGCGCAGGTCTATCCGCGTAAACAAATCCCCAACCTTAGCTCAAAATATTTGATTCTCAAAAAAAGAAAAATACAAATTCTTTCGAAAAAAAAAATTCTGGTAAATTGTTGACTGTCGACGGCAGTTACATTCCTTAAGAATAGTTTATGTAATATACACCTGCCTTTTACTTGTAAAAATTTCGTGGGTTTTTTATGTGTGAATTCATAGAACTGTAAATTATACACACCAAAAGTGAATTTAAATAATTTATAGGTTCTAAAATAAGTAATGTAGACATAAATATAATTTCTATGATTGTAAGTATGAGTAAAGCTAAATTGAGTGGGTATCACGGTGAAGACGCCCAGTAACCCACAATATTCGGCCCAGTGGTAGTGAATGTTTCGTCTGTAATACGGTCGCGGCATAACACTAGTTTCCTTGTGCAGTGTTTATTTATATTGGCGTCGCGCCAGCGTTGTCCGCCCATCGTTCGCTGCTCGCCGCTTGTCTACACGAAAACAAGAATATAGCTCCACTCCTACGCTCTACTGCGAACTTTATCGATATAATCTTTGTGTATCGATCGACGTATCGATCTCGTCGGCTCCACACGCGACACGCTACGTCAAAGTTCGTCACCTGGCGTCATAACACTGTATTCTTCACGACGATATGCCAGCTATTCAATCAGTGCCCATTGTTGTATGCAAAAGGTAACCGGCAAACATCGGCATTCAGTCGCATTATGTTCCTATCAAACTGTATACTCTGTCCGTCATGTTTGCCTGATTTTGTTGGAATTGTTGGCGATGCAAAGGAAAAATAATAAGGAAAATTGGTTTAGGTAACTCAAATCATTACATATTGCCAGTTAAGGACAATTTGTGATTCTGATTTTTGTTTTACAGCTTTGAAAGTAAAGCTGATGATGAGACGGCCAATCAACCAGCTTGTGGCGCAAGGAATCATGCCGCGTAAGTGATGTTTTACCTTTATATCCGTCTACTTTGATTAACATTTGCATACTTTCATAATTGCGTATACTTTTCAAATAGCAAATTAGTAAAAGACACGTGCTTGGTGTGCGGGAAGCGCCCACCGCGCACTGAGCTCACGTGCGTGGGATGAAATAATTTTATTTACTATTTTAGCAATGCGTTTAATGAGAATTACTTGTGACCGAATTGAATATACATTGTGTTAACTTTTAGAAATAGTGATTGATAAGTCACCTTAACAAAGTTCCAAACAATAAAATTTTGTTGTTTTTATGAATATTTATAGGTGACCTAGAATTGATATATCTCAGCCTTAAAGACGAACCTAATTTTATTCATGTTTTTTACAGCTTTAAAAACACCTCCAGCCTATTTCGAGCAATGTAAGCAGCTTGAGAGGGCGAAAACTGGAGATTTATTGAAAGCAAAAATCCAGCGGCGTCCGGACAGACAAGAACTTGAACGAAGACACATATTGGAACAAGTAGGTGTAATGTCACTTTTTTATTTTACTATCTAGTTCTCTTATATCCCTTAATGTACTGAAATTTAATATTGTACTTTAATATTTCAGGAGAGTCATGTAGATCCCAGCCTAGCCGAAAAACAGCGAATGCTAAAAAAGGCACGGCTAGCAGATCAGCTCAACGACCAATTGTCGCATCGTCCCGGACCGCTCGAGCTAATAAAGAAGAATATACTACACACAGAGGAGACCATAGAAACTGCTGTAAAGAGTGGAACACTCGCGTTCAAGGCAACCAGCGAGGGCGCGTCGGGCCGGCCGCAGCACCCCTCCTCGTACTGCGGCCCGCCCGAGGAGGTCTCCCCCTCGCCCTCCCCGCCCTCCACCCTCTCGCCCGTCAGCGTCGCGTCGCCGCCGCAACACCCGGCGCCCGGCAAGGACAAGAATAGGAAGAAGAAACAAAAACAGCAACCAAAGGCAAGGTTTAAATTCCACGAGTACAAAGGGCCACCGAATGCAGCGAAAGCGTCGTCGCCGCCGGGCTCCGTGGAGACGCCGTACGAGCTGCTCCTGCAGCAGCAGCAGCTGCTCCTGCAGCTCATGCTGCCCGCGTCGCCGGCCGCGTCGCCCGCCGCGTCCGACTCGTCCGACGCCTACGCGCCGCCGCCGCCGCCGCCGCCGCCCGGCCCGCTGGCGCTCGTGGCGCCCGCGCGCTTCGAGGACATGAAGGTGTCCGACCTGCGCGCCGAGTGCAAGCGTCGCAACCTCAGGGTCTCCGGACCCAAACCGCAGCTGATTGACCGATTGCGACCTTTTCTGCTGGAGAAACAGGAAGAACCGCCCAAGTCTCCCGCGTCGGTCGCGTCGTCGTTCGTGTCGATCGCATCTCCGGAAGTAAAACTGGAGCCTGAGCCGGCCGAAGACATAGTGCAGTCGCAGCGGAGACAGATCGAAGAACTAGAGCGTAAGTTGGAAGCGTCGCGCCAGCAGCTGGAGGCCGTGCGGCGCGAGGCGGCCGGCGCCGCCGCCAGCGACCAGAGCCGGCGCCTGCTGCAGGCGCACCTGTGCGTCACGCAGCTCCGCGCGCAGCTGGACGCGCTGACGCAGGCGCCGGCCGCGCCGCCGCCGCCGCGCTACGTGCTGGAGGCGGCGCCCGAGCGCCTCGTGCGCCTGTTCACCGTCACGCCGCCCGCCGCGCCCGACGCCGGCGACGCGGCGCCGCAGAAGGCCGCCAACCCCGCCTACATCCTGAACGGCGTGAAGGTGGTGCCCATCGCCATCCTGCCCAGCGCGCACTACGAGCCCGAGCGCGCACACCCTCCCCCGCCGCCGCCGCCCCCGCCGCCCCCCATGCCGCAGGTGCCGCTCGCCCCGGACGTGCACGACGCTGAGAACAGTCAAATAATGGATGACGTTCTCGAGATTCTCGTCGAGAATGGTGAGTTGCCACCTTCTGCCGTCGGCGAAGCGACAACTGCTCCGTCGTTGGATACGAGCTACGTTTCTAACGGCACGCCGACTTATGCACCGACAGATGTCTTAACAGACGACGTGCTCAATGATAACCACGTCCGAGATTCACTGGCCGCCGATGAGCTGCAGAGGGAACTTGACGATATTCAAAACGAAATCATGAGTCATGCAGACTTGCAGGCCGTGAATGCTAGCAACCGATACCAAATCAATCACTCTGCTACAGACATAGATACTGATGTAACTGTCGATTTGCTGTCGAATGGAGAATTTCACGCTGACTTTGGTTCCGATCCCAATTCTGTGGACAACGATGATTTCTTCGGCAGTCTACTATCGGGTGACGGCGGGGACAGATTAGAAGATAAATCACAGGCGATGGATATCGGCGAGGACGTTCCAGAAAGAATGAGTATGACACCACTAACCAACGGGGACATATTGGATCACACTCGAACCGGCTTCGAGTACATGGACGACCTGTCGCTGCCGTCGTTCCAGAACGAGGAGTCGCGGCACGACACGTTCGAGGAGCGGCCGTGCGAGTTCGACCTGAAGGAGTTCGGCATCGACGCCGGCTCGCACATGCACGTGGACGACGCCTACGACTACATGGACACGGAGCTCGTGCCCAACCTGTTCGGGCGCGGCCACGTGCCGCAGTGCGACCCGCTGCTGGGCGGCGCGGCGCGAGCGGGCCCCATGCCGCGGCCGCAGCGCAAGCACTACTCGTGGGACCGCATCGAGTTCGACGCCACCTGACCCAGCGGCGCACGGGCTCCGGGGGCTCCGGGGGTTCCGGGCGACAGCTCTCACTCTATGATCTCTCACCGCCTCCTGTCGCCGTGGCTTTTCGTTTCCTCACGAACGACGGATTCATGCACATCAGAGCGACCTCCGTCGACTTATACACGTTGTGCGGGTGTTTTGTGAACGTACGTTTCTTGTCTTCGATCGGTCGTTACGGAGTGGCGACCGTCAAAACGCTAGTCTGCTCTCGTGACTCGTTCTTCCATAATGATGACTTTTATTAAAGCCTAGACTTAAGAGATTGATGTTGTGAAACACAAAGTGTTTACATTTATACCTACTTAGAACTGTATGATTTAAATTATTAGTATGTATATGTACTTAATGCTGTACGTAATGTTTGTGTCGCTAGTTGATAATAGTTGAATGTTTCATTTACTTCACTAGTGAGTCTCGCCTCGCCGCCGCGTGCGCAGACATACTTGGCTCACATAATATAATAAGTCCGATTTATTTACTATTTATAGGCATAATTATTATTATTATCTACTTATGTATATATTGAGATTAATAATACTCAACATAGTTGTGGATTTCTGCATTCCGCCCGATGACTAAAACTTAGGGAAAAATTATCGTAAGAAAAGTTGTTTTTGTTTAGACACAGTCAATCTATGAGTCACCTGGTCACGTACACATTGTGTTAATTATAATTATATACGATAGAAAAGCTTAAGATTGATGTTGTGTCAATTATTAAAATCCGCTTGACGCTGTCCCTAGCGCATGGATAGCTACTTCCCGAATCAATAAGTGACATTCCAGTCTTGTTGAAGTGCAAAATGTGGCACAAGAGCACCTGTCTCTCGCTAAACGATTATTTATTTTAACAATTTTGACAAAATTATAAAATTTAGTGAAAATTGTAAAATTTAGGAAAATATTAGAGAACAAGGTGCACATTCACAAGCCATCGTCATGGGTGGGACCAGCTTGGGAACAATGTTAGATATGAATTCATTTAGATAACTTATGGAGCCGGCTCCTCGCGCTCGACTTTTATGCAAGCACTCTCGTAATCACTTGTTAATCGTACACTTCACTGTCTCTATATTAATACTTGCAGGCCTTCGACGTTCTTTCATTGTAGTGTTAACGTCATGCTAAATTATTGTAATTGTTTGAGTTTACCTAGAGAATTATTTTAATTATTGTAACAACATAACATTCTTAAAAAATGTATCATTCCATTATAATGTCTAAAATGTAGAATAGGTGCGCCGTTATAAATAAGTTGTCGTTTGTACTCGATTACGCAATGGTTACCAGCATATGACGGTAATTAGTTTTGTCTTAGAGACCCTAAAACGACTGGACCAATTTGTGTATGAGGCTTGAAACTGCCCATACCAAAAGATAGCTAAACTAATTTTGGATACTCAAATGATGAAGCCATTTCATACAAGTGGCACCTTTTGCGTAGTCAGAACTTAGTTGTGTATAAAACTATTAGCTTGTTAATTATTGTCCTTAGTTCCATACAAAGTAAATCTTAATAATTATTTTACAAAACAATTTCAGGTTGCTTGCATAATTGTTTGAGCGCTTAATTATAATTTATTTATTTATAAAGTCATTCAAGTGTACTTACAGGTTTTTTGTTTCTGTTGTATTCATTACTATGTGTGAGTGTTTTTTACTAATGTATTTTGTATAATATCACGTGTTGTTTATCTAGCGTTTACCTTTGCTTCATCAAAGAGGATTGGATAAAGCAAAAATTGATAATCGAAAACAAATTGCCATTTTTTGCATTTACGATTTATTTAGTTTTTGAATACTTGTTACTACAACGAATAATTATGAATAACTGCCCTGCGTGTGCCAATATGTTCACTATCCGGTTATATTATTAATATTATGTATGTCAGTTCTAGCAGGGGCTTGGAAATATTTTCCTAAATTGAGTGTATACAAACTTGTGTATTGGTTGCAGAAGGTCGATGGGTATGCGTGTGTACTTTAATTAAACGCTTCTTTATAACTTTATAGTACATTCGCATACGGGATGGTGCTATTAAAAGTTAACATTGAATTTATATGAAAAATATTTAACTTTGCATAATTTGTATATTGGATTTGTAAATGTGTGGCTCTAAATGTAAAACAAAAACACAATAACATTTTTTAAATCAATGTCGCTAGTTCGGACTTGAAAAGTTTTCGAAAATACGGAGCCAGCGAGAGGCTGCGTTCAAAATTAAAACAGGGCTCGCAAATTGTAATTTGCTTTATTGTTTAAGTAATATTCCATTATCTAAGTGAATTATACGGAATCTTTACACTAGATTTAAATATAAAATCTATTTGCTCATTATCAAAATTGTACCCATATTAGTCAAATATATTCGAATCATAATTTATGAGGAGAGAATTTTCGTGTCATCTCCTATTATATTAACAGGCCTAGTGTGTTAATTAGCTTTGTATTCACTCTTCTGCGAGAGTTTAGTTTAAATGTATTTAACGAGATACTAAGTGAGATTAATGTTTGATAAATAGCATATTATCTGCATATTTGTTATTATTGTTGTAATTATTTTAGGAGAGTTTTAATATTTGTTTGTAAACTAAGCTATATCCAACCCAACGTTATAAATATTGTGCACCTAATATTTACGACACCTACTTAATTTTGCTCTCTGCAATAAATATTTCTATGATAATGTAATCGATCGGCTTCTTGAAACTTACTAAATATACTTTACGGTTGAATACATTTTTGCTGACTTGTAAAGTTAAAGTAAGCGATTAAAGCAATACCCGGCTTTAAGCCATTGGTTTGTAGTAGAGCCAAGTATTCAATAAATTTAATATAATGTGATAACCACAGGAGTCGGATTTGTAGTGTAACTGGATAGTTTTTTTACCTTGCCCTGTAATGAAGCCTTGTAAATATTTACCAAGCCTTTATTAGCATAAGGAGAGAATGTTGAATAAAAAGTTTTTGACATAAAAAAAATATTGTTTCAATGGGGCAACTATCTATGGGGGCCCATGATATTTCTGCTTACATAAGACATGTTTATAAATTGTGCACCGGAGAGGATGGTAATAAAAACACTAGGTAAACAAATTTTTCGTCACATCATAGATTTTATGAGATAGAAAAATATTTTTTTCAGGAGTAAATAATACTTTCTTTTCGACTTTTGTAAGCATGGATTGGCCTCCGTAATAAAAAAAATCCAGCAATACTTTCTGCAAGCATTGCAGGATTACATCATAGACTACTATATAATAATTATATTGGATTACATTTTCCTTTGAAGCAATGTCTTGGTGGAAGTGGCCACCATGTTCATCACTCACTGCACCTAGGTTTTTTGAGTAAAAGTCTAGGCGTAAGTACAGAAAGCGAACCTTGTATACAAGCTATAAAAAGAAATTTCTGGTATTCTATAAGTAATGAAAGCAAATAGTTATTACGGGTAATTATGTATAATTTACAAGTACTGTTCGAATAGGGTGAATAGGAAAAATAAATAGACTATAAAAACTGATTAGGTTTTTTGCTTTAATAATATCATACTGATTAAATGCTGCAAACAAAATTAAAATAACGTGAAAATACCCTTCACTTGTTTTTCATCACCCTCTTTTTTTTTTTCTTTTTTTGTATCTATTTACCCTGTTTGACGGTCATCATCATCTTTACTAGGGGGAGCCCAATAAGGGATTTGGGATTTACTCGAGCGCGACAGATGAACATAGGGGGGATATCTTGCATCCTGTTGAGTTCCTCCACCATAATATTTATATAAATCCTTTTAAAGGACCATGCGTGTAAGGCAGCTTATCATCTAATTAAAAAAAAATCGGCCCCCACGACGCTCGAGTCCCTGTCCCCGTTTAGCATCATGGGCTCCCTTATACGTCCTGCACTTACGGTTATCCGTTTACAAATAAATAAATACAAATACAAAATCTTTATTTCTGAACCAAATTTTGTTGGTTGAGAGTACAGTTCCCTCTATATTATATTACTCTTTGTTGTTTTTTCCCTCTATAACTATTACAGGTACACTGAATTTAAGTTTTCTCGGTAATGAGTGTTGCCTAGTGTAATAATAGTATCTTGGCATATGTCTAACCGAGGACCTTATACGATCAATCTATCATATAATGTGTACCGTGGCTATGCTTGTCTGTCTCTATGGTCTCCTCTCTTGACATTGACAATTGTCAAGATTGACATGAGATAAAGATTGATTTGTAATAATTGTACACTTGACAGTGACAGTTATTAAAATCGAAAATCTCTAACTCACCTAAAAGGCGTAAAATTACCAGAAAACCACATAATTGCTGATCAAAGTGAAATCTTGAATTATTGGGAACATCTAAGCATTTTCTTAACGTGTTGAAGTGACGTGGTAAAATATTTAGTTATGATATTAGCTGAAACGCTTCTGTTTTCTTTGACATTGATCGTTAGCGGTGGTATATTATTCCTTTTAATTTACTACATAATAACACTGTCCGACCTGGAGTGCGACTATTTGAATGCTCAAGAATGTTGCGATAAGCTCAATTACTGGATCCTACCAAAATACTTGGCCCATTCTTTCATTACATATATATTCTTACTACATGGTCAATTGATTTTATTCTTTTTGAACTTGCCTTTATTTATATGGCTAACGTTCGAATTTTTTACTGTCCCTCGTGGAAATTTGGGTGCGTATGATCCCGCAGAGATTCTCAACAGGGGCCAGCTCAGAAAACATTTAAGAGATGTAATGATTTATGTTGGTTATTATCTAATTTCTTTTTTCATTTATCTTTATTGCTTTATACTAGCGTTGCTCAAAGGCGATCCCCTCCTGAGATCAGAAGACTACCAAATTGTAACTGAAATTTAAGATAGAAGATGGCTGAAGATTCAATAGATTTAGTGACTTTGTCGGCTGATGAGCTAGAGGCAGCTGATGAAAATAATTTTAGATGTGCAAAGTTAGACTTACCAGCTCATATAGCTGCCTTCTTAAAGCAACAAAACTTGCATAGAGATTGTGAACAAATACTATGTGATCAAAGTTTGTTGGAGAATATTGCTGCCAACTATGTAATTGTAAGAAAAATTCTGAGTTTTTTACCATGGCAAGATAAGTTAATGTGTAAGAATGTTTGCTCAATGTGGCGATCGGCTGTAAATACGCTGCAGAAGGAACAGATAGGCGCTTCTGACTTTGCTATAAGTATGAGACTAAGTCATATTAAGAATGGCATCAAACTACTGCAATCAGACTGCTTCTATACGGAACCATTAGCTGTGTTGTCGTTTGCTAACGTAGCAGGCTTCTCAGTAACAGCTGTATGTGAGATGTTGATAACATCTCCTTGCAATCCAGCATGTGAGAAGGAACATAGCCGTGAGTATTAATCAAGTCATATTAATTTTGTAATTATTTAATAATACGAGGGTGGGTCAATAAGTCCGTGACTTTTTGAATTTCTGACCTCTTTACTGAAAAAGCAACACTACTCCTGTCAACAGGCATCTGTCAGTTGACTCCTGTCAAAATTTGAACTTGCTGCGTCAGTTAGTTTGTGACTTTGTGTTTGACAGCTATCTTTATCAGACTACCCAGTAATTTGAGGAAAAAATGGAAAAAAGTGAATTTCGTGTGCTTATTAAGCATTATTTTTTGCGAAAAAAAATCATTACCGAGACCAAGGCTAAGCTTGATAAAGGCTCAATTACACCTTCCGATTTCAAGGGACCCAATTTAGGAAACAGGAAGGTGTAATAGCAGTTAGAATTGCTCGCTTCATACTTCCTAGTTAGATCGTTCCTAAATTGGGTCCCTTGAAATCGGTAGGTGTAATTGAGCCTTAAATACTATGGGGACTCTGCACCATCGATTTCAGTGGTAAAAAAGTGGTTTACTGAATTTCGTTGTGGCCGTACAAGCACTGAAGATGCCGAACGTCCTGGACGCCCAGTTGAGGTCTCTTCACCCGAAACAATCGAAAAAATTCACGATATGGTGTTGGCCGACCGAAGATTGAAAGTGCAAGAGATTGTGGAAGCCGTAGGGATCTCGCATGGCTCAGTGGTTTCAATTTTGAATGATCACTTGGGCATGAGAAAGCTTTCCGCAAGATGGGTGCCGCGTTTGCTCACAGTCGACCACAAACGCAATCGTGTAACAACTTCACAGGAAGGTTTGGCGTTGTTTAATCGCAATATGGAGGAGTTTTTGCGCCGTTTTGTAACCGTGGACGAAACATGGATCCATCACAACACACGAGAGACCAAACAACAGTCAAAACAGTGGGTTTCTAAGGGTGAATCGGCGCCAAAGAAGGCCAAGGTGGGTTTGTCAGCCAATAAAGTTATGGCGACTGTTTTTTGGGATGCACGCGGGATAATCCACATTGACTACCTTCAAAAGGGAAGAACAATCAATGGGGAATATTATGCCAACTTATTGGACCGATTCAATAACGATTTGAAAAAAAACCGACCTCATTTGGCCAAGAAAAAGTTCTTTTCCACCAAGACAATGCAAGGGTGCACACATGTGCAGTTGCCATGGCAAAAATCCATGAATTGGGCTATGAATTGCTCCCTCATCCGCCCTATTCTCCAGATTTGGCTCCTAGTGACTACTTCTTGTTCCCAAACCTGAAGAAATGGCTTGGTGGAAAAAGATTTGACTCTAATGATGAAGTCATCTCGCAAACAAAGGCCTATTTTGAGGACCTCGACAAATCATATTTTTTGGAAGGGATAAAAAAATTGGAGAAGCGTTGGACAAAGTGTATAGAGCTCAAGGGAGACTACGTTGAAAAATAAAATGATTTATTTATCAAAAAATCTGTGTTTTATTCCAAAAGTCACGGACTTATTGACCCACCCTCGTATAATTAAATTATTATAATCTTAAACTTATGTAGTCATTGTATTGATTCTTTAAATGATTTTGTTACAGCTGCTATGTGAAATTTCTTACATTAACCCTTATAAGCCCCATGACAACCCGGGTTGTCATCGGGCTTCTTCGACAACCCAAGGTTAACGTTTGCTTGGAAAAAAAATTAACCTCTTAGGATCCGAAACTCAACTGAGTTTGAAACCAAAAAAAAACCAGCCTACCTCTTAAGATCTGCGGACAAACCCGGGTTGTCGAAGAAGCCCGATGACAACCCGGGTTGTCATCGGGCTTATAAGAGTTAATTAATTAATTAATTAAGAGAAGAATCAATGACTATTGCTTATTGAAATGCTCTTCTTTCAAAAAACTAAATAAAATTACAGTTTTTAAAGGACGCTTGATATTTTCAGTTCTAGATGTGGTGAAAACTCTAGTGGTTATCCCGAAGACATGTATGTTAGCAGTGAAGGCCTCCTACATATCTTACTTGCCCCTACCACACTCAATAACCAACCAACACACAATTAGCCGAATGTTTGGAAAGCACTCTCCTTTCATAGGAGGGATCTACATACCAGTCATACCAAATGTGGAGTTCCAAGTAATCAATGTGAAAACATTAAGTGATATAAAAGAGTATTTCATAAAAACCATGGATAAGTTGTCAGAAACACACTATGTCAAAGGTGCACTGGTTTTTGTCAATGGAAGTTTCATCCTCCAATCTGTGGATGATATTATATTTTTGAATTATTTGCAAGACCTGTAAGTATTAACTAATGATTACTATAAAGAAAAAAAATATAATACCTAATGTGCACTCTGTTTTCAAGTCATATGTGTTTGTCTTTCTATGAAATGTATTTTGTTGTTCCAGCCAGCCTAATGTACCTTATGCCTTAGGAGGGTGCATAGTTGACGACACGGTTTCTGATGCTGAGGATATGACCACGTTGGTTGAGGGAATTAATACTTGTAAAGATCTTGTGAGCTTCAACCTAATATCTGTTGGACTGTTTACAGTTCCCAAGAACTTTGATGAAATTAGAACAGAAACCGGTGTTAATTTTGACATGTTTTCACTTATATTGGAATCGTCTGATTGGTCCAAAGCCAAAATGGAAAATGCAATTAATGAGGTAGTATGTTTATTTCTTGTAAAATTAGCTTTTATCACCAGTGATAATTTCAAGTAATATTAAATGTCATGTCAATCTTACCTAAATATATTATATTGAAATTTTTAATTTAAAATAATGTAAATAATGGCATGAAACAGTACTGAATTAATATCTATAATGGTCAATATTCTTTTAAAAATTTAACACAATACCCAGCTTATTGCTTGGGTTCGTACAAACAGACATTAGGGAAAGAGCAATGACTGCCATGCTAAAATAAACTTCTTTGCTATGCTCTGGAGTTGTCCCTACAATCCTTTGATACACTTGAGGATTTAATATATTATATGGTCTGTGATTCAAGACACTACTTTTTCTCCTTGGTGAATAATGTGTGTTGTGTTAATGCTTTCTCAGCTTTCTATGTTTTGTAAATACACTGGACAGCAAATAAACCGAGCCACCCGCTACCTAGGCACTCTAATTCGATTTTCTCAAAAACTAAAAAACCTACAATTATCAAAGTTGTACCTACAGAAAGTGCGTTTCATGGTGATTAAAATGAAAGGAAACTCATTGGGTTTAATCAATATTTCAGTGTTTATTAAGGATTTTACAAAGAAGAGTCGTTTTCCAGTCGTGACAATCGTTAGTAATGATAAAGTGAAAAAAAAAAAATTAAAGCCAAAAACAAAGATAAAATGAAAAAAAGTTTTTGATCAATATTCCGTATTCCCTCCCCTTGCTCGGATAACTGCCAGCATCCTTGTATTCATCGACCTTACGAGCCTGACGATAAAATCTTGAGGAATTGTTTTCCACTCCTCTTCAATTGCGATTCGCAGCTCTGGAAGCCTTGTTGGAGCAGGTACCCGGGCTCGAACCCGACGTTTCAGCTCATCCCATAAGTGTTCTATCGGATTCAAGTTTGGGCTTCGAGCTGGCCAGTCCATCGTACGAATGCTGACGTCGCGTAGATACTGGGTCACCACATGAGCAACATGAGGCCGTGCATTATCATGCACCAATTGCATATCCTGTCCGATATATCCTGCGTAAGGTACCACATGGTCTGCGAGGATTTCAGTAATGTAGCGATGAGAAGTCAGTCCACGTGTACGGCCCGTCGGTTCGATGAAAACTAACGCTGTATGTGCTGTTAACGAGATGCCGCCCCAGACCATTACAGATCCTCCTCCATAAGCAACAGTTTCCTCGATGCAACACTGAGAATAACGTTCTCCAGGGCGATGATATACTCTCTGACGTCGATCACTTCCATGTAGACTCACCCTGGTCTCATCAGTGAAGAGTACATTACTCCACTGCTCTAATGTCCAATCCCTATGCTCTCGAGCAAATTCAAGTCGTGCTCGACGGTGTGCTACCGTTAATGCTGGGTCTGTTGCAGCTCTTTTTGGGGTCAGGTTCCGTTCAGCAAGTCTCCTTCTGACGGTATCTGAACTTATGACCACTTGGCGTTCGTCACGCAGACTTTGTTGGACTTGAACTGCGTTGAGGTGGCGATTTCGCAGAACAGTAAGGTGGATATAACGATCATCTGCTGCTGATGTAGCCCTAGGTCTGCCCGTACCTGGACGGCGATCGAATGCTCCAGTCTCTAGGTATCGTCTGTAAACTCGTTGCACCGAAGATCTGCTGATTCGAAGCCTTCGAGCGACTTCACGTTGCGCAATGCCTGCTTGAAGGAATGCTACAGCTTGAGCTGCTTCCTGAGGTGTTGTATCCATTATTAATCGAAAAAAGTAGCAAAAACACACGCGTCTGAGCAAACGATGGACAAAAACTAAAGAAATGATAAGAAATATCCGACTACCCTCATTGTAGAGAAAAAGAACGCTAATTTCAAACTCTGGTGAAAACAGAGCAAATCGTTAGCATTGTGTTTGTTGCTTGATTACAATGTGAGTTGACGGTACTTTCGAATTAATTTGTAGTCATTTTAATCACCATGAAACGCACTTTTTGTAGGTATAACTTTGATAGTTGTAAGTTTTATACTTTTTGAGAAAATCGAATCAGAGTTCCTAGGTAGCGGGTGGCTCGGTTTATTTGCTGACCAGTGTATATTTTTTTTTGAGATGTTTTTAAAATTAAAATATCTTAATATTTTCGTGTTGCAGTTCTCAAAGAAAGTTCCTCACTACGAACACAGTGTGGTGATAAAGATGTCGTGCGTGGGTCGCGATAGTAAGCATGATTTTGAGCAGAATTTCTTCCGTGCGGCGTTCCCGACTACGCGTCTTGTCGGTTGCTATGGCAACGGAGAGCTAGGGCTCAACAAGCCAGAGCGCACGCCGTCCGAGGCGCGCCCGTCTGCCGTGAAGCGCAATCGAACAGAGCCTGGGCCACACGGATTTTCTCTCATGTACTCATACGCCACAGTTTTCGTGTACATCGGATGGGGCAAAATTATAAAGCCAGCCGAAACTACATAAAAGCATTGACACATGTATTGGTTTTGGTTGATGAGATGACACTGAAGGATGCATTTATGTATTTTTACTTCAACATTCTTTGTCTGACACATCTATAAAATTAAGTGTAGTTTTATAAATCTGTGTTTTATACTTTTTATTATGGAAATTAATAAGAGCTTATTTGACTGGGTAATCTTTGATGTATTCACTACCAAAGGGTGTGTAAGAATTTATAGAATAGGACTGTAGTGTACTTCAAGCCACCAAGTGCCATAGTGGCGCTGACTATTGTTATGGTACCATCAAAATTGAGTTAGTTTACACGTTAGTTGTACCTATGCTTAAAGACTAAATATTCTGTGCCAGAAAACTTGAAATATTAGATTGCGATTTAGTTTGTCGAAATATTAACGGCATACCCTACTATGTAATAAAAAAAACTGGCCAATTGCGTGTCAGACTTTGCACATTTAGGGTTCCGTGCCAAATTTTGACAATTTATATGGCTTTGGGTCAACAAGATGCTTATACTGTGAAAATGACTGTAGCTCCAATCGTTTGGCTGTGAAACGTGTATGACAGACGACGGACAGACGGACACGTGAGAGACAGCAATAGGGCTCCGTTTGGACACTTCGGGTACGGAACCCTAAAAACGTTATGGCCTATTTCAAATAGAATGTTGCGATGTGTCGTAGCGTTATCATGGCTTATGACTTTCGTTTTACGACTGTGTAATAACATTATCATAAGCTTATGAGACTGTTTGGTTTGGTCCGTTTTAGCGCTTCCATTTATTAGTATTACCGATTAGTATGGCTCTGCGGTAGAGATGGGTCTAAAATTAATTAGCTGCTAAATTAACACTTGATTTTTTTAGTGTCAACACCTGTTAAATAATTTCTGAGTTAACTGTTAAATTTAACAGTCACAACTCACAGTCACAAAAATAATAGGTAGTGGCGTTTTAGTGTCAACACTTGTTAAATAAATTCTGAGATAGCTGTTATATTTAACAATCACATTTCACAGTCACAAACACTTTTAAATAATAGATAGTGGCGGCGGCCGCCGGCGGTGTCAGGTACTCTGCGCGGTTCTACCCTACCCCGCACCACACACAGCACACACGGAAGGATATATATTTGTATCGCTTTATCCCACTATTCCAGGCCGAAAAAGAAAGGAAGATGAACAGTAAACAACACACACACAATACAGAAAAACAGTTATAAAAAGAAATCGTTGTAAATAGATTCTCATTTTAAATACACCAACAGAAAAAGTTGACAGTCGTAAGCCTGTGTAAAGTATGAAGGAAATGAGAGTTAATTATTTTAAGAATCTGTGCATAAATTTAACAGTTGCTAAAAATAACTGCTAATTTTAAGCCCGTGAAAAGTATGAAGGAAATGAGTAACCATGTTAAAAATCTGTCTGTGCATAAATTTAACGGTTGCTAAAAATAACTGCTAAATTTAAGCCCGTGAAAAGTATGAAGGAAATCTGTCTGTGAAATTTAACAGTTGCTAAAAATAACTGCTAAATTTAAGCCCGTGAAAAGTATGAAGGAAATCTGTCTGTGAAATTTAACAGTTGCTAAAAATAACTGTTAAATTTAACTGTTAATTATTTTTAGCGTTAGCATTTAGCAGTTTTTTTTTTTTAACGTTTAAGCCCATCTCTACTCTGCGGGCGAAGGAATACATAGGGACAGTAGGGATAAACTTAGCAGCGGGACCATCAAAGGTTTGAAGGCCGTTGCGACTTTCGCAGGATAAGAGGAAAATGAAGGGGTCGATTTCCAATCGAGCTAAAGCCTAATTGATAGCACAGCCAGCCCACAAGACAAAACTGCTGACAACTGACTACTTTATAAAACTAAAAAGCAACGAAGTCTGTGAACTGTCACTTAAATTATTGCATTTTTGACCCCACGATGCCAAAAGCGGGTGATATTTTTTTTACTATATTTGTTTAATGCTAATTGCTTCAATTTTGTGATGTAAATATTGTTTAAATTGAGGCTAAAACTAGATTAGTACTTTTGCAGCATTATAATTGGTTTGGTTTAAATGTTTAGTAGGTACTTTTGCAGCATTAAATGGTTTTACACAAATTCTGCCTTAAAAGTTGGAATACACGTGATGTTTGTTTTCTTATTTATTTTTGCTTTTCTTTTTAAGTGCTAAAGTATATTTCTATTTTAAAATGCTAACCGTGCTAAGTTTTTGACTCTAGTCAAAGTCTGTAATATTACTACTCGTCTAAAACATTGCTGACAATATGGTAAAAAAAATAACGCTAAAGCGACGTAATCTCCGGTTTTTCATAAATCAAAGCCAAATTTACGGCCCGATTTGAAACATTTTGCATAGAGATAAAAAAAAATCTAGTTGTATCAAATTTAGAAGGAAAAAAAAAAGATGTGATGATGTGTTACTGTTCATAAATGGCAGTTTTGTTATTTTTTTTGTTTGCATTGTCCCCTAATACATTTGACGAGTAGGTAGTACAGTAGGATTAGGAACGAAGTGACGATTAACTCTACTCTGTAAATTTTCTCTTTATGAAAGGTTTTCTTTAAGGGCCTACCTCCGCATAAGTGGCGCGCTCATTGAATAAAAAATCGTAGCAAAGCGTAGAAAATAAAGATTAAAGAATCCTATGTTGCGTTTGTTACAAAGAAGATAAGGCATTTTTACGTGGTTAAAACAGAACTCAAAATGTTTCGTATCCAAAGTAGTAAGCAAAACTGTCATAAACGGCCGTTTTTGGTACTTTTGCTTACTACTTTATATATATAATATACGCCTTAAGTAAAGTCTACAGATTCTTTATTATTTTTTTTTTATGTGGTTTACTTTTAATCGCTTATGTTAGCAGCTATTTATGTGTTTCCTACAATTTTATTTAAATTAAGATATTTGTATGTTATCGAATATTAGTTGAACTGGTAACAGATAGACATTGTAATCGAAAATAAATATTAAGTAGGTACACTTTAGAAATTCACTTTGTGAAAATTAAGAGAACAAATAACTTATTACCTAAAAGTTTAGTTCCAGCAAAATTGTGATTCCTGTATGTACGCATTTGTATTAATAAGAATGACCTATTAATGAAAGTGTGTAGGACATGTACAATTTAAAATATGTAATTAAAATCACATTATTTAAAATAAGTGTTTAATTTACTTTGTAAAGGTACTTGCTATTACCTTCTTGCTAGTACACGGTGTAACGGAAATAGGTGCTCATATTTTAGATAAGTACTGCTTCTGCCCATGGAAATGAACAACTTTCTTCAAAATTGGTTTTTCCGTCATAAGTTATCATCAACTAATCAAAATTATTATAATTATAATATTTACTAGCTGCGCCCCGCGGTTTTACCCGCGTAGACCGGGAAAAAAATATCTATGACTGACTGAAAATAATCAAAATCGGTTCATAAATAACGGAGTGAGGGCCGAACATACATACAGAAACGCTAAACGTGCCCACAATTTTCGAGGTTTTCTCTCAATTTTATCAGGATTCCATTGTCAGATCCTGACTTCTTTGACATGGGACCACCCTTGAGGTATACCCTATCTAACAAAAAAAGAATAGTCAAAATCGGTTCATAAATGACGGGAGTGAGGGCTGAACATACACAAAAAAAAACATATATACGGTCGAATTGAGAACCTCCTCCTTTTTTTGTCGTCGGTTAAAAAATTCAACCGACGAAAAAGAACTAAAAAGCCAAAATAAATAAACCTTTTAAGTCTTGATTATTGAGCTTATTTACCGTCATAAAATATCAAATTTTATATAAACTGATTTTGAGTCGGCGCCAAATAATACTTAAAATGATTAATTACCTACATCTAGCCTTCTTCATTTCTACGTAGGTACCTACATATAAAATTTAGATATTTAATAATAAGCTCAATACTCAAGACTTAAAAGGTTTATTTATTTTTGGCATTTTAGTTCGTTTTCGTCGGTTGAATTTTTTGTTAAAACGTTTTTTATTTTAATAATTATTTTGGGTCTCTAATAGTCTCTATCAACAGATGACTTTTTATTTTAAGTACTACTATGATATAATATAATACAATAGAAATAACTTAAAAGATATATATACAAACTAACAATAATACCTAACATGTACAAATGCGTATGAAAAAACAACTCACTGGGCATCAAAAAATTCATCCACATCGCTGTCAATGGAAAAATTGCCCAGAACGCTAGCAGCATTGTCACGTTGAATAGCAATGCTGATTCGTTGGCCAAAGAAAAGCCCAGCCCTCTGGTCACGTGAAGAGTCGACTAACAGTTTGCTGATATGCCGGAAAACTCGAT
Organism: Polia nebulosa; assembly: GCA_951329385.1. NCBI lineage: Eukaryota > Metazoa > Arthropoda > Insecta > Lepidoptera > Noctuidae > Polia > Polia nebulosa. The sequence continues at coordinate 12,378,684 of OX589599.1, read as the reverse complement.
GAGCACTCGGACCCCATGGCCCTAGTGTTTCAACCCCAAACGGCTCAAACATGTAACTCCCAATAAGGTTGTTATATTTGCGCCTTTTGAGGTTTTCTGCACCTGCAGCAGCCGCCCCAGCACATTTAATTATTTAAATTATATAATTAAAATTTAAATTAAATTAAATTATTTATTCGAGCAACACAACTCATAGTATTAGTAACATTTTGACTTATATCTATGTTAATAAACTAAATTATATACAATCAATGAAATTAACCTAACACAAATATGGCACATCGTTACTATGCTGTAAGTCCAGCAGAAATCTTGCAGCACCGGTTAACGATCACGCAATCCAGTCGGCCAGAGATCATTTTTAGGATGCTGTTGGTGCCACCCCGCACCCTGCGTACCAGGGATGCGCATCTCTTACGCATTACTGTATAAAAGCAATCTACGCGGGCTTCAGCAAACATCCCTGAAGCACTACAGTAACGCGGCAACCCCATCAGCACCCTAAACGCATTATTATATTGGACTCGGAGGGCGCTGTATGCCTTTAGTGTAAAATGAGCCCACAGGCTACACGCGTAGAATGAAGTAGGTACAATATGCACGGAATAATGCGATTTTGACTTCACTCGAACAGCGTGCAAACCTGCGAGCTATCATGTTAGCACGTACAGACAGCGCCCTTCGCTCCCGTTCAATGTCATTATAATCCCTGAGGTCGGCAGTCAGATTGTGCCCTAGATACTTAAATTGCTTTACTCTCTGTAGAGGAACATCGTTCAGTTTAATGGTCGGCATCTCAATAGGTACACTACTGCTGCCGGCCTCAAAGACCATAACTTCACTCTTTTTCACATTATACACAAGTCCATGTTGTAATGCATATCTTTCGCAAATCCGCAACAGCTTGCTGAGGCCACAGGGCGACGCACTCAGCAGCACCATGTCGTCCGCATAGCTTATATTATTTAAGCACACTCCATCTATATAGCAACCTACCCTGGTGTTGCTGAGCTCCTCAATCAGCTCATTCACATACAGGTTGAAGAGCAATGGCGACGTCAACCCTCCTTGTCTCACTCCGCACTCCAACCCATACGCGTCAGATCTGACCCCTGCCCATCTGACACTATTGACCTGGTTTCCATACCAGAACTTGATGATATTAATAAGTTCTCTTGGTAGTTTAGCATCATCTAACTTTTTCCAAAGTATTTCTTATGAAACCAGGTCAAAAGCCTTCGAGAGGTCGAGAAAACCAGCGTATACGGACGTTTTCCGATCCGTATAATATTTGACAGTCTGCTTAAGACACAAAATAGCACTATCCGTAGACAATCCGGGCCTAAAACCGAATTGGTTGTCATGTGGTCTTATATATTTATTTAATTGCGTATTAAGCAGACCGTCAAATATCTTCGAGATAATTGTCGCCAATGATATAGGCCTATAGTTATTTTTATCGGCTATATCGCCAGTTTTATTTTTAACTACAGGTACTACCAGCGTTCCCAACATTCGACCGGCAGATATGCATGACTCATGCACAATGCGAACAACATGGACAATGTCCTGGGCAGATGGGGACCGTATCGCAGGTGCTCAATGCTGAGGCCATCATGGCCGGGTGACTTTCCTCTAGACATTGATGATATTGTTTTTTCAATATCTTTGGCGCTAAACTTTGTTTCAAGTTCCATTCCAGACCCAACATCGAGCACCCATGACGGCGGCCCCAGCGGCGACTTTACACTGAAGTGATTCATAAAGATATTCGCAATCTCTTTTGAATCACTTGCTCCGTCGATACACACAGGCTCACACACACGCACGCACAGCCTGCCGTGCTAAGAAGATGGGATGGCGCAAGGGTGTCGACACATGTTGCATCCCACACCAAAGGCCTACCCAACTTCCAAGGCATTATGGTCATTCCGTCTGGCCTCTTTCCATCGTCACGTGCCAAGCCATTGGGTTCTAAAACAGCTGGCACCCCGGCGGTGATAAGAGCCCGACGGATGATGTTGACGAATGCTGGCGTGCCGTGCTATCCGACCAGCACTCCTACCGCAGGATAGGCCATGGTGTCCGAGGCGGTCGACTGCTTTACCGCATTGACAACGATGTGGAGCTCCACTCGGAGCACCCAGACGCAAACATGTAGCGATCCGGAAAGTGTCGTCACTCAGCATGTTACCAATGTTGGGTGACGGTAGTGCCTAAGCCAAAGGCCCGACTCCCACTCACCCACAGCCAGTAGGCGGGCACGCTCAGCAGTATTGGTAGACGTATTAATGAGATTATTCCGTACCAACCTGCAGAGCGGCTCAATAGTCTCTATTGAGTTTGTTAATAACAGCATTTTAATAGACAAAATGGTGTAATTAACCTGGGAATAGCAGCATTATAATGGTTTTTGTCTTAAATCATGGTGCTTACACATATGTCGGATCACCAGGATGTATCGAGCTACAATCAGGCATCATCAGGTGGGTCTGTGTAGGTATATCGTGCAATAAATAACAACGGCAAAGCAATTATTCACTTTAATTAATTTGAAACTTATAAACTTGGTACTTTAACATACTAGTAGCAACAAAACGTAGGACAGTTCCGATGTCGACGTCTTCATTCCGTAACTCCCAGGCTAAAACTGCCCGACTAGGCGAGTCTTCCCCAACCTCAAAGTCTAACGGAAACGCGCCGACTCCGTCAAAGCCCGCCAACTGTAGTGTTTATAGTTGCCGCCAGGTGGCATGCTTTGTTTTGTTGCCAATTTGACTAGCGGATACGATACGACACATATATGTTTTCGGGTAATTAGGAACGCTGCATTTCTCATATGAATCAACTGGCTGTTGCCCGCTACTTCGCCCGCGCCAAGCTCGTAAACCTGCACAAATAAAATTAATAATTTTGTGCTTGCGATGCATTCCGAAAGGATCTTATTCATTTATTTTACTTTCACATAAAACGGCTGAAAGCAAAAACGTCAATTTCATTCGGTAAATATGTTATTACGTATTATGATTATTTATGACCAGATGTATGGACGTCAACGAAGCAGAAACAGTATGTAAAGACCATAGCTTAGAAATGGATAAAGAAATAACATTAGATATTTAAAAAACTTTTCTATGGACAGGCTATTCTATACATATAGTTCTATAGTCTTGCTTTCAATAGCCAAAATGTACTGAGATTCGGGTGAGGTGACGCGGGCGGGAGCAAGTGACGTACCTACGGTTGTCTCGTGTGAGAAGCAGCTGGTCCAGAGGTCGACACCCGCAGTTTTCAGTGTTTACCCACTGCGACTTGTTTATGGTCTTTGCGAAGCACACATTTACAGGGAACTGCAGGCGCTTGAATTGGAAGGGGTAATTGTGAGAAATTAATGGCAAACGTGGTATAAACTTCGTGGTACAAGCGTGGTATAAACTTCAAAAAAGAGATCAACCGTCGAATCTGACTCGGCTGGGGAGCGTTCAGGAAGCTGCGCGGTATCATCTCGTGTCACATAACACAGTGTCTCAAGATGGAAGTCTATGATCAGTGCGTTTTGCCAGTGATGACATAGCACAGAAACGTAGTCGCTCACTATGTGCCTCATCAGAAGGCTTACTCGTAAAGTCACCCAAAGGGAGAGGGTGGTGGTGGATATGGCTATGTCCAGAGTTCAATGCGTGATCGCATCAGAAATTAAGAAATCCGCAGGAGAACCAAGGTTACCTACTTAGCCCAAACAATCGCCATTACACTTACAACTGAAGTGGCATTGGGCAGGGCACGTTGATTGCAGAACAGATGGTCGATGGGGCCGGACGGTTCTGGAGTGGCCACAGCGTACTGGAAGACGCAGCACTGGAAAACCTGTCACAAGGCGGACCGATGATCAGATGAGGAAATCCGATGGATGCCAGGCGCACAGGATCAGTCGTTGTAGCGACACTTTGGGGTGGCCAATGTTCATTAGTGCGTCTTTCAGCTGAAATGATGATGAATGATGTAGTAGGTATACAGTTTATTCAACGCCACAACTCGTCAGAATTTTTCAGCTCGATGATATTTCTCTGCAGAGTTTAAGCCGAGATCCGTTACAGAACTCAGGCGGTGTTCTGTAACGGATATTCCAAAGTAGTAGGTAAAATCGAGACACTGACTTCAGATGGATGACGTACGCTGGTAGTTTACTTGAAAGAAAGAAAGAAAAAGTATTTGTTTGTCACCGCGACCCTGGCACAGGCAACTGAAGACCACGGGTGGGTTTTAGTCAGAAAAAGTCTGGTACGTCCTCCCGCTTCGACCAGAACGGAAGAAGTTATTTGATGATTCAAAAAAGAAAATCTTGTTCCACAATAGTGCAAGAAGATTTTTAAGAGTGGAGGCGTACAACACTTCACCATCGTCATCTTCCTGCCTTTATCCCATGTTACTTGGGGTCGGCGCAACACGTTTTTTTTTTCCATTCTGTCCTTTCAGCCGTCACGCTATCACTAACTCCCTTTTCTTGCATATCCCTCCTCACAAAATCCATCCACACTTTCTTTGGCCTCTCTCTCTCTCTCCATCCATCCACATTTATATTCATAACTCTTTTAGTTACATGTGTTTCATCCCTCCTCTTCACATGACCATACCAAGATAAGCGGTAGCGGAGGCGTATAACACTTCGTTCTCTTTAATTTGCGAGAGAATCCTCGCGAGGATTGCTGCAGCTTGATCATTTTTAGACGTCTTAAATAGCCCGATCACACACGCCAGATTTTTTTTAAATGTATGTTTAAGTAGATTAACCCACCCTAAAAAATAAGTATTGCAATAATAATTGTTGCGGTGTTTATTTGTTTACCTAGATATGTATTAAGTTTCAAATTTCAAAATGGAAGGAATAAGATTTTTCACACAATCCGGTTTGCCCTTTTCAACCCGATAGGGATCGATTATGAAAAACTTCGTTTACCCGTTAAAATTACCTTACTTTGAGACTGTTTATATCAATTATCGAGTTAACTGAAGCAAGAAATAAAATCATCCCCTAAAAACTTCAACATCCGTTTTCACCCCTTTGTTTCGAAAAATTCAATAACACGTTATTTGTAAGTTTATCGGACCAAGCGTTAAGATTTTTCCATACAAACTTGAACACCCTCTAAACCCCCCTTTGGGGGTAGGTTTAGAAAACTAATTATGTCGAATCTTTTTATTTACTTAGATAGGTACACGTTTCTGCCAAGTTTCAAGTTTTTAAACCCAAGCAGTAAGATCTTTTTTATTTTTTTTTTATTTTTATTTTTTTTGTGATTTGTATTAGGTTTTTGGCTCTAATGTATAATTAAATTATGTTAATGCAAATAAGGGTGGGCGATGATACCTACATTACAAGATATTAAGTTATCTTAGTTTAGGTATTAGTTGCAACTATAGATATGTAAATTAATGTAACTACCTTTCGGCCTATTCTATTGTAAACCTGTTTTATGTTAAACTTGAAGGTGAAAAATAAAACATTATTATTATTATTATTATTATTATTTTTATACAAACTTTTTCCCTCAGTTTAACCCTTTAGGGGATGAATTTCCAAAAACTCCTTCTTAGTGCTCCCCTAGAAGCCGTGTGCAAAATTTCTCGTTTCTAGTCTCATACTTTCGGCTGTGCGTTGATATGTTAGTCAGTCAGTCAGTTTCTCCTTTTTATATATAGATAAGGGGTAATTAGGAACATAAATATAGATTTTCTTTCTTTTTTCAAAAAGGCTTTATTTTTTTAAATATATTTTGACTATAATTTAAATATATTTTTACCATCTGTTTTAATTACCCCAGCAGGTGCAGGGTAAATACAGGCTGTAACCGAAAGGTGTGGTCATATTTTAAGAGCCGGTTCTGCCCATGGAAATGAACAAGTTTCTCTAAGAAAAAATTGAAAATTCCCAAAAAAAAAAATTGGACTTTCCATACAAAGTTATCATCAGCTGATCAATATTTATATGGGAGGTAAAATTTTTTTCTAGAATTTCCTTGGATTTTCTTGAAGAAAGTTGTTCTTAGCGATGGGCAGATGCAGTTCTTAAAATATGACCACACCTTTCCGTTACACCCTGTATAGGAACGGCAAGGGTTTTGTTTACTTAAAATTTTATTGATCTATGTGATTTTTATTATGTTATTTGTTAAGGTTAATTTCAAAAAAGGTCAAAGTTGAGTTTTGAATAAAAATTGATAACAATTAATACGGCTTGTGAACGACGATTGTGACATACATATATCCATCAACTCGCATTGGGCCCGCGTGGTGGATTATGGCCCACACCCTGTCACAGAGAGGAGGCCTGTGCCCCAGCAGTAGGGACATTAAAAGGCTGATGATGATGAACACGGCTTTGCACCAATTATTCTGCATTTCCTTTAGGTTTTCGGAATTACTCCACTTTCCCCTACCACTGCAACAGATCAAAATTACGCTTCTGCCAAGGCTTTTGTTATGAAGACATACGTACATACAAACAGCCGTCAAAAACTGAGACCGTCAACTTTCGCATCGATTATAGCGTGGATAAGATACGTAATGGAGGCCAGTCTCATTGACGAGTTACTTTGAAAGAGAGTAGCATCACACATCACAGCTTAGTAAGTAGCGTATTCATTGTTCTGAGTGTCGCAACATAATGAGCTCTAATGAGTTGTTTAGAAGACATTAAGCCGTGTGTTGTGGGACGTGGGATGCGCCGCGGATTGCGAAGTGCGTGACAGTGCGTCTGACTCACAGAGCACTAATATAATACTGGTAGTCTGACTTCGGAGCCGCAGTACCCTTATTTGTAACAAAAATGACCGATTTGTTGATGTTAAGGCTCCTACACACAGTGCCTGTGCTGCAAAGCGCGCGACATGCGGCGGCACTCAGACGGCCATGTCGTCGGCGCTTTTGTGCGGCAGAGCGGGTTTATAAGCCGCCAGATGCACCGCGGCTTGCCCGGCGGCAAGGCTCTGTGTGTAGGAGCCTTACGCAGTAATTAGTAGTCGTCAACTCGTCATACATTATGATACCTTTCTAGCCTTTTAAGATGTGTTGTAATGCGGAGCTTCAGTTTTCAATAATAAAAAAAATAATAACGCAATTTTGGGCGTAGATAAGTAATAAGAGAAGTGCAAAATCTCCAAAATAAAGTCGGCACCGACAAACCTTAATTACAGAAGAGTTCAATAAACTTTATTTCTAATTGACCTATGCAGTGGTTTTTTTTATAAAACTCAATTTTTCAAAGGGCTTTTCGTAATTTTTTGCGCGGTTGTTTTAGTTCGGAACGGTGCAGCAGTGTTTGTGTGCGTGCAAACTAGACTGTATAATTATGAAGACTAGCGTCTAATTGCTCATCACTGATATTTTCTCTGTCGGACATGATGCCAGGTGAGACAGCGTGCTTTTTGGTTAAGCCCACCAGTGAGTTCGAGCCCGCGACTAGTTCAACCTTAACTCTTAAAATCTAAATCTGTTAAGAATTGAAAAGACTTTTAAGCTTTTACAGATTCAAGAGACATCTGCAGCATCTGCTAAAACCCATAGAGGAAGTAAGTATTTAGAAAGTTTTATAATTAGCCCCGCAGGTAATGAGGCGGTATAATAAGATACTCTGTATATAATATGCCCACTTACCTCAGTTAAGGTATCCCTGTATAGCCGTTTAAAGACGTGAAGTCCACGTTAATTCCAATTATTCGTCGCTTTCTTTAGCTCCTCAAACATTGAAAAAGTAAGTGGAATTACCGTTGCATCTGCATAGTTTAGCCGTTTCCGTGTAGATGAGCTACTATTTATGTACTTAAATGGTGTTCCTTCACATAGCTTCATTTTCTATTAGTACCTACATAGTTTACACTTCTTTTTTACCGATTAGTTAATAATTCTTTGAACTGAGCTTATTCACTAGTACGGCTGTTCTTGTAGTATAGGTAGGTACTTCTAGATCTATCGATAGATCTACAAGTAAGTAGGGTACATTCCTACCATTTAGTTTATTTAGGTATATTTACACTCATAAATACACAGTAAGTATATTATTACTTATATTTATTCATTATATAACGATACACTTCAGACCTCTCTACTCGACAGTTTGATGGTTACAGCAGCTTAGCGATGATGGTTGGCAGCCCCTGGCTTTCTTTTCCAGGAAGCTTAGCCCTTCGCAAACAAAGTATTCTTCCTATGACAGGGAACTGCTGGCCATTTACGAGGTCATCAAATACTTTCGTCACATGCTGGAGGCCAGGCACTTCGTCGTGTACACGGATCACAAGCCGATCAGTTATGCATTCCACGAGAGGAAGAAAAACTGCTCGCCAGGGCAGTTCCGGTACCTCGACTTCATAGCCCAGTTCACCACCGATATAAGGTATATTTCCGGCAAAGACAATGTCGTGGCCGACCCCCTATCTCGTGTGGAGGAGCTACAGATACCGGTTAGTCTCGACACCCTCGCGGAATCGCAAGCTACTAATCCGGAGCTGACCAAACCCCTGCAGCAAGGGTCTTAATTAGTATTGGAGAAGATGCAGGTCACTGGGGAGCGTACAGCTGTGTACTGCACCGTCAGTACAGCGTCTCCCAGGCCATTTGTGCCTGTTATGCTGCGAAAGCAAGTTTTAAACAATTTGCATTCCCTCAATCACCTTGGTGTCTCAGCGACTGCCAAATTAATCGCAGAGCGCTTTGTTTAGCCAGGCATCAGGAAAGACTGCAGGGAATGGGCACGAGCCTGTCTCCAGTGCCAGCGGGCTAAGGTGAGCTGCCACGTCATAACGCCATTAGGGGCGTTTCATCTTCCACGTGCAAGGTTCACCACTGTTCACATTGATCTTGTGGGCCCGCTACCAATTTCGCAAGGCTTTAGGTACCTACTGTCTGACAGTAGTCGACCGATTCTCCACGTGGCCAGAGGTCGTACCTATTGTCGATATTACTGGTGAGACAGTAGCTAAAGCGCTACTTTCCTGATGGATTGCCCGGTTTGGCTGTCCCACAGCCATTGTGACGGACAGAGGACGACACTTCGAGTCGGCCCTGTTCGAACAATTGTCCAAATTGGCTGGTTTTATGCACAAACGGACAACGGTATACCATCCGGCTTGAAATGGCATAGTGGAGCGATTTCACAGGCAACTCAAAAAAAAGGCGTCTATCACGTGCCTTGCCAGTGACAAGTGGACCGAGCCTTTGCCGTGAGTATTGCTTGGTATAGGTACGGAGCGCATTCAACAAGGTCCAGGCGTCTTCTGCCGACCTAGTGTACCTACGGCGAACCGCTAAGATTCCCGGGAGATTTCTTTACTCCCGCCGACGTCACGGAATTCACTGCGCGCATCCGCAAATTCGCTCAAAACCTGCAGCCAACTTTCCGTCACAACCAACAGAAAAATTTTATTTTCAAGGATCTGCAGACCACTGATTTTGTGTTCCTTCGTGAAGACGCATTACGTGGTTCGCTACAACCAGCCTACACAGGTCTTCACAAAGTTCTGCAAAAAGGCGACAAAGTCTTTAAGATATTATTTAAAAGCGCATTTCATCCCCTAGCGTGGAAACAGTTTTTAAAATTCGAACCTTTCTATTCAATAATTTTCTATAGGTACGGCTTTTTTTTTTTTTTTTTTTTTGGGGGGTGGGAAATCATCTAATGACTCTTTCCGCTCTGGGGTGGAGCGGAAGGGCGTGTCAGACTCTTACTGACTAAAACCCACCCCTGTTCCCCCCTGCCCTACGCGCCCGGGGGCGAGGTAACTCTTTCGAATTTATCCTCCACCCCCGGGCAGGCACTGGCCGTGGCAGGCCCCGTCCTTTGCTGACAACTCTTTGAGGCGCGCGTGGAACACTACGCGCCGTCGACTCTCGGGCCTGGTGCTGATCGGACGGCGAGTTACCCGCTACTCGCCGTCCGCAGGCAGTCGACTGAATTCATGTCAGTGCACCAACCTCATTTTTAGGGTTCCATATCCGAAGGGTCTAATCGGAGCCCTATTGCTGTCACTTACGTGTCTGTCTGTACGTCTCAGTCTGTCCATCTGTCCTTCTGTCCGCGTCGTCGGTCACAAATTTTGTAGATTTTCCTCGCTGAAGTGAGGTGAAAAATTGTATGTTGCGCTCGGTAGCAAAGTTATTCTGCGTCTCGTACCTTTGAAACCCTCGCTACGCTCAGGATTCTACATTTGAATCCTATCCTAGAATCCTTCGCTTGCTCAGGCTTGAATACATTCTCATTCACTCGCGCCAAAAAACAACTTTGCAGCCTTGCATAGCAAAAAACTATTCTGTTAGCGTTCACGCTAACGGACCCTGCGGAGAGAACTGTCACGAGACTCACGTCCAGTAATGTCATTGGCATACATTTTGTACTAAGCGTTAGCGTGAACGCTAACAGAAAAGTAATTTGTCTCAAGCAACAGGCTCAAAATATTTGGTTTATCGTTCTAAAGAAACTTTTTACCATTCTATTCTAAAGAAACCGCGGGCCTAGAAAGGTGTTTCTTTAGAATAGAATGGTAAAAAGTGAAAAAAAAAAATAGAATGGGGTTTCATTCTATTTTTTATTTCTAAAAGAAAATGTACCATAGTAATGTATAATTTTTTTACACCATCAGAAAGTAGAGATTTCAACGAACAAAAAGCCCACCGACTTTTCAAAAAAAGCAGATATTTTGACGGGAGAATTTTCGATTGAAAATTAGGGTGCTTTTTCGATATTAAGTCAAAATAAGGTGAAAAAATAAATATTTTAAATCAAAAAAAATACAGTGTGTTTGGGACATAAAAAGGTAAGTTTTCACAAAATTTCGTGAAAAAAATAGTTAAAAATAAATAACCAAAAACTTGGTTATTTAAATTGTTCACATAAATGTTGAGGTTATGTGAAAAAAGTGTAAACACAAAAGTTGTAGATCTTTTTATTACCTACAACTTTGCCATTTAACTGTTTTCCTTATGACTTGTAGTTTTGCCGGAAATCGAGATAAACCGTTTTTTACCCTTATAAACTCACCCCCTTCCACTTCCCGACCTCAGATCGCCCGTAAATTAGTTTCCCTTTCATTTTTGTTATATTCTCTTCCTTTTCCAATGGGTTTCATCCTACTAAATTATTTTTTGGTTTAAAAAAATATCGACACTGCTCTGGTCTACTCAGACTGTAATGAGGATAGATTATATTCTGATATTGAAACACATTTGGGCTTAATAATGTTTGTGTATGTAGGCTTCCGATTCCTAATCCCAAGGAGCCCAAAGAAAAGATGAATGAATAGTGATTTAACGTACAATATAGGCAGAATTATCATAATTAATTTTTATTTAAAAAGAGATCATTGGCGACACTACGATTTACTCCTGTATCGTGGGTGCGTTCACAAATATGTAAGCTCACATATACAAGACACCCAGACCCGGAACGACTATCTGTAAGCCATACAAATACTTGTTTGTTGCAGCAGCCGATGACTCAGATACTGCGCCAACCGTGTCGTCCTTCTCTTGCCTTTATCCCAATTTAGGTACTTGTGGTCGGTGCAACATATGTGATGGGGTAGAAGAGAAAAACATCATACAACAGTCTTTATGGAAAATAAACCTGGTTCTAATAAAAAGTCTTACATAGGTAGTAATAAGTAACAACGAAAGTGTGATGTCTCACATCACGAGCTTTTGCACATGAGAGGAAAGTATCAGGTGAAATCTTGCTACCGTAGATCACTTAGCCGTAGCTTATTTACCTACAGGCAGACGCATTATGTTAATATTTGATCGCATGGCAACAGGCTAAACATGGCATTCATTAGGTATAACTTTCTCTAATAGGCTCTTCCTTCTCAGTTTGCGATTGTCTTAAGCATCTTTAATTTCGCCGATATTAGTAGCTTTCGCGTATTTGTGTTAGGCACGTTTACCTATAGGTTGTTGTAGCTTCTGTATCTTTCAGGTAAAGAATAGGCTACCCCTTATTAGGCCATCCTCATGACCACATGAACCTTAGGCGTTGGCAGGGAGAACCACACTTTGGAATTGCATCCCGGGCCGCCGACTCATGGTAGCGGTAGGAACTGTGGAGTTCTAGTCTGTAGAGTCCGACACAACTCTCTGTTCTCCCGAGACAGAGAGTATCCACGAGGATTTCCCCACAAAAACAAAAAAAGGGAGAACAACACTTTGGCTGTGCATAATGCAGATGAGATAGAGAAGAAGTGCTGAATCAAATTAATCGGGATATCAACGAAATGCGGATTGTATCCTGCGGTGCTTTTGGAGCGTTTCTGGTAAAATAGTCATCATCAGCCTTTTAATGTACTGCTGGGGCACAGGCCTTCTCTCTGTGAGAGGGTGTCGGCCGTAATCCACCACGCGGGCCCAATGCGGGTTGGTGGATGTCACATGTCTTCGAATTTTTGGTTCTAGGACATGCCGGTTTCCTCACGATGTTTTCCTTCACCGTTATGAGAGCAGTGGTGATGAAATAATTTTACACAAAGTAAAGCGCCTGCCTGGGTTTGAACTCACGACCTACAACTTGTAAGTCGTTGCTCTTACCACTGGGCCACCACTGCTCCCGAATCCATACCAACTTTTGGTTACGGCGGCAAATCTCAATGGAGACTAGCCACCGGCGCTGTAGATGTGAGAGTGTAGTGCGCAAACAAGAGCATTCTCCGTTCCTTCACTCTCATAGCTCATATCCGATGGGACGACGTATCGACACGACCGCAGAGACATGAGGCGCAACGGCTTAACTTGCTTTCCGAGGCACGCCCCCGAGCCTCGGAAAGCCTCGTATGGCCATCAACTGCACCGTTGGTTGGTCTCGCGGAAGCATGTGCGACTGCTGAGCGTGGGGTCCTGGGTTTGATTCCCAGATCGGGCTTATATAATTGTGTTTCTGGTATCTCATAGTAACGAGTTAATTTTGTATGAGGAGGCTTTCCTTCAGTAATGTATGGACATTGACCTGGTTAAAGATTTTATCAGGGCTATCTACATTTACCTCACAGTGAATAACTAAATTGTTGATTCTTAACTTTACCATTAGTATACCTAGTAGTACGTGGGGCATACTGAAAGTTTCTGGATCTGGCCACATACATTAAAAGAATGAAAAAAAATATATCGTAAGTATATTAATTTAGTCTTACTTATCAGAACCCAGAATATATTACTATGCCCTAAGTAAAAAGGTGTAAGTGTATGATTAATTAGTGTAAGTGTTAGTGTTAAGGTGTAAGTGTTAGATTAGTGTTAAAATTCCTTGGGCTTATAACTATTATTAGTTTTACAGCCACTTAGTTATTGTTTACTGGTTTCTGGTCTCACATATACCTAGATGTTCAATAGGTACATTAACGTAGGTATGGAGAGGAAAGTAAATATACCTATTCTTGTTTGTTTACAGGTGAACTATTTAGAAGTTCATAAAACCGCTTTTTCAAAGAATACAAATTCAAACAAAACGGGGCATTTTCTGGTCAACTTCTTAAAAAGTTTTGGAGATTAAGCTCTGCTTAGACAGACCCGAAACTGAATAGGTGTGCTAATGCTAAAGGCAAAGAACAGGGTCTCTTCTATGACGTCTTACAGTCATTATAATTCCGGTGTGCGAGCGAGACGGAGCTATACAGGATGAATAGTACTATCCTTTTCTTACAACGGAATCGTTATCATTTTAGGACATCATGGTAGGGTGGTATAACATGTGATTAGTAGGAACACATGCCAGTGAACTTAGCAGATCATTTTCCAGCAGAGCATGAAAAAATGTGAGTTCTATTCGCATGCAGCATAGTTCTGGAGTTCCTGATACTTTTTGGAAATAGTTCTGTTGTTTTTCCCGGAAAAAAGTTGATTGAAAATATGATCTGCTAACTTCCGGTAGCAGATCATTTTTTCCAAAACCAAAATTAAAAATGTATTTTCGATGGACAAGAGCTAGTTCTATAGTTCCTTGTATAAATAAGAAATAGTTCTGTCAATTGAAGCTCAATAAAAAACCAAATATGTTAAAGTAAGATACCGCGAATAAAATAAAATAAATCTTACAACTCACGTCAAAACCAAAATACGACAGTTTGTTGTAACTATTCTAGCCAAAATCAGTAGCTTAGAACTCTAATTAACTAAAAAGTTAAATGAACACAACGAACCACTCTCAAGTATCAACAGATTATGGTTGAAAACTGAGATTATTAGAAATCACAAAAACTTAAGAATTTATAATAAAAAAGAATCATAAGAAACGTTTAAAAGTATGTAGGACCAAAACCTCTTCAGTTTCTGATACAAATATAAAATTGCTATTTAAAAATATGCATATCAAGCCAAAAACATCCACTCAAATATCAGCAGAGCGTGGTCGAAAATTTAGATTAACAGAATTCCTAACAATTTTCAATGTTTAGTTTAAAAAAATCATAAGAAATAAAAGAAAGAAGGTAGGACTGAAAAATTGTCGCTTTCAGATACACCTAATTGCATAATAATAAAAAACTAGCATAACTAGCCTACAACTCCCACGTAAGTATCAGCAGAGCATGGTCAAAGATTTAGATTAGCAGAATTCATAACAATTTTCTATGATCATTTCAAAAATTCATAAGAAATGTTAGAAAGTAGGTAAGAGGTAGAACTCTTCGTTTTCTGATACATATGATAAAGTACTAATTAAAAACTAGCATAACTAGCCTAGAACTCTCACGTAAGTATCAGCAGAGCATGGTCGAAGATTTAGATTAGCAGAATTCCTAACAATTTTCTATGATCATTTCAAAAATTCATTAGAAATGTTAGAAAGTAGGTAAGAGCTGGAACTCTTCGTTTTCTGATACATATGATAAAATACTAAGTAAAAACAAGAATAACTAGCCTAGAACTCCCACGTAAGAATCAGCAGAGCATGGTCGAAGATTTAGATTAGCAGAAATCCTAACAATTTTCTATGATCACTTCAAAAATTCATAAGAAATGTTAGAAAGAAGGTAAGAGCTATAACACTTCGTTTTCTGATACATATGATAACAGACTAATAAAAAACTAGCATTATTAGCCTAGAACTCCCACGAAAGTATCAGCAGAGCATGGTCGAAGATTTAGATTAGCAGAATTCCAAACAATTTTCTATGATCATTTCAGAAATTCATAAGAAATGTTAGAAAGAAGGTAAGAGCTGGAACTCTTCGTTTTCTGATACAAATAATAATAGACTAATGAAAAACTACAATAATTAGCCTAGAACTCTCAACGAAGTAGTATCAGAGCATGGTCGAAGATTTAGATTAGCAGAATTCCTAACAATTTTCTATGATCATTTCAAAAATTCATAAGAAATGTTAGAAAGTAGGTAGGAGCTGGAACTCTTCGTTTTCTGATACATATGATAAAATACTAATTAAAAACTAGCATAATCAGCCTACTCTCAAGGAAGTAGTAGCAGAGCATGGTCGAAAATTTAGATTAACAGAATTCCTAACAATTTTCAATGTTTAGTTTAAAAAAATCATAAGAAATAAAAGAAAGTCGGTAAGAGCTGGAACTCTTCGTTTTCTGATACATACTATAAAATACTAATTAAAAACTAGCATAACTAGCCTATAACTCCCAAGTAAGTATCAGCAGAGCATGGTCGAAGATTTAGATTAGCAGAATTCCTAACAATTTTCTATGATCATTTCAAAAATTCATAAGAAATGTTAGAAAGTAGGTAAGAGGTAGAACTCTTCGTTTTCTGATACATATGATAAAATACTAATTAAAAACTAGCATAACTAGCCTAGAACTCCCACGGAAGTATCAGCAGAGCATGGTCGAAGATTTAGATAAGCAGAATTCCAAACAATTTTCTGTGATCACTTCAAAAATTCATAAGAAATGTTAGGAAGTAGGTAAGAGCTGGAACTCTTCGTTTTCTGATACATATGATAAAATACTAAGTAAAAACAAGAATAACTAGCCTAGAACTCCCACGTAAGTATCAGCAGAGCATGGTCGGAGATTTAGATTAGCAGAAATCCTAACAATTTTCTATGATCACTTCAAAAATTCATAAGAAATGTTAGAAAGTAGGTAAGAGCTATAACACTTCGTTTTCTGATACATATGATAACAGACTAATAAAAAACGCATTATTAGCCTAGAACTCCCACGAAAGTATCAGCAGAGCATGGTCGAAGATTTAGATTAGCAGAATTCCAAACAATTTTCTGTGATCATTTCAAAAATTCATAAGAAATGTTAGAATGTAGGTAAGAGCTAGAACTCTGCGTTTTCTGATACAAATGATAATAGACTAATGAAAAACTACAATAATTAGCCTAGAACTCTCAACGAAGTAGTATCAGAGCATGGTCGAAGATTTAGATTAGCAGAATTCCTAACAATTTTCTATGATCATTTCAAAAATTCATAAGAAATGTTAGAAAGTAGGTAGGAGCTAGAACTCTTCGTTTTCTGATACATATGATAAAATAATAATTAAAAACTAGCATAACTAGCCTAGAACTCCCACGTAAGTATCAGCAGAGCATGGTCGAAGATTTAGATTAGCAGAAATCCTAACAATTTTCTGTGATCATTTCAAAAATTCATAAGAAATATTAGAAAGTAGGTAAGAGCTAGAACTCTTCGTTTTCAGATACAAATGATAAAATACTAATTAAAAACTAGCATAACTAGCCGAGAACTCCCACGAAAGTATCAGCAGAGCATGGTCGAAGATTTAGATTAGCAGAAATCCTAACAATTTTCTATGATCACTTCAAAAATTCATAAGAAATGTTAGAAAGTAGGTAAGAGCTGAAACTCGTCGTTTTCTGATACATATGATAACAGACTAATAAAAAACTAGCATTATTAGCCTAGAACTCCCACGAAAGTATCAGCAGAGCATGGTCGAAGATTTAGATTAGCAGAATTCCAAACAATTTTCTGTGATCACTTCAAAAATTCATAAGAAATGTTAGAAAGTAGGTAAGAGCTGGAACTCTTCGTTTTCTGATACATATGATAAAATACTAAGTAAAAACAAGAATAACTAGCCTAGAACTCCCACGTAAGTATCAGCAGAGCATGGTCGGAGATTTAGATTAGCAGAAATCCTAACAATTTTCTATGATCACTTCAAAAATTCATAAGAAATGTTAGAAAGTAGGTAAGAGCTATAACACTTCGTTTTCTGATACATATGATAACAGACTAATAAAAAACGCATTATTAGCCTAGAACTCCCACGAAAGTATCAGCAGAGCATGGTCGAAGATTTAGATTAGCAGAATTCCAAACAATTTTCTGTGATCATTTCAAAAATTCATAAGAAATGTTAGAAAGTAGGTAAGAGCTGGAACTCTTCGTTTTCTGATACATATGATAAAATACTAAGTAAAAACAAGAATAACTAGCCTAGAACTCCCACGTAAGTATCAGCAGAGCATGGTCGGAGATTTAGATTAGCAGAAATCCTAACAATTTTCTGTGATCATTTCAAAAATTCATAAGAAATATTAGAAAGTAGGTAAGAGCTAGAACTCTTCGTTTTCAGATACAAATGATAAAATACTAATTAAAAACTAGCATAACTAGCCGAGAACTCCCACGAAAGTATCAGCAGAGCATGGTCGAAGATTTAGATTAGCAGAAATCCTAACAATTTTCTATGATCACTTCAAAAATTCATAAGAAATGTTAGAAAGTAGGTAAGAGCTGAAACTCGTCGTTTTCTGATACATATGATAACAGACTAATAAAAAACTAGCATTATTAGCCTAGAACTCCCACGAAAGTATCAGCAGAGCATGGTCGAAGATTTAGATTAGCAGAATTCCAAACAATTTTCTATGATCATTTCAGAAATTCATAAGAAATGTTAGAAAGAAGGTAAGAGCTGGAACTCTTCGTTTTCTGATACAAATAATAATAGACTAATGAAAAACTACAATAATTAGCCTAGAACTCTCAACGAAGTAGTATCAGAGCATGGTCGAAGATTTAGATTAGCAGAATTCCTAACAATTTTCTATGATCATTTCAAAAATTCATAAGAAATGTTAGAAAGTAGGTAGGAGCTGGAACTCTTCGTTTTCTGATACATATGATAAAATACTAATTAAAAACTAGCGAAATCAGCCTAGAGCTCTCAACGAAGTAGTAGCAGAGCATGGTCGAAAATTTAGATTAACAGAATTCCTAACAATTTTCAATGTTTAGTTTAAAAAAATCATAAGAAATAAAAGAAAGTCGGTAAGAGCTGGAACTCTTCGTTTTCTGATACATATTATAAAATACTAATTAAAAACTAGCATAATTAGCCTAGAACTCCCAAGTAAGTATCAGCAGAGCATGGTCGAAGATTTAGATTAGCAGAATTCCTAACAATTTTCTATGATCATTTCAAAAATTCATAAGAAATATTAGAAAGTAGGAATGAGCTAGAGCTCTTCGTTTTCAGATACATATGATAAAATACTAATTGAAAACAAGCATAGCTAGCCTAGAACTCCCACGTAAGTATCAGCAGAGCATGGTCGAAGATTTAGATTAGCAGAATTCCTAACAATTTTCTATGATCATTTCAAAAATTCATAAGAAATATTAGAAAGTAGGTAAGAGCTAGAACTCTTCGTTTTCAAATACGAATGATTAAATACTAATTAAAAATTAGCATCACTAGCCTAGAACTCCCACTTAAGCATCAGCAGAGCATGGTCGAAGATTTAGATTAGCAGAATTCCAAACAATTTTCTGTGATCACTTCAAAAATTCATAAGAAATGTTAGAAAGTAGGTAAGAGCTGGAACTCTTCGTTTTCTGATACATATGATAAAATACTAAGTAAAAACAAGAATAACTAGCCTAGAACTCCCACGTAAGTATCAGCAGAGCATGGTCGGAGATTTAGATTAGCAGAAATCCTAACAATTTTCTATGATCACTTCAAAAATTCATAAGAAATGTTAGAAAGTAGGTAAGAGCTATAACACTTCGCTTTCTGATACATATGATAACAGACTAATAAAAAACGCATTATTAGCCTAGAACTCCCACGAAAGTATCAGCAGAGCATGGTCGAAGATTTAGATTAGCAGAATTCCAAACAATTTTCTGTGATCATTTCAAAAATTCATAAGAAATGTTAGAATGTAGGTAAGAGCTGGAACTCTGCGTTTTCTGATACAAATGATAATAGACTAATGAAAAACTACAATAATTAGCCTAGAACTCTCAACGAAGTAGTATCAGAGCATGGTCGAAGATTTAGATTAGCAGAATTCCTAACAATTTTCTATGATCATTTCAAAAATTCATAAGAAATGTTAGAAAGTAGGTAGGAGCTAGAACTCTTCGTTTTCTGATACATATGATAAAATAATAATTAAAAACTAGCATAACTAGCCTAGAACTCCCACGTAAGTATCAGCAGAGCATGGTCGAAGATTTAGATTAGCAGAAATCCTAACAATTTTCTGTGATCATTTCAAAAATTCATAAGAAATATTAGAAAGTAGGTAAGAGCTAGAACTCCTCGTTTTCAGATACAAATGATAAAATACTAATTAAAAACTAGCATAACTAGCCGAGAACTCCCACGAAAGTATCAGCAGAGCATGGTCGAAGATTTAGATTAGCAGAAATCCTAACAATTTTCTATGATCACTTCAAAAATTCATAAGAAATGTTAGAAAGTAGGTAAGAGCTGAAACTCGTCGTTTTCTGATACATATGATAACAGACTAATAAAAAACTAGCATTATTAGCCTAGAACTCCCACGAAAGTATCAGCAGAGCATGGTCGAAGATTTAGATTAGCAGAATTCCAAACAATTTTCTGTGATCACTTCAAAAATTCATAAGAAATGTTAGAAAGTAGGTAAGAGCTGGAACTCTTCGTTTTCTGATACATATGATAAAATACTAAGTAAAAACAAGAATAACTAGCCTAGAACTCCCACGTAAGTATCAGCAGAGCATGGTCGGAGATTTAGATTAGCAGAAATCCTAACAATTTTCTATGATCACTTCAAAAATTCATAAGAAATGTTAGAAAGTAGGTAAGAGCTATAACACTTCGTTTTCTGATACATATGATAACAGACTAATAAAAAACGCATTATTAGCCTAGAACTCCCACGAAAGTATCAGCAGAGCATGGTCGAAGATTTAGATTAGCAGAATTCCAAACAATTTTCTGTGATCATTTCAAAAATTCATAAGAAATGTTAGAAAGTAGGTAAGAGCTGGAACTCTTCGTTTTCTGATACATATGATAAAATACTAAGTAAAAACAAGAATAACTAGCCTAGAACTCCCACGTAAGTATCAGCAGAGCATGGTCGGAGATTTAGATTAGCAGAAATCCTAACAATTTTCTGTGATCATTTCAAAAATTCATAAGAAATATTAGAAAGTAGGTAAGAGCTGAAACTCGTCGTTTTCTGATACATATGATAACAGACTAATAAAAAACTAGCATTATTAGCCTAGAACTCCCACGAAAGTATCAGCAGAGCATGGTCGAAGATTTAGATTAGCAGAATTCCAAACAATTTTCTATGATCATTTCAGAAATTCATAAGAAATGTTAGAAAGAAGGTAAGAGCTGGAACTCTTCGTTTTCTGATACAAATAATAATAGACTAATGAAAAACTACAATAATTAGCCTAGAACTCTCAACGAAGTAGTATCAGAGCATGGTCGAAGATTTAGATTAGCAGAATTCCTAACAATTTTCTATGATCATTTCAAAAATTCATAAGAAATGTTAGAAAGTAGGTAGGAGCTGGAACTCTTCGTTTTCTGATACATATGATAAAATACTAATTAAAAACTAGCATAATCAGCCTAGAGCTCTCAACGAAGTAGTAGCAGAGCATGGTCGAAAATTTAGATTAACAGAATTCCTAACAATTTTCAATGTTTAGTTTAAAAAAATCATAAGAAATAAAAGAAAGTCGGTAAGAGCTGGAACTCTTCGTTTTCTGATACATATTATAAAATACTAATTAAAAACTAGCATAATTAGCCTAGAACTCCCAAGTAAGTATCAGCAGAGCATGGTCGAAGATTTAGATTAGCAGAATTCCTAACAATTTTCTATGATCATTTCAAAAATTCATAAGAAATATTAGAAAGTAGGAATGAGCTAGAGCTCTTCGTTTTCAGATACATATGATAAAATACTAATTGAAAACAAGCATAGCTAGCCTAGAACTCCCACGTAAGTATCAGCAGAGCATGGTCGAAGATTTAGATTAGCAGAATTCCTAACAATTTTCTATGATCATTTCAAAAATTCATAAGAAATATTAGAAAGTAGGTAAGAGCTAGAACTCTTCGTTTTCAAATACGAATGATTAAATACTAATTAAAAATTAGCATCACTAGCCTAGAACTCCCACTTAAGCATCAGCAGAGCATGGTCGAAGATTTAGATTAGCAGAATTCCAAACAATTTTCTGTGATCACTTCAAAAATTCATAAGAAATGTTAGAAAGTAGGTAAGAGCTGGAACTCTTCGTTTTCTGATACATATGATAAAATACTAAGTAAAAACAAGAATAACTAGCCTAGAACTCCCACGTAAGTATCAGCAGAGCATGGTCGGAGATTTAGATTAGCAGAAATCCTAACAATTTTCTATGATCACTTCAAAAATTCATAAGAAATGTTAGAAAGTAGGTAAGAGCTATAACACTTCGTTTTCTGATACATATGATAACAGACTAATAAAAAACGCATTATTAGCCTAGAACTCCCACGAAAGTATCAGCAGAGCATGGTCGAAGATTTAGATTAGCAGAATTCCAAACAATTTTCTGTGATCATTTCAAAAATTCATAAGAAATGTTAGAATGTAGGTAAGAGCTGGAACTCTGCGTTTTCTGATACAAATGATAATAGACTAATGAAAAACTACAATAATTAGCCTAGAACTCTCAACGAAGTAGTATCAGAGCATGGTCGAAGATTTAGATTAGCAGAATTCCTAACAATTTTCTATGATCATTTCAAAAATTCATAAGAAATGTTAGAAAGTAGGTAGGAGCTAGAACTCTTCGTTTTCTGATACATATGATAAAATAATAATTAAAAACTAGCATAACTAGCCTAGAACTCCCACGTAAGTATCAGCAGAGCATGGTCGAAGATTTAGATTAGCAGAAATCCTAACAATTTTCTGTGATCATTTCAAAAATTCATAAGAAATATTAGAAAGTAGGTAAGAGCTAGAACTCTTCGTTTTCAGATACAAATGATAAAATACTAATTAAAAACTAGCATAACTAGCCGAGAACTCCCACGAAAGTATCAGCAGAGCATGGTCGAAGATTTAGATTAGCAGAAATCCTAACAATTTTCTATGATCACTTCAAAAATTCATAAGAAATGTTAGAAAGTAGGTAAGAGCTGAAACTCGTCGTTTTCTGATACATATGATAACAGACTAATAAAAAACTAGCATTATTAGCCTAGAACTCCCACGAAAGTATCAGCAGAGCATGGTCGAAGATTTAGATTAGCAGAATTCCAAACAATTTTCTATGATCATTTCAGAAATTCATAAGAAATGTTAGAAAGAAGGTAAGAGCTGGAACTCTTCGTTTTCTGATACAAATAATAATAGACTAATGAAAAACTACAATAATTAGCCTAGAACTCTCAACGAAGTAGTATCAGAGCATGGTCGAAGATTTAGATTAGCAGAATTCCTAACAATTTTCTATGATCATTTCAAAAATTCATAAGAAATGTTAGAAAGTAGGTCGGAGCTGGAACTCTTCGTTTTCTGATACATATGATAAAATACTAATTAAAAACTAGCATAATCAGCCTAGAGCTCTCAACGAAGTAGTAGCAGAGCATGGTCGAAAATTTAGATTAACAGAATTCCTAACAATTTTCAATGTTTAGTTTAAAAAAATCATAAGAAATAAAAGAAAGTCGGTAAGAGCTGGAACTCTTCGTTTTCTGATACATATTATAAAATACTAATTAAAAACTAGCATAATTAGCCTAGAACTCCCAAGTAAGTATCAGCAGAGCATGGTCGAAGATTTAGATTAGCAGAATTCCTAACAATTTTCTATGATCATTTCAAAAATTCATAAGAAATATTAGAAAGTAGGAATGAGCTAGAACTCTTCGTTTTCAGATACATATGATAAAATACTAATTGAAAACAAGCATAGCTAGCCTAGAACTCCCACGTAAGTATCAGCAGAGCATGGTCGAAGATTTAGATTAGCAGAATTCCTAACAATTTTCTATGATCATTTCAAAAATTCATAAGAAATATTAGAAAGTAGGTAAGAGCTAGAACTCTTCGTTTTCAAATACGAATGATTAAATACTAATTATAAATTAGCATCACTAGCCTAGAACTCCCACTTAAGCATCAGCAGAGCATGGTCGAAGATTTAGATTAGCAGAATTCCAAACAATTTTCTGTGATTACTTCAAAAATTCATAAGAAATGTTAGAAAGTAGGTAAGAGCTGGAACTCTTCGTTTTCTGATACATATGATAATAGACTAATGTTAAACGACAATAATTTGCCTAGAACTCTCAAAAAAGTAGTATCAGAGCATGGTCTAAGACTTAGATTAGCAGAATTCCTAACAATTTTCTATGATCATTTCAAAAATTCATAAGAAATATTAAAAAGTAGGTAAGAGCTAGAACTCTTCGTTTTCAGATACAAATGATAATATACTAATTAAAAACTAGCATAACTAGCCTAGAACTCCCACGAAAGTATCAGCAGAGCATGGTCGAAGATTTAGATTAGCAGAATTCCAAACAATTTTCTATGATCATTTCAGAAATTCATAAGAAATGTTAGAAAGAAGGTAAGAGCTGGAACTCTTCGTTTTCTGATACAAATAATAATAGACTAATGAAAAACTACAATAATTAGCCTAGAACTCTCAACGAAGTAGTATCAGAGCATGGTCGAAGATTTTGATTAGCAGAATTCCTAACAATTTTCTATGATCATTTAAAAAATTCATAAGAAATGTTAGAAAGTAGGTAGGAGCTGGAACTCTTTGTTTTCTGATACATATGATAAAATACTAATTAAAAACTAGCATAATCAGCCTAGAGCTCTCAACGAAGTAGTAGCAGAGCATGGTCGAAAATTTAGATTAACAGAATTCCTAACAATTTTCAATGTTTAGTTTAAAAAAATCATAAGAAATAAAAGAAAGTCGGTAAGAGCTGGAACTCTTCGTTTTCTGATACATATTATAAAATACTAATTAAAAACTAGCATAATTAGCCTAGAACTCCCAAGTAAGTATCAGCAGAGCATGGTCGAAGATTTAGATTAGCAGAATTCCTAACAATTTTCTATGATCATTTCAAAAATTCATAAGAAATATTAGAAAGTAGGTATGAGCTAGAACTCTTCGTTTTCAGATACATATGATAAAATACTAATTGAAAACAAGCATAGCTAGCCTAGAACTCCCACGTAAGTATCAGCAGAGCATGGTCGAAGATTTAGATTAGCAGAATTCCTAACAATTTTCTATGATCATTTCAAAAATTCATAAGAAATGTTAGAAAGTAGGTAAGAGCTGGAACTCTTCGTTTTCTGATACATATGATAATAGACTAATGTAAAACGTCAATAATTTGCCTAGAACTCTCAACAAAGTAGTATCAGAGCATGGTCTAAGACTTAGATTAGCAGAATTCCTAACAATTTTCTATGATCATTTCAAAAATTCATAAGAAATATTAGAAAGTAGGTAAGAGCTAGAACTCTTCGTTTTCAGATACAAATGATAATATACTAATTAAAAACTAGCATAACTAGCCTAGAACTCCCACGAAAGTATCAGCAGAGCATGGTCGAAGATTTAGATTAGCAGAATTCCTAACAATTTTCTATGATCACTTCAAAAATTCATAAGAAATGTTAGAAAGAAGGTAAGAACTGGAACTCTTCGTTTTCTGATACATATGATAACAGGCTAATTAAAAACTAGCAATTTTAGCCTAGAACTCTCAAGGAAGTAGGAGCAGAGTATGGTCGAAAATTTAGATTAACAGAATTCCTAACAATTTTCAATGTTTAGTTTAAAAAAATCATAAGAAATAAAAGAAAGTAGGTAAGAGCTGGAACTCTTCGTTTTCTGATACATATTATAAAATACTAATTAAAAACTTGCATAACTAGCCTAGAACTCCCACGTAAGTATCAGCAGAGCATGGTCGAAGATTTAGATTAGCAGAATTCCTAACAATTTTCCAAGATCATTTCAAAAATTCATAAGAAATGTCAGAAAGTAGGTAAGAACTGGAACTCTTCGTTTTCTGATACATATGATAAAATACTAATTAAAAATAAGCATAACTAGCCTAGAACTCCCACGTAAGTATCAGCAGAGCATGGTCGAAGATTTAGATTAGCAGAATTCCTAACAATTTTCTATGATCACTTCAAAAATTCATAAGAAATGTTAGAAAGATTGTAAGAGCTGGAACTCTTCGTTTTCAGATACATATGATAACAGCCTAATTAAAAACTGATATTTTTAGCCTAGAACTCTCAAGGAAGTAGGAGCAGAGTATGGTCGAAAATTTAGATTAACAGAATTCCTAACAATTTTCAATGTTTAGTTTAAAAAAATCATAAGAAATAAAAGAAAGTAGGTAAGAGCTGGAACTCTTTGTTTTCTGATTCATATTATAAAATACTAATTAAAAACTTGCATAACTAGCCTAGAACTCCCACGTAAGTATCAGCAGAGCATGGTCGAAGATTTAGATTAGCAGAATTCCTAACAATTTTCTAAGATCATTTCAAAAATTCATAAGAAATGTCAGAAAGTAGGTACGAGCTGGAACTCTTCGTTTTCTGATACATATGATAAAATACTAATTAAAAATAAACATAACTAGCCTAGAACTCCCACGTAAGTATCAGCAGAGCATGGTCGAAGATTTAGATTAGCAGAATTCCTAACAATTTTCTTTGATCACTTCAAAAATTCATAAGAAATGTTAGAAAGAAGGTAAGAGCTGGAACTCTTCGTTTTCTGATACATATGATAAAATACTAATTAAAAATAAGCATAACTAGCCTAGAACTCCCACGTAAGTATCAGCAGAGCATGGTCGAAGATTTAGATTAGCAGAATTCCTAACAATTTTCTATGATCACTTCAAAAATTCATAAGAAATGTTAGAAAGAAGGTAAGAGCTGGAACTCTTCGTTTTCAGATACATATGATAACAGGCTAAATAAAAACTAGCATTATTAGCCTAGAACTCTCAAGGAAGTAGTAGCAGAGCATGGTCGAAAATTTAGATTAACAGAATTCCTAACAATTTTCAATGTTTAGTTTAAAAAAATCATAAGAAATAAAAGAAAGTAGGTAAGAGCTGGAACTCTTCGTTTTCTGATACATATTATAAAATACTAATTAAAAACCTGCATTACTAGCCTAGATCTCCCACAAAAGTATCAGCAGAGCATGGTCCAAGATTTAGATTAGCAGAATTCCAAATAATTTTCTGTGATCACTTCAAAAATTCATAAGAAATGTTAGAATGTAGGAAAGCGCTGGAACTCTTCGTTTTTTGATACATATGATAAAATACTAATTAAAAACTAGCATAACTAGCCTAGAACTCCCACTTAAGTATCAGCAGAGCATGGTCGAAGATTTAGATTAGCAAAATTCCTAACAATTTTCTATGATCATTTCAAAAATTCATAAGAAATGTTAGAAATTAGTTAAAAGCTAGAACTCTTCGTTTTCTGATACACCTGATAAATGGCTAATAAACAACTAGCATAACCTGCCTAGAACTCTCATCGAAGTAGTAGCAGAGTATGGTCGAAAACTTAGAGTAGCAGAAATCATGAATCAGAAATCCCATCACTCCGCTACATCCACCCTTGCACAGAACGGTTTACACTTGTGGTGATCATAGCCTCTCATTTTGTACCCCCCGCATGACATCACTAGACATACACCACGACATCTTTAGCAAGTTTTAGAAAATAATTGTTGAGCATTTTCTAGTGCTGCATACACACATATGTTTTTAGTTGATTTCGATTTATGAATGTGATGTAAATATCAGTAGTGTCTTCCAATTTAATGAATTTTAACTGATATTCATATTAATTATGTGCTGATCCATTTAATTTTATCATTTGTTGTGTCGCAATGTAATTATAATAAAACAGGCAAATAAAAACAGGTATTATACCAAAACACGAATTTTTGAAATGATCATAGAAAATTGTTAGGAATTCTGCTAATCTAAATCTTCGACCATGCTCTGCTGATACTTTTGTGGGAGTTCTAGGCTAGTTATGCTTGTTTTTAATTAGTATTTTATCATATGTATTAGAAAACGAAGAGTTCCAGCTCTTACCTACTTTCTAACATTTCTTATGAATTTTTGAAATGATCATAGAAAATTGTTAGGAATTCTGCTAATCTAAATCTTCGACCATGCTCTGCTGATACTTACGTGGGAGTTTCAGGCTAGTTATGCTAGTTTTTAATTAGTATTTTATCATATGTATCAGAAAACGAAGAGTTCTACCGCTTACCTACTTTCTAACATTTCTTATGAATTTTTGAAATGATCATAGAAAATTGTTAGGAATTCTGCTAATCTAAATCTTCGACCATGCTCTGCTGATACTTACGTGGGAGTTCTAGGCTAGTTATGCAAGTTTTTAATTAGTATTTTATAATGTGTATCAGAAAACGAAGAGTTCCAGCACTTACCTACTTTCTTTTATTTCTTATGATTTTTTTAAACTAAACATTGAAAATTGTTAGGAATTCTGTTAATTTAAATTTTCGACCATGCTCTGCTACTACTTCCTTGAGAGTTCTAGGTTAATAATGCTAGTTTTTTATTAGCCTGTTATCATATGTATCAGAAAACGAAGAGTTCCAGCTCTTACCTTCTTTCTAACATTTCTTATGAATTTCTGAAATGATCATAGAAAATTGTTAGGAATTCTGCTAATCTAAATCTTCGACCATGCACTGCTGATACTTTCGTGGGAGTTCTAGGCTAGTTATGCAAGTTTTTAATTAGTATTTTTTAATGTGTATCAGAAAACGAAGAGTTCCAGCACTTACCTACTTTCTTTTATTTCTTATGATTTTTTTAAACTAAACATTGAAAATTGTTAGGAATTCTGTTAATCTAAATTTTCGACCATACTCTGCTACTACTTCTTTGCGAGTTCTAGGCTAATAATGCTAGTTTTTGAATAGTCTTTTATCATATGTATCAGAAAACGAAGAGTTCTAGCTCTTACGTACTTCCTAACATTTCTTATGAATTTTTGAAATGATCACAGAAAATTGTTTGGAATTCTGCTAATCTAAATCTTCGACCATGCTCTGATACTACTTCGTTGAGAGTTCTAGGCTAATTATTGTAGTTTTTCATTACTCTATTATTATATGTATCAGAAAACGAAGAGTTCCAGCTCTTACCTACTTTCTAACATTTCTTATGAATTTTTGAAGTGATCACAGAAAATTGTTTGGAATTCTGCTAATCTAAATCTTCGACCATGCTCTGCTGATACTTCCGTGGGAGTTCTAGGCTAGTAATGCTAATTTTTAATTAGTATTTTATCACTTGTATCTGAAAACGAAGAGTTCTAGCTCTTACCTACTTTCTAATATTTCTTATGAATTTTTGAAATGATCATAGAAAATTGTTAGGAATTCTGCTAATCTAAATCTTCGACCATGCTCTGCTGATACTTACGTGGGAGTTCTAGGCTAGTTATGCTTGTTTTTAATTAGTATTTTATCATATGTATCAGAAAACGAAGAGTTCCAGCTCTTACCTTCTTTCTAACATTTCTTATGAATTTCTGAAATGATCATAGAAAATTGTTAGGAATTCTGCTAATCTAAATCTTCGACCATACTCTGCTACTACTTCTTTGCGAGTTCTAGGCTAATAATGCTAGTTTTTGAATAGTCTTTTATCATATGTATCAGAAAACGAAGAGTTCCAGCTCTTACCTACTTTCTAACATTTCTTATGAATTTTTGAAGTGATCACAGAAAATTGTTTGGAATTCTGCTAATCTAAATCTTCGACCATGCTCTGCTGATACTTCCGTGGGAGTTCTAGGCTAGTAATGCTAATTTTTAATTAGTATTTTATCACTTGTATCTGAAAACGAAGAGTTCTAGCTCTTACCTACTTTCTAATATTTCTTATGAATTTTTGAAATGATCATAGAAAATTGTTAGGAATTCTGCTAATCTAAATCTTCGACCATACTCTGCTACTACTTCTTTGCAAGTTCTAGGCTAATAATGCTAGTTTTTGAATAGTCTTTTATCATATGTATCAGAAAACGAAGAGTTCCAGCTCTTACCTACTTTCTAACATTTCTTATGAATTTTTGAAGTGATCACAGAAAATTGTTTGGAATTCTGCTAATCTAAATCTTCGACCATGCTCTGCTGATACTTCCGTGGGAGTTCTAGGCTAGTAATGCTAATTTTTAATTAGTATTTTATCACTTGTATCTGAAAACGAAGAGTTCTAGCTCTTACCTACTTTCTAATATTTCTTATGAATTTTTGAAATGATCATAGAAAATTGTTAGGAATTCTGCTAATCTAAATATTCGACCATGCTCTGCTGATACTTACGTGGGAGTTCTAGGCTAGTTATGCTTGTTTTTAATTAGTATTTTATCATATGTATCAGAAAACGAAGAGTTCCAGCTCTTACCTTCTTTCTAACATTTCTTATGAATTTTTGAAATGATCATAGAAAATTGTTAGGAATTCTGCTAATCTAAATCTTCGACCATGCTCTGCTGATACTTTCGTGGGAGTTCTAGGCTAGTTATGCAAGTTTTTAATTAGTATTTTATATTGTGTATCAGAAAACGAAGAGTTCCAGCACTTACCTACTTTCTTTTATTTCTTATGATTTTTTTAAACTAAACATTGAAAATTGTTAGGAATTCTGTTAATTTAAATTTTCGACCATGCTCTGCTACTACTTCCTTGAGAGTTCTAGGTTAATAATGCTAATTTTTTATTAGCCTGTTATCATACGATACCTTTGGGTAGAAAGGTCGTATAAACCAAAACCCGACTTTTCAGGAGAGCAGAAAAACTATTTTTTTTTTACATAAAAATTCATAACTTTTTTGTTTTTGAAGTTATAAAAAAATGATCTATAAGAAAGGTTCTTACAATTTGCAAATGAAAAAGGTTAAATCATCAAAACCTATCTATCTTCTTTAGTTTTAAAGTTAGCTTGGATTTACGTCTAAGAAAAAATCAATTCTTGGTTAATACACCCCATGAAAATGTACTTTAAAAAACCTGTATAGGTCGTATATCCATTTTTGGTAAGATTATGGTCACATTTACTATCGTAAAAACCCATATATGTTGGTTTTTTTGTATTAAAAACCATATAAAATCATAGATCAACTGAATTCTGACTAATAAACAATCCTGTTACTCTCAGAATTAGTAGGAACTCAATTATTATTATTCTAATACCCAATAATGGTCGATTCAAATTAAATAAAACTACCTGAAATACGAAATCAACATTAATTAAGAATTGTAATACCTTCTAATCAACATTTACTATTATTTCAAGAATGGTACAACATACATAACAGGTTTAACATTTTTAAATTGAAAAAATAATTATAACAACTTAAACTGAAAAGTGAAATAAAAAAATCTACTTAGTCATAAAAGAACAAAAATTATTCAAACTTCTTCTTAATTAAAGTTGATTAGTTTAGAAGAAGTTTGAATAATTTTGGTTGTTTTGTGTCTACCTTGCGCGTGGCATTTTAATAATTTATAAAATTATGACTTGATCTTTTTTTTTTAATTTTTGTACATATTTAAATGTACTTAATTCAATAAATTATTGAATTAAGCATTTATACTAAGGCTTACTTAATAAGTAATTTATTGAATTGCAGCTAAATAAAAAAACTATCAAGCTAACTAAACTAACTTATGTACTAAAAAGTAACTTATTTATGATATAAATTTGTATTCATAATTAGTTTAAAATTATTTATGAATTGTTACTATAAATTATTTTAATTATTATTATAAATTATTTTAAAACGAATTATGACAAAAGAATACAATCATCTAACATAGTCTTGTTTATTTACTAAGTAATTTTTTGCTAACGAACGAAATATGAAATTACGTAAATACGAAAAGTTATTATTCTTTTATAATAATAATTGTAATATTCAATTAGCTCTTCCTCGTTTTCTTCGTCGGTTAGCGTAAGAGAGTCAGCCACATTTCCATGGGGTAAGTTAAAATAATCAAGGTGGTACCTTTTGGTATAATGCCATTATCACATAGACGTTTAAAATCTCTATATTTTACATCCGATATTTGCAATTTGTTTTTATAAAGTGCAGTTGGGGACTTATCATCACCTTTTCATGTGTATCATTGCAGGCTTACACCTTGTTCGGGTAATATCGCACGGCTTTTCGATCTTCCTTTACCTCTACCTTTACCTTTTTCTTTGTAGCCAGATTTTTTAAATTTTAATACATTTCATTTGGATTCTTTTTCTTCAACTTCTTTTTCTTTTTAATAATTATATTTGGAATTATGTTATTTTTTTTATTTGTGTCAGCTTTTACAGGACTAATCGGTATAGCCTCGTTGTCATAATAAGGATGGAATAGTGAAGACGTATCCATAGACGTGCTAAAAGTATTGTCACTATTACTGGTGGTTGAATCCATAATTATTGTTTGTGGTTTCTTGGCACGTTTTGCAGGTCGTTTAGAGTCACTTTCTTCTGTAACGTCACTATTCGATAAAATACTCTGTTGTGAATGTTGTGATAATTATATTGTGTGGCAAATTAACTGCGGTCTCTACTTGTTGGATTGAACTGAAAACAAGAAATAAAGTCACAGACAATAGGTATAGGAAAAAAGCTTAGATAAAAGTTACGGTTACTTTAGGTTTAAATCATTTTGCAATAAAATTTTTCGTGTCGAGTCCTTAAAAAATGTTTATTGTATTATTATAAATTAAGCTAAAGTAAAATTATAACACTAGCCCTGGCTACATTTTAAAATTCTTTTCGTAATCATCACCGCAAAACTAGAATTGAAAATTGAATTGAACCTTATTTTTATAACAATACGCGTTGTTTTACTATGTGCTCGGGCCACGATTTTATTTTACGATTAAAGGGTTACTAAGCCATCCCTTAAAAAAACGTGAGTTGTAAATGCAGGTCTAATATTAGTAGCATGTCGTTTGAGGGAATAAAAGAAAATATTTTAAGCGAAAAAGGTCGTAAAAACCATTTCCTGCAAGATGAGGAAGATTGTTTAAAATTGTTGTTACTTCGTACTTGCTACTCTATTATAAAGTATCATAACTTGAAGGGAGTATAAACCATTTCCTATAAAATTTTTGATTTGTTAATGCGGATCCAGCAAACGTTACATGTGAAATTGAAGGAATGAAAGAAAATATTGTATTAAACGCAAGGAAGTGTAAACAAACTGCAAACGATCAAGGCCTTTTTAAATCAATACTAGGTCGTATATCTTAGTCAATTATAAATAATACCTAGGTATTAATAACAAAGGTAAATTATCAATTAGGTACTGTAAGTTTACATTTTAAATCTATACTAAGTCATAATTCATTATTTACCTATTGATAACACGAATTCATCTACAATAATTGTTACCAAATAAGCTAACAGTGTTAAATTAAGTAAGTAGGTACTCACGTTTTCACAGGTTCCTTTTTAAGTGACTCCCTCCATTTTACAGAATTATTTAGTCATTAATTATTATTCATTTGTTGTAATAATAACAATAGGACTTGTAAACGAAACTTAAACAAATGCGCCGGTATCTGTATATCCCGTTCGCTCTTCTGCTTGTCGCTGCGCGCCAAATGCGAGCCTTGTGTGTTGGTCGTAAAGTGCTTCTTGCAATGAACATGGTTTATACACCAACGTCGCGAACTGCCTTTGGATTTACGACGTCGAATTTAAACTATGTTTAGGTAATGCATTTAAGACATTAGGGCGTATAAACCATTTACAATTAATGACTATTTTTACGCCCTAAGTTAATATAAATTATGGTCATTACATCATAACAAAACTACAAAAAAAAAACATTCGGCTTTTACATTGAAAATTTACCTTTTTTAAGAGGCTATGACCGAAAATTTCTGGGTCGTATTAACCATTTTTGTGCGAATTTCTTCATTTCGTATATACAGATCGATAGAGAAAAAAATTCTGAGAAAAATGGTATATATAACTCAATTTGGCCAAAATGGTTTATACGACCTTTCTACCCAAAGGTATCGATATGTATCAGAAAACGAAGAGTTCCAGCTCTTACCTTCTTTCTAACATTTCTTATGAATTTCTGAAATGATCATAGAAAATTGTTAGGATTTCTGCTAATCTAAATCTTCGACCATGCTCTTCTGATACTTTCGTGGGAGTTCTAGGCTAGTTATTCTTGTTTTTACTTAGTATTTTATATTAAACTAAACATTGAAAATTGTTAGGAATTCTGTTAATCAAAATTTTCGACCACGCTCTGCTGATATTTGAGTGGATGTTTTAGGCTTGATATGCATATTTTTAAATAGCAATTTTATATTTGTATCAGAAACTGAAGAGGTTTTGGTCCTACATATTTTTAAACGTTTCTTATGATTCCTTTTTATTATAAATTCTTAAATTTTCGTGATTTCTAATAATCTCAGTTTTCAACCATAATCTGTTGATACTTGAGAGTGGTTCGTTGTGTTCATTTAACTTTTTAGTTAATTAGAGTTCTAAGCTACTGATTTTGGCTAGAATAGTTACAACAAACTTTCGTATTTTGGTTTTGACGTGAGTTGTAAGATTTATTTTATTTTATTCGCGGTATCTTACTTTAACATATTTGGTTTTTTTTTGAGCTTCAATTGACAGAACTATTTCTTATTTATATCAGGAACTATAGAACTAGCTCTTGTCCATCGAAAATACATTTTTAATTTTGGTTTTGGAAAAAATGATCTGCTACCGGAAGTTAGCAGATCATATTTTCAATCAACTTTTTTCCGGGAAAAACAACAGAACTATTTCCAAAAAGTATCAGGAACTCCAGAACTATGCTGCATGCGAATAGAACTCACATTTTTTCATGCTCTGCTGGAAAATGATCTGCTAAGTTCACGCCGCCTAGGAACACTGACTAGAAGGTTCATAATTTAAATTTTCCCATGGCAAAATTTAAATTTAGAATCTTTTAAACAGTATTTAAACTTAGCAAATTATGACTAGCGAGTTTTATGAATAGAACTGTACCGATGGCTGTGGGTACACACACACACATATCAAGAAGCCATGTTTTACAGAGCTATACGGTGAATGACAGTTCAATTGTTCTAAACAAAAGACGCGCTAAAAATATAAGCAAACTTTAATTTCGGACAACAGCACCATCATCAAAATAAAAGTATTTATTTCAGCGGTGCTCTAGGCAATAGCCAGTAACGAGCAAATAATAACTAAACAGGCTGAACACAAGCATGTTCCCTCTGTTATTTGATGGGCATCGCTAGTTACACCACACCTATCGTTATGCCAATAATCGCAGTCGCCGTTAACTAGTAAATATATGCTTACGATGTTTACGATGCGCAGGCGCAATTAGACCGAAAAGTATTAATTCGAATTATGCGAATTAGAAATCTCTTACACAAACTGACTATTGAGAACAGGTGTAGCACGTAGTCCCTATTAAGTAGGATTTGGTCAGGACAATGTGGCTGAAACTGTCAGATATCGTTGGTTCAGTTCCCAAGTCAGTTTTACTGTGTTTTACAATCAGTAATTTATCAATCATCAGTCATTTGTCAGTCATTTCTCGGGGTTTTAATGTGTACCGGGCTAGTGCCCCCCCCCATTAGCTAATTACATGGGGGTCAAACACAGGTAACATGCGAAATGAAAGGCAAGTGTAAACAAGGAATACCACAAGAAATATGGGCTGATGAAATGAGTAAAGTGGCCCGCCAAAAACGGCCCACACTAGCAAAAGACCGCGAAACTTGGCACAAAGTGAAGGAGGCTTTTAATCCAAAGAGGGGTCCTTAATCGAGCTTATTTATTAAGTTAAATTTAAGTAAAACTGTGACTGTAATTATTATTCGTTTTTTCATACATTTTTTAAATATTTCTAAAAAAAACATTTAAAAATATAAAAAATAGTGGCCCGCAGTATCGCGAATAGGGCTGACCCTATTCCTGATACTGCTGGGCTACTATTTTGCAAGGCAAGGCAAGGCAATTTGGCAAGGAGCCCTGAGGCTACAGAGAGAGGAACCTCCTAACAATAAGAGCCGTGTCTAGAAGTATCACTTTCTGAATCAAGCCCTTGATCCAGCCGCCTAACGAGAGCCTCCTTTTTTTTTTTGGGAGGGTGGGAAATTATCCAATGACTTCTCCCGCTCTGGGTGGAGCGGGGGGGGGGGGGCCTGTCAGACTCTTACTGACTAAAACCCACCCCTGTTCCTTCCCTGCCTGAGTGCCCAGGGGTGCGGTAACTCATTTTCAGAATTTATCCGCTACCCCTAGGCATGCAGGCACCGGCCACGATGGGCCCCGTCAGTGGTGGCTGACACTAATCTCTTTGAGGCGCGTGGAACACTATGCGCTGTTGACTCACGTGCCTGGTGCTGATCGGACGGCGAGCAGCGGGTAGCTCGCCGTCCGATCAGCACCAGGCATGTGTCCCGTCCGTAGGCCCGGGTCTACGGTGGCCGGAGATCGTCTCGCGACGTCCTACGCCCAGTACGCCCAGTACCTCTCCTGCGGTGGTAGCGGCCGGGGCCGTGAGGGCACTCACACTCACTTCGTTGAGCTTCCCTCACGCGTCCCGCCTCCGCCTTCGCAAGCATTACTGCTTCGCAGAAGGCGCAGACTGCTTCGCATTCCCTCTCGCTCCGTACCATGGCCTGAACCAGGGCCGGGCGCGAGAGGTCGCCGCCACCTATCGCATCCACGAGGACACGGCGGTGCTCCGCCTAAGCGGGGCAGACCTCCACCGTATGCTCCACCGTGTCCTCTGGGCGATCCGCACAGTGGTAACAACCGGGCGTTTCCTCCCGCCTGATTTGATGCAGGAACCTCCCGAAACAGCCGTGTTCGGTGAGGACTTGCGTCAGGCGGAAGGTGAGGACGCCGTGACGCCTCTCCAGCCACTCCTCAAAGAGGGGCACTACCACCGCAATGGTGGCGTGCCCAGTGCTGGGTTGCGATAGTCGCTGTCTCCATGTCGCCATGAGATCCTGCCGGAGCTCCGTCCGCCGAGCCGCAAGGTGTCGCGGCAGCAGAGTTTCGCACCGGCGTTTGGCCTCCTCGCGCCACTTCTCCAGAGCAGCGCTAGGACCCTGGCCTCCAGATCCCATGGCGACAGTCCGGCAAGGAGGCTCGCCGCCTCACCGGATCCGTGCGGTATCCTCGGAAACGAGAGCCTCTTGAGGTGTTATTAAGTCATTGGCTGATACGAATATGCTGATACACATGTCGGTAACCTCGCGAGCCAAGTCAAGATACTTGATTTGCTTACCTTTCAGACAAACAGGCTTCTTTAAACAAGCAAGTTTTATACAAGCGAAATGTGGAGTTCGTGGCTAAGTAATAAATGTATATAATAATAGTTGCACAGATCGATCCCCAAGATTAAGCAACGCATGCCTAGGGCGGTCTGTGGATGGGTGACCATCTTAACATAACGAGATTCCTCCGTGCCTCGGCAAGCACTCAAAGCACGTTCAGCAACGGCTGAAGGACTAGGTACATCTACAAATGACAGTCGTTACGGACAGTCAGAACTTTAGAAGCAAAAAGACACCACTTTTGCCAAGGGGTATCGTGTTACGCAGTTACTGGGTTTTGGAGGTCAGATAAGCAGTCGCTTCATGTAAAGTTCTAGTATTCAGTTGCAGCCGGTTTGACTGGAAGCCGACCCCAAACTAGTTGCGGGAAAACACTAGACAAAACGATTGACAATGATTTAACAGGTGAAATGTGGCTGCTCTATACCTCTGCCTACCCCATAGTAGAAAATAGGAGTGATGTTACGTTTAAATTGGTCTCCGATCGCGTACAGCGCTGTGTCCGTGACACGCTATGTAAAATGTGATAATTTTACCTTTGTTGGAAGTGACTGACGTATCTAGACTCCAAATGATTTAAATTAGACGCCTTTTTATCGCCCATAAAGCGTTAATAGTGCTTTACTTGTGAAGTTTTTATATTAAGTGTAAGTATATGAATTTTAATATCTAGTAGTTAACACACTTTTTTAAGATGCTCCATTTGTGTTTTAGAACACTAAGTGATGCGGATTCGTGATCATTTAGAAGACTGTTTAATCTCACCCGCCTAATCATGGGTTTTAGCACTGTTTTACACAGGCAAAGATAGCAAACTAATAGATACTGTCAAAGGAAACTACAATACTTAAAGTTTTCTTGCAGATTCTGAATTTCGTAGTTTTAAGACTGTTGGTAAGCCAAGTTACGGATCTTCAGAACCTAATTTGACAACAACATTCTTCTCTACATTTCTGTGTTCTCCTGAAAAATAGAGCGATGTTGCAAAGTAGGTATAACTAGGAGAAAACCCAAAAACATCGATTTATTTCTAAATTAATCAATTCGTTTCCTGACAGACAGCGACCCCAAGCCGCGACTAGAACACTAAAAACTCGAAATTTTGCACAGTAGTTTCTCAAAACGAAGATGAGCACTAAACAACTTTAGATTAGAGAACATTTTTGAAAATTCATTACCAGATGTTAAACACAAAAAAAAGGAATGTTCGTAATTTTTTATATAGGAAATCCCATCAGGCGCACGGGTTGTAATAAAATAAATCATTTCCTTTTCAGAACTTCTTGAAAATCCCAGACAGTCAGTCACCGCTGAAAGTCCTTTCAGCGTCTGTCTACTGTGCGTAGTTCTCGACGAGGGCTCAGGGCTGTATCTAGCCGGCAGGGGATGGGTTGCTTGCCGGTGCCGGCGGCTGGACGGCCGCAGTGCTCCATCACATGGCCCCGCGGTCGCACGTCCCGCTGAGATACACGCACGCGGTAGAAAGTCGCGCGAAACTCACGTTCTACTGCTAAAGTAATTTGATTTTTTTTTGTTTTATTTTAGTGACTAGTGTTTTATGTCTTTGGAAAGTTTGGATGAACAGATTTTTTAAAATTATTTTTTACTGAATCTGCTGGAAAAAAAATGCGATGAAATTTATAATTAAAAATATTTTTTATGGCTTAGTTAATAAGCCCTTACTGAAATAATTATAATACTAAAAAAAACAGTGCAGCATTCAAAATATTTTCACACATCACGCAAGTGGAGTAATTTTATTGTGGAATGTAATTAAGTAAACGCTACAAAGTTCTCCCATGTTGGTGTTTCAGTCAACTATTTATAATATGGCATTATTAAGAGCACGACACAATAGATCAGTGCCACCATATATTTAATTAGAAACTGGGACACATAAAGATATTTTCTTAAATGTCAGATTCAGGCAATAGGGATTAAAATAATGGTCCGGAATTATATTTCGTAGTTGTCTGTCAATGAATTAATTAAATAAAAATAAAAAAGATAAAAAGCAAGCTATCGCTATTGGGCAAAAGAAAAGCAATTGATATTTTTATAAATTATAGTAAATGATGCATTCAACTACAAATTGCAATCAACAAAAAATTTTAAAACATTTAAATAATTTCCTCATGGGACATATCTAAAATCAGTTCTTTTTTTTAATTAAAAAGATAAAAAGGGAATAATTTTTTTTTAAAATTTTCGTTTATTTTTTTTAGTTGGTTTTTACAGTCGGGTTTTTTGAAAATATTCATTTTTTTCTATTTTTGAGTGAGTTTATTATTATTTTTCACAATATAGCGTCTGGTTGTCGCCATATTGTATTTTGATTACTGTCATGTCTTTAATAGCACTCGCAAAATTAAGACGAATCAATTGACGTAAGAATTAACAAAAATGGCCCACGCGTTTGGTCTCTGTAGTGCCACAAAAGAAAATATATACATTCATACACACGTAGGCTGATAAACACATAACCCTCCCTTGTGTCGCGCAGTCGGGTAAAAAAGGTCGTTTGAGATGAATATTAAAAAGCATAAAATGGTCACAAAGTGGTAATTCATAATATTTCTTGCGCACAGTTCATATTTTAGCGAAATTCATTCGTGTGACAGTTTTGTATGTAGATTCGTAAAATGGAAAGCGCTAAAACAGTTTACATTCTGTCTCTTCCCAGACATATCGTGTGATAGTGGCTGAATTCGCAAATTAGAAACAAACATTAATTCCAGGCGTTATTAAAGCTGTTCGTGATTAATGTTAATGTAGCGAGAGGAGCGCGAGTAGACTGCGCCGGCGCATCGCACGCCTTCACTTTCTCCGCGCGAATGTAATCGCTGCCAAAATGCTACAGATACCATCAATTAATTCATATCGGCGTTGTCTTCGCTCCAGCTTAGATTGATTACTCTCTCGTGTCACTGCCAACAAAACATCTATTATTCTAGACGACTGGCATGACAGAACTAAAGTGTACTTCATTATATTATCGATTTTGTTCAACTACTTTTAATTCTAGATAATTATTTCTGCAATAAAATAAATTAAATATTTCATTCTCAATCTAGCACTGCTAAGGTTTGTTATGTTCGTTAAATTAAAACTCAGCCTGCCTTTTTTGTTGCAGACTGAACATAGAAGATAGTATCGTAGCAACGGCTCACTGGACCGTGTAAAGTTATCAGGAACACCTAAGGGTTTCAGTGGACCAGTGTGGACAATGATTCAGTTATAGTTCGTAATAAAACTGTGGACAATCCGGAACATAAACAAAGATTAAGTGAAAGTTTGTAATTTCCTATATTTGTGTGGGAGAGGCCGAGCTAAAGTGTAAAGACAAAGCAGAGCTCAGGAACAATGGACCACCTGTTCCGGCAACGGCGGATTAGTGTGCCCAAGAGGTAAGCACTTTCTTAAGCTACTTTTATAATGATTATAGTATTCAAGTCTGAGTGTTCTCATTGTTGCAATGAGACGCGTTCACTGTGTTATTCCGTATTGTCTGCCTAGAATCACATTGCGAACTGCATTTTGCAAATAATATCAAAAGCTCTCTTATCTCGGGAATTAGCGGTTAATTTCTTTCCGGATCCGCGCGATTGGCGTTGTTAATTGCAATTAATACCAAAGAAACGAATGATGAGGATAATATATCGTTTTATACGTAATTTGATTCGATTGTCGAATCGATTAGCGCCGGAGATGTAAACATCGATTTCCACGTTGGGGTGAATGACACACAACAGTGGCGGCTCTGCTTTTTGTCAACTTATCTCGAGCATTGTTGCCGGGAACTGACAATGGTGCGTTGACTTCGATGCTAATGTACTTATCTTCTGTTCTTTAACGTACCTAGCTGGGGGTGTGGTACATTGGAGGCAGTTTAAACTGCGTCACCAATAAAATCACTGGAAAATTTCGGAATAATACTGGTAAGTATCTCTTTTAGGACAGAAGTACTAAACATTGAAGTTACGAGAAAAGATTAGATATTAAATTTAAATTACTTGAAGCTTAAATGATAACAATTTGAGAACCGATAAAAACAGTTCAAATATCAGAAGATGTTGCCATGTAAACGTTAACTGCCTGAGTATTTTCCACCAACTTTAAATCAACCGTAGAGTAAAGTAGAGTTGAGCAGGGCCAAAGTTCAGGCTGTGTAGTCGATCCAAACTTTAGCAGAAAGATCAACTTACCCGGACTTTAACCAAATCACGTGGTTACCTATTCTAACAAAGTTCCCTGTAACTCCCAGTACACTAGCGCGTGTTTAACTTCAGGAACCTCATGTGGCTTCGAGTCAACACATCAAGTTTCTTGCTCATAGGAATTCTTCGTACAAAGGCAGGAGCACACCATGGCTAATTATCATAAACGTTCGTTTAAAAATAAAACAAGATGGAATAACCAACTTCCAATGAGTAATTAAATCCAGCAAAGATTATTTCGATTGCTTGTAAAAAAAACCAGTGCGTAAGAATATAATATAAAATCCCTCGTAAAAGTCGGAGTGATGATTCATAGCTGTTAAAAATAGGTTCTAAACTGCAGAGCTAACTAAATGTTTTATGAGTTGTATGCTGTCAGGCTTGCCCGGGGGTGGAGGATAAATTCGAAAGAGTTACCTCGCCCCCGGGCACGTAGGGCAGGGAGGAACAGGGGTGGGTTTTAGTCAGTAAGAGTCTGACACGCCCTTCCGCTCCACCCTAGAGCGGAAGAAGTCATAAGATGATTTCCCACACCACAAAAAAAAAAAAAAATGCTGTCAGGCTGTGTGGTCCTCCTCGGTAAAGCCTGGTCTAGCAAGACTGCAAGACAAGGGTGTTTCAATGGGCCGCAGAATCGCAGATATTTCCATATGATACATGATTCTATTCAACCAAACTGTGTTATTATGCAAAACGAGGTTCGTCCTATTGAATTATTTATTTATTGTATTTTCTTGTAAAGGGTATGGATAGGTTTTGTCTTATGCTTTCTGCATTTTATGTATTTCTGCTTAGTTTATGATGAATGCGTTATTCTGCATATTGAATGTGTTATAGATTTGTTGAACTTGATCTTTTTACCACATTGCTTGCTTTTGTATGGTTTTCCAAAGCGGTCGTAAAGTTTCATGATTTTCTCTTTGATCTGTGTGCAGTTTTAGTATTAGTGTGGTTCCTATTGGTACGATAGTAAAATGCTAATTGGAAATATGTATTTAGAATGCGTGGTCGTTAACATAGAGAGCTGACAGTTCATAGTTTGTTTAATTCGTTGCTCTGAATGTGTTTTGCCTAGAGTTACGACGTGGTAAGTATACACCTACTTCACTTTCTGCACAGATTCTAACAAAATGACCAACAGATTAGGCAAGGTCTGGCTAGTGAGATTAGCGCTTGTGAACTGTGCCACAGAAAAAATATTGTGGAGATTGTGTTGAATTGTTGACTATGTTGATTAGGCGATAGTTGGTACTAATGTATTTAGAATTCTGTCTATGGTGTGAACACTTCTTTCCTCTTTCTTACCGAAACGGAAGAAGGGCGCCGACACAATGAAAGGAGCCGAAGAAAATCACACACGTATACTGCAAGAAAAAAATGCAGTTATTTTCATCCATTGAGGCTTAACCTTTCAGTAACAATCGCGATTCATTTCGTCATCAATTAGTGTAATCATTGACATCCGTCTTACGAGTTATTTCTTTGACATTCTTCCGATGTTCCTCGTTTCTTTTCTGAGTCGATTCCTGTTAGTCATCATTGTGTGCAGAGTGATTGTCGTCAACAAACAGCTGTTCTCCGAAGCAGACGGAAGTTAATTACCGTTGTCGTGAGTATGTTGCATACTGAACTTTCATATTAGACGATTCTGCTATTCATGTGGGTACCATTCTGAGAGAAAATATGGGCTACGCGATCTTAACTTGTTATCGGAAACGGTTTAGTCAGAAACGGCCTTATGTATGTAACACTTACTATCATCAATGCTTCTGCCAATCTTGGTAATTGTTACCTTACTGCCTCGGAAAGAGGGTAACATTGTGATCAAAATTGTTTTCCATGACCGTCCAATGGTAGGCCAAGTAGAGTTTTATTTTTTTTTACTTGCCATTGTCTTCAGTGTGTTTGAAAGAGTCAGCACGGTCAACTGAAGGAACACGGGTAGATTAAAAAAAAGTAGAGTTGATTGTGACTGGTAACTTTAATAAAGACTTGCATTTTAAGTGTTTAATTGATTAAAAAAGTAGGTAAAGGAGAGTTATGTTGTTGACATCTAAAAGACCGCTACTAGCATCGTTAATTTAATTATTAAGTAGTAACCTACTTGTTTCCTTCAACGTGGCATTGCTATACTAACTATCTATTGATGAAATAAAGCCGGGTATATTTAGTCCCTGGTTTAACTAAACTGGTTAGAGCCGATGTCAGCTCGATTGGCAATAAAACTAAGATGGCTCGATTAGTATTAGTCTGAAGACCTGATTGACCTCGACGCGCTATCGGTCAGTTTCGATATCGAACTTTTCCGGATCTGAGAATTTGTCAAGTTTAGTGTGAGCTGTGGGTATATCTACGCAGTTTTCCTAAATCCTTGGCCGAATA
Source organism: Polia nebulosa (assembly GCA_951329385.1). NCBI lineage: Eukaryota > Metazoa > Arthropoda > Insecta > Lepidoptera > Noctuidae > Polia > Polia nebulosa. The sequence goes on along the minus strand of OX589599.1, from coordinate 12,335,374 downwards.
CAGTGCTTTTGTAACTTGTTAAGCAGCTCCAGAATTCTTATCAGTTTTCATCTGACACAGTCTCAATGGCTAATTATCACGTCAAATTCTTGATTGTAATCACTGATAAACTGGAATTATTAACTACTCAATATCCGAGCTCACATTGGTGCATCTTTCAAGCTGAAAGTAGCAATACACGTCTATCAGAAAAATATTTCTCACTGAGAAACTGCGTTCATGCTCCAGTTGCACGGCACCAGCGCCGACGTCGCGAGACGAACGCTGTCGTCGCAAGCACATCATCTTCGCGACTCTTCGTGGTTCTTCGGATTTCTTCGTATTTCGTTGTAATCTCTCGAGTTTTACGAGCGTGAAAGAAATCTCAATAATTACAATGACCTTAATTTCAAGCTATAAATACTCAATGTCTCGAGTATAACATGGCAGATAGTCATTACGTGTCTTTTAATTTTTTTGCAAGAATATTAATGGTGGTTGAGTGACTTTAATCTAATTTTATTAAGAAAGTTACTGCTGTACTGAAAGTATGAACCATTTGTTTGTGGGTTTGGCCCATAGCGGATTGCAAAAGCCTTACATGATGATGCCAACGCAATTATGCCGTTTTGAGACTGAATGAGCGCTCGTCGTTCTACCTATTTGCCGAACAAATGATCTCATTAGTATTCAAGAAAACTGTATTTCATAATCCTTAAACATGTCTCTTCCTTAATTACGTAAACGTAAGCATTGACAAGTTACAAACAGTTAGGTTTATTATCCTAACACCTTACATGTCCTAATGGCTGGGTTGTGTAATGTTTAGGGAAATATCAGTTAACATGTGTAGAATGTAAGTTATTAGCTATTCAGTCCAGGTTGTAAGAATTAGTGGCACGCAGCGAGCAGGTGGCTCGTGGCTCCGTGGCTCACACAGCCATACTGGATATGAATAAGTGATCACATTACAGGCTACTAGCAGTACTTTATGTGTGTTTCTGATATAAAGCTTTGCAAGCTGTTGGATTTACGACTTACTCCTTTTAAATTTATTTACAAACTAGCGATCCATCCTAGCTTCGCTCGGGTGCAAATTATACACTTAAACCTTTCTCGTGAATCATTCTGTGTGAAAACCGAATGAAAATCTGTTTAGTAGTTTTTGAGTTTATTGCGTACAGACGCAGCGGGGGTTTTTGTTTTATAATATAAGTGATATATAAACTCACCTGAAGTAGATTTATTAGAGTTTTGTTCCAAAATGGTAAAAAGAAACCCTTATGGTGCGACTCAGTCTGTCTGTCTGTCTGTCTGTCTGTCAGTCTGTCACAGCTGGATATCTCAAGAACTATTAATGCTATCAACCTGAAATTTGGAATAGCTTTAGGTGACGTTTGCCCAACCATTTTGCAAATAATAAAGAAATAAAAATATTCATATTTTGTTTTCAACAGGAAATGAAAAAGGTCTTAAAAAATTGAAGTGGGGCCACTAAGGTCCATAGCCCCATAGGTATCATATGAAAGAACGCTATTTGCACATTCACAAACATTTTTTTTAGGCCGCATAGTTTTCGACTTTTGATGAAAAATTTAAAAAAATACCGTTCCCCCGATTATCTCTGAAGTTTGCATAGAGAAAAATCTGCAATTACTCTGTGATAGAAGTTTATGTAAAGATTACAGGAAAAATAAAACGATGTCTCTAAATAGCACACTTTTTCATCAACCAAAATTACATTAGTTCCACAATCGGTCAGAAGATGGCGCTGACCTAAAACTGCAATATTCTACACCACAGTGTTAATATGATGGTACGGAACCCTCGCTGCGCGAGTACGACTCGCTCTTGACACGTTTGTTTTTTCATTAGTTGATTTCCATTGAAACTTTCCGATTCTAACAAATTTACAGTCGATATGTTCCATAAGGTATTAGCTAATTATTTCTAAACATCATGAAAAAAACGGTTGTCCTTTAGAGAGAAGATGTGTTTTCAGAGAATAGCAATACCATTCTGAAAAATATTTTCTATTGCCATAATATACTAATAAAATTACTTATGGGTATAGAACTAATGATACAGATCAAAACAAGCCGCGAATTGGGTTGAGTGAAATCGGCCATTAGGTCTGCGTCTGAGGATACAATCACAGCTGGCGATAGTGTCGCAGTGTTCAGCTCTCTGCACCAACGGGAATTTACGCGACTGCCGACTTCTACCGAGTGCTACTGAATGCTGCCGAGGGCTGACGAGTACTGACAAGCGCTGGTCTTCACACACTACCGGCCACGAAAACACACTTACATCAACACTTTCTCCAAACATCTCTTATATCATACTATACAGATTTTGTGGTAAAATTACAAGCATTTTGTAGTTGTTTTGTAATAACACCACCGTGGCGAACACACACGTAATGCCAACAATGGCGACGCAGTTCGTTTAATTAAATAATTACGTGAACTGAAGATTTTTCCTTATCCCATCAGGCATTGATTTCATGACTTAATCCAGCGCTAATTATGTATTGAGTAAGAATCTCCGCGTTTTGCAACCGCTGCAACTGTAATAGTTCAAGTGCAGAAAAAATCACTTTGTATTCATAGCATTTTTAGTGCGTATTGATTAGTATTCCTGTCTGTTGTTCTGGTATTTGTAGTAAGGTCTAGGTCGTCGTTCGCTCGACAGTTATCGCCTCTCCGCTTGACTTCCTTCCCTCGCATCGGAAAGTAATTCTTCAATAATGAATAGTTAGCTGGCCGGTGCGGCGGCGTGACCGCGTAACAGTTTCATGAACCAGTAGCTCGCAAACGCATACAAATACATATTAGCCGGTGTACGACCAAGTCTCGGTAACAAGCTTTGAGAGAGACATGCTATAAGTGAGGTGTGTTTATACTAATCGGATATTGAATAGGAACAGAGCAGAGAGCTAGACCTAGTAATCTTGATAGGAAGGAAACTAAAACTGACTCTTTTCTTTAGTTATTGTTACTTTGACTTAGAGAGCAGTGGTGGCCCAGTGGTAACGGCCGCGACTAACGAGTTGTAGGTCGTGAGTTCTAACCCTTTACTTTGTGGAAATTATTTCATCACCACTGCTCTCAAAACAGTGAAGGAAAACATCGTGAGGAAACCGGCATGTCCTAGAACCAAAAATTCGAAGACATGTGAAATCCACCAACCCGAATTGGGCCCGCGTGTTCGATAACGGCTCACACCCTTTTACAGAGAGGAGGCCGGTGCCTCAGCAGTGGGGACATTAAAAGGCTGATGATGACTTTAAATCCTGATAGAAGTCAAATTCATCATCAGTTTTTTTAAGAGTGATGGATGCTTTCATCACTTGCAAGGTAAGAATCGGATGATGAACAGTGAACACCTTTATAATGCTCAGGATAAACGTAATACCTTAGAAATCATGCTACACAGAACAGACAAGAGATTTTGATGATTTTCGTCATATTGTTCGAAAAACAATGATTGTCTCTGGCGCAACACATCTTTGTAAATCGCGAAGAAGTGGCATTGTATTGTCCACATTACGCGCTGTAGCAAGGACCGCCTTTGTATCGAGCGCAGCAATGCGAAGCTTTTCAATCTATTCATGTCTGCACAATGTCGTTACACGTACCGGTAACTACAGCGCACAAAAGAATTTGGCTCTGCAGTACATACAAGAAAGTTTAACTTTATTTTGTTTTATCACTCATTTAAATTTCAAATTCTAACGCCTAATGGGTGTTTTGTAAAGAAACATACGTGCTCTGCGTTCGGAAATTAAGTGTCGAACAGTTAGATAATTTTGTTGAGGTCAGCACATGAATGGAGTTTTTGTAGCCTTGAATAGAATTACCGTTCCATATTCGTTGGTCGTCGGCGACGGTATCCATCGTTTACGTTGTCTGTTTATGGGTAATCGTCTGGTGGGTGAAACTCGGCTATCAGGTCGACAACAATGTGCTTCCGTGCGGCGGATGAGGTGTAAGATCTAATTACTCAATGTCCATCAGTCCAGCACTTACTCTCCTCTCACATTCAATTACATTCGAATTTGATAACCGCAAAGAAAGCTCGGCTGACTTTCTACATTTATTACTATTTAACTGGTTGTCATTACTTGTCATTCGCGCTAATGGGTGTTGGTAATGAAGTGTATCTGAATGTGGTAAATATTCGGTGTGCGTGCGCGTCCCGCAAGTGTGGCACCAGGACACATGCCGCACGCTCTCGCGAGTCGCGACAATGAAAGTTTTGACATTTAATGCGTGAAGGCAATTTTTAAAGCATTTTATACAAGTTATCAAAAATTCAGCGTATGAGGCGGTGTTCCTAAAAAGCACGCAAAATGTTTTCGACTTTAGTTTTAATTAATCACGCATTCCTACAAACTGCAGTCATACCGTTTCATAAAATGATCGAAAAGTCTTTTTGTATGGCATCATATAATAATAAATCTATCGAAATATCACGGGAGCACAATCTTGACACAGAGAGAAATTCTAGAGCCACCACAGATGGCAACAAATTGACACATCCTTCTAATCCCTCTCAAAGCAAACGAGTCCAACCATCTCGGTTGGTTACAGACGTAAACCTATGTAAACTATAGAATTACTGAGTTAATTATGGAAGAACACGCACTGAGTTAAGATACTCCATCATTTATTATCTCAATTAGGTTAATATGACAGCACAAACTGGCTCGTATTCGATCCACATGCTTGGAAACTTGGAGCACTCCGTACGGCATCGCGTGGAGAACAATAACATCCTATGGATGGATGACGCCTCAGAAAGTGGCCCGTTTTACTTTTTTGTCGCCTACGTCGTATTGGGTCTGAACAGCGATTTTCCGTGAAAGTATGCGATGTTTAAGTTCACGGAGACTTTTAATGCGTTCGGAAATACCGTTGTTTTTGGTTATTGATCTGTTACATTAAAAAAAAACAACATACATTAAAAATGAATGGGTCAATTGGTTGCAATCGATTTATTTATGTTGAATGCGATGTCGCTGTAAGGGCCGTGGGAAATGATAATTTATATATGACCTTGAACTCGCGCCGACGATGCAATGAGTCTCGAGTCGTCTGACGAGGTGACAAACTGTTATTTATGTCTTAGTGTCTTTCGTCGTTATGTAAGGCTGCTATCAGAATAATATTATTGGCTTTTCAATGATATTTTTGTATTGATGCTGGATTGAAACAATTGGATTGATAGTTATGGGTGATAATTTTACTTCAATAACTTATAAGTTATAACATACCTACACCTACACACATATTTTTTTCAATAAGAAACGAGAATAAGGAACTTTTTAAATTATTTGTTCTGCGTCTTTGGCAAAATTAGAAATTAACTGCGTTAGTTGACCGGACCTCGAAACCTATCCTACTATAGCGGGGTGTGAGGCAGGGAGATGTCATTTCTCCGAAACTGTTCACGGCCACAATGGAGGATGTCTTCAAGGTTCTGGACTGGAGAGGGCTAGGAATTAATGTCAATGGCAGGTACATCACTCATCTTCGATTTGCCGATATAGTCGTCATGGCTGAGACTATGGAGGACCGCAGTACAATGCTCGATGACCTCAGTAGAGCTTCCGAAAGAGTGGGTCTTAAAATGACCATGGACAAAACCAAAGTCATGGTGAATACCCATGTAGCACCCACTCCTATCAAGATCGGAGACTCTACACTCGAAGTTGTAGACGAGTACGTCTACCTGGGACAAGACGAAAGTCTATGACCAGTGCGTGTTTCCAGTGATGACTTATGGAACTGAAACGTGGTCGCTCATAATGGGCCTCATCAGAAGGCTTACAGTCACCCAAAGGGCAATGGAGAGGGCAATGCTCGAAGTTTCCTTGCGTGATAGAATCAGAAATGATGATATCCGCAAGAGAACTAAGGTTACTGACATAGCCCGAAGAATCGCCAAACTGAAGTGGCAGTGGGCAGGGCACTTTGCTCGCAGAACAGATGGTCGATGGGGCCGAAAAGTTCTGGAATGGCGACCGCGTACAGGAAGACGCAGCGTTAGAAGGCCTCCCATAAGGTGGACCGATGACCTGGTGAGGGTCGCGGGTAGCCGATGGATGCGAGACGCACAGGACCGATCATTGTGGCGACACTTGGGGGAGGCCTATGTCCAGCAGTGGACGTCTTTCGGCTGAAATGATGATGATGATGAACTCCGTTAGCTAAAAAATATTGCAACAACTTGCAAACTTTTATGGCGGAAAAATTATGAAATACAAAAAAGTTAGATGGTAATTCATTATTGTTATCATATATTAGGAATTAGTTTATGAACATTTTTTCAGCTTATAGATTATATGAATTTAGTTTTTTTTTTTAATTTAACAATTCATGCACACACATAATAAACAGACGAGAAGAAGGAAACTGAAAAACACGAGCCAAGCTTGATAATGGCTGTTCCGAGAGGCTCATCTTAAGCAGTACCTAAGTAATATAATGACAAGTACATATTATCTGCTAAGAGATCTCAAGGCCAGCCTCTGCCTTACTCCCTTACATACCGGAGCGAGCTAGCGTGACGCTTAACAAACGTATCTGCGTTATCTGCACGCTGGCGTGACACGCCACCGTCGATCTTATAACAGTGACATATATCTAGGATGACAGTGCAATACAATGGCATTCTGCGGAAACCGCAGTCAAGCGTTGCGATAATAACCCACAACAATAATATCCTCTGTGTCTTTGCCTCTAAAGTTCGTTTTCGCAAACCAGGACGAAAGTAGATGTCTCCGTATCAACCGCAAGTGTTGGTAAGGCCTTATTTCGCGTGAGTTCCTCAAGCCCTAGTTTTTAAACATTGCTCTTAGCATTGTTTAGTATGTAATTATGGTTTGTATCACACGACTCGGAATTTTCAACGGACTTCACACCTTAACGACATATGCGTAAAGTTAGTTTTCGCAAATGTTAATCAGAGCGTGTTGAGCATGCTCGAGGTGCAACGGAAGGTTGCATTGTAGGATAATCCAATTAAGAAACAAGTTGACAAAAACGTTCCGTTATAAGTACGTATTAACGGCTATGCCGTACACGTATTTATAGTTGCATTTCCTAACGGTGACGGTATTTCACTAAGTTCCCATAGACAAGATTTCATTTCCTTTGGTTCGATTAGTGTGTTTTCTTGTTAGTAGAGCTCGGTGTGAAGGCCTTCCACTTATTTCTATCGATAAGATTTATTGTGTTCCGGTTCGAACAGACTCACTAGACTTTGACTCTTGCCAAAAACGTAGCAAATTAAAAACATACAAAACAATCTAATTAAACGGTTCTTAGAATTGCAAACAGCTCACATTATCAGGCGTATCTATCAACGTTTTTCATATTTCCTTGCATTCACTGCCTGAGAAAACGCGTTGAAGTCTTTTGTATGCGACGTGGCATCGTTCTCAAACGAACATTTGTAACCGGCATTATTAGCGGGGGTATCACAATAGTATACAAGGACAAACTGTTTGGTATACAGGCAGGCAATAATAATAATAATATTCATCTTGCCTATGCAAATAACATCATGCCTGCTTTCCATAAAGGGTAAGACAGAAGAGTATAATTGTAGTAAGCCCACATTTCATCGGAATTTTCACTACACACTACGTCTAGATTCATTTATACTATGGCACACTTGTCTACTAATTTTATTTATTTATTATTATATACTTTATTGTAAAATGGTGTCATTTTACGTTAGAAAAAGGAAACTTAAAACTAAAATACATACAAAGGGCAGCCTTCCCTAATAGCATTTATTGTTGGGCCAATAATAAAAGGGCCCCACCAAATACCAACAGTAAATGCTATTAGGGTTATCGCATTCCGCGATCTCTTCCAGGCAACCTAGAATGGACAGTAGTTGCCTGGGCATGACATGGGGCTGTCATTGGTGTGACAAAACCGATATTAAAATGCAATATTAAACAATAGATACAAAGATACATACATACAAAATATATGGACAGTATAATTATATAAGAGTTTATATGATGTTTATATACAATATAAGTATGTTATAGACTGTTTTTTTTAAACGGAGCCCTATATCTGTCACACATGTGTCCGTCTGTCTGTCCGTTGCCTGTCACAAAATTTTGTTCCGAAGAGTTGTTTTTTTTTTTGTTCTGACTTAAGAACTTGAAATTTGGTAATAATGTTTGTTGTTACGTATATTTTATTAACAAACACCAACATATTGATAAATCAGATTTTTTCATTGATAACTCCCTCGAATACCTTGGATGTTCCCACTGCTGGGACTCAGGCCTCCTCTCTGTGAGAGGGTGTGGGCTGCAATCCATCAAGTGGGCCCAATGCGGGTTGGTGTATGTCACAAATTTCTTCGAAGATTTGGTTCTAGGATATACCGGTTTCCTCACGATGTTTTCCTTCACCGTTTTGAGAGCAGTGGTGATGAAATAATTTACACAAAGTAAACCACCTGGCTGTGTTCAAACCCTCGACCCATTACTTGTAAGTCGCGGCCATTACCACTGGGCTACCACTGTTCAAAATAAACTGGCTAGTTAGCAACCTGTATACCTATCCCTTTGTTCGATTGTACATTATAAATTGTATTAAATTCAAATGCCCGCTACATTAATTTAAGCCTAGTTTAGCTAGCTCTACCTGGACTGTCAAAGGGCCGGATCTCGAGTTGTTCATTGGGCCCGCTCCATTGTTTCTCCACAGTTATAGTTTTCCAACTGATTAATGTTGGCGTATAGGAAATTTATGATTAGGCTTATTGTGTATTTGCGTTCCGTTTGCCTAGAATCTGCTGTGGATGAGCTGTCAATGTTGAGCTTTGTTTGTTCGATTTGAAAGGGGACGCTTTAAGGAGATGTTTGTTTTTCTTTGAATTATGATTGTAAATTATTTTAAGATTTACTGTTAGTTGAAAATAGTAGCTATCAAAAATACACCATCTACTCTACGTAAAGTAAGTCGAAAAGCGCTACTTTTCAGGAGAAGCATTTCAAATGGAAATTGTTGTAATTTTGTTGTTTATAAATATTTAGACTTGAAATTTCATATGCATATTATTTATGTGATTCTTTATAAAGTAGGCCTTCAATTTACGATAATCTTATATTTCTCGCGACCCTGAGGCCCCGGACCTTTGGAAACGTACGAGGGGCCGGAGCCAACTCGCAGAGGTCCCTTGAGACGCTTTTCATGATAATTATTATTATCGCATCAGTATAAATACATATTGAACATTTTTGAAATGGATATGTGGAATCTAAATACATTTTTGTGGTTCGTTTTCTCACTTAGAGTACTGTAAATTAAACAGTCGACTCTCCCGCGACCCAGCATATGCGGCTTACTTCTGTTAGCTGCACAATTATACATAATTATATATATCGATAACAAAGTTTCGGTGGAGTTAGTGTGGTTCTCGATTTAAAACACGGGTTATTTATTATTTATATAGGGGACGTTTTTTTTAAGATATTTGGCATTAAAAAGTGAAAAAAGTCAAAAATCGACTTTAACTTTAACTACAAATTCTTAATTAAGTACAAACTTTTTTACAAAAAATAGAACTGACTTCCAAAAAAGTGCAAAATAACTTTAATTTTGGATGTCGGTGTTTCTGGTTTTGTGTCTTCGTTATTTGACACCGACTATTTTTTGTAAAAAAGTTTTTTATTTTTCATTCTTTAGTTGTCATTCCCCATTAAGTTGTGTTAACAATACATAGACATATGATTGCAGCAATCGCAGTCGATTTGCTGTCATTTTTTGAAGAGTTAATCCGTTGTCTGTTTCCGAAACTCTCTCTCTTTCAGAATAAACCCCTTTCGAACAAAAAAAGAATTTTGCAAATCCATCACATATCTACTTTAATGACTGGAGTTATGCCCGAACCACCCGAACATATATAAAAAAAATATAAATATCCAAATTGGCGACCTCCTTCTTTTTGAAGTCGGTTAAAAATTGGGCTTATGTAAATCTGCCAATAGAAGGACGTTAACGTTTACGCTTCCTGACATTTTGTTTGTCTTTATTCCCGTTTTTCTAAGGAACTGATTTATTAGTTTCATGCTGTCATGATATTTCATCTGTTATAGGGAGCGTGCAGGAACTATAGAGGGCGCCACGTAAATGCCAATGTCAAGTATTTCTATAGTATAAGTTGCAGATTTCACTCAATAGATGGCAGTGTACGTTACGCGTGCTGCATGTGTGCATGATGCGTCTGTGTATACATATATGGTACGGAAATGTCAATGACAAGTTATAGGCTAAAAGTTTCGAATTTACTCCACTAGATGGCACAGACTACGCCGTGCACGTTCCCTATAAGTATCTAATTTTAATTATCTTACGTATTCTTTTAATATCAATGAAACTTTCGCATTGTCATATTTTTACAGTCAAGTGCGATGCTCTCACGATGATACGCACAACTTAACTTTGTTATTCTGTCTGTTCATTAGATATTGTTAAATTTACTGTAATTACTCGTAATTAATAAACAGTGTCGGTGGAGTACAAAGGGAGGTTCAATGAAGCCATAAAATATTTAAGTATCAGCAGGCAAATTAAGGGTCGTGGGTTCAAATCCCCGTTCAACCATTGTGAGCAAACGAAAGAGCTTAGCTTGAGTTGTTGAAAGGTTAGAATTAATTAGTTTTTCGTGATTTATGTATGTAGCTATTAGCTTCTGCCAGCGGCTTCGCCCGCGTGGAATTAATACTACCCCAACTATAAATTATCGCCTTTGTGCTATTCCAGACTATAATCTATCTCTCTGCCAAATTTCATTTAGATCCGTTCAGCCGTTCTGGCGTGGTTGAGTTACAAACATCCAATCCATACATCCAAATTTTCGCATTTATAATATAACTAACTTCTTCCAACGGCTTTGCCTGCGTGGAATTAGTATTTACCCCCACTATTAATTATACATTTTTTTTTTGGGCGTGTGTAATCGTCCAATGACATCTCCCGCTCTCTGGGTGGACCGGGAGGGCGTGTCAGACTCTTAGTGACTAATATCCACCCCTGTTCCTTACTTGCCTGAGTGCCTAAAAGAGCGGTCTGTTACGAATTTATCCGCTACCCCTAGGCATGCAGGCACCGGCCATGATGGGCCCCGTCAGTGATGGTGGCTGACAAACATCTTTTAGAGGCGCGCGTGGAACACTACGCGCCGTCGACTCTCGGGCCTGGTGTTGATCGGACGGCGAGCTACCCACTACTCGCCGTCCGCGGCCCGGGTCTACGGTGGCCGGAGATCGTCTCGCGACGTCCAGGGCGTCTCCTGCGGCGGCTGCGGCTGGGGACGTGAGGGCCACTCCGTTGAGCTTCCCTCACCCATTACACCTCCTCCTTCGCGAGCATTACTGCATCGCAAAAGGAGGAGACTGTTTCCCATTCCCTCTCGCTCCATACCATGGTCTGAACCAGGGCCGGGCGCGAGAGGTCGCTGCCGCCTATTGTATCCGCGACGACGAGACGGCGGTGCTCCGCCCAAGCGCTTCCTCCCGCCTTATCCGACACAGGAACCTCCCGAAACAACCGCGTTCCGTGAAGACATAAATTATAGCCTGTGTGTTATTATGATGCTTATGAAATTGGTGTTTTTTTCTCACAAAAGAGAACTTTGTCACTTCTATGAATTAAAATATTCATCAATTGCTTGACATTCTATCGAATAATGACCGTCATAGACAATTGCCAATAGTAAAAAAACCCTATTACCTACTTACAGTTTTATACAAAAAAAAAATACCTTAAAAAATATATATATACGGTCGAATTGAGAACCTCCTCTTTTTTTTTTCGTTGGTTAATAATAACTCGTCTTTTTTTAGCAGAAATAAAACTATTATTTGTTTTAACTTAGCCAAAACTTATTTTTGTTGCTTGAATCTTAGTGGCATACGTTATCTTAGTTTTTAAACATTATTGCATAAAAGTTTTAAAACATTAGTGTTCATAGTTGTTAAATAAATTAAGAAAATGTTACTATGAAAAATGCAACTTCTTAAAAATTCTCCATACAAAACGCTGATTTCATAGGTGGGGGACCTAATATAAGCAATATTACAGTAAAGTTTCATCAAAATTCGTATCAGTAGTTTTTGCGTGAAAGAGTAACAAACATACATTCTTTCTAACCTTCACATTTATAACATTAGTAGGATAAGTATTTGGTAAAATTGTATATTTTTTGTTGTTTGACTTTTAACTAATATAAATGTTATAATCACTTTCTCTATCTAGTCCCTAGCAACTGAGGGCATTCCCTTGCCCGTTTCAAGTAACGGTCAAAAGGGAAATACATGGTTATAATCGGAACACTCCCCTCCATGAATTATTTATCGCGGTATTCACACGAGGTTGCTGTCACGGAGTAAGAGGAATCCACCGCTAGTCGTCTTTCTATAGCGAAAACCACACACACACAACAACACACACACACACACAGGAAATGGTCCTATTTATTTCTGGTCATTAGACCTTTCCCTAGTAAGCTTAGAATGTTCGATGGCGAAAGCATAAAAATAATAAAAATCTAGTATTTATTTTGTAACATCTATTTTACCCTACCTTTTAAAGACAAAACGAGTCAATCAGTACTTTACACCAGAATTATCGGTTAAGCCATTCAAAGATCCACGATTGATAGCCGGGACCCATTGGTGGATCTTTGACAGTCATTACAGGTTGTCAGAAGCCCGAAAGTCTGACAACTAGTCTTACCAAGTGGTATTGTATTACCCAGTAACTGGGTTGTGGAGGTCACATAGGCAGTCGCTCCATGTAAAATATTGGTATTCAGTTGCATCCGGTTAGACTGGAAGCCGACCCCAAAATAGTTGGGAAAAACGGTAGGCAGATTGATTTTTTTAAAGTGGAACTATTTTTTGCTACACAAGATTTTTTTTCTAAATAAACTACGTCTGAGTAGACGTGGTTTATTTTCACTGTACGAAAATCATATAGATTTTCATTATAAACCTTCGTCAGATAATGGCAGTCTAACAAGCCCAGTTTTTTTAAAACCCTAAGAAGATAAAATAGTTTTCGTACAGTGCTGTTTCTTTCTATATTATAGGCAAGCCTTTAACAGTCCGACTGCACCTCAAACGTGACTAAAACGGAGTAACTCTTCCTTTAATTGACTGTTACGACCGACGAGGGAGGCTCGCCACTTAATGGCATTCAGTTTAGTCTAACGTGTTCTTTGAAGATAAAATAATTTTCACAGAAAACTTTACACTATACAGTCTAAAGGGTCTGTTACAACTCGACGCGCAACGCAGCGTACACTTTTTAACAAAGAGACCCAATAAAGAACTTTAATTACTACACAGAAAGCTACATGGCATGGCACTGGGTTTTTTTTCCATAGAGTTTGAATACACCCCGCGGTATTTAAAATTCGAATTCTGAAATGTGTACCTTTTTTAAATTAAGTTTTTGATTTTGGAACAAAAAACTCTTAAATCGTACCTTTATGACTAACTTCAAATTAAGTAACACGCCATATCTACTTTTTTAATAAATATAAAATACACAACGCTTTAGTCGATATTTAAGTTGGAGGTGATTGATTGAAATTATCTAGAATTATGAATGTACTAGCGACCCGTCCCGTCTCCGCACGGTTACAAATTATAATAAACCTTTCTCGTTTGTCGCTCTTTCTATAAGTGAAAACCGCATTAAAATTGTTGCGTGGTTTAGGAGGAGTTAGCGGAGTAACAGACAGACGCGGAAAGAGACTTTGATTTATACTATGTAGAGAAATAGATAGGTATATACCTACCTATTAGGAGGAGTTAGCGGAGAAACAGACAGACGCGGAAAGCGACTTTGATTTATACTATGTAGAGAAGTATAAATAGGTATATACCTACCTATACTACATCGTTTTTTACGGTTCCGTAGTACTAACAAGGACAAGGAACCCTTATAGTTTCGGTCTGTCCGTCGGTCCGTCCGAGGTATAGCGTAGAGAAGGTTAGTACTAGAAAGCTGCAATTTTGCATGGGTATATAATCACGCCAAGAAAACGAAATAATAAAATTATGAAAAAGATTTATAGTAGCTCACTTACATGTAAAGTGGTGATGACTTTTTTTTTCTTTCTCGCCTGTCCTATAGTCTGGAGCTATATCGTTGGATAAGTCATTCAAAATCATTCAGGGTTTGTAAAGACTACTTTTAGATTTAGTGATTAGTTTGCGAAATATTAAACTTTGAAGTGATATATTTTGTTGGAGACGAGCGTCTCCCCACTGAAACCTAAACTATCAACCTGAAAAATCTGAAAAAAATCGCGGTGGTAGTAAATATATAACGAACTTTGAAGGAAAATTATAACGGCTAAGCTAGCTCTGTTAGTTTTAAGAGTAATAGTTGCCCAACTTATAAAATGTAGGTAACCTAGTTGGAAAAATTAGTACAAAACACAAAATCCCTAGAAAAAATACCGCCCAAGAGCAAGTCGGACTCGCGCGCAAAGGGTTCCGAATTAATCATATTTTTTTCAGGTTTTTTTTTAAACTGCCTCCACCTTATAGGTTTTCCTGTAGTCCATAAGTAAAGCACTACTTTCTGTATTTTTTTTTTCAAAATTTTAGGCCTAGTGGTTTCGGAGATAAGGGGGGAATGGTCATTTTTCATCTATGCTCTTATATAACTACAAAATTATATATTTTAAAATTATGAAAATAACATACCTATACGAGTCCCTCACAATCTCCCTTTCATTTGATATATCATAGGACACAGTTTGAAAAACTTTGCTTTTTAATTATCCGATTTTCACCCCAAAAGTGGCCCCTATATTAAAAATTAATTTATTTAGGGCACTCGTCCGTATTTGGGTCACAGGTACATGTATGTACCAAATTTCAACTCTATCGGTCCAGCAGAGTCAGAGCAAATTGGCTGTGACAGACGGACAGACAGACACACGAGTGATCCTATAGGGGTTCCGTTTTTTCATTCGGACTTTCGGAACCCAAAAAATACTTAGGTGAAGTAGTTACTTATTAAATATTCCAAACGGGTGGTATAAACAAGTAAAATTTTGGTTAAATAAAATTTTATTTATTTATTTATTTATTTATTTAATCATTTATGTACACACAGAGACACAGTAACAATAAACATAATTATAAATACAGTACAAAGGAACTGCTTATTTTTTTTATTTTTCGTTTCGACACATACTTGGCCGGGTTTTTAAAGAGCGCGTACCGTGGTACACGTCGCGTCTCGGCTTGAGTGGATCCTTATATACACATTACATAAGACGGAAACTTACACGGCTAGTTAGGCAATAATACCCACCAGGCCCACCTCAGGGCGGAAATTAAGCGGGTTTAATTGGTTATTATTAAATATACACTTCTAATATGTGATTAATGGCGAAAATTATGTAATACTCTTCCGATTCATTTGGTTGAATATTTATTGATGGTTGCTTGGAGTTAAGCAATTTCTTAGTGTGTGTTTATAAAATATAACTACACTATTTTGTTGACAATGTCTGAAAATGCAGGAAATTGAATGCTGTAATAGTTTTATTAAGAAAATTGACGTTCGCAATTCAAGGCTCGAAACGCAAGGTAAATAAATTCAGAATTTGTTTAAAAAAACTGAATTTTTATGACCCCAATAATAATGACTAAAATTGCCTAAAATCTAACAAAAAATATGAAAAAGTAGGTACATCTACCTATACTAATATTCTATAGAGATATTGTAAGTTTGTATGTAGGGAGTTTTCCATTCAATCTAATTCTATTTTTTTTAATTATATCTATTATGGGGTATATTTACGAAATCCACGCGGACCAAGTGCTAGTCTTTAATATTGCCATCGCATCACCCGTTCCAAAAATCTTAGTCACTCACAGTCGTCAAGGGTAACGTTAAAAATAACAAAAAACGAGCAGTAATCACTGGTAACCTTGTGATCCTACAAACGGTTCGACTAATAGTGACAAATGAGCTGCCTTGTCATGTCATGTTTTGTTCTAATCTCCGCAAAAAACCCGTGATGGCCGGTACTTAACTGTATTCTATATAATAGACCAGTCATATGCATACATGGGCAAAAATGTAATTGAGTTTTTTTGGCATCAAAATTGATCATTGTGTGTGGATCAGGACTATTTGAGTCTGATAATGACACGTTAATAAGGCTTTTCGGGATCCATTATAGATATCATTGGTACACTTACTTATAATTCAAAAAGCACACAAAATGATGTTTTTACAAATTGCAAACACCTTACAGATTTGGTACACTAATAGTAACCATTCGGAAACTTTGTTTCATTCCTACTATAATTGGTAATAAAACAAATATGTATAATAAAATATTTCAAATTGAAATTTATCCATGCATAGCGTGGCTTGAAACCATAAAATGAGCGAGCACAATGCGATTCTCAGCACCATTTAAATGGCTTAAATATCATAAAATTACATCAAGCAATATGAATAATAAACATAATAAATATTCATTAAGCGCGTCAAAATCTACAATTTGTAATGGACACCATAATAACATATTTAGTTGTGACTAACATCTGATTAATAGGTAACTTAACGGTTGATCACAAAAAGGTGTTGTTGATCATGTCAGTTGATTTCACAGTAATATTTTGACGGGTAATATCGCGAAGTGTTTGGTTTCGCGCGTTAATGTTACTCTGACGCGTCAGTCATGTCACTGTCAGCCGATTGAGCGGAAAAAAGTCTCAAAAAACTTAAGTAGTTACGACAGGAGTCAGTGCACCCTATTGATAGTAATGTGGAGCTAGAATCATCCGCGTTCATGCTAACTATCTGAGCACGACATTTCCGAAGTCGATCTAAAACATACAGGTGATGTTGTATTAAAAAGTGACCAGAGCCTTTAGAACCTCATCTGTCACGTAGGTCATATGTGACCAAGAACAATAGATTTTCTTTTGTGTCTGTTGCCTGACAGATCAGCCATTAGACAAAATATTTTTCTGTTAACGTTAACGCTGACGCTTCGTGCAAAATGTATGGCAACGGCATCACTGGGCGTGAGTCACGTGACAGTTTTTTGTGTGAGGCAGATGATCAATATATTCCCATGTTACCAGCCTTATAAGGCTGTTAAAAAAAGAAATCATAGGTGGAAATTGTCTTAACCATCAAGAAGGGCATAAAAAAAATCGTCGTCTTTGCTCACATTGAAATGATTACTTCTTACCAGAGCCTTTAGACAAAATACATTTCTGTTAACGTTAACGCTGACGCTTCGTGCAAAATGTATGGCAACGGCATCACTGGGCGTGAGTCACGTGACAGTTTTTTGTGTAACGCTTCGTGCAAAATGTCGTTGCCATACATTTTGCACGAAGCGTTAGCGTTAATGTTAACAGAAATGTATTTTGCCTAAAACCTCAGTACCCCGAGTGTGTTTTTAACATACTCGATCGTGTTAAAAATATCGTCAATTTGTACTAAAACTGTATAAGCGCCGCTTGGTGACAATAACGGGTAACCTCTTTTTTTTCTATACGATTTGACATAAGCGAATGTTTATGCAAACACGTTTTTTTTTCAAGTGCGTTAAAAAACACTAGGCCCTCAGTGCCAATAATAGTACAGTCCTTCAAATAAAATCAAATGCTGGTAGTGTTGGAATGTTACAACTTAGACTAAACTTTTTGTTACTTTGTAACGTGTAGCGTAGCAATGTCAGTAAGTGTATCGTTGTTCGTAGCACATCAGTGTTGCAAAGCACTAACTATAGGCGTAGCGTGTAACTGTGCACCGTGTAGCGGCGTAGCGGTTTTATTTATTAAATTCTTAATTCATCGGTGATTTTAAGTAATATCAGTTTAGAATCTTAACAATTCACGATTGCATTGAATACTATAGTACATCTGCTCTGCTGAAACTAAGTGTAAAAAGAAACACATTTTATGCTGATTGTCGGCACGCCAACACAGAATAAATAATTTATATTCTTTGAAAGTACAAGTGACAAGAACAAGCAAATGGATCTTCCACAAAAAGCAGTATTCATCAAGACCGGCAAATGATAAATGTTTTACTGAGAAGATGCTTTATCTAAGTGTCAAAATAGTTATGCGAGTTTAACATAAATAAGTGTTGGTTATATGTATTAATACGATATCGATGTACAAATGCATTTTATATTGTAAACTAGCTGTGCCCGCGGTTTCATCCGCGTTTATGGTTACTGTGTCGTAGCGTGATGTTTTTTTTATATTTTTTTTTTTATTATCGATAGGCACGCGTTTGACCACCATCTCACCTGATGGTAAGCGATGATGTGGTCGAAGATGGAACACGCTTGCGTATAAGTAACCTATTCACTCTTGACTTAAAGACTCCCAGGTTGAAGATGTTATAAAGTCCATAACCTTCCTCAATAAATAGGCTATACAGTGCAAAATGGTACCTCGCAGAGCTACTGGCGCATCCCTCATGATCGGCGCCTTGCACATCATGAATGTGCGCGTGGTACTTGATTAAAACTACGATATCTCCTAAAATATTCGTTGAAATCAAATGATGTCAAGGGCAATTTCGTTCAAAATTAAATACTTATGATGAATAACGTATTTATTTGGATAAGAATTAATATCATGTTTATAAAAACACCTTCGCAAATTTTACATTATTTTAGAACAAATTGAATTATCATAAAAAAGATTATAGTGAGTTAACCTAAAAGATAGACATAATTATGCTGTCGCGGACTCTTTTGTACAAATTTTAAAGAGGAATACATAACCTTTGCGTAACTTTAACCGTTTACGCAGCGCACGCAACGGAAGCTCTCAAAAGGAATATTTTTTCCCATTTTTGCCACACTTTTCATTGATGCTCCGCTCCTATTAGTCGCAGCGTGATAAATGGACTATTCAACACAAACATAATTTTTCAATTCGATCCAGTAGTTCCTGAGATTAGCGCGTTCAACCAAACAAACAAATAAACTCTTCAACGTAATATATATATATATAATATAATATAAATAGTATAGATAATCGCTTAGCGCCCTTATTAAATGTTAATTATACGAAGCGAATAGGAAACATATGTATAATCTGTATTTCGTGAATTTATTATACCTACACCTCACAAAAACGAGCTGAAAGGGATAATAAATGGCATCTACTTACAGCAAACGGGCTCACATCACCAATAAAACTAACAAAAGCAACAACTAGCGAGAGGTGGCGGGAAAAAACTAGCACCTCACGTGAATAGTGCTGATTAATTTAAGAGTCTACAGTAATTGAGTGTGGCGAGATATGAAGATATCAGAGATGCGATCTACTTTAGATTGGATCTCGATTGACTATTAATTTGTTTATGTCGGACGCAGTGCTGCTCGAAATCAGCAAAAAATTTGAAAGCGTCAAAATTTAATGTCGATTCATCATGTAAATGAACCGGCAAACAATGCGCCGTTGAGGAGGTCGGTTTTTATAGAAACGTGTATATTTTAATCGTGATATACATATGATTAGGTCCTCCAACGAGCCGCGACGTAACAAGCTAGCTCCCAACTTGACTAACTCGTTATTTTACGGCGTTTTTTGCGAATGTAGAAAGTGTGATATTATTAAACAAGATCTTAGAACACTTAGTTACGTTAGCAGTTAATTCGTTAAAGTGTTTCTATGTCCGACATTCCCATCCTCGTTCTGCCTAGATATTAATATTGTATAACTTAGCATTAAATTATCGTAAAGATAAGTTATCTAGACCATTTTAACAAAATGGTTTGAAGTGCGGTTTCGATACTTTAGTTAAGCCTAACTTTCAGACTTTCTCGAGCCTATAGACAAGTTTTATTGCATCACATTTAATTTAATTATTTCCTTCAGAACTATTGCCAATTTATGATTGCTTTCATTTCTGCTTTGCAGTCTATAAACTCGTTCGCGGTTGCCAGCAGAGTTAAAGTTATGCCCTAAAGGCTGGGTATTATTCTCGAGCGGCCGGCGTCTGCGCATCTAACCTACAAACTATCTCATTACATTGAGATTCCTACCATGATATTCATGCTCACGTATGCAGTATCTCAGTGAATATCCGACAAACACTTCTCAGAAGAGAATTCCCGAGTAATCACGAGATAATGTTACATATGACTTGTCCTGTAATTTAGTTTTAAACGCGCGATGCTTAGGATCAATTTAGAACCATTTACAATAACAGAAAGACAGTTAAGATGTTTATAATTCAATTAGGTAGATCGTTTGTTCTGTGATATACTCAGGTTATTGTTTATAGCGAGTCGTTGTGTGTTTTTATTTAAATGTAAGCGATGGCACTGAATTCGGTGTTTAGCGCAGGTTTCGAGCGCGTGACGGAGGAGAAATCAAATGGAAAGGACACTGGGCTATCTCCCATCTAGATACTATCTAGGCGTCGTGTTTAGACTTATATAAGTAATTTATTATGCATTGTGATAGTGGCTTGTTGAATATTTAATGGATGTCAAATAAACATTATTTAATCTAGCCTATCCTTAATACATTATGTTTTTAGAGAGCTGAATAAAAACAAGGCATTTATTGCCACACAACTTTTCTACGTTTTTTTGTAATTATGGCGTACAGAATATCGCTTATTCGCGTTATAGACTTACATTCATGTTTGTTTTTGACGTTATAGCAAAACAATAGAAATATCTTTATATAACTTGAATACCACAAGAGGTATCATCCAATTATATCACATCTCAGGTATTAAGCAGACTTATTGACAGACCGTGAACTCAGACAATGCGATGTTGTCTACAAGAACAAGTGAACATACACAATTGTTCAGTAGAAATCATGTCTGAAACTCATCGCTGTCTGTTATACTGTCTACACGAATTGTTTCACCGTACATCAACGAGTTAAGACAACTAGAACCGACAGAGAAACAAAGCCAGCATTGTGTCGTATCTAGTCGACATCGTACCATTGACATAGATCCGTGTCACAGCATACGCACCGCCGCGGGTACATCGATGCCATCATCAGATAAGCACATCTGTCGTGTGCCTCACGCTAATATTAATAATAATGAAAGCGAAATTATATCACTGCCATTAAACTAATTAAGTCTCGGTACAATACACATTTCAAATGAAATGGCATTATTGCAACGAGCAACATGAATGTAAGTACATACTCGTGTATCGATTTAGCGCGTCTTTCAAGTTACGCAACGATGTACCTACTTTCTAAATTATCTCAAAAAATCTTAGAGAGTTCAACAACTTCAATTGTCGAAATGTGGTAAAAAATTAACTGGCCGGTTCATGTAATACGGTGCTGTCATGGCGAGTGTTTTACCTCTTCAACTAATGTGAGATAGAAAGTAAAAGTGGTTGGATTGGGCAGCTGCGGGCTCCTCAATAGAATAGATCATAAAAGCTTGTTATGTGTTATCCCACGCGCGCCGGCAGAAAGTGAGAGGACGAGTCAGCTGATAAAATTCATATAATGCGACTTGTGACCGGCGTCACATGATCGAAGCTGCAGATGCTTTTATGCGATTTTAATGCCGCCTTCACACTGTTTAGAAAGTCACATCTTTAATAGCGATTAGGGATTCTTTAGATGCTGGCTCCTTCGTCTTTTATTTGTATTATCGTTTCCTATTCGCTCAATGCGGATGTCGTTACATACATGTGTTATTAAGGTCATCAATCTGAAAAAATAAATAATAAATAGGTAGTTAGACAGACTACATACGGACATAAAGACAGACTTTCTTCATTGTCTATACAATTAATGGAAGCTAGTCAGAATCATCGTAATTTTGTTTACGATAACATTTATTCTTTTATGTCCCGCTTTCTTATTTGTTCCACGGTCTAATCAAAGAAAAATATCATGGTAGTAGACTTCGAAAGTTACATTTATAATTTTATCCTATACCTAAAGCAGAGCAGTATAGACTTCCAGTCATGTTTAGATCTCCCAACTACTCGTATTTTGGAAAGCGGTGCAAATCATATAATTGATCAACAGTTTCATTACCAATTTATGCATCGCTTTTGCACGCCAAACTTTCCGTGCTTTCATCAGCGTTGTGTTTAGTCATAGAAAATTAATTTACGAGAATGCTATTTACCTATAAATAAAAAAGTTTTACTGTCAGTTACTATCATGTTTGCTTAGATGCGCGTTAGGTACCGATCTGGGGGTTAGACAAAATACTTCACTGTTAACGTTAACGCTAACGCTTCGTGCAAAATGTATGGCAACAACGTTTCGCACGAAGCGTTAGACAGAGAATTGTCACGTGACTCACGCCCAGTAATGTCTTTGCCATACATTTTGCACGAAGCGTTAGCGTTAACGTTAACCGAAATGTATTTTGTCTAAAGGCTCTGGTAAGAAGTAATCATTTCAACGTGAGCAAAGACGACGATTTTTTTTTCTTGATGGTTATGACAATTTCCACCTATGATTTCTTTTTTTTAACAGCCTTTTAAGGCTGGTAACATGGGAATATATTGATCATCTGCGTCAGTTTAACTAGTAAACTTTTATAGATTCGTCTAGACAAATGCGTGTTTCATGCTAACAAACGTAAAACGATTACCGTGATCCGCCAGTACAGTTGTATAGTTTTAAATTGCTTATAGTTCATACCGTTAGCGATTGGCAGGAGATAGCTATTCTATGATTATTTGGATTGTAATGTACTTAACCGTATCCAAGATAGGTACATCTTTGTATCTAAAATCTAAGCCACAATTATGAGAAATTTTCTAAATTGAACCCGAACTTAATGTTATCTCATTAAGTATGTGGTGTCATATGAATTGTCCTTTAATTAATTTCACATTCCGCAGAGGTCGAGTTCAGTGACTGCTAGAGTAAATATTCCGTAGAAAAAATCTTATTTGGTTAAATAACGCGACACGTTAGCCAAATGACTAAAGTACCGTAATTCAGCAATTAAAACAGTAATTAAGGAGCGGATGTGTTAAGGATCATAATGTACCACTAATAGGTGTAAATGTATAGAGATTATGGAGAATCGTAAATCAGTTTCACGATAAATTATGGCGGGTAATCGACTTTTGGCGTTTTTTTTCGTTTGTAATTAATTTAATATTGACAAATCTTTCTGATTAAGAGAATGATGAGGTAGAAACATGAGTAGGTTTTGAAAGCGGAGATGATTTTTGTATGATTAAAATAACGTTGTAAGCGCCTATCCTTTTCGCAATGTTTTTATTGAGAGTTTAATTCTCATTAAAAACATTTAAAAGAAAACATAAAATGATATTAATATTTAATTAGTACTTATATAAATACCACGAATACCTTCATAATATTCATAAGCGTAATTGAATCTTAATGTCAAAAACCTCTTATTCTGTTTGCCCCTCCACAAAGGCGGATAAGTGATTAATGAGAGGTCGCTAATTACTCCGTGGCCGCGGAGCTGCGCGCTCGCCGACAAAGGCGGCTCACCGCGGGGCACAAGCCTGCTGTCGTCCCGGATGACTGGTGGATACGTCCTGCATAACACCATCCTTTATTTTATACGTGGTTCGTTTCCGTCATATCTATGAGGCTAGTTTTTGCCCGCGGCGCCGGTTTTCCTTATGTAAAACTAGCTTCAACCAGCGGCATCGCTCGCGTGGAATAAGTACTGCTCCCACTGTACATTACAGATTTAATTCCAGACTATAATCTATCTCTATGCCAAATTTCATCCAGATTCGTTCAGCCGTTCTGGCGTGATTGAGTAACAAACATACATTCCTCCAAACTTTCCCATTTATAATATTAGTAGGATAGGATAAAATAAAATATGTAGGAATTGTAGCAGAAATATTGTATTTCTGTGGTCTGTGCAGACAGAAAAAAACGACCAGTAAATTATGATAAGCCATAAAATTGAAATAATAAAAATATACATCTTGGTCTGTAGAAAAAAAATGAATGGAGGATCCATTTCCCCACCACTCGCCACCAAACGTAAAAGTTTGGCGAGTTTAAAAATAAGTTACATCTTAATGTAATTTCATTAATTAAATAAATAAAAAATAAAATTTGAAAACTTTCATATTTGAGACAGGTCAAGTAGTGTCTCCGATTTTTTTAAATATTAGTTTTACTATTCTTCTGTGTGCTTACGTAAACTTTTACAAAACCACAAATAAAAAGGTTAATTTTTTAACTGTACTTTTTGTTTTCAAAACTATCCTGCATATGATTAGGTGACAGAATTTACTGAATATTAATTTCGTTCCAGTTGCACTATATATGACTATTGGATGTTGCACAATGCTAGAGCCGTCCCTATTTCATACTGAACACTATATTATTACTTTTATATTTATTATATTGCAGTTCAACTTTATTACAATATCGGTTGTTACTCCAAGCTTTGCGTGTAGAGTAAGGTTTATTAATGAGGAAGTACACTTTCGTATCATTTCTTCGTAAAGATTACATATCCAGCCAGAATTTAATGTTTCTGAGGTAGCTCAAAGCAGCTTGAGGCTTTCCAGCTTTCTCCCGGTTTCTGGAAATACATTTTCGACACGAGTCAAGTGATGCGATTGGCTGTTAACAATGCATTCAATAAAGTGATTAATGGAATGCATTATCCACGTCAACGCGTCAAGCAGCTAACGCGTGTTTGCCAATTTGTCACATTATTTTTGCGTTAATTTTCTTTTCAGAAAGTCAGCCTTATTTATTTTATTACTAACCCGTACTGTCCCACTGCTGGACAAAGGCTTCCCGCCATTCCTTCCAACGGTCACGATTCTTCGCTTCTTCTTTCCAATTCTTAAGGAAGATACGACTCGCCATCTCCATCATGGTCTGCCGCAGCCCCGTGTTGCCGTGTCAGGGCACTAAATCAGCCTTGATTAACATAAATTATTTTGCAAAGCTCTTCATGATACAAGTATTATTTCTGTTTACCTTAAATACTGTTAAAATATCCGGCACATACATTTTAAGTTCGAGTCCAGTAGATTTTAAAGATAGCAAATAAAACCACTTAAGAACAAGACATTAGTTTGATCATTACCACCAAAATTGTCCAATTAATAACTTAAATACGTGGGAATATAAGCATATATTTTTCTTGAATTCGTTGTCATCGCCCAATTAATGTGCACGACCAACAACGAATTAAATGGCTTATTTAATAAACACTAACAATCTGCAAGTTTTATGTCTATTTTTTTTAATCGACTGGAACATATGAGTTATTTATGACTATCTGCCTACCTAGCCTTTGCCCAACTATCTTGGGGTCGTCTTCCAGTCTAACCGGATGTAGCTGAATACCAGTATTTTACATGGAGCGACTGCCTATATGACCTCCACAACCCAGTTACTAGGTAGGTAATACGATGCCCCTTGGTAAGACTGGTTGCCAGCAGACTTTCGGGCTTCTGACGACCCGGAATGACTGTCAAAGAACCACGATTGACAGCTGGGACCAACGGCTTAACGTGCTTTCCGAGGCACAGAGAAGTCTCGGTATGTAAAGATGGTCGCCCATCCATGGACCAACCCTTGCGTAGCTTAACTTGATGAATCGACCCGTGCGGCTGTTATTACTTTAGCCACGAGCTCCTCTAATTATCATACTTATTATAGACTTTAATGAACAT
The DNA here is from genome assembly GCA_951329385.1 of Polia nebulosa. Lineage (NCBI taxonomy): Eukaryota > Metazoa > Arthropoda > Insecta > Lepidoptera > Noctuidae > Polia > Polia nebulosa. Next base: position 12,309,685 of record OX589599.1, on the reverse strand, counting down.
ATGTAATATATGATAATTATGGTACTCCAGAATATTAGGAGTATGGGACGAAATCATGCTGTTAAAATAAAGTTTTAACGCATCGCATCTGTTTTACCGACAAAAGTAAATATTTTTGTTAATCTATCGAGCATATGAGATATTTATTACAACCCAGTGTATAATTTATGATATAGTATACTGCCAATTCATATATATGGGTACATTAATCTCTAGTTACCGCTACTCCTAATGATAAGACATGGAGTAGAGGCCGCACCGGATAATGATCCTCGTCCTGTAATCACGTGAAGGCTATTGTAGGCTCTATTGTTGCTACCTAAGTAGATATAGAACATGTCATTGTGTTCTGCCTAGTCTTTTCCCAACTATCTTGGGGTCGGCTTCCAGTCTAACCGGATGCAGCTGAATTACATTATTTTACATGGAGCGACTGCCTATCTGACCTCCACAACCCAGTAACTGTGGGTAATACGATACCCCTTGGTAAGACTGATTGTCAGACTTTCGGGCTTGTGAAAAACATATATACATAACCTTAATATTGACTTTCATGTCAATATGGTTATGTATATATGTTTCTTTTGTACTTATTACTTAATTCCTTCGGCGCTACAACCCTTTGTGGGTCTTTGCCTACTTAACGATCAAGACCATTTAGCTCTGTCTCTGGCCTCCCTTCGCCAAGATGTTTTTCTGCCTATTCTCCTTAGATATTCTTCGACACAATCCTTCCAACGCTTCCTGGGTTTTCCTCTGGGTCGTTTCTGTTGCGGAGTCCACTCGGCCATGATTTTCACCGATTTGGTGTCACTCATGTTTATTTTGTATGAGGTTGATTTTTCCTGTAGTCACATACCAAGTTGCGTGCTATTAAGGTACAATATTATCAGAGCGAGCATTTTAATATCGATTGGTATAGTAAAGTCCTCTTCAATGTGTCCGGTGATAGCGACCCAGGCTAATTTTCCTTCTTATTGTGAGCTTCCTGATCCAAACCTTTTAACAGCTCAGCCTAGTATCAATTCATATTGCTACAAAAATATAGTAAGACAAACACGAAATCAACTGCATAACCGTCTGTTACGCGTTATTTAGGGTTCTTTACCCGAAGGGTAACCAACGGAACCCGGCATTACTCTGCTGTCTGTCCGTCCGTCTGTCTGTCAACGGGCTGTATCTCATGAGCCGTAATAGGTAGACAGTTGAATTTTTTACAGCGGGTATAATTATATTATTTATAAAAATCGTATGGAATCGTATGCGAGTCAAACCCGCACTTGACTGGTTTGCCTAATTTCATGGGATTTAGTAAGGCTATGTATTCTCTGTCAATCAATAACTATAATCAGTAGAGATTGATTATAAAATGCAACTGTGAATTCACAGTTGCATTTTATTTAAGAACATTTTAATAGTAATTATTCACCTGCGTTTGTAAGCCCAGGATCGCACTGATTACTACATGCACTCTACAGGTACTACTAATCAAGTCTAACAAGCCCCTAAGCCAAGCCTATTCTTCAGATAAGGCTTAGACAGAACTGTAAGCAATTTTAATTGCCTCAGTCGATGAGAGTTATGTTGCACTATGTTGTGCTGTGTTGCGCTAAGTGAGATAAAGTTATGTCAAAGAGGTTTAATTGCTTCAATTATTAGCTCGGATAGTGTCGAAGCTATGGGAAAAGTATTTACTTGGGTTGTAGTGTTAGAAAAGTGATTTAGAGAGACACATTAATTGAAGTTTGAACACTGTTTAGTGCACACCACAGACTTGTAGGTAAAGGAAGTACTTATTCGAACATAGTAGGTACTTGTTGATACAAGTGGGCAAAGTTTGTCATTGCAGCCGAAGGTGAGGTCGTTTTGGAGCCGATTTGAAATTGCAATGACAATTGGCCACATGTATCAAACGACGTTTTTTAACACACTCGCTCACTCACAAAATTATAAGTAATACTATGTACAAAAACATAATATTTAGTAACAAATTATTGTGACAAATGGCTCGCGGATTGTATTTCATGTACCCACCTTGGTGGGACCTGTCGCGTGACCAGTGGGGCTGGCAAATAAATAACGGAGGGGCTGGGCGCCGCACTTTGCCGCAGTTGTGCGAGTACACTACATTTCAAGCCTAAAAGCAGTAGGGATTGGAGTGGGTTTTCGAGAAAGTGTGCTGAAAGGAATTCTCTAGATTGTTTTCGTACGTAAATCTCCATTACCTCTATTCCTCATAAACACCAAATTTAGGGCACCCAAGACTCAACAAGCGTTAGCCGTCAAGTTACCGTAACACATAAGTTACGATGGTAGTTAGCTCCAACTACGGCTAACCCGAGTTAGTTAACAACTGCCATTACCGAATTAACTGCGCCTGAGTACTAAGACGCTAATGAACATGTTCAGTTAGGTACTCTTACTACTATAACTACTTAGTTGCTATGCTATTTACATGACGTGACTTGTTCTGTTTGACTGAATGATTATAGGATGCTAACCACTTGTTAGATTAAATCATGTACATACGAGTAAATGCCATATTGAATTGAATTATATTGAGCTTAATTACATTAAACTCAATTGGAATAAAAATAAATTGTATTTGATGAAACGGAATTAAAATAAGTTTAATTGAACTAAGTAAATGGGAATAAATTAATTTATAATACATAAAACTAGCTGTCACAGAATGCTCTGTATTCTTTAAAATCTACCACAGTTTGTTATTCTTTTGTTAAGACGTGGGTATTGGTGAGGGTTACTCGTTTGTGATTTTTAGCTTTTAAGGATTTTTTGTATTTTCTGTAGCTTGTAACTGATGTCCCCAAAGTTGAAATGAAATAAAATAAAGTGCCCACTGCTGGGAGCTCGGGTCTCCTCTCTAGGAGAGGAAATGTGCCGTTACGCCGTGCCGTGCCCAGTGTGTGTTGGTGAATGTCACATATCTTCGATTTTTTGTTTCGAGGACATGTTTTCTCACGATGTTTTCCTTCACCGTTTTGAGAGCAGTTGGTGTTGAAATAAATTACACAAAGTAAAGCGCCTGCTGGGTTCCACGTGGGAAACCACGACATACAACTCGCGTTACCATTGGCTCTCCAATGCCTCAATGAATCATGTACCTACCTACGCTTGTTGGCATTTGCCCATATCCAAGTGAATCAAGTAAATGACTCACAACAAGTTAAGTATAACATTTTGCATGCTATTTACTTGAAACATTAAATATAATATCTGCCCAGGTAAGTCAGTTGCTAATTTTATTTAACGGCTTGTAATTTTTACTTTGCTGCGAAGATGGATATTGCTTAACTTCATATTCAATTAGTTTTGTTTTTTCCATTCAATCAAACATCTACTTAGGTCCATTGTTCGGCAATCAGTTCTGCAGTTTTGCTAATGGCTTTACTAAATGTGTCATCATTCACAACAACATCAGCTTATCAATATGAGAGCGAACGAACCATAGCAAATTGGCTTCAGAAATATATCATTGAAAAAAAACTGCATAGAGAAAAAGGTTAATCAAAATCAAAAGCCATTTATTCAAACTAGGAACTAGGATTCAAAGGAAGAACTTGAACGTCAAAGTTCTACATGACAAGACAGCCCCCTAAAACGCCCGAACGTCATCACCATAGATGATACACTTTATAAAACCTTCCTAGTTTTTTAGCTGGGAAAAAGAAGTGGCGCAACAAACTGCTCATCACACATCATTTACAAATTATGTCGTATATAAGGATAAGTACTGCAAGTAGATACTTAACTATCTCGATAGATCATATCTATAATAAGCGACGACAGCTAACTATGCCGTTTATCATTCAGCTTAGCCAGATAACTCCCAAACCCACGCAGTTTATAATGTGCCCATAACTAATCTAACCAGTAACCACATTATTTAACTTAGCAGTTAATATTAAACTAAAGTTGGCTACTGTTTGTAATTCATAGCTTACAGAACATGACATGGGGTGCAGATTACCATAATCAAACCAGTCAGGATGCTTATCGCTGCATTAAGTTATTAGTAAACATGAGGATGTTCCTGCTTGCCCATCGACTAAAATATATCCTTTAGCTACGTGGGACATTAATGTAGTCCTCTATTTATGTAGCAAAAGAAATGGTCCTGGCTGAGGCGCTGCGGGTGTGGAGCGTGATAATGCCTCATCATTTTAAAAGCATTGCTTGTTAAAGTATCTAGCTTGAAATCTTTATCGTCTCCTGCCCTTAACCTCATTTATTTCAAGTCCGTGTATTTCTTCATCCTTCGCAGTTCCGTCTAGTTAAAGTCATACGACACACTTTGATGTAGGTACCTAAAGCTAATAAAAATGAATAGTTTTTTTCTTTTTCTTTTCATTTGTGATGGAAAGTACTCATAATAACAAAACATACTAGCCCAAATTCAACTGTCTTACCGTTTGACATTTGGGAATTTCAGTCCCTACATCTCGGCCATCATCAGATCAGCTCTATGGTATCATAATATTGCATTGTCACCAGAATTACATAAGTATGCCAAATTTCAACTTTCTAGGAATTGCGTGTCTTAATTAAGTATCATCTTACCATTTTATTACCATCATCATATCATCATACCATCTTCTGAGCTCATCGTGCTGTGCTGGCGCTGCCGCTGCGGCTGCTGAAAACCTCAAGCGGCGGAAATATAATAACCTTGCTGGTAATTATATTTTCGAGCCGTTTGGGGTTGAAGCTCTCGGATCGTGGGGTCCGAGTGCTCACAAATTATTTAAAGATATATCTAAACACCTTGTTGACACTTCGCGTGACCCAAGGGCTGGCTTTTTCCTTGGACAGAGAATAAGCATTGCCGTACAACGTTGCAATGCCGCCAGTCTTTTGGGCACATTACCAGCCAATAGCGATGTGGAGGAATTTTTGACGCCATATTTTAGATTACTTTTAGTTAGGTATATTTTTTTGTGTTTATGTAGTTAAAGTTAGATAGGTATATTTCTGTTTTATTTCTTAGTGTTCCTATTTGTTAAGTATCAATGATAGGTTTCCAAAATAATAGTCGATGACAACTGTCCATTTTCACATCGCAACTTTTTTTTGTATATGTTACGTTATTGTATGCTATACATTATTGTATGCATTGTATTGTTGTGTATTGTTATGCTTGGTAGTCACAATAAATCATTCGTCAAGATCCTCGTCTGAGCACAGACAATCTATTCTACCAAGTGGGTCTAAAGATTAGGTATACTAGATGGTCTGCCGACTGCATTCTCTTTGTGCCACCGATGATATATGGCCATTTTAAGATAAGTTATGTAAATCTCTCCCGGATAGTTTTGTGGTTACAGTGATATTCAAATATTTATACTGATACTATCGTTCCAAAAATAATAGGTTTTAAGTTTGAGGACTTAACTAACAGCAGGTATTTAACATTTAATTTATTACGATTTGACCAACTGGTTAATCCGTATTTACATAATGCCCTTCTAAAGTACCTAAATATTATGTAACAAAAAGATTGCACTTTCGTATAGTTAGGTTTACGTTTAAGTGGGTAGCAAGAAGAAGCGCCCAGATAGCTGTGTTGGCACTAAAGTCCTATTCTCAACACTTTGCCACGATTTCTCGTGATGTTTACTGGGATAAGCTCTGTGCACATTGTTAGAATAAGGAGGAAATCTTATGAATATAGATACCATTAATCGACTAAAACCATGATGGTTAGCAACTCTCAAGATAAAAGGTACTTAAAAAATTAGAACTTTACCATAATTATAAATCCAAAACTCTGATTTAAAACTTACTTAGGTCATGCGAGAATGAACCATATCGATCCGCATTCGTCTAAAAGGCAGTGCTATGCTAGCTCGAGGCCGGATTTTGTGTCCCCGACACCGTCACCAAAAAAAAAAAAACTCGTACTGTAAATGAAACCTAACAAAAAAATGGTATGTGATCAATATTACGAATAAATATAATTTAAAACCTGTGAAGCCCCATGGCAAAATCCGGGTTGTCAAATTAAACCCCGTGGACAACCCGGGTTGACAGCCGATTTTTTTTTTTTTATTATTCTCTTTAATTTTTTTTTTTTTTGGTCCGACTCACCGGTGAGTTTCGGGGCTTCACAGTAAAATATACTTTGCCTTCTATAAAAGGCAAAGCTTTTAACAATTATATTAAGAACGTTTAGTAATGAAAGTTCCTGATAATTTAATTATTACACTTTCAAGTTCAGCACGCTACCAATAAAAAAGTCAAATTCACAACAACAAAGCTGCCATTGAGTCATGGAGTCACTGACTACCACTGTGCACTAGTCTTAAGGCTCGCATGCACCTCGTTAGAGGCCATTTAAGTACAATAAAACGATTATTACGGCCGTTAGGTGTATCTGTAACCTTCTGCTCTGCTTACACCATTTATGGTTAGGATGAGGCTTCTTTTATATGGGCTTACATTGTTTATTAGTAAGGCAAGCTTCACTTCCAACAATCTTGCTAAACTGTGAATGGCCGGAATACATTACTTGTGAATATTCACATTTTGAGTATATGTAGTCTTAAAGCATAACCGAACACCGCTGTTGATTTTTTGCAATGTAAGGCAAAAGTGTGTGGTTCAATGTCATAAAGGCCTTAAATGAAAAGAAATCATACCTAATGTTGATAGGTACCGAATTTAAACTAACGGAAAACCTGGCAACAATTTTCCGACCCGGCCGGGAATCAAATCCGACTCCATACTCAACAGTCGCGTGGAATGATTCTGTGCCAGATATTATTTAGCCATTAGGAGCTGAGAATTTCCAACATAAAAACCTCGAGTTGAGAATTGTATTGGGACCTTGCGTACACTGCTCTCTGGAAATCTCATTCGATTACCTACACATTGTTGTAAAAACTACATTAAAGAACAATTTAATATTCTGTTGCATGCAAAGGTACGATCTCATTGTTATGCTTATTTTATAGTTTCAGAAGAATAATAAAACCGTGACATTGTTTCAGCGGTGTAGATTGAGCAAGTTGCTTTGTGTTAATTGTTTCATAAATGTTTTACGATGCTTCCGAGCGTTTGCCAACGCGCATGCACATCATAGGTAGCTCGACGAAGCGTTCCTACCGTTGCAAAAGAGCTCAGTCATCAAGTGTTGAAGAGTAGCAATGAGTGACAGTGCAGCACATTTACCAGTATTAATAGTATTTGATATCAGAAAGCGCATCTCGCCATGGAAAGCTGCTGCAACCCGTTGTGGACCGGCTGCACCCAGCTTTCCAATCGCGCCTCCAGCCAGACTTAGTTTAAGCCTGCCACGCATTTATCAGAGCTTTCTACGTCCACGCCTACTTTATGTGCCCTAATCTCCTCAGATAGGTGCTAAATTATTTCACTTTATTGCTGAACACTTACACATTAGTGCCTGATACGAAAAACATGTACCTTCTTTAATATTTCGCTTAAAAGCGTTATATTTCATTTTTAGCGAACAACAAAATTGTTAAGGAAAACAGAAATTGTAAATTTTCTCGGTAATCGTAAAAAATAAGGCACAATGTCTTCTTTAATAATATTATGTCGTTACTCAACATGATGACCTGCTTCACAAAAAACGGAGCAAAATTTTTGACATTAAACCGATCGGGGTAATGATCGCAAGTCATTGCGTGCTACGGTAAAAAAATAACAAGATTTTCGGCTTACAACAGAGAAAAAATGTCATCAATGTTAACAAAAAAATTACCGGCATTAAACGGAAATGTGGGGAAAGAGGCTGTACCGTGTGGTGGCCGTGCTGCGCCAGATTTCTTTTAAACTTTACATTGACACTTTAATTGGCATGTAGTAAACTCAGGGTTTTATTTTAATTTTATTTTGCCGATTATGTTTACGAGGCACGTCAAACGCCTAGCGGTAGGCGACTAGATCGTCTCACCACCTCTTCCTAGGCCGGCCTCGGCGGTGTCGTCGGATCCCAGGTAGGCACGCAGGGTTATGTAAGTTGAATAGCTACCGGCCTACTGAAGTATTTGAGATCAATGCTCTCGTAAATCAGGATTAAGAGAACTCAACATTTAAATAGTACTAACAGCAAATAAATTCTCTTAATGATTATTGATATTCGCGGCCGCAGTTCTGCCTCAATAGCGTGTAAATACTTCGCAAAACTAAGATCTAAAACGTAATTAACGATTGGCAATCTAAGGTATTGACGATGATAACTTTTACTGGGCAGACGCGCGCATGCGTAACGATTTTACTTTATTTATAGAATGTTTTAATTGAGATTCGCTTACTAACCCGAGAAAACAGAGGCCGATGATCTGTTTTTTGCGAGCCCGCTCCGTGTAGCGTCAATAATTCTGAACGATTGGTTGCGCTCCAGGTTCGGCGAAGAAGTAATTCAATTTGAGCTTTTTATCACCTTTTTCTGGCGATAATAACTTTAACTTTATACTCTCTGCGGGTAGCCTGATAGCTCCATCTGGCAACCGAGAGCTCTTGAGTTAAGACTCTTGTAGGTACCCATCCTACCTTCTACTATTAACTTTAAACTATTCTTTATTGTATTTTTTTTTATTATTACTGTCAAATTCTTTTAAATTTAAAGTATTTAAAACCTAATAAAAATAAATTAAATATGTACAAGCTGCACAAGAGGGGAGGCGTAGAATTCATTTGTGGAAAATTAGTCCAGATCGCTATCAATGGGAAAAGTGCTCAGAATACTAGCAGCGTTGCCACGTTGAATGACAATGCTGATTCTTTGGCCGAAAAAAAGGCCAGCCCTCTGGTCACGTGAATAGTCGACAAACTTCTTGCTGATGTCACGAAAAACTGTATGAGTACTCGAATACCTTATTTCATTTTTCTTCTGCTCATAAGCTTTTTTACCCTTTCATCTAAGAATAGTATGAGTAATAAACAATCCATATGGTTAAGGTTAACTTCCAGCAAAACCAGTCGCTGCTCAATATACTTATCATATGCTGTACTGCTCAATATACCAATATGTGACCTTTAACTGCATGCAAGTAAAATATGGTATACCATATTTTTCCATAAGTCTAAAATACGCGTGGGAATAAATTTTAACACAAATATTGCATAAATCGATGATTTATTACTGTCTAACATGGAATACTTTCGAATGAGTCAAACCATAACCTGTAATCCAATAAAAATATGTACCTAATATATGAAGACGGCATCTTTCTTATAGTTAATGTGATGTAATAAGTAACTAGATCGATATTTAAACATTATAAAATGATTTAGATTTATAAGATGAGCCTTTCGCGGCTTGATAGAGGCGCGGGGAGATCGATGCACTTGCGCAGCCTGTGAAAGTTATTTATAGGTTACTATAACAAGTAACAACTGATGCGTTTTAGTAGGCAGACGTAATTGATGAAGCATTACTTATTGCATTTATACGGTGGCGGGATTTGGATCACTGCGTGCCAGTGCTATTGATTTATGAGAGAAATGACACTGATTTCTTAAGTAGGTGCGCACGCGCTGGCTTGCCTATACTTTGAGCATTGTTTGTACTTTTCAGACAAATATTACTGGTGTGGGTTAGTAAAATGCGGTATCGACGATAACTCGTTACTCTAGTTGATTTTGTTTTTAGTTAACAGATAGATGCGATTGTCGCAAATCTGTGTTAGTCGTACGAGTAAGTAAGAACCTGAACTTTGCAAACGTGCAATGTCAAAGTAAGAGTAAATAAACAATAAGCAAAAGCTAAGTAATAGCTTTTAAATATATGAGACATAGGATCATTTATACAAAGGTCAAATCCTATGATTCTACCCAAGTACTAGTTGATTAGTTTATTACTGATTAGCAGATTATAAAAAAAATATATATTCTCCATATAGCATTGAATTTGCTTATGAATATGAGCGATTCTTCGAACTATGTCGGTAACTTGGATCTCTTTCGGTTATCATTATTCCTGATTCGATCATGCAAGGAAATTCCGAGCATAGCCCTCTCCATTGCTCTTTGTGTGAGCGACCACGTTTCAGATACATATGTCATAATTGACAACACGTACTGGTCATAGACTTTCGTCTTCAGATACTGTGGTATGTGGGACGAGAAGATATCGCGCAGCTTTCCGAACGCCGCCGCCTAGCTGAGTCAGATTCGACGGTTGACCTCTTTCTAGAAGTTAGCCCTACCTAACTGGACCGTTTGTCCCAGGTAAACGTACTCATCTACAACTTCGAGTGTAGAGTATCAGATCTTGAGGTGCTACATAGGTATTTACCGTGACCTTGGTTTTGTCCATGTCCGACATAGCCCGAATAATCGCCAAACTGAAGTGGCAGTGGCAGGACACATTGCTCGCAGAACAGACGGTCGATGGGGCCGAAAAGTTCTGGAGTGGCGACCGCGTACCGGCAGACGCAGCGTTGCAAGGCCTCCAACAAGGCGGACCGATGACCTGGTGAAGGTCGCGGGTAGCCGATGGATGCGAGACGCAGAGGACTGGTCATTGTGGCGACACTTGGGGGAGACATAATTATGTCAAGCAGTGGACGTCTTTCGGCTGAAATGATGATAATGAATTAATATGAGAATTTATGCTAATCAGTAATTTAACCAAACATAATATGAATTTATTTTTAACCGGTTTCAAAAAAGAAGGTTCTGTATTCGACCTGTATGTATGTATGTCAGTTTGTTCGCAATTTTCTCGAAAACTACTGATTTGATTTGGATGGGGTATTCAAATGCATATTTTACAAGGAAGTTTTAGTATACAGGGTGTAGCGGAAAGGTGTGGTCATATTTTAAGAACCGGTTCTGCCCATGGGAATCTTACTCTAAGAAAAATAAAAAAATCCCAAAAAAAAAATCGGACTTTGCATACAAAGTGATCATCAGCTGATCAATATTTGTACGGGGAATAATTTTTTTTTTTGAGAATTTCCTCTCTTTTTCTTGAGTAAAATGGCTCATATCGATGTTCAGATGCAGTTCTTAAAAAATGACCACACCTTTCCGTTACACCCTGTATAATGAAGATGAAGAACTAACTGAATCAACTGTCCCATTGTGTTTTTTCTGTATATGTTTTATGTGTATAATAAAGAATATAATAGTAAGAACTTCGGAGATAGATAGTGGAACCCTTGAATAATTAACTCGCGATTACTGCGTTCGTTTGTCTATGTATTGTTTGCACAATGTGATGGGGAACTACAACTAAAAAGTGAAAAGTAAAAAACTGTTTTACAAAAAATAGAACCGACTTCCAAAAAACAACAAAAAATGTGGAAAATAACTTTAATTTCTGAAGTCAGTGTCTCTGGTTTTGTTTCTTCGTTTTTTGACACAAAACCAGACGAAGAAACAAAACCAGAGACACCGACTTCTGAAATTAAAGTTATTTTCCACATTTTTTGTATTGTTTTGGAAGTCGGTTCTATTTTTTGTAAAAAGTTTTTAATATACAAATAAGGCTGATAGTGATAAAATAGGTGGATTGCTATCTCTAGGATTTTGATTTATGTGAGTTTAGTAAGTAAGTAGGTAAATAGTTGTTTCAGTATTCATCAAATACGCAGACATGAAAGTCAAATCGTGTGACACATTTGGGTCCTGCAGACAACTTTCCTTATAGGCGCCGTTGCAAATTGACACGTAGGTACTGACTGGTGACCACAGCCTATTTTAATCCAGCATGTGGTCTGAGAGACGATCTCGTTTGCTCAGCTTTCTTGCTATAAGAATTTCGAGCTTCGGTAGAGAAAACCACTCTCCTCTATCTCTAACCCACTGGTATTTACAATAAGTGTGCTCTGTGGTTTTGTTTCATTTCGAAGATATATATCGCTACATTGGTGTTAAAAAATAACAAAAGAGAATAAAATGTAAAAGTGAGCCAGTATATAAATAAACTGCAGTTTTAATGCTCTGCATGTTTGTAGGTTTATCGGTTTATTTTATTTACGAGTATGTCGTTGGCCGCGTAGCTGGATTGGTGCCAAGTGTGAGATTTTCATTCATCGGTATAAATGTGAAACACGATTCTATGGAGATAATTACAATTATGGTTGCCTTTATTTTGTTAACGAAGAAATAACTTATCCGTGTCAGGATGAATGTTACGGATAAAAGGCGTGACGACTTGTTTTACTTTCTAAATTATGTTGGTTTAGAATCGAGATTAAGTTGTTTACTCCGTGTTCAGTGAACAATGACAACAATTAAAAGTAATTCGTTTGTGATTTAGCCGTGAACTTCTTCGTGCTGGATTCGTTTTATATTGTTTTTTATTTCAAGTGTAATAAATTTTCTGAATTGCTCTATGTAGCACAGACGGCCTACTCTTCAATTAAATCGCAATCCAGTGCTAGAAATAATTCTTAGTCAGAGTCGGAGGCAAGGTTCAGGCACTTGTCAACTGTCAGTCAAGGGTCTTATCAATAGGATTTATTAACAATTGAAAGATTCTTTAACAGCGATCAAGAGCTAAGTGCTTCGCTTTTCATACTTTTTAATCCAGTTTAAAACTCCATAAAACCGCTTGCAGTTTTATAATTGGTAATTAAACCGCATTTTATCGATTGACCAAGAATTTATAGCACAATTAAAAAATATCGTCATTAACCCTACACTTACTTTGTCTATAATAGTTTATGTTAGATCAGAGATTTTCCTTTTATACACGTGCGTGCTCATGAGCGATGGCGGTAACAGGGCCGTTTGTCTCGCGTCCTGCGCCCGCGCAGGCACGTGTCGAGCGAGGTAAGTTTAGTGCGCACGCGATCACACCTTCTGTTTACACATATTATATGAAGCTAGATTTATATTAATAAGTTAGGTATGTTTTACGACTACTGTTTTAATGGCTGCGAAGGTCTTTTTGTAATAGCTACAAAGGTAATTTACTGTTGTTTTTCGATACAGAAACGGTAGCTTTCAGTTGATAATTCCAATGGTCTCCATACTCCATAGGAGCGATGAAATCCACCCAGAGTTGATAAGTGCTTAGGAATTACACTTATTCTGCTACACACATGGTCGATTGATTGATTGAGAGACCTTCTATATAAAAGGTTGGGTAAAATGGACTCTACCTGTACAGTTGATATTTCGATTCAAATTGCTTTATTTAAACTAAATCTTCAAAATCACTGACCATTATAGACATTTCTTTTCTCTATAACGTTATGGAATTAAAGCGCTAACAAACGACCTACTTTTACACCTTCACGACAATAACACGCCACCGTCATTGTCTACCAAACCACGTAGAGATGTAATAAAATCATAATACAATAGTTTTTCTCTTTGGCAATGGAGCTGCAGTTCCATATGTGGCCATTTGTAGTTTGTACCACGTGTGTCCCGCAAACATGCTGTGACCACTTTCTATTTTGTTTACTCTGTGACTTGTCCATCCGTGTACGTTTTATATCTTCGAGGAGAATTATGTCCTTTAAAGGTTTTAACTGGAGTTTAGTGAAAGTAAGGAGTTCAATGAAACTAGTTCTGAGATTTATCTGCAATGTATTTTACTTAAGGAGTAATGATCTTTCGAGGATCATTCCTATATGATCGAGTACCTGCAGAACTTTTCGACATATTTTCATATTTCCAAAAATCTTTTCTAGTAGCGTGCATTTATTTAAATAACTACCTACTTACTTTAACTAATAAAGAAGAGTAATAAAGTAGTAAAGTGATAAAGTGTACACGGAAAAAGTGGAAATTTAAAACTATAAGTTTATTTAGCAGTTAGTAGCATAAATAGGACGTATTTAATGTAAAAATTCTCTAACCAGACATGCTTCAATTAAATGTAAAACATTCTGGCAAATTAGCAGAACCCATTAGCTTTATAATTAATTTATAATTTGAACTTGAAGGAGGACTGGTCTCCGTTAATTTCTTGGCAAAGTTACAACGTCAATAATAATTAAGGGCCTTTAATGCCCACGGGCCTTAAGTCAAGTATATAAAAGTTGTGTCATTTTAAGTATTTCTCTATAATTTTAATGAAACCCGTGCGATTATCTACACACGAGAAGATAATTTTTTTTATGTTTATCAAGTAAACTGCTTCGAAGAAATAAATTAGAAAAGCAAGCATAAAATTTTCTTGTTTGATTACAGGATGTAGAATTATTAATAATTTATGTTAGATTTTATTATTAGGTATCTGTACGATTTCATATTCCTTGGGCTTGCTGGTCGAATCATAAAGGCACATTGAATTTCAAAATTGAAAATAGCAAGTTGCAGTAATAATAATTATAAAGAAAATTGTACCTCCTATACAAATTTTGATCAGCTGATGACAATAACTTTGACTTCCTTGAGGAAATTATCAGCAGTACTTAAAATATTGGCCACCTAACCTACCTACCTTACTCCACTCACTGGAAAATGTCTCAGATTTTTTGCCAAATATACATTATGTATATTAATTGCTAGAACAAAAACCTCTTAAATTTTTCAGTTTTGGATAAAAGCGGTCCAAATGGCCCATCTTCAAAATTAGCATGGGCTTGATATGAGGATGAAACTAATTAGCGGATTCTGAATTCGAATTCTCCATAGAAAAAAAAAATTGAGTTTTTAAACTAATCTCATGGTATATTTATAATAATAAAAAAAAATTGAAAATGTTCAAACCCGACTGTAAACAAACAACTAAAAAGTTCCAAACAAGTTTTCAAGCAGTCTGATGCAGTTGGTGGCAGTTATTTTAGTACAATTATTGATTTCATACCACCAACTGCATCAGACTGCTTGAAAAGTGACTTGTTTTTAACTTTTAGTTGTTTTTTCTATTCGGGTTTCTTGAAAATATTAAATTTTTTATTTTCCACATTTTAGTGAGGTATATTTTTGAAATCGCCTCCTCGAACCCTTTATTTTGATACCCCTCTGGCGTCTGGTTGTCATCATATTGTATTTTGATTACTATCATGTCTTTAGAAGCACTCGCAATGATTAAGACGAACCAATTGGCGTAAGAATGATCAAAATCGGCCCACGCGTTTGGTCTTCAGACTGAGTGCCCCAAAGGAACAAACATACATACATAGGCTAATAAACATATAACCCTCTCTTGCGTCGCGCAGTCGGGTAAAAAGGCCCATTATCTCTGACTACATAACAGACAGTGATATTGCATGAAAGCCGCATCAGAGGAACATCCTTTTTTATCCAAAAGACGGTAACAAAACTTTTTGCACAAGATGTTCTTATATACTGGCAGTTCTTGTGATCTATTAATAGGTGGTTTACAGCGACAAGTGATGTGAAGTGACGTCTGCAGGATAGCTTGCACGCTTGACTTGCTGAGAGGAATGAGGCGGCAAAAAATAAGACATGGTCATCGCTCGCGGTAGTCCTCGCGTTTTTATTGGGTATTACTCTCCCGTGGTTAAATATTGTAAGTACTTATGTAGTAACTATTACCTAGCTTCATGTATGCTAGTAGATGCTGAATCGATTCAGTGTGACTTTAATTAAATTATTTCCATGACGGATTGTTACAATTTTTTTTGTTGTTTTTTTTTTTTATTAAAGACTAGCTCGCCCGCGTAATAGTCGAAGCTCATATCAAAGGAACATATTCCTGGGGTAAAAAGTATCCTATGTCCGTTTCCAGGACATGGTCTATATGCCCTTGTGCCAATCTTAGCCATTAAGATGTGAAGAAGAAAGAATGAAAATGAATAGTTAAGCTCAATTTTGTTAGACGAATGCATTTGGTAGGTCTCTGAAAAGCGAGAGTGTGGCCCCATTTTGGTATGTTCGTTTCTAAAAATAAATCTTTCAGTTTCACGTAATAGAAGATGTACTTTCTTTTACACTTTCGTTCATAAGTGTTATTAAAAGGATCGCGAAAAATATGAAAGTAAAGATGAACAAAACCGGGCAAGTGCGTGTCGGGCCACGCGCAAGGTTGGGTTCTGTAGATCGTACTTCACCTAAGTAATTTTTTTTTTGTAGTAAGTATACAAAATTTAACAAGTGGAAACATTTTATAAGTTGGGGGACTATTACTCTAAACTAACAGAGCTAACAGCCTTGATAGTTTTCCTTTTAATTTCGTTATATGTACTACTGCCGTGATTTTTTTCACATAGGTATCTAAAAGCAACCATTTAGCTGGCGGGGGAGGCGGAACACATGACTCTATCAAAAATTAGCGATTTAAAGCTTAATTTTACGCAAACGGATCCCTGAATCGAAAAATGGTTTTTACAGACCCATAATGACCCGTAATATTTTTAATGGCCTATCCGAAGATACACCAGACCATGGTATAAATGAGCAAAAAACATTCCCACTTTACGTGTACAGGAGGAACCCTAAAAAATATTTTTATTCGTGATTTTATTTTACCACTTTGTCGGCGTGATTAATATCCATGCCAAATTAATAGCTTTCTAGTAGGTACTAAGAGTCTCTGAGCTAAGCTGCAGACGTACGGACGGATATGGCGAAACTATAAGTCCTTGTTGACTACGGAACCCTAAAAATGACAAGTCAAGCTTCTTTTTATAATAAATTAACTTTGCAATTTTGTTTCTTTTTTATTAATTATTGTTGTCTATTTATGGTTAGAAAGTGTATATAAATAACTACTGGTTTTACCAGATTTTACAATTACTAATTTGGGTAAGAAACAAATTCTTGAAAACAAGAAAAATAAACATGCATTTAATTAACATACAATCACGCGTGACAAACATGTTTGTTTGCTAACATAACCTCTTCGAACAACACTCATTTACGAGAAGATATTTTTAATTTACTTACCGGCAGAGAATCGAAAGTGTCTCTTTGTTGGTGAAAGGATTATCTACCAGCTTTTGATGGCACCTGTCTCAGCAGTGTAAGGGAAAGGGAATTAGCACTAGTGCGAAGTGGCTTAGAGAAAACACTTAGCTATGACATAATCCCATTAGCCAGAGGAGAGATGTTCTTAGGACTTACGTGGGTTTACTTCTGATAAGTAATTTGTAAATATTTGCTGTTTACCGGGTTTGTACTTCCTTAGTGTTTACAATAATTTCCCTTCATCATTCTTGGAAGGTTTGCTTTCACAGCGCTGTTAAATGACATAATGCACACCTTTCCAGCAAACAATATTATCCACTAGTAGTCATAGAAACCCAGGTTTTGTTACGCAGTAGTCTGTCCAATGAACGCGATGAATATCTAATAATTTGTTACGGCTTTCGGCACAGTCAAGGAAAGAAAGATAACTCATTTATTTGCCACAAAACAGACGTGCAAGCTATAAAACACATCTACTATCTTGCCAAAAATGCTTCAAAAGTAGCGCCATTGACATAACCAAATAGTTTATTTAAATCGAGAGCTTACAATTGGAAAGTTAATCCAAACAAGGTAATAAGAGTCCATGCTTTCAAGGCTATCAGAGAAGGTAAAAGTGGATTATAGCGAACTCGTGCTACACAAAACATAACGTCGCACTTTACCGTAGTCGAGCAAGTGTCGCGAGAAAGTCGGAATGTCACATTGCGCCTGATATCAGAGAGATGTCAGGATATAATCTTTGTCGGAGTTTCATCCGTAACATAAAAATGTAGAGACGTATAGTACTTACACCAACATTTTGCAAGATATTATTTTATCCCTAGTAATATAAATAATACCTTGCAAAATGTTGGTGTTAGTACTATACATGGCGTAGGACGTCGCGAAACGATCTCCGGCCACCGTAGACCCGGGCCTGCGGACGGCAAGCAGTGGGTAGCTCGCCGTCCGATCAGCACCAGGCCCGTGAGTCGACGGCGCGTAGTGTTCCACGCGCGCCTTAAAGAGATGAGTGTCAGCCACCACTGACGGGGCCCATCGTGGCCGGTGTCTGCATGACTTGGGGTAGCGAATAAATTCTAAAAATGAGTTACCGCACCCTTGGGCACTCAGGCAGGGAAGGAACAGGGGTGGGTTTTAGTCAGTAAGAGTCTGACACGTCCTCCCGCTCCACCCACAGCGGGAGAAGTCATGGATGATTTCACACACCTCAAAAAAAAATCCTTAGTAATATACCTAATTGAACTGAGTGTCACTAACCGTGCTCAAATCCAGGCTCGGGGCGCCTACTGAAAACTTTTTGTTGAACCCTGTAAGTCTTAACAGAATCATTGCACCTTAACGAGGCAATGTGTATGTACCTAATGGCCTTTTGTAAGTAATCCATCTAGTATATGAAATCGCAGCATGTTAATAATATGTCCAGATATTAGATTTTAGCACGGCAGTCAATACTTTCAGTATTTCGAAACCAAAAGCCTTTTCATTGGGCTCCGAAGACTAGACTAATGTAACGATGCCGAAGTTGACAAACGAGTTGTCGGCAGAATCAATCGATTACTCGAGTTGCGAAATCGATTTATCCTCATGCCTTTCAAGGAGCGCCAATCTCCAATCGGTATTTTCAATTATCATACCAATTAAGAAGACAGTTTACTCGTTGTAAATGGATTCAGTTTTAAGACAATATTAGCTAATAACAATTAATTAAGTATAATGTAAAAGCAGGTGTAGAAAGGGGGAATCTCATTTATATTTATTGGCACGTTGAATTACAATGATGATTATATGTCCTAAAGAGCCAGTTCTCTGATCACGTGAGTGAGTGACTTACTACTTGCAGATGACCCAAACACTCGATGAGCACTTGGGTCCCGTGGCCCTATTGTTTCAACTCCAGACGGCTCAAAGATATATCATATAACTCGTAATTTTGCGTAGACAGCTTTTGTTTTTGGGGTGGGAAATCATCCTATGACTTCTCCCGCTCTGGGTGGAGCGGGAGGGCGTGTCAGACTCTTACTAACTAAAACCCACCCCTGTTCCTTCCTGCCTTTGAGTGCCCAGGGGCGAGGTAACTCTGTTTCGAATTTATCCTCAACCCCCGGGCAGGCATCGGCCATGACGGGCCCCGTCTCTTGCTGACAACTCTTTGAGGCGCGCGTGGAACACTACGCGCCGTCGACTCTCGGGCCTGTTGCTGATCGGACGGCGAGCTACCCATTACTCGCCGTCCGTAGGCCCGGATTGCGTAGACAGCTTGCGATTTAAAAATTTTACTATCGCTATAAACTCCTCAAAGTCTTGTTAATGAAGTGACGACGATAAATAACATCCGTGTGAACTAAAAGACAATCGTTTTATCAACGACTTTATTATTTTCTTTCCAATATGTAAACAGTCTTTTAATCATTATTGTCTTCTGTAAATGGTTAGGTAACGGGCGACTGTCTTCAGTTCTTGGCTACGTGTCTTAAAATACCTGATCACCGGATGGTCAATTTGTTCCCTGCTTGGATAATGATGTACTCCGCTTGATACAGTTTTATTTTTTATTTTTAGTAAAAAAGTCTTTTCCTGTAATGTCGAGGAAGATCTGTAACTGCCATGATACTTGTTCTAACTAAAAGTATAAGAAACGTTTGTGAGAAACGATCAGATCATTATCTAAAGTTCGCAAACAAATTGGTGGTCGCTATTAATTTTATGCTTTATCTGAAAACATTTATATCTGAAAAGATATATATCTTACCTATTATAGCACCTTTTTAAAGTTGGTTAAAAAGGAGAATCCAGTAGCCTCTTCCACCTGTTCTCTATCTCTTCTCTACATAGTATAAATGAAAGGCGCTTTCCGTGTCTGTCTATTTTTTCGCTAGCTCCTCCTAAACCACGCGACGGATTTTAATGTGTTTTTCAATAATAGAAAGAGCGATAAACGAGGTAGGTTTGTGTATGTAATTTGAACCCGTGCGGAGCCCTTGGTGGGTCGCTAGCACCTTATATAGCGCAATTATTTCTTAAATAAAATCAACCTTTACCTTTTCAATGTTGGTTAAAAAGGAGAATCCAGTTGCCCCTCCCATTTTATAAATGAAACGAAAGCAATAACCCTTTCCTCTTATTACGGTTGATTAAAAGTGAAGTCCAGTAGCCCTTTCATTGTGTATTATTTTATAAAACGAGACATTTTTCTCTTTATACTTATTCTGATCTTTGTCTATGTATTTTTCCAGGACGAGTGAGCTGGTGGCTCTAGTAGCGGTATCATGCACCCTGTTCCTGTTCCTCCACACCCGGGACCTGAGTACCAAGCTGCGGCGCATGGAGGGCCGGCTCAACGATGACGTCACCGCCTTCAACCACCTCACTGACAGTCAGTATAATATTCAATCTTACATGAACAGCCTTATTTACAAAACTCGCTAACCTTAAGCTTTTATATAAATTATCCATACAAAATTTATAATTAAAAACCTGCATATTAGGGTTCCGAAAATCCGAATGTGAAAAAAAGGAACCCTTATACGATCACTCGTGCGTCTGTCTATCTGTTCGTCCGCCTGTCACAGCCAATTTACTCCGAATCTACTCGACCGATTGAGCTGAAATTTGGTACACACATGAATATCTGTCACCCAAACACGAATGTGTAAAGTAAATAAATGAATGTGGAATATGGGGGTCACTTAAGGGGTGAAAATTAAAAAAAAGTTTTTCAAACTGTAATGTGCTACCAAATGAAAAGGTTTATTGTAAGGATTTCAAATACATATATTTTTTAATAATTCCAAAAAGTATAGTTTTGAAGTTATTTGAGAAAATTTATGAAATTTACCATTCCCCGTTATCTCCGAAATCACTAGGCTCAAAATTTTGAAAAAAATACAGAATTTAGTTCTTATAGATTACAGGAAAACTTATAAGAATTACCTATCTGTGGTTTAAGCCTGAAAAATATGTTTTTTTTTTGCGCTCGGTCCTACTCGCTCTTGGCCGGTTTTTTTTTATTAATAAGGCATACGTCACTGAACCAATAAAACATTACAATAATAAAAAACTTGTCCTTTAAATTTTGCTTATCTAAGCTATAACGTGGAGGTAGTTTCAAAATAAAAAAAAACCCAAATAAAAAAAAGTGATTTGTTCGGAACCCTTTGCGTGCATGTCCGACCGACTTACTCTTGACCGGTTTTTTTTTAAAGGAACTCTTTTTTGATAGGTGTTTACGAATATTTTCGAGCATAACAAGACTCAGCTGGTTGCAAGCTCTTGATTTGTTTATAACACTCTTCCTGATTGTTCTACAGGCACTAATCCTTACAACTCGACTGATTCTTTTTTTTTTTTTGTTACGCGATTAATCCCCCAAATGTTCAATAAAACTCACAGGTGAGTTTGTGATGCCTAAGAGGTTAAGAATTGATTTTAACAATTTTTTTTTTGTTTGGTTGGTCATAATTCAGAGGTGGTCACATACAAATTTTATCGAAATTGTTTCAGGGCTTTTTGATTAAAATCAACAGTAAAAATACGAGTTTTTTAACGCACTACGTACGTACGCGTTTACGTAAAAGTTCGCTTAAATGTCAAATCGTATGGAACAAAAATGTTATCACCCGCAGGATATCCTTATAAGGTTATCACTCGCACTCGGGGCTCAGATGACGTGCTGGTATTCTCTGTGAATAATGCATGTTTTTGGGGTTATCAATTTGGGCATCACTTTACTATTTAGTTTTAGTCATGGGTAAAAAGTAAATAATAATAAACTTTTTACATAAAAAAATTCAAGTAATACGACCGACTTCCAAAAAAACCACTAAAAATTGCAAAACAGATTAATTTCGGAAGTCAGTGATTCTAGTTTTGTTTTTTCGTTATTTTACACCGGCTTCTGAAATTAAAGTTATTTTGCAATTTTTTGTGTTTGTTTTTGTCTACAAAAGTATTCTTTTCCCGAATTAGTAAAATCGCTCTTTTAAAGTCTATCTAGTCATTCATATACCTACCATTTTAGGGTACCGAACATCCGAATGAAAAAACGGCACCCTCGGATCACTCGTGGGGCTGGCAGTCTGCCGCATGCCGGTCTGTCTGTCCGTTTGTCAGTCACAGCCAATTTGCTCAGAATCTGCAGGACTGTTTGAGTTGAAATTTTGTTTAGTGAATAAATTCGGAATATGGAGGTCACTTTTGGCGTGCCAATCGGAAAACAAATTCGCACTCTAGGCACCGTGTGACATTTCAAATGTATTTTTTGCAAGATTATAAAATATATAATACACTCGCGAGCAATAAACTGGAATCACTTCATTGCGAGTTGCTCAAAACAAAATTTTACAATTTCTATAAATGATAAATGATGTTTATTCAGTTAATAGGTTACAAGGAATACTTTTACACGACAATGTAAAAGTGTCCCTTGTATATCCATTCAATCCTATGCAATGAACTATGGATTGTGGTACATCATTTAAAAAATAATTTTGTTAGCTTTCGACCTCTTTCAGTATCACTACCAAAGATTATTCACCTTGCGTCATGGGGAACGTAAAAACAAAAGCCATCATTTTTTTTAATAAAACACCGAAAGGTGTAGTTGGAATAACTCAAAGTTCAAAACTTTTCTTTGGAATACTTGCGACCAGCCCCGGCTCCGCATGGGTAGGTACAATTTATACACTTAAAAAATCCTCACGAATTACTCTGTCTATTGGTGAATACCGCATGAAAAACCGTTCAGTAGTTTTTGAGTTTATCGCGAACAGACAGACAGACGCGCCGGGGGACTTTGTTTTATATTATGTAGTGATGAATAGAATTAAAACTGCCTAACCTTTCTCCAACTATCTTGGGGTCGGCATCCAGTCTAACCGAATGCAGCTGAATACCAGTATTTTAAATGGAGCGACTGCCTACCTGACCTCCACAACCCAGTAACTGGGTAATACTATACCCCTTGGTAAGACTGGTTGTCAGACTTTCAGGCTTCTGACGACCCGTAACGACTGTCAAAGATCAACGATTGACAGCCGGGACCAACGGCTTAAGGCTTAACGTGCTTTCCGAGGCACGGAGGAGTCTCGGTATGTAAAGATGGTCACTCATCCATGAATGGAATAAATATATTTGGGATGTAGGAAGTGGCAAGTTATTAGGTAGTTATCTAATTTTTGCGGTGGCTTCGCTCCCGTCCGCCTATCTCAAAGGCGCCGTTTATTTCTTTCTACACCCCACTGACAAAACAGAAGTTTCAAACATCATACAACATTTAAGAATCGAAAGCTCTCCAGGTCCTGACAAAATCAGTGTAAGACTAATAAAAAAATTACATAACATTATAACAACACCTCTAACCCACCTGATCAACCTCAGCCTGGAAACAGGAATATTTCCCGAACAATGGAAGGTTGCGGCAGTAAGCCCAATACACAAAAGTGGTCCTAAAGACAAACCTGAAAACTACAGACCAATAGCACTACTCAGTATTTTATCCAAAATTCTGGAAAAGGTTGTAAACACCCGTCTTATTAATTTTCTTGAAAAACATAACCTAATTTCAAATAAACAATTCGGTTTTAGAAAAGGTAAATCGACAGAAGGTGCAGCCTCCTTGTTGGCTAAATCCATATCAGCAACCATAGAAAAGGGTGAACGTTGCATGGCGGTCTTCTTAGACCTAGCTAAAGCGTTCGACACCATTTCAACAAATCTTCTTTTAAAAAAGCTAGACGCAGCTGGCGTAAAGGGTAAACCACTTGAGTGGTTTCAAAGCTACCTCACCAATCGCCGACAATACGTAAAATCTGGCGAGCCCTCAAGTGATCAACTTCCTATAAACTTTGGAGTTCCGCAGGGTAGTTTACTGGGCCCAACCTTATTTATAATATACATGAATGACATACTGAACCTCAAACTACAAAACGCTGAAATCATATCTTACGCAGACGATACGGTTATTACGTTTCATGGTCGAACCTGGGAACAGGTCTACGGCCTTGCGGAAGAAGGATTATCAACAGTAGCGCAAACACTCAACCAAAACCTACTCACACTCAACATAAAGAAAACCAAACATGTTACCTTTTTCAAAACTCATTCATCTAGCCCTCCACCAGACCTTACATTAAAGTTCCACACATGTCTAAACTATTCATACACCCCACGGGAAGACTGCTCATGCGACTGTATTGACCGAACACAGTCTATTCGTTATTTAGGTCTCCTAATTGATGAGAACCTATCGTTTAAAGCCCATATTCAATATCTTTCGGGCCGAGTAAGGAAACTCATTCGATTGATAAAGAAATTGAGAGACCGCACTCCACAAAACATCATGCGAACGGTTTATTTCGCTATATGCCAGTCGATTATTCAATATGGCATATCCATTTGGGGTGGAGCTGGTAAATCAATTATGATAGAGCTAGAAAGAGCCCAGAGAGCCATCATAAAAGTTATATTAAAAAAACCATTCCTCTACCCTACTGACTCCCTGTACAAAGAGTTTCAAGTTTTACGTGTTCGTCAACTTTATATTTTGAATGCATACCTCCGTACTCACAAAACCATAAAGCTTCGGCCTGACTATCAATCCTTAACTTCTAAACGTATATTTAACATTCCGCTGCAACGAACCACCTTACTACTAGCAAGACGCTGTCCCGCCTATCTTCACACCTACGTGTATAATAAAGTCACCAGTAGTTTAACTTGTAACCCAAAAGAACTCTCCCTGTCTTCGTGTAAAAAGGCTTTAACAAAATGGCTAGTAGGTCATACGATGAAACGGAAAATATACTCACATCATCGGAATCCCATCCCAAACCTTATCTTTATTTTTCTTGTTTTTTCAACTTACTTATTATATTCTTTGTTTTATATTTTGTGTAATTTACACAATTGTAAGTTTAGCTTTAACTCAATTTTGATCTCATTTGTTTTAATATTTCCATAACTTTACTTTTTTATTTTAACTTCATACAAAATTCATAAAATGAACGAAAAATAGAAATACGTTTATGTTTTCACAACTCCGGTCCCCAAGATACAGGCGCCGCCTAGTTTGGGGACCACTGGAAGAATAATTAATGTCATTACTAAAAGTTACAGACCGACACTAAGCTAAGATAATTTTAAGGTAATAATTGTAACAATGGATCAATAAATTTATTATTATTATTATTTGTTTATTTTTGAGATAAAAAAGTAGCCATTTGGCACCCAGCGATATGTAGTTTTCAATCAGTGAAAGAAAATTCGTAAGTCGTTTTTATTCTGTTAATTCCGTCTTCCCTCATACAAGCGTTCATCATCATCATCATTTCAGCCGAAAGACGTCTACTGCTGGACATAGGCCTCCCCCAAGTGTCGCCACAATGATCGGTCCTGTGCGTCTCGCATCTATCGGCTACCCGCGACCCTCACCAGGTCATCGGTCCACCTTGTTGGAGGCCTTCCAACGCTGCGTCTTCCAGTACGAGGTCGCCACTCCAGAACTTTTCGGCCCCATCGACCATTTGTTCTGCGAGCAATGTGCCCTTCCCACTGCCACTTCAGTTTGGCGATTCTTCAGGCTATGTCAGTAACCTTTATAATATTGGTGTAGATTTATTTTCACTAATTTGTTCATTTTTTTTATAGTACAGGCTGTTCCATCGCAGCTTATGACCTGTTATGAGTGTTATGATACAAAGAAACGTAGTTCAAAATTCGATTCGGTCGATTTAACCACTATCGGTTAGCATGTGACGTAAATTGGGTCTCATAATACTGTTACAGTCAGCAAATATCACCACTGCTGACTAGAACCCGACCCCAAGTAAAATTTAATTATGTTTAGGTATTTATGGTCTGTAAGTAACTTTAGAAAGTAGTTTTTCAACGGTATAAAGACACAGTATCTAATTAAAAACTTAAAATGATTAGGTCATTCTACTGCAGCTTTAACTACTTACTTGATCGATGTCACGTAGTTATAATAGTCTTTGTTTAGGGTTCGAACTAAGTGGCATGCTCTAGCGAACCAACACATGATTTTATTATTGTAATGGTCACACTGACGCTCGGAGCTAGGCTGCATGACTTATTTGTCAGTTAAGCGGGGAATTTAATTAAATGATAAATGATGTTTATTCAGTAAATAGGTTACAAGGAACACTTTACACGTCAATGTTTTTTGTCAGTTTAAGCTAGATAAGGCCGGTGTTTCCTAGCTGACTACCCTGAGAAGAAACACCGAAACAAACTCATAGGTCAAAGTCTCTTTTAAAGTGTTCAAATCCATACAATATGTACCTACTGGTTAAATCATATGAGAACCATGTACGTTTATGTCTAGGATGAGCTTTTTGAAGAAAGCAACACACAAATTCGAGTGGATCTGTCCAGACAGTGCAAACATTTGTCAGTCATCGTGAAGCTCAACTCAGAACTTTGAGGAGCTCAACGAACTGACGAACAATACCAAAGTAAGGACATTTGAGTAGGCCGCAAAAATACTCAAACTGCCATACCGCACCTTGCTAGGTCTGGTCTGTTGTAGACAGACAAAGTAGCGAGGTCCGCATGTATGCCCAAGTGTAAGTCCGTCCAGTGAATTCCCCGCTTTATTCCTGCTTCTCAACAAATGACTCATCCAGCTGTGTATCTCCGGCCTTACACATCGAGTCTATTAATATAGCCAATCGTTCATTCGTACCGATCATATTGAAGTATAAACTAGGAAACGACTCAATCATACCTAGATTCTGTCGAGAATCTGGTGTCTGTTAATTGAACCGAGGATCTGTAGCGGTGTGTTTGAGAGTCTAATGACCAATAATCGTTGATCAAAGTGTCAGTTGAACTTGAGACACGTTGAGCACTTTCATCTGGATCGAATCGATGGAAATGGAAATGTGAATCGGTTTCAACGTTCACCTAGCTCAGTATGTTTGTTACTACTAACTGACTCTTGCACTCAAGTGCAAGAGTCAGTTCTCTTTCGTCCTCCTATCGAGCCATATATTTTCTAAATCCAAGTTTTATTTTGTAATGTAATTTTGAAGTCAATTAAATAAGTTCCAGTTCAGTAAAACCTCTTTATTAGAAGATACTCCACGATAGCACGGCCTAACATTGGTGACTTATGAGGTTTCTATCTTATTTCTATAGTATAGTAGCTCGGCTTTGTAAATATTTTTAGATTAGACAATATGGAATTTTTAGGCTCTGTAGATATTTGTATGACTCCAGGACTCAGTGGTCCAAAGGTCGTGCTCTCCAAGGTATGGGGGTAACAGTGTAAGGTTCTAATAACATCATTGACGGCACGGTTGGCGCAGTGGTTGAGCGTTCGGCTGCTGCGCTGCGTGTCGCGGGTTCGATCCCCGCACGGAACAAATATTTGTATGACCTGCAGATAGTTGTTCCGGGTCTGGGTGTCTTGTGTATGTGAATTTACATGTTTGTGAACGCACCCACGATACAGGAATAATTCCTAGTGTGGGGCAACGTTTAAAAAAAAAAAATCTACGGATTGAGGTAAACCGCAGTTTAACCATATAGAAACCAAGCAGAAGTTCTATTCACGCTGGTTTTTATAAATAAAAGCCACTCAATCTGTCCGAATCTGTATCTCCTGTCCCAATGTTTACGTAAATAAATGTTTTAGCTTTAATTACTCCTTGTTGTGCGCGCTTCCGGCAGTTTAGATTCGTCTAAAATACTAACTTCCTTACTCCTATGATTCTCACACTTAATATTCTAAATAGCACTATTGTTCTTACTCTAATAACTGCAAAAAGTCGTACAAAACTATAAATTATTTTATCTCACCACTGCTTCGTAATCATAAGATGTATTAAATAATGAATTAATAATACTTGATATTAAATTCAATTTACTCTCCATGTTAGATCGTAACAGGGGGAATACGGAGGTACTGACAGGCCGTGAAAGAGCAACAGCGCCTAATAACATAATAAAGATATATTTAATTAAATGGCTGTCCGTCCGTGCGTGATTGTACGGCGACGTAGAGCCCGTCTTACACCGTACCATTTAGAAGTTAATCATGTTTGACATGAGGTAAGGGAATTATTTTTGTTATTATTTTTTTATGTCACGATCATGTTTGTTTTGTTTGGGTTCTAGTGGTTATACTTGTTTAGATACAGGCTTCTCTTAAGTTATCTTCTACGTCACAAAGCATAATCCGTCTTTGGCATTGATCTGTAGCTAAAATCTGGTTTTTAGGTAGATATGCCAAAAAAAAAACAAAAAGTTATCCCACCGCATCTGATGTTGATGACTGCTTCATAATACTAAAGAAAGCCGAGGCCCTAGGATGACTAAGTACATTCGAAATCTAAAAATTTGAATTTCAAAGCGCGTGCGCATTTCCTTACAGAATCGAAATACCGCATAGAATGCCAAACAGTGACATAGTGTGCCAGTTTTAATTGAGTGGAAAATAAAACAAAACGCTCTGAACGTCAGTTCGTAATTCATACTATAATACATATTATAAATGTGAATGTAAGTTTGTTTGTTAAGCTTTCACGCGAAAACTACTTAACCGATCATCATGAAACTTTGTAAACATATTATTGGAGGTATAAGACATAGGATACATTTTATAAAAAAAAAAAAAAAAATTACGAAAGATACATAAACACGGGTGAAACCGCGGGCACAGCTAGTATAATATATTGTTGTTACCTCCAGCTGGTCATATGCACGTCAAAGTTGAACGCGCTCTCGTTCAGATTTAACTGTACCTATAGCTTCCGCGATAACCATCTAGTGACAAATGAAATTTTTCTCTACGACTAATAATGCCATCAACATTTATACTAAAATTCTTAGCTTTTTTTTGGGGCAATTAGCGAAATTCCTGCTGATTTAATTAAGTTTTCATGACATATTTTGATAGTCGTTAAAGTTACACCCAGATACTTTGAAAATATTCAAGTGGTGAAAGTGAAGATAAAAATGGACAATTTCTTTCCATACGATACAAAGAAATGGAGGTTTCATTTAGTCTATTTGCCTCATAAATACGTCGTTTCCCTCTAAAATGATACATAACGTTTCATTACATCATATTGTGTACTTTGATATCAATACGAATGATGTTTACGCTAGCGTGCTCATAGTAACACAACCATTCAAAGAGCAAACAAAGAAAATGAGGCTAAATTCGAAAATTGTTGCCATCGACAAAAAAAAAATCGCGTGACGTTATTTCATTATGCATGATGCTGGCCTATTGTCTGTGGCGTGCACCTGACGAGCCTATCGCGAGAACACGTCCAAACTTTCACTGGTTCGAAAAAAAAAGAAAAAAATTATGGTGTCTCAAGTCGTGATCCACCACGATACCGTTCACTGACTTCTCTACTATTTTTCTTTCACCGAACCCTGGCCTGAGTGGTTGTGGTTTTTAAGTAAATCTTTGACCATTTTCACGCGGCCAGTTCCATTCCAATGACTTATTCGATCAGTTACACAATTAACTTAATTGCATTTATTTGTATCTTCTTTCGGCAAAACGCTTGCGTTAAGGACCCGCCACAAATTAAATACCTTTCCTTTTAACTGTTAAAGGAGGGTTTAACTTTAAATGATCCGTAATGGCTGCGGGGCGGTATTAGTGATGTTCCCACGTGGTCGCGGTAACCGCAGAATGCAGTAGGCTGGACATGCGCATGCGCACTGCACGTACAGTCGTCGTACCACTTCCTCATTGACTGCTCCCGATTGCAACGATTAGATTACACCGAACAAGTGTATAGCGTAAGTCTTTATTTACAGTAAGAGTATGAAAGAGTTATGTAACGTTACATGCGTCAATATTAGATACCAAGGAAAATGCGTGTAAATTTGTAGATTTTATTCGATTTCTGATCGTAGTATTTTGTGGTTTATAGAAATGAGGCAGGCTTTCAGAGAACCTAACCAATCAAAAACTAGTATTTTCCAGTAGATCAGTTGTATTCGCTAACTCGGTCGACATCAATTTGATAGGCACTATGCAGTACATTGCTGCTTTGCTCGGTGGACATCGATTATAATAGGCACTACGTAGTTCATTTTTTGTTTTCCTATTCGTCAAAGCAGCAATGTATTGCATAGTCCCTATCAAATTGATGTCAACTGAGTTAGCTGGTTGAAAGTAGTTTTGATAACTGATTCCGCCAAAAGTAGATATAGATACGACTGGTTTTATCAGCCAAAACTCTCAAAAAGTTAATGAGGTCGACCAAGATAACAAATAAACGCATATATAAGTATGTATGTATATTTGTAAACTAAACATTGTTATAGAACCTGCTGAATTTCGTGAAAAAAAAAACTTTTTTACAAAAAAAATTGAACCGACTTTTTACTTAGTGTTTCTGGTTTTGTGTCTTCGTTTTTTTACACCGACTGCCGAAATTAAAGTTATTTTGCACTTTTTTTGGAAGTCGGTTTTTTTTTGTAAAAAAAAAAATATTTTTCACTTTTTAGTTGTGATTCCCCATTTTTTTTTTGGGTGTTGGGAAATCATCCAATAACTTCTCCCGCTCTGGGTGGAGCGGGAGGGCGTGTCAGACTATTACTGACTAAAACCCACCCCTGTTCCTTCCCTGCCTGAGTGCCCAGGGGTGCGGTAACTCATGTTGAGAATTTATCCCCATTAAGTTGTGTTAACACTACATAGACACGATTGCAGCAATCGCAGTTGATTTGCTGTCATTTTTTGAAGAGTTCCGTTGTCCGTCTCCGAAACTCATCATCAGATCTATATGAAATTTAATAAGCCCGAACATACATAAAAAAAAAAACATTTGAATTGATAGCCTTTTGGAAGTCGGTTAAAAATGAGTGAGTACGACAAATACGCATATTACCGGGCGTTGAAACTTATGCTTAGCGTAATTCACTAAGCCTAAGTTTCGGCAGCCACACCCATAGTCAGTTTCCCCTTCCACCAGATTTGAAAGGCTTCTAACTTACTTAATTTGAAAGGCTTCTAACTTACTTAATTTTGAATTGATTTGAAAATTATTTTCGATTTTGGATAATGTTACTTTTTAATACGAATATTAAAAACTGAATCAACTACCCTATTCACATAGGTACCTACTTTATAAGTTAACAGGCATGAACACCTATACAGCATGTAACAAAAACCCTGTTCGATCCAATAACGGCGTATTCCTGGTTTAACATACGTACTAGAAAAAGTTGTAAGAAAAATGTAACTTAGAAACCAAAAGTTATAGATTTTTTATTTTTATAAAATAAGCGAAATTTCTAAATATTTTCATAAGTGGACAAAACTCCACCGGCCGGCGAAATCATTTCATTTTTATTACCTATTTTTATTTCAAACGATACCGCTCTGGACTAGCCGCGCTGTAGGTACTTTGTCACGCTCAGGCGGCGTCTTTTAAACGAAACAGTAGGTGAACTTTGTCGAGCGCTCAGTGTTACCTTTGATAAGTTTTTTATTTTTTTTATTAATTAATTATTTTCATTGGGGAAAAATAATTATCTCGTATCCATTAAATGATTACGTATACGTGTACGCAGAACGATACCAAGTAATACCCTTCAGGATCGGACAGGGTTTTTTGTTACATGCTGTATATTGTTACAAAATACAGTTAGGTACAGTCTATATCTACATAATTGCAGTAATGTTAACATTTGTGAATGGCTAATAGTTATTAAATTATCGTATACACCATACTTATCGCTGTGAGCTGCAATTATTAGATGATTGCCGGGAAGAGCAGGCTCTGTTTGTATCGCAGTGTAAATTGCTGCTTTTGGTAGTTTTACCCTATGATTGTGTTGTATAACACGGGCCATTATGCTAATGAATGCGGTCTGATGGAGCTCCAGTACTGGCAACTGTGGACCAAACCGTGAAAGGTTCTTGTACTGTTTTAGAGTTTGGATTCGAGCTTGAACAAATAAGGGAACGGTACGTGTGGTTTGTTTGATACTCGCTCTAGTGAGTTGGCTTTGAGCTGTTGCTTGTTGGTAGCAATAATAGAACGTACCTGGGTTTAATTTCGTGAATAGTATCTTTAAATGAAATGTTTGCAAAGCTCTTGCGGTATGTAAAATCTCTAGGTACTACAAATCTAAGTTTAATTAATAGTATGGAGCTGTACACGTGCACGTTAAACAAATACAGTAGAGTCTCACTAACTCGACAGTACGGTATTAAAAAACCGGAGGATTATTGGAATGTTCGGATTACTGGATTGTATTCTACTCAATGAATTCAATTTACCTTTTGAAAATAAGTCTAAAAATATTTTCCCTATGTTTTTGTCCATGGATTTTCTTGCACGTTCTTCACCATAGAGATCTACGCTTTGGAATGTGCAATTAACTTTCATCTTTCAGACTGACCGACTTGACAATTCAAAAGAGCCTGTATATGGTCTATTTGAAATAAATACTTTGAACTTGTATAAATAATTATAATAAGGCATTTTAGAATATCCTAATTTAATAAGGTACCATAAATGAACCGGTAGAATAGGCTGGGGTGGACGGTGCCGGACTAATGAATATACCGAAGTACTGAAGTGCCAGTTTAGCACTGCATGCCTATCACAAAGTAATAAGATGTAATCTCCCCATTAGCATGAACCTTTTATCCCCTGGACTAGTCAAATTACTAAGATAAGGCTTTATGAGAGCATAGAGAATATTCTAGACTCTAGTTGATGGTTAAACCACTTGTCTGATAAACGCAGGTGACCCCGTCAGCCGTTATTGAACCAGCTTATTATCTTTTTCCATTTTTCGATGTTCATGTTTCTTTGTAAGACTTATCTACTTAAAATAAGTTGTAAAATGCTTTGGCTCTTAAACTGTGTACTCTTTAGTACATGAAAGAAACAACAAAAAAAATACTGCACAAAACACTTTCACACTTTAATATGTTTTTTTTTTTTATAAGTTCGTACGTACGTTGCTTTTAGATATTTCTGCCAGTGTCAATGTCAGTCTTAGATAAACCATGGTCCATGGTCTTGTAAAGAGGACAAGTAGAAACTATTGTAATAGGAAAATGATAGTAGGTTTCTTTTGCAGTTAAATCGGGAAGGCGTTAAGAAAGGTTAGGAAACGCCTCTATCAACAGCTACACTGCTAGCTCTAAATAGGAGCGAGTTCATAGTCCAAGTCACTATTGCATTAAGAGGTGCTCAAACGCACGACCTTTTGCCTACAAGTTAAACGCGTTAGCCATTGAACTATCACCATCCATTCATGCTAGCTAACTTCCTTATCTGGACACCGATAGCCATACAGCATCTGGAAACCTACATTGTAATCTCACGTTACATAAATCTGAGCAGCTCGTTAAACATTACAGGGAGAGGACGGAAACGAACATATCATCCATTTGTAACGGATCATAATCACCGAACAGGTGCCTCAGAAACCAGCCAATAATAATAAACACGAGATTAAAATTGACGTGGTATGTATGTAGAGAAATTACTTTATTAAGGACTGGCGAAATGTACTTAATTGTGTGCTTGAGAAACAGTGATTAAACTGACCAGGAAATAAGTATAGGTTTCAGCTTCAGAATATTCGTTACCACTTTTGACAATGGGATGGTTATGTGCCTAAAAATGGCAGCTTTGCCACCCCACGGTCCTTTGTATTAGAGACGCTGATATACATAAATAATAATTAGGCAAGCGTGCTCCATCTTCGACCACATCATCGCTTACCATCAGGTGAGATAGTGGTCAAACGCGAGCCTATCAAACATAAAAAAATAAAAAACAAAAATAACCTTATAATTTATAAAAAAACATGTGATTAGCTTCAACACTGATTAGCAGGTTCTTAATTCAAAATCTATGGAGCCTTTAAATTTAGAATCTGCTAATCAGTATTAAAGCTAAGCATATGATTAGCGATTTTTATAAATAAGTTTGATAACCTAAAGAACATAGGTAAGTTATTAGGTACGGCCATACTTGAATTCAAAATTAATTAAATCAGAAACGGTAATCACTGCTTACTGGTGTTTACTCAGCAATCAAGATAATTTGAATTCATTACAGAGTAAACCCGTATCAGGCATTTCCTATTTCAGTGCCGTCTTACTTAATTGAAGAATGCAAAATATTTGCCCTTTGAACCTTCTCGGAAAAATGGCGTACCTATAAAACTACAGTAACAAATCTCTGTCACGTTACAACTATTAATTTTGACCCACCAGCTAATCCGTGACGGTATTTCACAGCTGAATAAAAATCTGTTTTAATTTCCCTAGAATTAAAAAGTAGCGTGCTTATTCAGCAGACACAGGGAGGGACGGTTAAATTTTATGATGAAACGCGCGTGCGTGAACATGGCCGGGTCCCGTTACCTTGTGTTGCTCTAGATTACGATTTATTAAGCTCTGTGCATTACAATGCGCGGTATATAGGGCGAGCCCTCAGTACGTGTCTTATTAACGCGACGTGAAAAGTACTCGTAGGTGCACTGCAATCAATGCGTATATACAGGTGTGTCTAAATCGATGCATGACGAGTCTCTGGAATTAACTGCTGTTGTTCAGTTGTGATGGTTTTTAAATACATGCTTATCTTCGTCATAATAGTCAGGAAATTGCTCTAATTATAGTGTAATATAATTAATGATTAATATAAACTATTTACAAACCTATAAAATACTTGACTAACTATAATTAAAACAAACACTCCTTACTAAATAAAACTTTAAAATACGGCGTCAAAAAATTCCTCCGCTAGTTATTAGTTTTAATAAGAGAATTGATCATAGTCTTTTGCACCAATTAGTAAACGTGAAACCGGAAGACGCTGATGACGGCACTTGACGAAGGTAAATACACAGTAAAAGATGCATTTTCTTAATACGATTTGAAGTCTGAAATGTTCAAGCTCCATGCTGGCTCTGTCTTATTTAACTCTTAACGCGTTCATGAGTGAAATACTCGTAAGTATTATTTAGATAGACTACATCAATTTTCAACAAATTTAAGTGCCATGACGAAACCTTCAGCTTCAGATAATGTTATACCAACAAGTTAGAACAACTATCAGATAATATTCAAGATTTATTGAATAGTTCCAAGTTTAATGACTTTGTATGCCTCGTTCACATTGTTTCAAACTCCATTGTTGTTTCAAGGAGGCAAGAGCAAGAATAATTTAATTTTACTTCGCCTTAGTAATATAAACCCCGGTCGTACACGTAATATGGAGATTATAGAGAAGATTGGAAAACAAACAAAGGACTGTGATTATAAAGTGACGTTTAGTTCGCGTTAAAAGGGAAGCCGCGTGCTGACATTGAAATGAGATATTGTCATTATACCCACGGAATTGAGGACATATTAAACGTTACTTTGTATGTAAATTATGTAATGACAGCTGTGATTATTGCGGTTGTGATTTGTGACAGTCCTTGAACCGTTTTGTAGATAAATGTTACTATTTTAGTGAAAACAGATTTTTTTTGAAATTAGACTTGTTTAACATTAAATTTCCTATAACCAATATAATTTACTGAGACGCAAACACAGAGCCAAGTACTGAATATAATTAGAGCAACTTTTATTGATCCTTAATACGTTAAACGTTCAACATTAAATTTCCTATAACCAATATAATTTTCTGAGACGCAAACACAGAGCCAAGTACTGAATATAATTAGAACAACTTTTATTGATCCTTAATTTAACTACTAATCAAGATGCATTAAAGCTACAGTTACCTTTAACGAACGGAAATGGGCTGGTGCTAGTCAGGAGTTAATGTTTAACAACTGTCCTAGATAAACTCTCACGATTGTTACACGTAAAAACCAACATTGGTAAACTATATTGAATTTCGTGAGCTTAAGATATAATCAATCAATTCTCAGCTGGATAGTCGTCAAAAAATAGCACAGCGGTGCGGAAATTGCATGTTTTATACACTTTTACAGTGGCCAATAACGGGGCGTGGAACAAAGTAGCTTTAACAGTAAATATGAATAAAAAACAGAATTTCATTTTGTGCTCGGTGAAAAACATGACGATATCTGATATGATACGATGGAGTATGTTATGAAAAAGTGTAACAATGCAACGGTCCCGCATAAATAGACATATTGGATATTACGTCGTTATTAAACTGACGAGCATAAATCAAATATCTTTGTTGGAGTTTTTGCTGTATCTACTTATTCCTGAGGTCAAAAAGCGTTGAGAATCTTTTCAGCTTCCACTCAGCAATGTTTATATCATCGAATTTTGTTACGGGATCGCTTGGCGGAAATAGTGCACGTACAAATGTAAAGTATATTTATTACAACTATAATCACATGTATTGTACTGTTGTTCTATTGTAGCAAACATAGTTGGGTCTGCATGCCGTCATTGCTTACATAGGCTTGGCTCCACATCGATTATTGTAATCTACAATTACGAAAAACTAAAAGTTTCGACAAATTACGGAAATAAATTACAACTTTCTCACAAAATCGACCATTTAAAAGCCCACATGTTAGCTAATTGTGCCACTAGACAGTTCTGTATATTTTACCGTCCACGGGTTTATAATAACAGCTGTGCTGTGGCATGATGTTTGCGCCTCGAGTGTAATTGCGCAGGCGTACTCCTCCGGAAACAAATAAAAGACGATTGCGTTAATTCTATAGAAAGCTTAGAATCGAAGCGCTTTCTTGCTAGATTACATGTTATGGACACCGCGCCGGGTTCTATGGATACTTTGTGATTACATATTGGGTAATCATTTAATTTGTGAGCTTCTATCGATCGATTGTTCGGCGGGAACTGGTACTCGAGTGAAGGTACTGTGCGTGAATTTAACTTTAACTTTCGTATTG
The DNA here is from genome assembly GCA_951329385.1 of Polia nebulosa. Taxonomy (NCBI): domain Eukaryota; kingdom Metazoa; phylum Arthropoda; class Insecta; order Lepidoptera; family Noctuidae; genus Polia; species Polia nebulosa. Next base: position 12,272,986 of record OX589599.1, on the reverse strand, counting down.
TTCTGTTCCCAAGGGAATGGCTGTTTGATTGGTGTTATTTTAAGTTGCGGTTTCACGGAAGAGGGAGATATATAAGTGGGTAACTAAATAACTTATTGGAACTACCTATATCTATAATCCGGCAGGGCATCAGTCATCGATATATGTATTTAATATCTACTAAAGACTTTTGCTCACTAAATAATTGCAAACATAATATTGAGAGGGCTTATCTTCGGGTTTCAGATAAGCTGAAACAAATATTGCAGATAACGGAAAGGTCACGTGAAAAAGCTTTTAGCGCGACAGAGTTTCATTAAAAAAGCGTTGAATAAGGAAAAGTTAGTTAACAACATGGCGACCAAGTCTCGAGGGTCGTTAGTATATATATATACCTAAGACTATAAAAAAGCAACAGGAAGAACTGACGCAACATTAACTGTCGTTGTAAGGAGAAAATTCTGCTTTTTCTAACCTGTGTCGCAAGTTGAAGAATCTAGACAACTTTATGCGATACTTCCTAATTTAGCCTGCGTATGTACACATTCAAAAACCAGATCGTTACGTACGCAAAACGACATATCAGGCATATAAATAGTACACTTTATTGATAGAGAAAGTCCCTTATGGACGGCACAATCGAAGCATATATCATTTCTGACATATTCGATCCAATTTGCATTTTATATTCCTTTATTTATTGCAACAAAAAGCCACGAAAGTCGACTAACAATGCGTACGTTTACCATAATATGTGTGAAATAATACTTATTTATTAAAACAGTGGGAATATTTTGTAGTTTCTATTCAAGTGTGGTTATGGTTTACCTACTTTCATTGACCTTAGTGACAACACGGCACGCTGCACGATCACAATACGTTTATTAAAGCTGGGTAATTGTACATTTTGAGCGTCGTACTTATATTAACGGATCTGATTGTATGTGTGCCACAGATTTGCATATACATACATTTTGCAGGCACAATGTTAAATATATTGCGGTATTAATAACTGTCGTATTAACACTTTTTATTGATCGTAACAATTGGCAATTATGTGCGAGCGAAGAGGGTGTTTGTCATGAGCAAAAAAACTTGACATATTCCAAGTTCACGACCTCTCTTGTTTCTACCCGACTGCCCCAGAAAGAGGGTGTTGTTTTTTCAAATAATAATTTCAGTCCATAGTTAACATGAATTATTATGTTTGTACTATAAAGTATTGGGTTTTGATCAATAATTCAACGTTTAGATTTCGAACTCACGACTTCACCTGACCCGGGTAGTGTAAAGCTACTGCCATCAAACATCCATCCGTCCATATTTGGTACAAAACATCCACTTAGACCTTCAAAAAGGCGACTGTCCATTACTTATACCAACATAGAACCACTGGGGCAAGTTCTTTGACACGCAGCCGCCTGGCCGCCTCTAAACTCTCGCCCTGGGTCCCGGAAGGCTTGTCGTGACTCCTTTATCGCGGCGCGCGGTACCATTGTGTCAGGCCAACCTGAGGCCAGCCCGTACATGGTCAGTGTACAGGCGCCCAGTGGATTACGCCATTAACGTTATACACAAACTAGCTCTGGAGTTTGGATGCGTTTGCGGAATATGAATGAGTGGCTTACGGCCTCGAACATTTCCAGGGCTGATATCTTTGCTGCGCGGTTAATTTTCGAGTAACCAAAGAATTTTTAGAGGGTTATAAGTTTATATCGAAACAATGATATCGGATTTTCTTAAACAAAAAGTTTTAACAAACAAAATACGCCTTAATAATATTAAGAACAATAAATTAAAAGTTTTTTTTTTTAAAGCTTTATCTCCTGCTCGTGATTGTGATGTGTAATGGAAAGTATCAATATAGATAAGTATAATAAAACATTTCCTAAATTCATATGTCCTACCATTTGCTATCAGGGAGTTCCAGTCTCTACATCCCGGCGCCATCACCAGATCAGCTCAATGGTATCAGAATATTGCATTGTCACCAGACTTACATAAGTTTGCCAAATTTAAACTCTATCTGAAACCAACAAGTCGTCCTAAAATGGTTTGCAAATGAAGCGGAAAACACTCCAAGTTATTATAAAACATTGCAAGTTATTCTAAAGCTTGTAAAAAAGCTTATATTTCCAAAACTGTTGTACCCATAAGTTATGATATATGAAACTCAGATATGAACGAAACTTAAACATGGCAGTATTATGTAATAGTTCATATATGGCATCTTTAACGTTTTTCATTCAGTCGGTCACAGCCTAATAGATGCGTTTAAGTCGCCCACTTTCGTTGGATCGTAAGTTCGTAACAGATCTAGTTATATAATCCACTTTCCTTAAAAGTACTTGTAGGTAGGTACCTACTAATTTATTTGAATTTGTAACAATTTCCTTTACGTAACTGGCGTTTTTCCGAAGCCTTCTGTTTTAGGTACCTACTGTTTCTATATTTTACTGTTATGCAACTGTTTCGGGAGAATGGTCGGCCAAGTTGGAGTTTTCCTATAAATAACATATCGATCTTCAGTCGGCTAGACAAAATTGGTGGTTTTGGCAACGTTTGGGAATTGGATTGAGCATTCACTTTGTTTTGTTCTATCAAGTCTATTCTTTTTCAATCATCATTACCTACGATCATTCAATTTACTGAATTATATACCAGAATTCTTAAGTCATCGTCCAGTAGGTACGCTACGAACTTATTTTGATGAATTTGGTGGCATTATCGGCAAAGTAAGATCGGCAAATGCAACTTAATCTCGGCTCAGCATGTCCGATTGCCAATGGATCGCAGTAATTACTAATACTACTAATTCCTGGAATCTGAGTTCTAAAATACGTAAATGTCTTACACAATTAGCGAGATACGAGGCTTTTCAGTAGTAGGCACTACCGAAGTCCCGTTCCAGATCTTTGTATAGATTGGATAGAGCCGCGACGATAAAACGTTCACGATGCAGACGACGTTGGTAAAATTAGCGCACGGAACTGTTTCACTGCGATTTACGGAGCAATAAATTAATAATTTAATATATTATTATTCGTTGTTCCCAAGCGCTGTTCTCGAGAACTTAGTTTAGTTTGGCGTCCCAGGAATCTGTGGTGGAACGGTACAGCGCGGCCGCGGGTCACGCCTCTAAATGTCATTACCATGGTACACTCCCATGAAATATCATCGTAAAATGCTTCACTTTGCATAAGCACGTGTTGGCAGCGCCTGCGCCGGCGACGATTCTCGGAACTTTTGCTTTAGATCTCAGCCGTGTGTTTCCAGTTTCGCACATTGTATAATGTCATTCCTGTTAAGTCACAAATTGATGGTTGACACGCATTATAATGTTGTGAAATTGTCGGCTTGAGGTTGAAGATGTGTTATCATTTTATCAAGGTGTCATAAAATCTGCCTTATTGTTTTAAATTACTGCCTTTTCTGGCTTGATTATATCACAAGTCTTTTAATATGCACTTCGCTTCTCGAAAGACATGTTCCCGTTCTTTTTTCTTCCATCTTGCGAATGTCTAAGATTCCATATGTCAATCCTATGACAGCAGTATCCTAGTTAGTTTGCGGGGGTCAGGCGGTACGACGCTCTCTGAATACTGATGCCCTGTTTGGCTGTTACTAAGAGAGGAACTGAGGAAGCTGACCCCTACGTAAACATAGGAATTATGTGATGATGACATGACCGTAAAGTTTGAAAATATTTATTTGTTAAGGAAATGTAAACACGTAGGAATTTGATGCTATCGTTTACGAGACTTAAAAATTCATGATGCAGAGAAAATATTTGATCGTATCTTCCACTGTCTTAAAAAAAAAATTTACCTACCAAATGATAAAAAAGTTGTGATTAAAGTAAGAATGAAATGTAACGCTGTTATTAAAAAATCAGAAACATTTATTTGTGGCACATAAGTATACCTAATGTTAAGTATAAAGTGATACATATTTATGTTATTATGTATAATAAATATCGTATGTAAAAAGACAGTTTCCGAAGCCGGCAGCCACTTATTCTACCCATTATTTGGATCATTTTTTTCCACTAGCCCATACCTGGGAATCCCCAGTGGATTCTGGAGATATTGAAGGTCAAAGTCGCAATTTTTTAAAACTTTTTTACGAAAAGGAATTCCAAGTGTTATTACTAAACTTTTTTCCTAACAAACATTGCCTGAATTTTCGATTCTTTTTTTCGAAAAGTCGAAATTACGCATTTGCAGTTACAGATACGCAATTAATATCAAACGTATCTGACAAGTACCTACGTGGCTTAGAGCGAAGGGGCAGAGTTTAACTCCACTTGCCTGGGTTTTCGTTACATTGCGCGCAATAAAAAATATTTTCATACGAGTACCTAAAAATAAAAATCGTTTTCCAGCAAAATTTTTTGCGCAAAACTACTTTGTTGGACGTACAGTATGCGTAGTTAACGGCTCTGTGATGTGTCTTTTTACACTCTGTATATTGTTTCACTAAGTGCTGCCTTGCTGCATACAAATGTTGTTTACACAAACAGGACATTGTGTACAGGCCAAAATAAAACTTATTAAAAATAGTTTACTAAATAACTTATATTTCTATTCATTAAATCGCATAGCAACGTGAAAGATATCTTCCTGCAAGCGGCCACGATCGAGTCACAATTCACGATTGACTTAAGGTGGAAGCGCCAGGGTAGCCCGCGAAATTAAAATTTTCTTACGTTTTTTGCAATTTGCAGGTCAGTATCAGGTTGTATTTTGGTCAAAATATGATCCACGGCCGTAGTAAGTACGTATTTACAGATCTGTAATCATTAATATAATAATAATACAACTCTCTCAGTTAGAATTGATGTCAAATGTCATGATTTCATGAAATACTTACATTTGACATTATTATTCTAACTGAAAGAGATGTATTAATAATTTTAATGATTATAATTCTATAAACACATACTTGCTACGGCCGCCAATCAAATTTTGACCAAGATACAACCTGATACTGACCTGCAAATAGCAAAAAACGTAAGAAAATTTCAACTTCGCGGGCTACCCTGGCACTTCCACCTTAAGTAAAGCTGACCTGCAGCTTGACTCGGAGAGAATAAGAGCGGTCAAGCGTGAACGATTACATCTTTTATTAAACGCTTTCCAAGAAGAAATCGAATTATAAAATGTGCCTATTTCTTCGAAAAAGTTATATCTCATTATTTGTCAGTAGGTGGTCTGATACGCGTTATGAACACAGTTATATTACGGATTTTAAGGTTTTCTATTTTTGAAAAATATCGAAACACTGTAGGTAGCTGTATTTGTACTCGTAGTATGTGTAGAAGATAAACAGGTTGTAAGGGAAAAGGGAAGTAAAAAAAGAAATTGGACCTGCCATACTAATTTTGATCAGCTAATGATAGCTTTGTACTGAAAGCTTAATTTCATGGGAATTGATTATGACTTCTCTGAAAAAAAAATTCATTCTCATGGGCAGATCGAAGTAATGTTTAAAATATGACCACCCTTTTCCGTTACACCCTGTATACTTCAGTAGGTAGGTATAGATAAATTTTCATAATGACTATAGCTAAGGCTATAGTCATTATGAAAATTTCAAATGTCAAGAAATCTCCCGAATTTAATTCATTTTTAGAAAGTAGGATTTCCGTGTTTTATTATAATCTAATAAATAAATTGTCTTTAACTGACTGTTGTTGATAGACTGGTACTACAGCAACGCACGCGCAGCTTGTTAGTCGTCAGAAACGTCAAAGTGTGTGTTACTGGTGTAAAATACCTTTCTACCAATTAAAACGTCTTACACGAACATTGATCATAAAAGAGATTGCAGGCATGAAGTAGTGAGACATTGGTATTCCATACATTCGTTTGTTAGCCCCGTAGTCCAAGTCCCATGGTCCCATCAGAGGGCCAGATCGCGCCAGGCTCTGTACCTCGTTAGCTGTGACCGCGTATCGGCTAACCTATCTAACCCTAGCTTTATACTTGCACAGCATGTCCTTATGGTGTTTAATTTGTCTTTACAGAAAGATGGGAATGTTAAACAGTTATTTCGCGAAGACGGAAACACTTCTTGGATTGTAGGTATTAAAGAAATTTAATTTAAGGTTTTACTAGTCGATACTGCTAACTTTTCATCAAAACAAAATGGGCACTATTCAAGTTACAGAGATTTACTACTAAACATAAGCAATAAATTGGTAATGTCTGCAGTTAAAACTTCATTGAAATATAATTAATTATTAATAGTTTCTCTAAACTAGGTAATAAGAAATATGTAACCAGAAATTTTGTAATCCGTGACATGGTTTAACAGAGTGTCCATGGAGTTTCTTGCACGTTCTTCTCCATAGAGATCTACGCTTTGGAATGTGCAATTAGATTCATCTTTCTGACTGACTGACTTATTGACAATTCAAAAGTGCTTGTAAAGGGTTATTTTTGAAATAAATGCTTTGAATTTGAATTTGAATTAAGGCTGTTGTGTACGAAACACCATTCTAACACATACGGCCTTATTTATATAAAAAAGCATGCGATTAAACACTGATTAACAAGTACTCAATTAAAAATATTCTGCCCGGAAGAAAGATAAACTAATGTGAGTGGTTCTAGTACTGTCAAGTCATTTGAAGGAAGTTTTGTCCTAAAGAAAGCTGAATGCGATGGATGAGACATAGTTATCTTGAATCTAGAATCCGCTAATCAGTATTTGGACTAAACATATCATCAACTCAGCCTATCGCAGTCCACTGCTGGACATAGGCCTCTCCCAGGCTGCACCACAACGCGGGCGGCGAGTAGTGGGTAGCTCCCCATCCGATCAGCACCAGGCCCGAGGCCCGAGAGTCGACGGCGCGTAGTGTTCCACGCGCGCCTCAAAGAGTTGTCAGCAATGCATGACGGGGCCCGTCATGGATCGGCCTGCCCAGGGGTCGTGGATAAATTCGAAACAGAGTTACCGTGCCCCTGGGCACGCAGGGAAGCAACAGGGATGGGTTTTAGTCAGCAAGAGACTGACACGCCCTCCCGCTCTACCCAGAGCGGGAGAACTCATAGGAAGGTTTCCCACCCCCAAAAAAAAAAGGCTGCGCCACAACACCCTGTCCTCCGCTTTCCGCATCCAGTCTATCCCAGCCACCTTCTTAAGGTCGTCGTCGATTAAAAATATGGTTAGCGACTTTTATAACTAAGGCTAATAGGTAGGTAAAAAGAAACACATGAAGCAAGCTTTTCGTATGACTTATGAGTCATTATCATCGTTCTCTTACCTTATCCCAATTTATATGGGGTCAACACAACATGCCTTCTTCGATACTTTTCTATTAGTCGTCATCTGAGAGGTCGCTTCTTTTCTAGCTGCCATCTTCCATAGCCAGTCAGTTTTTTCTTACGAGTAGGTACCGTCAAACGGGGTAAATAGGAACGCAGGGGTGAATTGAAACAAAACGTTCAAGGAATTTATTTATTATTTATTTATTTATTTATGCACACACAAAAACAATTACAAGAGAAAAATGAACAAATACAGATAGAAGAGCACAAAGGTGCTCCTTATTTCAAAAGAAATTATTAGGTTTGCATTTATTACGTTGTTTAGAAATTGTTTGCAGCATTTAAGTTTTACTCCGATTTATTCATGAATTATAAATCCTACTTCCTGCTATAATACAGGGTGTAAAAAGACACATCACAGAGCCGTTAACTACGCATACTGTACGTCTAACAAAGTAGTTTTGTGCAAAAATTTTTGCTGGGAAACGACTTTTATTTTTAGGTATGAAAAATAAAACTATATTTTATTCCGCGCAATGTAACGCGAACACAGGCAAGTGGAGTTAAACCCCGCCCATTCACTCTAAGCCACGTAGGTACTTGTTGGATACGATTGATAGTCATTGCGTTGCAACTGCAAATTCGTAATTTCGAAAAAAAAAATCCAAAATTCAGGTAATGTTTGTTTGGAAAAAAGTTTAGTAATAACACCTAAAATTCATTTTCGTACAAAAGTAAAAAAAAATTGCGACTTTTACCTTCAATATCTCCAGAACCAGTGGTTTCCCAGGTATGGTCTAGTGGAATAAACAAAATTCAAATGATAGGTAGAATATGTGGCTTTCAGCTTCGGAAACTGTCTTTTTACACCCGATATAATAAATACAAAAGTTTGGATGGATGGATGTTTGTAACTCAATCACGCTAGAAACACTGAAAGGATCTGGATGAAATTTGGCAGGGAGATAGATTGTAGTCTGTGATAGTACAGAACCTAGTGATAAATGAATCGATGCTTTGCTAGAAAGGTGAAAATGAGTCGATCATCATCATCATTTCAGCCGAAAGACGTCCACTGCTGGACATAGGCCTCCTCCAAGTGTCGCCACAATGACCGGTCCTTCTCGCATCTATCGAAAATGAGTCGATGCTTTGCTAGAAAGGAGAAAATCCTAATCAAAGTTTTGTTTCTACTAACCCTATATGTAAGTACCTTTCTTATTACATATATCATTTTTTTTAGGGGGAGTGGCAAATCATCCAATGACTTCTCCTGCTCTGGGTGGAGCGGGAGGGCGTGTGTCTTACTGACTAAAACCCACCACTGTTCCTTCCCTGCCTGAGTGCCCAGGGGCGCGGTAACTCATGTTGAGAATTTATCCGCTACCCCTGGGCAGTCCGTGGGATCTGGAGGCAAAAATCCTCGCGCACCTGTACGAGTGGCGCGAGGAGGCTAAACGCCGGGGCGAAACTCCGCTGCCGCGACAACTCGCGGCTCGGCGGACAGAGCTCCGGCAGGATCTCATGGTGACATGGAGAGAGCGACTGTCGCAACCCAGCGCTGGGCACGCCACCATCGAGGCGGTAGTGCCCCTCTTTGAGGAGTGGCTGGAGAGGCGCCATGGCGCCCTCACCTTCCGCCTGACGCAGGTGCTCACCGGACATGGCTGTTTCGGGAGGTACCTGTGTCGGATCAAGGCGGAGGTGACCCCTGCGTGTTTCCACTGCGAGGATCGCCCCGTGGACACGGTGGAGCATACGGTGGAGGTTTGCCCCGCCTGGGCAGAACACCGCCGTGTCCTCGTGGATGCGATAGGCGGCAGCGACCTCTCGCGCCGTGCCCTGGTTCAGGCCATGGTACGGAGTGAGAGGGAATGGGGGGCCGTCTCCAACTTCTGCGAAGCAGTAATGCTCGCGAAGAGGGAGGCGGCACACGTTAGGGAGACTCAACAGAGACCGAGTCGCCCTAGCGCCCCCAGCAGCAGCCGTCGCAGGAGACGCCGGGGGCTGCGAGACGATCTCCGGCCACCGTAGACCCGGGCCTGCGGACGGCGAGTAGCGGGTAACTCGCCGTCCGATCAGCACCAGGCCCGAGAGTCGACGGCGCGTAGTGTTCCACGCGCGCCTCAAAGAGTTGTCAGCAAAGGACGGGGCCTGCCACGGCCAGTGCCTGCCCGGGGGTGGAGGATAAATTCGAAAGAGTTACCTCGCCCCCGGGCGCGTAGGGCAGGGAGGAACAGGGGTGGGTTTTAGTCAGTAAGAGTCTGACACGCCCTTCCGCTCCACCCCAGAGCGGAAAGAGTCATTAGATGATTTCCCACCCCCCAAAAAAAAAAAAAAAAAACCCCTGGGCAGTCCGCTACCCCTAGGCAATCCGCTACCCCTAGGCAGTTACATGTATCATTACGTAGTGTGATGTAATTTTCCCAGTTACCCGCCCATCCTATAATATGTCATCGTCCAAATATCATCACATTAAATAGTCATTACTTTAATGTACGCTTTTTACGCCTGACGCAAAAAACGTTTCCTTAGTACTCTAAAGAACACAATTATTAAAGTTTTTGCTGAACTCTATTGTATTTGAAGTGATGACCACGAAAAATATATGCAATTTGATCATTACCGTGTGTTTTTTGAAATTAAGTCAGCCAAGCTTGGTAAGGTCATAAGGTAAGTACTTGAGTTATGTAGCCTTTTTTGTAATGTTCTGTTATTCGGCCTTGGGAATATTTAATATTTAATCTGATCTTTCAGCCCAGCTGCATAGGGTACAAAATGTCATTCAATTAAATTAAATTAAATTTCGTTTATTTCGGACAACAGTCCATATAGTGTTAGTAATACATAAAACAAACTTATTATCTAGTGTTAGTACCAATCATTCTCTGTATAAAATATTTCATATTCGGGGAGCACACATTTTCCGCTACCATTTTTAGGATACTGTTTCGACTGTCCCTCACTCTCCTCTGCAGTGACGCTGTTTTTTTACGCAAAATCGCGTGAAAACCGTCCGTACAAGTTTGCGCAAACATTAATGAGGCACTGCAGGTCAGGCCTGTTGGTCTAGTGGTTAGTGACCCTGACTGCTATGCCGGAGGTCGTGGGTTCGATTCCCACCCAGGACAAATGTTTGTGTAATGAGCACGATCATTTGTTCTGTGTCTGGGTGTAATTTATCTATAATATTTATGTATTTAGAAATATATAAGTATGTTTATCAGTTGTCTAGTACCCATAACACAAGCTCTGCTTAGCTTGGGACTAGATGGCGTTGTGTGATAGTTGTGGAATATTATATTATATTATTATTATACTGCAGTATCGAGGCAGTCTCAACAGAATCCTAAACGCATTATTATACTGGACTCGTAGGACATCCAGCGATCTTTTAGTGTACTTGACCCATAGACTGCCAGTGTACATGCTCTGACAGTAAGCCTTAAAAAGTGTAATCTTAACTAGGTTCGCACGTCGAGCAAATCTACGGGCAACATATTACTTCTAGTCGCCAGAGCCCTAACGTTCCCTCTCGATGTCTATATCGTCTCTAAGATCTTCAGCAAGAAAGTGCCCTAGGTATTTAAAAGTGGACACCCTTTTAATTAATGACCCATTCATTAGTAGCTCGGCTCCCACTTCACGGCTCTTGCCTCCGACCTGAAAGACCATGTATTCGCATTTATTTATATTATATCTTAATCCATGTGTGGCGGCATAGTCCTCACAAACCCCAAGCAACTCTCTGATTGCCCCGGCTGTCGGACCCAGCAGTACCATGTCGTCTGCGTAACTGATGTTGTTAATACAGACTCCACCAATGCTGCATCCGAGATGACAGGTAAAGTAACTGACACATAAGGTCATCCACGTACAGATTGAAAAGCCTGGAAGAAGTCGGATTCAATTCTCGTTCATTCTCTGTAAGACAATGTTAATTTCAGTTAGAAAATATTCTGAATATAAGTGTCCTTGAAGAAGGTTGGAAGCATAAAATCCCTAACAAGACCATATTCAAAACATCGATCATGTACGAGTACCTACTGTAAATAACATAAACAATGATCTTGAGTTGAGTGACAAAAGTATACAAATCCTAAAGAAAAACAACATTTTCCTTTTTCCACGCTCTTGAAGATGCGTGTTTATGATAATAATAATAATATGAAGGGAATGTTACATTATATGTGTACGTGCCTTGGATCTTGTTTATTTTTATCTTTCAATAATGTTATGATAATAGAAGAAGAAAAGATAATTTGTAGTTTTCCTATTATGACGTAGACAAATGGGACTCCAGAACAGAATTCCTAACAGTCTATGACTTCCTAACTGTGACTTGTTGATACTTTGTGACTAGTCAGCTTGAGATACTTCAAACCTAGTATTAACACTTAAGATGAAATTCATAAGATGAAATCTTATCATTACTATAAAGATAATACACAAAACAAAACAAATAAGTAATTAAAATACGAGTATCAACCTATTGGTCCAATTTCTACTTAACTCTCTGACTAACAGTGTTCCTTTAAGACTAGTAAATAATCATTTAGAGATGAGTCTTAGTGCGGTAACTACGACCTCTTTTTAATCTCATTTATTTACGGCGTTTTTCTATACAGAAAATGCCACCCCATTGATTTAATACAAAATATTATTTATAAGTACATAAATATTAGTTTACCTGCAACCTTATATCTATTATTATAATACGATAAAGCGTTTTAGCCTCATCTGATAATGGTGAGGCTAGAACGTGTTATAGAAGCCTACATCAAAAGCTTGCTGCCTTTTGACTCCAATACGAACACACTCCGACAGGATACGATGCACTACGACCTTGTCGCTGTAAATTTGGAAATTTAATATGATTAAGTTCATTTCCAGATATTTGTACCCAATTGGTTTACCATAAGTTCATTCGCATCAAAGTTACCGGTTTTAGCGTCCTTCAAACCCTCATAATAAGAAGATACGTTCAACTGATAATGTAACATCTGTTCAATAGTTCATGTCACTAACTGTTTATATTATCATGATTCATGGAGTCTGCCATATCAATTACCCGGCGAGGATGTGGAGGGGTAAATTTGACCCTGACGATTTTTAATAGAGTGTAGTATTTTTTCTGCGGCGGATGTAGCTTGTACTTACGTCTCAGTAGCTGTTACTAAGGGACCCGCCCGCACGCTACACACCACTATAGTCACCGCCTGCGAAGGAAGACACACGTGCTCGAAGTCAAAAAGGGTAAACATGACCCTGCCAAAACCGCGAATAGCACTTTTGTGTAATGTTACAGAAGTATTTTTGTATATGTTATTGTGTTCTCATGTATTTTTTGACGCAATGAATAACCTGGAGCGTCAGGATGAGCTTATACCTACGTCATTCTTTGTTACAATCAGGCAGTGAAGACGACTTGTTGTCCGACGGTAGCTAAAGTTCTGCTCATTATCACTATCTTGAATGATCTTCTCATTCAAGATAGTGATAATGAGCAGAATCTAAGCAGTGAATTTTAAAGCGAGGATGACGTACCACTATTTAAGTTGGGAACTCAGAATCAGCTTTAAGGCTGCATAATTCTAATGTCATAAACTATTTGTCTAGAACACAATTTTGTTTTGCCAAGAATGTGCTACAATAACAGACAATAGTAATGTGTAGTATACAGGGTGTAACGGAAAGGTGTGGTCATATTTTAAGAACCGGTTCTGCCCGTGGACATGAACCACTTTCTCTGAGAAAAAATAGAAAATTCCCAAAAAAAAACAATTTGAACATTCCATATACTCGTAAAGTTCTCATCAGCTGATCAACATTTGTATGGGAGGTATTTTTTTTTTTAATTTTCCATGAAGAAACTTGTTCATATCGATGGGCAGTTGGATGGGCAGATGGGCAGTTCTTAAAATATGACCACACCTTTCCGTTACACCCTGTATATGACTGATGATTTAATTAGTGAAACTGATTGACCTCTATGAATATACCAAAATTATCCTAATTTTTATGAGAAGTTAATCTTATTTTAGTTTTGTTTTATGTTTGTAACGAAGTGCCTTGCTAAAGTTGATTGTTTTTAGCCTCAGCTAAAATAAAAAAAATGCAATGGAAATACAGGGTCAAATATACCCTCCGCAACCTCCACGTAACTATTAATTTCACCACACCCTCGCCGGGTTAAAAATATTACCAAGATATGCATTGTCTATTATATTTAAAACACCTTTCGGAATATATTATTCTCAGCAGCGAATGTGAATGCAACTTTCAATAATAGAAATGAAAACACTGCACTCATTCTTATAGGTAACTATGTGTGTGGAAAGTAAATGTGGCAGGTGTATTATCATCTGTCTATGAATCATAAAAATAAGAACCACGTAGCGCTAATGTAATCACATTTTTGCACTCTATCGGATGACGCCTAAGGCATCAGTCGAGCGAGCTGAAAGATACAAGATACGCTTCGTAATGGGCTCCTCAGTTCTCACGAGGACTGCTTGTTACTGCCTAAGTGATTAAGTGCCTTCTTTCTATGGCCGCTGTTTCAGAGTGCCCAGATTAAATTGATAGGCGTCGCAAAACGGAACTCAACTAAAATGTACTGAAATTGACATACTGATCAACCAGTGCCACCGTCACCTGTCAAGATATACTGGACACTCTGTTCTCGATCACCCATTTAGATATACCCCATTTAGACGGGGAGGTTCTTTACAGTGCTGTACCTATAAAATATGCGCATAATTGCAGATCCTCAGCTCTTAAGTGAGAACCAACTGATCAGAAAAAAGTTAAACATTCCTTAGCCACATTTTTAGGGTTCCGTACCCGACGGGTCCAACCGGAGCCCTATTGTTGTCACTCACGTGTCCGTCTGTCTGTCTGTCCGTCCGTCGTCTGTCACAAAATTTTGTTACGAAGAATTTTTTAACTTCCCGTTGACATAGGAACTTGAAATTTGGTGTATACTTTACTAACAAATACCAATATTTGGTACGGAACCCTTAATGTGCGAAATCCGACACGCACTTGACCAGTTTTTTCTTCAAGACAATTTTATGCCGATTCCAAAAGAAACGATCGTTATTGATGTTTATTGCTTGAGTAATTGAAAGTTCTCTATTACTGAATCTATTTGCGTAAAAAACAGGTTAAGTATGACTTTATAAAAACCTTATTGCTGAGTAGAAATAGAATGGGAGTTAAAGTGGTCGATAACCGGTCGGCTGCGTTCCTCCAGTCTGTATTTATCCTTATAAGTCCCTCACAAACACTCGTTCGATTGTTTGTCGGCTATCAGTAGGGTATTGACTTGAACCACATGTGTGCTTAGTTCCAGACCGAGAATAAGCATACATTAAGGAAACGTCACTCAGGAAGTTCTAAGGCATCCTACACATGCGACAAGATCCAAAGGAGGACCACAAATTCCAAGTATACAAGAGCTAGTTTATCAAATCAAACAGACACTAGTCACCTACTCAGTTTTTATTTCGTGATTGATATTCATCACCATCGTTCCTAAGGCCGAACTAAGCGGCTAGACTGGACATCGAACTGTCCTTAAATAAAAACTAAAATCACATCTAAAGGTGTGTCCAAACATTGAGCGGCAAGCGTGCGCAGCTGCCGCGCTGTGTTTGGACAACAGCCGCGCGCGAACGTTGCGATCTAGCTGCCGCGCGCAAACATTGCTCAGTATCGTTCGTCGGTAATCCAGTCTGGACGTGCTTGCGCTTCTCAAAAATGGATAATGAAACATCAATTAGACTGATTGAAATATATGGCTCATATAACGATTTCGAATAATAAGCAGAGCTAAAACACTGATAACCGCCTTCATTGTAGTTTAGGTCCAGGCTGAATTCAAATGCGTGGCGTGTCTCGCATATTGCCGCGCAAACATTCGTCGGATTGTCCTAACTAGAGCGCGGCAGAATTGTTTCCTGGACATGCACACGGCATGCTGCCGCGCCTTTGCCGCTCAAGGTTTGGACGCACCTTTATAATTAGGTACGTCTTACCTACAGTAAATTAGGTTTTTTTGGCGGGCTTTGTTTCGAGTGAAGTGGCTATTTTAATTATTCGCAAATTGATTCCTAGTGGATTCCGCCGTGATAGCTTTCCTTCAAAGTTCGTTATATGTATACTAAAATATCACTTTAATGTTTAATATTTCATAAACAAACCACTTAATCAAAAAATAGTCTTCACAACCCCGTAATGAAAGACCTATCCAACGATGCGGACACTATGGGGCAGGCGAGAAAAAAAAACGGGACAAGAAGTAGATACTACCACATTGTTACGAAACGGAGGTCGGAGGTGGTGTGACACGTAGATGAGGAGGAGTTTAGATGATGTAGGAGTAAAGATAAAACACACGACGAGTTCAGACGTATATTTTATTATTTACAGTAGGTTTTGATTATATTATGGAGCACTTATTAATCGTACTCGTACGTACACTATACACTGTGATTAGGTACATATTTAAATTTTATTATTGTCAGTACAATGCCTAAAATCTCTTGAAAACTGGTAACTGTCAGTTATTGTAGAGTTGGAAAATGACAATGATAGGCAAGAGCTTAGTCTAGCTTTGCAGCAGAATTTGAACAGAATTTTAATATAAAACAGAGACTTGACAGAGAAAACAAGTAACATTTAAATTTTAAATTAAAAAAGGTAGGACTTAGCGTAATTTGGAATAGAGGTCATAAAATAAACAAGGCTTTAACACTGCCTTGTTACAATATATTATCCTAATAGCTACCTAGTAATCCTATAGTGTTGCAATCTGCTGTATCACAACACAATGTGCAATCATATTTGTAATAAATAGAGAATAAGACAAAGAATTGATTGTACAGTTGTGTTGTCTATTAGCAAATCTATGAGTTAACGCTGCGGTGGGAACACGCAAACAATAATCTTGAACTTGCTTGCATAAATAATGCCTGTCGCGGATAATTCGAAGCTAGATGCGATCTCGATGCCGGCGGCATCTATTCGTGTATGTAGGGACTGCGCCTTGGAGTAAAAAGCTTGAATGTTGCATAGGAAAATTGCGAATAAAAGGTTCCTCTATGAAATAAGCAATTTCTTTGCTTTTTTAACATATACATGTTTCCCTATTTGACCTTAGTCAAAGGGATAACTCACTAACTTCATTGCGTATTCTCTCAAGAGTACAGAGCATCAGCGTTCATGCACTCAAGTTATTATTGTTATTTCATATTTTATAATGATTGGGAGTTTTGCATTGCGCGTCGTGTTGTTTCATTGCCTTTTTTATTTTCCCTATTTCCGATGCAGTCCATTCTATCATATCATATCTGTTGGCGCGCTCTACATAGATTTTCCGATTTATACTGCAATGTTGCGCCTCTTATACAATGCAAGGGATTAAGGCCGGAGACTATTCTTGTCTAGCTGTCTGGTTCCGCTGGCTGTCTGAAGTACCCTTGAGGGTTGCCGGCACTAGTTTAATGTAAACAGCGAACAAAGACTGGCTGTGGTAAATCCTGTCTGTGTTCGATATCGTCCTAATAGTCTACACAATAGGCCATGTTGGACATCTGCGTTCTCATCACTCGCTTTGTATTTAGTGTATTTACAAGGATTGTGAGGTCTATCAATTTTACTTAGTTACGGATTCTATGATAGACGGTTGACGTGTATCTAAAAAAAAACATACATACAGTCGAACATAGAACCTCCTCCTTTTTGCGAAGTCTGTTAAAAATTGAATGCACTGTTTACAATGTGGTAATTTTGGTGAATTATAAAGATCGTTTGCTTGAAGCCAACAAGAGTAGTGGTGAACCAGTAGCCATCCAGTGGTAACGGGTTCGACTTACGAAGCCAGGCAGGTACTTTACTTTGTGTAGTTAAATAATTTCACAATCAATACTCTCAAAATCGTGAAGGAAAACACTGTGAGGAAACCGGCATGTCCTAGAACCAAAAAATCGAAGACATGGTGACATCCATTAACCCGCATTGGGATCCGCGTGGTGGATTAAGTTAAGACCCATTCACTCTCACAAAGAGAAGGCCTATATAGCACCAGTGTGAACGTTAAAAGGCTTTTTATAATATTCCGAAAAGCTTTGCTAAATGAATTGCCCTTTAGTTTATTACTTTCCCTTGTGTGAGAACAATGATACTTCTACTGTTTTTAAATCAAACATCATATTTGCACACGCTGCTATAAAACACAGTAAATTGCATTATTCAAGCATATGACTCATAGCATGCGAAAAGTGAAGAAACAGCTTTTATTAACAACAGATTTTAATTGCACACTTGTGCATTCACAAATTATGGTAGAGAACAATGAGATAAATGTCTGGTTTAAAGATGCATTTATGATGTAATTAAATCCTTTTTCTAAGGTAGGTACTGTGACGACCTTATTTTGGCGACCTTATGGTGGAGACTGGCACGTTGGAAGTTTGGAACATTCTAGAAACTCTTGGAACGCCGATTGAATTTATAAAGAACAAAGAAGACTTTTGTTTTTGGGTTGACTTCTGCTAGCTCGTCCGAAGAGAGCACATGTATTATTTTTATTATTCAATATAACGTATAAGTTCGCCAGTCCTCTTTTCTTTATAACACAACACACATAAGCAGTCACTCTCGTACACCACACTCTCGCACTGCCAGCGAGTGCGACAACCCCCAGACGCGTATAAGGATCTCCAGGGACCTGCACTAAGAGAAGGTGCTCCAGGTCCCTATAAGTGGTGGAGGCGCCGGGTAACGAGCGCCGTATTAACGGCAACGGTAACGGTGAGCGGTGGACAAAAAGAGGACTGGCTTAGAAAGTTAAATGATTGTCAATAAACTACTGTTGACTTACCAACTATCACATATTGTATGTTGATCACAGCATTCAGCTATCAGCAAAGGAAATATGAGGAGATTTTGTCTATTTTTAACTGACTTCGAAAAAGGAGGAGGTTCTATGTTCGACTGTACATATGTTTTTTTTAATGTATGTCCACCGATTTCTCTGTCATTTGTGGACCGATTTTCAAAATTCTTTTTTTTATCCGAAAGAATATACACCCGAGGTGGTCCCATATAAATTTTATGGAAATTGCTGTAGCGGTTTTTGAAAAACTGAACAAAAACAAAAATATGTGTATCTAGATGACGTTTTAGTTTTCTCCAATTACGAGTATGTTTAAATTCCACGTTCCATGTTATTAGGGTTTTGAGTTCTGGGGTATAGCAACTGAAAAGTGAAAAATAAATAACTTTTTAACAAAAAAAAAAAACAACCGACTTCAAAAAAAGAAATTACACTAAAAAATTAAAAATATCTTTAATTTCGGAAGTCGGTGTCAAATAACGAAGAAATAAAATACAAACACTGGTGCCGATTCTGTTATGCACGAACTAAACTTAATTTAGGCTATTACTATCTTTTTCTCTCTAATAAAACAAGAAAGTGACGGACGTAAATTAGAGCTGTCAAATTTAGTTGTACCAATATTACCATACAAATTTAGGGTACCTACACGTAAAAACATGTCGACTAAAAACACGGTAAAGCGCAAGGCATAAACTAGTTTGACATCTAACTTAGATCATAGTTATAGCCGTCCTTTTCTCGCACTACCTTTTCATAAAAGATAGCGATTCTCTAATTTTAGTTTAGACTTCCGAAATTAAAGTTATTTTTAAATTTTTAGTGTATTTTTTTTTGAAGTTTTATAGAAGGCCAAGACTTTTTTCTCTTGAATACATTTTCTTCATCTGTTAAATTTATCTCCTGCACTTTTCGTTTTCATTCAACGTAGAATCCTTGCAAGGCGTGCAGAACCTTTACCTCAAAACTCATTTACACATCTAAATTACTAATAGAAAAAAATATATATACGGTCGAATTGAGAACCTCCTCCTTTTTTTCGTCATAATAAAAAGAAATAACGATCCTTTCAGACTTTAATGACGTCAATGAAACTCAAGTTAAAGTAACAGCGGGCTTTTAATTAAAGTGTTGAAGAAAAAACCTAGTCTTCTAACGCATCCTGCAGACGTGACCTGAGTTAACGACGGCGACGGCGTGCCCTTCCAGGTATTTTATGTCATACGTACCTATGGTTGGGAAAAAAGTTTATTAACTATGATTCTTATCTATAGAGTCCGCATATGTGTTAGTTACTGTCTTGTCTTACCTTATTGTTTCCGACCTTATTTGTGGCAGTTTAAATTGTTATAATTATGAGTTGTTAGATGTTTATATATTCTGTAGTAGGTATCTCCATCTTAGTAAAGAAAAATCTCAAATAAGGAATTCTTCGGTATTTTCTTAAGCCTGAGGGATGAAAGAATAGAATAGAATAATACTTTATTGTACACCAAAACAGTTAATAAACTTGTATAAATGAACTGAAATCTATGGGTACAATGGCGGTCTTATCGCTGACAGCGATATCTACCAGACAACCTTTGGATGGACTAAAAAATATTAATTATTAGTAAACTGAACATCAAAATTTTCTATTAATATTTATAAAATACAATACATAATAATACATACATAAATACATATCACATGTTACACGATTACGTAGAAGGAAGAGATAAGAAATTAGTAAAAAGATCGGTTAATGACGGAAGAGATAAGAGTATGTAGAGACAGAAAAACATTAGAGAGAAAGGAAATGGTCTTTTACTAAATGTTTAAAAGAAGCGAGTGACTGGGCTTGCCTAACTGGCATCGGCAACGCATTCCACAATCGCACAGCTTGAACTGCGAACGATTTGTCGTAAGACTTGGTGGAATGACGACACGGTTGGTGCAGTGGTTGAGCGTTCGGCTGCTGCGCTGTGTGTTGCGGGTTCGATTCCCGCACGGTACAAATATTTATATGACCTACAGATAGTTGTTCCGGGTCTGGGTGTCTTGTGTATGTGAATATACATGTTTGTGAACGCACCCACGATGCAGGAGTAATTCCTAGTGTGGGCAACGTTTTTTAAAAAACATAAACATAAAAAAAATGAGGGGGCATCAAAAGTCTCAAATTTTCCGATGACTTTAAGTGAAAAAAATGAGAGGGCATCAAAAGTCTCAAATTTTCCGATGACTTTAAGTGTCTTGAATGTGTGTCATAAAGGAACTGAAAACGTTCTTCGAGATAAGAGGGGGTTATAGGAATAAACAGAACACTATAAAGTAATGATAAAACATGAGCATTCCGGCGAAGGCGGATTGGCAGCCACTTGAGCTTATTACGAAATTCAGATACATGGTCATATTTTCGCAAGCCAAATATGAATCTAATGCAAAAGTTTTGGAGTCGCTCAAGCTTATCTAGCTGCACTTCAGTAAGATCTAAATAACTGACATCGGCATAATCAAGAATTGGGAGAAGAAGCGATTGGGCGAGCGCAGTTTTGGTGGCAGTTGGAAGAAAGTTGAAAGTATTCGTAAAGAACCCGCAGAAGCAAACAACTTGCGGCTAACTGCCTGCATCTGCGGACCCCATGAAATGTCTTTGTCAATGAAAATACCCAGATCTTTTACTGAGTCTCTGCATGGAATAATTGAGCCATCAAAAACAATCCGGAGGAGCTGCGTCCAGTCTATCCTTGAACGCAACCTAGGGCTGTCGACAACAATGACTTGAGTCTTCGTAGGGTTGACCTTCAGACCATGAGCCATACTCCATCCAGAAATACGAGCTAAATCTGCATTGACCATATTCACAGCTTCAGACAATTCAGCTAACGGAAAGCACAGCTTGCGAATATATTTGCAGATCGTCAGCGTAAAGGTGGTAGGATGAGAGAAGTTCATTAGAAATAGAATTAATAAAAATAGCGAAAAGAAGAGGAGATAGAACGCCCCCCTGTGATAGGCCGGCAGAGGTACTACACCATGACGAGGACGAACCATCGATGCAAATACGTTGCCGACGGCCACACAGGTAACTGTGAAACCAATCAATTGCCGTTGGAGATATATTAAGAGAGCTGAGAATGCCGAGTAGGATATCAAAATCGACGGTGTTAAAAGCATTGCTAAAGTCTAATAAGGACAGGACTGTCAAATTTCCATTCTTCATACCAAGTCTAATATCGTCCGCAATGTTGACGAGAGCTGTTGTAGTGTTGTGACCTGGACGAAATCCGAATTGGAAATCATTAAGGAGGTGGATTTTGCACAAGAAAGCACTAAGTTGGCTATGGACAAGGCGTTCTAGGACTTTGGACAGAAACGGTAACAAAGAGATAGGACAGAATTCAGAGAAGGAAACAGGGTTACACTTTTTTTGAAGAGGGGTAATTTGAGCTTCTTTCCAAGAAGAGGGAAAGGTACCACAGGATACGGAATAATTAAGGATATGACAGATGACTGGAAGGATTTCGTCGAGGATAGGGAGTATCATCTTGCGATTAATACAGTCACTACCAACAGCATTAGATGAGATTGAGTCAATGCTCTTCTTAACATCACAATCGGAAAATTGATTAAAGACAAATGGTGAATAATTTGGGAGTGGAAAGAGCAGAAAGATCATTTAAAGTTTTTGCTTTGATAGTACCATTAAAGTTAGAAGAGGTGGAAAAATGTTGATTAAGTAATTCAAGATTTATATCTTTAGGAATAGTATCTTGGCGTGACTTTCTGACTCCCATTGATCTAAGAAACTTCCACACTTTGGCCGGGTCACCATTTTCAACGGACTTGTGAAAGACCACACGCTAAGATATTTAGCGTTTCATTAGTCATTCATGTAACTAATTAGAGAATGAAAATTATAACTAAAGCTGACTCAATGACATACATTATGTTTTTACAAACATACCATCACGCACGAAGTAAAGAAAAAAAAATTGTAGAACACTGGACAAAATCACATTTTTCTGTTGGTTTTGGTTCTAGCACCCGCGGCTATCAATAAGAACAGTCCGTATTCATAGCCGTCTGCGTTTCACAGACTATCATTAAATCTCCAAATAAATGGTATTAGAAACATCACGCAATCACATTAATAACTATTTTCCAAATTAAATTATATTTTTCAAGCTTCAAGGCATTTAAATAAAAAAGTAATAAATGGCCGTGAATGCGTCTAATATTAAATTGAATTAGATCTAATTTTGACTGAAGACATGGTTATTGCTAACTCTGATGAAATTCTGTAACTGTTCTTTTTAGTTCAGCTAATGGATTTAAGTATTCCAAGAAATTATTTGAATCATCTTTAACATTAGGGATGCATTAATGATTTGCAAGTCGGTATTTTTTATTAGCGAGAGTAGAGAGTTGATTGGTGGTATCTATAGTCATTACTTGGCTCGCGATCTTGGTTTAGGTATCAATTTTCGTGTCAATCGTGCGTTGTGCATGCTCATTGGGGTCATCACTACAGTGACGTCACCACCGGCTCGCAGCCACCGGATGTGCTCCGCTACACTTGATTCGTTTTTCTTTCTTCAATATCATTATTGCTCACATTATCAAAGATGCCGTCTTATTTATTTTCTTAGTTGCCGTTATTATTCGGAATGAAGACATCGTTTTTTTATGAATCCATCAGGCACAGCCTATTAGTATAGTTCACGCGTTAATGGTAACCAAATAGTTTTTGTTCTATTTCTTATTGTTGGTTTTTCGATGGATAATAAAGTGATTTTTAGTACTAGAGGTGTCAAGCATATAGATTGAGTTGTAATGACAGAAAAAAGTGGGACAAGTAGGCACTACTCTGATTTTGATTTTATTAATGCATTGCCCAAAGGATATGTAAGTTAAGTTACAATATAAAGTAAGTAGATCAGATATTTTACAAAAAATAACACCAGCACCAAAGACCAGCACCGCTGTACCTGATCAATTAAACTGAACGATATTGAAAGTAGGTACTTAGGCTTCGTATTAAATTCCTTTTTAGGGTTCCGTACCCGAAGGGTCCAAACGGAGCCCTATTGCTGTCACTCATGTGTCCGTCTGTCTGTCCGTCCGTCGTCTGTCACACAGGTTTTATAGCCAAACGGTTGGAGCTACAGTCTCCAAATTTTCACAGTTTAAGGCATCTATCTTGTTGACCCAAAGCCATATAAATTATCTTTTTTTTTTAATGTTGTTTAGGGGAGCTCCCACACAGACAAAGGGCGCGCGCAAAAAAATATTGACCTCTCCCATCAAAAATGGGGTATCGTTGTTTAGAGCTCTTTGATTAGACAAATACAATATTTTGGGTTGGGTGGAATTAGAAGCCACCAAAGTCAGCTTTTTGAACAAAATTTTGTTACGGAGAATTTTTTAACTTCCCATTGACTTATGAACTTGAAATTTGCTGATAATGTTTATTATTATTATTACGTATATTTTACTAAAAATACCAATATATTTATAAATCAGATTTTTTCTTGGCAATTTTTTTTTTAAATTCTCTCATTTAGCACGGAACCCTAAATATGCGAAGTCCGAGACGCACTTGGCCAGTTTTTTTTTTTTCTCTCTTCCTCCACTGACACCTAAAAGGCTAACCAGCCATTATGAACTAAACAATACTTGTGAACAACACAATCACTAACGGGTCATTTCTTATCATTTCCAATCTTAACATACTGTAACAATTTTTCGCTAAAGTCAAGTGTCTCGGGGTTCACTTATACGGCACAATTGAACAAAAGGCCATTAAGACTGATTATTCTCTTTGTTCGGTAGAAAGTCGTCAGATCTCACACCTACGTCTGTCTAATATTCATAATGTACGAGTAAAACTACCGGTAATTAACTAACTGCGTTAGATTCTTTGGTTTGTGTTTATTAATTTCTTAGAACGCATTTTTTATTGATCAAATTTTTTAAACGACTGCATAGCCACATGTTCGAACGTAAGCGTAATGAAATCGAACCTAACTAAACTACTTTTTATTTTAATTAAAACATTGATCCTTTTTCAAATCATAAAAATAAAATTAAAAACATATAAATTAAAGACAAACTACATTGTATTGCACAGAGTTCGCATCGGTAGGTATTCTCGACAGCGGTTTTTATTTTCTTTTTAAAAACTTCCAATTTCAATTTTACGGGTTTATACCGCTTTGCAGCGAGTTGAATAGTGATGTTTATTTAAATAAACAGTCTCATTGCGTATTCCGAAAGCTTTTATTTGTTTTTTTTTATTGTGGCTTCTTGCAGGTGGTCCGCAGACCACAGTGATTGCAGGCGAAAAGTCCAAGTAAAAGTTTAGTAGCCTAACGAAATTGTATCCAAAGTAAATTGCTTTGGAGATAGGTATAATAAACGAAAAAAAAATAACAAAAACAGCCAAGCTACGCTTTAATCTATTATCTGAATCCAACAAATCCTTTTTTAAGAATTTTGATAAACGCATAACGAAATATTCTTTTGTAGCAATTTCACAGATTCACTCAGAAATGCGCCGTCTACATTTCATTTACAATCTCAATTTCAAATTGAGATTCTGTAAAGCATAGAATCGGTTTTCAAACCACTAACATGATATGAATGTCCATTTCCGCAAAACACAATAACTTATATGCAATACCATGTACTTAGATAAAAACCATACATTTGTACAATAAAACGGTTGCAGTAAATCATAAATATCATGGTTTTACATTAACCCCGAAAGCTTTGACAAGAAAGCCATACAGTTATGTACAATGGTGGCACATTACCGATTTGTGAAAGACAATTTCCATCGGTCGGGTCGTGCGAAGGAAATGCAATCTTGTTCATATTATTGTAGTACTTACTATCTAACAGGAACACTATATTGTTGTAGGTATTATATTCAAAGAGGTTCGATATGGCTTTGATAAAGTGTTATGGTGGCACTTCACATCGCTATTCGTGTTCGCGTATTTGTCTTATTCGCCCAAATAGGACGATGTGAAGTAGATCTATTCGTCTTTATTTGCCTATTCTCACGAACAAGTCGAATACGACAAATACCCGAACACCCAAAAATATTCGTAAATGTTCGGCGTATTTGCTGTTCATGAACGATGTGTAGTCGGTGTATTCGTGTTATTAGGAATTCAACACGAATATAGCGAACAAAGACGAATAAAAACCCGAACATCGAATAGCGATGTGAAGAAGAAGAAGTGCCACCATTAGGGTTGATGTGATTTGTAAACGCTAGACACAAATAGTTGAAAGTTTTTGTGTAACGAGAACACAAAAACTTTGTAGGGAAAGCTCTTCATGTTATTGGCTGAAATAACACAGGCAGTTGTGGCTGCGGTATGAAAGTAGTTTTGAAAAAAAAGTGTTCTTAATTTAAAGTTCCCGACGTTGCGTTAAACCAAAAAGTTTGGGCAGTCACAAAACGCAGACTTTTTGCCAACATTACACGTGAATATTCAGCATTGGTATTTTTTTACCGGCTGAAAGCGCCTGCCAAGTTCCACGGAATTACTTAGTTGATTCGTAGGTAACCGGTAATTTTATTTCGTCCGATTAGTTCTAGAGTCATCAGCCGCGCATTTCGTACAAACCACTAATAATTGTACGTAATGTAATGGAAATTATAAAGATGTAAATTATGTGTTAGAGTCCATTCCATTCCATTTCGGGATTCAGTTTTTGCTGTACGACAGACAAAAAATAAGTAAATACAGTGGTAACTCGTAATTTTGTATCTTAATATTCATTTTGGTTATTAATTTTAATGGGTTGTTTCTTGATTCTGTTGGATTTGTTTGCAAACCACAGACTGACAACAAACTAAAAAGGCTCAAATGTTGTGCCACACACTAGATGTTGTTTTGCCTCCTCACTCCCATTTTTCATTTCCTACAATAGTCACTTATAAACAACTTTAGAAAGCCAATCAATAACACTTACTAACAATATGTTAATTTGTTTTTTCGTAGGAGTGCCGACGGATCGCACGGAGCACGCGTTCGCGTCTGCGCAGGAGTACAAAGATGCACTCGCGGCGATACGGAGGCACACAGGCGCCGTAAGTAACACCTCACATCATGCACGCCTAGGGCTGATACACATAGGCCTTTAAAAAAATCCGTCATTTCGAAAATAGTACGAGTCAATTTTTTTTTGTCTTTTTTTGGTTTCATTTTATTCATTGAAGTGTTTTACATTATTCTCTGTGCCGTTTTGCATGTCTTCAAGTACCTAGTACAAACAAAATTCAACAGGTGTAACGAAAATGGGCTTCATCCCATCTCTCACCGATCCCGACTCTACACGATTCTAAAGGTCCCAACTCTACACGAAACGATAAAAATGTACAGTCAGAATGAAAAACATTTAAACCAATTTTATTTAGACTTTAATCACCATGCGATGACATTTGGCTATCTTTCAAGCCACGTTCCACAAAAATCACACAGGTGGCGCTGTCCTTCACCATTGAACAAATATAACTTTTGTTTTTTTAAAGAAAGAAGCAGTCTTTTTTCAAAGACGAGGGACATCTCCATCTGTATTTTTGTGCAACATGGGCTGGACCATAATAGCTCATAACCATGATTATGATAACAATTATTCGTTGCTTCATTTTTCAGATATGATTATAACAATGTAGTTTCCCTACTTACTTGGTAACTTCGCACATATTTTAAAGATTTTTTAATGTCAAGCCCATAGATTAATATTGTGTATATTTGGGTAGTCAACAGAGACGGTCGGGTACTCGAAAGAGATCTTATGCAAACTTTATCAAAGAACATTAATACTCATTACGCGAGAACATTTGGACGTAGAAGCATTCAATCTATAACATTTATTGAAGTAAAACTTCTTTCCGCACGCTTGACTTGAGGAGTAAGCTGGTGAATGCGTGTCGAGAACGTTACGAAAAGTGTGATTGGACGAGGCGAACGTGACGAGAGCGTTACAAAAAGTGATCGGGCGAAGCGAACGGAAGTTGAGAGGAAGTTTTACTTCAGTCGTGTGGTCTAAAGCACACTCGTTTTTTTTATTTCTCAACAAATACAGTGTTACTGATAACTCGAAGTATTTATGGAAATAGAAGGGTTGATACGCAACAAATTAAGTCACAATTTAAAGCCCGTTTAAAAATAATGTACAGCGCGAATGTATTGAAAAATTAAATTAAATTTTTTATCATCATTGTTAGTAAAAAAATATTAAAAAAAAACAGGTTTTTATCTGGGACAATGAACTAAAAAGTTAAAAAGAAATTCTAGTAAGTATTTGGCGTGTACAAATTCCATTGCCAGCGCCGGGACCCATAAATAACACCGTTGGGAACCAGCAGTACGTTTCTTCTTTTCTGATCTCTGAAACTTAGGGCTCCCCGACACGGACAGGTTAGGTAAGAAGGGGATGGCTGGGTCCAGTGAGCGAGTGAAGCGAACGAACACAGCCTGCCATCCCCTTCGTGGTTTTTTTTTTAAACCATTCAGAAGTAGGAGCCCCGTGAAGCTCGCCACACTATTCCCAAACCACTGTAACTTCTGTAAGCCAGAATCAACAGTGGCGACCACCAGAAAAAACGCCGAGGCAATGAAGCTTGACGAGTCCTAGAAAAACTATTAAACTGTCTTGGAGCGAAGGAGTAAGGAAAAACGTTCGAAGGAGTCTCGTGAAGCGGGGCTCCGTCGACCACCTCACCTTTTTACGGGGCTCTGTTGTCTTTCCTTACTAACAACTGTTTTTAGTACATAACACCTCTCTATTTCAACTGTTCTGTTAGATGTAAACATAGACGAGAGGTAAGAGTATCTGAGCCTTTAGACCAAATACATTTCTGTTAACGTTAACGCTAACGCTTCGTGCAAAATGTATGGCAACGGCCTTACTGGACCTGCGGAGTGAACTGTCACGTGACTCACGCCCAGTAATGTCGTTGCCATACATTTTGCACGAAGTGTTAGCGTTAACGTTAACAGAAATGTATTTGGTCTAAAGGCTCTGCCCCCTTAGTCAAAATACATTTCTATAAACGTTTTGGCTAACGCTTCGTGCAAAATGTATGGCGACGACGTTTTGTACGAAGCATTAGACAGAGAACTATCGCGTGACTCACGCCCAGTAATGTCTTTGCCATACATTTTGCACGAAGCGTCAGTGTTAACGTTTACCGAAAAGTATTTTGTCTAAAGGCTCTGATACGTATGCTTGTGATCGCAGGTTGTTTAACTTTTTAAATTTTTTGGGACTTGTTTTTGAAGATTATTGTGCAAAAACAGTATTTATTATTGTTTGTGGCTTTTTAGAACATTTTTCAAAGTCAGCACCGGCTGCAATTCCGGGTCTCGGCGCTGGCTGCGGTGCCTCCGCAGCCAGCTCCCCAAAAAATAAGCTGCGCCTAATGTACAATTTGCAAAAGTGTTTGGAACTTACCTAACCTTTGAAAATACTTAAATCATCATGACAATGGGCTATTGTCCAGCCCATGTTCCACAAAAATTACAGATGTCTGGACGGATTCTTTGAAAAATAAAACTGCTTCTATTCTTCAAAAAACAAAAGTTTTATTTTGTTCAATGGTGAAGGACAGCGCCACCTGTGTGATTTTTGTGGAACATGGCTTGGAAAATATAGTGATTAAAGTATTTTTAATTGGTCTAAATGTTTTTCAATCTGACTGTACATTTTCATCGTTTCGTGTAGAGTTGGGAAGTTTTTGTTAGGTTATTTTATATCGTGTAGAGTCGGGATCGGTGAGAGTTGGGATGTAGCCCGAAAATGGGTGGTCATATTTAAGATATTTAACAAAGAAAGCTATAGTTAGCCATAGTTAGTAGCCCAATAAAAAAAACTGTTTCTGGTTTTTTTTCTTCGTTTTTGACACCGACTTCCGAAATTAAATTTATTTTGCACTTTTTTGTTTTTTTTTTTTGGAAGTCGGTTCTATTTTTTTTTTAAGTTTTTTATTTTTCATTTTTTTGTTGTGGTTCCCCATTAAATTGTGTTAACAATACATAGATAAACGATCGCAGTAATCGCGAGTAATTTACTGTTAGTTATTGAAGAGTTTCACTGCCTATCTCCGAAGTTCTTTATCAGATCCTAATGTATTGTCTAATAAAATGTACCTTGAAAAATATGCATTCAAATAACAGAAACCACATCCAAATTGGATCAGTAGTTTTCGAGAAAATCGCGAACAAACATACATACATGACATACATATGGGTCGAATATAAACCTCCTTTTTTGAAGTCGGTTAAAAACATAGGTTAATCACCAGCTGATCAAAATAAGAATGGTAGAACCATTTTTTTTTTGGAATTTACTAATACTATAATAAAGAAATGTGTTTATTTCTTTGGGCAGAAGCAGTATTTCAAATATGATCACGCATTTCCGTTAGAGCCTGTACAGCTATAAAAAATTGAATCTGTAAGAAAACGACACGAAAATACGAGAATAGTTAATCCTGTAAAGTTTAATTTAATGGACTGGAGCCCATTCTGAAATGACAGGTTCAATTAAAACTGCAAATATGAAGACTGAAGCTTCGGGTTCAGCTACGGTTTAGCCGCTAGACCCTTGTGACAGACACAGACAGACCAACGGATGAGCAAAACGGAAACTCTTTTTTTTTCGTTTGTGGTTTGGGAAGTCATCCAATGAGTTCTCCCGCTCTGCGTGGAGCGGGAGGGCGTGTCAGACTTTTACTGACTAAAACCCACCCCTGTTCCTTCAGTTGCCTGAGTGCCCAGGGGCGCGGTAACTCTGTTTCGAATTTATCCGCGACCCCTGGGCAGGCATCGGCCTTGACGGACCCCGTCAGGTATTGCTGACAACTCTTTGAGGTGCGCTTGGAACAGTACGCGCCGTCGACTCTCGGGCCTGGTCCTGATCGGACGGCGAGCTACCCAGTACTCGCCGTCCGCGGGCCCGCGCTTACGGTGGCCAGAGATCGTCCCGCGACCTCCGATGCCCAGGGCGTCTCCTGCGGTGGCTGATGCTGGGGCGTGAGGGCGACTGTGTTGAGTCTCCCTCACCCCTTCCGCCTCCGCAGAAGATTAGATACTGCATCGCAGAAGGAGGCGACTGCTTCCCATTCCGCGGCCTGGACCAGGGCCGGACGCGAGATGTCGCTGCCGCCGATCGCCTCTCCACGAGGACACGGCGGTGCTCCGCCCAAGCGCGGCAGAACTCCACCGTATGCTCCACCGTGTCCTCTGGGCGATACGCAAAGTGGTGAAACCTGGGCGTGTCCTCCCGCCTTATCCGACACAGGAACCTCCCGAAACAGCCGTGTCCGGTGAGGACCTGAGTCAGACGGAAGGTGAGCACACTGTGGCGCCTCTCCAGCCACTCCTCAAAGAGGGGCCAACCCTAACAACCCTAGTAATCTGCCCCTGCTTCGCACAGTTCTTATGACTTCAAATTGCCTAGATTTCTGAATTATATGCAAGTTTAATGTTTGGTAAATTCGTCAATGATGGTCAAAACTGTAAAAAAACCAGTAAGGTAGTTTTGAAGAACGATACAGTCGCACAGACAGACTCAAAAAGCGAGTTTATTCTACAATAAATATATGTATAGGAATTGATATATTCTGTCCATGAAGTTGGGCTAGGTAAGGTCCCAGGATTGTCTCGTATAAATTGTTGGTAAGATAAATACCCAGTGAGAGTCAATGATAAGCAGACAGATCGAAAAAATGGCTTTAGCAATCTGAAGAAAACTATAGGATATGCACAATTCTAAGTCGTTGTAGCTATTTATGGTAAAAATAACTTCCTAAACTGTCCATACAGACATAGGATCTAATCCTTTTTAATGTCAGTGATTTATGAATCTCTTAATTATCGACCGCATAGGCTCACGGGTCAATGGCATATAACATACAATAGAAGCTATATACAATACTCATATCAAGCCGATAAAACTGTCCACACTCTCCTCTCACCTAACACTTAGCCAATTTGTCACCTGTTTGCAAATAAAGTATTGATTTATGCATTATTATTTAATGTGAAAACGAAACAACGATGTGTACCCATCTTTATAAATTGAGCAATTCTAAGACCTAAGATTTATTTCGCAATTTATACAGCGGAAATATTATAAACGATTTATCATGTTTTAGAAAAATACTTAAACAGTTATACGATCCTTGAAAACCACCAGTCATCAGGTTACTAACCTTCGAAAAACATTACCCTCCTTCTAGGATAGTCGAGTAAAAACAGTCAAAACTGTAACTGGCCCGTTTTGTCCATTACCAGACGCTATTGTGTTGATACCGTAAAACGGGCCTGGTACCTGCAACTATAATTTTCATTTTATGGTTCATCATCATCATTTTTTCAAACGAAAGACGTACATCATGGGACATAAGCGCTTAGAATTACTGCTCCCTCTTGAAGCACCTATTTTTTTTGGGGGTTGAAAAGTCATCCTATGACTTCTCCCGCTCTGGTTGGAGCGGAAGGGCGTGTCAGACTCTTTCTGACTAAACCCACCCCTGTTCCTTCCTTGCTTGAGTGCCCAGGGGAGCGGTAACTCTGTTACGAATTTATCCGCTACACCTTGGCATACAGGCACTGGCCATGATGGGCTCAGTCAGTGGTGGCTGACATATTCTCTTTGAGGTGCGCGTGGAACATTACGCGCCGTCGACTCTCGGGCCTGGTGCTGACCGGACGGCGAGCTACTCATTACACGCCATCCGCAGGCCCGCGTCTACGGTGGCCCGAGATCGTCCAGCGACCTCCGACGCCCAGGGGTTTCCTGCGGTGGCTGCGGCTGGGGGCGAGCGTGAAGGCCACTCCATTGAGCTTCCCTCACCCATTCCGCCTCGTCCTTCGCGAGCATTACTGCTTCGCAGAAGGAGGAGACTGCTTCTCATTCCCTCTCGCTCCGTACCGTCGCCCAAGCGGGCCAGACCTCCACCATGTCCTCTGGGCGATCAGCACATTGGTGACACCCGAGCGTTTCCTCCCGCCTTACACAGGAACCGCCCGAAACAACCGTGTCCGGTGAGGACCTGCGTCAGGCGGAAGGTGAGGACGCCGTGGCGACTCTCCAGCCACTCCTCAAAGAGGGGCACTACCGCCGCAATGATGGCGTGCCCAGCGCTGGTTTGCGATAGTCGCTCTCTCCGTGTCCTCTTGAAGCACCTAAAACTTTATATATTCGATTGTTGTGTCTTTCTGAGAATAGTAACAAATCCTTTTTGGTCGTGGTACTATTTACACTTGATTTTAAAGTCCCGAGATTATAATTTGACACTGTCTCCGTCCCCATTTTACTTGCTAAGCTGCAGCGGATTGGCATAAGAGGGCTGTGCCTTGATATTTTTAGGAGTTATTTGACGGACCGTTCTCAAGCTGTTAAGATAGGTAACTTTACTAGTAAAGATGAGCTTGTTGGTTACGGGGTCCCCCAGGGTAGTGTTCTTGGACCTACCCTATTTTTAATTTATATTAACGACCTCTGTAAATTATCTCTAAAAAACTCTGAAATGATAATGTACGCTGATGACACAGTGATACTTGTTCATGGCAACGATTGGCTTAAAACTCGCTCGTATGCGGAGTCTGCCCTACAGATTGTCATGCAATGGCTAAGTAGCAATCTGCTGACATTAAACCTTGACAAAACTAAATTTATTACGTTTGCACCACTTGTAACATCTCAACCGGTTTCCGCCTTCCATCTAACTGCACACAAGTGCTGTTCGATAACAAATACTACTTGTAGTTGTAATGTCATCATGCGGACAAACAGCATAAAATATCTTGGTGTAATAATTGACAGTACTTTGTCGTGGAATGAACAGATTGGGTCACTGGTGTCACGGGTCAGGAAGTTAATATTTGTATTTAAAAATTTGAGATCTTCAGCCGATTTCCATACTTTAAGGATAGTTTATTCTGCTCTGGCGCACTCTATTATAACTTACTGTATAGTGGCTTGGGGTGGCTCTGGAAAGTGTTTACTGCTGAGGTTGGAAAGGGCACAGAGGGCAGTTCTTAAGGTTATGTCACATAAACCTATTCGCTTCCCTACTACCGAACTCTATGCCCTCTGTAAAGTGTCTTCAGTAAGGCACGCATTTCTCTTAAATACCATTCTCCGTAAGCATTCGGAGCTTTCATTTGACCCTGGTTTCAGTCTAAAGAAGCGTAGGGCGGACATAGTTTGTCAGACTGAAGGTGCCAATGTTTTGTTGGTGGGACGACAGTATCACTTCTTTGCTCCTGTTCTGTACAATAAAGTGAATAAAATTTTAAATATCTATCCACTCACCTCACACAAGTGTAAGGATGTCACCGACAAGTGGCTCCATAGCCAAACATATGACGAGTTAGAAAATCTAATGAATAGGTAATACTTGGTTATGATTTGAAATATAAAATACAAAAATGACTTGGCTTTTCCTTCCGTATGTCTTATGATACACCTGAAACAACCATTAACATTCACACACATACACACGTACACATAGGTACACAGACCATCACTCACAGAACTGGATTACCTTATTTTTAATTTTTTAATTTTCTAATTTTAAATATAATAATTTCTTTAATTTCTAATTAAATTGAATTAAACTAAATAATTATTTTAAATGTATAAATTGTAATAATTTGTTAAATAAAAATTATAATTAATTTATTGATCAATAATTAAATTAAAATTGTATAATTAATTGTTTATTTTTAGATTGGTTCAAAATTGTAATTGTTTAATTGATATTGCTTAACTCTACTTTTAATTTTAGGTTAAGTCTAAATATTTTTTTTTTATTATTATTATTACAAATGTTGGAACACCGACGTCTCCCCTCTCGGAGGTGGGCGCTAATGGCTACAACACAGTCATAGACTTATGTGGCTGTTAACGAACACAAACAATTTTGTAAACAATGATTGTTCTAATAAAATTATTATTATTATTATTCCATTTATTTTATAGTTTAAACATACAATTTACATTTTTAAATATTAAAATATAAAAACATTTAAAAATATAAAAAATAGTATCCCACCGGTATCGGGATAGGGGTAGCTACCGGTGGTCAGGGCTCCTGGGAGAGGAACCTCCTAACTATGCGCGCCGTGTCCAGGAGTACTGCCTTCTGGATCAAGCCCTTGATCCAGAAGGCAGATTATTTCAGATTATTATTTTTTTATTTCAGATTATTATTTTTTTATTTCAGATTATTATTATTATTATTATTATAATTTGAAAACTTGGATTATATTTTCCAACAGCCAACCCTACATAACACAATTACGAGTATACTTACTTACATTGCGTACGAATTTCTAAAGTAATAGTCTATTACAGTGGCTTTGTGGAGCGAGTGCCTCCCTCATTGAAAGGTAATGGAGTCAGAATCTCCGTCGTCGTGACCACGCCCGGCCACTGTGTACTTAATTAGAAATACCTCTTCACCACCAGCATAATCGGATCAGTTTCAATGTCATCTGTAAAAAAGCAGATATCCGTTAGAATCTAAAGTTGGTACTTGACTGGTTACAATTTCATCATCACATATGAGTAGATTTGACTGATTAAAATAGGCCTCTTAACTTCAGAAGCACTTGTCCTCGTTAAGAAATACACTTTACGACGAGGCCACCTTTTCGAATGATTGATCTTCAGAAAAGACTGTCTAAATCAGAGCAATAACGTTGAAGATATTCAAACTCTCTAATCAATGCACACTATGCCCTAATGTGCATTTATTACATTTATTACAATAATATAAAACAAAAAAATATAAAAAAATGCTTTTTGACATTCCCATTGCTGGGACATAGGCCTCCTTTCTGTGAGAAGGTCCGTTATCCACCACGCGGGCTTAGTGCGTTTTAGTGGATGTCACATGTCTTATGATATGCCGTTTACCTCACGATTTTTTCCTTGACCCTTTCGAGAGCAATGATGATGAAATAATTTACAATAAGTGAAGAACGACACGTAAATCGGAGTCGTTACCAGTGGGCCACCACTGCTCTCACCGACTTTTAATACAACGAGTGTTCATAACAATTTTTTACTTGTCATAACAAAAATGAAAAGAAAAAATTAAACCGACGAAAAGCAGAAAATAAATAAACCTTTTAAGTCTTGAGTATTGAGCTTATTTACATAAATTATCAATTTTTATAACTAATTTTGAGTCAGCGGCGGCGCCAAACAACAAACTGATTAAATTTTATTTGTACGTAGAAATGGAGAAGGTTCTACGAAAAGTAAACAGAAACACTATTCGTGCCCACAATTATTGAGGGTTCTCTCAATTTTATCAGGATTCCATCATCAGATCCTGACTTTCTTGACATGGGACATTGGGACCACCCTTCAGGTATACCCTATCTACCAAAAAAGAATCATCAAAATCGGTTCATAAATAACGGAGTGGCGCTGAATAGATATTAAAAAAAATAGGTTGTATTAAGAACCTCCTCCTTTTTTTTCGTCGGTTAAAAAGGACGCACCTCTGGCTAGCATCATAAGATTTTATATCACAACAGCAAGCTCGAGCATTTTATGTGCACAAATTAATTAAACCCCGAGGCGATGCAGCTACTTAGTTATTAAAGGAACATCACTTTTATGCTGATTTTTAGAAATAGAGTAGTAGTTATCAGCGATTACATGTACCTACATAGTTACTATACCTACGATAGTCTTGAAATAAATACGCATCTATAATTTATGCGGTTTCTCGATACACTTTTATGCGTTTACACCTCACGTTGCAAGTTATGTTCCTTTTCTGAACTGGTTTATCTCTTCCTTGCTAGGAAGTTGTAAAAAGGTGTAGCGCTCCTGTGTAGTTTACCTATTTGTTTATTAATCCGATAGTGAAATTTTTATTAGAGTATCTTTTTGGTTGGTATTTCATCACGTGAGTTTACCGGCTAAGAATAAATGGGACGA
The DNA here is from genome assembly GCA_951329385.1 of Polia nebulosa. Taxonomy (NCBI): domain Eukaryota; kingdom Metazoa; phylum Arthropoda; class Insecta; order Lepidoptera; family Noctuidae; genus Polia; species Polia nebulosa. The sequence continues at coordinate 12,236,851 of OX589599.1, read as the reverse complement.
GAGGAGGTTCTCACTTATCAGTAAACCTTCATAAAAATATCGTGAAACATTATTGGAAATATACCACCTTTAACCCGTCTTTGCTGACTTGATAATTTTCCAAAACTGATTCACACGCATAACGTTGTTAAATTCTTCTTGAAAGCAGTCGTTACTTTAAAAAGTTTTTTTCAGTCCATCAGTTTAGTCACAGATAATATAATACTAGCGTAGTTTAGTGAACTTTTCTCGTTCGAAGTATACAATCGGTCAAGACTACTAGTTTGCTCATATGCATAAAAAACTCGTCTAAAAATAACTTTATCGGTGAGTTTTTAGGGTTCCGTACCCGAAGGGTCCAAACGGAGCCCTATCGTTGTCACTCGCGTGTCCGTCTGTCTGTCCGTCCGTCGTCTGTCACAAAATTTTGTTCCAAAGAATTTTTTAACTTCCCATTGACCTATGAACTTGAAATTTGGTGATAATGTATATTATTACGTATACTTTACTAACAAATACCAACATATGGTACGGACTCCTTAATGTGTGAAATCCGACACACACTTGGCCAGTTTTTTTTTAACTTCTTGCAGATGTAAACGAGTAAAAGGCCTGTCACGATTGGTATAAGGTAGAAACTCTATCTTGACGATAATTTCATCTTCTTTTCTGTTTTATTTTCGAAAATAAACTCTGATAACATGCTCTCAAGAAAAGTCAATATTTGCATGGTCCCAGAAATTGATATGTTGGATAGAGAAGATTCATTGAATTTTCATTTACTCGAAAGCATATTATAGGTCAAGTCGTGCATGACTAGTAGGTACCTAATTCCACATTGGTCTTTAATCAATATGGATAGGCGGCTTTTCTCAAAAACATATGTTACTAACCTATGCCTCTTTCATAGGAGCGCAGCAAACCTCAGCGAACTTTAGAAGCAGAGCCTGATGACTCCCAGCAGGAGACAGAACAGGAATACCTGGATGAGCTGCTGGTGCCCGAACCCTGGGAGCTGAACAACACAGCCCGGGCTGGCACGGAAATCCTGTTCTTCAACAGGGTGCCAAAGGTCGGCAGCCAGACCTTCATGGAACTGCTACATCGGCTGGCCTTTAAGAATCAGTTTGGTGAGTGAAAAATTAAAATTGAGTTTAGTATCTTCGAATGAAAGATATAGCGCAAAATCGTGACCGTTTGAAGGAAGAAAAAAGTCTAGAGTCCAGTGGGATAGTTCGGGCTAGAAATAATAAAATTCTTTAGATTAGTTTAGGACAATTGAAATAAACAGCAGCAAGGACAAAATGTGAGCCAATATATAATTGAATTCTAGACGGAAATAATTATTTATTAAGCCCTTCTACCGGCCAAGTGGCGCCCTCATTGAATAAAAATCGTAGCATAGCATAGAAAATAAATATTAAAGAATCCAACGTCACGTTTGTTACAAAGAGGATAAAGTATTTTTACGTTGTTAAAACAGGTCTCAGCACGTTTCGTATCCAAAGTAGTAGGCAAAAGTACCAAAAACGGCCGTTTCTGACACTTTTGCCTACTACTTTAATTTTATATGCTATGCGACGATTTTGGCCGGTAGTAGACCCTTAAGTGTAGCTTGCTTATTAAGTACCTAAAAAATACAGAGAATGAAAAACAACCAAAAGCAGTTTTTGGTTTTGCGACCAATTTGTGTTTAATATAAAATACACAGTTTATTTAATAAAACGGTAACAAAACGGTACACCGTGTATGGCTTCCGAAAATATTTAATTAAATCAGTATTTTTAATTACCACAATCATTTACTTCTTATTTTATAAATTAATTAAATGTATTATCTTGATAGTTATTAATGAGAACAACTTAGTTTACTTAAGCTGGAATTCTCTTGATATCTCAAGTAATTAAGCCTTAAAATAAAAAATATATTTGGAGGTTGATTACCGTGTTTCGCTTTTTGGCAATTACCGGTCGTCATCTCATTAGTGCGAGTTTGTTGATCCATGAAAAAGGCTGGAATTTAAACATTTTGTAATAAAATGTTTGCGACATTAATAATTTTGGATTGCATTTACTTTTATTTGGATTGCAAGCAAGCCGACTTACTAAAATATGTGTGAATAAAAATTTGCTATGTGGAAAACTTTTTTACAAAAACTACAACCGACTTCTAAAAATTGCAAAATAACTTTAATTTCGGAAGTCAGTGTTTGTATTTTTTTTCTTCGTCATTTGACACCGACTTCCGAAATTAAAGTTATTTTGCAATTTTTAGAAGTCGGTTGTATTTTTGGTAAAAAAGTTTTTTTTTTTCCATTTTTTTGTTGTTATACCCCAGAAGTAAAACTAAATATTAAAGTTATGCCCGAATGGACAACCCTAATAACATGGAATTAGAACATTTGGAGACAACCAAAACGTCATCTATACATATTAATTGTTTATGTTGATTTTTTCAAAAAGTTCTTAATCAATTTTAATAAAATTTATATGGAACTAGCTCTGAAGTACGACCTACCAAACAAAAAAAGAATCATCAAAATCTATTCACAAATGGCGGAGATATCGCGTAACAAACATACAAAAAAAAAAAGCATGCGGACGAATTGAGAACCTCCTATTAATAAGACTGGGCTAACTATAGGCAAACTATTTGCCACACTGACTATATTGGCTAACCCCCGATTTCTAAACTAAGAGTGTGAAGTTCAAATCAGCTATCTGAAATCCTGTCAAACTTGGACATTAGAGTTTGACACGTTTTTAATCTAAAATTAATTTAATAATATTTATTTTTATTTATTTATAATAATAATATAGCAATAATATGAAGCGATAGATACAGCATGAATAAAGAAGTTAATACCAAAAAATAAATGACAATAGTATAATAAGTACAGATAAATCGGGTATAAAAGATAGTTTCCGAAACCGAAAGCCACATTTTCTACCCATTATTTGGATATTTTTTTCCACTAAACTAGTGGATTCCCAGTCCACTGGTTCTGGAGAAACTGGAGGTCAGTCGCAATTTGTTTTTTTTTTAAATGAATTCCAAGTGTTTTACTAACCTTTTTCCAAAGAAACATTAATTACATGAATTTTCGATTTTTCTTAACAAATTACGCATTTGATGTTACAAAAACGCAATGAATATCAAACGTATCCGACAAGTACGTACGCGGCTTAGAGCGAAGGGGTGGGGCTTTACTCCGCTTGCTTGGGTTCGCGTCACATTGCGCGCAATAAAAAATAGCTTATTTTCATACTTAAAAATAAAAGTCGTTTCATAGCAATATTTTTTGCGCAAAGCTACTTTGTTAGATGTACACAGTATGCGTTGTTGACGGCTTTGTGATGTGTCTTTTTACTATACCTACTTAGTATCGGAACTGCATACGCATAGCCGGGCATCATCGGCCTCCGCACTGGGTCCTTAATTTACCCGCATGCCCGCGTCGAGCTCGCTACGGGTCTAGAAGACCACCCGCCGACCTTCAACACTCCTGGCGTCTGCAGCGTGGCACACTGCTGTGGTCTTTGTTCACCAGGCTGAGCCAGGGGAGTACAGTGCTCCCAAGTACTCCCAAGGGAATTTAGGGAAATTTTGGTGACCATAAATCTACCTACCCCCTTTCTCTGTATTTCTTATAATATATATTTTTATGTTGACCGGTTTACGTCTGTTATTTTATTTTCTCCACCACGGAAACCAGATTGGATAAGATAACATACTAAGACAAGAGCTGTTCTTCCTAAAGGTATGTCTTTATTAGGCAAAGGCTCAAGTGGCTGCCAAAAAGTTGGGGATCCTCGCAAAGGTGAGACGGTACCTACTTCAAGCCGGAACAGCTGCTGCAACTCTATTTAGCACAAGTTCGATCGTAAATGCAGTACTGTTCTCATCTTTGGGACGGATCTGCCAGATACCAGCTTGATGCCCTTGAGTGAATTGAGAAACGAGCCAAGAGGATCATCGGCAATGATAGGCTCGTTGAGTCGAAACTACAAAGTCTAGAACATAGACGCCGAGTTGCTAGCCTGTCGGTTTTTCTATCGGTTACATTTTGGGGAGTGTGCGACGGAATTGCATAATTTGATTCCGCCAAGCCCGTTTCATCAACGGACCAAAAGACGTACGGCGAAGTGCCACCGGTTCATGGTGGACATCCCATCCATACGCACAAAGCGTTTTGAGAAAACATTCATTGTGCGTACAGCTAGGGAGTGGAATTCCCTACTGGAGTCCGTGTTTCCTGATAGCTACAACCTGGGAGTCTTTAAGTCAAGAGTGAATTTTTTTTTTTTTTTTTATGTTTGATAGGCTCGCGTTTGACCACTATCTCACCTGATGTTAAGCGATGATGCGGTCGAAGATGGAGCACGCTTGCCTAGAAGTAACCTATTCACTCTTGACTTAAAGACTCCCAGGTTGTATCTTACAGGAAACACAGACTCCGGTAGAGAATTCCACTCTCTAGCTGTACGTGCAATGAATGTTTTCTCAAAACGCTTTGTGCGTATGGATGGGATGTCCACCATGAACCGGTGGCACTTCGCCGTACGTCTTGTGGTCCTTAGATGAAACGGGCTTGGCGGAATCAAATCATGCAATTCCGTCGCACACTCCCCAAAATGTAATCGATAGAAAACCGACAGGCTAGGAACTCGGCGTCTATGTTCAAGACTTTGGAGTTTTGACTCAATGAGTCTATCATTGCCGATGATCCTCTTGGCTCGTTTCTCAATTGACTCAAGGGCATCAAGCTGGTATCTTGCAGATCCGTCCCAAAGATGAGAGCAGTACTCCATACACGATCGGACCTGCGCTTGATAGAGTTGGAGCAGCTGTTCCGGCGTGAAGTATCGTCTCACCTTTGCGAGGACCCCCAACTTTTTGGCAGCCACTTGAGCCTTAGCCTCTATGAAGGGACCAAAATTGAGGGTAGATGTTAAAGTAACACCAAGAAGATCAAGTCGGTCGGTTATCGGCACGGTTACACCTCGGAAAGATGGAGCCGGGTGAAATTGGCTCTTTTTAGCAGAAAAAAGACACGCCTGGGTCTTAGCAGCATTGAACTTAACCAGATTGGCATCGCCCCATTCTGAGACAGCCTGCAAGGACAAGGTCAAGCGCCCAACCATAGCCTCTCGGAGAGACCGGACCTGAGACCCACTAACTCGTGCGTCCGGCACGTATCTCTCGGCAACAGTGCTGTCGTCTGCATACCCAAAGGTACCGGGTTTTAGCAGATCGTTAATATGCAGCAAAAACAATGTTGCCGAGAGCACCGACCCCTGAGGAACACCGGCATTAATAGCCAGCAGTCCGGACGAGCAGCCATCTATGACTACTCGGATAGACCGATCCCTCAGGAAATCAGCTATCCAATCACACAATCCAGCGGGCAGACCGAAGGAAGGAAGCTTGCCAATTAAGCTGTCGTGCCAGACCCGGTCGAAGGCCTTCGAGATATCAAGGGAGACCGCAAGGGCTTCCCCTTGTTTGTCGATGGCCTCACTCCAAATGTGAATGGCATACGCTAGAAGATCTCCTGTTGACCGATTTCGGCGGAAGCCGTATTGTCGGTCACTTAGGATATCGTTAGCTTCTAGGTATGCTAGGAGCTTACCATTCAGTATACGTTCCATACTCTTACAGAGAACGGCAGTTACCGAGATGGGCCTGTAATTTGCTGGGTCAGCTCGACTACCCTTCTTGGGTACGGGTTGCACGTTAGCTTGCTTCCAAGCCATCGGCACTTTTCCAGTCTCAAACGAAAGGCGATATAGGCGTGTCAAGATCGGAGACAACTCAGGCGCACAAGTCCTCAGTACAATTGCCGGTATCCCGTCGGGACCACTAGCCTTGTTCACGTCCAGGTTACGCAGTACCCTCCGGACATCCTTCTGATGAATGCGAATGTCTGACATAATCGACTCGCATCCACCAAGAGTGCCAGGGGGCCTCGCGCCACCAGGATCTAGACGCGAAGATTCCGCAAACATAGAGGCAAACAAGGTTGCTTTCTCCTCAGCGGAGTGGGCCAGCGACCCGTCGGGTTTCAGCAGTGGAGGTAGTGAGGGGCGGCAGAAGTTCGATTCAACCGACTTAGCCAGGGACCAAAACGCCTTACTACCAGCTGGGTAAGAAGCAAGTTTGTTCCCAATTCGGCCAATGTGGTCAAACCGAGCCTTCCGAAACACCTTCTTGCAGAACTTGGCAGCCCTGTTGAAGGCTCTCTTCTTCTGACTCACGTCACTCGCTTTACGCGTCCGAGCATCGACCCATGCTAGGTAGGCCGCGTGTTTAAGCGCATCAGCGCGATTGCACTCGGCACAAAACCATGGTCGAGCCCCGCCAGACATTGTTACGTCAGAGAATGGAATGTAGTACTCCATTCCCCGCCGCAACACATCCGTCACGGCGTCCGCGCACGACGAAACATCAGTCGAAGAAAAGCAAGTGGGCCCCCAAGGATAACATGCGAAGAAAGATCGCATGCCATCCCAATCTGCTGACCTGTATCGCCAAACCCGCCTGGTGCCTCTAGGGCTAGGATCGGGCGGGGAGTAGACGGATACAGATTTCACCAGACAGTGGTCGGAAGTACCTAATGGTGAAGAAATCGACACTGAGTAACGGTCTGGATCTGTTGTCAGCAGAAGGTCCAAGCAATTGGCTGTGTGCGAATCAACATCCGGCACCCTCGTTGCCCCCTGGACCAGCTGGGTAAGATTTAACGCCAGCGCTAGCTTATACGTCTCTTGTCCAGCATGGTCTGTGTACTGGTATGGGAAGAGCCACTCCTGATGGTGGGCGTTGAAGTCCCCCAGTAACACTAATTGGGCAGAAGGGTACCGTTGCTGAGCCACATCCGCCGCTTTACTCAGATGTTGTGTGAGCCCAGTTGTCTCCAGATCACCGCTGTGTGAACGGTAGACACAGGCGTAGACAATTTTATCTAGGCCTGTGTCCACTAGGACCCAAAGAGTAGAGAACCTGGAGTCCTCAAGGTTACGGAGACGCCGATAGCAGATGTCGTCCCGGGCGTACATGCATATACCAGCGCGTGGCTTAAAATTGTGCTCCAGGGTAAACCCTGGGTAAGATAGGTACGCCACGTCAGACGGACATCCGATCTGCGTCTCCGAAAGGAATAAGAGAGCTGGTTTCTCAGTCTCTAGGTGGTGGTGGACTGCGGCGAGATTTGAGTGCAGACCTCGAATGTTAGAAAGGTGCACTTTGTGTGAGAGGGAGTGCTGCCGCTGTACAGCTTTTTTCTTTTTAGTTCCTTTTTTCATGAATAAAAGAGTGAAGGAAGGAGAGGAGAAGGAAGTGAAATGAGGTTCCATGCTGGCTACCTTCAGGCACGCACTGACAGGACGCGGACGGTATCATTGGGGGACTAGTCTGGAGACTGCGGGGACGCCCGAGCCCCCCCGGGAATGTCCATCGGGCCCTCTCGTCTGGTCGTCAACCAGCACGATGGTGCATTCCGGGATTTTTCATCAGTTGGCGGGGCAGCCTTTCGTGTGTGACTAGTACACTACTTGGGCCCCCAACTAACTGCGGTCGGCCAGCGGCGCACCGTGCCTCGGATCCCGCTACCCTCCGCGACTAGTCTCCCGATACATTCACATCAGCGCGAGCCCGGTTGGTCTGCCAGCAATGGAACAACTATTTCGACCCAACTCCTCTGGATTGGCTACACTGAGCATCGTACCGGAACACGGCCAGGCCGCTTGGCGGTACGTCTTTGCCCAGTGGGTGGTCGCAAGCCATCGGTCGAAACCTACCACCAGTTTGTCACCTGATTAGCACCACCCGGGGACCACGTGTAGGGACTCAATGGGTATACTCCTACGGACGCGGGTGACTCGGCCCCCGAAAATAGTGAATAGGTTACTTCTAGGCAAGCGTGCTCCATCTTCGACCACATCATCGCTTACCATCAGGTGAGATAGTGGTCAAATGCGTGCCTACCAAAAAAAAAAAAAAGAACATTGGTTATTAGCGTAAAAACAGATTTACGTACGTCAATCACTTTTAAGCTCATAAATTATTAATCACAAACCCAAGATTACGAGAGCTAATTACCTGGTTATTTTATAACCATCGTGCAGCACATAAGCTGCTGTAGTAGTCTGATGCAGCCATGGTGCAGCTCCTCGTCAGCGCTTTTATCGCTTATTATAAGCAGTTTTATCGTTTAAACGAGGTACTAAAAACGTAGCTATTCTGGATTATAGCTACGTTTTTAGTGCCTCGTTTAAACGATAAAACTGTGTAAACACATTGACACACGTATAATAATTTACAACTCGTAAAAGAGGCAAGGAATAGTTACTTATGATACTAGTGCGGTAAGTTGGTTTTTACAAACGAGTAGACGGGCTTACCATAGTCACGAGTTTGTAAAATCCGATCCGCACGTGTGTCACACAAGGTTTTTCAACACATTTGCGAGAAAAAAGTGGCTAATAAGCAATGAAACAAACTTTTGTTTTTGGTATGAATCATCTATTGGCGCGGCTTGGCAGTAAAACCGACTCGAATGTGGTGACGAAAAACGGTGTTTCGCCGTCGTGCAACGATGCCCCCACTACGCCACCGCTCTCGACCTCCATCTCCCTTGAAACATCTATGCCAAAAAAAGGAACAGCAACAACCAACAACAACAACAACTAACAACCAACATCAATAAACAGCAACAACAAACACAACAACCAACAACAACAACACTACCAATAACAACAACAACCAGCAACAACAAACTACAACTAGGAACAACAACCAACAACAACAACAACCAACAACAACTACAACTAACAACAACAACCAACAACAACAACCACAACTAACAACAACAACACCTAACCATAACAACACTACCAGCAACAACAACCACCACAACTAACAACAATAACAACAACAAACAAACAACAACCACAACTAACAACAACAACAACCAGCAACAACCAATACCAACAACAACAGCCACAACTAACAACAACACTAGCAGCAACAATAACCACCACAACTGACAACAACAACAACAACAAACAACAACAACCAACAACACTACCAACAACAACAACCACAACTAACAACAACAACACTACCAACAACAACAACCACCACAACCATCAACAACACAAACAACTAACAACTACAACACAAAAAAAAAACAACACACGAAAGATGTTTCACATCTGCCGGGCGTCCCGTGACGGCCGATATTTTTTGTCTCGTAATGCGAAACTCCTTGGTGGAATTCTTATATATTTTATAAGGAAATATGTAGAAAAAAACCGTAAAGGATACGCACGTCGCTATACAACGGAGCGTGCGGTAAAATGGGTAACTTAGGTGAGAGTATCTATTTTACCGCACGTTCCATTGTATGGTGGTAATTTTGAACTTTCGAATAATGTATACAGGCTTCGTAAGTGCATTTTTTGAGCAAATGTGTTGAAAAAGCTTTTGTGATGTTCATAACGATTAGAACTATAAACAAAAGTTAATATAATGTGTGTTAATCATAGTGTCTGTGAAGGTTTTCATCGGGATCCTGTGCAGCGCGTGGAGACGATTCGCCTCCCGCCCGCAGACCAAGCAGCCCTGGCCGCTCTGGTCTCTACATACGACCCTCCGGCTTCATACATCAAACATGTCTGCTACACCAACTTCACAAGGTAAACTGCCGTTTATTTATAGATGTTTCATTTAAAACCAGCATTATATTATTATGATGAACAGGAACACGCTACAGTAAAAGGAATTTAATTACGGTTGCTTAAAGTTTTAATATGAATATGACTTGAACATTTACATCCATCAGAAACTCTCGACATAACAGCAACACCGAGCAACTTCACTATGAAACAGTGAAAAGTTATTCGGCTTTCAAAATTTGTGAAATTTCGGGATCGAATACTTGGGGCTCTATTTAAGTTAGTACAGTGGGGCTATTGTGCGCGATGCTAATAGCAGAGTGCTCGAAAGACGTAAACTGCCGCCGGCTACCCAGCCGTGAAATGAGCGCAGCGAATCCAAAATAAATATCCAAACTGCTCGCTGAACATTCATGTTTGCAACTTGTTAAACCGAAGCCATAATGGCTAAACTTCGGCAACAGAACTATGTCAGCATCTAGTGAATGACTACAATAAAAATATACCGCACATGATCTAGGACTATAACAATCAGAATGCAGCTATTATATTCAAATCCAATCATTAGTTTGAAGAGCATTCTGAGCCACAAATCAAGCATAAAGTAGCGGTATCTGGCGCTAAATCTTCATCGATGTGAAACAAAAACTTGAACAGAGCTACAGCTATCATTCAAGACATTGATATTCATATTTACGCATTGACTCACTGTTCCATTTGCCTTAAGAGAGAAGCCGCGGCACTCTCGGACATCAATCATAAGCACCAAACTTTATTGGTCGTATAGACGTACACATAAACTATAATTAATGAATCAAGTAGACGTTAATTGCGATCGACTATTACCAGATAGCGAGGCTCTTGTTAGTGTTAATTACAGAACAGCGGCGCGTGCAAAAACTGTGTTGAATGTGTTCAAACGCCATTGTGTAGCCGCTGCCGTCGGCCGCTGCAATGAGAGCGGAATGATGCGTTTCGGTGCTAGTTTTTCATTTTAGCTTTGATTGCCTAGAATATTATCTTCAGGGGTTTTTCAGTTTGTGCAAAAACGTCTGATGATATCAATGGATGACATCGATATTATGACTCGAGAATTGTTGTTGGCACGTAATGTAATGTAATTATCTGAAAACTGCTGAGTAAAGAAATTGTATTGTTGCGATACTAAGAAATAAAATGGGGGCTTCCTAACAAAAAGAGTCGAGTTCTCGGTATTTAGTTTCTGAGATATACGCAGTTTTGTAAAGTTCAATTATCTACAAGTTCATATAGTAAATGTCTTTATATGATGTTTATAAGTACCTACCAGAAATATCTTTTTTGCTTAAATTTCTTTTATTTTTTATGCTTTTTCTCAAATCAAGGTTTCAGCGTCAAATGTATGATAAAGTGTGTGTGCTAGATTTTGAAAATTAATCCTTATTATCAATTGACTATTCTAGATACCTACCAAATCTAGTCTTAACTCAATATCCCACTACTGAACTATTTTTGTTTGGACGCCCACAAATGTCTGTCGTTAACTGAAAATCACTCGTGTGTGCGATGCAGGCCTTGATTGTTACGTCAAGCCATATCAAACATATACTGAACAAAAAGTTTTGGAGCATCTCTTTTTATATACCAGAAAATCTTCCAGGTTAGGTTTCCCATCTCCGATCTACGTGAATGTGGTGCGTGACCCTGTGGAGCGGGTCATCTCGTGGTACTACTACGTCAGGGCTCCCTGGTACTATGTGGAGAGGAAGAGGGCCTTCCCTGACCTGCCACTGCCTGACCCTGCCTGGTTGAAGAAGGTTTGTCAATATTTATATTATAGTGGATTCATTAGATATCTACTCGTTCGTAAAGCCTAAGGGCTTTAGACTAAGAGATATTCTATAGGCGATAGCCATTGTCGAAAGGTCAAAATGTGAAGGATTGATCAGGAGATATTTGGACAGCGCTTGGAATCTTTGGAATCTTTGTCAAAGATAGAATGTCACTTGTCTAGAGTCTCGTAGATCTAATTTAATGGATCGAAGTGTACGTTAATAAGGATTTGATTTGAGTCTTCTTACACATAAAAGTAAAGCCATTAATACGAGGATTAATATCATGCTTACAATACTTAATGATGACATATTACCAGTCTCCATTAATATTACACAGCTGGATTGATGAATGTCTATCAAAACACAGCAATGCACGTCAGTGTATACTAAGCCCTGGTTCATCGGAGCCTTTGTAGTCAGTGTTAAAAATTGACACCCACACTCTAACAAAAAATAGACACGCAATTATTCACATCACCTATAAATCATCACGCTCGTTCTGTTATCTGATGGTAGAAGCATGCATAATGCGTGTCAATAGACCTCTTGACAGGATAAATAATAGCTAATAGTACATACTCGTACTTCAAACGTACTATGATATTTTCATAGTTTTCTTACGTCGCCGTGAGAACGTGTAAGCCATTACATTTTTTTATTGTTTTTGTTACAATCGTGACATGATCTCTATTCAAGAGATGTGTTTTTGTTTGCTAACGGTGAAAATGATCTTGCTGGAGATGAAGCGGTTCAATCGCTTCATGTAGCAGTGATTACCGCTGCAGCGCATATTGTTCGTGCGATAGGTTGTTCGGCTAAAATTACATGGAACACTTTATGGAGGAGCCTGCAACATGTAATGTAACATGATTATCGTAACTGGGGACCTATTAGGCTGAATTACAACTTAATAGGAAAGCTAGACCAGTATCATGATCGCGTGGCTTTATTTGTTTAGCATAGATCTTATTGCTGTCCGGTTGTATGAATAGAGGAAATGTAATCATATTTATCGTATTCGGGATTTTTCGGGACGGTGCCTCGGGGATCGGGGTTCTCCAGGACGGGACCTCGGAGATCGGGGTACTCAGGGAATAACCCGAATATTTACAGTTTAAATTAATTTTAATGATATTGTATTTTTCAACTTATATCTTTGGTTGCAAAACCTCACCAGCGTGGTTCTACTGTATTTTTCCGGTACCGTGTCTAACTTCTCTCGCTAAATAAAGGTTTTTTGTGTGATCAAACAATTTAGATACGCGTGGCTCCGATCGGGTTGATCGGCCGCCAATTTGCGGATGAATCGGCTCGAATCGACCACGTGCCGAGCCGTTAGCTGCGCAGGAGTTGATCCCAGGGTTGATGGCAGGGTTACCATTACCAGGGAATGTTTACGACGCTATCTGGACTTGATGATATAATCATATAATACCTGATAGTTCAGATACTTACATTGTTGGCGTACTAAACCTGCAAAAAGTATTTTGTTGTGTTCGAACGTTTTGAACGACTGTAATTTTATGCGTGCGAAGATCTTCAATAGATATAATTATGTTGCTTACATGATCACTAAGTGCATCGTGTCTATTTTTAAACTGACCAATTTATAAACATATTACAGAAAAATGAACCTTCTTGAAAAATCTTCGTGATTGTAGCGTTCCATCTCCAACGGCCATCGTTGCTGTGTGTTTTTCTATTTTTGTTAGGCTCGCGTTTGACCACTATCTCACCTGATGGTAAGCGATGAAGGGGTAACGATGGAGCACTTTTGCCAAAAGTACCTAACCTATTCACTCTTGACTTAAAGACTCCCAGGTTGTAGCTATCAGGAAACACAGACTCCGGCAAGGAATTTCGCTCCTTAGCTATACGCACACGCACAATGAATATGTGTTCCTAAAACGTTTTGTGCATAATTATGTTAATTTCGAAATTCAATATGGAGAAGCTCAGTAAATTCAAGTATTGTAGGTACAATATAAACAAAAATTGAATTAGGAACATAGGATTCATTAAAACCGAACATGCGTATACACAACAACTACTTGTTCCTATCGCAATCTCTCTCGAACACAATAGCTGAACAATTATATCGGCTCACATCTACAGCCTAAATCAATTGTTAATGCGACCGTTAGCGCCATGATATTGATCATATTAATAACCATTACATACCGACCACCGTCCGGTAGTATTCTCTCAAGCTTTCGCAATTTCCCTGCTCCGTAAACCTACTTCATGGACATCAAGCACTCTCCGGATTTTAATTCGGAACCGTTTTTCCGATTTTACACGATTTGCTGTGTCCAATTTCCCATTTTAGGGTTCCATAGCGTCTCGCTTTGTTCGCCGCCGTATTTGCCGTTTGACCACAACGTCTACATCTTGTCACATCAATTTATTAAGTATCCTGAAATTACATTATCCAGTTTACATAAAATACAGGTTGCCCCACTCTTTATTTCAAATTACAAATAGCAAAATGGTATACTCAAATACGCCTTGAGCAAGCGTAGTGGTTTATTCTCATGCCTTCTGTGTAAACTGTTGTGGTGTCTAGTGCTGCAAAGTATGGGAAAGTTAAATACCAGTATTTTTAAACCACGTATGGTCTTAAAACATTTAAGGGCCTACCTCCCCATAAGTGGCGCCCTCATTGAATAAAAAATCGTAGCAAAGCGTAGAAAATAAAGATTATAGAATCCTATGTTGCGTTTGTTACAAAGAGGATAAGGTATTTTTACGTGGTAAAAGTTTCGTATCCAAAGTAGTAGGCAAAAGTACCCAAAAACGGCCGTTTTTGACACTTTTGCTTACTACTTTGGATACGAAACACTAGTCCTGTTTTAACAATGTAAAAATACCTTATCCTACTCGTATTTGTAACAAATGCAACATAGGATTCTTTAATCTTTGTTTTCTATACTAAGATACGAATAATTATTCAATGAGGGCCGCCACTTGGCGGATATATACTTACGCCTTAACATCGAAAAAAGCCATTAATACTTAAGGGGGAAACGCCAAGGTAACCCGTGAAATTCAAATTTTCTTTCTCAGTTAGAATTGATGTCAAATGTAATATTTCATGAAATCATAACATTTGACATCAATTCTAACTGAGAGAGTTGTATTGATGATGTTAATGATTACAGTTCTGTAAATACGTATTTGTTACGGCCGCAAATCATATTTTGATCAACGTACAACCTGATACTGACCTGCAAATTGCAAAAAACGTGAGAACATTTGATATTCGCGGGCTACCCGGTACATTTCACCTTAAAAAAAATTCTCGCCTGCTCTATCCTCTATCATAAGATACGGAACTGTTTGCGCGTTTCTAAGTCTCGCGACTGGCCTTCCAAGTGTGACGTGCCCGTTAGGGCTGTCAAAACGTTCATTCAGAAGAATCGGTAGAATCCCATGGTCAAGAGTTCAGATTGTTCAGATCAGTCGGTCACGATCAGAGCGGTTAACACGACACGAACCAATGCTCACGATCGAATTACAACGAAAGGTAAATTGAAGCAATGCGTCTAACGACTCGCGATTAATTGGGTTAATGTATCGATGGGAATGAATGGAATGATACATCACTTTAGTGCAGTTAACGAGTTGATAGTGATGTACACTGTTCTTACAGATAGTGTTGCGCTTTATAACGGCTGCCATCATATTTTAATAGGTTTATGGCATTGTTAATATTGTTTTTAATGAATTTGGGTAACTGTGCAATCACGTAATTCATATATTAAAAGTGTGCTACTGCAAGAACACTTTTTATTTATATGTGATTTAATTTATTATTTTTATATTTTAATAACAAAATTGATCGTTATGAATCTTGGAGTAACACTTATTGGTTACTACCAATTAAAGCTAAACTTTATAAGAGTGAACTTATAAACATTTAATTTCATTCATTTGATGCCTCAGCGCCTGCAGCATCCAGTTTCTCGTAGTTCTTTTTATTTGTTCTTCATATGGAAAGAAAACGAAAGGCAAAGCAATGAAAGTTGTTACATAAATCGGTATTATTATTAAAGTCCCAGCACTTTAGCATTTAAATTCTTAATCTAGAATCTAAACTGATCACTTAAATTGCATATTCGCACCTTTAGCGAGATGGCGTACCTAATCTTGATCAGGCCTCAAGTAAGTATTGTATTTTATGAGAATAGCCGGCAATACCACCATTATGCGTATTTATTATTCTCGTAGAATGAATATACATGTATGTACGAACCTAGCTTAACACTTAACTCTTGGCGATTTAAGTGCTATTACGGCTTAAAAATATGTATAAGCGAATGCGTATTATAAGTAGGTACTTATCTATAGTTTAAGGTTAATGTAACTTTGGTGTTTCACGAAAAGCTAGGTAACAGAGTCGATGTAGGACCTCGATTGAACATACTAAGTAAGAACTGGCAACTTAGTAGTACATTCAATGAACAATGTTCCGTTGTAAATGTTAAAAAAAAACTAAAGCATAATAAATAAGGGTCGCTTCAGTGCGGAAGATGAAGAAGAAGCTGAGTTGAATATCGGCTTAAACATCTGGGCGTGTATGGTAACAAATATAAAGTTAAGTGCTCAATCAATCACAATAATTAGAAAGAATGAAGCCATAAACAAAAACTAATTTCTAATGATTTTTTTCACGGTAAAAGCTCATTAATATCTGAAACGGTACATCTTGGTTGCCTAGCCTAGATCTATTTCCAGCAGTGTGAGTTGGCTTCAAAGTACAAACTGACAAAACAATTAGCGCCTATGTATTCGAAAATTAATGATAGCAGCATCTTGGTTTAGACTGGTTGGTAAAGGTTTCTTTTTGTTATAAGTAAATTAATCATCATTTCGACCAGTGCATAATATGGTTCAATTGTTATTACAACTAGGTTTCTCGAAAAGGTATCTTGATTTTTAGGGCTCCATAGTCCTAAAAAGGACAAGGAACCCTTATAGTTTCGGTCTGTCCGTCTGTCCGTCCAAGGCATAGCGTAGAAACTGTTAGTACCTACTAGAAAGCTGCAATTTTGCATGGGTATATTATATTAAACCCTCCAAGAAAAGGAAATAAAAAAAAATAAAAAGATTTTTTTTATATGGTAGCTGGTAGCTCCCGTACATGTAAAGTGGGGATGATTTTTTTTCTCGTCTATCCTATTTTGTGGGGTGTTGTTGGATAGGTCTTTTAAAATCATTGAGAGGAAAACTAATTTTCGATTCAGTGATTCATTTGCGAAATATCAAACTTTAAAACGATATTTTTTGTTCGAGTCAAGCGTCCCCACCAACTAAACGCTAAAAAATCGTGATGGTAGTATATATAACTTTAAAGGAAAACTATCACAGTTAAGGCCCTTCTCGCGGTCCAGTGGCGCCCTCATTGAATAAAAAATCGTAGCATAGCATAGCAACTGTTTCGTATCATACGAAACATTTTGAGAGCTGTTTTAACAACATAAAAATTCTTTATCCTCTTTGTAACAAACGTGAAGTTGGATTTTTTAATATTTATTTTCTGTGCTATGCTACGATTTTTTATTCAATGAGGGCGCCACTGGACCGCGAGAAGGGCCTTAAGTTAGCTCTGTAAGTTTAATGGTCTTACAAAATGTACCTTCTTTAAGAATTTCGTACAAAACACAAAATCCTAAGAAAAACATACTTAGGTGAAGTTGTTACTTATTTAACTAGCTACTGCCAGCGACTTCGCCCGCGTGGAACTAGTGGGGAGTACTAGTTCCACGCGGGCGCGTTATAAACTTTCAACCCCTTTTTCACCCCCCTTAAGGGTTGAATTTAGAAAAACCCTTTCTTAGTGGAAACCATACTCTTCACAAAGAACACACCCTCCACATTTCATGTCTCTAGGACCAGCGGTTTAGACTGAGCGTTGATATATGAGTCAGTCAGGACTTTGAATTTTTACAGATTTAAAACGGGTAGTAAACATGTTGCATTTTAGAAATAAAACCATTTTTTTAGGGTTCCGTACCCGAAGGGTAACCAACGGGACCCTATTACTATGCCTCCGCTGTCCGTCCGTCTGTCAGCGGGCTGTATCTCACGATCCGTAATAGCTATGTGAAAATTTCAACTGTCTACCTATTACGGATCATGAGATACAGCCCAAAAAAAAATAAATTTAAAAAAAACATGTTTTTAGAAACGTGTTTTTTTTTGTTTTTTTTTTTTTTTCAGTTTATGGTACGGAACCCTTCGTGTGCGAGTCCGACTTGCACTTGGCCGGTTTTTATTTTCTATAATCACTTCTAGTAAATGATTGGTGTTTAAAAAAGTTTTGCATACTTGAAGTATCTACATACACAATACCTAACTAATTATGTGGCAAAAATAGGGTACTCCTGCTTTCATAGTATATTTCAAAGAAGGAAATCCCAAAAAAAAAAGCTGATGTTGAAGTATATACCAATGAAAAGTCCGAGAAAGTTTTTTAGGAAACAAAAACGCAACTAAAACAATAAAGTTAACCTCCCATTCGAATTCCGTGGAAAAGACAGAAAAATTCTCGTGGCTCTAGACAAGTGACAATTTATCAACTCGTCGCGGTAGCAATTGACAATGGAATGTCAAAAAATATATGGGATTGACCATCCCATCAAAATGTCACGTGATCAATTCCTTAGATTGTATTTTGGACAGTGGCATTCGCTGATCGAACGGTCTTGAGCCTCTTGTAAGTTCGTTCAATATCATAACTTCTACACGGACTATCGTAACTTAAAGTTATGAGTTATAGTCCCTGTAAGTCAACCCACGTACAGAGAGACCTATTTCCATCTTGATCTGAACATAGATGTGTATCGGAGTAGTCGGTCATCCGTCAATAGTCTTAGGAAATGCATAAATGTGGGCTATTCTCTACTCAAACGTAAACTAGTCGACATGCTCCCGATTCGCGAAGCCGTTTCGCCTCGAATGGGCATTGGTTTCTACGAATATTACGGTTAACGAAATTTTCTTCATCGAATAACTAAATAGTGCGTGCTTTATTACTTTACGCACCATTTCGAATGAGTCTACTTTGATCTACTTTTCCGCAAAACTTTTAGAAATTTAGAAGATTATAATAGCAATACAGTTCTTGACATGCTATGAATTCATCTTTCAGATACTGAATTAATTTCATTATTTTATTTATTCAGACTTAGTAATCTACTTCGGTAGGTGGACGACAGTTTAAGATTATTTAAATTAGGGTTCAACTACTCTTCAAAACGTTTTTCTGTGAACACAACACATTGGTATTTCTAATTAAACCAACAGATCTAATTCTGATAAACTGTATGATTACAGCCACACACCCAATCAGTTTTCAGCACAAACATGCGGTCATATGCACCTAACGAGATACATTAACTCCTTACTTACTGACTGAATAGGTCTCAGCTTACGCCTGTCTATTGAAGCCAGCCCCTCGACTTAGTCAGCGCAGTGGAAAAAATAAATTAGTTTTGAGTCAACAAAAAATTGATGATATAATTAGTTTGGCAAAAAACTAACTCTGGTTAGTATTAACTATGATAATAAGCAGTCGATAATTAAAAATATTGTTGAACAAAGTAGTTAGGATGATGACTGTAACGTTATGTTGCACTAGGTGATAGACAAGCTAAGATATTTAAAAATAATTTGGATATGAACATCTTTATTCCGTCTACCATTCGAAGTCATCATTTCTTGATTAGAACCGCTTCATTAGAAACTCCATGAATTTGTAACACAGTTTGATACAATGAAACTGTTAGGGTCGGTTTAGGGTCTCGGTATCGAATTTTACAATAAGCTACCCCGTTCTTTTCTTGACTTGCCTCTTAATGCATTTAAAACTAAAGTTAAATCTAGTCTCTGTTCGAAGGCATACTATTCCATCAACGACTATTTAGAAGATAATAATAGTTGGTCGCTGTGTTGAACGCAAGACAAAGTTACACTTGATGTTCTTTCTCCATATTTAGCTTATGGTTATGACAGATTATATGAGTTCATATAATAATTCTCTACTAATTTTAGTGTGATGGCTCTAGTTCATCACTTGTGGCTTTGAATCACAGCCCTTTGATAGTTTCTATCTTTGTTCTTGTAAGCAGGCACACCAGTTATGTATGGAGGCTTCTTTAATTTGGTTTAGTGTTTATGCTTGAGTTTGTTTTTAATGGCATGATTGAGTGTGCTAGCTGGCAAGTGGCGGATTATTTAATTTTATGATTATATTTTTGGCGACATAAATTTATTTTTCTGTTTTACATAATGTTAAGATTGTTGCATATAATTATATAGATTCAAGTTCTTAAAACTTAACAGACATATGTGTTGCTGGGGAGTTTGTTGGCCACTTCTTCTTCACAGCTAAAACACTAGGAAGTGGTCACGGGCGGGCGTTTTTTGGGGGACTGTCTTTATGTAGAACTTTGACGTTCAGAAAGTGCTGGTTCTCAGCCTAGTTTGAATAAATAACTTTTGATTTTGATTTTGTAATGGTGCAAGAAATACTATAAAACAATTTCTCAATGTGTGAAAAAAAAAACGGGCCAAGTGCGAGTCGGACTCGCGTACGAAGGGTTCCGTACCATTATCTATAAAGACGGCAAACAAATCACGTTTGTTGTATGGGAGCTCCTTAAATATTATTTTTATTCTGTTTTTTAGTATTTGTTGTTATAGATTAAAATTTTCAACTGTCTAACTATCACGGTCCATGAGATACAGCCTGGTGACAGACGGCATACAGACAGTTAGTAATAGGGTCTCGTTTTACCCTTTGGGTACGGAACCCTAAAAATGGTGGGACTTAAAGTAAATTCATTCGACTTGCAAGCCGTCACTCACCATCTAGCGAGGTGTACGGGACGGGCCCGAACGCGGAATAAATCCCTTTACGATTCACAATTCTTGGTATGAGATGAAGCACCTGTACGATAGTATTATATTACGTAAGGTAATGTCACTCCGATGTGATTCCAGGACTTCGAGACTTGCGTATTGAGTGGAGACCGGGAGTGCCGCTACGTAGAGGGTCAGACTCACGAGGGCATCGGAGACCATCGCCGACAGACGCTGTTCTTTTGCGGACATGAACAACAGTGCACGTGAGTTGATTGTGCTTATAATGTAGCCCCTAATTATTATGATTATATAACCCCATCTAGGTTAGACCTTTTCCCATCAGAGGAATATATTGGGTAAAAATATCCCCACTGATCACACAATATTTTTTTCGTACACTTATCTATATAATGCGCCTGCGCATTCTGTACTGTCTGTTTAAATATTGCTATGATATTTTGCAAAGGCGCAATACTTTTTCATTTTATAGCGTGTAGGTAATCTATCGGGTGTAAAAAGACAGTTTCCGAAGCCGACAGCCACATATTTTACCCATTATTTGGATCATGTTTTTTCCACCAGACCATACCTGGGAATCCACTGGTTCTGGAGATATTGAAAGTCAAAGTCCCATTTTTTTTTTTTTACTTCTTTAGACAATGAATTCCAAGTGTTATTACTAAACTTTTTTCTAAAATAACATTACCTGAATTTTCGATGTTTCAAAATTACGCAATGAATATCAAACGTATCTGACAAGTACCTACGTGGCTTAGAGTGAAGGGGCGGGGTTTAACTCCATTTGCCTGGGATCGCGTTACATTGAGTAAAACAAAAAAAAAAAAATTTTTTTCATGCTTTGAAATAATAGTCGTTTCCTAGCAATATTTTTTGCGTAAAGCTACTTTGTTAGATGTACCTACAGTATGCGTAGTTGACGGCTTTTTGATGTGTTTTTTTACACCCTGTATATTTCCTTTACATCTACTATTTTATGGGTATTTTACAGCCAAAGCCACGTTTTACAGAAAACGGATGTGATTTTTTATTTGCACGGTAAAGATTCTGTAGGATATATTAATAGCCGCTTCATTTCCTAATGCTACAAATGCTAGGATTACCCGGCTATAACATTGATTTATTTCTATGCGAAGAGTGTTTCCATTTATCTTTTAACACCTGTCCTTGTCCCGTCACCGTGTCTTACGTGATTGACCGCTTAGCTAGAATAAGAGTAAATCACCTCTCCTTAATAGCCTGACTTTATTACCAGATTTTATATATTTCATCAATCAATCAATCAATAAGCCGTTTATCCTAACCCTCCATTTAGTGTCGAAATCACATATTTTTGTAGCACATCCTTTAGTTCAGTATACCTCTTGCGACAGGCCTCCTCTTAAATTTTCCTTTGCTCTCTGTCTATAGCGACTCTTCTCCAGTTTGTATCAATGGACATAAAGAAGAAGCATACTCTTCATTTCTCTTAATTTTCTTCTTCTCTTATCTCATGACTTTATTCTGTTATTGCAGGCCATTCAACAGTGTGGAAGCTCTCCAGCGGGCCAAGCGAGTGGTGGAAGAACAATATGCGGTGGTAGGAGTGCTTGAAGACATGAACTCAACCCTGACTGCGCTTGAACGATACGTGCCGCGGTTCTTCCGAGGAGCGCTCAAACTGTACTGGGGTCAGTAGCATTGAGATGAGCGCCATCTATAGGATACTGTTGTGGTACTACGTGATGGGGTAGCGAACTAAAGTTTATAGATGGCGCCACTATCAGTTACACATCGCGGAAGCAATATTAACCATGTTGCAAACAGCCCCATCTGTTTTTTATGCAACAAGGTGTTTTCTATAAACACAGACAGTCTATCTTCTGGATATGCAAAATGTTCAGTATCCACAAATTCACGAGATTCCATTGTATTTTTCAAACTATATTACTACTTGCATTTGTGGTCTCGTACACTTATATGTAGTAATATATTAAGTATTAAAAAAGGTCTAGGCTCTACGCAATAAGCAACGATTTCTGAATTCCACAGTAGGTATACAATATGTGCAATATTGTCACTCTACTATGCAATAGGCTTGCAACAGAATAGAATTATAAACTAACGAAGATGAAAAAAATACACATGAACAGGGGGTCTACCTCGAAGTGTTTTTACGAAGTATCGGCCGAATGTTCGGACATATTTGTGTGAAGTGTTAAAGTGAATGTGCCATAACTAAGATTGTAGCGAAATGGCATAGGTACCGTATGTTTTTGGTGGAAGAAGCTCTCAGAGGAGAGCTACAATTTTAGGTATGGCACATTCACTTTAACACTTCACAAATATGTCCGAACATTCGGCCGATACTTCGTAAAAACATTTCGGAGTAGATCCCCTGGTTCTTTTTAAGGTACCTCAACGAACGACGACTTTGATTCAATTAATTGCCGAAGAAATGGAGCCATCGGTTAAATAGTTCAATAAAAAAGAAGATTGCCACATATTATACCATCTACATGATTGTGAACATTACCCTCAGTCGCGTCTATTTTCTAATCTAGTAGACTAAACTATTAGACAATAGACCTTGGCCGTACGGCCCTCAATATAATGTTTCTAAAACAATATTGATTTGACCTACCTTACGACACTCATCCTAATGAGACGAGTCATAGTTAAATAACTATGTAATTA
Organism: Polia nebulosa; assembly: GCA_951329385.1. Taxonomy (NCBI): domain Eukaryota; kingdom Metazoa; phylum Arthropoda; class Insecta; order Lepidoptera; family Noctuidae; genus Polia; species Polia nebulosa. The sequence continues at coordinate 12,213,819 of OX589599.1, read as the reverse complement.
ATTTACTATCGTAGGTGCGTCATTTCTTATCTGTGTGCATTCTTGGCAATGATCATCATTTAAAACCAAAAAGGTGTACCTACTTGCTTAAGCCTTTTCACACACTCCGTCTGCCGGATGATCAAGGCAAAGGTTTACCTAATAAAATCGCAAACATTTAACGCTATCTTACGATTCAATTTAGTAAATTACCTTTCTAATCATTTCAGAGGAAGTGAACACGTTTGCCCGGATCAACCGCAACACCTACAAGCCGCCAGTTTCAGAAGAAGTGAAGAATATTGTTCGAGCGAATTTCACCAGAGAGATCGAATTCTATGAGTTTTGCAAGCAGAGGCTTCACATGCAGCTGAGGGCACTCCGGGACCCCTCCATCACCCTCCCCACCCCGCGCAGTTCCCGGAGGCGGAGGGCGCGCAAGTCCATCAGAGTGTAACCATAGACATCTGATGGGCATCCCATCGCTTCTAGACTGTGTTAGGTTAGAAGTTATTGAACCTCCTTTGTGGCAGCGTGACGTATTAGAGCAGTGACATTTTATCGTGAATTTTGAGCTCTGCGTTCTTTTGAGTTTTCGTTTCGTTCTACTTTTTGTTTTGATTTAACATCTCTTAGTTAAGGCCATACACGCTACAATTCAAATATCTAATAAGCTGATGGTTTCAAGGCAAACTGTGCCTAAGTCTTCTTGACACAAAATGGCAAGTTTACCTCTACGTGTTGGGTCCTTAGCCACTACACCAGTGCAGTCAAGATTTAGCTTTATTTTTATCTAGTAGTCTAGTTTATTTTTTATTTATGTGTTTATGAATAGATTTGTATAGAAACAAAATAGACACGTTGTAAATTTACAAGCAAAATATTAAACTATTGACGAATTTAGGATTGAGTAAAATTAGCCTGTCGGCTTAGTTGAGACGTTTTGTTTTATTGTTGAGATTGTAAGTCGTAATCGCCGCCATCTTGGCTATTGGCGCGAACTTGTGACTATTTATTTTAATTAGTAATTATTTAAGTGATGTCCATATTTTTATATTGAGCAGAAACCAATATAAGTACCTACAGCTTCTATTTTTATGGAATTGTAAATTTTAGTTATGAATTAGCTTTAGGATAAGTATTGCTACTAACTAATAAGTCGCACTACTATTTAAATATTTTTCAGTTTAAATGGTGTGCAAGGCAGAAAGGTCACAACATTCTTTCTAGAACTGTTAGTCTATCTCTACCTGATGAACTGTACCTTAAGCTTCATTGAATAATTTATTATGAGATCAAAAGAAAGTGTAATTGTGATATAATATTTCGCTTATTGATAAGATTCTGTAATTAAAGTACCTTGCATAGTAACAAACTGGTTTGTTTTTCAATCCCTTTCCCCCGAAATAACATATTGGTCTTTACTGTATGTTGGTTAGTAAAGAATCATGTTTCACGGATAATCGTTGTATTAACTTAGGAAGTAAGTAGTAGGAACATTAGGAATCAAACACTGATTGTTGTCCCACGCTGGGCGCCATTACACCCCTAAAAGAAAAAATCACTGGAAATAAAAATCCTTTTTGCTTTATTATCGATCTGAATGTTCTTCTGGCTATCTTGGTGTTTTAAGTTTTAAAACAAATGGCAAATCAGACCACGTACCGTAGGTGTAGATGACACGTACTTCCCTTTCCGTGTTCAATTCGGCACACCAACTGCATTTTGTATTCGCAAAACAGTATTTAGTACCGCAAACTAAGGCCCTCCATAGACGTACTACTTAGAGCAGTCGAGACCACGAAAGCAGTCGGGTTGCGGTTAGGGCCTCCATGGACGGACTCCTTTTTTTTCGTAGGGTGGGAATAAAAAAAAAAGAGTTTGACTGAAAAGAAGACTGTTTCAAGCAGTCCGTCTATGGAGGCATTTATTTACACTGTTTTAGTGCATGTACGTGGTGGTATCTCGAATAGAACAGGAAAAGCTTCCCGTGATTTGTTTGCGGAGTGTTACTTTATTTCGTTATCCCCACGTGACTTACGATTTGCGTGGGGTTTGTGCTGCAATTAGTATCTGCTGAAGTACTAGTACAAACCCAGCTTTCAGTTCATTGGCAACTTATTCATATTTATTAATACTTTTCTCGAAAGTCTTTGTAATAGAATTTTGAGGTTAACTGAACATAAAACAAGCATTTTATAATTATGCACATTAATTTATTAGGTAGGTATTTATTATAAAACAGGAGTCAAGTACAGAAACAATAATAGTCCATAAGGGTAGCATTGAAATTGTATAAAATTAATATGGCCACATTTTAAGAATTCAGGTACATATAAAAAATAGACAAAACATCGGCCTAATAAATAAAATTATGATATCGCTTAAAAGTAACAATAATTTAATTTCGTTATTTCTAATAGTCTCATTTATTAAAATCTCAAAACTGAATCAACAATAAATTGGCTATTATTTATCAGTTCTCACGTAGGAAATATTATGTCATGATACTGTGATTATAAAAATATAAATATATCCAGATTATAACATCGGTATAAAATATTTTAGTTACATTATTATTCGCATAGGATTCATAGTTTTGACAATTTTTTAAATAACACGTTTTCGTGTCTACTTTAACAATTCAATAACATTATACAACGGTCTAGCGAGGGAAGATATAATGTCACCACAGATAGGTACTATATCTAGAAATATTCGTATTATCTACAGTTCATAAGGATGTTATGTGAATAAATCTTTCTATCTAGGTGATACCTACTCCTAATTAGACATATAACTATTACAAAGGTCTAATAATGTCATAAAAATTGTATTAAAATATTATTTAATATCATTCAGAATTCATCTCTCTTATTATGTACAAGGAGAAGAGGCGCGGCCACGCTCACCGCCCGCGCCTGCACGCACATTCATCACATTTTATTGTCCTACGGGACGCTACTCTACAATTAACATTACGAAACAAAAAATCGATGAAATATACACATAACTCGAAACGTCGTTACTGCAAAATGGCACTCTGAGAACGAGTCGCTCACTCGTCGTTATAATATCTACGCCTAGTCTAATTTATATCACAAGTACGCTTTACAACGTGAAGCCTCATCAATTCAGGAGCTCAGGACCCGCGCTGTCTCGCGGGGTGTGGCGCGCTCGCGGGCAGCAGGCGCGGGAGTGTGGCCAGCCCGCGGCCAGCTCGCGACCAGCCCGCGGCCAGCTCGCAACCAGCCCGCGGCCAGCTCGCGACCAGCCCGCGGCCAGCCTCGCCGCCGCCCGGCGCGCCCTCGGCGCTCCGACACTGTCACCTCTCGGCTCTTCGCGGCCGCGTCAGTAGAACGACGGGTGCCAGTCGACCGTGGGGTGCAGCGGCCATGACGCGCCCACCGCAGTCGGCGCGCCCGCAGTAGTCGTAGAGCCCAGCGGCAGGCAATCGAAACAGTAGTTAGAACCGCTATTACTGTCCCAGAACTGTTGGCCCTTGCACAAGAAACGCACTGCTAGCTCCAGCCGCTGTCCCGACGATATCGCCGGAGCATACAGTATAAACTGGAAGCGGTCAGAGAAGCCGTCGCACGAGCCCTGTACATAGGTTGCTTGCAGGTCCGTGTACGTTTTCCAGCCGTTCATCGTGTAGCGTATGTGTACAGTCTTGTGGAAGTCCAAGTTCCGCACGCGCACGGAGCCGCACACGGTGACGTGCACGCCGTCGCATACGCGTGCGCTTTCGATGCACACGTTCTGCGTTTCTAGTTTGTCCGTAATGTTGACTGGCAGTTGGAACAGTGGTACGAGTGTGAGAGCCCCGAGCCGCGGCGTAGCTCGCGCTGGCGGAGCGCTCTGAACGTCGCATCCAGTAAGGTCGTCGTAGGCCGATTTCGGTACTACTGGAATTTCATCCATAAAAGTCTTCACATCCGCCAGATCGAGTCCTAACACGTCTGCAAAGCGAACAATTTTCTTGAGACCCGGCGTGCCGGGTGGCGTTTTTCCAGTTTTGAGTGAGGAGCAGCGTCGAACTCGTTGTGGCCGGTCGTCTTCTACTTCCACTTCTGCATCATTCTGATTTTCATCTTTGTCTTCTGCACTTAAGAGGGACGGCTCAGTTTCAGATATAGGTGAAATTTCATTTTCAATAGGAACTTCACTGGTTATTATTTCTAAAGGTTCCGCACTAATTTCGTTGCATACAACTGGTTCTGGCTCGGGAATTTCTTCCGCGGCTTCCGTCGGCGTTTCCTCATCAAGTGGAATTTCAACTTCTGCGAGTGATAAGTTTTCCAGGCACTCTGTTGAGTAAGTTTCAGTACTTTTTTCATTTTGAAAGTCTTCTTCGACTTCTAAAACATCTGAAGGTTCGCTCTTTGCAGATTCAAATTCCGAGTCACTGTCTACTGTGGCACTTGTAAAGTTTGGTAAACTAAAAGAGTCTGTTTCTAAGGCGGCGATAGGTTTTGCAGCACAGTCGATTTCATCGAAGCTATTTTGAGGCGCACAACCCTCAAATGTGATCGCAGAATATAAGCGTTTGTTGGCGTGTCCATTTTCACGCGGGATCGGTTGAAGTTTCACCGGTGGAGTGCACTCCGTATAAAAGGCTGTAGAAAATATGAAACCATTTTGTGTTTTGCCTGGTTGTTGTAATAAAAACTTGGTTTGTTCTTTCACTAATTCAGGTTCAGAATCCACATCATAAAAGGGTTGTTCTTGATCTTCGGTGGGAGTTCTTTCCGGGAAGGCGGGTTCATACTCGTCGACGGGGCTGGAGGGGCTCTCACACTCGAGCTCGAAGTCATAGAAGGTATCGAGCTCCCTTGCGCCTGCGGAGGTGGTGGGCCGGTGCGGCGCAGCGGCGGGATCTCGCGTGAGCCAGCTACTCTCGCAGTGGTCATCGTCGTGCGCGCCGCCGAGGTTGCTGAGGCGCGAGTGCAGGTCGCGCGCGAACGCCGCGGCGCGCCGCCCGCACGACATCGGCAGCAGCGAGGTCAGTCCACACTGCGACCCAGCGCGATCTCCGTTCATCTGCGTCTGAAAAATACCAACATCAGCTGTTAAACATTGAACTGTTTGCAGATATTGTCTTCTAGTGTGGTGGTTATTTATAAATCAAAGGTGACCTAGATGGTTATTTTATTCATTTTGGCACCAACCAACATCGTAGGTAAGTGCAATAAACAGCTGCATACAAAATGCAAGCATTCCTTTCAGCCTATTTTGGGACCGTAAGAATATAAGTCCTGTCCTGACATAAGTAAGATTTTCTCTTAATCTTGCAAAAGCGTCTTTGGTCATCAGCTATTTATTCCTCTTTATCACAAAATAAAAGTTGAATGTCAAATGTGAACGACCTCGATAAGATAATGAAACTATATTGCTTCTCTGCGATGAACGGGACCCACGGAGACATGGACCAGATAGTGTGCACGCACACCGCACAGCTGATGTACAAGTATGAAGTACACTGTGCACTATTGCATTGATATATTAAAACTAAATCAAATCTCAGTAAATACGCAGATTTATTTTTCAAGATGAAAGAGAGAAAGAAATTATTATCAAAATATTTCACTAATAAATATTTATATTGGCGTAAAGATTAAGCAAGGAATCAGACTTTCAGCGAGATTCAAGGAAAGTGCCGTTTTCCTACAGGCACGTTGAAATCACAACATTGTGAAGGTCAGTGCCCGACCTATTTTAGAGACAGCGCTAAAGTGGGTCGCCTAGCCTTGACCTCAATGTCAGGAAGTGACACTGACTCTCGTGACACACGCTGATAAAAATCAAACTACCTACCTAATAAAATATAAATTGTAATATTCATGGATATCATTGTAAAAAGCAATTACTTATGTTTTGAGAATGAATCAAGAAATGAGGACGTCAATTAGGTACAATAAGCCTGCAGTAACTCGATAACTTGGCAAAAGAATCGCGAAGAGAATTTATAACAATGACCTACCAATCACACATCAATCATTTCATTAATATTCCAGAATGTCAAGGGGTCAGATAACTCCGACTACAACAACACGTCGGTGCTTGTGTTCTGATTTTCTGAAGCGGGCGAGCTCGTTTATTACCTCAAACGTTCTGTTTATTGTCTTCAAAATTGAACTAAATTAAAGTGAGCTGTTGCGAAATTGAATTGAATGCGCGTGACATTGACGAGTCACGAGAGTGGAGCACTCATCTAATAACAGTCCATTTATCCTGTTATATCTGTATCTAAGCACGTACGCCTCGCGAATTTAGGAAGCTTAATACATGTAAGTAGTTGACGATGTCGTAATTAGATTCTGGTGACAAAAGTGACGACGTCACGGAAGCGGGGGCGGCCTACATGAGCATCTGGCGACGGTGGCAGAGGCGCAAGTCCGCTCTGATGACGAACGGGAACTCATTCTAGTAGCTTTCGACAGGCGAATTTTAGATTTGTTTAGACAAGCCTGGATGTTAAGGTTTGCAAATTAGGTGCAACTTTCATAACTAACATCCGTTACGTTTCCGACTATGAAAACAAGCATTGGCGAAAAATATCACATTCACGTGGATGTGACAGGCTAAAAGAGGCATTATATAAGTTACGAAACGTATAAATATGATTTAAGCGAGCCAATAAAAGGCCACCCAAAGCCAAGAAATATTGATCTTGTTGCCCATTCATTGGATTCACAGCTGAATCGACAACAACGCCTATGAATGAAGTCCGATAAAATCGTAGCAGCAAAACCTGATATTTTAGGGAGTAAAGTTCTTCTAGCGACTTTTTGAGTATGTCAGCGAATTGAATCCCTCGGTTGACTAATAGTAGTGATACAGCACCGACCGATACTCCTCATTCTTAGTCATTCCAATTCATGAATCGTCATCAACAATTTACAACTATGTATTCCCAGAATGATATAATCTACATATAATTCTAGGAATACATAGTTGTAAATTACACATTTTTTTAAATTTATTAAATTCCTGATTGCAGACTCATTACAGTCATGCACGATTCTATTTCCGAAGACCCCTTAATGCGTAGGATCTGGTTCCACCGTCACTTGTGTATGGAGTCACGTGAAACAGCATCACTTCATCGTTCACCAAAGAGAACCGACACATTTTTAAATCGTAGGAGGTATGTTTTTAGATAAATATAGTTCAGTAATGCATCGCGGCATCGGTGGCCAGCTCGCCATTATCCAATCAGGGCGAGTTGGTCACCGCTGCGAGGCTCGCAACCACGCCACTCGTTATTGTTCATAAATAATGGCCAACTCAATTCTGTGGTGTATTATTACTACACGATTTGCGAGAAACAACACGAAGACTATGATGGTGGTCCAGGACGCCCCATGCAGAGAAAGTGCTTCAATGCGTTATATTATAGGTGAAACCAGTTTTAAAGAATATTCAGAGAATAAAAAGTAATTTAAAAAATACTAAGCAGTAAAAGCATATTTTTTTTTTTTAATTAGCAGTAGATACCTTATTTCAGTCAATAACCACAATAGTTTTAATAGGATCAAGCCTAACAAACGTCACACATTATCACAAGTGGGGTTTAACAAAATACATAGGGTAGGTACCCAGTATGATAACAGAACACAAATAAAAGTTAACAACAAAGGAGCTATCAAAGAAACAACGGTTATCGTCAAGTGTATAAGAATTAAGTCGTGTGGTGCTTGAGTTTGTAAACATGGGAAGGTCTTTCACAGGTGATTGGCGACCAAGGTGACTGAATATAGACATAGAAAGTACTCATCCATCAATTTATATGATAATCTCTTATATTACATCTTTATTATTGACTTAATAAATTAAAATTGTTTCGAAACAGAAGAGAGAGAATTGAGGCCTACCATCGCATCGCTGCAATAAATCGGGGGTATGTCATTTGATAATTATGATTCTTGATAGTATTCTTACAGTAAATGAGCCGCACCCGAAAATTTTATGTAATTGTGGGATCAAGTTCTTTGCTATATGTAGATTTATTTTGACATTTCAGTAACGTTATACAAAATTTGTTGAATCATCATTTCATGAAAGTTTATTTTTACATTTTCTCAATAAGTAACACTCATATTCTGATATCTGATATTATCAATTGGTATACCTATTTCAAGAGAAATGAAGCAAGTCATAAATGCATTTTTATTACTTGAGGAAAATTTTCATTTTATTTTCAAAGGATATTTAGGTATCTATTGACGTCTGCATAATAACCAAACTAGAATTTCCAGTTTCTTTCAAATCCAATTAGAAGTTTGAACATAGATGGCAAAAATAACATCTTTTCTTAAATCACTTGTGCACATATTTGCGAACGAAAATACTCGGACTTTTGATCAAGTATTTTGCACTTACCTAACTATCCAATCAAGTCATCATGATAAGCAAGGTTCTTGAGTTTATGTAACGATATTTCAAATGTGTTCAAAGATTCTTTATACAGAAAATGTCTGCCACAAGATTGCACTTAGTAAATGATGGAGGTTCACTGCGTACCATGTTATACTCCTATATTCTACTGGGACGTACGCAGCAAACAATTGGGCCGATTATCCTCGGCAGATCCTTTATACTATAATGGTTCATCCATTTATTCATACAACTGTGGCTATCAATCGTGCGATTGCGCACACCCACCGTTTAGGGTTCGGCGTAGAAATCTAAATTGCTATAAGTAAGTAGGTACTCTTGGAATCTTGTGCCTAGCAGGAGTAACCATGTTTATTGAGCGAACTTCAAGAAATTAGTAACAAATTCCGAAAAAAAAAATGGATCCTCTCATACTAATTTTGATCAGCTGATGATAACTTTGCACGGAAAGTCGTTTTTGAAGTTATACTTCTTTTGGCGCGTTAGGGAAAGATGATGAGAGTAAATTTTTACGATCGCGCGCACACTGTCACAAAAAACCGACACCCTGAAGTTAGCTAGAACCGATACCCTGAAGTTAGCTATAGTCTGTGGTTCATGAAGAATGATTGTTTTCTTTTTGTAAACTTTGTGACAGTTTGGTTTTTATCTTGTTACGCCAAAGAAGTATAACTTCTTACATGCATACACAAGTACACACACACTTTTTCTTTAGGAATTTACTGTGATTTCCTTGAAGAAATTGTTCCATCTTCGACCACATCATTGCTTACCATCAGGTGAGATGGTGGTCAAATGCGTGCCTATCAATAATAATAATAAAAAAGAAGAAAGTTGTTCATTTTGATGGGCAGAAACAGTATCCATTTCTCATTTCAGTTACAGACTGTATATGCAGTTATAAAACTTAAAAATAAACTGAAATATGACGTCGAAAAACTGCTCCGCATCGCTGTCGACGGTTATGTGCCCCAAAACGTGCTAGGTGGGTAGTTAATATATATATTTTTTTTTACTTGAATCTCTTTCTATATCACTTTTCTTCAAGTTGATAAGTCTTATTTAGTTTTATAAACACCTAGTTCTTGTTAGTGCAATATTTTCCACTTCCATCTAAAGATGTTACGGCCTGTACACTTTGAATGCATTTTAAACGATTACATTACCTGCATTCACTGAGGGCGCTTTGCCAATATATTTTCACATAAGCTTTAACACATAGAGAAAAGTCGTACCTAAAATATATGCTGTTTGTAACAAGTAGTAGTTTGTATTATTAGTCTGCACTTTACTTTCATGACTTATTTTATGGATCTAAATACATAAAGCTTTGAATATTCTTTCAATCAATATCTTTATTGTGGATCATAGGTAGGTACATAATACAGCTCTTAAATAATTAAATTGGGATCAACTATGTCCCGCCCATTGGGCATACAATAGTTACTTAATTTAATTATTTATTAATTAACACGTCAGGCCCCTCGCGTCGCCATAATCGGTTTTTAATTGTCTGCATTAGCAGACACAATTAAAAACCCTCATTAGAGCGACGCGTTAAATACATTATTGTTACAAATTATTAAAATTTCATATAAAATATAATAGAGAGAATAATATAACAGAAGGAATTTAGGTAGGGCCTTCTAACTAACTACCTACATTGTATGCAGTAGTACAGTTCACCGTAAGCTTTCCCAAAAACAGGGGATCAAGTATACAGAGTATATCTGATTCTCTAACTAGTAGTAAGTACCTACCTATCACAATTATTCTGTAATCTAGGCATTTACATTCATCATCATCATTTTACATTCAGAAGTGTTTTATCAATTTCAGTTTTTTTTATTTGTATTTTCAAATAAAATCAACATCCTATTGCATGCATTTGCTAGTCCAGTTTGCACAAGATCCGATGATGGACTAACTTGTATGACGGCAATTTTGCCATGGTTCAAATAAAAACTGCATTAAGCTCCTTCAACAAGTGCAGTAATGGTATTCAATAACAAATCCGGTTGTCAACTTAAAGGAACGACTTTTTAAAACTAAACACATCACGAAAGAGGTGGTTATTATGATCAAATCTTTAACAGGACATAAAAGCAAAGACAAAGATATCAACGGTCTATATTTGTAGTAAATGAAACAATAAATGACGTTATTTATCTTTTCGATCTTATCCATAAGAAGGAAAAATATGCTAACATGTTTTTGGTTTCCATGCCAACCTAGGTATAACCAACAGTGCTTAAAAAATAAATAAATAATCAAGATAATGAAGAATTCCTCACAACATGCCTACAAGAATTAGAAGCGGCTACGTCATAAGGCGCTCAATGAAGTTCGATAAGGGCGGTCAGTGAACCGGCAGATAAGGCACAATTGCTGCACGCGACATCGTCCGATATTAGATAGTAAGTATTGCCAATGAGACCATTGTGCGGGTGACTCTGTTTAGCCTGCACTTTAACGTTGCAATTATGAGTGATTTCGTAACCGCCCACCCGATAGCGCGTGACATAAGTACTCATTGACTCCATTCAGAAATACCAAGAGGACTTACCGGCTATTGTTAAACTAGTGATCTAATATAGTAAACCTTCTTCCACAACAAATTATTTACATTTGTAATGAGCTGCTTTGTGCCCTGTCTTGTCGTCAAGGTAATTCATCCACACATTTCACAATCGAGGTAAAACGGATACGAGTTTCATTGCAATTTTAATATTCGAAGCGGCATTTCACATTTCGATGTTACGACGACGACGCATTGTCTTCGACTATACGTTTGTGTCGGGTTAACATTTTATCAAGCTGTTAAACCTGACATATCAGTGAATATTTAAGAAATTCCTCAGTTAAGTATTTTATAAGTATGTAAATAGAACATCGTTCATTTTACTGCTTTTTTAAAAGAGCATTTCTTCTAAATACAGCTATCGTATCTAAATGTGTATGTAGGTAGTACCGTACATTTTTGCTAACATTCCTCAAAGGAACGCAATTATGCCCACATAACGAACGATGCTATCTTGACAGCTCTCTCATTCATCAAAATCATTAGATGCTTGCAATAAGAATTTTCTTACATATTTTATCTGCTATCCTACAGAAAGCGTTTTATCTACATAAAAATGTGTGACTTGTCCTCTGATAGTAACATCATTGTGTTCAGACCAAGTGTTATGGCAAATTATGTGAAAATTCTCAACACTTTTTTCTAAAACCTTTTATTGTACCTAGTTACGTAATTTTTCTATTCGATTCTCGTCTGTAAAGTTTAGAAAAACACAGTTCATATTTGATCAATTTTTTAATTTTTTTTTTTTTTATATTTTACTACTTTCTTTTAGTGGAAAGATTGTTTATTGAGATGGACCTTCCTTCCTCTTTAAGTAAAATAAACAGATTAGAGGTACTCCATTTTTCTACAATATTATGTCGTAAGTGTCTTGGAAAAGATAAAGCACTGGGTCCAGTTTCAGAATTCTGGTCACCGTGTAGAATTAAATAATAGGGAATATGCAAGTTATTCAAAACTTTTTTATTTTTAAAATATACATTGTATTGGACCATAGAAACAATTTTGTACACTTATTTGATTTTTTAATTCATCACATATTTTTTACAATTCATTATTTTATGTTGCATGTTTTTGATGAAACTAAACGTAAACTCAAAACTTATAGTTCTCAATAATGCCGGTAGTGACAGAAAAATATATGAGTCAAAGTAACACATAATTCGTAAAAAGTACTTTAAATTTCACTAAAATTTTATTATAATATTGAAATTGCACTTTCTGCTTGACTACAGCAGACACAATATTAGTAAAATTATTCATTTAAAGACCAAAAATAAGATGTAAACAAGGCGTATCCAGGTAAGTGACGTCACAGTACAGTTTTGACAGTCACGAACGTTTGAAGTGCACCTAGTAGAAAATTGTAAGAGTTAAATATTCTTTTTGAGCGACATGCAGTACCTAGGTACTTGAATTTATTTTTAAATAATTTTCTTGAGTTTATATTAGGTACTGTATTTTATTGCTTTAGGGGAAAAAAATACATGCATATTCCCTATTGAGGATAAAGACTCAAATCACTGCGTGTGAATTTAGGTAGGTATGTTTTGAATTAACTTGATTTTAATATAATGAACTCGACGCCAAGTTATGTCATTCACTTTATTATGGTTATGAACATGTTTTATTTTTTATAATTATTAACTTAACCTACAGTCTGAAACTTGGCAACAGTTTATCACAGCAGATTACCGTACGTACCATATCGTATGATTGAATTCTTATAGTATACTCAAAAGATAAAGAAAATAAAAGAAAACAACTAAGTACGTCAATAATAATCTATGTGAAAGTACATTTATCAGAGGATAAATAGAACCCTTATCTTCGCATTATACATGTCATATCTGAGAGATAATATGGAATTTTAATTCTGGAATATTCAATAGACAAGATGTGAAATAACAAACAGATATTTTTGATTCGTCTATGGCTTTTGATTAACTTCGTCATACTTTTAAAATACCAATAGGTTTACTCAACGTTTTCGGAAAGACAAAACATTTACACAAATAAAGACTAAATGTGTGAGTGTGCTGTGTTTAATATTCATTAAATCTATGTACTTTAGAACAGGCAATGACCTCCAAAATACATATTCTACAAAGGTTAACAACGATTATCCACTAGGTGACATTTTCTAATAAATATGTTAAACAAGTGACTCACCGCAATTGCTAAGGAAACTTTATTTTTCAGGCACTAAACAATAATATAACATTGATTTAATGAACCTTAACAATGAAACTAGAAAAAAATAAACTATGATTGACGCTATTTTCCCGTTATTATCGAAGTTATCTACATTTTTGACTAAAATAATTTTCACTAAAATATACGTAACCAGGTAAACCAGACTGAGTGAATGCCCACTTATATAAAGATAAGATTGTGTACGCTTGATTAAACGCCATATATATGACGACACACTACCTACTGTATGCGAATAACCCCTTAAAACAAACCAAAAACTCACTAATTTTGGATTTGGAACTTGTACAAGGAAGGCCATTAGTGTTAATATGACTGTTAATACCATGAAACAGGTTGATCAAAAGTGAGAGACACAGCAGAGGACGAATAGCGGTCATTTCGCTCGTGTGCGTTGCCATCATTACAGCCACACAGCCGCGCGGAGTGCAAGCGCGGACCATGAAACAATGAACACAGTGAAACTGACGGAGACTCGTCGCTCGACCTTATCACTAGTCAAACAATACTCGATTAGCGACTCCGCCAATCTTAGCACCGACGAAAGTGGACCGAACGGAGCAACCCTATCTAGAAACATTTTTATCACATTCCGATTACGCATATCATCAGCGTCCGAACAGATATATTACTATCATTGCATATTATAGACATTGGCGATAAGCCAACATAAATAAATGCATTAGGTTTTTTATTGATAGACCGGATAGAGATTTATTAATTACAAATTGAGATTTGAATGGTTTCCAAAAACCAAGTAAGTCAGAGTAAGTTGCGAGAATTATTATTACAGATGCTCGTTGAAATTTCTATAATATGTATTAATATTATACCTACTTTATAGAAACGTAGGTACAATAATATTGGAAAAATATAGTCACGCAAGACGACATGAGTAAATCGACCCACTGTTGAAATCGGTACCAAAAGAAGGAAAGTTGAAAGGGCACAGTGTTGCATGTAGATTTTCCGTAATAAAACCGCAAAATCAGCACGACGTAAACGCGACGTCGCGTCGTGATGAGGAAAATTAAATACTAAGTTAAACGCCAAATTTTTTAAATGTTATTTTTTATTTCTTCGGATAGCAACCGGGCCTTGAAATAGCCAATGTCGTGAATGAGCGTAAAAAATGTTAAATCATGCAATAATAGAAACGGGAACATCCTCGTCCACGATATTCGAGTCGTGACTTTCACTTTGTGTACTAAAATAGTGCGCAGACACATCCAGACGTCACAGAGACACATAAATAGCTATAGTGATCACGCGCTTGGCAGTATACATACGTATACTGCAATGCTATGCCCCCTCACTCATCATCAGACCATTGCAGATTATGTCGACTATTTGTAAACAGCTAGGGCTCGGCCCCTCGCTTCTTCCTTTTCGTGAAATTTGGCAAGAGAGTGCTCCACCTACATACTTACTACCTGTATCTGTTTCTATTCGTGCACCCACGATTGTCACTTCTCAAGCGGCCTTGTCCCGTCCTTGGACTGACAGCTGAACAGACAACTAAACTAGTTTTGTAATTAGATAATCTTTTTATTTTGGTATGTGGGGTAAGAGTTGATTTGATTATACAAATAGAAGTTGCGATTTTGATTGATGCTACTAAATGCAACAATGCAAGAGAGCACATTAAACTTAGCACTTTTTTAATAAGTATGGGTTTACCTTAAAATAAAATAAAACATTATTGAATTCTAATCATTGGAAACATAATACAGTGTGAGTTTTTATAATGTGCACATATCGAAATGAGGGAATTTATGCTTAATTTTATCGACGGAAAAAATATTTAAAAATATCTAATTTTTTTTATTGATGAGATGAAAAGTTTTTTGCTATATAAACATGTTTTGTTTCAATTGAGAGTAGTTTTTTTTACAATTTTCATTTTATGAGGACGTTTAATTACTTCCACTTCATTAATCATTATGGAGTTTGTTTCATCGCGATAGATAATTAAGTTTAAAAGTTACATGCACCGTCTTGTTTTCATTTGTTTTTTAATATACGAGTAAAAACAATATTTAGAATAGAATAAAACTTTATTGTACACCAAAACAGTCTGCCGTAAAATTAAGCCTAAATTCCCTCATTTCGATATGTGCACATTATGAAGACTTACACTGGATATAAAAATCGCACTATATTATTTTAAAACCAAGTTATAAAATAAACTGCAGAATTGCGTGACTTTGTAACCAGTTCATCCCTAGGCCACACCATCAGCCCACGACATAACGGTACTGAACAACTACGGCTTTATTATTATTCAAACCACCGGGAGCGAGATGGAAATTAAAGTTTATAAGCGCGACAAGCTATTACTGTGATCGTTACTGAACACCGCAATGATTCTATCATCGTAGCGGTAATACTAGGGTACGGAGCCGAGGAAAATAGCTTGACAGATTAAAGGGCTTTAAATAAGGAAGATAATACTTTACGAGCAGCTGATTCAAAGTTACACGACTCGGATGTAGATGATATTAATCGTTCAGACTAAGTATATCTTGTAGACAAGATTGCTGTAATTATGAAAGTGTCCGCACTCAGCAAATTAGCTACGATAAATGGACTGAGGAGAATCCATGTCACAGTCAATGAAGAAGAGATTCTAATTATAATTCTTAATTAAAACACGCAGTAGGAGTAGCCGTTATAACTCGTTCTGACATCAACGCCATAGTAGGGTAAGCTGTTTACATCTCCAATATCCATGTTCATAGTTAATTTACAACGCTTAAGAGTGTAGCAGTGCGCGGCAATGGAGCAACTGCGCTCGATTGTCAGTCCACGACCGGTTCTGAAGAAAATTCAATGCGCTTTCACAAACACGACATTTCATTATAGGTTTCCCATAAAGAATTTCATAAGGGATTTAAGCCTATATTTCATAACCATATATGGTGACATGAAACTGAGATGCTGTACTATTTTTTTAAGTTCTCCTCGAATTGGTTTCTGTAATTACATTCGCAAGTTTGTTTAGTTCTCAGGGAGCAATAACATTGATGCTCAGGCAGTCATTTTACTTGTCAATTCCGTACCGTTGCGACGGTCTTGTTTAAATATTTGAGTGAGTGAAGTGGCCATCGCACGATCAATTATGAGCACGGCCCATTGCCCGTCGCCTTTCTATTGTGTTTGTAAACATTAATTGAAAACCTCACATTCAATTGCTAACAACTACCAAATAAGCTTCTCATCTTTCAGTGTTATAATTTGACCATTTTTCTTGTAAACAACGTTACTGGAAATATTCTACATATATCCGATATGAATCTTTTGTGTTTTTTTTAGTTCCGAAATATTGTATTACTCATCCAAGGTAAGTCCTGAGATATAAAGCGCCATAATTACGTGTAAACTAACTAATAAAACCATAAGTACGCTTCAATGTCCAGCTAGCAAGCTAGATAGGAAACACTTCATTGCTTTTCTTAATTAGATCTGACATAAGCGTATTTATATGCTTTAAAGAGTGTAACAGAAAGGTGTGGTCATACTTTTAGAACTGCATCTGCTTATGTACGAAAAACTTTCTTCAAGAAAACCTGAGGAAAATTTTAAGTATTTTTTTTTTTACTTCCCATACAAATATTGATCAGCTAATGATAACTTCGTATGGAAATTCCAATTTTTTTTTGGGAATTTTTTGTTTTTTTCATAGAGAAAGAAAGTTATTAATTTCCATGGGCAAACCGGTTCTTAAAATATGACCACACCTTTCCGTTACACCCTCCATAGTCTTGGCGTTCTATCTGATCAGATTTTCAAACATTTTCTTCAATCGAATGACTTTTTAATGTGATTCCCTAAATATGCAAGTTCTGTGCCAGACCAATATTTACAAGACTTCTTTACATGTATTTGATCATCGCTCGTAAAAATAGTTTGACGCAATAAAATGGTGTGAATTTAACGTTAATTTCTGATTTTATGGTTGATTTCCGAGAGAATTTGCGTCAAGTAAGCGTCATGGCTTGTTACCTATAATCTTAACTGATGTAAGGTATAAACTTGTACTGTAATTTTGAAAAGCTAATGTCCTTGACCAATGCCTGCCTTTCGAAGAGCGTGCACTATAAGAAAGTATGTAGTTATAAATTACCAATACAAGTGCAAATATAATTCCGTTCTATTGTTTCTTATGTCCGGGTTAATTTCGTATTCGTGTTATATTGCCTCCTCAAATTTTGTCGTAAAATTGTGTCTTTTTTTGACCATAACGGTGAAATTATGTCAGCATCAATTATAAACGTCGTATACAAAATTAAATAACGTGCTCTCATTACAGAAACTGGTACGGTACTAATTATTTAATTACTGTTGATATTACTATTTGTTTACAAACATTGTGCTGTCATTGTTTTACTTTTAAGGTTGTGCATTATCTTTCTTTACATGTGGCCTATCTTCAGAATGATAAATTGATAACAAATCAATGACATAAAAAATGTAAACAAAGTCAAGTTATGTATTTAATAATACCCAGCTCTTACAATCCCTATACGTTTTATTAATTATGAACAACACAGACTGAATCAGTTTTTTTTTTGTGGGGTGTGAAATCATCCAATGACATCTCCCGTCTGGGTGGAGCGGGAGGGCGTGTCAGACTCTTAAGAGGCCGTATCCGAAATTTTGCCAATTTCGCTAATTTACGTGATTTTTCAGTTAAAATAATGTATTTCTAAAAGTTTTAATGCAAAAGATGAAAGATCATTTCAATTATGATCTAATCTATGAGCTAGTTTTTTCTAATTTTTATTATAATTACGATTAATTGACCACAAACCGACGATGGTTTTGTGAATTTTGCTGTAAGGGGGTTTAGAATATCACATAATTACGAATCGTTTTGACGTGTAAACGATATGAAAAAATTAGAATGTATTGTTGTAAAAGTCGTCTACATAATGTATGAATCACTTTTTACCACTTTCATATAAAAATCTTTAGTAAAAAAATATTTAACTTAGTAAAATTTTAGAGAAAATGGGCAAAGAATTGCTTTTTATTTTGACTATTTAGAACTCTCGTTTATAAAATTAAAACAGCAAAAACATCAATTCGTACAATTCGTTGAATCTCTATATAGTATTAATCAAAGCCGCTTGCCGCGTCTGTCCGTTTCTTCGCTAACTTCTCCTAAATCACGCAACAGATTTTCCCGTTTTCACTAATAGAAAGAGCGACAAACAACGAACGTTTGTGTGTATAACTTGTAAGTACCCTTGCGGTCGCTAAGTTCTGAACTTTTATTATGTTATGTTTTTTTTTAAATAGGTACTTTAGAGTTTTTAGGTGGCTTTTCTTTAATGGAAAGTTGATGTGGACGATGACGTTAGAAGCTAAAGGAATAAATAGCTGTTCAATTGTTTTTAAATTAATATAATTCGTAAAAGCAATATTTAAATAGAATACATGGTGGCATGCTACTTCGGAATAAATTACATTCTGTTCTATATTGTATTCTTTCTTTTGTAGGCGCCGTTGTCTATAAATTGTGGCTATTAGTCATTTTGTGTATAACACATCGTTTTCTTTGTAAGAGGATAAAGAAACTTAAAAAAAAAATAAACACACCTTAAAACCAGCATAAACGCAAAAAAAACAGCCTTTATAATGTGCCCAGTGCTGGGAGTCAGGCCCTGTAGACAAAGTAACATCGCTTCGTAGCGAAACGATATCTAAATTCGTCATCGTCTCTGAGATATCGATAAACATTTCCTAGCGTTAGCGTTCCTTCGTTATCTTTTTTGGCGATCACGATTGAGGCGAAGGCGAACTCTGAAAGCGCTGCTTGTCTACGCATTTGTATGGGATAAACACGATAGCAATTCGTTTCTTTATGGTTTCGTTACGAATTATAACATTGTCTACCAACTTGCGATAACGATGTCGACAGTCGACTGACCACGTGACTTAGCGCGGTTTATGTCAATCTTTTATATTTTAGTCTTTTCTAACTTCGTTATCGTTTTTAAATTGTTACTTTGTCTAAGCCCCCTGGCCTCCTCTCTAGGACAATGGGCTGTCATCCACCACGCGGGCCCAGTGCGGGTTGATGGATGTCAAAAGTTTTGGTTCTAGTTTCCCCATGATGTTTTCCTTCACCGTTTTTGAAAGCAGTGGTGATGAAATAAATTACGACAGTAAAGTGCCTGTCTATGTTTTTCAACCCACGACGTACAACTAGGATTGCCAGATGAGGATTCGTCTGGATTCTCCCGACATTTTAAATGATCTCTATGACTTATGACAAAACTCGATATCTCCAGATAAACAGCTTCTCCGAAAGCACTTAAATTAGTTGTGTCAACAGCATAGACCAAGACAGACACAGACAGCATAGACCAGCATAGACGCAACAGCATAGACCTATTCTGCACCAATGCAAACACAGTTAGGAAACTCTTAGCAAAGCCATTTTTTGAGGCACCTACCTGCACTTGAGCTGTTTTCCAAGTTTGCTATTATTTAATTATTGTTTATTTTATTTATTATATTTATTTTACTGTGCTACAATGGGATATACATAGTTTAGGGCGTAACTTAATGCTATATTTATCTGTGGAGGCTTGTAATTAGCAATTTAGATATATTATTGTTATTATAATGTTATTACTCTGTAAGCTTTCCTAAAATATAAATAAAAAAAATAACAATGTCAAGTCTTTTTGTTACTTAATTTAAAAAAAAAATTTTTTTTATTATATCTTGTTTTAAATATGTATTTTTTTCTCCCGACAACATTCCCAAAATCCTTCTCCTCTTTTTAGTCTTCCGATCTGGAAACCCTACGTACAACTCGTAACTCGGGGCCACACAATAAAATACCAAAATACTCTATGGTGATGATTTATCATAAAAATACTAGAGAGTCTACTAAAAACCTATCACAGACACAAGTCTCGAATAACTAATTAAAATTGCAACAAGTACAAGCAATGACAATGAATTCAATAGGAGACTGAATGACTTTGTTGACAGAGACCTAACAAGCTGGCTGGGAGTATGCTGTTACATTATATTATCGCTCTAAGGTAAACATCATTCGTATTCCAAGCCTCTCTAGCATAAATCCGGCGCCAAGAATCTAGAATCGAATTTTCCTATTTTTGATACAAAAATGTTCGAGAGACACGCTAGTAGACATTTAGATTCCATCACTATTTCGAGCGAGGTGAATGACCGCTCAGTCTTCGCTACTTCCATTATATTTATGTGACATTTAAATGTAGACGTTAAACGAACTAACAATAAAGTTAACATTGAACTAATTCAGGGGCATTCGGTAATATAACTTAAATTTAGATAGTATGTCAGTGAGATCTACGTATAAAACGGATTTTTCCAAAAATTTTCCACTTTAAATAATTCAAAACAAAATCTAAATTTCGTATCTCTAACTATAGGAAACATTTATGTTAAAAAACGGTTAGTATTAAAGCATGGACAATAAATATATCAAACCGTAGCTAAAATTACAAATAATTTATTAGAAAACTTTATTACATAAAAAACTTTTTTACAAAAAATATTAAAAAAAATTTCGGAAGTGTTCATATTTTGTTTCTTCGTTATTTGACACCGACTTCCGAAAATAAAGTTATTATGTCATTTTTAGAAATCGGTTGTATTTTTTGTAAAAAAGTTTTTTATTTTTCATTTTTTAGTTGTTGTACCCCAGAAGTAAAACTAAATATTAAAGTTATGCCCGAATGGATAACCCCAATAACATGGAATTTGAACATTTGGAGAAAACCAAAACGTCATCTGTGTATACATATTTTTTGTTTATGTTGATTTTTTCAAGTGCTGAATCGATTTCGATAAAATTTATATGGAACCACTTCTGAAGTATGACCTACCAAATAAAAAAATAATCATCAAAATCTATTCACAAATGGCGGAGATATCGCGTAACAAACATACAAAAAAAAATATACAGAGGATTTGAGAACCTCCTCTTTTTTGAAGTCTGTTAAAAACACACTAAAATTTGAAAAATTGAATGTCTGTAAGTATTTTGTTAATTCGTTTTTTGACACCGACTGCCAGAATTAAAGTTATTTTTAAATTTTTAGTGTATTTTCTTTTTTAGAATTTGGTCGTATTTTTTGTAAAAAAAAAGTTTATTTTTATTTTTCACTATTTAGTTGTTAAACCCCAGAACTTAATAGATACGCCCGTATTGATAATCTATAAGACAGGACAACGTCTGACGGGTCAGCTAGTATACAATAAAATCGGTCCAAAATTTACAGAGAAATCTGTGAAAATACATTAAAAAAAACATACTGTCGAACACAGAAGTCATAGAACCTCCTCCTTTTTTCGAAGTCGGTTAAAAACCAGACATGTATCTGTCATTGATCTAAACTAGCCATCTATTTTTTGCCATCGGTTTTCCATGTCTTAATTAGCATCTTGGATTTAGTCCCAAATACTTGTATAATTAGTAAGTAGATATAAAATGATGACATGGGCAGTGTTGGCACAAAACGATTATATACTTAACCTTAGCGATAATTGTATATATTCGACCTTTCTTCATTAATGTATATCTATAAACTTAAGAACACTGAATACTGTGCGTATTTTGTTATTATACGAAGGTTATCTTCAGTTGTATGCAGAAGTTCTGAATTGATTGGCAAAGCGGCTGCAGGTTTTAATAAATATTGATCCTAAATGAAACTTCAATAAAATAAACATTAGAATACTTAACTATGTGCTTAACTGTTTCTCTAAATTAATTTCACATCAAATTAGGTAATGACGGCTAATGAATTGGTGTCTGTTGTGACAAGATTATAAATACAATCTTATGTATTATAACACCATCTGATATAGTGTCAAATCGGAAAGTCACTGCATTTTTTTTTCTTGTAGTTTATCACTGAAAGATATAAGCACGCCCTCAGCATTCCACTGAAAATGTTTGTTCACGTAAAGTTAGAAGAAAACATGTGCGTATCCGCATGTTTGACAATAGTGACAGTATATCTGCAATCGTAACATATTAGTATATGACCTGTCACCTTGCTCTATGATATGTGACTGATAAGAACATACACAACAACACTGCCTGAGTTCTAAGTTCTTACTAGTATATCCCAATAAGCAAGATTACAAAAATCTGTTCCCTTAAGAGAATTTCAAGTTGTCCACTAATTAAATTAATTGTGTTGTGTAGTCAGTGATCATGAACAGTCTTATTTATAAAACTCGCTAACCATATGCTTAGTTTAAACACAGATTAGTAGATTCTAAATTTAAATTCTCCATAGACAATTTTGAATTAAGAACCCGCTAATCAATGCTTATACTAATCACATACTTATTTTTATAAATAAGACCCACAATCTTTAGAAATCAGACTAACAGAAGCTTTAGATACTCGTAGTCAAAACAAAACCATAACGAGCGAAAACAATGCCAAAAAAAGACGAACCTTGTCCAATTATTTTATCTTCTTTTACAAAAATAAAACAGTATGCTAAATTAAAACCTCAAGAGATAAATAAGTATGACCTTAACGTGTGAATGGGTAAATATGTGCCAGTCATGTGTAAACCAGCGTGCTTTTACGAAGATCGAGATACTACGGCTGCATTGAGCGTAACATCTGACCTGTCACCGTACTGTGGTCTGTCTCTCTGATAAAATGGTGCAACATCGCTTCGTGCGTGAGTGACATAAGGACGGAACGTGACATCAGACATTATATTTTGATGAAAGTAAAATTAACTTAATCATGCATTACAGAACAACTTGCATTTAATTTATTTAAATCCATGCGAACGTTAATGTCTTTTTAAATGTTACAATGCCAATCAAATTAAAATTGATGAGTAACTTTGCATCTGCGCTCATTAATCAATGATAGTTTCTCTAGGCAATTGTTATTTCTTTAGATACCCGTTACTGTCTTCGGGAATTTCCAAGAGTCCACCAGGGTCGAGGGTATCTGTGTCCTAACATAACTTTGTCGGAACACAGTACGTGCAAGATAGGGAGATGCTTTATTGGGTACGGTTTTCACAATAATATGGTGACCAAAAAGGATGTGATGCTTAGAATAAAACCTTCATGATAAGTGTCGAGTTGATAAACTTGTCAAACCAAACTCAAGCGCTATCTCTTTGGTCCAATTTGAATTAAATGTTAATTGTCTTATATCATTTGCACACAAACAGATGCTAATTTTAAATTTATTCAAATTTCTAAATTTATAGTGGCTATTTCGCAAATGAAAATGAGAAATATTTAACCGTTTGTCATTCTGTGCCGTGACAACATCCAATCCTCATAATACGAGTACATTGATAACAAATGAGGCCGTTCCCTACTTTTAGTTTTAGTAACAGTTAATTAAGTAACCGCTTGCTGCAACAATCTTACTATCGCCGTCTTAAGACTTGATACCTCTGCAAGGATTCACCGCGGCCCTGGCACAGACAACTGAAGGAAGATAGGTTTTTTTTTTGTGGGATGGGAAATCATCCAATGACTTCACCCGCTCTGGGTGGAGCGGGAGGGCGTGTCACTCTTACTGACTAAAACCCACCCCTGTTCCTTCCCTGCCTGAGTGCCGAGGGGTGCTGTAACTCATTTTCAGAATTTATCCGCTACCCCTAGGCATGCAGGCACCGGCCACGATGGGCCCCGTCAGAAGGAACATAGGTGGGTTTTAGTCAGTAAGAGTCTGACACGCCTTCCCACTCCACCCAGAGCGGGAGAAGTTATTTGGTGATTTCCCACCAAAAAAAAAAATAGAAAAAAAGACTTGCTAACCTAACCGGTATAGTTACAGTTCTCAAGTACTTCTTAGTACTTAAGTATCAGTTGGGATCGCATCTTGTTGTACTAGGAGCGCTGCAACCCCAGGAGTAGTTCATCAATATGATTACATGGCCAGCCGCTATAACTCGAGCGGTACGTCCGCCCCGTCGTTACCGTCGTCTACATAATAACTGCACATAAGTCAGCCCGAGGAACACCTAATAATTGACAGCGAGATCCTGAAACTGGATATACTGGCACCGAGGTGGTTTGCATACTAAATTGCAGTGAATAGAGTCCACTGTCGGGATATTTTAGCCATTCAGCATGGATGCGCTTGCGTAGCTGCTCTTTGGGTTCTTGAAGTGGCATTTTATCAGCGATACCAATTGTCGACGTCTTACATTTTTGACTTTTTGACAATCGTTTTTGCTGATAGAATTTTACTTTAGAGACCTTATTTAAAAAAAAAAAATACCTGTGATTAATTTAGCAAGTTCTTAATTCAAAAATTGTCTATGGAGAATTTGAATTTAGAATCGGGTAGTCAATATTTAAACTAACCAATGGTTAGCGAGTTTAATAAGGCTGATTGTCTAGACTCTAGAGGCCCTAGTTGCATCGCTTTGCGTCCGCAACCGGTAACCCGATAAAAACTACTTTATTTTATTACTACTTGACTGTTGTTATGTGAATTCGTTTATCATATAAAGTACTTTAAATAAAGACCGAAAATAAAATAACGTCACTTCAGTAGTAAACATTATTCTGTTAACAACAAAGATAGGACTCCTATCTACGTTCTCACTTCATATCAAAACATTCACAAAGATCTCAGATGTGTCACTCTATTTATTTTTAATTAAATAACCATCACTTATCGGTATTTCCAGTAATAATTGCAATACCAGGCTAATTATTGAAACAATATTAAGACATCGTTATAATTGAGTGACCGGGGCTCAAGAGGTCAAAGGCTAACGACAACACAGTTGACAAATCTGATACATATTAATTTGGTTACCTTTTTCATTAACTGGTGCTCCAGGGACATATCCAGCTTGGGAGAACTCATGGAGGTTCTCTTCTTCGGTAAACACGGGCTCATTAATAACACCTTAAAGTCTCGTCCTGTTCCACTTAGTTACAATTTATTTGTTTACAGATACATTCATAATTAATGAAGACACTAAAGATCTGTCACTCGATGCCGGCGTGTTATTCACGATTGATTATGCTTTTTATTTTTGAAGAAACTTTTTTATTTTTATTTTTTTTATTTAATTGATGATTTACTTCCGTTTGTTAAAGTTCGAGGGTAGATTAAAAAAATATCGGGAGTACGTGTCGTGCGCAGCCACCCGACGCTTGCGCTTGGTGCGAATGAGCGCGAGGTGGGCGCCCGCAGCGGCCGGCCCGATGCGCGCCACCCGCGCTCCACTAGACAAAACCTATTTGAGATATTTAACCTATGCATCAATGTTCCGCATCGTTAGCTTTGTTTATGTGCACTCATGTTTATATTTCACCGGACCTTAATGATAAACTATCGGTTACAGGGATTTTGAGCGACTTGTAAATATATTTATAGTGTCACGCCGCTGGCGCGTGCGCATCACGTATCGACCGTGTGATGCGGAGTTGGCGCCCTCGGCAGGCGGATTCTCGAATCGTAAGAATGCCCGCACAGACGTGTAAGCACAAACAGTAAGACATGTCTTATGTAATCAAAACAAATGCAATATCTCGACAAGTTTACCGGTGATCACCGGTTTACTCACGGTTTAGGTAAGTACGTGAAATCAATAACAAAAAACGTTTTTAAAACAAAACCTACCCCTATTTTAATACAAGTTTCTGCTGTGATCAGCTTATTTTTAGCACGAAAAAAAATATTCAAAGAACTTGATAATGAATGAAAATACTTCCACTGTCTGTCGCTATCTAAGCGAAGAAAACTAGTTTATGTTCACATATTCAATTATATTAAAAACAATAATAATACCTATTTACTTACTTTATATTTTAAATTACGCATGTTCAGTTGATATGTCCTATCTGCATTGAGGAAGACTTTCCACTGACTAACGAGTGGTTTATACGGATGAGAAAGTCTTTGAAATAGCAAATAAGATAGTAAACAGTGTCCATCTTACTACCGTATGGTAGATAAAGTGTTAATTAATATGAACTTTGATTAGAATTAATTAGGATTTAATACGATACGGTCATCTATTCACGGCAGTTATAGGAACTGTAGAGTAGCGAACTCAGCTGTTTAACTCACACGAGTGCTATCTTAACGCGTGACAAATAGAAATTGTTTACCAGTTTAGAGTACCTAGTGCCTAATTAATATCTTATCATTCTTTCTAATTAGTTTCTAGTTAAGTAAATACCCTGTTTTGCGAGATAAAATGGACGTGACTATTATTTGAAGAAAGTGTATTGATCTTTATCGTGAATCTAATGGTGTGTGCCCAGCCTGATATACCCACAACAATAAAATCGATTGATAGTGATTGCCTTTTTAGATATTTATCAACGAGAGTTTCAGTTCATTAATTCAAATTGCTGCATTTAACATGGGATTTTTGAGTGCATTCACTAAAGTTAATAGGCAGCCTCTCCGGAACATTGACTTTGATGTTTATAGCTCTAAGCTGCGGAAGTAATTGAAATAAACACTGTTATGAAGTATTTATAAAACTAAATTAAATATGTAGTCCGCCTTGACTAATATGTAAGGCAATGACAGCGTGTGACATGTACAAACGCGTTTAATATGTCTCAAATTGTTAATAAGTACATAAGTACTAAGTTTAAGATTAGAAAGAAAATAACAGCATTATTTATAAACCTCGCTACCACATGCTTAGTTAATACTGCGGATTCTAAATTCAAACATGCCATAGAAAATTATGAATTAAGAACACAATAATAATCAGTTTTTAAACTTGGCAACTCGTTTTTAGCGTGATTTTTTTGAGTGAATGTCAGTGACTGTTCGCAAACTGATGCTGAGCATCCTAGTGGATATTGTGATGTAAAATTGGTGTAGTCTTGTGTCTCAAGTGTCTACGCAACTGGACAATATGTGGAATCATTGAAACAGGCATGATCTCGGTAAAAATGAAGCTGAGAATTTTATTGTTGCATTGACTACATCAGCGAAGCTTGCCGAGAGGGCTGACTAGATACATTTGCTGCCAAATACTGCAAAAAAATTAGAATGTGTTACACCCGCATTCTAATAGGGAAAAACTGTTTGTATTCTGTATCTAAAAACTAAATACTTTCTAAACTTGACACTGGATATATGCATGAACCGTGCAAATCCAAAATAAAAAAAAAACTATATTAAAAGAAAAATGTGTTAACTTTTTAACTGACTTCAAAAAAAAGGAATAGGTTCTCAATTCGACTGTATTTTTTTATGGGTTACCTCAAAACTTTTTTCTGGATGAACCTATTTTGATGATTCTTTTTCTTTGAAAGCTGGTGCTTCTCGTGTGGTCCCATTTAAATTTGGGGAAGATTGTTGAAGTTCTTCTTCAAATTTGATGAAGGACTTAGGAGATAAACTATGGAACTCTTCAATAAATGATAGCAAACCTTCCGGAATTGCTACAATCGTATGTTTGTTTTTTGTTTACACCACTTCATAACATAACATCAGCGCTCTAAAGGGGTACACAGATTTGTACAGTTCACCCTGATGCCTGATACACCCTAATTTCAACAATTATGTTTAAATTCCATTTTTTTGTTCACCTTTTAGTTGTTGTAGGCCATAACTAAAACTAAATAGTAAATGAGTAATTATGACCCTTCTTTTAGGGGATGGGAAATCATCCTAAGACTTCTCCCGCTCTGGGTGTCTATGGTTGCTCAACATTGTTTTTTTGTATTCCGAAATTTCAACGTCAGCACTCTGTTTTTCTTTTCAGCCAGTTTCGTTGAGTGAAATACGTTCGAAACTTAAAATTCCCGCTGCGGCAGGTCTCCAAACCTGTCAGTATAACTTTGGACTGTGGAAAGTGTGGCCATTCCTAAAGCAACTGTAACGCAGCCATATTTAGGCTTTCAACCTGGTATTTTTAGTCTCGGGAGCAATGCACGCAGACCGATAGCTTTGCTGATAGCTTGTAGACGTAAACTGATAAATCTCTTATTTAATACAAACGTAATTGATAAGATAAGGAATTGTAACACTTTGTATTTGGGTGGCTTCTGATTTGTTATTTTTTTGTAGCAAATTATTATCAATGACCGTTTTTTAGCTGTTAACCCGGTCTAACACTTGTCTTGTTATCTATTATGATTTTATGCGAATGTATTTAAAAAAGTAATATTTCTTCTACTTCTGATTCAAATCTCTTTTTCACTTAAATGTGAAACTCATTGAGCGAATAAGATTAACAATTTAATTATTTTAATGTTTATGTGAGTAAATTCAATAGAAAACGTCGAAGCTTTTGCAAGCTTTTTATACCATTTGCAACTCCAAACGCACGGATGCAGAACGTATTATTTTTACACAGAAAAAAAAATCCTTTGAAACACGAGTAGTTCCTACTTATAAGGGATACTCCTATACTTAATTTTTTGTGGTTGTTTATTTAGTCGCGCGACATTCGTCCGATGCGCCCACCAGTGATGGATGACACCCCTGCCGCGCCTGCGCATCGACAACGCAACTGAACGCGACGGATACCCATCACTAAAAATATTCATAGAATTTTAATCCATGACTTGTTCCCATTTGCCTATAATAAACAAGTAGTAAACGAATGAATACGTTTACAATGATTTTATATTCGTCTTAATTGCTCCGACTAGTCTATTTTGTTTCATATGTCATGGCCCTTAAAATATGACACGATTAATCAAAATTAATAGTTAAGAACTGCCGAGAACTATAGAAAACTTGTTGTAGAAGTCTCAAAATTGAGTGTAGATGTAGAGGTAGATAATCTCATCTAAATATTTTCTAGCAATATTATCAACATGAAGCAAGATTACGGTCGTAAGCAATACAGGCCTGTCCCGGCGCTTATGAATAAATTAAACTGTTAATACCGACTACATTTTGAACATCCACAATTAAGCCGGTATCTGGTCAATAAAGTAGTAACTTTAAATGTTTTAGAATAACACTTCTACCGTAAAAATGCCAGATTTAAATGACTTTTGAACCGTAATCCACATTTTTAAGATTTGTCACGTCTCTGTTAGAATTGTCAAAGTTGCTTGGGAACGGGTACGTATCCACTCTATTCAAATGCCCTTACCTGCATCTCGATAAAAAATCTAGAAAGAGAAATAAACAACCAGCCGAGGGAGACCTACTATCGATTTTATGATGAGATTAAAAATGGTTACTATCTTTTATGATTTATTAGCCCGATTATCTCGGTGCATCCTATAATTGGGTAACCACTGCATGCTTTAAAATATTGAGGTGCTTGTTGTTATTAATAGTCTATGAAAATTAGCCTCCAGTTAGTAACTTTCCCACAATCAATAAAATCTATTCAGTTCCTCAAAATTAAAAATATCTACTTACATTTTGATGATTTTTTCCTTTCCTAGTCACATGCAAAACATATTTAAGCCGACCAGATTTTTTTAATTGGATAAATTGGAAGAAACCTTTTCTAAATTTATTTCTTCTTTCAAAAGTAATATCAATCTCAATCGACTCAATACGAACCGACAGAAATTACGAATGTTTGTGAGAAAAATATAATATGGAGGCCTTTCTTAGAATTAGATTGGAATTTGAAGGCATCATTCATATTGTTTTTCACAAAAGCGATAAACGGTTTGTATTCGCAGTGGCGTAGCAATCAGATCCGAAAATTTGGTATTCATTTGAGTCATATTTATGCAGTGGCGTAAAGTGGGTTTTCGTCGAGGCGGAACGGAGGGGGGAGGGGGGGGGGAGCATATAATTAAAAGTTTTTACTTTTAATACACCGCGTCGGAAATACTTTAGATATTAATGTTTCACCCCATTTCGGATGATTTTTAAACCTTCATAGTTCATACGGCATAAAAGTTTGCCAAAACACGCAGAATTTTTTTAAGAAGGATTGTAGTTGCAACTCAGATAGACTCGAATTTACTTTTTTAATTGAATAAAACTTTAATTCAGAAATACTGTACGTAGTCGAATTGTTCAGAAAGGGTTACGAGTAAAGAACACCTAGGGTGCAAGACTGACTGAAGTGAGCACGGAAATTGTAGCACATTACCTTGGATATTGACATGCTAAAGTTTATCTTATGTCTGATATTTCTGCAACTTTATGTATGCCTAATTTCCGATTAGGAAGGGCGCTGAGTCATTCCAACCTCTGTTCAATTTTTTCGATCGATCATATTCAATGCGGAAGAGGGCGGCTTAACCCGTTGTGGTCGGAATTTAAGAAAGTCGTGTTATCAAAGTCGTGTTGTTGAAATGAAAATCCGAATCACAGGTACGACAATTTTTTTTTTTTTTTACTTTCATTTATTGTGCCATTAAATATTGCCGCCCTCTAAAACTGCCGCCTGGGGCGGGCCGGCCCCCTCGCCCTTACTACGCTACGCCACTGTGTTTATATATAAAATGTAACTGAACGAGAAAAATATTTTCATAACATTTAAAATTGGTTTTGCAACCTAGTTCAGAATTCCATTATAATTTTGTTGCAAAATTCCAGAAAGCACCAATATTTATGAACTACATAGAAATAGTTTATTTGTAAGGAACTGCGCAATGGGCGCTTATATTTTACACAGGCACTTAGGTACTCAATCGTTCTCAGCTTAAATGGATACAGGCATATTAACAAT
Source organism: Polia nebulosa (assembly GCA_951329385.1). Classification (NCBI taxonomy): domain Eukaryota; kingdom Metazoa; phylum Arthropoda; class Insecta; order Lepidoptera; family Noctuidae; genus Polia; species Polia nebulosa. Next base: position 12,182,991 of record OX589599.1, on the reverse strand, counting down.
AAACATTTTAGTTTAAATGGGGCACTAAGTTGTCATTATCAAGCAAGACAGCCGACATTGTAGTTCATCGTAAATGCAACAACGTTATAAATTCCTTTAGGGCCGTTCGCCCTGGGCCTGCAATCTGTGCTGAAAGCCGATACAAGTTTCCCATAGTGAACTCAATGAATTTAGTTGTCATGGTGCCGACAAAGAGAGGCGTAGGTTTGCGGGGCTTGCGGTAACCGCGGCTAAGCCGACACAGTGTCGGCGAACTGTGATAACGTGAAATGAAGCAGTGCCGGCCTCGGCGTATCTACTGAGTGTCTAAAGCAGGCAGATTCTGATACGAGTATACGAACGTGTATTTATTATCTTCAAGCTGAGCCAGGTACAAGCCAAGTTACAAGTGCAAGATACGCTAGCAAGAAAAAACTGAGAAAATTGCAATAATAAAAACAGCCACGTCTTTGGTTTTACGCACCCAGTAACTAAATGTAAAGTTATTTCATGAGTCTTCATAGAAACATAAACGCTTAAAAGCTGAAACTCATTCCATAATAATTCCATACAGGATCTTCGGATCATGTAACGGAAATGTACTTACTGAGATAGTTTGTCGCTAGCCATCACTAATTAGTAATGTACCTACCTCCACATATGTAACTACACGTGGTACATTAGCAATGAACTCTATATAGTAAATAAATAGGTACCTACATGGACGTGTAGGTACCTACATAAAATTAATTATTAACTTTCAGATCTAATTAATTATTGCGCAGGTATAAGTAACAAGATAAACAAATGACGAGCTCACGATACTGATGGAAACATTGTAAACGTTAGTTAGTAGATATACTTAATATATCTATTTACTGAAGTTAACAGACTAGCGTAATCAAACTCATGACTAAGATCGTATATTTTTTGGACACGTCTCCGGGCGCGAGAGCTGCTTCATCGGGCGCCTTGTACACCAGAGGTAGTGTTGCCCAAATGCAAGACCAAGACGAGACTTAGGCCAGTCTTGGTCTTGGTCTTGCGTCAATACACCTGGTCTTGGTCTTGGTCTTGGTATTGCGCTCTCAGTCTTGGTCTTGGTCTTGGTCTTGCAGCAAGAGTCTCGCAAGTCTTGCAAGTCTTGCAAATACCTATTAGCCTATTGCTATTTATTGAACACGTTAGTTTAGATTTTAGATTATGATTCGCGCTGTAAGACGTATGTAGTTACAGAATTATAATCATCAAAATCATCAATACAACCCTCCAAGTTCATAAAGGTCGAGGAATTATTACAAAAAAAATGACTTTTTCAAGGTCAAACTCATTCCTCGACCTTTGAATATCAATTTTCAATCTTGCTGTTCACATTTTAGTACCTAGGTATATCACTCACTATCTATCATTTACCGATATTAACAATGATTATTTCGAAATCAAAATATTAGCAATTCAATAGATGCAATACCTACTTAGTTATTAATTATCATCTCGCCCGACAGCTTTAAACGCTGTAGTGTTCGAATTCGAGCGAGTGTATAAATGTATTTATACAAGAAACTCAGAGCATTCAATTTATACCTACTTACTGCTGAGACATCTTCAAGGTCATTTAATTTTATCCTCCTGTACCAACCCTACCAAAATAGGTAACAATTTTGTGTGCCTCTGTCCGTACTCTTTGTCAGCGAATGCGACGCTCAAACAGTGTCAAATGCTGTGATACACTTGTTGCAAACCGCGGCGTCTTTGTCGGTAAATTATCAAATAAGTAGGTATATAATACACCGACCGACCAATAGTTTATTCGCAGAACGTTACATTTTCCCAATCAACCTTGAATCTTAATTCTTTAGCGATAAAGTTGAAAATCTGTTAAAGAAATTTGACAGATTGTAGTAGCTTGATGTGCTGGCGTCTGTACCATAACATTGGCTGCCATAGAAACTGTTACTAGACCTACTCGACTCGCTGTTAGTATTAAATTTTGCTCAATAGAAGAATAATATAAACTTTGAAACATAATGTTTATATAATTTTGTTGGCTATAATTTTAAGCACATACCAACCTACGAGTACTAACGTTAGATCTGCACATTAGACATAAACAAGCATAATATATTATTATAGGTAGATACCTACAAGGTATGAACTTTGCTTGAAAGTTATTCTAGGTACACTTTATCACATGGGATGATGGGAACAGATTTGTGAGTATTAACACGCTACCTACTTAATAAATAGTTGAAACATAATAAGTACTTACCTACCTAATCAGTACAACCTTTTAGGGTTCTTTCAGACGAGCGGCACGTTGCCAACTGCAGATACAACTGCAGCCCTTAGTTTAGTGTTATGACGATACCTACGGTTTTGATACTGGGGAACGTCTCTCAAAATCGGGATTGAAACCAAATACCTATTTAATAACGCCCAAATCTCAGTTTGTCTTAACTGCAAGACGCAAGAGTCTTGCAGGCTTAAGTCTTGTCTTGCTCAAGTCTTGCAGGGTTCAGTCTTGGTCTTGGTCTTGCTACAATAAGGCGGTCTTGGTCTTGGTCTTGGTCTTGCGAAAATGCAAGAACAAGACCAAGACTGCAAGACCAAGACCGATTTTGGGCAACACTAACCAGAGGGCGAGGAACATCACCTTTGCGATGGACCGATCAAATTAAGTCTGCCGTAGGGGTTGCACGAATGCACCAGCCAGTTTATTCTGTAAACACATCACCGTGAAAATTCACGAAATGAGCATGAAGTTAACTGTCATTCCTCCTAAAGCTAGGATTTGACTGTTCACTTCACCTTAGTTTTCACGGTGAGTATTTTCCAGAATAGCACAACAGGATGTCGGGCAGCAGAAAGAAGTGATGAAGGATCGTGGGGCGAATCACATCGGCCTCCACAGGAGTCACTAAGTGATGATTAAAACCACTCAGACAAGAGCGTGAAGAAATCGGGCTGAACACGGAATTGTTTTCTAGCCTTTTCATGGGGCTTTGCTCTTGGAGCCTAAAGCCTAATCCACAAGACCTGTTGTGCATGTTTCCAGGATACAAGGCAGCACTCAGCGATTGTATAACAACCAATATCTTTTCTTAATCAAATCAGCCTTTTGCATTTTTTATTTATATTTATAAAAACATTGTCCCACACCAGGAATTACTCCTGTATCGTAGGTGCGTTCACAAACATGTAAACTCACATACACAAGACACCCAGACTCGTATATTATCTGTAATAGTCGCGACACGCGCAGCATCCCAAAGCTCAACTGCTGCTGTGATGTGTAACAAGCAAACAACTTTACACATTGTAATATTAGTTTAGATGTAGGTTTATCGAATCAAAATATTAGAAACACTCGAGGAAAGCAAAACCAATAAGTCAAAGAACTATACTACTTCCTATGGTAAGTGGCCGGTATGCTAATAGGTACTAGACTAAGTTAGGAACCCAGAACACAGCCAATCAAGATATAGATACTCGTAGCAAATTACAAGACAATACTGCTAAAGTGAGAATTCCTTAACTATCTGTGTCTCTACAGGATATGCTTCTGAATTTTAAAGTGGTATTTGGAGTTAAGGTGTTAGACGACCAATGGTGCAACATATCAAGTTAGTAAGTAGCATATCAATTAAATTGAACTGAAAACTTAGTGAATCTACATCTTTTCGTGTCGATTTTGACTCAAATTTGGTCCGTCCAGTATGTAGCCACCTGGACGAATAGTTGATGAATGGGGCGCATAAAAGTAGCCTTCTCGAGCGGAGTTAAAAATATCAAACTTCAATTCCAAACGCCCAGCGCACCTTATACAGCAAGCACTCGGTAGCGTAGAATCTAGTTGACTAATGCTTCCACCAAAATGAATCAAACTCAAACTTAGTGAATGTCTCAGGGAGATATGCCAAGCAGTAACGCCTACGTTTGTCATTTTTCTTCAGAAGTAAAATCTCATCGGTTTTGGTATTTTCCCACTACTAGACAATTAACTCGCCTTAGATGTTATTATTATCTATCATCATCAGAAAAGTGGTGGCCCAGTGGTATTGGCCGCGACTTACAAGTTGTAGGTCGTGAGTTCAAACCCAGGCAGGCGCTTTACTTTGTGTAAATTATTTCATCACCACTGCTCTCAAAACGCTGAAGGAAAACATCGTGAGAAAACCGGCATGTCCCAGAACCAAAAATTCGAAGACATGTGACATTCACCAATCCGCATTGGGCCCGCGTGATGGATTACGGCCTACACCCTCTCACGAAGAGGATGCCTGTGCCCCAGCAGTGGGGACGTTAAAAAGCTGAGATGAGATGATGACATCTTGTTGACTCAAAGCAATACAAATAGTCAAAAATACATTTGGTACGGAACCCTAAATGCGCGAAGTCTGACACGCACTTAGCCGGTTTTTAATGTCGGTAGTGTTTCATCATCATTTTAATTTGCATGTTTGTGGCCAAACGATAACGAATCCTTGCTAATTGACCTTGACTAAACAACGATTCACTTTTAGCTGTTACACTGCAGTGGATGTAGATCCTAAACCACGCCGTCTGTTCAGCGCTTAGCGTCGCGAGGAATGCGTGCGGGAACCGGTCGCCTGCGCAGGCGCACGCAATGCAACCCCAAGACTCTTTCATATAGCCAGCCAGTGACTAGGCTCAGGAATGTCAGACTAGGGCTACTATTAAAGAACACTGCTCTAGGATCTGTGAACTACAGTTAATTATACTTTGTGTGTCTGTTAATGGGGATAGAGCAAACGGATGACATATTTAAGTTGAATTGAAAAGGCCTTCTGCTGCCAATCAAAGATGTATATGTAAATGGTTAGGAGACCGAGGAGAGTTGTGACAATTTTTACTTCAACTTATTTAGCCCAGTCAAGAAACATTCTACATCTGTGAGCTGTATAAGTCAATGTAGCGCAATCCATACTTTTGAAGAAATAATCATCAAAATTATTAAAGTTCACACAAGTCCGTGTCACAACTCTCACAATACCAAGGTAAGTGGTAACTGATACCTAGACACGTTGTGACACCTATATATTCATAAAAAATACCATTAAATTAATGATAAATCAAACATTTGCATGTACATGCAAGTTAAGGCATATACATGCCTAATAACAAATAAAGTACTTCGTCGTACGAACTAAAATTGTTACGTCGACATAAAAAGTATTTGTATCTTAAACAAATAAGTGTGGCATGTTTTGAGATATATTATGGTAAAATCAGTCGTAATGAAACTCGCCCCCCAGTGCAAGCTTCGTGAGACCAGCCTTTGCATTCGAGGCACTGAACCCACTTTTCTTATGATTTGCTATTGGCAAAGCGCTAAAGGCAACACAAGCAAAAGCAAATATTTTCTGCATCTTCTTCAGCTTCATCCTCTTCATCATCAACTTACATTACTTTTCTTATTAGCCTTCTTCTTTAATTATTTAGGCTCTCGTTTTTCTCGCTAAAAACACGTTTTTTTTTCATTTTTACTGGCTTCTACGAGTATGGTAGCTATTTCATTCTTGGTAAGTGTGTCAGTAAGCACAGCAGATTTGATCTTGTGTCTATTCGGTTGTTTCCTTTTTCTTGGCGAAGCTTTTGGGAACAAAGTGACTCTGGCGAGAACACATTAGCAGTAGTGGCAAGAGGATAACGGGCTGTAGATGGACTGCTGGAAGATTTCATGTTCGGATCTGTAGACATACTTGGAGTAAGGGCTCTTGCTCCTATATTATATTTTCTAACAGCAATGTCATCGTTTTCAGCTATACCAATAGTTGGATTTGGAGTAAGGATTCTTTCTTCTGGGTTTTCCGTTATTTTTGGAACACTTAATAATTGCTCCGTTTCTGGATTGGACAAAATACGGTCAGTGACTTGACTAAGTAGGAAATCATCTTCTCCAAAGATATCTATTTTAACAGGCCAAGTTCCTGTTGCAGCTAACAGACCAAGTTCTTGTTTGCAGAAAATAAACTATAGTAGGAGAGTTGTGCTAAGCTGTCATAACTCGCCTAGTTGTTGAAAATACGGGACGTCCCACGGTGCCGCGGCAGTGACGCGGTGTGTTCCGTATTTTAAAATTTTAAAATGACTATATAATTTGGCGGGATATTAACTGTAAGCTGTACCGAAATTCAAAATCTCTGTTTTCTATACTAATATTATTATTATTTTTTACTTTCCTTATATTTGAAATGAAAAGTAGAGTGTTTACACGGGTGAAAGTCAACAATTCCTTTCGACCCTTGTATAACAATCTACTATACTTTTTGCACTTTTTTGTATGCAAATGTCGTTTTACAACCGCTAAATGCGTGCCGTTGTTGCGTACTGCTTCAAATAGCACATGTCAATTACTACAAACACGCGCTGTTAACAGCTCGCTAACGGTCATAGGTTCCGATAAATCGACTATGTCACAATTCTCCTCTGTCACAACTCACCTCGTTTGTTGCTTCTCATACAGGCGCCAGGGTAGGCAAAAGCGTTCTTTATCCAAAAAATCATCATCATCTACCTACGACTTCCAGTCTAACCGGATGCAGCTGAATACTTATATTTACACAAAAAATAAGCTTATGAAATCACACTCATCGTTCAGGAATGTAAAATCCAAATGCTGAAATCATTTTCATTTAAGGAAACCGGAGAAGACTGGATTTTCACAAAGAAAAATAAGAACATCAAATTATTTTGGTACAGCCATAATTCTGCAGGAAATCACAGCCATCATGTGTGATGAGGATATGACGCATTGGACGTAACACCATGAAAGTCTAATGAAAATATAAACGAATGTTACGCTCGCTCAGATAAAGAGCGAAATGTCAAGCTTGATAAAATAAGTAAAAGTAAGACAGCCTACATTTGTTTACAATAATTACTAAATACCTACCTATCTAGGTATCGGTGAAAGTTATAAATTATATTGACAAGATTGACATTGTGAACTTCTTTATAGATACTTTTATAATAAATTACTTAGATAACGCACGCTACATTTTGCAGCTGCACATGGAAGGTTTAACCTGACACATAATTATTCTACTCTTACTTTGCTCTGGAAACAACAGCAATCTCAGAACAGTGAAATATTCAATATAGATGTGCTGTGAAAAAAATAATTATCTGTACTTCTGTGACCAATTATTTCATACTGATATAATAATTAAGTAAACAACTTTGTATGACAAAAATAGATTGAAATAAATCAAACATATCAATTTTGCACAACAACATATTTTGGCTACTGTGTCCGAAAAATCCCGATTACCTACTCAGTCATGTGAAATGAAAAACCAATGTCCACGGCAGTTTAAATGTGTCTAAAATGTATAAGATGACACATCTAAAGCAGATTTGTCGAAAGACAAGACTATCAGTAGCAAATTATGTATTTTTATCCTCTGAATAACAAAGAAGAGTATTCATTATTTATTTTTGGTGGCATACCATCGCCCAGCCTACGCTTTTGGCGTAGTTTGCAGTGTAATTGAACGTCATTGGTTCAACGCATTCATCTCACTTGAGGACTGTTTATGTCCACCCAAATAAACGGAAAATTTTCCTTAAGTGTTGTGCTAAGAGGTTTTTGTGAAAGTCTGAAGAAATTCCTGAATATTTTGGCTCGGCACGTGACTTTAAGTATCAGTGTCTAATTGTTTTACACGTGTTCTTGTTACATAAAACGGAGTTATTTGTTTGTGCCAACAAGGCAACGATCATTTTGGTTTATCGGTTTTTGTTTTCGCAAAGGTTTTTGATGGGAGCGTTTTAGTACGAATCTCGTAGCAAGATACACCTTGCCTGGCAAAATCATGTAGTTACCCATAAATGGGCTTGCATTCATCACGCACGGCGGTTTTATAATAATCAAGACAAAACAAAACATTTTTGGGATCTCATCATGACTAAACAACTTTTGGTCCAGCCAGTAGGTATTACCTAAAGTCCATTTTTTACTTTGGCCCACGTTGTATCTTGTATCATAGTTAATTAGATTTTAATATAAAAACACGCTATTGTGCAGATAAAACAAGCGCCATAAGCAAGGCCAGTTCAACACTTCTAAACATTAGGTAGGTATAACTCGTACCAAAATATTGAAACATGGCAGTACCCAGCAACTTGATCTACAATTGCAATGAAATTCTCTTTACATAAATCGGTTCCGCGTCAAATATGGACTAAAGGCGACTAGATATGGCTGCGCCGTGGTGTGGCGTGCCTGGTCCGGTTCGGCCACGTACCGAGGCCAGATCTCGCAGGGTGACTTATAGAGCACGAACCGGGAATGTATGTGCCGGCACCGGTAAACGATGTCGTCCACGATTTATGCCCCGCAGTGCCCCGTGAACTGTCTCACGATCCCGAAAAGTGCAGGAATGTGCAGTAATGTGAACCGTTAGCGGAAACAATGTGTTTTGAATTATGTTTGATGTGGTGTGCTTTACAGCTCACGATCGTGTTTTGTCGATGTCGGTGCATGTGTTGCAGATCAACAGTCGTGCTGCTCGTGAAGGCTAACTGAAAAATAAGCCCATGAAGCCTATGCGAAGATTTGTTGCACATAATTTATCATAGACGGTGTTCGATATGAGTCTGACAGAAATTATCTCTTTAAGGTCTTGAGGTTGAACCCACTTGATGTGGGCACATTCCATATACAATTCTGTCTCAACCAAATGGTGATGTATTTATTTTCTAACAATTTCGCTCTGCAGTTACAGCTTAAATCAACACGTGCAGAGAGCCAGCAATTTTAATAAATTATTATTAATTCATTAAAATTCAGACGAATTAAAACAATAAAAACATAACATTACATTACAAACATTTTTTCTGTATAGACTTATTTGGAATGATGATGCGGAGAGTCTTTTCAGATTCCTGGCCCAAATGTCATTGTGTTGTAGCAGTATTTATTTAGGTTATTATGAACTGTCAATCGCATTGTGTTTATAAAAGTGCATAATAAAAAAATATCATCCTCGTGCCAGTATCCCATTTTATTTGAGGTCGGCGCGGCCCGTCTTCTTGCTTTCATCTCTATTTGCCGTCGTTTTCCACAATCCATACATTGTTTCTTTGCTTTTCCTGTTTTCGATGCTATTTGTTGGTCTCTAATCATTGGTTGCTACTGTAGTTAGCATTGAATCATTGATACACAAAATCCCCAGGGGTCTCCTTTCTTTATGAACCGATTTTGAAAATTCTTTTTGATGTGAAACATCTATTGGCGCGGTTTGGACGTAAAATCAACTCTAATGCCGAGACGGAAACGGCAAGCGTCGTGCCACGATACCCCAACTACGCCGCCGCTCTCGACTCCCTTCTCCCTAGAAACATCTATGCGACAAAAAGTAACACAACTATTTTGATTTCTAATATGTATTAAAATAGATGTTTGACATCTGCCGGGCCGGCCACATTAATTGGAGCGTTAGTGGCATTCATCAGGTCCTCCACAGTGTAGGTGCATAGGTACATAGGAATTGTTTGAACGAACACCCCATAGCGGGAGAGGTCATTTGATGATTTCCTCGCGACGAGGGTTCCGTGCCATCATATATAAACATTTTGGATGTTACTAATTTGTCAGTGAACCCTGCGGTGTAGAAATGTTGCAATGTTGCAGTTTTAGTTCAGCGCCATCTCTTGCCCGATAGTGGAACTAATGTAGTTTTAATTGATGATTTCTGTAAGTGTGTTATTTACAGAGATCGTTTTATTTTGTTAGATGGGGTATACCTCATGGGTGGTCCCATGTCAAAGAAGTCAGGATCTGGTGATGGGATCCTGATAAAATTGAGAGAAACCCTCGAAAATTGTGGGCACGAATTATGTTTCTGTTTACTTTTCATGACTTAATCAGGTATTCGCGTTTAGGAATCATCACATCATGAAGCTGAACTGATGATGGAAACCATACCTTTCCTAAACAACTCGAAGTTAGATGTAAAAAGATGATGCGAGCCACAAAAACCCATAAAATAAAAAAAATTAAACCGACGAAAAAGAACTAAAAAGATAAATAAACCTTTTAAGTCTTGAGTATTGAGCTTATTAAATACAAACTTTCAAATTTTTATATAAACTAATTTTGAGTCGGGCGGCGCCAAATAATAGAATGATTAATTTCATACGTACAGCGGCTCTACGTATGAAATTAATCATTCTATTATTTAAGGGGGAGAGGGAGGGGGTCATTATTTTTTAATGGGGAAGGCTCTACGAGCCTTCTCCATTTCTACGTAGGTACCTACATATAAAATTTAGATAATTAAGCAGTTTGTTGTTTGGCGCCGACTCAAAATTAGGACATAAAAATTTGAAGGTTATGTAAATAAGCTCAATACTCAAGACTTAAAAGGTTTATTTATTTTTTGCTTTTTAGTTCTTTTTCGTCGGTTTAATTTTCTATATTTTTTTTTTATTTATACTTTCATACAATATTAATAGACATCAATTTAAAGTGTCAGACTCTTACTGACTAAAACCCACCCCTGTTCCTTCTCTGCCCTGAGTGCCCAGGGGCGCGGTATCTCTGTTTCGAATTTATCCCAACCCCTGGGCAGATCTTATAATTCACCTGGGTTTCATATTTTATTTTATAATGACTTACCTTTTCACAATAAAAATATCAGTATCGTTAACTTGTTTACTAATATATCAGTAATGATATTTAACTCACAATATTATTATTAAGGTAATCTTACATAATATTTATTGCAAATGATTCGAACAATAATATTTTGCGACATATAATAGTATAATTATTATGATGCAAGTGAGCTAATAAGTTGCTCATTACACACGAGGCTGTGGGTTGCAGCTTGCAGCCCGAGTCGTAGGCGAGGGCGTAATTCAGCCGAGTGTGTAATGAGCAGAGCTCACAAGTTTCATACGACGTTTTTCAACACATTTGCGAGGAAAAAACGAACATGTATTGCTTCTATCATTTAATTATTAAAACAGTTGAAAAAGCGGTTTTTTTTTTTTTTGGGGGGGTGGGAAATTATCCTATGACTTCTGCCGCTCTACGGTGGAGCGGAAGGGCGTGTCAGACTCTTACTGACTAAAACCCACCCCTGTTCCTCCCTGCCTTGAGTGCCCAGGGGCGAGGTAACTCTTTCGAATTTATCCTCAACCCCCGAACAGGCATCGGCCGTGGCAGGCCCCGTCCTTTTGCTGACAACTCTTTGAGGCACGCGTGGAACACTACGCGCCGTCGACTCTCGGGCCTGGTGCTGATCGGGCGGCGAGTTACCCACTACTCGCCGTCCGCAGGCCCGGGTCTGATATTTTTTCACTATTTCACTAAACGTTCCGTGGATTGTAAAAGACCGTGGAATCTTGGTTTAGCTCTGGGTAATTTTGACGAGAAGCATTTCTTCGTGGGTTTCTACATCTTTTGTTGTAATGTTATAAAGCTCTTGTCGTCTACACGCACCAGTAACACCGAATATTAAGGCCGTACTGCCGGCCAAGTTTGAGCCACCATGTTTGAGCTTTACCATGCTTCTTAACATGAAATAGATACACCTAGGGAGCTGGTGAGCTTGTATACTGTATTGGCGAGTTCGGAGAAATACGCCAAAACACATTTTCAGAAAATTACTGAGTTTTTTCTTGCTCTTCCATTGTAGGAAACTATCGTAGGCAGCTAAGTACTTTTCTTTGGATTTTGCAGGGATTAGGCTATCGTTTGCATTTTATGCTTCATTTATTAAAATATACTAACCAGAAATCTGGCGGGGTTAACTCTATCAATTATTACATTTTTTAAATAATTTATCACACAGCGACAGATACGATACAAAGAAAATATGAAAATTATTGGCAATGGCGCGCAAGCTTTTTTTTTTCACGCGCCAATTGCAAGGTGAGTGAACATACAGCCTACTTCAAAATTGTAATTTTAAGTGATAGAATGCAAATATTATAATAATTTTTAACAAGTTGTGAATCATGAATAATTTGATAGTAACAAATGTTTATTTGATTTAATTAAGAACGTACACATTTATTTTTTCCAAAAATGAATATGTATATATTTTCAGCAGCTTAACCTCTTTGTTGTTACTAAAAAAAATAACCGTACTACCCGGTTAAATTGAAAATGCTTTACTCGCTTATAACTTGCGAGTAAGGTACTAATTTAACTTTGTAGGGATAATTCTATTACGCACTAGTGTGTAACGTTATTACGCACGTGTGTGTTATAGCTCGATTTATGGCCCTAAAAACGATGTAATAAGGATCACTTTACGAACAAGCTTTTTGGCTTGTAAAGATTGCAAATTGTATTTATGATGTCTCTCTTACAGAGATTTAGATGTGAACAGACAAAAGAATTTTCCACTATTACTTAAGGCCGTGGAAGACATGTTGCGCCGACCCCAAATAAATTGGGATAAGGGCACGAGAATGATGACTAACTCTCTATGATACTGCGGCGTCGATGAAGCTCGCATGAGAATACAGACTTGATATCGACTAGCCGGTTGGATTGTTGTACTTTTAAATGGTGATTCAAATTTAGAATTACTTTAAAAATAACAACTAAAAAGTGAAAATTAAAAAACTTTTTTCACTGCACTTATTTTCTTTTTTGGAAGTCGGTTGTTTTTTTTTTGTAAAAATGTTTTTTTGTTTTTCACTTTTTAGTTGTTATACCCCAGAACTAAAAAACCCAATGAAATGGAACGTGAAATTTAAACATACTCTCAATTGGAGAATACAGAAACGTCATCTATGTATACGTATTTTTCGTTTTTGTTCAGTTTTTCAAAAGCCGTTGAAGTAATTTCGATAAAATTTATATGGTCCCATATGGAGTATACTTCGCCCTGGGAGTATATTCTTTCGGATAAAAAAAGAATTTTGAAAATCGTTCCGCAACTGACAGAGAAATCGGTGGATATAAAAAAAATACATACAGTCGAACATAGAACCTCCTCCTTTTTCAAAGTCGGTTAAAAATGGTTTTATTTGGCGAGGGACAAGAGAAAAACCCTCCGAAAAAGACAGACTTTGGTGTTAGTAGAAAATATAAGTTTATTTAGTGCTGTACCAGCACAAATAAACTACACACGTTACACTGCACACATCCATATCATCATTTGAAGAACCTCTATCTCGCTGGAGTGCGAGCTCTACACACCCCCAGCATCTCACAATACCTAACTTTATACAACTTTATACTTAGGTATATATCTGAAACCGCATTCCTCTTATACAATTACTTTGGATTGGAAGATTGTCTTGTAAAGGAGAACGACAACGATACAAGCAATTTAAATGAACGAATAACATAGCTATCCATTGAGTAATAAATCCTGAAGCGGTACAATGATGACGACACTAATTTGTTCAATATAAAGGGTTTAAATCAGCGTGCGTTCATTGACCTCTAGTTTGTGGGGGCGACCGGCGCGTGCGCATTTCGCGCGTGACCTTCGACGACATTCGGCGAGAAATAGAATTAGATCCTAAATGCTCCGCTGAACGGCTGGACTATACTATAAAACTAATAAATAACAAGTTTTTCTTATAATTTTCTTATGGAACATAAACATGGGATGATATTTGGATGAGGCATGTTTTAGTTTATTTCGGTGTCTGTTTTAGTTACTAACGGGATCTGTAGCATTATGCATTGAAATAATAAAAATGAAATGTATGTAAGTAAAAAAACATACAACTTGCTACGCCGCGCCGTAGCCGCAAATTGGCTACATTGCTACGCCAACAATAGTCACATGATGATGATGAATATAGACTTTACAAGGACTATATTCACTATGAGACAAACAAATCTCGAATCACTCTTTCTTGTTAATGAACAAAATCATTGAAATCTCAATTACAAAACAGAGTTTATTTATAGAATGCGTGCAGTAGCGTCCCGGAGCATCTGCCTCCACGGCAGTGTCCAGTAAACCTTGGCATACGGAAAGATTTAGAACTAAAACAAAAAGTACAACATTTGACGTGCCATTTGTCTTTAGCCTTTCCAAGTGGCGCCACCGCTAAGTGTCAAGATAAAGCGGGCAGGGCGCACATTGTGACGCAGCCCAGCGCAGCGTGACGGAGCAGCACCGCGCACCGTGACAAACAACGACATCACTCGACACACTTACCTTCTACACGCCTACATTACTACATTATACAACTATATCAGTGTTATAGACTCAAACTACAAGAATTTCTACTGAGAACTTCTTATAGTTTGACTCAGAGATGCTGATAAAGTGTCAGCATAGAGGCAGCAGCCAGGGTCGCGGAAGGATCGAAGAATCCACCGCGGTCCTGGCACAGGCCACTGAAGAAATACGGGTGGGTTTTAGTCAGCAAGACTCTGACACGCCCTCAAGTTATTTGATGATTTCCCACCCAATAAAAGAAAAAAAAGCATAAAAGCAGGACTTGTGCCAAATTCAAAAGGAATAAACTGGACCCATATGGAATGGACATAACTGGCCAAATGAATGTGTACTGCAAGAAGTGTGTGAGACACCTACTAGGACCGGGCTAATGAGTCTATAAACCCATGACAGACTTTATTAATGTTTTTTTTATTTTATTTGAGATGGGTTTGCTCTTGAGTCTAGTCTAGGTCAGAGGTGACAGAGACTGAAACGACGATGGAGCGAGCTTACCCAGAAGAAGCCTGTTCACTCTAACTTTGAAGAGATTAGGGTCGTATGTGTTCGGAAACACACACGCAGGCAGAGTTCCACTACTTTGCTGTGCACTACTTTGACCGTGCCCGGCGAAAGCCTTATTGACGGTCGCTGAGGAGATCATTGTTTTCAAGGTATGTCAGCAACTTACTGTTTAGTACCATTTCTATAACCCTGCACAGGATGGAGGTAATGGTAATCGGACGGTAATGAGTGGGGTCTGCACAGTAGTCCTTTTAATCAAACGTTAGCACTCCTACATCAAATCTGCACTGCACTAAATAATCTACATACCTACACTTTTGACTATTTTAAGAGTTCTGCAGTTTTATGAGTGTTCAAATCAAGACTGAACTATTTTTCTGCTTGAGTTCGTGCTGTAAGGTTCGGACCACCTTCACAGTACTCTCTACCCGAACAGCTTTATAGTCATTGTCTCTACCTTAGGCCCTCTATACACGGACTGGTTAGAGCAGTCGAGACCAACTGCACGAGAGCAGTCGTGCTGCAGTTGGGGCATCCATAATCAGTGCCGACAACTTCAAGCGGTCGCTGTTGGGCGATACGTGTACAGCAGATCGAGCAGCTCTTTGCTGCCAGCAGCACGGCAAAACTCGACCACACGCCGACTGCATTTTTAGCTACGACTGCACATGAATTGCTTGATCGGTTCGTGTATGGCGAATGTCAAATTTGTATTGAAGCGGCAGATCGCCCAACAACGACCGCTTGAAGCTGTCGACACTGTCTGCTCCAAGCAGTCCGTCTATGGAGGCACTAACCCTTTTACAAAAATAGGATCGAGGAATGTCAAACTATTGCTACATAGCCTGTCCGGTTTCTGACAAACAGTTAATCTGCTGTCAGATCTCATGCGAGCTGCTATGATTGGTGGACAAAGATAACAGCCATCAAACCTGAACACTGACATCAGATTAACAACAGATTAAATTTAAAAGGTACGCTTAAAGTATTTTGTAAGCTAGTCTTGAATAGATAGTAACTTTCGATTCGTAAATAGAAACAACAACTGAGTTGATGACTAAAAAATCTATCCGTCAGTATTACCAAAAAATATTGGACACGTATTTTTTCTTTTGTCACGTTATCAAAAAATTAAAGACGATACACGAAAAATACGTGTACAATATTTTTTGATAATCTAACTTACAGACTAAAAAAAACTTTTTACAAAAAAAAAATACAACCGACTTCAATAAATAATACTAAAAAATGCAAAATAACTTTAATTTCGGAAGTCGGTGTTTCTAGTTTGGTTGCTTCGTTATTTGACACCGACTTCCGAAATTAAAGTTATTTTGCATTTTTTAGTACTTATTATTTATTGAAGTCGGTTGTATTTTTTTTTTGTAAAAAGTTTTTTATTTTTCACTTTTTAGTTGTTGTACCCCATTCTAAAACTAAATTGATAGTAAAGTTATGCCCGAATTGATAGCCCCAAAAAAATAGGGAAGTTGAACATAGTTTGTGAAATTAGGGTGTATCAGCGTGAACTGTACTAATCTGTATACCCCTTTAGAGCATATCAGCGTGATGTAATGTTGTGAAGTGGTGAAAACAATATACAGACATGCGATTGCAGCAATTCTGGAAGATTTGCTATTATTTATTGAAGAGTTCCATTGTGTATCTCCGAAGTTCTTTATCAGATCTTCACCAAATTAAAATGGGACCACATGTGAAGCACCATCTTACAAATAAAAAAAAATCATCAAAATCTGTTCGCCCAATAAAGAGTTAGGAGGTAACACACATAAAAAAAAAACAGTCGAATTGAGAACCTCCTCCTTTTTAACCGACTTCAAAAAAAAAAAAAAGGAGGAGGTTCTCAATTCGACTGTATTTTTTTTTTATGTGTGTTACCTCATAACTTTTTACTGCGTGAACCGATTTTGAAGATTTTTTTTTTATTTGAAAGCTGTTGCTTTACATGTGGTCCCATTTTAATTTGGTGAAGATCTGATGAAGAACTTCGGAGAAACACAATAGAACTCTTCAATAAATGATAGCAAACCTTCCAGAATTGCTGCAATCGCATGTCTGTATATTGTTTTCATCACTTCACAACATTACATCACGCTGATACGCTCTGAAGGGGTGTACAGATTTGTACAGTTCACCCTGATACACCCTAATTTCACCAACTATGTTCAAATTCCCTATTTTTGGGGCTATCAAATCGGGCATAACTCGGTTGTATTTATTTTGTAAAAAGTTTTTTTTTAGTTTTATTTATGGAAGTCGGTTGTATTTTTTTTGTAAAATTTTTTAATTAAGTCGGTTAAAAAGAATTATATTTTTTTTACCCTGGAATCATCCCTATTATTTACAATTCCTTGAACTCTTTCAAAACCAGGGATCCAAATACCCTATGTACCCGAATATATCGCTAATGATTGCCCAAACTACCAACCAACGAGACATTGGGTTTATAGGTGGTTTGTATTCTTAAACCTGTGCCTGTAATGCCTCTTTTCTCTTGGCAGACTAGCTGCAAATTACCTGAGCATATTATGTATTTGATCGTTTTGAGTCATGAATACTCACGAATCATCGGAAAGAGTCCGGAAGTAGGCCACACCCTCGAGAAAGTTCTAACATAAACATTTTAGTAAACAATTTGTTACGTGCATACTTACGTTACTAGTTACTTGAAACATTTTCATTAAAATTCCTATTGAATCTGGGGTTAGCGCCAATAACCGCGTTTGATGAGACAGGCAGACGCGTCAAAAGTAACATCATCACTCAATACAATCATTTGTCTTATTTTTTCTAGGGACAAATATTGTATAATGGTACCACGGCTTATTTAATAAATGGCTTGCGTTGAGTAGTTTAAATCTTTTTTTTATTATTTATAGGCTCACGCTTGACCACTATGTCATCTGATGGTAAGCGATGATGTGGTCGACGATCGAGCACGCTTGTCTAGAAGTAATATAATAACAATTGACTTACAAGTCCTCCAGGATGTAGCTATTAGGAAACACAGACTCCGGAAGGGAATGCAAGTCCAAATCATGTCTCTTACATCTTGATTTGTGAATTTTAAACACTTTTCCTCAGTTTTGGGTTTAGACTGAGGTCAGTGTGAACCCAAAAACTGAGGAAAAGTAAGGACCTAAACGGCAAATGAAACCATATTGAGATCTCTTTTTGTCCATCTGCTTAGTGATCACTGATCACTTAAATCTTTTCTTCACTGATCACTTGAATCGTTTCTGTTAAAAACAACCGACTCCCATAAAAGAAAATACACTAAAAATTTAAAAATAACTTTAATTTCGGCAGTCGGTGTTTCTAGTTTTGTTTCTTCGTTTTTTGACACTGACTTCCGAAATTAAAGTTATTTTTAAATTTTTAGTGTATTTTCTTTTTTTGAAGTCGGTTGTTATTTTTTTTGTAAAAAATGTTTTTTATTTTTTACTTTTCAGTTGTTATACCTCAGAACTCAAAACCCCAACACCATGGAACGTGTAATTTAAACATACTCGTAATTAAGATAAGATAACCTAAACGTCGACTATGTATACATATTTTTCGTATTTGTTCAGTTTTTTAAAAAGCGCTAAACCAATTTCGATAAAATTTATATGGGACCACCTCGGGAATATATTCTTTCGAATAAAAAAAAATTGAAAATCGGTTCACAACTGACAGAGAAATCGCTGGACATACATAAAATAAAAAATATTAAGTGATTACTTGTCTATCCTTATTTTCATACTTCTTCGTCCCCTACCACAGGTTGACCTGAGATATTAGGTATGCAGTGTGGTTAGGTACCGAGTCGTCGAGGCTCTATCTAGAGACTGAACACACGACATGTGTGATGAATATACGTGAAGTATTACGTGAATAATAAAACAGATAACTTAGTGTATGAGCAACGTCGTAAAAGCAAAACAATAGGTTCTTAATTTTTATGCATTTGTGTGAATATCCATAATTAAAAAGGTACACAGAAGGTACTTAGTATCATTCGAGATAGATTTCAAAAAATTCAAGTTAAAGTGCTCATATTTTTAACCAACTTCGAAAAAGGAGGTTCTATGTTCGACTGTTTGTATTTTTTTTTGTCCACCGATTTCTTCTTCAGTTGTGGACCGATTTTCAAAATTCTTTTTTTATCCGAAAGAATATACTCCCGAGGTGGTCCCATATAAATTTTATTGAAATTTCTTTAGCGCTTTTTGAAAAACTGAACAAAAACGAAAAATACGTATACCTCGATGACGTTTTGGTTTTCTCCAATTACGAGTATGTTTAAATGCCACGTTCTATTTTATTGGGGTTTTTAGTTCTGGGGTATACCTAACAACTAAAAAGTGAAAAATAAAAAACTTTTTTACCAAAAAAAAACAACCGACTTCCAAAAAAGAAAATACACTAAAAATTAAAAAAGACTTTAATTTCGGAGGTAAAGTTATTTTTTAATTTTTAGTGTATTTTCTTTTTTGGAAGTCGGTTGTTTTTTTTTGTAAAAAAGTTTTTCAACATTATTTATTTTTCTCGAATATCATGGTTTTATCACAGAACCATAAGACCCGTAGCGGGGTGGTAGGCGCAGTTATCCTTTACAAGAGTTAAATCGTGCAAATATGGGTAGTCGATAGCCACAGTATCATGTTAGATCGTAATTATCCTAAGTGCTATCTGTATGTGCGATCAAGTGCCGACCACTGGCAGCACCGAGTTAATGTCACTACAGATAATTTGGACGCTTATGGCTATAACGAGTGCTCCCAATACCAGCCAGAACCACCCAGCCGGCTTTGCATATCCTTATAAGGAACCCCAGCACCCATTCCATAGAAAACTGGCGAAGTAACAAGTGAATGCGACAAGTGCACTTGAATAATAAAATCCACTACATTTACATAAATAAAATTTTATATATATTTTTGTAAAACCTTGAGACAGATATAAAGACGATTGTAATGTTTTTAATCCTCAGTGAAGGATACGATTGTTGAAAGATATGTTTTATTTCGCGAAAAAAATAAACATGAACTGATTACAAGTGATTGGTATGCAGATAACTGTCTTACCTATCAATTTCTAAACAATTACGCAGTCTTAGTTATTTATAAGGTATTCTACACACTTCGTAAATTTATTTAAAAACGATATAAATGCAGTCCACGGTGAGAATACGCAATCATTTCAGCAGAAACCAAAGGAATGCAGTCGATTAAAATGCATCCTGATACAAGTTCCATTTCACTGTGCTTTACATTTCCTTGTAGACCTCTTGGCTGATGTAGCAAGTCCAGTATTTCTGCAATTACTGGGGACTGTGTGGGCTTTCTCTTAGAATAACAAGTTGTTATCGCGAGAGGAATATAATAAGGTAAATCTCATCGTGTTTTGTGCTCCCAGGTCGGGTCGCGTGGTCAGGTCGTATGTGCGCTATTCGCTAATGAGTGGCAGAACCAGATAACACGAGATCATCTTTACTATTTGTTACATGTTATTTTGCAAGTAGTGGAGTCTAGATACTAAAATCATGTATAATTACGATGTCTTATTATATTATCTTGTCTGGTTTTTCCTCAAGTTTCAAGCAAGGCCCTGGGGCCCTGGGTCCTGTAGGTACTTCCGTTCGTCCTGTGTTGTTTCTGTGTTTTATTCTGTATTGTTATATTTTATTAATTGTTTGTATTATTTTTACTAACATAGTCTGTAAGTGAATCTTTACTAGCACTATGATTCTTTTTTACTTGGAAATAAAAAGCTACTACTATACATAGTAGGTAGGTATCTACCTACTATATAGTGTACAGTTTTTTTTTATTAAAAAAAAATATATATTTACTTCAGGTAAACATATAATTATTGATACAATAGCGAAAGTTTTATTAAAAAAAGGTATAAAGATATAAAAGTTATAAAAAAAAGGAAAAGCCTACGAAAATAATATCGAGATTTGTTTGGTTCTCTTTTTTCACCAAATGGTAAAATTTCAGCTCATACGTTAGATAAGCAAACTAAAAATACCTGTATCACTGAAATTGTAATTTCGTTAAGTTACGAAGGTTTACGCTGATCACTTAGGGCCGATTTTTGAATAGTCAGTTAACTTTTAACTGAGGTATAAAAATGGCGGTTTAACAGCCTTTGTATAGAAAATATGTCAAACAGCCTTAATTACATATATTTTATTCTTCCGATAAAACTTTACTGACTATTGAAAATTTGGGCCTTAAATAGCAAAATTTATATCAGTGGGTTAATAGTATAGATTGACAACCAGATAAAAATTTAAAAAAACACCGAACGTAAGGTTTTTTTAAAAGCCATTTGGAAAGTTTTATATAACGATACGTTTTGGTTCTGGAGTATAAGGCAGATCCGTAGTATGCGCGTATTCTGGTTCCTTCTGGAGTCCTTAGGTAACAGCTTGTATTACGCCTATACGGCGTACAATCGTGACCGTCAAAGGCCGCTTGGTTTTGGCTCGGAAGCCGAAGGGTGGGGGCCAGATTCCTGGCTTAGTATATTCAAAATTCAGCGTCTAGCGTTCTCAGGTGAAAACTTTCAATAAACTCGGTTTGGGCTTGAAACCCCTTGTTATCCTATAGAAATCGAAAATTCAACCGAAGGTAATATTATATTACCTTGGATACTTTAATATAGCAAATTTAACACATAATTGTGGGAGAAAAAAAAACAAATACTTCCTTGTTCTTATGAGAACAAATCTCGTTATGTAAGTATGTCATTTTCAAGAAAAAAATCTAAAACAGCTCAGACTAAATTATCTTTTAAATTCTGAATTTTGGAAAAAAAAATATATAAAGATCGCACAAACCAACAAGTTTGCATTGGAACAGAATAAAAGAGTATTTAATTCCGAAAAATTAAAACCGTAGTATGAAATGAAATATTCCTGTAGGTACAAGCGGATTACTCACTTATGCAGTTCATTGAAACAGAATCATCTGCATTGCATACAGTCAAGTGTGTGGTATAAGTTTTGACGTCTGATGTATTCTGGCTTATGTCAGATGCTAATCCCAGTACAAGATGGAAGAGAAATTAAAGCAGACAACTACTAACGGCATAAAAGGACTTTTTGGTACTGGTCAAGTTTACATGTTAAGTGAAAATAACTCAATTTGTTTTAATAATAATAATAATAATAATAATAATTTCATTTATTTTAGGCTATAAGCCTATAAAATTCAAATACATACATACATTGAAAACTTTAAATTACATTCGACAATAGAAATAAATAACAGATGCCAAACAAATTCTAAGATGTCAACAAAGTAAATTAAAAATGTCAATAAACTAAATAAAAAAAGAAAGTAAGAGAAAGTTGGGACGAAGCTGTAAAAATTGTTAATTTGGAACATCTCCATTTTATTTTCTCCTAAGAAAAATAAAATAATCGAGTTATATTATGTCACCGTATAATTCCAAACATCGTTAAACAAAGAAAAAGTGTTATGCTAAACTTTTTTACAAAAAAGACTACCGACTTCCAAAAAAAATACCTATACTAAAAATAATTTCGGAAGTCGGTGTTTGTATTTTATTTCTTCGTTATTTGACACCGACTGCCGAAATAAAGTAATTTTTAGTGTAGGTTTTTTCTTTTTTGGAAGTCGGTTGTTTTTTTTTTTTTGTAAAACAGTTTGACTACAGAGATGACGACTAATAGAGGAGTATGGAAGAAAAAGACATGTTGCGCCGACCCCAAATAAATTTGGATAAGAGCAGGAGAATGATGAGTTTTTTATTTTTCACTGTTTAGTTGTTATACCCCAGAACTAAAAACCCCAATAACAATGGAACGTGGAATTTAAACATAGTCGTAATTGGAGAACACCAAAACGTCATCTAGGTGTAGGTACGTATTTTTCGTTTTTGTTCAGTTTTTCAAAAAGCGCTGAAGCTATTTTGTTAACATTTATATGGGACCACCTTGGGAGTATATTGTAGGTATCGGATAAAAAAAGAATTTTCAAAATCAGTCCTCAATTGACAGAGAAATCGGTGGGCATACATAAAAAAAAATCATATAGTCGAACATAGAATCTCCTCCTTTTTCGAAGTCGGTTAAAAACCGACCAAGTGCGTGTGAGTCGTTATAACATGCGGACTTAGAAGGGCGCTTTATTTACTAAGGATTTTGTGTTTTGTGTGAAATTTACCAAGTACATTTTAAAAGTTGGGAGACTATTAGGTACTCTTAAACCGAAACGAATCGCTGAATCAAAATGAAATTAAACGAATCACTAATTCAATAGTCTTCACAACCCCAATGCTTTTAAAAAACCTATCGAACGACTTCCCTCACTATGTGATAGACAATAGGGGATAAATATGGGAACTACAAAAAAACAAAACTTTTTCAAAACTTTATTGTTTCGTTTTCTTGGCATGATGAATATACGAGTATGTATATACCCATGCAAAATTGCAGCTTTCTAGTACTAACAGTCTCTAAGCTATACCTTGGACGGACATACGGACAGACCGAAACAACCAGGGTCCCTTGTCCATGTTATTACTACGGAAACCTAGAACTTATTTATCTGAATTTCTGAACCCTCTGCAATCTGCAAACCCATTCAGGATATACATTTAGGTAGGTATGACATGCCTTCTCTTTAGACCAAAAAAATATTATTTTTATTTTTTTGTTGTGTTTGTTTTCCTAATCTATCCACGTTTCCAGATAGGACCTCATAGCCATGACCCTGTTTTCAACTACTTCTCGATTGCACCTATCTCAACACAAACAACTCATAATTGGTTAATTAATAGTTTTATTAGGCTGCCAGTGCAGTCTAGATTTCAATTTACTTACCTCGAACGACGCAAAATATAATAACGTTATTGGGGCTTACATGTTTGAACCGTTCGGGGTTAAGACTTTAGGGCCATGGGTCCGAATACTCATCGAGTTTTTCGGGATATCAGCTAACAGCCATTCTTTACTACTTTTACTCGTTCATTTTCCAATTTTACTTACTAAACTGCAACAGATTAGCATTCGAGTTCTGTCTCTTGATATCTTTAGGAGTTACTTAACGGACCACAAGTTGTTAAGATAGGTAACTTTACCAGTAAAGATAAGTTCCATAGTTACGGAGTACCACAGGGTAGTGTTCTTGGACCTACCCTGTTTTTTGTTTATATAAATGAGCTCTGTAATTTATCTTTAGGAAACTCTAGGATGATAATGTATTCTTATGACACAGTAATACTTTTTCATGGCAAGGATTGGAATGAAACTCGCTCGTATGCAGAATCTGCCCTTCAGGTTGTCATGGATTGGCTAACTAAAAATTTGCTTACATTGAACCTGGAGAAAACCAAGTTCATTACGTTTGCACCTCTTCAAACATCTCAAACAGCGTCCTCATTCAATCTAACTGCACACAAGTGCTGTTCGGTAACAAACACAACTTGTAACTGTAACGTCATCGTGCGGACCAACAGCATAAAATATTTTGGTGTTATTATTGACAGTACTTTTTCCTGGAATGAGCAGATTGGTTCGCTGGTATCACGGGTCAGGAAATTGATATTTGTTTTTAAAAATTTAAGATCTTCTGCCGACTTTCATACTTTGAAGATGGTTTATTCTGCCTTGGCACACTCTATCCTAACTTATTGTATAGCAGCTTGGGGTGGCTCGGGAAAGTGTTTACCGCTGAGGCTAGAAAGGGCACAGAAGGCATGCATTTCTCCTAGCTACCATAGTACGAAAACACTCAGAACTTACATTCGATCCCAGTCTCACTTTAAATAAACGTAGGGCAGACATAGTCTGTCAGACTGAAAGGGTCAATGTTGTGATGGTGGAACATCAGTACCACTTCTTTAGCCGAATTTTATACAATAAAGTGAATAAAATCTTAAATATCTATCCGCTTACCCTACGGGAGTGTAGAGCAGTCACCGATAAGTGGCTCCATGGCAGGACATATGAGGAGTTAGAAAATCTGATGAACAGGTAATACAATTTGCCTTGCTTCTCCTTCCGTACGTCTTCTGGTAACTCGAGTTTTTTTATATTTTTGATAATCAACCATACACTTTCACAGACACATACTTACACACAATCACTCACACTCAGAGAACTGAACTTTAACATTTTTTTTTTTTTAAGTAAAATGATTTTAATGATCCCAGATAAAATAATTTCAGTAATTTCTAATTGAATAATTCTTTTTGATTGTATTAGTTTTGGTAATGTGTTAAATTGAAATTATAATTAGTAGATGTTGATTGAATTGATCAATTGTTGAATTAAGTTTTATGTTTACATTTTATTTTTTTAATTGTTTTTATAATTATTGAACTGATATCTTTTTGATTTGATTAATGTAATTGATTTAATTTTAAATTTAGGATAAATTCTTCTATTTTTTTTTTTATAAATGTTGGAACGCTGATGTCTCGGAGGTGGGTGCTAATGGCAGCAACACAGTTTTAAACTAATGCAGCTGTTAACGAACACACGAAAATTTTGTATACTTACCTGTTTATTGTTCTAATAAAAAATTATTATTATTCGACTCTTCACGGGAACAAAGGGCTGGGCTTTTCTTTGGACCAACGAATCAGCATTGCTATTCAACGTGGCAATGCTGCCAGCGTACTGGGCACGTTTCCCATTGACAGCGATGTGGATGAATTTTATGATGCCCAATAAGTTTTTTTGATATGCGTTTAAGCATATTATTATTAGCAGTTCGTATACTCGTATATACCTATTAAGTTATTTATTAAACTTTATACGAATCTACCCAAATGTGTTACAATAAATGTATTGTTATTGTTTATTTGGATCGATGGATGATATTGAAGGAAGTCACAACATTGCGATACTAATTTTAGTCCAGCAGAGGCCTTCTACAGACTGATGATGACGTGTAAGAATCCCTTTTTGATTGGCTGAAGTTTAGGGTAGGTTAAGTTATTATGAGGAGTCGTGGGAGAGTTTGAAAGAGTAACCGCAGCCTGGCACAAGCAACTGAAGGAACATGGGTGGGTTTTAGTCAGTAAGAGTGACCTGAGTGACTGCCCTCCCGCTCCACCCAGAGCGGGAAAAGTTATTTGATGATTTCCCACCCCAAATAAAAGTTATCATGAGGACTATTCACGAGGTTGTGGGTTCAAACCCAGCGAGTTCTAATGAGGCTTTTCAATTAAGACTCCGTTGTCAATCTGTCTGTCAGCGGGTTGTATCTCATGATCCGTAATAGGTAGACTCCCGCCTACTGTAAACGTGTTTTTTTTGGCTTTTTTGCTCGATCTTAATAATGGCGATAGGTAGACAGTTGAAATTTACACAGAATGTGTATTTCTGTTGCCGCTATAACATCAAATAATAATAATTAAAAATTAAAGGGGGCTCCCTTACTAGAAACGTGTTTTTTCTCTCTATCTTAATAATGAAGATAGCTAGACAGTTAAAATTTTCAGTGATTGTGTATTTTAGTTGCCGCTATAACAACAAATAATAAAAATAAATTAAAAATTAAAGGGCTCCCCTGGGAGCCCCCCTTGTTGTTATAGCGGCAACAGAAATACATACTCGGTGAAAATTTCAATTGTCTGCCTATTACGGATCATGAGATAGTCACGGAACCACGAAAGGTTCCGTGACTATCTCATGATCCGACTTAACTTAACTTTGCTCGATCTTAATAAAAGATAGACAGTTGAAATTTTCACAGAATGTTTATTTCTGTTGCCTTTATAAAAACAAATAATAAAAATAAATTAAAAATACAAGAAACCTGATTTTTTCAGCGCAAGATAAGGAACCGTTCGTGTGCAAGTCCGACTCGCACTTGGCCTGTTTTTTTTTTAAGTTAATCTAGCTAGAACTATCACCATCCTGTAAACTTGGTGAAAGGTAGGTAATCATTGAACTGTAGAAGTCTAAAACTGCCAAGTGAACCGAACAAGCGAGTTTATCTCTACAATGAAAAAAATGAAATAAATGATTTTTGAATTTGAATTTTGAATGCTCGTTCTTTCTTCATCATAAGAGGTTTTTCTCTTGCAATGAGATTAATTACAAGAAATTATTGGTGTAAATAAAGTACAAATACACTTGTTGTAAACGAAATGTTTCATGATTAGTATAATTTATTGTTTCTCTTCAATGTCTAAAGCCAAACGAGTTATAATAATTGTACCTCGTTAGTGTAGTCGCAATCTAATGATATTTTTATGCCCAATAGAGGAGCGCCTAACTGTTTGTTTGTAAACAATTTTATCTTAAAGCATATCATTTCTATAACACGTATTACTCACTTCAATAGAGTTAAAAATTAATTTAATAAGAAATGGGTTTTTTTTTGTGGGGTGGGAAATCCTCCAATGACATCTCCCGCTCTAGGGTGGAGCGGAAGGGCGTGTCAGACTCTTACTGACTAAAACCCACCCCTGTTCCTTCCCTGCCCTGAATGGCCAGGGTGGAGGTAAGTCTTTCGAATTTATCCTCAACCCCCGGGCAAATAAGAAATGGGTTCAGTCATAAAAGTAGGTGTTAGCGAAGACAAAAATGGAAATATTGTTTATGACTGAGACCAGTTGGCATTTTTATAGAAACCTATAATGTACCACATACTTACGTAAGTCACACCGCATGGTCATACATATATAACGAAACTTTGGTAAATACAGAATGTACATTTATAGACAAGGAAACCGTCCCAATAGTCAAAACGGTTTTCCCAATAATTGAATCAATCTCTTTGTTTTCATCATTTCGGTTATTTTTTTTCCTGCTGGTATCAATATCATTTTGTTTGGCCAAATAAATATGTTATTTTCGGAACATACTAATTAGGTTAGTAATTATATAAAACAATCTCAGTCTTGAGCAATAACTTATCGTTCAGTTATCTTAACACGTACCTGTCAAGACGAAAAATTAAAAACAAAAACAGAGCACTCACCCGCAGATCCATTTCATGGAGTTCATCAAACACTCACACACATGCACAATCGTCATCACAATATAACTCGATACAAATAAATAATACCAGCACTATCAGTAAGTATGTGAGTGCACGACCGATAGCTGTGTGGTGCGCGAGAGTGCGCGCGACAGGATGCACTCTGACGGCGGCGCGCGCGCAGGATCCAGGGAGCAAGCCTCCCGCACCCCGCAACAATAAATACATCATCTTTAAATGATTCCCAACATTTACATTGTGACTTCTTATTGAGATGTATTCTACAATTGGACCTTGGTTCGACGACTATATTGTAAGGCTAAGTACATCAATCAACTCTTCTAGAAATGACCGACAATTTATATTCCTGTCACACAAACCAGGATATTATTATGTTATTTTAATCAAATAAGGCGCGCTACGACATGCGAGCATGCACACTCTCCAGTTATCGCGCTGGGGTTAACGATTTTCGCATGGAAAAGTACTAGTATGATTACGCCTGCCTGTGACAAATAAAACAATGTCACATTTATCTATAAATAGTGGGTCGCACGATGCAGGGCGGGTGCGCCGGAGTGGGTGGGTACGTTAGAACGGGCGGGCGGCACCGCGCATGCGCGAAAATTTGGCACACGCTTTTTACATGCATCTAAAATTGACTGACACCAATTTATTGATGGTATGATATATATATATGATTATAAAATGTATGAGATGCAGTCTGGAACGTTTGTCTGACGTCAGAACGCTTGAAGATGGTAAATATACATCCCTTTATGAATCAGATCACGCTTTAGAGGCACGGGGTGTAGGTGTGTCTGTTTATGTATAATCGTGTGATTATTCTTGAAGTGCAATGTGCATAGCTATAACTCGTATGTTTATGACTATGCTGATGAAGTCATGGCGCAACAAAGTCTGACCAAGACAGAATAGCCAAGCGTACGTGACCACGTGTAAATATAATTTTCAGTCGGAATTCAAGCGCTATGACAAAGAAAAAAATATTGTAACTAAAATTATGAATTGCGATCTTCTGAAATATAAAAGAATTTTTGGCATATACAGGTAACACCCGAAACTGATGTCAGATCACAAGGCAAAAATATGGTCGCCCTGAGTAACAGAAGAATCAACTTGTTTTAGATAGACTGATGTAATATGCACTGCACTAAGAAACTACCTTCACATATCGGGCTATTAGCAACAATGTACATGTTAGTGACTCTTAGTCAGTCAGCACAGCAGTAGCTGATTGTCCAAACTGCGTATGAATTGCGACTTGTGGACTCCATACCATACCAAGACCTCTCCAGAAGACAGAGTAGGTTTTTACTTGTCTTTTTTTTTGTGGGTGGGGAATCATCAAAGTACAATCATCAAGTACTCTCTACCAAGGCCGCGGTGAATAAAGAGTCACCGCGACCCTGGCATCCTGGTCTAAAGTCCAAAACCAGTCAAAAACAATTACGTTGAGCTTTCCTTTTCTGTAATAAAAAAACAACAGCAACTCTTCATCACACGCTATTGGCCACATGATCAGTGTATTTACCGACTTAGTATCTTCAGTTGAATACGTAATAGTAAACAGTATTTAAAATATATACCTACAACCTCTACGATCACCTTAGATTGCGTCAGTTTGATAAAACCAATTTTAAATATGTGTCATTCTATATAATGGTGATGCAAAGGTAAATACGAGTAACTCGAATATGCTTTTCAATATTTAGTAATTCCTCAAATTTATTTGAAACAAGCGAGTGTCGATTTGCATGGATGCTAAATGTACACGTAAACCTTCATCAATAAATTTTATGGTGGTGATAAAACTAATTTAATTCCAACCAGTAGTTAAGAAGAACATAATAGATATAGGAACACATACAATATAGGTACATCCTCTTCTTTAGTCGTAATGTGCCCGATTGAACTTTTTGACGATTTCCCTCTATTTGGCCTGTTGGTGTGCATTGGAGAACTAGATGTAAAGAAAAATAAAGAAAGATGTGTAAGAAAGAAAGATGTGTAGGAATTTATTCACTTACGACGGTCATACCGTTGAAAAGGTCTACGTCCTCTAGGTCTCTTTCCTTTTATCATTCCGGTAGGTAACAATAGTATAGGATGGCTTTCGGTCGGAATGGCGAAATTGCAGCACTCTATGGAGACAGATATTCGTGGTCGTGGATAAAATTGAAATAGAGCCACCGCGGCCGTGGCACAGGTAATTGAAGGAACACGAGTGGGTTTTAGTCAGTAAGAGTCTGACTCGCTTCGCCCAGAGCAGGAGAAGTTATTTGATGATTTCCCACCCAAAAAAATAAGTCTTTGGCGTATTCGGAGTTCTTTTAATATTGTTCTATTCATCTTGAGTGCTATCCAGGGTGTGCGTAACATATAATAATGTCACTAAGCACCACATACACTTAACTCACATTATAAAGACTATTTACTTAAGATTTTAATTGTTTTTCGAATAAGTGTCGAGTTTAACCACTACTCAATTTTAACGTTCCCATTCTTAACAATAAAGACATACGTATATAAGTCGGTGTATCTTACATTTCTAGAAAGCAGTTGAATGCTATGCTAATCCCAAGAACAATCAGCAAGCCGGTCGCTATCTGCACAGCGGACAAATATCTGCGTCTGCGCAAATATTAGCCAGCTGCACACGAACGTGCGCTGGACAGCTTATCAGCGAGGTGTGAAGTGAAACCCGGCTTTAACTTGAAGTCCTAGCTCGTGGCTAAAGTTAGACAATATTGGCGATAGGTACTTAAAATGAAAAGGTTTAACATTGATTTTTCTGTTTACTTATTTAGTATACAGAAAGTTGATATGCATGCAAGGCAGAAATTGAACTCAGTCAGTAAACCAAAGTTAAATTGTGATAATAGGTATTATAAAGATTCTTAATTCAAATTTTCTGTAGATAATTTGAATTTATCACCTGCTAATCAGTTGCTGACTGTTTAAAAACTGTTCAAATCAAATCAAAATCAATTAAATCAATTAATTTGCGTAAATAAGGTACAGAAGGTTGACAAAATGGACAAAATTGATCTCTTAATCTGCCTTTAATTTTGGCGTGCAAATATAAGTAAAAGAAAGTAACATATTGTATAAACCTACTACTAACATATTTTATTAAAACTATTTATTGATCTTAATCATGCAGTCATTGTACAGATAATCTCATTAAAATTGAAAAGGTACTATTGTATTAAATAAATGTCAATATAATAATGTAAAATAATAATAATAATTATCACAAATGTCAATAATAATCATGTCAGTTAAGGTGAATGCTCAAGGGTAGCCCGCGAAATTCAAATTTTCTTACGTTTTCTGCAATTTGCGGGTCAGTGTCAGGTTGTATCTAAGTCAAAATTTCGCGGGCGTAGCAAGTATGTATTTATAGAATTATAATCATTAAAATCATCAATACCACTCTCAGTTAGAATTGATTCCAAATGTAAGTACGAGTATTTCACGAAATCATGACATGAATGACATGAATTTAGAGCCACCGCGGTTTTGATCGGTAAGTATGAAATTGCAAAAATTTCGTTTTATTAATATTAACTTTTAAGTTATTAGCCTCTAGCCACTCTGTAGTTCTTTGGGTAGCAATGTTTATTTCTTGTTCGTACGAACTTTTATCCTGCCCCTTTATTATAATTGTAGTATCGTCAGCAAACAGTACACATTTACGATTTATAACGTCTAGGAAATCATTTATGTAAAGTAAAACATTGGCGCCCCTAAAATACTGCCCTGTGGTACGCCATATTTATTAAACATAAACGCAGATTGGAATGATTCTAATGTTTTAGTTTGGTCAATAGAATTTGTTACTTCTACTGATTGTACTCTGTCAGACAAATAAGATTCCAGCCAGTTGTATACTGTTCCTCTAATTCCATATCTGGAGACCTAACACTTTACTCATATCCATGAACCAAATTGTAACAGGGATTTTCTTATCAATATAGTCTGTTATTTCTTTTATTAATTGAAAGGCTGCTAAAGATGTACTTCTATTTTTACGAAACCCATTTTGTTCTCTTGTGCTTTACAATGAAGTATGCTAATTTGTTATAAAAGCTATTTTAAAAATTTTTAGAAAATATTGGTCTCAAAGTCACGGCTCTGTAATTGTAAATTTGAGTTCTATCCCCTTTTGTAAATATTGGTTTTACTACTGATCTCTTTAATAAATCGGGAAATATGCCTTGTTCTAGTGAGAGGTTAACTACATGTAGAAGTGGCTCTACAATTATATTGACTGATTTTTTTAAGATGTCAGTGCGAATTTCATCTCCACTAGCTTTGGAATAATTTAGAGACATCACTATTTTTTTAAGGTCACTACTATCCAGTGGGTGCAAACATATTGAATTACTGATTGTTTCAATACGATCCATTTGTTTCTAGAATCCTCTTTATTATCAAGGCTGGTATTAATGGTAATATTGGTAACAGTGTTAATGAAAAAAATATTTAAATGATTTGCAATAAAATCAGGAATTATACAGTCACTATTGTCAATAAAAATAAGATAAATAAGAAAAAGACATGTTGCGCCGACCCCAAATAAATTGGGATAAGGGCAGGAGAATGATGATATTGTCAATAGTAATTTTTGAAATATGGGAGCGTTTTAAATCTGTACCAGTATGCTTTTTATTACATTGCACGCTGCCTTACACCTATTTTGACCTTTAGTTATTTATTTGGTATTATTATTTTTCCAAGACGTTAAAATGCATTTTTTCAATAAATTACAATATCTTTGTAATTGTTTTTATGGGTTTAATTATTTTTATATTTTAATTTATAATGTAATTTACTTTTATTCTTACAGCTTATTTTTATACCTTTAGAAAGCCAGTTTAATTTATTTAATGCTTTATTCGTAACTTTTACGCGAATTTTGGGAAAACAGAAGTTGTAAAATAGCAGAAATGTATCGATAAAGTGGAATGCTTCATTTGATGAGTTTTCTTCAAATTCATCCCGTGACTGGCCTGTTGGTCTAGTGGTTAGTGACCCTGACTGCTATGCCGGAGGTCGTGGGTTCGATTCCCACCCAGGACAAATGTTTGTGTAATGAGCACGATCATTTGTTCTGTGTCTGGGTGTAATTTATCTATAATATGTATGTATTTAGAAATATATAAGTATGTTTATCAGTTGTCTAGTACCCATAACACAAGCTCTGCTTAGCTTGGGACTAGATGGCGTTGTGTGATAGTTGTGGAATATTATATTATATTATTATTATTATTATCCCTAAACCACTCGAAGTGGTGTTCACACCACTGAACACCACTTCTTCCTGTTCTTCTAGAGATCGCGGATTGCGATCTGGCTGCCAGTTTTATGTTTTTTTAGTTAAAGGTTTTCTTTATATATTTTTTATCTTAGGGAACAATAAAGTATATTTAAATTAATAAATGATAGTCTTTTATGTTAAAACGATCTATCTATCGTTTTTTCGGATTCCCCCTACTATCATCTTTGGAGATTTGGATTTGGATATAGCTGCCGTCTGGATTGGGATCCAGACGGCAGCTATATCCAGAAATGTTTACTCCCAGAGATGAAGATTGCTAATTATACGCATTTGGCCATTTACCTAAGTAAATGATACATTAATTCGACAATAACAGTAACTGAGCCGCAGTAAAATATATGTGATTGTAATGAAGTTGCATCGGCCAAGATTCGAACCTGAGACCTGCGGTTGACCGCACGCCTCCCGCTCACGCACCCCCAAGACATGTGACACCTCCTCGTGTTTCTGATCTGTTGTAATGACCAATATTGTGTAGTTCTCATTAATTAGATTATGAATCATTCATAATAATAGGTAAAAGCAGAATTGATTCTTTTTATTTATTTATTTATTTAACCTTAAAGGCACACACACTGCCGCGACAACTCGCGGCTCGGCGGACAGAGCTCTGGCAGGATCTCATGGTGACATGGAGAGAGCGACTGTCGCAACCCAGCGCTGTGCACGCCACCATCGCGGCGGTAGTGCCCCTCTTTGAGGAGTGGCTGGAGAGGCGCTACGGCGCCCTCACCTTCCGCCTGACGCAGGTCCTCACCGGACATGGCTGTTTCGGTAGGTACCTGTGTCGGATCAAGGCGGAGGTGACCCCCGGGTGTTTCCACTGCGAGGATCGCCCAGAGGACACGGTGGAGCATACGGTGGAGGTTTCCCCGCTTGGGCAGAACACCGCCGTGTCCTCGTGGATACGATAGGCGGCAGCGACCTCTCGCGCCGTGCCCTGGTTCAGGCCATGGTACGGAGCGAGAGGGAATGGGAAGCCGTCTCCTCCTTCTGCGAAGCAGTAATGCTCGCGAAGAGGGAGGCGGCATACGTTAGGGAGACTCAACAACAGCAGAGTCGCCCTAGCGCCCTCAGCCACAGGAGACGCCAGGGGCCGCGAGACGATCTCCGGCCACCGTAGACCCGGGCCTGCGGACGGCGAGTAGTGGGTAACTCGCCGCCCGATCAGTACCAGGCTCGAGAGTCGACGGCGCGTAGTGTTCAACGCGCGCCTCAAAGAGTTGTCAGCAAAGGACGGGGCCTGCCACGGCCAATGCCTGCCCGGGGGTTGAGGATAAATTCAAATGAGTTACCTCGCCCCTGGGCATGTAGGGCAGTGAGGTACAGGGATGGGTTTTAGTCCGTAAGAGTCTGACACGCCCTTCCGCTCCACCCTAGAGCGGAAGAAGTCATAAGATGATTTCCCACCCCCAAAAAATAAAAAAAAAGGCACACACACACTTATTTACAAATTAATTCTGGGTATGAAACACATTTATACTAAAATTCATAATGTAGAAAGAGACAAAACGAACATTAAAATATCAAGAAAACAAAAACATAAGTACTTAAATATAAAGAAGATTCTTGATATTGTATTGTGTCGGATGAAGTCGTTACCGGAAACAGGACCTGTGTCATTTTCTTCCTTTATCTATATAATTATATCTATAAAAGCGAAAGGTCTCTAACTGATTAATCATGAAATCTCAAAAACTGCTAGACCTACAAAGATCAAATTTGGCACACAGGTAGATTATAAGTAGGAGACGTCAGCTAAGAAAGGATTTTAGGAAACTCCCCCCGTAAAGGGGTGAAATAGGGGCTGGAAGTTATATGTAAATTTTTACTGCTTGGGTTTAAAAACTTGAAACTAGGCAGAAACGTGTATCTAAGTAAACTAAAAGATTCGACATAATTAGTTTTCCAAAACTACCCCTATATGGGGGTTTAGAAGGTGTTACAGTGTTTATGAAAGAATCTTGACGCTTGGTCCGATAAAGTTAAAACAAGGCACAAATTATCTTGATAAAAGAAATAAGAATTGCGTATTTTTTTATTTTTCTAAAATCACCCCCAAGAGGGGTAAAAACGGGTGTTGAAGTTTTAAGGGAATAATTTTTGGCTTGCTTCTGTTAACTCGAAAATTGATATAAGCAGTCTAAAAGTAAAGTAATTTTAACGGGTCAAACGATTTTTTTATAATCAACCCCTATCGGAGTGAAAAAGGGAAAACCGGTTTGTGTGAAACATCTCATTCCTTCTAAGACAAAGTGCTGCCGACTGGAGTACTATACGTGAGATAAGAAAAGAGGTGTATTTAATTGATATTGTCGTTGTACCGCATTAAGAAGGAGTTACACCATGCATCCTAATAATGGCGAATGTTATTATTTACGGTTATTGCTTCACACAGTACGGAGCCCAACGTCGTTAGCGTTCCTGAGGACAGTTGATGACGTAGTGTATTCCACATTCCGTGCAGCCTTACGTCGACGTCCAGATGTCACCCCCATGACGGGGAGTGGTCATCAACACTGTGACGATACACTGACGAAGGCCAGCGTCAGTGACAGCCCCAGTCAGGGCAGGTCACATTTGTTTGCCGACATTTTAGTGTTTTGTGGAGTCACAAACACAGGGTTGTTGTGGGAAAAACATTACACTCTGGGACTCTCGGTCTCACGCATTGCCAAGGGTCGCGGATATATTCGAAACAGAGTTACCGCGCTCCTGGGCACTCAGGCAACTGAAGGAATAGGGGTGGATTTTAGTCAGTAAAAGTCTGACACGCCCTCCCGCTCCACCTAGAGCGGGAGAAGTCATTGGTTATTTCCCACATTACAAAGAAAGGGGTCTCACGCAACAGTGACAAGGGCCGCGCTTTTGGGTGGGGAATCATCAAATAAATTTTCCCGCACTGGTCGAAGTGGGAGGACGTGTCAGACATCAGCAAGATGACTGATGAAGATGATTTTGTTCTTCTCTTTGACTTCTTGTTTGATATCCAAGAATTTGAGAACATAATATTTCAAGGAAACGGTGATAGTGAAAACAGTTCTATCCTAAACACAGTCTAAGTTAAGTGCGCACTATACATTCAGTACATAATACTACGAGGGTCGATAGAGACGAATCTAGGTGAAGCCTTGACCCATTTGTCTTTGGAAGCGCTAGAATAATCTAGATAGATCGTTAAGGTTAACAAGATTCACAATAGTAGATACTACGTATACTATACTTTAATGATTATTTATCCTTTTTTGATCACATAGAGTGGAGATGTGGGAAAAGACGGAAATGGTTTTTAAAAGAAAATTTTGGCTACACCAAGCTAAACGAAAAGGAAAGTCCATGCATCCACACAAGAGGTAAGCTCAACGCAAGTAAAGACTAGTTATCCACACCACCAATATTGAATGGTATTGCAGACATAGGTGTACCTACCTATTTTTTCATTCGCCACGGTTTTTTCAAAGGCCGCTGTTTCTGAGCAATCTGAGCCACTGGAGTAGCAGACGAGGCTGGCTTGAGTTTGTTGCGGAGTCGACGAGAGGGTTGTGGCTAAAATCAATTAAATTTATTGGAATTTATTTATCTGTCAAGTATCCAAATTGCATACTAAATTGATTCTGTCAATAAATCCAGCAATTGAATGTGAATTGATAGAAATACATAAATTTATTGCCGATTGGGACAAGTTGCCTGACAATTTACCACTCACAGTAGCTATTCAATTTGAATATTACATCATTCATTTGAATTTTCAATGAAATTGCATCTGAAAGGTATTGCTATTTATGCCACTGAAATTCCAGGTGCAATAATGCTAAACTTCGTCTGTAACTGTAAGTAACCTAGTACAAAGACTAGGCCAACCTTTTAATTTTTCATATTACTTCCATACGCAGAGATCTAGATATTCAGAGATCAGGGATTAATTTATCAACCTAGTTCATATGTAGGTATGTAGGGAGGTACATAGGAAGGTATAAGCTACAATAAATAAATAATAAAAACCTATTATAATAATCATAACGTGCATTTATAGAGCGGTCAAGAATAAAAGTATGTCACAAGTTGTAGACGACTTAGCAACTAAGTTAATATACGAATACAACTCATGGCATAAACACCGAAACAACACGAGAACTGCCTTAACTATTAATTAATTGACTTGTCTCTTTTAATGGGCGTTTCATAATACAACATACTTCATCATCATCATCATCATTTTAGCTGAAAGACGTTTACTGCTGGACTTATGCCTCCCCCAAGTGACCGGTCCTGTGCGTCTCGCATCCACCGGACTCCCGCAACTTTCACCAGGTCATCGGTCCGCCGCCTTGTTCTTGGCCTTTCAATACTGCGTCTTCCGGTACGTCGTCGCATGTGCATCTGGATCGAGGGCCCATTTTTTAAATCCTTGCGAAACGAAATAAGACTTACAGGGAAATTAGTTAAAATTGTAAAAACTTAAAGCGAAGTTCCATGAATTTCCTAAACGTGAATTAAAACTGTTATGATTAAATAACTTGGTCCCTCAATCCAGACGCGTGCATAAAGTAGCATAGCCTAAATCTTTAGAAAGTATCTACTGCCTCTGGGTTAATCATGTTTATTTAAGATTTTCTTAAATATTTTATGTAATTCCTAAATCTGTAGAATATGACATTACAAATTATTTATGGCGGTGTAACTAGGTCCCTCAGTTCATTCAAGTCTTTACTGAGGAATCTGCAAAACATGAATTTTTCTGAACAAATACATAAATACGACTTTAATATATTTTACTTAGATACTTCGGTGAATTAGTTAAAAAGAAATAATGACACTAAAGTTAATTGTTACAAAAAACTTTTTACAAAAAAAATACAACCGACTTCCATAGATCAATACTAAAAAATGCAAAATAACTTTAATTTCGGAAGTCAGTGTTTCTAATTTGGTTTCTTCATTATTTGACACCGACTTCCGAAATTAAAGATATTTTGCATTTTTTAGTATTGTTTTAAGGAAGTCGGTTGTATTTTTTTTGTAAAAAGTTTTTTATTTTTCACTTTTTACTTGGTACCACAAGTAAAAAGTTAAAAATAAAAAACTTTTCCATTCTAACCTTCCCATTCTAAAACTAAATTAATAGTAAAGTTGTGCCCGAATTGATAGCCCCAAAAATAGGGAATTTGAACCTACTCGTAGTTGGTGAAATTAGGGTGCATCAGGGTGAACTGTACAAATCTGTACACCCCTTCAGAGTGTATCAGCGTGAAGTAATGTTGTGAAGTGGTGAAAACTACATACAGACATGCGATTGCAACAATTCTGGAAAGATTGCTATCATTTATTGAAGAGTTCCATTGTGTATCTCTGAAGTTCTTCATCAGATCTACACCAAATTTAAATGGGACCACATGTGAAGAGCTAGCTTTCAAATAAAAATCATCAAAATTGGTTAACCTAGTCTATAGTTATGAGGTAACAAACAAAAAAAAATACAGTCGAATTGAGAACCTCCTACTTTTTTGAAGTCGGTTAAAAAGTAAATGAAAGTTGAATTTTACCAAAACGTCTGAACTGAGAACTAAATATTTTCGGCTTTATTGACTGGACTCAACCTCACAGATTAACGCAAATTAGAATAAGTTTTTTTTACTACTTTTTTATAAAAATGTAACTTAACGTCCGTTTCTTATATATGCCATACTTTATGAGCAAAATTTATAATTTATAGAGGAGCTCATGGCTAAAGTAATAATAGCCGCACGGGTCGATCCATCAGGTCAAGCTACGCTTGCCGGGGTTGGTCCATGGATTCCATGGATGGGGGATCTATACATACCGAAACTCCTCCGTGCCTCGGAAACCACGTTAAGTCGTTGGTCCCGGCTATCAATCGAGGATCTTTGACAGTCTTTACGGGTCGTCAGAAGCCCGAAAGTCTGACAACCAGTCTTACCAAGGGGTATCGTATTACCCAGTTACTGGGTTGTGGAGGTCAGATAGGCAGTCGCTCCATGTAAAATACTGGTATTCAGCTGCATCCGGTTAGACTGGCAGCCGACTCCAAGATAGTTGGGAAAAGGCTAGGCAGATTGATTTTATAAAAACTTTTTTACAAAAAAAACAACCGACTTCCAAAAAAAAATACACTAAAAATTTAAAAATAACTTTAATTTCGGAAGTCGGTGTTTGTATTTTATTTCTTCGATATTTGACACCGACTTCCGAAATTAAAGTTATTTTTAAATTTTTAGTGTATTTTTTTTTGGAAGTCGGTTGTTTTTTTTGTAAAAAAGTTTTTTATTTTTCGCTTTTTAGTCGCAAGAACACAAAAACGTCATCAAGATATGCGTATTTTTCGTTTTTGTTCAGTTTCTCAAAAAGTGCCAAAGCAATTTCGATAAAATTTATATGGGACCACCTCGGGCACAACTGACGGAGAAATGCGCGGACATACCTACATAAAAAAAAAAAAAAAAAAAAAAAAACATACATACAGTCGAACATAGAACCTCCTCCTTTTTCGAAAGTCGGTTAAAAATGTAATATAACGTCCGTTTCTTATATATGGCCATACTTTATGAGAAAATTTATTTAGGTAAATTTTTAACAGGAGAAAATTTTGTAGGGTAGATCTACTTACAATTTACTTACAAACTTTTTTTAAAACTATTCAAAAAAACAGTTTAAATCGCAAATAGTTTTGTTCAGAGAAGCGAGTGAGCGAAGTTATTTTTAATTATGAATCCTATAATTTTTAATAGCGGCTAACTATAAATAAAAATAAAATCTTTTTATTTCAGACACATTTGGCCCATAACATTGATTACATACACCTAGAAACTATGTTATATTTAAAAATTAAATTAAATTCAAATCAAATACAAAACAAAATCAAATAAGTACAAAATAAAAATAAAAAACTAAATGGCTCCATTTTCAAAGATGAAAACATTCGTCAATTATTACTATATGGATATCAAATTTAAAACCCTGATAATATCTACGTATTCTTTTAAAATTAAACTTGTCACTAAAATGTAATTACTGAAAAAAAAAAAAACGAATGCGCTGCCAAAACCACGAACTGCAGTCGGGGGACCTCTAAGCTATTAAATAGTGTTCCTTACAACAGTCCCCCAACTTTCGTTTGTTTCTGCGACGTCTCTCGCAAATATATGACTTTACAAAATCATATTAATATGTACCCTACAAAATTTTCTCCTGTAAAAAAATTAAAAACAATTTTCTCTTAAAGTCTGGCATTTAGAAGAACGGACGATTATTACATTTTATTTTTTTTTTTAAATGAAAAAAATAAATTCTAATTTGCGTTAGTCTATAAGATTGAGCCTAGTCAATACAGGCGAAAATATTGGGCTCTCAGTTAAGACGTTGTTAGTAAAATTCGACTTTCATTCACTTTTAACAATTAAGTTTTGTGCCATTATTTCTTTTTAACTAATTCACTGAGGTATCTAAATAGAATTGTAGCGACATCTATGACGCCGCACACGAACTAAAAATGGCAAGAATTCTACATCGCGCAAGCAGAGTTCTCCTCGCGATTTGAACATATACAACAGTCCGAAATCAACCAATGGGCAGTTGCCCGGACCAGACACAACACCCGTCTGGTCGGAGGATCCTCCCTTTTCAACGGAGGTTTGCGGGACTTTACACCCTGTTCCGCTCACCTCCACAGAATAAATATTAAAGTCGTATTTATGTATTTCTTCAGATAAATTCATATTTCGCAGATTCCTCAATATAAGACATTAATGAATTGAGGAACCTTAAAAGGGGTTTTAAAAAATGGGCCCTCGATCCAGATGCACATCGTGGTCGCCACTCCAGAACCATTTGGCCCCATCGACCATCTGTTCTGCGAGCAATGTTACAGAACCACAGGCTGAAATGAAAATATGTCAACGGCAAAATCTCTCTTATCGATTTATGCGAAAGTAGCTCGCTTCATTCAACCACGATGAAAAGAAAAGCAAGTCAGCATGGTAAGTTGCGGAACAAACTGCCAAGGATGCGCCACTTATTTATAAAACACATCGCAAAAAAAAAAAAAGTCTATATACATTTCTATATGATGTGTGTTTTAGACATCTAAAAGTCGCAGTCGCTCCATGTAAAATACTGATATTCAGATGCATTCGGTTAGACTAGAAACCGACCCCAAGATAGTTGGGAAAAGGCTAGGCAAATTGATTTTTGTGTGTTTTAGACATCTACCTTATCGTACCTTTTGTCCTCGAAGTAAATATTGTTAACAGGTATTGTCATATCTTTTCTCGTCATTACGGTAAATTAAATACAATAATTTGCGCCTAGTCTAAACAAAGCTTTGCGTTTTTGTGTTGTCGCTAGTTTATTATCTCAAGTGTCCACTCGTTAGTTCGTTGTACTTACTCGCACTTAGCCCACAGTCCCAGAGCGTTGCGGAAGGGTTACCAACACCTGCCCGGGGGTGGAGGATAAATTCGAAAGAGTTACCTCGCCCCTGGGCACTCAAGGCAGGGAGGAACAGGGGTGGGTTTTAGTCAGTAAGAGTCTGACACGCCCTTCCGCTCCACCCTAGAGCGGAAGAAGTCATAGGATGATTTCCCAGCCCCCAAAAAAAAAAAAAAAAAAGGCAAGGCAAATGAAGGCATCCAGCAAGCGTCTCACGTCAAGCTGTCGCAGCCGTCTATAGATCTACAACAGCATTTGGTGTGTCGCCATTTCAGAGACAAAGCTGAAAAGTTTAATGTGTTTTTTTTTATTATTACATACCTCATTTACCGAAAATGGAAGTCAATAAAAATCAACTTTCAAAACAAATCAAATCACTTTCCGGAACTCGAAAACAATTATATACAGAATTACGAACAAAACCAGTGAAGCAAAAAATTTCCGAAAAAAGTAAAGAAAATAATAAAAGCATATCAAAGGAGAAAAAATACGCAGACAACAGGTGATAGAAGGCACTCAGGGCAGGGAAGGAACAGGGGTGGGTTTTAGTCAGTAACAGTCTGACACGCCCTTCCGCTCCACCCTAGAGCGGGAGATGTCATTGGATGATTTGCCACCCCACAAAAAATTAAAGACATTTAGAAATCTTGGGTG
Organism: Polia nebulosa; assembly: GCA_951329385.1. Lineage (NCBI taxonomy): Eukaryota > Metazoa > Arthropoda > Insecta > Lepidoptera > Noctuidae > Polia > Polia nebulosa. Next base: position 12,140,875 of record OX589599.1, on the reverse strand, counting down.
CTATAAAAAAAGCATACAAAGAGCTTAGAAACAAAAAAGAGTGGACAGAGAGCCTAAAGAATAAAGCTGGCAATATAATTAGCAAGATACCAGGGATAATAAAGGAAGCTACTAATTACTATAGGGAACTTCATGCATCTGGAAAAAGCGAAATTAAAGGTTTACAAATGCATACGTCACAACTTACAGACCACTCTGAACGCTCTGAAAGCGTTTCACCTCCAGATATACTAAAAAGCAAAATCGAAAAATCAATCAGTTCCCAAAAAGCAGACAATTCACCTGGAGACAACAACAAGCAACAAGCAACAAGGCGTGAAAAAGAAGTACATAACTCTACTCTACAATATATACACCAACAGCTGTGCCAAGGGGAGGCTAGAAAGAGAAGGAAACGAATTACCCATCGAGAAGGGCGTTAGGCAGGGCGACCCACTTTCACCTAAAGTTTTCTCAGCTGTTCTAGAGTCAATCTTTAGAAACTTAGATTGGGAGAGAAGAGGTATTAAAGTTGACGGGGATTACCGCAGCTACCTTCGCTTTGCAGACAATATTGTATTGTTTTCAGAAAAGTCTACCGATCTGGAAAATATGCTAAATGAAATGACACGTGAAAGCAAAATTCTAGGCCTGACACTCAATACGGATAAAACCAAAATCCTAACAAATGGTGAAAGGAAAATAATCTCAGTAGAAGGCAACGTCATAGAGTATGTAGAAGAGTATATTTACTTAGGACAAATTAAATAGATTAACAACTGTGCAAGTAACGAAATTTGAAGACGGGTAGCTATAGCATGGAAGAGATATTGGAATTATAAAGAAATAATGAAAAATAAACAAATAAAAATACATTTGAAGAAAAACTCCACGAAATAGCAATTCTTCCGTGCCTAACGTACGGTTGCCAAGCCTGGTCCCTAAAGAAGAAGACGAAAGTATACTCGCCATCTGTCAAAGGAAAATGGAACGTATCATGCTGGGGATAAAACAGAAAGAAAGACTCTACAGCAAAACTATAAGGCAGATGACAAAATTGGTTAATGTTGTTGAGCGAATCAGATTACTTAAATGGAACTGGGCTGGCCATGTCTGCAGACTAGAAAACAGTCTATGGACCAAGAAAGTAACCGAGTGGATACCAAGAGATCAAAGCAGAAGTAGAGGTCAGCCTAGGAAAAGATGGGAAGACATTTTTTGGGAGAAAGGTGGACCTGGTTGGATGACTAAGGCTAGAGACAGAAATCAGTGGAAGGAAATGGGGGAGGCCTACACCAAAGAGGCGACTACTGCTTAAGGGCCTTCTCGCGGTCCAGTGGCGCCCTCATTGAATAAAAAATCGTAGCATAGCACAGAAACTAATTTAAAAAAATTCAACTTCACGTTTGTTACAAAGAGGATAAAGAATTTTTACGTTGTTAAAACAGGTCTCAAAATGTTTCGTATCCAAAGTAGTAGGCAAAAGTGTCAGAAACGGCCGTTTTTGACGTGAAGTTGGATTTTCTTAAATTAGTTTCTGTGCTATGGTACGATTTTTTATTCAATGAGGGCGCCACTGGACCGAAAGAAGGGCCTTAAGAGCGTGAATCACATTTAAAATTAAACATTATTATATAGAACATGTGATATCATAAATAGTAAGTTAAGTAATAAGTTTAAGTTTAGAATCATTTAAAAGTAAAATATATGTAAGTAACTAGATGTAAGAAATATTGTAACCTTATTCTACAGGCTTTTTTATTTTATTTTTATTTACCTACTTTTATTATTGTACAAGCTAATCTATATGGCTTTGCACGGATGTTGCTTTTACGATTTCCATGATATAAACTAATATAAAGCTCTGTCTATAAACAACATGTTGTAACGTATAAAAAAGAAGACACACACTTTTCTGTTACGTTATTATGCTTAGATCTTTAGATAAAAGTACATCGAAATTATCAATTAATTAAATAAAATATTATAATACCTAATATGTATAAAAAAAAACTTGAGTTAGGTTTTTAAGCGAGAGGTAAAATCCGATGGTTAAAAAATCGTGAATAGGCATCTAAAATCTACACCGTTGCAATGAATAGGTTCTAGCCTACGAATAAGTACTTATTCGTAGGTTCTAGCTGTTGAAAACAGGTGTTAGGCAAAACTTGATGTTCAATAGCACGATTTTAATTCCTCCGGGTTCTAGAAAAACTAACTACGAATAGATTGCTAATTTAGTCTATCGGTCATAGAGTAAGAATAAAATATTTACTGGTCTTGTGGGCGTCCGGCGCCTTTTTTTGTGTTTTTGTCCGTTGGTAACACTTCCGTGCCCAAGTCCACGGGCAGGAAGGATAAAATGGGAGTCCCGTTTCGTGGGTAAGCAGGCCCAGACCTTTTGCTCGGAGCTTGGAGCCAAAGTATCGGCTTATAATCCACTGGCAGCGGCAGTTTCTCCTTAGAAGGCAAACGTAAACAAAAATAAATAGATAATTAGTGTCGCATCATCGACGCACGTATTAAATGTTTATTTATTTATTTATTTACACTTCATGCAACTAAAGTACAAAGGCGAACCTTTCATATATAGTCTAAGGTTCTATCATCGTTTTCTTTGAAGTGGCATTATCTCATTTTTTTTTTTGTTTCCGTAATTTTTTCATGCGTTGGAAGCTCATAAATTTAAATATCGCAACCGGTAAGGTTGTCAGAAAAGGCGAAATCAAATGAGGCTTTTTAGCGTTACGCTGCAATGTGCAATAATTAAACACGTAAATCTTCTTCTGATAGATAGCATATTGGCGAAATTGTTTATAAAATATGTTCAGCACTTTTTGAGATTCGCGCTTCCAAGCAGACTGTCACGGCATCCAGTTGAGGTTAAACCTGCTGTCGTCACTATAGCTTGTGCCGATAAAAGAGAAGGAAACCAAACATAGTTAAAATCATAAGACTGTCACATAATCTAGTGTGTTTGTACCATTACTTAGTATCTGGTAATATTCCACGCAAGATACTGATTGATATTATTATTAGACTGACTATCCCGAGTAAATAACATGTTACATACTTATGCGTTTATTTACTTATCTATTTCGTAACAGTGTCGTGCGATATGACCCTAGATGTCATTATATCGGGTGTAAAAAGACAGTTTCCAAAGCCGAAAGCCACATATTCTACCCATTATTTGGATCATTTTTTTCCACTAGATCATACCTGGGAAAACCCTGGTTCTGGAGATATTGAAGGTCAAAGTCGCCATTTTTTTTTTACTTTTTTACGTAAATGAATTCTAAGTGTTATTTATTACTAAACTTTTTTCCAAACAAACATTAGGTACCTGAATTTTCGATTTTTTTCCGAAATTAATAAAATTATAATAAAAAAAACAAAAACGCAATGAATATCAAACGTATCCGGCAAGTACCTACGTGGCTTAGAACGTAGGGGCGGCGTTTAACTCACCTTGCCTGTGTTCGCGTTACATTGTGCGGAATAAAAAAGAGTTTTATTTTTCATCTAACACAAGTCGTTTCCCAGCAATAATTTTTACGCATAACTACTTTGTTAACCGGCTCTGTGATGTGTCTTTTTACACCCTGTATGTATACTCATGGTTCTTTAGAAATAGTAATTTCTCCTTTTATAATGAGAGGAAAGCTAATTATGCAATTTTAAAGTATGGTGTCATCTATACATATAATAAATCTGTAGAAAAGTCATTTTTGTACATTGAAGAAATTGAAACAAAAAATAGCCAGCGTGTGAAAAGATAAGTAACAGAACCCATTTCCATCATTTTTGAAATTTTTGTCTGTTTGTCTGTTTGTCTGTTTGTCTGTTTGTTTGTGCGCACATCACGTAAAATCTACGAATTCAATGCTGACAATGTTTATATACAAAAATTATACGCAACTTGAGGATTAACTTAGTTTTTGTTTCATCGAAATCGGTTCACTCTATCAAAAGATATGATTAATTTAGTGAGTTCAAGAAGTAAAATATTACGTTACGCAATTAAGTATAGTACTTGCAACGACATCTTAAGACTAAAAATAGAACTAATGTTGATAGTTGAAATCTAAATCCGATAGATGGCGTTGTGCAAATGACGTCATTTTCTGAATCGCGGTGTTAAGATTTTCCGCGCGAGGATGACGTCCACCGTGTTTACTAGGCAAATTGGGTTTCGTTAGGTGTCTTAAAAGTTCTTGCGTGTGTCGTAAAAGTTCTTTGGTTGCTTGGTTTATCGATTTTCTAAATTGGTCGAAAAAAAAGTATTTGCTTATCTTATTGGTTTCGTTTGGTCAACTTTGGTCATTGGTTTGAAGTACGAAGTAAAGATTGTATTTGATTTACTTCGTAGTTTGAATCCAATAGTGCCAATCGTTATACAGTAAGTTAGTGTTGCCAATTCGTTGAGTCACGACCACGAACAGACGATACGTTGTCACACTAGACTGTTCGACGCACCGTTCTTTTAAGTTTGTAGGCTATTCAGTCATAAGTGTTGTTAGTTTTGTTTATTGCTTTAATTTTCCTTGAAAATGCCTCAAAGAAAAAAAACTAACCTTTCGCTGCGTAGCCGAAATGCGAAAAGGATGAGACTTTGTAGGTCTCAGGAATCGGAAGAAGATCGTGAAGCACGGTTATCTGCTAACCGAGAGCACATCGCTCTTTCACGTGAATCGGAAACGTTCACCGAAAGGGAGTCACGTTTAAGTTCACAAAGAACACGGACCGCGACTTTGCGGTCTCAAGAGAGTATCCAGGAACGCGAAGACCGGCTGTCTGCTGATCGGGAGCGCCACTCTCTCTCACGTGAGTCAGAGACATTCACAGAAAGGGAGTCGCGCTTAAGTTCGCAAAGAACTCGGACCGCGACTTTGCGTTCTCAAGAGAATATCCAGGAACGCGAAGTTCGGCTGTCTGCTGATCGGGAGCGCCAGTCTCTCTCACGCGAGTCAGAGACTTTCACAGAAAGGGAGTCGCGCTTAAGTTCGCAAAGAACTCGGACCGCGACTTTGCGTTCTCAAGAGAATATCCAGGAACGCGAAGTTCGGCTGTCTGCTGATCGGGAGCGCCAGTCTCTCTCACGCGAGTCAGAGACTTTCACAGAAAGGGAGTCGCGCTTAAGTTCGCAAAGAACTCGGACCGCGACTTTGCGTTCTCAAGAGAGTATCGAGGAACGCCAAGCACGTCTGTCATCTGACCGAGAGCGACACGCTCTCTCGCGCGAGTCTGAATCTCTCTCCCAAAGAGAAGAACGATTACAAATAGCTACACATAACTATGTAGGTGTACAAAGAAACAATGAAAGTTATCTTGCATCTGAAAGGGAAAGAATAGATGAACTAAGACGAGCAGAAACAGCAGAACAACGTCAATCTCGCCTAGAAATAGAACGAGCTCGATACCATATGAATAGAGAAACAAATAGCGGAGCTGATGAGTCCATGGAAAATGACGATGCAAATATTTTATTACCTTGGGACAATAGGGAAAAATCAGGGTTCACATATTCGTCTAGAATTAATTATGCTGGCTTTACTTTCGTGGGTGACATGAGAGAAATTTGTAATTTTTGTCATGCTTTGAAATGGAGGAAAGAGACAGATGGAATGTGCTGCTCAAATGGAAAAATTGTTCTTCCAAATTTCCAAGATCCACCACACTTACTTAAAAGTCTCCTGAATGGCGATCATCCCCAGTCGAACCGTTTTTTGGATAATATTCGTTTATATAACAGTGCTTTCCAAATGACTTCCTTTGGGGCAAAACAAATAACGGAAGGACCGTTCATGCCAACCTTCAAAGTACAAGGTCAAGTTTATCACCTTATTGGATCTTTGCTGCCAGAAAATGAACCCAAATTTCTCCAAATTTATTTTGTATCCGATTACACGCAACAGCTCAATGTTAGAAATCACAATTTTCCCCAGCTCAATGCTGAGCTTTTGGGTCAACTTCAAGAATTGCTGCATCACGTTAACCAGTACGTTCGTGAATTCAAAGCTGCATTGGAGTCAATTCCACAAGGCAGCAATGATTTCAAAATTGTTATAAGTGCCGATAGACGTCCTGTGGGTGAACACCGTGGAAGACACAATGCACCCGTCGCAGATGAAGTTGCAGTTGTTTTAGTCGACCAGGAGTGTGAGAGACGTGATATCGTGTTGCGTACACGCGACGATCGCCTTCAACGCATTTTGGAAACCCACCGAGCTTACGACGCCCTGCAATATCCACTAATTTATTGTCATGGTGAAGATGGGTACAATTTTGGGCTGTACCAAGTGAACCCTACTACGAGAGTCACTAATTATCAAAAAAAAATATCTGCTCAACAATACTATTCCTACCTTTTACAAATAAGGCAAAACAGTTTCGTATATTTGCAACGATTTCGTGGTTTGTTCAGCCAATTTATTGTGGACATGTACGCAAAAATAGAAACTGAACGTTTAGTGTATATTCGCACTAACCAGCGACGGTTACGCGCTGAAGAATACGTGCACTTGCGGGACGCCATGCAATCAGATAATAACGTCGAAAACTTGGGTCGATTGGTTATTTTGCCATCCAGTTTCACAGGCGGTCCGCGGTATATGCACGAACGAACGCAAGATGCTTTTTGTTACGTCCGTAAATACGGCCGGCCGGACCTTTTTATAACATTTACAACAAATCCAAAGTGGACGGAGATTTGCCAGGCACTTCTCACAGGACAGGCGTCATACGACAGACATGACATTATTGCTAGGATTTTTCATTTAAAACTCAAAGTCTTGATTAATCTACTTACAAAGGAGAAAGTTTTCGGTTCAACTCTTTGTTTTATGTATAGCGTCGAGTGGCAAAAGCGTGGTTTACCCCACGCGCACATTCTTCTGTGGCTGGAAGAAAAAATTCGTCCCGATGCTATAGACAGTGTCATAAGTGCAGAATTTCCGGACTATAATGCAGATCCGATTTTACATGACATAGTAAAAACACATATGGTTCACGGGCCATGTGGCCTCTTAAACAGGGAATCACCGTGCATGAAAGATGGTCAATGCTCAAAAAAATACCCCAGAGCACTGAAAGAACTAACTATGGCTGGGGAAAATGGGTATCCGCAATACCGGCGAAGATCACCGTCACAAGGTGGTTTCACAGCTACTGTCAGATTCCGTGGACAAGAAATAATTCTAAATAATAGTTGGGTGGTACCGTATTCTCCAGTTTTGTCAAACGCTTTTCAAGCACACATTAATGTTGAAATTTGTAATAGCGTCGAATCTATAAAATATATATGTAAATATGTTAATAAAGGTAGTGATCAAGCCATGATAGCACTAAGAAATAACAACCAATTTGATGAAGTGACAAGGTATCAATCTGGCCGATACATAAGCTCTTCGGAGGCAGTTTGGCGCATTTTGAGTTTCCCTATTCATGAAAGGTATCCGCCAGTCATCCATCTTGACGTGCACCTGGAAGGCGGGCAGCGAGTTTACTTTCAGCCAGAAAATGTGGCAGAAAGAATGAACAACCCAAGACAAACCACCTTGCTCGCATTCTTTCGCCTTTGCGAAAGAGACAATTTCGCTAAGTCTCTGTTGTACAATGAAGTGCCACATTATTATACTTATAACAAGCAGCAAGGTGTTTTTAATCGCAGGAGACGTGGAACTGCTGTAGAAGGCGAGTCCGGCATTTTTAAAGAACACGTGATTGGAAGAGTATACACGGTGCACCCAAATAATGCAGAGTGTTATTATTTACGCCTTCTTCTTCACACAGTGCGAGGACCTACTTCTTTTGCTGAGCTCCGCAAAGTGGACGATATAGAATATCCCACATTTGAAATAATGCTGCTTGCCGCGCACGGCATTTATTAGATGGCGATCAGCATTGGGATGATGCTTTAGCCGAAGCATGCGTCAGTGATAGTCCACATCGTTTGCGCCATTTATTTGCCATTTTGTTGACATTTTGTGGCCTATCGGACGCTGGGCAGTTGTGGCAAAAATATAAAGACGCGTTTGCCGAAGATTTTTTGAGACAGCAAAATATAAATAGTGAAACTTCTGACCAAGTACGTGAAAGCTGCCATAATAGGGCTTTGCTGGCTATACAAGATATAGTTACAAGTATAGGAGGGAACCCCCTCAGTCAATACGGCTTGCCGACACCGACAGTTGGTGGGGAACGAATTAATAGGGAGTATACATCTGAAATAAATTACAACCCCGAAGAGTTAGCAGAAATATTGCGAAATGGCTGTTCAAATTTGACGTCAGAACAACGTCAAATCTTTGATAGAGTATGCTGTAGTGTAGAACATTCATTAGGAGAAATGCTGTTTTTAGATGCACCTGGTGGAACAGGTAAAACTTTCCTCACTAAAGTTATCTTGGCTCAAATAAGGAGCCAAAACAAAATTGCCCTTGCCGTCGCTTCCTCAGGAATAGCTGCCACTTTATTACCAGGAGGAAAAACTGCACATACAACATTTAAAATACCAATCGACTTGGACCGCACAGAAAACCCTGTTTGCAACGTGTCTCGCAATAGTGATAAAGCAAGGGTTTTACGCGATTGCGCCCTTATCGTTTGGGACGAGTGTACGATGGCAAATCGTAAAGCTGTGGAAGCTGTAGATAGAACGTTGCGAGATATAAGACAAAATGACCGACCGATGGGAGGCTTAACGGTGCTATTCTGTGGAGACTTCAGGCAGACACTCCCTATAATACCCAGAGGAACGAGGGCCGATGAAATAGGTGCCTGTTTAAAGAGCTCTATTTTATGGCGTAGTGTCATATTAACTAATTTGAGCTTTAATATGCGAGCATATTTGGGAGGTGACGCAAACGCGCAGGTTTTCTCAAATTTACTACTTCAAATTGGTAACGGCACATACCCGACTCAAGAAGGAGGTAAAGTAACTTTAGTCGAAAGCCTGTGTTCTTCTGTTGCCTCACAGCAGGAACTCATTTCCTCTGTATACGGAGATCCATCAGAGATCTCGAACCATGACGCTGCTTGGCTATGCCAACGAGCTATTTTGGCACCTCGCAACGACCAAGCAGCAGCAATAAATTCTCAAATATTGGTACATGTTTCTGGAGAAAGTAGGGAATATTTATCTATTAACACGGTTTTAGAAGAAGGAGATGCCACCCACTATCCAGTAGAGTTTTTAGACTCTCTAAATACACCAGGTCTTCCAGCACACAAAATTTATTTAAAAGTCGGAGTACCAATCATTCTACTCAGAAATTTAAGCCCACCAAAACTATGCAATGGAACTCGGTTGAGAGTAACAAATCTCCAACGAAATGTCATCGAAGCCGAAATCTTAACAGGTTGCGGCTCCGGTGATGTTGTTTTCATTCCCAGGATACCCATTATCCCCAATAATTTTCCGTTTACTTTCAAACGTGTGCAATTTCCTGTAAGCCTCTGTTACGCTATGACTATTAATAAAGCCCAAGGCCAGACGTTATCCGTTGCGGGTGTAGACCTTACTTTTGATTGTTTTTCACACGGCCAACTCTATGTTTCTCTATCACGTGTTAGCAACCCAAACAACCTTTTTGTATATGCTCCGGGTAATTCCACCGCTAACATAGTATATAGAGAAGCATTAACGTAATCAACTATACCAAAGTCAGGACTCTTATCTAAATCATCAAAAAGGTGATATACTCTTATCTAAACGACGTTGTTTTGTTCTCGACAACCACGCGAACGAAGTCGCGGGCACAGCTAGTGATGTAATAAAATACATTGTAATCTGTAATAATCCCCGATTGTAATCGGCTTATAGTTTACGTTATGATAGTAAATAAATGAGTCATAATTTCAGTTCTATGAATTACTGAATAGAAATCCCACTATTAATATAAATGCGATATTCTGTATGTTTGTTAATAAATTAATCACGCCAGCGGCGGTCAAACAATGTTGGATGAAACTTAGCACACATATAGGCCATGACCAGCAGGCGTATTTGCTAACTTAGTTGACATCAATTTGATAGGCACTTTGCCGTAAATTGCTGCTTTGACGTATACGAAAACCGTAGTGCCTATTATAATTGATGTCCACCGAGCAATGTATTGCAAAGTGCTTATCAAATTGATGTCAAACGAGTTAGCGAATACACCTGCTGGATGGACATGCCATGGACATGCTTTTTACCTCGGTAGTACGTACGGTACGTTCCCAGTGGACAATTTTTGACGTTCACGTGTATAAAAGATCCTACACACGCACAGTGTCGGCCGGCTTTTCCCGGGCATCCGGCGGCTTAGCGCAAGTTTCTGCGGCCAAGTGCCGGCCGCACTGGACGCCCGGGAAAAGCCGGCGGCACTGTGTGTAAGAGTCTTTATGCCGCTGGCTAAAGGTTAGTACTCGTATGTACATATTTCGCAATTAGAGTAGACGTAGACATAGAGTCGAGATAATATGTATTCCATTTTTAGGGTTCCGTACCCGAAAGTCCAAACGGAGCCTTATTGTTGTCACTCATGTGTGTCCATCCGTCTGTCTATCCGTCCGTCGTCTGTTATAAAATTTTTATACAAAGAAATTTTTAACTTCCCATTGACCTATGAACTTGAAATTTGGTGATAATGTAGAATGTTACGTATACTTTCCTAACAAATATCAATATTTGATACGGAACCCTTAATGTGCGAAATCCGACACGCACTTGGCCAGTTTTTTTTTTTGTAGACACTGTACAGTTGGCATAATAGGTTAGGTTAGATATCTATGATGAATTGTGCGTAAATTGTAGGTAGGCAGATACTATGATCTACCGGCGGATCGATAACAGAATTCTTTCTAGCCATGTTATGGCAACTAGGAGTAAAACTAAAGTTCCGTTTTTTATTTAAAACAGCGCCATCTATCAAATCGTTAAGGGAAAAAATTAAGCAAAAATTGCGATGTTGCCACGGTTAAGCGCGGCCCAGAACAGAATTGAAACCGGGATCATCGTGATCTAGCGCTTGCCGAGAGACGTACTAGTATGTCGTGACGTTTATTCTTTAATATTTATTTTCTATGCTATGCTATGATTTTTTATTCAATGAGGGCGCCACTTGGCCGGTAGTAGGGCCTTAATAAGCATTCTTTAAGTTTTGACCTCTAATTGCGAATAGTGAACTGTGAACTAATAACAATGATCCAATGAAATAAAACGCTAATCGACATTACCTGAATCAAAAAGGAAGAAAAAGGAGAATACAAAGTCATGTATTGAATGTGGAATTTATTTTTATAATAAATACAATTAATTATACAAATGAAACATTAAACATTTACATTAAACATTTATTTGGATGCTGCAGAAATCTGAACACAATAGATTAAACTCTGTCTCTTAAACTAGGGTGTCCTGTATCTTAAGAGACAGCGTTTCGGAATGAAGTTACAATTGATATGTGTATGAGTGGACTGTGTCGATTTACCTAAGAAGGGAAAAAAGTTTTAGTTTAAATTATGTATGAGAATGTGAGAGTGCGAGGGGTGAGAGTGAATGAATGTGATTGTAGGTGTGTAGGAGTTTGTGTGTGAGTGTGTAAGTGAGTGGGGGAGATTGTATGTGCGAGTGTGTTTGGATGCGAGGATAGAGGTATTCGTGCAAGCATGGAGATGGGTGTGTGCTTGTTAGGCGATGTAGGCAAGTAAAGTCTCCGTTGCGGCATAGTCCTGTTTAAGTAACCATTCTGTCACTTTTAATTTTAAGTTGTGTTTGTTGAGGTCTAAAATATTCAGTTTTTTGTGAATCATTTTGTAAATATACGCGCTAATTACATAATATTGATGCTGTGCGAACGTGGTCCTGTGTTGGGTGCCTGAGGGAAGGTTTGTACGCTTGTTTGGGTTTGACGGGGGAAGGCTGCTATGTTTCCTAAGGACAGATTGAAGCACAAAAAGCTGACGGACTGTAAGGACCTTGCAGTCTGCGTACAGTTGTGTTGTTGGGTATCTATGGGATTTCCATGTCATTACTTTTAGTACGGCTCTCTGTGCTCTCTCTGCCCTCAGGATGTGACCTTTTGTTGCAGCTCCCCATACAGAGATGCAATATCCTATGACTGATTGGCATAGTGCATAATACACCATTTTTAATACATCGGTATTAGCAGAGTTTCGGAGGGATTTAAATATATGTATGAGGCGCAAAGTTCTAGTCGTGACAGCGTCAAGTTGTTTTTTCCATGTAAGTCCGTCATCTATGTGGACTCCTAAGTACTTTACGTTGTCAGTTCTAGTTAGTGCTGGACAACGGCATGGGGCTGATTGGTTAAGGCATGAATGGGCAGTAATTGAAAAACTGTATGACGGTGCGGTCTTACGCCTAATTGCAAATGGGATGTAGCAGGTTTTGGATATGTTTAAGGTAAGAAGATTATGATTGAGCCATTTCATTATTGCCGATACCGCCGACTCTGCTAAATATTTGATAATATCCCAAGTAGGTCCATGAATTAAGATCGCAGTGTCATCAGCGTATGTATATATCTTAGTACTTAGGAGGTTCATTTTGCAAAGGTCGTTGACGTAAATTTGAAACAAGGTGGGGCCCAGTATGCTGCCTTGAGGGACGCCGAAAGTAACAAACTCCTCATCACTAAGGTGAGTATCTATTCTAACTCTCTGGGTGCGATTACTGAGATAATCTTTGAATATCTCAAGTGACACGCCACGTACACCTAAGTGTTCTAATTTTGAGGTAAGGATGGGAACAGAAACTGTGTCAAATGCCTTAGAAAGATCTAGGAATATACCTAAACATCTTGTCTTCTTGTCTAGATTTTTAGCTATCTCTTGTGTCAATCCCAGTACAGCATCTTCTGTTGAAACACCAGCTCGGAAGCCATACTGGTTGTTTGCTATAATTTTATATTTTTCTAAAAAGGTCCTGAGACGATTGTTTAAGATCCTCTCAAGGATCTTAGAGAGTGTCGGCAATACTGATATAGGCCTATAATTATTGACACAGATTCTGCTCCCCCCTTTGTGTATAGGATGGACTATTGCCTTTTTAAGAGTATCCGGGAACACGCCTAATTGTAGACAGCGGTTGTATATGAAGGTAAGTGGCGGTATCAGGATATGGCGACAGCTTTTCAATAAAAGAGGCGATATACCGTCCCACCCAATGGCACAGTCATTCCGTAACTGTAGGATAAGCGACTCTGTTTCAGTTTCAGCTACTTCTAAGAACGCAAGAGAGTTTACAGGGGAGGGTTAATATGTAGTTGTTTTTTTTTCCAATTCGAATTCCTTTAAAATTCTTCCCATAAACACCATTTGTCATATAGGTACCTACGTACATACAATACAGCGTACAACAGCTATACTATACAGCGATTTGCCTACCACTATACAATATTAATTAGTTCCCTTAACGAAAATCTAGATGGTACTGCGTTCATCTACTTCAAAATCAAAATCAAAAGTCATTTAGTCAAACTAGACTGAGAACCAGCACTTTTTGAACGTCAAAGTTTTACATAAAGACAGTCCCCCAAAAAACGCCCGCCCGTCACCACTTCTAGTGTTTTAGCTGTGAAGAAGAAATGGCCAACAAACTCCCCAGCAACACATCTGTCTGTTAAGTTTTAAGAACTTGAATCTATATAATTCTAAGCAACAATCTTAACATTATGCTATAACTTCGTAATTTTAAAAAAAGGTAGAGTTGCCTGTCTATACCCAGTATACTATAAGTAGTAGGTACTTAGTCTTGGTTTCTAGGGAAGACTCAAGTCAACGGAGATAAAAAAAATACAAATAAAAAAAAAGTCAACGGAGATCTACAGTATCTGCCTTAACATGAGTAAAAGAACATCTTAACAGAAATTTGCCACACCCTCCAATTACCACAAGACCGCATGACCACCTATGCAAAATCCAGAAAGCATAAAGACGTTTGGAATGCACTATATCTATTTCAAAAAACTGTCTTGCCGACACGCTTATCTGTCATCATCCTTGCAGATTCCACCACCAGCTACGTTGTAGGTACAATTCCGGAATAACAGTGGAAGTTTTACGACCATCAGCCTTTTACATAATGTTCATCAGCGGTTCCTTCCACGCTCGCTAGTAGAGATGCATCTCGAGACGGCTCAGCTGATTGGCATACTTGGCAGGCCTACAGACACTCAGTGCCAAGGTACGCACTTCCTAATTTCCTGGCTGAAAACATTAGACGTGATCGTGTGAACCAGTTTCATTAAAAATAAATTATTAGGTTATCTAATAGAGGCATAAAAAGAGGGAAGAAGGCATTCACTAGGTAACTACTAGAATTCGAACTCTAGGAGGAATTGAACCGTTAACCGAATATAAAGTAGACTAAAGATACTACATGAATGTATAGAGCTTTGGCAAATAGGATACCATTGACAGGTCAGAGCGGGATTTTTCAAAAACCATGATATTCATGTCTAGTGTCATCGAAAACGGTACCTAGTTTAGATCTTAGAACCGCGATTCATTTTTTTAGCCAAGACAGCAACAATACGTGAAAAATAACAATTGAAAAGAATAATTAAGGAACACACTGAAAAGAGGTCCTTGATGGATGTGAAGAACGTTCGTAGGATCATGCTTTCAATAACAGGTTACGATCATAGTATTGTCATTCTCTCAAAACTATTCATAGCAATTAAAGGACTGTATTCGACACACTAAGAAGAACAATGCTACTATGTTTTAAAAATATTTTGAAGGTTACACGGTACCACAAAATCTGACCACGCTCGCCACGAGTTTAGTTAATTTATATTTAGTACCTACCTACTGACAGACAAGTGCACGTGTTAGCCAGAAGTCAGATTAATACGACAGTCAGATGACTGCTGGGATGCCAGTAATGCCGCTTGTTTTGTTCCATTGTAAGAACCTTGAACCTCTTAAGGGTCTACTACCGGCCAAGTGGCGCCCTCATTGAATAAAAAATCGTAGCATAGCATAGAAAATAAATATTAAAGAATCCAAGACACGTTTTTTACAAAGAGGATAAAGTATTTTTACGTAGTTAAAACAGGTCTCAGAATGTTTCGTGTCCAAACTAGTAAGCAAAAGTGTCAGAAACAGCCGCTTTTGGTACTTTTGCATACTACCTACTTTGGATACGAAACATTCTGTCTGAGACCAACGTAGAAATACTTTATCCTGTTTGTAACAAACGTGACGTTGGATTCTTTAATATTTATTTTCTATGCTATGCTACGATTTCTTATTCAATGAGGGCGCCACTTGGCCGGTAGTAGGGCTTAAACTTGTTGGAAGACAAGAAAGCTTATGTCAGTTTATTCATGAAAATTTATTGGCTTTCGATTTGAATAGGTTGAGTTGAACTCACCGTAGGTTGACTGGTAGATAATGCCATGTATAAAGCCTGTCTCTATACATTGGTGTATGCAGCTACCTTAAGTAGGTACTTACCTATTACTTTTATGAATCTTAACTGAATTCTTAGTTGCAAAAAAGGGTTTGAAATTTCATAAAAGCTTTCAGAAAAATGCAGTATGCAATGTAATGTGCGCGCACGCAATATCTTTAAAATACTCCACACTACATAACTACTCACATGCGTCTGGGCCGGATTTAAACCAAAAGAAACAACGCAAATGCAAAAATCTTATCATTTTTGGAAACAGTCCAATAACGAAATACGTAGATAAATGATTTTGTCTGGACTCTTAGTGTATTTTTAAAACGTCCACAATTTATATTAGTTTCTTTTGAACTCCTACTATCGTCGAAATTATTGTGTATTAAGGTCATCTATTTTGATACCGATTAGAAATTAAACTTAGTTAATCATAATATCTGTGAACACTGCTCTAGGTAACTTTTTTGTTCTTATTATTTAATAATTAAGTAGGTACAGACAGCATCTCAAAGGTAAAACACAAGAAATGCATACCTACAACAAGTTATCACAAAAAATAATTAAAACTCCATCGTAACATTAAATCTTGAGACGTTTTTAAAGCAAGCTAATTCAGTCATTCATACTTTCGGAATCTTTGAACATTGATCATGATTCAAACATAGAGCTACAACTAAAGAGCTACTACTAACGCCATCTATTCGCCACATCTAAAAGTAAGAAACAAAACATTGAAGCAACCTAAGTGTAATTAGGTACATATAGCCAAGACCTTCAAATATAGAAATTAAATGAGATGATTGAGATGATTAGTTAGCTTTTATGTGCGGTGAAGACGACAATATTTAGAACAATAAATTAGAACTGTGGAAATTCTCACCATTATGAACCATTTTTATGGGAGCAAGGATTCTTTATATATTTTTTTTTTTGCTGTGTAAAGTTTATTTTACATGTTTTTGTATCTATTAAACTTCTATTTTTTTTTTTTTATTTAGATACCCTTTCGCAACTTTTTTATATTTCAATGTTGTGGTTGTCTGGAAGTGTTACAGCACTTGAATAGTTTTCAAGTAATGTTTTGTTATCGTTCTATTGTATCATTGTATGCAATGTTTACGATTCTATCAATAAATAAAAAAAATAATAAGAATCGCGAAAATAAATCAGCTGCCCCAATTATGTTCGCATAACTTTTTTTGCGATTTTGGGTTGGTCCCATAGTTTAAGTTGTTCATAACATAACACACACACAGGTTTGATTGTCAGTACATTAACCATTGCTATATGATTAATGTGATGACAAACAAACAAATGACTCAGAGGCAGGCGTATTATTAATTTTAAAAAAAGAAATGTATTGTATTTTATTTTATGACTTAATTTAATTGTGATTTTGATTTTTGATTTTAATTTTGATTTTGTTTTTTGATTTTAATTTTGGTTTTATAGTTTTAAATTGTAATGTTTACTTTTATTTAATTACTACTTATATGACATGTAATATTATTATAATTTTAATTTTATTTGGAATGAAATGATCTGAAAGTAATGGATATAAATAAATGATTTTTTAATTTGAATTTGAATAACCTTGTAGAGATGAACGATTTAATAGGTGAGAAATAGAACCCACCTCTAGTGGTACGCGACCGGCATTGGAGCTTGGAGCACCTGCACCTGTCACAAGTATAATGCAACTTGTTAGAAGACAGACTTAAAATAGTTAAAGATATAAAATAAATGCTAGACTTAGTTTTAAAACAGTGAGAAATAGAAGTAAAACAGAGAGACGGAAGGTGAATAGTTTTCGAAATAAAAGGTGAAGCACGCACACCCAAGATTAGAATGATGTACTTGCTACTTACATTAACTGACCACATTAATTTAAATAGTTAGAAAAGAAGGCAACGGATTATTGCAAGTGTAAAAAAGACAAACTGCAACATACGGTATTTTAAAAACACTTGCTACGAAAAGAGAGAAAAATGTACATAGTTACGTCGCTAAATAGACTAGAGGTAGGTACGAGTAATACCTATATACTTTCAAATTCATCAACATCGTCTTGATCATTTCAGTCGAAAGATACCTCTGTTCACTGATGGACAAAGGCCTCCCTGAAACGTCACCTCATCGATCCTACGTACAATAATATCTTATTGTTAGGCGACAACAATAATTAACTGAGAATGCATTCAAAGCAAATGGATGGATAGATCTCCACACACTAAACATTAATTGACAGCAATACAAAGGCACTGGTGCCTATCCCATCAAACAAACAGATATTCCTACGCAAAGATCACACGGCGATACTGGCTAGTGGATAGGCCCTAGATTCCATAAATAAACCCATACAGTTTTATGAGTCGGCCTGCACGATGTACCGAATCGACGAAACAGCCGCATAGATAAGATTTGTATTGGAAAGCAGCTCCGGGCATTCTGAATAGCATATAAACCAAATGGCCATGCACTTGACCGGACTCAACTATAATTGAATCTATCGATAACCGTCGTAAATAACAATTAACCGCACACCGTCAAGTAATGAATTGAACTGAGAAGGTTATAGAAATCGAATGCAGGGAGATGGGCTGATGGGCTGGCTTTCTATCCTGATTGGGCAATGGCAGATTTGCCTTGCATTAAGAAATGTTATTGTTCTGAATCAAGTAGGCCGTAAAACTGAATGTGATAGACTTTTGCATAACATTTATTTGTGGGCTATTAATCAAAGAAAAGGAAAGGTAGTCAATAGGCACTTTTTCGTGCCCGCATTTGTCTATTCAGCTGATCCTCTAATAAAAGATGATAACATAAACGTCATTATAAGGGAGCGCTTTCCAAACAAGTGCGCTGAATTATCACAGAACATAAAAACTAAATTGTAGTAAGATCACGACGAAGGGAGATAGTAGCAGACAGATAAAATGATTGAACATGAAGATAGTTTCACTAAATCTTCACCAGACAAGCAGACAGGTCAACACTCTCATATACTTGCACATTGATGCTTTCAAATTAAATGGTATTTCTTTGTAGGAGAACAAAATCTCATATTGTTTTATGGCACATCGTAAAGTATTGATGTAATGAGCATAGATATTTAAGTTAATAGCTGACCCGACAGACGTTGTCATGTCTTAGCTATGAACTTTTAAACGCGCGAAGCTTAAATAGTCATTAAGTTTTCTGCAATTTTCTAATTTTCCGCTCAACTTTCTTGAGACAATAACAAACACAACAAAAAAGAATTAGTGAAATCTGTCCAACCGTTCACGCGTGATGCCTTGACCAAGGAAATATTGATTAATTTTTATTAGATAGTGGATGGACCAAAAGTGTTTATTTTTCAGACATTATGAAAAATGGGGTAGTTTAAAATATGCCCAATATGAGAGGGCAGTGTGATAACAACTATTGAAATAATCAAATCGACCGGGATTTTTTTTAACGCTAGTCACCTATGAGGCAGAACAATTAAAACCAGGTTTCATTACTGTTATTTTTATTTCAAACGTAGAATTATTATAGGGAGATGTTATGTCTGCCCAGGGGCCGTGGATAAATTCGAAACAGAGCTACAGAGCATTTTTCTTAATGCCCGCGCATTATGAAAAATGCCCATAGTTATTACTTGGTCCATAACATAGATACATATACTTTAAAACAAATTGGCTTTCTAAAATTTTAATAGTAACTTTTGATAATATAGTAGTGAGACCCTAAGGTCTTGGTCTAAGTAACCTTGCTTTGATGTTAAAAGAACTATCGAATCTAACCGAATGCGATGGAGAGGATATAAAACTAAAGGAAGACTCAAGGAATAAAAGTACCAAGTAGTCTTGTCACGTCTTCAACTTTTCCCTGATAGATACTTTTCCCTCGTACATATTTAAAAAAAGGATAATCATATTTTATTTTCAGACGATAATAGGTAGGTAGGTACCTACCCCCACCAAACATTGACTTCGCCTTACGCCTTCGTGTAAATTGGGAAGCATAACTTTTTCCATAATACTTACTTACCTCTTTTAGTGTGTGCCGGCAAAAAGATGAAAACGAGAGTACGAAATCACAGTCCGCCTATAGGCCCGTTATTCCGTTTCAAAGATATGCCACGCTACAATATCAATTTATTGCCATTAAATTGGCGACCAGCCAGTGTGGAGAGCATTGCCCACGCTGGCCACAACGTGGGTTAAAACGAAACCCTGTCCTTTTTAACTGATATTTATGATCGGACCCTACTTGAACTCCGTTGTTTCGTCTACAGTGAATCGGGCAGGATGATTTTATCACTCTCTTATTGGTGGGGACATTTGTCTAGATATACTAAGCATATGGTTAGAAAGTTTTATAAATAAGACTGTTCTTGTTGTTTGTAATAAGAAATCAAACTAACATCTGGGGCATTCACATGGATTTTCAAAAAATATATTACCTAGGTAACCTAGTTGTCTCTTCTCTGTCTAGTCTTCGCCCTCTGTTCTATTAGGGGCATGTTTAAAGTGTGCGAGGACTACACGGCTGCACATGGGCTCGCCGGTAAGTGTGCAAATTATTCACCACCCTCACCCTAAATGGCTTGAACATAAAAAGAATAAATCAATGCAAATATCTGGAACATATACTTGCCGACGACCTGAAGGATAATGTGGATATATTGAGAGGGAGCGCAGGACATTGGCGGTCCGCGGTAATATGTTGGTTCGTAGATTTTCTCACTGTACGGACCAAGTCAAAATAACACTTTTCAAGGCGTATTGTCAGGGTCTGTGCTCGGGGGGTCTGTGGATCAGCTACACCAAAAGGTCGCTAGATGTCCTGCGCATCCAGTATAACAATATTTTTAGAATGCTCTTGGGACTGCCCCGGTTTTGTAGTGCGTCAGAGATGTTTACACAGAGTCGGACTGACGGCTTCCACGCAATTGTGCGTAAGAAAATAGCGTCTCTGGCAGCTAGGACCCGGGCTAGTGGCAACAGCATTCTGAAAACAGTGGCCGAGAGTGTGTTTTCCCCTTATATGGGGCATTTTATGGAGAGGAGGAGCGTACGTTAATCTTCTGTGTAAAATGCTTCTTAAACTCTAATTTATGTACTTATAAGGTATGTTACTAACACTATGGATTTCTGTTATCCGACCGTAGAAATAAATAAATAAATAAAGGAGATTCCGCTCAGGGGCTCGATAACCTAGGT
Source organism: Polia nebulosa (assembly GCA_951329385.1). Taxonomy (NCBI): domain Eukaryota; kingdom Metazoa; phylum Arthropoda; class Insecta; order Lepidoptera; family Noctuidae; genus Polia; species Polia nebulosa. The sequence goes on along the minus strand of OX589599.1, from coordinate 12,120,265 downwards.
GAGGTTAGAGGAAACTCCTGAACAGTTTTTTTAGGAAAAGAATCAAAGTTGATTATGAAGAATGATTTCTGTAACTTTTAGTTCCTTGGAGAGCGACGATTTACCAGCTCTATCAATTAATAAAATTTATAACTACAGGTGGGTGTACGAACTTAACGGCCAACCCGTCATACTTTTCATACGAACGCTCGTACGTGATTATACACAAGATACGTTACCTACGTTCATAGTAACCGACGTTTAAAATCTGTTCGCGTTGCAGAATAAGCATGTAAGTGATAGAGATACCTATCGAGTTTTTGGCGGGACTTTCTCGAGTGAAGTTCAGTGGCTGTTTTAATTATTCGCTTATTGATTCCTAGTGGATATTGTTATGTAAAATTGGTTTAGTTTTGTGTCTCAAGTGTATACGCAACTGGACAACATGTGGAATCGTTGAAACAAGCGCGATCTCGGTAAAATGGAGCTGAAAATTTTACTGTAGTATTGACTACCTCAGCGAAGTTTGCCGGGCAGGCTAACTCGACAGATTTGTTGCCAAATACTGCAAAAATAATTAGAATGTTTACATCTGCATTCTAATGGAAAAAAAAAAAATACACTACTGATGACCGCATGGTCTCTGACATTAGCCTGTTCCAAAAAAAAAAGAGATAGCTATCATTTGAACGGTTGTGCTTCAATTGTTTTGTCGAGGCATAGATTATGACAAAACGTCCCACAGTCCCAATGAGGACGTTTTCGAGTCTTCACTATGCACGCGCTAGAAACATATTATCTGCCTCTTTTTAACCGACTTCAAAAAGGAGGAGGTTCTCAATTCGTCGGAATCTTTTTTTTAATTTTTTTTTTTATGTAGATTGTTCCCAGATTACTCGAAGATGGCTGGACCGATTTGGATTTTTTTTTTGTTTGAAAGGGTATACTTCCCAGGTGGTCCCATATACATTTTATCGAAATTGCTTTGGCGCTTTTTGAAAAACTGAACAAAAACGAAAAATATGTATACATAGATGACGTTGTGGTTTCCTCCAATTACGACTATGTTTAAATTCCACGTTCCATGTTATTGGGTATAACAACTAGAAAGTGAAAAATAAAAAAACTTTTTTACAAAAGAACAACCGACTTCCAAAAAAGAAATAAGTACCTAAGTACACTAGAATTTTTAAAATAACTTTAATTTCGGAAGTCGGTGTCAAATAACGAAGAAATAAAATACAAACACTGACTGCCGAAATTAAAGTTATTTTTATTTTTTTAGCGTACTTTACCTATTTTCTTTTTTGGAAGTCAGTTGTTTTTTATTTGTAAAAAAGTTTTTTATTTATATATAAGTATTAGGATATCACTGCTAAGTATCCTTCCATGTTTTTCGTATGGATGTCAAACACGGGCACTGAACGAGAAACAAATCAAAAGAATCCAAGTTTGCCAAAATGGAATGGAAAGAAGCGTTATTGGAGTGAAAAGAAGAGACAAGGTGAGATTAGAAAGTATAAAGAGAAAAACAAAATTTAAAAATATACATACAGTATACAAAAGCCTGAAGTGGAGATGGACAGGACACATGCTAAGAGAAGGGATAGAGAAGTGGACGAGACTAGTAACGAAATGGTACCCGCGTGATAGTAAAATAAGCAAAGGTAGACAAACTAAACGATGGGAAGACGATATGAAAAAGATAGCTGGTCCGGAATGGACGCGCATTGCAAAAGACAGGACAAAATGGAAAGCATTAGAGGAGGCCTTTGTCGAAGGACAAGCTGAAAAAGATAAACCGGCTGCAGAATTGAATATGCTTAATATAGTTAAAGTTTAATTGCATAATAGAGTTAAGGAAATGTTAAAAGTAGTTTTCAGCAATAGAGGCTTATTTTATTTTATTTATTTTATTTTTATTAGGATATCATTGCTAAGCCTACTTACCTATCCATAAATTGTAAAAGTAAAGAAAACATCTTGATAGAAACTGGAGTTGCCCAAGCGTGTAAATAGCCGTGGGTCTCTGCGGATGTAGAACAGTAAGTACGACCAAGCACTTGGAGGGAATGCTGGCCCAAAATTGCCTATATTTGTCTGTATAACTTCAAGTTAGGAGTGGTCGGCAGCAGTCGGCGAATGTGGCCCTACTCAAATTTGTAAAACAAGTGGTACCTTACTTTCCGGGCTGTTCTCGATGGTTGCACGTCGACTTGTCGAGTGGCCACTCGTTCTCTTCACACCAACACTCCTGATTATTCTTGTTCAGTAGTTAACGGACGCGGTAAATATGGGTTATTTATTATTCCCGGAGGATCCCCAACGTTTACGGGATTTACTCGGGATTTTAGCGTATTTGCGGGGACGATATTATTTTAAGACATTAATTTAGTCTGTGGTGAGATGCGCGCTGTGCCTCGCGGCGTTAGACACACACACTCTGACGTCAAACTGACGTGACGTCGATTGTTGCATTTTAAATTGTCTATAGCTCGCTTAAAGCCGGCCACTCACGTCTGTCTGACAAATTAAAGCGAGACACACACGCGACGTGATACCAACCCCACCCAACTTGCAGAGTGGCGGCAACTCGCCACACCATGCTCCCCGCCTTGAAAGGTCCAGGAGCTTTCAAAAGCTGCTACTCTATGCGGAGCGAGTGAGGTTCAAGAAGCGGTGATGATATGTAAGCATTAACTTGTTGAAGAGCTTTGAGGGAAATCCAAGCAGCAGTCCGAAACACCATCGCATTGATATAATGCTCGGGAAAAATAATTATCAGTGTCCTATGAATGAATTGCGGTTCGACTTGACTATGGTAAGTCGAATAAACTAAATTACAACTATGTAATGGCGTACCATTGGAACGTATAATATGAACCCTAAACTAAATTAAACTAAATTATGTAGTAATAATAATCTATTGAGTTGGCAAAGGATACAACTTAGTGACAGGACGTTTATACGTGCCTGACGCGGTTTTTATTGAAGCGACTCGAATTACACCATCCGATCCCGGAAAAACTTCCTCTATGATACCTAATGGCCAAGTCAATGGAGGTACGTTATCTTGACCCAAGAGAACGACAGTACCTATCTCTATAGGGCGATCGGGAGTGCACCACTTCTGGCGAACTTGCAGCGTGTGCAAGTACTCAATTCGCCATTTATTCCAGTAGGATAACACAAGTTGATCCAAGAGCCTTTTGCGGTTGTTTAGGTTTATGTTTTCAACAGAACTATGACTATGTAGTCTGTTTGTAAATTTAAGAATGTACATAAATACACGTAACAGTTTGTTCCATGAGCAAACACGGTCAGCTATAGTATCTAAAATACGCGGTTCAGTATTCGAAGTTTCTACAAGAAAAACCTTTGATTTAAACTCCGGCAATGTTTCACATTGAGCAGGAGCGAACTTTAAAGGCCACTCGCTCATGGGCTGATGGAGCCATGTGGGGCCGTTCCACCACAACGAGTGTCTTATTAAATCCGACGGCAGCATGCCGCGAGACAGACAATCGCTAGGATTCTCTTTCCCGGACACGTGACGGAAACAAGCGGCAGGTAAGTTTTCCTGTATTTGAGCAATGCGGTTGCTGACAAAAATAGACCATCTATGGGGAGATGAGTGGATCCACGAGAGAGCTATGGTGGAGTCCGAGAAAGCGTGGACACCTGTAATAGGTACACGAGCGGAAAGTTTTTCCTTGACTACGCGAACAAGTTTAGATAGAAGTAAAGCGGCGACAAGTTCTAATCGCTCTAGCGTTGTTATTTTAGCGGGGGAGACTTTGGACTTTGCACATAAGAGTCGGACAGTGATATCACCAGTAGGGTTGGTAATGTGTAAATAAATACAACAGCCATAACCAGTAAAGCTGGCGTCGCAAAAGGCTACGATGTTCACTACAGCTTCTCTAAAGACGCCAATGTGGCGAGGAACCTTTAGAGAAGAGAGTGAAGGAAAATCGCGCGTAAAAGCGGCAAACCGATTTGTGATAGATTCCGGTGGAACCTCATCCCATCCTACTTTAGCTAACCAAAGTTCCTTGATTAATACCTTCGCGTACAGCACAACGGGTCCTACAAGGCCCAGTACGTCGAACAAGCGGGCAACTAGCGATAGAATCGCGCGCTTCGTGCATTTATCATCCACGGCGATTGTTGTCAAAGAAAAATAATCATCAGCGGGTTCCCAGGTTAATCCAAGGATTTTGAAATTATGGACATCATTATCCATGCCAGAAAAATTAACTGGTAAGCGGTGAGACTCTGGGAGAATCTCTAATAAAGCGGGTGAATTGGTAGCCCATTTGACTAAGTCAAAGGAACCTACCTTCATTAAATCAATTAAATCGCGGGATTGACGCATAGCTGTCTGTTCGTCCGAAACAGAGTAGACGTAGTCGTCCATGTAAAACTGAGTTTTTACCAATTTAGAAGCCTCAGGAAAGCGGTCGCTTTGCTCACACGCCAAGTTACGCAATGTGCGCATCGCTAAATAAGGCCTAGGTTTTAGTCCGAAGGGAACGCGGTTAAAATGAAAGGTGCGAATAGGCTCACCTTTGCTAAAACGATACAAGATTCGTAAATATTTGCGGTGGTGCTCTCTTACACCGATACGCAAGAACATTTGTTTTATATCCGCTGTCATCGCGACAGGGAATGTACGAAAATCAAGTAATAACAAAAACAAGTCTGCTTGCAAATTAGGTCCGACATGCAAAATGTCATTGAGCGACAACCCTGAGTGAGTTTTGGCGCTAGCGTCCAAAACCACTCGAATGCTGTCCTTGTCCGGTCTAATGACGGCATGATGCGGTATATAATAACCCTCCTCTGTCAATTCAGAGTCGGGCACTTCCGCTAAATACCCCTGAGTTATATAATCCGCGATAGTTTTATTATAATTCTCGCGTAGGGTCGGCATTAACGTGAACTTACGCTCGAGAGCAAGTAAGCGCCGATGGGCGTAACCGCGCGAGCTACCTAGCTCGCTGGGTGAGCGCGCAAAACGTAGATCGACAAAATATCTGCCGTCTTCAAATAAGACTGAAGAATTAAAATTATTTTCACACTCTAATTCGTCCGGACTAATAAAACGTTGAGATGGAATTTCCTCTAGCTCAAAAAACTTATGTAAATTTGACTCGACTTCAATGTCGGCCTGCGCGGTAAACGAAGATGCAATGTGTGTCACATCACTACTACAACAATCAATATCACCCATAAGTACATAACCGAAGCTAGTCAGTACAGCAGGGGGCGCGCGGGTACCTGAATCGACCCTGTCTCCCAGGTAAATAAAGGGGAACAATTGTGCTCCAAGCACAAGATCTATTCCGCTCGGAACATTCCAGAGCGAGTCGGCGAGCGGTAAGCTATTTAAGTATGACATGTTATCATTGTTATGTAATCTAATTAATTTCGCGGGAAGTCTATCTGTAATACAATCAACAACTAACGCTTGTATCGAAAACTTCGTATGAGGGTCAAACCGAGATTCTATGTTGAGATGAATAAAACCGTGTATTGGTTTCGATGACATTCCAACACCTTGTAAAAATGAATTGCGTAATTTAATTATGGGTAAGTTCAAACGTTTACAACAGTCCACAGTAATTAAATTATTTTGCGATCCGTTATCTAGTAGGCACCGAACCACCTCCTTATCTCTGATGTCGCTATAGTATGCATATTACTGCGCGGTCGCTAGCAAAATGGTTGACCCAGTTTTAACAGCTGTAGTGAGCGAAACAGATGTATCCTTAGTAGGCGCTTGCGGCTCGGGCGATAATGACTCATGTTTTTCTCGGAAGTGTAAGAGAGAATGGTGGTTCTTCTTACAAATTTTACAAACGTTACGTGACCTACATTTAACCAAAGAATGGGATAGACTTAAACAGTTTATACAGCCACGTTTAGCTTTAATAAATTCAAAACGTGCAAGCGGTGTTCTAATATTTTTAAACTGCGGGCAATAGAACAGCTGATGTCGTACGTCATCCTTATCGCAAAGCGTACATTTGCCATTCGAAACCGGTTCATTACGCGATACGAATGACTTAGCGGTATTATTTTTTGCTTGATGATTAACTGAACTAGACTTAGCGCGCGGTTCCGTCTGTAAATTATTACCGTATGAGCGTTGTAGTACCTTCAAAGTCAAAGTCAAAGTCAAAACGTTTATTGCGAACTAAGTGTACAATGTTGGTGTTATACTTTTTTTTTACCTTAACATATTCTTGCATGAATGTTACAAACTCCGCATAGGAAGGTAATTCTCTTTCACTCACACGTGATTCAAACTGTAAGACAGTTTGCGCGTCAACCTTTCTTAAACCACAGTGTAATAAAACAAAATCCAGTAAGTCTGGAATGTCTAACTGCTTCAAGGCTGCGACGGACGCTGAATATCGTTCCACAAAAGTATTGAGGCTCGCGGCATTTCCGGCGCATTGTTTAATGTCCAGTATATTATTGAGATAATGAATCCCTAAACTACGCTTATCTTGATACCTTTTTACGAGACTGTTCCACATAACGTTGTATGTATCACCTGTAGGAACAATGCCCGCGGTCAGCTTCAAGGCATCATGAGTCAACTTACTGATCAAGTACTGGACACGCTGCGAGTCAACCAGATCGGTACTTAAATGAACATTGCTTCGAAACATTTCATAAAATATGGGCCAATTTTCCGCTTTACCATCAAACGTTGGCAAATCTATGGGCGGTAATTTTATCCGAGTACCCACTTTGTGTTCCGATGTTTCGTTTTTCGAAAGTATGAGATTACGTTTATATTTAATATTAGAATATAAGTCTTCAATAGAATATAGACTCGAATAGTCTGGTGCGGTTTGGTCAATCTCGAATTGCAATTCATTCATTTGTTCTACTATTTCCTCAAATTTGTTATATTGCTCAGTAATTGTTTCTGACTGCGCTAAGAATGTCTCATTTGAACGTGAATCATAGTTCGAGATGTTTCTGGAATCATTATATATGCGATTAACTCGCTCGAAAATCATTTGTTTTTCAGCGGTAAGCTGAGCCAATTTAGCTTCTTGCTTGCGGGACGCCATTTTGGGGCACTAATAAAGTTATGTGCCTACCGTAATGACTTGTACTTAATTTGTACTGAATTTTACTGATGCCTATCCAGGCTCGAAAGGACCATCTAATGGAGTTGCCCAAGCGTGTAAATAGCCGTGGGTCTCTGCGGATGTAGAACAGTAAGTACGACCAAGCACTTGGAGGGAATGCTGGCCCAAAATTGCCTATATTTGTCTGTATAACTTCAAGTTAGGAGTGGTCGGCAGCAGTCGGCGAATGTGGCCCTACTCAAATTTGTAAAACAAGTGGTACCTTACTTTCCGGGCTGTTCTCGATGGTTGCACGTCGACTTGTCGAGTGGCCACTCGTTCTCTTCACACCAACACTCCTGATTATTCTTGTTCAGTAGTTAACGGACGCGGTAAATATGGGTTATTTATTATTCCCGGAGGATCCCCAACGTTTACGGGATTTACTCGGGATTTTAGCGTATTTGCGGGGTCGATATTATTTTAAGACATTAATTTAGTCTGCGGTGAGATGCGCGCTGTGCCTCGCGGCGTTAGACACACACACTCTGACGTCAAACTGACGTGACGTCGATTGTTGCATTTTAAATTGTCTATAGCTCGCTTAAAGCCGGCCACTCACGTCTGTCTGACAAATTAAAGCGAGACACACACGCGACGTGATACCAACCCCACCCAACTTGCAGAGAGGCGGCAACTCGCCACACCAGAAACCTTGCACATTGTAATGGAGATTCTAAATGATAAATATTTATTTCACAAACTTGTAAAGCTTATTGCTTCCAGTCTTACCAAGGGGTATCGTATTACCCAGTAAAAAGGTTGTGGAGATCAGATAGGCAGTCGCTCCATGTAAAATACTGGTATTCAGCTGCATCCGGTTAGACCGGAAGACGACCCCAAGATAGTTGGGGAAAAGACTAGGCAGATTGATTGTAAGGCTTATTCAAAAACACGCGTATTTCCTGGAACAAGTTTTATGAAATTTTCAAACACTATTTTTATGAAATTTTGTTATTATATAGGTACCTAAGTAGGTACCTAGATAAGTACATACCAAAAACCTAACAAATGAATGTTATCGCGTATTTGTGTAACTAGTTAGTTAAGTAGGTACCTATATCAAGGGAAACAACAAGCTTTTCGACAATGCTTGCGTTGACGATAGACAGACCGGGAAGGGCCCTCCTAAAGGTAAATTATAAAGATGTACGTTGGCTAAGCTTGCGAAAAGGCGCCGCTTATCAATATTAATCAATTGACTAAAAACCGTAATTAGTTTAATTTATCCTCCGAGTATGCCACAGCGCACGGCGGAAAGCCGCGACGCAGAATAGGTCCGAGGAGCTTCTTTGAGGCACAGTTATACGACTTTTAAAGGTTTTTAATTGAACATCACGTCTAAACAACTAGTCTTATTTCTTTGAAAAAAATATATGTTGTCGTAATTTGATCTGAGAATATTTGAAATAATATTTTTATAACATAGTGTAATTAATTTGTAAAGTTATGTCTAACGCGGATAAAAATTGAGAATCACGCAAAATCTATAAAGCGTATTTCTATGAAACCTTCACCATTTTAAAGATCATTTATTTATTTATAATTTTATCTCAGTGATTTAATTTAATACTTGTTTTTTTTATGTGTAATAAATTAATAATGCGTCTAATTTCGGACAGCGCTCCTTGATGGGCGAGTCCTATTACTGGGTGGACATACGACGCGTTAGGGTCAGCGCAGACAGAGGAATAATCTCCGCGCGGTCTCGGGCATTTTCTTTACGGATCGCGTAAATCTGCGAGGACGAGCGAGCATTTTTTGTCAGGTTCAAGCATTTATGCACTTTATTTTACTAATTTTAAAGTTTATTTTCAAGTGCGTTAATAAAATCCTCTCCGCTGCGCTCCGTTCCGTCTGCGCTGAGCCTTACGTGAGCTCAGCGCAGAACACGCAAGCTAACCACTCAAGGTCGTTGGCAGCTAATAGCGCCTTAAGTAGTGTGCAATCAAAATGAGATCTAATTAGTTCACATTTATATATTACATAAGTAATTGTTAGGCAAATTTAATCTCCATTTATTGTGTTGTGCTGACGTCAGCATAACGGCGTTATTGCAACCCGTTGGGAACATTTTGATCGCCTTGAATGGGTATCTTACGTAAACTGATTAATAAGAACTGATAAAGAAATTAAATTGAGAACAATCGCAGGTAAGTGAAGTTTTTCCATCACCCGGTCGCTGATAAATAAGCACGGTCCAGTTCCTAGGTTAAATTACTACAGTCAAGCAGGAGTTGGTGACTCCGCCAGAACTTTTGTTTACATGACCTATGCCAAGGGTTCAAGGTCATGACCTCAAATGTTTTGCTATCATTTCCGCCGACGTTTCAAACTTATCTAAACAATATACCTACATCAATGAATGAATGATCCTCGTAGCATCACTAATAGAATAACACTCATGGATATAAAAGGATTCATAATGCGTGCCATATTCTATCAATCAACATTGTATGTACACACCTGATTTTCAAGCCGGCGTTATTAGAATGCTGCACTATTCAGTAAACCCGAGTTCACATCACCATATTACTTCACGTTCAGTCTAGGTAGGTAGTTACTTAGTTGTGATTACTTGTGATGGGGGAGGACCGCGATGACCCGGACGAAAGCGAAAGTGGATCGGTTTATTATTGTTACCCGATGTTTACATGTGTGGCCGCGCGGCGTGAGCCGTCGACTGGCGGTAAGGACGCGGGAAGGTCGCCCGCCATTGCTGCGCATGCGTCGTAATGCCCATAAAGCCGCCAAACGCTGACAATTTTCTGACCTCTGCAAAAGTTTCGGCAGCAACAACAGTGTCATTTTGGTCGGCTTATAAGCATGCTTATATTATCAGTAGGTTACTCTTATATTATCATTATTATGTTTAAGTTTGAATATGTAAGTTCGGTCCACCGAAAAGTCTTCTTTGGGACTTTAGAGCGGTAACTAAATCAGCAACCATAAACACAACAGCATCGCTGATCCGTTGTTGACGGCTTGCAGAATGTGGCTCAGGCCTTGTACTTGTATTCATATGAAAACAATGTAAGCAATTTGTCAGCTGATTTTAAATTTCGTGGCAAGTAGCGGTAGGAGCTACGAACACAAAAATGTAATGTGAAACATATCCATTTTATGTCATTTCAGAAACCAATGTTTGCAGAAAATAAGTCAAAATATAATATTTTGATGTTTTTAGCCCAAAGACATAGAAAAACTTGTTAGCTTAGCTCTCCATCAATAGATAAAAAGAGAATGAGATGTTCTCATCTCTATGTACGATCCAGCCAATTAATTTAAATCAGCGCCATCTAGGTTCGTTCAGTGAAAACCTTTTGCCAAAAAAAAGCACTTGCAAAGATTTGTCAAGAAACAGTAGAGCGCGTGTACGATAAATCTACGCGCGGGTGAAATCGGAACTAAACGTTTTAATTTTTTATTTATGCTAATGAATATATTCTAGTACATTTACTATCCCTCTTGATAATTCTTTCAATTTAAATTTGAGTTATGTAATATCGTTCTTAAAGAAATAAATTTATAAGGCCTGCAACTTGAAGCAGCACTATCATTCATACGCGCGCAGGCTTATCGTGCGCGTACTCTAACAGTAAGTTTCTGTGTAAGTAAAAAGATGTGTACCTACTCCGCCAACCACCGGATACTTAAAAAAAAGTGCCAAGTGAGAGTCGGACTCGCGCATGAAGGATTCCATATTGGTGCCGATTCTCTTAATAATTACTAAACTAAAATTAGAGAATCGCTGTCTTTTACTAAAAGGCAGAGCGAGAAATGGACGGCTATAGCTATGAACTAAGTTAGAGATGTCAAACTAGTTTACGCCTTGCGCATCACCGTGTTTTTAAACGACATGTTTTTATGTGTACACATAATTTGTATGGAAATATTAGTTCAACTAAATTTGACAGCTCTAATTTACGTCCGTCTATTTCTTGTTTTATTAGAGAGAAAAAGATAGGAATAGCTTAAATTAAGTTTAGTTTGTACAAAACAGAATCCGCACCATTAACGTACAAAATTATACGTGTCTACTTATTGCCATTTATAAGATCAAGCAAGAAAAGCCAAAACAATCACGTTTCTAGTCGCGGAGCCCCATTTAATTTTTATTATTTGTTGTTAAAGTGGCAACAGAAAATTACATTCTGTGAAAATTTAAAACTGTCAACCTATTACGGATCATGACAAAGAGAATATAATTTCGATCATGAGATACAGCCACTGACTTATAAATCCTATGGACTGGGCATACCTACAAGAAAAACGTGCCATACCTACACTTCACTGAGAGGATAAAATGGCGGATAATAGGGTAGCCCATATCGATATCTCTTTATTAAAAACATCGATAAAAGATTGTGAGAATGTTTTCATATTGTTACGGTACAATATCAACGGGTATTTTTACCAGTGGCATTAAGGTAATATGTTACTACGTAATAGAGAGGCTATCATAAAAGCAAAGGAAATGCTAAATTTTGACAAGAGTAGGTAACTAATGATCACGCTGAAACAATAAATAATCGTCTTAACAAAACAGTATAGACACGCAGCGCTAGAACGCTTCTAAGGTGTAGTTTTCTCGCGACCAGAAGATCAGAAGCGCCGTGATTTTCCAGAACCCCGCAATAAGTAGTTTCCTTTTGTTGTGTGTGTAATGTGTTTATCAGCCTATGTATGTATGTATGATTAAATGTATGTATATTTGTTCCTTTGAGGTGTTTTAGAGACCGAAAGCGTGGGCCGATTTTGATCATTCTTACGTCAATTGATTTATTTTAATCTTGCGAGTGCTACTAATGACATGACAGTAATCAAAATAATATATGGCGACCACCAGACGCCATAAATTGTGAAAAAGAAGAAAATGAAAATCGACTAACTATATTAAGTGGGGTATCAAAATAAAGGGTTCGAGGAGGCGATTCCGAAAATCTAATTCACTGAAGTGAAAATAAAAAACATTTTTAAAAACCCGACATAAAAAATCAAATGAAAAGTTCCAAACAAGTCATTTTTCAACCAGTCTGATGTAGTTGGTTGCATGAAATCAATAATTGAACTAAAATAACTCCCACCAACTTGTTTTTCAGCCAGGTTTTAAAAAAAAAAAAAATTATTTGAAGTTAGTTTTTTTTTAGTGTCTTGGAATTTATGTTTTTAGCTATTACAAGAAACGAAATGCAGTAAGTAGGTACATCGAATATTTTGTGTCAATTAAAATGAAATGTAAAAGTAACAGTGTAAGTGTTATTCTAGAGCCTTGCGTTAAGTACCGTAGACCTTCGAGACGGAGGTAACAAGTTCAAAGAAAACAAATGACGCTGAATCCGCAGTGGGCTCCCGACACGGACCTCTCCAACACATATCTTTTCTAACCAGATGATTTTTGGGTTTTAATTAAAAGTCAACAATAATTATAATAAAGTCTTTATATTAAACTAATCAATCTCATTCATTTTTGAACAATACAATTTTGTTCAGGTAATTTCTGTGTGATATTCTTTCAGTAGAGTAGTAGTAGTTCTTCCCACACATTCTTTGCATCACTCTTTGTGCCCGTTGAGCAAGTGTTGCACTTGAAGTCATCACCATCATTTATCACCCACTACGCAATCATGTTGGACAATTTTATAACAAACAATGTTACTTACCATTATAGAGGCAGGCGGAACAGGGTGTAAAGTCCCGCAAACCTCCGTTGAAAAGGGAGGATCCTCCGACCAGACGGGTGCTGTGTCTGGTCCGGGCAACTGCCCGATAGTTGATTTCGGGCTGTTGTATATGTTCAAATCGCGCGGAGAACTCTGCTTGCGCGATGTAGGAATTTTGCTGTTCTAGTTAGTATGAAGCGTCATAGATGTCTCTACACCATTATGGTTCGTGAACGTAAAACATCGTCACGCAGTGTTACTTTATTCAGTGTCCGGTTGAAACATGATTCTCTTCAAAGTGAAGGGAACAGAATATAAATTGTTTTTGTTGACATCTTTTTTATAACACTGATTGTTTCCAGCAAAATTTTCTTTTTTCGTTTATTAGCAGGCAGCCTTGAAAGTAAAACGTAAAACCAATAAAGAACCATAATAATATAGCATTATCGATAGACAAAAATGTCATGCATGCACTACTCTATCCCTACAAAAACAATAAAATGATTTCATGAAATACAACTGTTAAAAAGAAAGGCAAACGGGAAATTATGAATGCTTTTTAAATAAACTCTTCAACGAATACAGAATCTTTTGTTTAATAGCTAAATCTAAAGATATTTCAGCTAAAATTAAGTATACGTACTGGTGCAAAGTTATGTTTGGGTGATTTCCGCTTCTTTTGATGCCAAATCCGATTATATTGCAGTTGGGCATCTTGCTATTGACGACTTCCACTATAGAACCAAGTTCAAACGCAATAACACAGCAAAATTACTCCAAAATTCACAAAATATGTCCATTGTTTATGAGCATTTGACAGTTGACGTACCCAACTTTAGTACCAAACAACGAGAGGATAAAATGGCGAACTGGCCGCAAATAGTTATTACAATGATGCTAGGAATTAAGGGTTGCCATTATAGTAACTGTCAAAAACACTACTAGCCTTTTTCACTTATGCAAAAAGAAAGTAAAAAAGAGATAGCAGTATTTTTATGATTTTGGCGTCGATATATGTGGCATATTGCCGCCAACATCATAAAAATACTGCTGATTTGTATAACTGTTTTTTCTTTATTCAAACATTTCCGGTCCATATAATTTATATGTCAATGGATACAGCCCGCTGACAGACAGATGGATAGAGGTGGACAGCAGAGGCTTAATAATAGGGCCCCGTTGGCCTCCGGGTACGGAACAATAAAAATAATAATCTATTTGTCTATAACTGAACAAAATAACTAACGTAGTCGCGTCTCTGGTATTATTTTATTTCCTTGTTATTGCTAAATTTAACATGTTTTAAATTCAATTTGCAGCTCAAATACAGGATTAAACGCTTAATTAATATAAAAAATGAGATACGATCCTTACGATAACGTCGTTAACATTCAAGCAAAAACCCTTTGTTCCAAGACTTGATAAAAAAGATAGTAAAAGTTGCTAGTAACAAAAAAAAAATTAAAGGCGTCTGTACAATGGCTGATAGTTTACATGTTTTATTTATTATTTATTTAATACATTAAACTTAGCTAGTAAATTCTTTCAATCACAATTTGAGTTATGTAATATCGTTTTATCAAAGTGAAAGCACCAGGGTAGCCTGCGAAATTCAATCTTACGTTTTTTGCAGGTCAGTATCAGGTTGTATGTTGATCAAAATATGATTCGCGGCTGTAGCAAGTACGTATTTACAGAACTGTAATCATTAAAATCATCAATACAACTCTCTCAGCTAGAATTGATGAGAAATGTCTTGATTTCATGAAATACTACATTTGACATCAATTATATCTGACAGAGATTCTGATTCTAACTGATTGATGATTTTAATGATTATAATTCTATTTAAACATACCAACTTGCTACGGCCGCGAATCATATTTTGGCCAAGATGCAACCTGACACTGACCTGCAAATTGCAAAAAACATAAGAAAATTTGAATTTCCTACCCTGGCGCTTCCACCTTTTCTAGAGGATAGATTTAATTAGAAAAAAAAAACCTGCAATTTGAAGCAGCCCCACCAGCCGCGCGCAGACTTATCGTGCGCGGACTCATATTCGTCATATTTCCATGCAGAAAACTCAAATTTTAGTTTTGTTTTTGAACAAGAAAATCGGGCCCCAATGTCATTTCGGGCGTTTTTTTGATTTATGTTATATTATATATTTAGTAGTTGTCACTGTGGGTACATAATTATATGATAGTACCTTCAGTATACTGGCCACACTATAATACTTGCTATTTGTTAGTACAATCGTCCAAAGTTCGCAGTGTCGAAATCTTTCACCACATTTTACAGTGATTGTTGACGAGATGCTAATGCGACTACATTTTTAACAGACTTCGCAAAAAGGAGGAGGTTCTATGTTCGACTTTAATTAAGTGTGTTTTTTTTTATGCATATCCACCGATTTCTCTATCAGTTGTGGACCGATTTTCATAATTCTTTTTTATCCGATAGAATATACTCCATATAAATTTTATCTAAATTGCTTAGCGCTTTTTGTAAAAATCAACAAAAACAAAAAAAAATGTAGGATAGACATAAATGACGTTTTGGTCTCCTCCAAATATGAGTATGTTCAAATTCCATTTTCCATGTTAGATATGGGGTTATCAATTCGGACATAACTTTAATATTAAGTTTTAGTTCTGGACAGCTAAAAAGTGAAAAATAAAAAACTTTTTTACGGTGTTGTTTGTATTTTATTTCTTCGTTGACTGACACCGACTTCCGAAATTTTATTTTTCAATTTTAAGTGTAAGTACCTATTTTCTTTTTTGGAAGTCGGTTGTATTTTTTGTAAAAAAAGTTTTTTTGCGAATTTATTAGCAAAGTTATTAAATGCAATCCATTTTCTTAGATAAGATACATAGCAGTGTTGAACAAAATTTAAATTGTTTGTTGTTTTATGTCTAATCAGTTTCTGAATTGAGAATTGGGAGTTGAAAGAACATGGTGAATGTCAAACCCTGACTAATATATAATTGATCAATTCAATCATGGCGCGGATTGACTTGATTAGTAATATATTACTAAATAGTAAATAACTACCTTCTGAATTGAATCATTGAATGCTTGAGTCCCTACCCAAAACTGAAGCTTTTTCAAATGAGAACCATAAAATTAAGCAGTTGGACCACTGACGTCTTTTAACAGCTTTTCAATACAACTCTGATAACCACCTTAGAATCGGATAATCTATAAGATTCCGAAATGGTCTTTGGAGCAAAAGAAAACATTTTATTAGTAGGTAGCTAAATGTAAAAGATATATACGACTTTAGCTATCTTGTCGTTCCGAATAGAATCCTCCACACTCCCGCCAGCTACTTATGTGCTAATAAGTTTAATAGTCATGTCATCATAACCAACGATTAACTTATTAACCCCGGTCTCCGGAAAGAACTACTGACGTGACACGCCTCAAATTAAGGCGCAGTTAGATGACTTTTAATGGTTTGGCCCCTGCGTCGGCACTAACAATAGGTTTTTAATTGTGTCTGCTAATGAGGGACTTGACGCGTTAATTGAACATTACCTCTAAACGACTAGTATTATTTCTTTGAAAAAAAAAATGTTACTCTAGACAATTTCTGTCCTAGATTAATCTGAGAATACTTGAAATTATATTTTGTTATCATAGTGTAGGTAATTAATTTGTAAAGTTATGTCTAACGCGGATAAAAAATTGAGAATCACGCAAAAACTTTAAAGCGTATTTTTATGACCTTTTTATACCTTCACCATTTTAAAGATCACTTAATTATTTATAATTTTGTCTAAGTGTTTTAGTTTAATACCTGTTCTTTATGTGTAATAAATTAATAATGCGTCTAATTTCGGACAGCGCTCCTTGATGGGCGAGTCCTATTAATGGGTGGACGTACGACGCGTTACGTGAGCTCAGCACGGAACACGAAAGCTAACCACTCAAGGTCATTGGCAGTTAATAGCGCCTTAAACGCAAGTGTGATGACCTTTTTTTGTGACAATCATCCAATAATGCCATCGCCCGTTCTGGGTGGAGCGGGAGGGCGTGTCAGACTCTTACTGACTGAAACCCACCCCTGTTACTTCTCTGCCCTGAGTGCCCAGGGGCGAGGTAACTCTGTTTCGAATTTATCCTCAAGTGTGATGACCCTGTTCAAAATACATTCAATCAATCACAATAGCTAACGCGTACATAACAATTTGTCACATTCGAATTAATTAATTTGTCAATTTGTACTTTTCGATAATTCAAGTTCCAGAAACTGGGCTTTATTCATGATTATCATTAGGTATTCCACAATATTGATTATAATTAATCTCGACCAATTTATACTTGTTTTCGAGATAATTTTAAAATTTTGGAGCATCAAACTGTCGTATAAAACTTTTTTTACAAAAAATACAACCGACTTAAAAAAAGAAAATACACATAAAATTGAAAAATCACTTTAATTTCGGAAGTCGGTGTTTGTGTTTTTTTTACTAAAGTTTTTTATTTTTCACTTTTTAGTTGTTATACCCTAGAACTGAAACTAAGTATTAAAGTTACGTCCGAGTTGATAATCCTAATAACATGGAACATGGAATTTGAACATACTCGTAATTGGAGGAGACAAAACGTCATCTACGTATAGGTACACATTTTTTGTTTTTGTTGATGTTTTCAAAAGGCGCTAAAGCAATTTCGATAAAATTTATATGGGACCACCTCTGGAGTACATAAACTCTTTCGTATAAAAAAAGAATTTTGAAAATCGGTCCACAACCGACAGAGAAATCGGTGGACATACATGTATGTATGAACCGTCGAACCTAGAACCGCCTCCTTTTTGCGAAATCGGTTAAAAACCAAATTCCATTGCAACCTACCTATACTTTTTTAGGGTTTCGTACCGGAAGGGTAACCAACGGAATCCTTATTTTTAAAATCCGCTTTTCGTCCGTCCGTCTGTCTGTCAGCGGGCCATCAGCAATCAGCGTCAAATTCGCACTTTACCGGTTTTTTAGTTTCAACTTAAAATAGGTACACGACGCGACGACGCTAAAATCGCTACCTACTTCAGGTGATGGCGATGAATTTAAATTATCTCGAATAATTCTATCAAATATGGTCACGATTGAATGGTCACACGATCAATTGAAAAAAATTGTTGATTGATCCAACACTGGCACTTTACCTAACCTACCAAAGTCCTCCACCCTTTTTTTTTTTGTGGGGTGGGAAATCATCCAATGACATCTCCCGCTCTATGGTGGAGCGGAAGGGCGTGTCACTCTTACTGACTAAAACCCACCCCTGTTCCGTCCCTGCCCTGAATGCCCAGGGGCGAGGTAACTCTGTTTCGAATTTATCCTCAACCCCTGGGCAGGCATCGGCCATGACTGCGCCCGTCATGGTTTGCTGACAACTCTTTGAGGCGTGCGTGGAACATTACTCGCCGTCGACTCTCGGGCCTGGTGCTGATCGGACGGCGAGCTACCCACTACTCGCCGTCCGCAGGCCCGGGTAAGTCTAGCCCCATACGACATTCTTATTGCATGGTTGATATATCTTAGAACGTAATCATCTGTGTTGGCCAATTCTCGTGGTAGCCCGCGAAATTCAAATTTTCTCACGTTTTTTGTAATCTGCAGGTCAGTGGCAAGTTGTATGTTAGTCAAAATATGATTCGCGGCCTTATCAAGATGTATTTATAGAATTATAATCCTTAAAATCATCAATACAACTCTGTTATAATTGATGTCAAATGTCATGATTTCATGAAATATTCATTCCATACATCATAAATCATTATGAACTTAGAACTGTATTGATGGGTTACCCTGGCGCTTCCCCCATAAACGATCAAATTTGCTAAAGTTGCAATATCATCTCAGTCTCAATGAAATCAATGTCAAAAACTTGGACTTTAACCACCTTAAGCAGCTTCGTATGGAAATAAGAGGTGTTTTGACAGATTGATTGCAACTACGATCGCATTCGCATCGTAAAAATACGAGAATTAACCCTCCGATATACAGTCACGAGCAAAAATATGTACTCGACCAAATTTTACTAGGAAGCTGGGAGTATTTTAATGGGCGGTTCTATAATACTCGAGCTTACAAGAAGTAAAGTTTGCCTGTGTACATATTTTTGCTCGTGACTGTACGTATCACAGGGTTACTTTTATTAATCTAAAACGAGGGTAAAAATACTCACGAATCATCATTCTCCTGCCCTTATCCCAATTTATTTGGGGTCGGCGCAACATGTCTTTTTCTTCCATACTCCTCTATTAGTCGTCATCTCTGTAGTCACGAATAAAACGACTAAATGTGGAGAAATGTGGACTAAAAACAGCTGTTTATTATATTTTTTCGCGTAGGTACCCTTCGCGACATCGACGAGCAGCTGTTTTTTTCTCTATTTCAGAGTTACCTTAGGCCCCGAAGGACGACTTTTTAATTCATTGGCAAATAGCCAAAGCCGTCTGTATTTACTTCGTGATATCCTATCCTAGTTCTGTTATTTGATAGGTAGCAGTAGTAGTATATACCTAAGTAGGTACATATTTTATGTAACAACTATTGTAATACGTAGTCATGGTCTGGATGATGATGTGTGGTATATTCACACTGCACCTGCACACATAGACCAAGACGTATCTAGTTCTAGCTTGTGGCAAATAAAGGAGTGGATAACATTGTTTATTCAAAACAATGTACATACCTACATACCTGATGTTATACCTGTAGCGTAGCAATGCGTGTGCGTTACCGTAACGGGTATCTCACTCTCGCGTCACAATACTGAGGCCTAGACACAATGAGTTTTGCGGGAGTAGCCAGCAATCCTTACAATAATATTTCCGGCCCCGCCTTCACTACACATACTTACATTATGTAAATATGCCACCAAGAAATATGAAAAGTCATTAGTTTGTACTTTATTTAAGAGCAAGTTTTCTATACATATACAACCAAAGACAACAATATGTCTGGCCCTACCTTTACTACTTTGTTGTAGTGCCTACATAATTATGTACTTAACATTAATCCACTCAGAAATGTGTAAAATCATCAGGGTAGCCCGCGAAATTCCAATTTTCTCACGTTTTTTCAATTTGCAGGTCAGTGTCAGGTTGTATCTTGGTCTAAATATGATTCGCGACCGTAACAAGTATGTATTTATAGAATTATAATCTAAAAGCATGAATACAACTCCTCTTTCAGTTAGAATTCTGTCAAATGTAGTATTTCATCAAATCATGACATTTGGCATCAATTCTAACTGAGAGAGTTGTATTGATGATTTTAATGATTACAGTTCTGTAAATACGTACTTGCTACGGCCGCGAATCATATTTTGACCAACATACAACCTGATAATGACCTGCAAATTGCAAAAAACGTAAGAAAATTTGAATTTTGCGGGCTACCCTGGCGCTTTCACCTTAATATGAGCAAGTCCCCTACATACATCCAAAGGATCAGTAATAACAAGAGAAGAAAATTAACATAAAATAAAAACAAAAAATAAACATAGTAACAAGCTCGTTTTGGACATTTTATTCATGTAAATTTTTGCAGATATAATTAATACAAATTATGGTCATGTAAATTGGGATCTATGATAAATAATATTGTTACTATCAGCTGGTTAAGAGGACACTGTCTTATACCGTCTCCGAATAGCTTAATTCCAGCCATTGTTAAATTTTGATGACTCATCGAAATATAAAAAGGCAGTCTCGGAGGTGTGGCATTACAAATACTGTCTTACTCCTAAGTTTACATAATGAGATTTTTATTGTGATAGTGATAAAACACAAACTTAAACTATGTGAACATTCTACTTCCTGAATGGCTACTACATGCATGCATGACTCCTTTATATTAGGTTCCTCACCTTCTAGGATGTTGTATTAAGTGCAGAGCTATGTCATTATGTCAACTAAATTTCTAAAAGATTAATGTGACAAAACCTATATTGTCTACATGTCATACATCACAATTTTCCTAAAGTTATCTGTACAGTTTGGGTAATTTGAGATGTGAAATATAATGCCAATCACTAAACATTATGCCCAAATAATAACTTTATGCTGAGCAGCTGATGTATCATATACTTTGCTGCTAATCCCTTACAGGTTGTGTTCAAGAAGTTCAGCAACATGTCTCCAATAAGTAGTCATACACAATTTCTATTTTCAAACAATTCAAGATTGCTACAAACAATCCAGATACAAAGTAAATTATTCACAAAGAAATCCATAAATAAACTTTTTATTAAAATTGTATAAGACTGAAATACTTTGTATGTTGACACTACTGATTTCATGAATGTATGATCATCCATTTCAGAGAGCAATATAATATTATTTGTCAGACTCGTTTTGTTCAGGTTCAAGCAGTTTCAACCATGGGTGCTGAAGGCACTCATAGGCAGTGGCACGCCGGTTTGGATCGAAGTCGAGCATGGGCTTTAAGAAATCTGCAAAATCTTCTGCATCTTTCTGACTCCACTCATATTTTTCAGTAAGCACGGATACTAAGCCCCATGGTTTTAAGCCAGTTATGTTCCTCAACTCACCCTTTTTATTGAAGAATACTTTTGAATATTTTCCTGAGGCAGCAATTCGTTTTGGAATATCACCTAGAAGTTCTATAATATGAGCAAGGTGATCTTCATCACGGCTGTAGCCATCGCCAGAATGAGGCTCAAATAAATAGTCTCCTGTGGCCAACTCAAAAGCCATACATGCAGTGCTCCATATGTCGGCTGAGGTCCCATAACCAGCACTCAGCAACACTTCCAGAGATCTATACTGCCTAGTTTGTATATCTTCTGTAAAATGCCGGTGGACCCAACATGCATTACCTAGATCTGCAATCTTTACTTCTAAGTCACAGATATCAAAAGCTGGATCAAATTTTTTATCAAGAGATTTACCTTTAGTAGACTGAGAATTGAAAGAAGGTGGAGTATCAGTCATTTCCCCTTCAGACATAGGGGTGCCTGCATCATCTCCGCAGCCATATTGCTTAGATCTTACCTGTACTGCATCAGCATCAGTATCAAAAGCTTCTTCGTCAGCTCTATCATCTCTGTCATCATTACAACCATTGATATTAGTTTCATTGTCAGAGCGGGTAGTCTCAATTACACTCGCCTCTTCAGGTGTTGGAGGTGAGTCATCATTGTCTTGCGACATAGGGGCTGACTCACTGTTATTGACAACTTTTTTCTGTTCTTCTATTTCTTCTATTTGTTCCATTTGCTTTTTAAGTAACATAGACTGACGCTTTGCTTTCTTCTTTAATTTTTTCTTTTTATTTCTACTCATTTTAGCAGTGACTACCTGTTCTTGAAATTCCTTTGGTGCAGTACTAATCAAGGAATGAGGCAGTCTCAAGCCTAAGGAATGTAATTCTGTAGCCTCAGCTGCCAGCTTGCGGATGTAAGATTCATCAACACAAACTAATACATTCTCAGGCTTAATATCTGTATGAATAATCTTACATTTAGTGTGAAGGTAATCCAAGCCTTCAAGTACTTGACGTATGATTGTTTTCACATTTTCCCGTGGTATACCTCTATAATTAGACTTGAGTATCAACTTCAGTAGGTGGTGACCCAGAACTTCGAACACCATGCACACATGGGTTCCATTTACACCAGTTATTTTAAAGTCATTAAGCAACTGAACGGTCTTGTTCCTCTTGGGATCCGCTGGATCGCTGTCACGAACTGCTTTCAGTATTTTAATTTCGTCTAAAGCTGTCTCCGTGAAATGAGGCGCCGACTTAACAACTTTTAATGCAACAAAACGCTTGTCAACAAGATCCCAACACAACCACACGGTAGAAAAATGACCCCATCCCAGTTTTCTAGTGACGTGGTACCGATTCAGGAATAAGTCTCCAATTTTGACAGGATGGTAACCACCCTTACAATAGTCAGCGCTGTCCTCCTGTTCCTCGTCGTCGCTCGCGTATTGTTCGTCTTCATCCTCCTCGATCGTTTCATTGGAAGAACTATGTGTAGGTTCTAAACGATTCTGATTCTGGTTGCGCAGACCGTTTCCTTGTACACCAGCCCCGTGGTCCTCCTCGCGATTTTTCTTTTTACCGAGTTTATGCCGTTTCTTTTTCGCCTGAATGGCGAGCACTCTTCTATTTACATCTGATTTAGAACTCATTTAGTAAATTAAACACTTTCAACAACGCCAATATATATATAAATTTATCTTTTCATCTCAAATCTTTTTGTTTGAGTATGGCGGCCGGTCGCAGAACAAAATGCGCTCGAACATGAACTCTAAAATGTTGCTAGATAACAAAATCAAATATGATACAAAGACAACAACGTTTTACTTTCATTATCGAAGTCGATTTCTCAAAAGAGACCAAAGGCCTTTCAAAACAGTATAAAATTGTTGGCAAAATTATAATAATGAATAGTAGAACTTTTTTGATGCTTTTATCTTTCTTCTACAATAAAACAAATCAACATCCGAACGCGAAAACAGTTATTTATTTATTTACACTTCATGCAACAAAAGTACAAAGGCGGACTTAAAATGCCCTATGCATTCTCTATCAGTCAACCAAGGGTGGTGGAGAGATAATATGGCAGGTGCATTAAAAAAAAAACAAACAAACAAAGTAATATAAGTAGAAATAATAAAAAAACGGGAACGAAAATCTAATATTTATTTATTTTAGTAAAACTACCAATAAATATTTAGATTTATTTACAGTAATAGAAAAAGTTTTTGAGACGACGCTACTCCTTGTGTAGAAAATAATTCCGCAACTTCCGCTCAAATGCATACTGACAGGTGAACGTCGATATCGAGAGGAAGCGAATTCCATAGAAGGATGGACTGAATATAAAACGAAGAATGAAAAAAATCAGAAGTATGAGAAGGGCAAAGCAGTAGGCGATTATTAGAAGCACGCAGATTCCTGGCGTGTGAAGAACATAGAAATTGAAAGTGAGATATAAGATAAGAAGGAGGAGTGGGAGTGTTCAGCAGAGAGAAAAGTGTAGTCAGAGCCCGCAAACTTCTTCTCTGGCGAATGGGCATCCATTTGAGCTCAGATCTGTGGCTCGAGACATGGTCACATTTCCTCAAATTACATACGAACCGGATGCAGTTGTTGAGGAGCCTATCAAGCTTATCCAGTAACACCGCGATCAGGTCAAAATAGCACACGTTACCATAGTCGATTATAGGGAAGATTAAAGTCTGCACAAGCATAATCTTCGTTTTCGCGGGCACAGACACCGCAAAGTTCCGTTGACTCTTTGACTGACACATGAAACCTGACTTTGCCATCCAAGCGTTGAGTCAAGATGCAAACCGAGATCTTTTACGCTAGGGCTGATGGGGATAATGGCGCCATTGAAAATGACAGGAGGAAGAGAGCTAACCGCCACTCTACGCATCATGCGCGAGCTTCCAATAACTCTGGCCTGACATTTTGAGGGGCTTACAGACACCCCAAATCTACCAGACCAGTCACGAATTGCATCCAAATCGCGGTTTACTTCCTCCACAGCGTCTGACATACCTTCCACCCGCGCAACTGTGTACAATTGAAGATCATCGGCGTAAAGATGATACGAACACCGAAAACAGTGAGTTATAAAATTTATGAAGATGGAGAATAACAACGGAGAAAGAATACCGCCTTGAGGAACACCAGCATCCCGGTCACGCCAAATCGACGAATTCTCATCAACGCGCACCGACTGCTAACGTCTCCGAAGATAAGAAGAGAACCATTCCAGGGCCTCGTAAGAAACCATAAGATGTGATAGGATTTATAGAAGAATATAGTGACTGACGGCATTAAAGGCATTGGAGAAATCGATTAACACCAAAACGGTAACCTTGGTATCCTCCATAGCTTCTCTAATACTGTGGCCAGGCCTGAATTCAGATTGGAATGAGCTCATTAGATGATTACGATGAACAAATCCTGAAAACTGCTTGTGGACGCAGGCCTCAAGTACTTTGGACGAGAAAGGAAGAATGGAAATTGGTCGACAATGTAAGGTAGGGAAGGATTATTGATTTTAGGAAGTGGACGAACGTAAGCCATACGCCACAGGGATGGGAATTGTCCGGAATCAAGGGAAAAATTGATAATGTGGGTAATCTGCGGATGAAGAAAGTTGAGGACCAAGGTGATCATGTAACGACTGATGTCATCACAGCCAATAGCCTTGTACTTAATGGACAGGATGATCTTTTTGATTTCATAGAAGGTAGCCGGAGCAAAGTGGAATTGTTCTATGATAGGACCTGGTAGGCCAGTAATGAACTCAACCGTCTGAGACAACACATGGGAATCCAAGTGACAGGTGGTTGTGAAATGACGGTAGATATCATCAAGGACGATTGTTTTAGGAAAGTTCACATGACGTGGTCTACCGATACCGAGAGTTCCGAGGAATTTCCAGGTATCAGCAGGAGAAGAAGAAGATATGTTTTCGAGAATATAACGGCGTTTAGCGTTGCGTATCACTAGATTACACCGATTTCTTGCAGATTTAAAGTGGTCCCTATTTCATTACTGCGATTCTTTTTATATTTTCGAAAGGCCCGATCCCTACGCCTCATCGCCATACGAACCCCTGTCGTCATCCAAGGGGCGGGCTGACGCCTAAGCTTAACCCTCTTGACAGGAGCGTGTCTGTCGTAGAGTGCAAGGACCGTCCGATTAAAAATACGAAGTTTGTCATTAACAGAAAAAAAAAATGTTGCTGCTGTAAGGTGGTCCCAGTCAAGTATCGACGCATCCTGGTGCAGCTTCTCAGCATCCAAACGAGCAAAACAACGGATGTGCTTTAGGGGGAAGTTTAGGTGGTTTTGGGATATAAGAAAGGAAAATGAGGTCATGATGGGAAAAGCCAGGTGCAGGACACTGGCCGTGAGAGGAAACAAGGGAGGGAGTGGACGTTAGGATTAAGTCGAGCCACGTGTCATCACCTGAGTTATTGAAGTGTTGCAGGTTGCAGTGGAAGGACATGGAGACTAACGGACTCGATTATATGAAGAAGTTTACGAGAACGAGAGGATGGGTGAGAAAGGTCTGTATTAAAATCGCCCATGATGACACAATGTGCATACTCTGACCCCACTGATTCCAGCGCCAACTCTAAGTTGGAAAAGTAGTCAACGGCAGGCGGACAGCAGACAACGCCAA
This sequence comes from Polia nebulosa, assembly GCA_951329385.1. Lineage (NCBI taxonomy): Eukaryota > Metazoa > Arthropoda > Insecta > Lepidoptera > Noctuidae > Polia > Polia nebulosa. The sequence goes on along the minus strand of OX589599.1, from coordinate 12,094,267 downwards.
GGAAGGTCTTGACACCTTTGACGCAGACCTCCAAAAATAGATATTCAGCGGAAGCACTATAATTTGAAGGAGATGATGCAATGATTTTGTAAGGGAAATCGCTACGAAGATAGACAGCAACACCTCCTCCCTTTCCAATCCTATCATTGCGGATAAGAATGAAATCGGGAAGAGGGTAGGTGCTAGAGAGAAGATGAGGTTTGAGCAAACCCTCAGAAACCAGGACAGCATGTACATTAACATCAGAAAAGGTGTCAAACAGACAGATCACTATAATGACATGGCACACTCTGAGCACTGATATGACAAACATTAAATAAATGAGCTTTTTGTTGGCCGAAGCTCCAACGCACAAAGTCACCAGGGGTGTCAGTCAAGGAGCCAAAACTTGCATCAGCAGATGAGTTGAAAGATTCATTTGCGGAGTGAAAAGAACCGTCATCAGAAATCATATAATAATATCAAATAAATTAGATAAGTATAAAAATAAACTATGGCTAAATTTAAGCGTTACGGTGCCACAGCACTATCTGTTCACCACCCACCAGCAGCACCAGTATTATTCAGTAATATAATTTTTTTGGGGAGGGGGTCAAAAAAAGTCATTGGATGATTTGCAACCCAACAATTTTTTTTTTTAGAAAAGCTAACCACGCATTGTCATCGGTCCTTGATAAGTGTGCGAAGTTTCAATTCAATCCAATGCTTTAAAGTGGGTGAAAATCAAGTTCAAAGGTTCCGTTACTTAGATACATAAAGCAATCTGCCTGCCCGCGCCTTTTCCCAACTATCTTGGGGTCGGCTTTCAGCCTAACCGGATGCAGCTGAATACCAGTATTTTACATGGAGCGACTGCCTATCTGACCACAACCCAGATACTGGGTAATACGATACCCCTTGGTAAGACTGGCTGTCAGGCTTAGATACAAGCTAATAAAATCGTGTTAATAAAAAAGTAAAATATCATTATTTTTACAAAACTACCTATCTCTCATCAAATAATAAAATGATTAATTACCTACTTATAGCCTTCTTCATTTCTACGTACTTATAAATTTTAGATATTTAATAATCAGATTTTTGTTTGGCGCCGACTCAAAATTAGTTTATATAAAATTTGATAATATAGGTAGATAAATAAGCTCAATACTCAAGCTCAAACTACTAAAATATTTATCTATTTTTTGCCATTTAGTTCTTTTCCGTCGGTTAATTTTTTTGTTAAAAAGTTTTTTATTTAAAATCAACTCTCTTCGTGGCGAGAAAGGAATAAAGTTTTGTATGAAAAATCTCATTACATTGATTTAGAAATATGAAACTTACTGCATAAAGCTATGTGGGTAAATAATAAAGATCGCAACGATTAATATTGCAAGATTCATCACCCCCTCCACCCCTTTTTAAGGGTAGGAAGAAAACTGTTGAATTTTGATAGAAAAACTCACACTCAAGATGCAAGGATGTTGTAGTTCACCAGTGTGTGCGTTTTTTTTTTTTTTTTTTTTTTTTTTTTTGTGGGGCGTCTTGCAGGTCAGCCTCTGAGGCTGTCGTCTGCTTAACCGGGCTTGCCTGTGTAGGCTTTAATATATTAAAGCCTCCAGCCAGGACTTATTAAACTTACAAAACTAAGTGACCACGCTAAGGGCACTCCCTGCGGAGTACGGGCCTCGGCTTAGGGCGTCACTGAGGGGCAGCAAGGGAAGGCTGGATCTGGTTACCATTAATTGGGGAGTTTACTGGCTCAGCGGCACGTGCTGGCGAGAGACGGGGAGGGCAATGACTTAGATTTCGCGACGGGCCTCGCCGGCGAGGTCGGAAAATCGGCGGTCTGTAGTGTTTTTTGATAGTGCTGGTTTCCCTACGGCTCTCTTGGCGCAGGGTTGTGGCGTCATCAGGGACTTGGAGGGTATGCCGGGGGCGGCGAATCCTAGAAATTTGAGAGGGAACGTATCGAGTAGCCGATGCGATAAGGGGGTTACGATGTTTAGCAGCAGTTTCTAGGAAGCGCTTGGTGGAGCGCTTCATGAACTGCTGCAGGGTGGGGATTTTGAGGTCAACATGCAGCTCCTCGTTCCTCACAAAGTAGGGGGCATCCACCACCTTGCGGAGAAAGCGGTGCTGCAGTGTCGACATCTTGTGGAGGTGACGGGGCTTGGCATGTGCGAACACTGGGCAAGCATAGGTCATGATTGGAGTGTGTGCGCAAACACAGGTGCACTGTTATAGTCTAGTGGGGGTTGGCGATTGCCAACCCCTGACATGACCAGAGATACATTAGGGACAGGACCAACGGCTTACTTTCGGTGGCACGAGGACATTACATACATCGTGAACTTCCAAACTCCGGGTACTAATGAAAAATGCAAATTAACCCTAAACCAAAAAAAAAACCCGAAAGTAACCCACTCTATCTGTTACCTCTTCACATTTCTGAATGGATTGGAATGAGACTTGGCTCTTGACCTGGAATAGGAAATGGTCTACCCATGTGCTTTTATCCCAGGAATATGTTCCCTTGGGATTATTTTTGACTTTCATGAGGGCGAATAGTATGGTAATGAAAGTAGGGATATTATGAATATGGTCGGTGTATTATATCTTGGATGTGCTCCTTGGTGAGCTCAGAGAGCTGTCATAGAAAAAAGCTCACGCACACAAAAACAATGTCCCTGTGAACTTCATGGATAACTTATTAATTACACAAGAGACACGATTAGTAAAAAAAAAAAAATACAATTTCGGTTAAAATATTAATGTATTTAGATTTATCATCGTTTGTATATGTACACTACAGCCATAACAAGAAGAGACAGAAAATAAAGAAATAAATGTAACGAACAATAATAGGTAAATACAGCATTTTCTTACTAGTACCAACTAGGTGTATAATCTTAAAGTAGTGCTATTAAACTAATATTTTAAATACAAAAAGAGATATTGCCATCTCCTTTCTAAAGTACACACTTCGGAAATACCTTCTTAATTTTTCAACACACTTGCTCGTAAAGTGGCTCTTACCGTACCGCTTACCACAATGCAGTCAATAAAACACGAGTACTTTTTATTTTGAATTCTCTGGAATTCTGGGAATGGTTGGTTTATCGAGCGACTTTTGAAAAATGTTTTATTGCAATATTACAAATTTAAAAAAATATCGAATGTTTCCTTGAATATAAAATTGGTAGCATATTAATTATGAGCATTTCCCCTCGGGCCTCTAAAATGTTACCCATCATATCTACCATAAGATATTACGTCAAAGCGTCAGAGATGTGAGTTTTTCGAAAAGGGTCTTAAGGATGGCGTTTCACAAATTCTTTCTTAGGACCCGCAATAATTTCCTACAAAATGTATGAGAAAAGTTTTTTGCGATTTCTGACTTTTTTAGTACTGTAAATAGATATATATAGAGGTGATAAGGCAAGTGATTCTTGATACCATCAAAAAATCTGAAAAAAAAAAACAATTTTTTTTTAGCATTTTGCGTACACTATGCTTTGAGAACAGTTAAATGAAACCGTTATTTGCAGTTAAATACACTTTTTTCTTTACAATTTTATCATGCAATATATTATTCGTAAAATATCAGATGATTTGTGCATTCCTCGAGTTTAAAGTGCGCGCGCTCTCGCCGACAGCCGTGCGGCTAACGACCCCACGTCTACGCGACTGACGCTACGCCGAAATAAAGTGAAAGATAACTAGTATCTGTTTGCATTTAGGTTGTATTATAATCTACGTTCTGACTTCGGAAGCGTTCCCCTTACACCCTGTATATATACAGGGTGTAACGGAAAGGTGTGGTCATGTTTTAAGATCCGGTTCTGCTCATGGAAAATAACAACTTTCTCTAAGAAAAAATAGAAAATTCCCAAAAAGCAAATTGGAATTTCCATACAAAGCTATCATCAGCTGATCAATATTTGTAAGAGACGTAATATTTTTTTTTTAATTTTTCAGGTTTTCTTGAAGAAAGTTGTTCAAATCGATGGGCAGATGCTGTTCTTAAAATATGACCACACCTTTCCGTTACAGCCTGTATAACTGTATTAAAAACGGATCGCCTAACATCAATAACAATTTTTGAGTAAATGGCCATTTTTATGCTTGAATTTTTTTGAAAATCGTGCTCAAATGATGATAAAAATTAAAAAAAAAAATATGTGTAGTCTCCTAAGGCCCTTTTCGTGTAGCTGCAACGGTTAAGGTATCTCCTTACTGCCCCTCTGAAAGTTTCCACTCTGTATAGGTGAAAATATATTTCCATATATGTTGCAGTCAGGCGAGCAAAAATGTACCAGACAGCTGTATTTTTTTTTTTCAATATTGCATGTATACCTGAATCACATTTTTTATTGATACCTAGAAGAAGAAAAAAATAACTGGTTATTAATAATAATCCTATACATTTCCTCAAATTATTTCATAATTAATACTAATTTGTGTTCTAAATATAAATATATTCAGATTATTTTATTTTTCATATTAGGCTGTTTTGCGGCTTGTCTCTCTTATAAAATCTAACACAGTGCACGAAAAATATTCATAAGCCCTAGAGCCAAAACTCAGAACTATTTGTTACATTATTACATTTATTCTATTCATCAGTTACTGGGTTGTGGAGCTCAGATAGGCAGTCGCTCCATGTAAAATATTGGTATTCAGTTGCATCCGGTTAGAATGGAACCCAACCCAAGATAGTTGGGAAAAGTCTAGGCAGATTGATTACATTTATTCACACATAATAATATAATTCTATTTATTGTGTTTCGCAAGTGTATTGAAAGTCGTTGTTGGATACGCGTGAGCATTTGTTGTTGCACTCTCACCACCCTAACTCCTTCCCCTTTGCCTTGAGCGACAATCGCGCGTCGGCTGCAATGACCAACTTCACCTACTTGTACCATGTTGTATTGTATCATTAATTAGCATAATCCGAATGCCGAATATGAAAATGTGCTAAGTACCGAATCAATCATCTGTACTGTATTCATTACTTTAGTAGGTTCGGCTTCGATGGGGATTCCACCTTGAAATAATCTCGTTATAATATTTTTAATTTTCGACGTTATAATATAGTATTTTTTGTTTTTCGTGTGTTGAAAGTGGTCGGTAGGTACGTATTCGAATATGTACCCACTTTACATCTTTTTTGGCGTTGTGGTTTTGCAAGTTGTTAAATCGTTGCAGGCTGTTAAGGAGTTGCAGGCGTTGCAAACTGCTGAGGCGTTATATGCTGTAGCTGCAGTGCAGGCTGTTGCCGCGGTGCAGGCTGTTGCCGCGGTGCAGGCTGTTGAGACGTTGCAGGCTGTTTCCACGGTGCAGGCTGTTGACGCATTGCAGAGGGTTCATCTAATGTTGGCGAAGCATGAGCTTTAGGGGGTATATCCATATTTGGCGTTGTGGGCTGTTTAGGCAATGCATCTTCCATATTTTTCTCCTTTTCACTGAGTCTACGAACTGGTATTAAAATAAAACCACTCATGAGAACAAACGCCCCGGCCACATAGAAAGACACTGTGTATCCGAACTGTTTTTCGATTACACTGGATATCGGTGTACTTATTAAAGTTCCTAAACCTTGAAACAATAACATCATACCAGTTGCGTTAGTTAACGTTTCTAATCCATACAAGTAGACTATTGCCACACTTCGCACGACACATAAACTAGCAATATGGAATCCAAATAATACGCATATCGCATACTGATAATATAGGTTAAATGAAAAATTAAATGCCACTATCGCCACTCCAGATATTAAAGACACAACTAAATACAAATTTACAGGATTTAATTTCATTGCCAATGCACCAATAATCAGGCGGCCAAGTCCATTTGCTAGACCGATGACACTTACAAATAAACTGCAATGTTCGGGAGAAATGCCTTCGTTCTTATTCCTATCTGGCAGGAAGACATACGGTACTAAAAACCCTAAATACGTGAGGAAACCACTCATACATAACAATTGAAATGAAACTCTTTTAAGTAATTTTGGGTCCAGCATAGTGGCAAGAATCCTTCTAGCAGCAGTTGTGAATACTCCTCTTTTTTCTGTCAACTCCGCAGCAGTTACTGCACGCGAAACAGCCATCTGATATTCAAGACCAGTTCTAGCTTCCGGTCGAGTTTCCATCATACTTTTTCGATAGGCTGGTAACATATCTACCCTGCCTTCATAGAAAGCATCATCTCTATACATTGGTCGAGCTTGGGATATATGCTCATGCCAATGACACAACCTATGCCACCATTTTTGCTTTGGAGCTTTTTCAATATTAATATTTATTTCTATTTGAGTCTCAACGTGTTCCTTTTGTTGTGGCACACTTGTCATGGATTTGGATATTAAAGATTTAACTTGTTGTAACTGTTTACGATGAACTCCACCTGGAGGACCTTGAGCTGTTATTATAAGTCTTGATACAGCTGCTGTGGATGGACCCGCTTGAGTTGGTGTCGACACTGCAGTTGTATCTCCAACCACTGCAGAGGCAGTTGGATAGTGCGCATTAGATACTGCACTGAACAGGCGTTCTGCAACACTTGGCATTATGCCTTCTCTATGCTGCTGCGTGCTGGACACTTTAATAGCAGCCAAACTTGGTAAATAAGTTACTGTGCGAGTTGGGTCTGCCACTGTATCTGAAACCGTATCAGTTGCAACTGTCGTCACAGTTAAAGAGAGTAACGGTATAAACGCCATAGAGTAAAAATAAATTGTGCCTAACAATCCAGAATGCAGCAACATTATGACACGCCATCCAGCTAATTTTACTATTTGGGAATTAACGGAAAACATAATCATAACACCAACACTGGATCCAATACTTGATATCGACATTGCCAAAGATCGTAGTCTTTCAAAATAAAAACCCACTATTAATGCAGAGGCCATACTTGAGAGACAGGCTCCAAATCCACCCAAAACTCCGTATAAAAAAAGGATTGTTGTAAAATCAGTGGCAAAATGTGTGCACAAGAGAGCCATAGAAGTTATTATTGAACCACTCATGGAAATAGTTCGAAATCCAAATCTGTTAATAAGCGCAGACGCTATAGGACCAGCCATAAAATACCCTGCTGCAGCTACAGAATTGATAAGTGCCACCAGAGATGTATCAACTCCAAGATCTTCTGACATCTCGTGGAATATACTGCCAAACGTAAAGAAAACTCCATCTAATACGAAAATAGTCATAAAACTCATTGCGACTACTACCCATCCCCATCCTCCGTCTACTGGTAATGATATTTGTGCATTGATTTCTGTTTCTTCAACGCCTTCAAGGTTTTGAGGTTCAACCTCAGTTTTGCTGTATATTTTGCTTTGTACAACTCTCTTTTTTCTTTCCTCCTTAGCTTTCTCTGTAGACGTTGCCTTACGTGGCATTTTATTCCTTCTCAAATGAACGCGAAAACATGAGCAGTATGATTAGATTAGTGCATTAAAAGATTGTTATAAATACAACAAACCAAACTTAGCGTGTTTTTCAACAGAAAAGGTAAAATAATCATAATATATTTTGTATCTTTAACAGTCTTTGCTGTCCACACCACAGAACAATTATACCTACCAAAGACTACAATTATACTCATAGTATATTAATCTATGAATATACTCCTAGCGGAGGTCCACACACTGTTTTCATTGCCTAAACAGTTGGTGACAGATTTTTATAAAGCAACGTTCATATCAAAGCGGTAGCGGACGCGGATGTGGGCGCGGTTACGAGCAGTTGAAATCACGTTGTGTAATGCCGGGTACGGACTTAGCAAACAAACGCTGACGACTAAATCGACAATGGATATCGCTCGCTCGCCTTCGCCTTTATGACAACATAAAGTGAACGCTAGCGAGGAATACCAACCTCAGACAAGGACCGCATACTGACGCTCGGCGAATAACAGTGAGTGAGCACTAATGAACCTGTGTTTTCGTAAGTCAGTGGTTCTGGATTTCCCTTTCGCAAAGCACCTTCCAAAAACCACCTTCACCGTTTGTAAAGCAAAGGTGATGAAAATAATTTACACAAAGTAAAGCGCCTGCCTGGGCATTGAACTCACGACCTACAACTTGTAAGTCGCGGCCGTTACCACTGGGCCACTGATCTTTTGTTTTCAAGATAGTAAAAAAAATAAAAACAGTAAGCTGTCATTTCGGTGAAAAAAAGTAGTGCCGGAGATCCAGTTAACAAAACGTTCTAAAATTATTGTTTTAGGTAATGTGTCAAGTCAACAAGTAAAAAAAAGTATTAATTCTTGCTACTGCAAATTAAAATACGTGCGATAGCTCGTTGGATTCGTTAAGATGTCTAGAAAAAGCCTTTGGATGCATTTGGAAGATTTTATAGTCTATAAAGTTGTCTTGAATGTCCATAACCCTATCTACATTAGTGTCCGACCAGATTTGGCTGAAACCGAAATATGTAGTAGTATGTTTATCAGTTGTCTAGTACCCATAACACAAGCTCTGCTTAGCTTGGGACTAGATGGCGTTGTGTGATAGTTGTGGAATATTATTCTTTATTATTATTATTATTAATTGGGAAAAACATGGACTGTTTCTTAGCACTTTGGCTAGTTTTAAGCTACATTAACGGGCCATGCCAAGTCAATGTAGCGTGTGGTGAGTACACTAAGCTGTAGAGTGTATGTTCTGAGGAGAAATTTCATTTTCCTCTATCTGCATGAACTTTTTGACTATTCTACAAGTATTCAAAATTGCAGGTTTTTGGAGTGTTATGTAAATTGAATCTTTCAGTTCTATTAATTTGAGGCTATGGTGGAGATGGTTGGGTATAACCCCTGTAGTGGAGACAACTATGGGCACGACATATACTTTTTCTTGCTTCCAAATTCTAGTCACTTCGCATATTTGCTTATTTTCTCCCCTATGGTCTTTTGTAAATTATGCGTGTTGGGGACTGAAATATCTATCAGGTATGTGGTTTTGTTTACTTTATCTTGGAGAGTTATATCTGGTCTATTGTAGTGAATGGTCCTGTCAGTTAGAATGGCGCGGTCGTAGTAGAGTTTGTGTGTGGGACTTTCTTAATATTATTATTATGTCGTTTATTAATTTTCTATACATATATAAATTATAATTTTAAATATTTCTTACAAATCATATAAAAAAGAAAAAAAAAACATTTAAAATTATAAAAAATAGTAGTCCGCCGGTGTCGGGAGCAGGGTCCAAGCTACCGGTGGTTAGGGCTCCAGAGACAGGAACCTCCTCACAATGCGAGCCGTATCGAGGAGTACTGCCTTCTGTATCAGGCCCTTGATCCAACCGTGCAACGACAGCTTCGACAGGTGGTCGTCGAGGCTTTTGGCTATCAGGCCGTTGGCGGTAACGACTATCGGCACAATGACAGCCGAGTCCACATTCCACATATCGACAACCTCGTGTGCTAAATCAAGATATTTCATTTGTTTCTCTTTCTCAGCTTTCACGAGGTTCTCGTCATGTGGGATGGTGACATCGATTATCATTGTGCGGCGCGCTAATCGGTCTATCACCACTATATCAGGCTTATTTGCAACAATAGTCCTGTCAGTGATGATAGACCGATCCCAGTACAACGTGACATTGTCATTTTCGAGAACTGGGTCGGGCACATATTTGTAATACGGCACTTCAGAATCCACAAGTTTGTATTTCAAAGCAAGTTGCTGGTGAATAATCCTGGCTACTTGGTTATGCCTGTGCAAATACTCGCTGTTAGCAAGACGAGAACAACCAGAGATAATATGTCTGATGGACTCACCCGGACGATGGCATGCCCGACACACGTCAACCGTCCCATCCTTCATAATATGTCTCCGGTAGTTATTCGTCAAGATAACTTCGTCCATAATCGCACAGACAAAACCTTCAGTTTCCCCGAAGAGGTCGCTGAAACGTAGCCAGGCCACGGACGCCAAGAAATCTACATCAGGCCCATGAAGAGCCCGATAAAAGCGCCCGTGAAGCTCCTTGCTTTTCCATATCTCCTTGCGGTCATCAGTAGTGAGTACTACAGGTTTGCGCCAGTTCTCTTTTGCCATGGACAACGGGGTGAGTCCCTTGTCCACTGAGACCACATCTCGGTGCATACCCACGTCGGTTTCTAGAAAATATTCTCTTAGACTGCACACCTCGCGGTTGTGGAGAGTCTTAGCGTTTAAAAAGCCTCGACCTCCACACTTCCGCGGGATGTACAGTCTCATCACCGATGAACGTGGGTGATGCATCCGGTTTGCGGTCAGCAGTGTACGGACCCTCCTATCCAGGGCGTCGAGTTCGGTCTGAGTCCATTTGAGTATGCCGAAAGAGTACATCAAAACCGGCATGACCCAACCGTTGAAGGCGCGCACCTTATTCCCGCCCGACAAAAGGCTGTTCAATACCTTTTTCAGGCGGGCAAAGAAGCGCTCCTTCAGCGATTGTTTCATGTCAGTAACATTAATGCCTAACGCTTCCGACATACCCAAATATTTGTATGTTTCGGTCGAGGAGAGGGATCTAAGGTGTATGAAATCCGAAAGTTGGATCCCTTCGGATTCCATAATCTCCCCTCGCTTTACATGCATGACTGCACATTTGTCCACACCAAATTCCATCCTGATCGCGCTACTGAAAGTTTCAGTTACCTTCAGTAACTCCATCAGTCGCAAATTGTTGGGGGCAAAGAGTTTCAGGTCATCCATGTAAAGAAGGTGAGATATGGCTTGACCACCTCTTCTCAACCGATAGCCCAGCCCCGAGTCCTCCAGCAATGTGCTTAGAGGATTCAGGGCCAAGCAGAACCAAAGAGGACTCAAACTGTCGCCCTGAAATATTCCCCGTTTAATCCATATAGGTTCATCACTCCCCTGGATTGGTCGACATCCTGGATAGCGAAGGACTGTCTTCCATTGCCCCATACATGACCCAAGGAAGGTGCGCAGAGTTGCATCTATTTTGTACAACTCCAACACCCTCATGAGCCATGTATGTGGAACAGAGTCGTAGGCCTTCTTATAATCTATCCAGCATGTCGACAAATCCTTGTGGGATCGACGAACCTGCTGGCTTATGGCCATGTCTATGAGGAGTAGCTCCTTAGTACCGCGGGACCTGTTCCTACATCCATTCTGAGAGGCAGACATAATTGAATTACTGTTGTAATATAATTATTATGATGTTTTTAAACTTCGTTTTTCTCAGGTTAAAACCTGGTATTTGCTAGAATCTCACGGGTGTGAACCAAGGTGAGATCCTAGTTATTTCTTTCAGATGGTAAATTGCTTTGTACTGCAGTGACATTGTTATCTAAATCTAGTTGTAAAAATTTTCTAACTATTCGGCAAGTGTTTAATATGGCAGCTTTTTGTAGTGTTAGGTATGTGTATTTGGATAGATTGAGTACATTAAAACTATTAAATATTTGTTTCGGAATAACACCAGTTGTTGATACTACTATTGGAACTATTGTGACTCTATTCATTTTCCAAACTCTCGTGATTTCCTCTTGTAACTCTGTGTACTTCCTAATTTTTTCTGTGATGGTTTTTTGTACATTGTTAGTGTTTGGGACTGCTATATCTATTATGTACGTGTGTTTGTTTTCTTTATCCACAAATGTAATATCGGGTCTATTGTTATAAATAGTGTGATCTGTAATTATAGTGCGATCATAATATATTTTGTAAGATTCATTTTCTAAAACTGCTTTTGGTGAATATTTATAATATGGTGTGTATGGATCCTGCGTGAGTTTAAATTTAGTGGCGAGTTTTTGGTGTATGATGTTAGCAAGTTGATTATGTCGATGAGTATAGTCGTTCTGTGTTAGTGTCATACAAGCTCCTGTGATATGCTGTATTGTTTCAGGTTTGCTGTGACATTTTCTGCATAAATCACTTCTTACTGTACTATCTTTTATTATAAACTTTCTATAATTTTTTGTGTTAATGACTTGGTCTTGAATGGCTAGCATAAATCCTTCTGTTTCTGGGAACAGTCCACTTAATTCAAGCCATTTGTTGGAAGCTTCCTTATCTATGTGTGTTTGGTATAAATCATTAGGATGTCTGCCGTGTAGTTCTTTCTGTCTCCATTTTCTATTTATCTCTTCTATATGTCTTGCTTTATCTATTGTTTCAATATTATCTTCGCTAAGGTCTAGCGGTGTATATTTTTTATCTATATCTACGATTGTTTTGTGTAATTTACTGGTATTTTTCTTCCTAATAAAAAATTGTTTTAGGTTTATGATTTGTCTTTTGTGTAAATGTGATATTTCAATTAATCCTCTGCCCCCTTCTTTTCTGGACAAAATTACTCTTTCGATTGCTGACTTAGGGTGGTGATATCTATGTTGTGTAAGAATTGTCCTAGTTTTAGTTTCGAGTACATGTAATTCTGTTTTGGACCATTTTATGACGCCGAAAGAGTAAGTTAGTATAGGTATAGCATACGTATTTATAGCTTTAAACAAATTTTTACTGGCTAGGTACATTTTACATAATGAATGAATTCTTTTATAATATTCTTGTTTTAGTTTATCTTTAATAGTTTTGTGTTCTAATAGTCGCGCTTGGTTGTACCCTAAGTATTTATAGAGTTCTTCATTTCTCATTGCTTCTATTACTTCTTCCGAATCTGTTGAGTAATTTCCTTCCACAATCTTTCCCTTTTCTATATTAAGTTTCCGGCATTTGTCTAGTCCAAAATCCATTCTAATATCTTTCGAAAATGCTGTTGTTATGTCCAATAAACCATGTAAATCTTTATTTCTGTTAGCGTATAACTTTAAATCATCCATATAAAGTAAATGTGTTATTTGATGTAATAGAGATCTATTGTTCTTGATGTCAAAACCTAGTCTAGATTCAGTTAATGCGCGAGAGAGTGGATTTAGGGCCAGACAAAACCATAGAGGGCTTAGCGAGTCCCCTTGAAATATACCCTTTTTAATTTCTATTCCGTCTATGGTTAAGTTTGTGGTTGGTGTTTGTAGTTTAAGTGTAGTTTTCCAAGATCCCATGGTGTTTTTAAGAAAATTTATTAGTAATGGGTTGATTTTATAAATATTTAGCACTTCAATTAACCATGAATGGGGTACACTGTCAAAAGCTTTTTTGTAGTCGATGTATGCTATGTATAAGTTTTTTCTTGCTTTCTGAACGTGTTTTAAAAGGGTTGAATCAATAATTAATTGTTCCTTGCAACCCATATGCCCTCGTCTACAACCTTTCTGTTCTTCAGTTAAAATGTTGTACTTTTCAGTGTGTTTAATAATTTTATTAGTAATGCAAGATGTGATGATTTTGTACATAGTTGGGAGACAAGTTATTGGTCTATATTGTGAGGGATCCTGGGTTCTGCTAGATTTTGGGATCATGTATGTGATTCCTTTAGTGAGAAATTCTGGCAGATTTTGATTACCTTTTAAAATGTCATTGATTTGTTCCGCTAATGTTCTATGTAGTGCATGTAGTCTTTTTATCCAGAAATTATGTATACCATCTATTCCTGCGGCTTTCCAGTTATGCGTTCTATTTATAATTGTATTTATTTCAAGTGTATCTATATCTTCAAATGGCATTTCTTCAATTGTCTCTGATCTATCTATTTCTTCTTTTATCCATCCAGCTTCTTTATTATGTTCAGCGCTGTCTGACCAGATTTTTTCCCAGAAATCTTTTAGGGTATCTGGTGATGGAGGATTTATGACTGTGGTATCGTTACCTTTAAGCTTTCTATAGAATTGTTTCTCGCTTATTGTAAAAAGTCTATTGTTATTCTTTCTTTCTTTGGCTTTCTTGTATCTTGCTAACCTATGACTTTTAACTAGAAGTTTTTGTTTTAATGTGTCTAGGTGATCTTCTATTCTTTTATTAAAATTTTCATGTGAGCTGTGGTGTTTAGTTCTTGCAATAATTTGTTTTACTTTATTTTCAAGTTTTGTTGACGTGTTACCATTTTTAAATTGTGTTAATCTATTAATGTCTTTTCTTAGTAGATCTATGTCCATTTCTAATCTTTCTTGCCACGGTGGCTTGTTCGTTACTTTAGTTTTACAAGTAGACCTATCCATATTAATTTTTAATTTAAAGTATTTAGAGACTGAAAGAGCTATGCAATAGATTAGTGAATGTGTATCGGATAAGTTTTCCAGAGATGAAAGCTTTAACGGGATAATTTTTTGGTTAAATATGCTAATGATATCCGATAATTTACGAGTTGATCGCATTTTTGGCAATAAAGGTCTACACGTGGGATCTATTCCATTGTATTTTAGCATATTTGTTTCTAGTTCATAATTTAATGTCTCTACTAACGGGTCGCCTATAGTTTGTGTTTGTATTAATGCGGCATTATGTGTGGTTGACTGACTACTGTATGGTGTGTTGGCGGTTAATATATCATCAATATATTCAGTCTCTGGACTGGTCTCGTATTGTAAGGTAGGATTACAAGGTGTGAGTGATTGGGTGATTTGCAAGGTATTGATTTGTTGTGCAAAATTCAAACTCTCTTCTTCTTCTTTTAGAAGTTTTTCTGCTATTTCAGATTTATTATTATTTTATTATTATTATTTATTATTATTATTATATTATTATTATTCCGTTTATTCATTTTTATAGACATATTAATTACATTTTTAAATATTTAAATATAAAGGATAAAAAAAAACATTTAAAAATATAAAAAATAGTATCCCACCGGTATCGGGAATAGGGTCCAAGCTACCGGCGGTCAGGGCTCCAGAGAGAGGAACCGCCTGACAATGCGAGCCGTGTCCAGAAGTACTGCTTTCTGAATCAAGCCCTTGATCCAGCCGCCTAACGAGAGCCTCCTGAGGTGTTGGTCGAGGCTCGTGGCTATTAAGCCATTGGCTGACATCGGTACAATGATCGCTGAGTCCACATCCCACATGTCGACAACCTCGCGAGCCAAGTCAATATACTTGATTAGTTTATCTTTCTCGGCTTTCACGAGGTTCTCGTCATGTGGGACGGTAATGTCAACAATCATTGCACGCCTCTCGATTCGGTCCACCACCACTATATCAGGCTCATTGGCTACAATAGTCCTGTCAGTGATGATGGACCGATCCCAGTACAATGAGATATGACCATTATCGAGAACTGGTCGTTATTATTATTATTCCATTTATTTAATCTTATATACATACACTTTACATTTTCAAATATTTAGGTACTTACATATAAAAACATAAATAAATACAAAAAACATTTAAAAATATAAAAAGTAGTAGCCCACCGGTATCGGGAATAGGGTCCAAGCTACCGGTGGTCAGGGCTCCTGAGAAAGGAATCTCCTAACAATACGAGCCGTGTCCAGGAGTACTGCTTTCTGGATCAAGCCCTTGATCCAACTGCCTAACGAGAGCCTCCTGAGATGTTGGTCGAGGCTCTTGGCAATTAAGCCATTGGCCGTCACGACTATCGGCACAATGACTGCTATATCCACCTCCCACATGTCGACAACCTCGCGAGCCAGATCAAGATACTTTGTTTTTTTATCTCTCTCAGCCTTCACGAGGTTCTCGTCATGAGGGACAGCTATATCAACAATCATTGTGCGACGCTCTTGTCGATCTATCACCACTATGTCAGGCTTATTGGCAACAATAGTCCTGTCAGTGATGATAGATCGATTATTATTATTATTATTATTATTACGTAGTAACAGAACAATATAAAAAAAAATAATTCAACAAGTTATCAGATAATTGAAAATTCTGTCCTAATATTAAAAAAATACTAAATAAGTTAAATAATAAACGAAGATTACACACAAAAAATTACACACATTGACGAACGAGACAGTCAGTTATTAGGTCTCTATCACAACCTTCAGCACAAAGACGCTGTCGCGGGTGTGTTTGTATGTAAATCACCGCGGCCCCTGGTACAGGCTTATATCTACAATAGTTTCCAAGACAGCCACACATAAACAAATGCATTGAATAATTCAGGTTAAAAGTATAAAAAAATAAAAAATGCTTTAAAATTTTTGTGTTTTATTTTTAGCATAATCTTAGCACATCGTTGTTTTTTGTATTTTTTTTCTCCGTCTCAAAAAATAGTTATTCTAAAATTTTTTATAACATTTTTCATAATTATAAAAGAAATAGAGTACCTAGAATGAAAACAAAATGGGCTTTTGTCGAATCGTAAATTATGAAAATTAAAATAAAAAGCTTTTCTATAAACCTATATTGTTTAACGAAAACTCGTTATTATAGGTACAATTTTTTTTTGTTTTCTGGGTGCCTAAAGTCCGAATAAATAACAGAACCCTAATTCGCGTGTCTGTCTGTCCGTCTGTCATAGTCAATTTGCTCCGAATGTACTGGACTGTTAAAGCTGAAAGAACAATGGCGAAATCTTAGCCGAGTAAAATTTCAGCGTCTAAAAGTGACTCATATACGAAAGAAATTCTATTAATTTTCTACGTTTTTTCAAAGTATCACATTAACATATTAAGGCCGAATAAAAATAATATTTTAAATGGAAAGTTATTTGATTTTTTCGTTGGCTCTTATTAGTTTAGTGTTGCCATTATATATTTATTCGGCCAAGTGACAGTATGTACAACATTACTGTATTTGTGTAATATCGTTTTATCATTGTTTCCATTGTTTTCATATGTACAACTTACTGATGAAATTTTTTATATATATTTTTTTTAATATTCGTTTTTGACATGAATACTTGTAGGTGAGCTCGTGGCTAAAGTAATAACAGCCGCACGGGTCGATCCATAAGGTTAAGCTACGCTTGCCGGGGTTGGTCCATGGATGGGTGACCATCTTTACATACCGAGACTCCTCCGTGCCTCGGAAAGCACGTTAAGCCGTTGGTCCCGGCTGTCAATTGTGGATCTTTGACAGTCGTTACGGGTCGTCAGAAGCCCGAAAGTCTGACATCCAGTCTTACCAAAGGGTATCGTATTACCCAGTAACTGGGTTGTGGAGGTCAGATAGGCAGTCGCTCCATGTAAAGTACTGGTATTCAGCTGCATCCGGTTAGACTGGAAGCCGACCCCAAGATAGTTGGGAAAAGGCTAGGCAGATGATGACTTGTATAGTACCTATTATATTATATTTTCAATTTTTTTTTATTGACATTTTATTATTATTATTATTATTTATGACTTGAATACTTTGTTAAGTATTATATTTATTTTTTTATTTTTTGATTGACATATTATTATTACTATTTTGTTTGACACAAATATTTACTTTGTAAAGTATTATATTTTTATTTTTTTTTATTACTTAATTATTGTGAATGTGAGAACTATGTGGGTTATTATTATTATTTTCTCCTCCTTTTTACAGTAATTTTTAACGTTGTCTGACAGTTTGAGTACTTTTGCGGCCTACCCAAATGTCGTTTCTTTGGTATTGTTCGTCATGTCATTGAGCTCCTTAGTGGTTTTTAAGTTGAGCTATTCGACTATTGACAAATGCTTGCACTGACTGGACAACTCAAATATTTTCGGTTCTTTCTTCAAAAGACCACTACAGACACTAAGCTACATGGTCCTCATATAGAATAATGTGAATGCGAGAACTATGTATGTCGTTATATTCATGTAGATTTTATGATTGTCTGGCAGTTTGAGTATTTTTGCGGCCTACTCAAATGTCCTTACTTTGGTATTGTTCGTCGTTTCGTTGAGCTCCTCAAAGTTCTGAGTCGAGCTTCGCGATGACTGACAAATGCTTGCACTGTCTGGACAGGTCCACTCGAATTCGTGTGTTGCTTTCTTCAAAAAGCTCATCCCAGACATAAACGTACATGGTTCTCATATGATTTAACCAGTACACATTGTATGGATTTGAACACTAAAAGAGACTTTGACCTCTGAGTTTGTTTCGGTGTTTCTTCTCAGGGTAGTCAGCTAGAAAACACCGGCCTCATCTAGCTTAAACTGACAAAAAACATTGACGTGTAAAAATGTTCCTTGTAACCTATTTACTGAATAAACATCATTTATCAGTTTTGGTGTAATATTTATTTATTTTTTTATTTAAAAAAAACATTGCCCACACTAGGAATTGCTCCTATATCGTGGGTGCGTTCACAAACATGTAAACTCACATACACAAGACACCCAAACCCGTAACAACTAGGTATCTGTAGGTCATACAAATATTTGTTCCGTTCGGGAATCAAACCCGCGACACGCAGCGCAGCAGCCGAACGCTCAACCACTGCGCCTACCATGTCGTCAAATTGTCAAATATTATTAATAAACCGAGAAAATGAATGTCAAACTGCGATAAGAGGCGCGGCCGTTGAGGGGTTAAAAATACAATTATTTATGGGCAAAAAGACGAGTATCCCAAATCTGAAAAATATAGCTGGCTGATTTCTACATTGACTGTTGATTGGCTGTTGTCAGTCACACTGTCATAGTAGGGAGCCCATGATGCTAAACAGGAATTTTAAAAATAATAATATTTTTTATAAAATCAACCGCGCTCGAGAACATTTTGCCAATTATTATAATGGCAAAAGTCAATCGAGATAATTTGGTTTTCGAAAAAAACAACCGCAGCTGTGGTGACACGGCATCTGTATGGCATTATTCTCGTCGTTCCACTGACGGATTGTATGCAGAATGCCAAAAATGCAATAAAATTCTGAAACACCCAGAGTGTTTCAGAATTTTATTGCATTCTACATCCCCGCTTCATAATCACCTTAAATTAGTACATTCCATAAACTTAAAAACCGTAAAAGGACTTCAACAAACTACGCAAGACAACGAAAATACAGATTTAATGACACAAAATTCCGAAAGTGTATGTGAACCAAAACATAAAAAAATTAAAATAAGTGATTTCTTTAAAGCTGATGATGATGACGTTCAAACTTTTAGGGTATTTTCTACTTCGGAAACTCTTAGAAAGCTTTTTAAGAAGAGTGGCTACGATTTGCCTCAATCACCTAACGCCATAAAGGATATGGTAATGGCTAAATGTGGCCAGCTGAAAAACGACTTAAAAAAGGAAATAAATGAATTGATATCGAAAGGCCATAAATTTTCAATAACACTTGATGAGTGGACATCTGCAAAAAATAGACGCTACATGAACGTCAATATTCATTCTCCGGAGCTCAAGAGCAAGCCTCTCTGAAACTTGGGCTTGTCAAGAATAAAATGCAGAGGGACATCAGAGAACTGCTATATCATTTTGAAGGAAAAGCTCATACAATTCGGGCTATCGTTTGAGGATGATATTGTCTGCATTGTTACGGATGGTGCAAGTGTCATGCGGGCTTTAGGACAAAGAACATTCGCACAGAGTCAGCTTTGTCTAGCACATGGCATTCAATGCGCAGTATTGGATGTACTGTACAAAAAGGATAGCAGTGAAACAGGTCCATCTGCAAGTTCTGCAACGATCCAACCAGCAGATCCCGAAGACCACAATAGCGATGATTCGGATACTGAAAACGAAGACGACGAAGAAGGGTTTATTATGCTCCCAGAAAATACTACAAACGTCCCGCTGATTGTCTACAAGGATTTAATAAACAAAGTCAGACAAATTGTTAAGTACTTCAAGAATTCACCCACTAGAACGGATCTTTTAAACACTCACTTAGACAATGACAACAAGAACCTGCAAGTCATTTTGGACTGTAAAACTCGCTGGAGTAGCCTCGCGGACATGATACCTAACAAGGTTTCTTCGATTGAAAGATGGAATAATGAAAACACTGATCGACTTAAAAAAACGACACTAAGTTTTCTAGCTCTGAATTTGTAATATTAGACCTGTCTATTGCTTTGAATGTTATAAAAGCAACCGTAGAAGCAATCTGCAGGGAGGATGCTAATTTGCTTACAGCCGAGACTGCCCTGAAATTTATGATTTCAAAACTTACTGAAAGAGACAGCACGATAAGCCAACAGTTAGTAGAATCTTTAAAAGCACGCATTATTCAACGCCGAAAAACAGAACTTGTTAGTACATTAAAATACCTACACAACCCTACGAAATTCTATGAAGAAAGGTCATGTGACGTATTCAGAATTTCTTATAATATAGTGCCAGGATTCGTTGTTGAACTATTATAAAAACACTTACCTACGAGTCCTATTACTACGGAAACTACGACGGATGATTATGATGATGACGTCACACTTTTAAATTTACAACACCAAAGAGCATTTGAGGAATCTTTGTCAATTAAAGAACAATTAAGCAAAGAGATCGAAAAATCCTTATCAAACACACCATCAACATCCACTGCAATTCCAAAGCAAAATGAAGACTTAGAAACTCTATGCCGAGTACAAATGGCACTGTTCGATAGAGGAGGTCCAAGAAGCCATCATCTTAGTCAAATATAATATGACTTTCTTATGACTATTCCTCCAACCAGTGTGGAATCTGAAAGGGCGTTTTCGTCAACGGGCTATGTTCGATACTCATCGAACACATCATCATCAGCAGTTTTGACTCAAGTAGGTCGCGCGGCCGCACCAGCGGAAAGCGTGAGCTACGCGAGTCAGTGCGCGATCGACCGGCATACTTGTAGCGCTCATTACCATCATTAGCATTAATTAGCGTAAAATTTCGGAATAAACGTACTCTGAATCTTAGCTCAGACTTATCATTTAGCACCCGAAATAGCTAGCAGCACGAACCTTACCGTTCAGGCTACTTGTGCAATAAATTGAGAACATCTCTAAACGACTCAACATTAGATAGCTTGAGTTTCCTTAGATCTTATTATCAAAGACTGAAAAAGTAATATTTAATTGTTATTATCCAATTTGTTATTAGATATAGGTATGACTTCATTTTATTTTTTACCATTCGTATTTTATTTTCATTTATGGAACAAGTTTAAGGTGGGCCAGGCACTTGCCAAAAATAAGGTTAATCTATTTGGTTACCTTAAAATATTACTTTTAAACACTTAGGTAGAGGTTACAGATTTTATAGAAAATTATAGATTTGATCTCATTATGACGACAGTCATTTATTATTTCATAGTAGTAATTTTAAGATTTTTTACTAATGTAAGTACTTAAATTTTATAAAAAATGTTACAAGATGTTTACTTATGTGTGCAATTTTATGACTTTTGTTGCCTAATAAGGTTTGATTATTTTATTTTTACCATGGTTCGTTAGACTGATTATTGAATATAAATGATTGATGATATTGTGGTTAAATTTTATTTTTATCACTCCTATCCAAATTATCCGGATTTATCCGGATAACGTCATACAATTATCTGAATTATCCGAATACTAAAATGGGCGGATAATTGCATGCCCTAGTTGCATAGTGGAGACACTCCGGTATCACCGGGTGCCACCCTATCTCCGTCGCGTAGTCGAGGCGTATTTGACGGACAGAGCCGTCATCTACCCCGGTCATCAGGGAGAATGGAACCGGCGAGAGATGTCGTGCGGTGTTCCACAGGGATCGGTCCTGGGGCCGCCTTTGTGGAACATCGGATACGACTGGGTGCTGCGCTGCGACCTCCCCATTGGCGTCAGCGTAGTGTGCTACGCTGACGACACGCTAGTCTTAGCGCAGGGGTGGTCGCACGAGGCGGCGGCCGACCGTATGACACGCGGGGTTGCGACAGTCATAGAGAGGATCCGGCAACTGGGACTCGAGGTGGCATTGCACAAGTCCGAGGCCATGTGCTTTCATGGTTATCGGAACGAGCCACTGGTGGGTTCCCAGATCACGGTAGGAGGGGTTCGCATCGGCGTCGAGAGTACGATGAAGTACCTGGGACTCGTCCTCGACAGCCGTTGGAACTTCGTCGAGCATTTTCGACGTTTGGCTCCCAGATTGGACAGGGCCGGGGCCGCCTTGAAGCGGCTCCTACCCAATCTGAAGAGGCCAAACGCCTCCTGCCGGAGGCTCTACGCGGGAATCGTGCGGTCCATGGCCCTCTACGCGGCACCGGTGTGGGCGCGTTCATTGAGGCAGTGATCAACGCGCCAGATGAACGCGTCCCAGAGGGTCATGGCGATCCGCATCATCCGGGGATACCGCACGGTCTCCCGTGAGGCTACGAGCCTCCTTGCCGGACTGTCACCGTGGGATCTGGAGGCAAAAATCCTCGCGCACCTCTACGAGTGGCGCGAGGAGGCAAAACGCCGGGGCGAAACTCCGCTGCCGTGACAACTCGCGGCTTGGCGGACAGAGCTCCGGCAGGATCTCATGGTGATATGGAGAAAGCGACTGTCGCAACCCAGCGCTGGGCACGCCACCATCGAGGCGGTAGTGCCCCTCTTTGAGGAGTGGCTGGAGAGGCGCCATGGCGCCCTCACCTTCCGCCTGACGCAGGTCCTCACCGGACATGGCTGTTTCGGGAGGTACCTGTGTCGGATCAAGGCGGAGGTGACCCCTGCGTGTTTCCACTGCGAGGATCGCCCAGAGGACACGGTGGAGCATACGGTGGAGGTTTGCCCCGCTTGGGCAGAACACCGCCGTGTCCTCGTGGATGCGATAGGCGGCAGCGACCTCTTGCGCCGTGCCCTGGTTCAGGCCATGGTACGGAGCGAGAGGGAGTGGGGAGCCGTCTCATCCTTCTGCGAAGCAGTAATGCTAGCGAAGAGGGAGGCGGCACACGTTAGGGAGACTCAACAACGGCAGAGTCGCCCTAGCGCCCTCAGCAGCAGCCGCCGCAGGAGACGCCAGGGGCTGCGAGACGATCTCCGGCCACCGTAGACCCGGGCCTGCGGACGGCGAGTAGTGGGTAACTCACCGTCCGATCAGCACCAGGCCCGAGAGTCGACGGCGCGTAGTGTTCCACGCGCGCCTCAAAGAGTTGTCAGCAAAGGACGGGGCCTGCCACGGCCAGAGCCTGCCCGGGGGTTGAGGATAAATTCGAAAGAGTTACCTCGCCCCCGGGCACGTAGGGCAGGGAGGAACAGGGGTGGGTTTTAGTCAGTAAGAGTCTGACACGCCCTTCCGCTCCACCCTAGAGCGCAAGAAGTCATAAGATGATTTCCCACCCCCAAAAAAAAAAAAAAAAACGTTTTCACGCCTAACGCCTAGTTTACAATATTTTTACAAGACATTATACTGAAAATAGGTAAGGGAAATATTAGTATTTCCCTTACCTATTTTCAGTATAATGTAAAAGAGTTTTATCGCATTAGTGCGATAAACCCCTTTTACTTCCTCGAAATTGAATAATAATACCTATTAGACACATTATTAAAGGTCACTTAAATACATAACTACAAAAGTTTATGATTGAATATCTTTTATTCTCGGTCTTCTCGCATAAAAATTCTTGCACAAACTAATTCAGAAGATGACGCCGAGTTAAACAAGATATTTTTCATTTAAAGACGTAAGAATTTAATCTCAGCTAAAACAATGTATGGGAAGCTGCCATTGTTCTTTGGTACAATCATGAATATCTGTGACCCAAACGGGTGTGTAATGTTTGGTATAATAACAGATAGTCTAATTTCAATCGACATAACTTTCATATGATTTAATTTTCATATGCTATTAAACGTTTAGCCTAATTCATATGATCTAATGTTATATTTGATAAAATTTTCATTTTCTCTAATTTCATTTAGTATAACGTTCATTTCATAATAATTTTTAAATTGTCTAATGCTCTTTTTATATAATGTTCATTTGACCTAACTTTCATAATTCTTAACTGATTTTCTAAGTTAACGCATCGTTCTTGAGAAAAGCAAATTATATTGTAACCTAACCTCAAAACATTAAAGTTGCTTCTGCATCGTCTCCGGCGCTGCGGAAAGTGCAACCCCTTCGCCTTTACGTAACAAAAGAAAGGCACCCATGCTTTGTTACAGCGGGTGCGGGTTGCTTTCCCTCCGCGCCTCCAGTTTGTATACACTCTAGGGTAGGAGATAAAAGACTACGTAAAGTCGGGGTACCCCGATTCGGTTTTGGAACAGATTCAACCTATGAACTACAAGCTGGTGTATAATATTGTTGTCGCCATATCGTAGAATTGATTTGTTTTTGCTAGCACGAAAGTGGCAGGCGTTTAAAATCGAATCATTCTTTGCAAAAATAAAAGTAGACATTCCCAAATTATATTAAACGTTACCTATAGATTTTGATTATTATAGCAAGTGAATATTATATTAATTTAATATTATTTCAAATTTGCATTATATAAACTGTTCATTATACCATATAAAATTAGGTAAAATGAAATTATATCAATAATTCATGAAATCATTAATTTGATCGTTAAATTAAAAAAAAAAATTAAATGAAAGTAGGTCTTATGATCATTAGAACTTTTGTTATTATATCAAACGTTACACACCTGACCCAAACACGGAGGTGTAACCTAAATTAATGGATTTGGAATATGGATAGTATCACTTTTGGGGTGCAAATTGTAAAATAAAAATAAAAGTTTGCCAAACTGTACCAGTCATTCAAATGTAAGGGTTTCAAATTTTTTTTTTCGTAATTATAAAACATGTAATTTTTAAGTTACTTATGAAAATAAATGAAATTACCATACCATACAGAAGATAGTTAGTAGTTACTTATAGATTACACAAAGTCCTATAAGAAGTATAATACAGCATGTAACAAAAACCCTGTCCGATCCATTAAAGGCGTATTCCTGGTTTTAACAAACGCACTATAAAAAATAGCAAAACAAAAATGCAGCTCATAAAAACGAAAAGTTATAGATTTTTTATTTTTATAAAATATGCGAAATTTAACACTAAATATGGCAAATTTTCATAACACTCCACCAGCCGGCGAAATCTTTTCATTTTTACCTATTTTTATTTCAAACCATACCGCCCTGCACTAGCCGCTCGCTCAGGCGGCTTCTTTGAAACAAAAGTGGAACTTAGTCGAGCGCTCAGTGTTGTCTTTGATAAATTTTTCTTTTTTGTTTAAATTTATTATTTTCATTGCGGAAAAATAACAATCTCGTATCCATTAAATGATGATTACGTATATGTGTACGTAGTGCGATACCAAATAATACCCTTCAGTATCGGACAGGGTTTTTGTTACATGGTGTATTTAATAAAGCAACTTTCCTGCTGGCCCGTATACGGGGTAGCAACAACGGCATTATAAACGCAATAGCTGTGCGTTTTGACTGTCCCTTTCAAAATCTAGGTCATGTCTTGTGTGGATGTGGCCAGTAACGGCAAATAAAAAAAAAAACAAATAAATTGTACAAGGTTAAGGTTTCTATTATAATACAAATACAACAACATTTGAAAATAGTAGCCCACCGATAATAATATTATCGTTTAATCACTTATTATTTACATTTTTAAATCTATATACTATAATTATTTCTATACTAATATTATAAAGCTGAAGAGTTTGTTTGTTTGTTTGAACGCGCTAATCTCAGGAACTACTGGATCGAATTGAAAAATTCTTTTTGTGTTGAATAGTCCATTTATCGAGGAAGGCTATAGGCTATATAACATCACGCTGTGACCAATAGGAGCGGAGCATCAATGAAAAATGTGGTAAAAAAGGGGGAAAAAATATTCCTTTTGAAAGCTTCCGTTGCGTGCGCTACTTTAACCGTTTACGATTAAAGTTACGCAAACATTATGTATGACGTAATTCCCCTTTAAAGTTCTAAAAAAAAGTCCGTGACAGCATATGTCCATCTTTTAAGGTTAACTCACTATACCTAATCTTTTTTATTGTAATCAAATTCATTCTAAAATAATGCATTATTTGCGAAGGTGTTTTTATAAACATGACATTAATCCTTATCCAAATAAATACGTTATTCATCATAAGTATTTAATTTTGAACAAAATTGCCATTGACATCATTTGATTTCAACGAATATCTTAGGAGATATCATAGTGTTAATCAAGTACCACGCGCACATTCATGATGTGCAAAGGCGGGCGATTATGAGGGATGTGGAGAGCGAGGTACCATTTTGCACTGTATAGCCTATTTATTGAGGAAGGTTAGAGACTTTATAATTATATAATCACGCAACGACACAGTAACCATAACCGCGGGTGAAATCGCGGGCACAGCTAGTGTTTAAATAAAAATGTTAAAAAAAAATAGTATCCCACCGGTATCGGGAACAGGGTTCAAGCTACCGGCGGTCAGAGTTCCAGAGAGAGGAACCGTCTGACAATGCGAGCCGTGTCCCGAAGTAATCTATCTGAATCAAGCCCTTGATCCAGTCACCTAACGAGAGCCTCCTGAGGTGTTGGTCGAGGCTCGTGGCTATTAAGCCATTGGCTGAAACGACTATCGGCACAATGATCGCTGAGTCCACATCCCTCATGTCAACGACCTCGCGAGCCAAGTCAAGATACTTAATTTGCTTATCTTTCTCAGCTTTCATGAGGTCCTCGTCATGCGGGACGGTTATGTCAACAATCATAGCATGCCTCTCGATTCGGTCCACCACCACTATATCAGGCTTATTGGCTTCAATAGTCCTGTTAGTTATGATGGACCGATCCCAGTACAATGAGATATGACCATCAACGAGAACAGGGTCGGGCACATAGGTACTTGTAGTACGGCACTTTCATTTCCACAAGAGAGAATTTCAGAGCAAGTTGCTAATGATAATCCTGGCTACAAGGTTGTGCCTATGCAAGTAGTGGATTGATTCTCCCGGACAATGACATTCCCGACAGATATCTACCGTGCTGTCCTTCACAATATCGCCGGTAGTTTTCCGTCATGATAACTTCGTCCATAATTGCACAGACAAAACCTTCGGTTTCCCCAAAGAAGACACCGACACGCAGTCAGGCTATGGACGCTAGTTGATCTACATCGGGCTCATGTAGAGCCCGGAAAAAGCAAAAAAAGAAAAAAAGGAAAACTCTCCTCCTCTTTTCCTCCGGAAAAGCTTACTCTGTCATACTTCCCTGCGATCGTTAGTGTCAAGCACTAGAGGTTTTCGCCAGTTCTCGCCAAGGAGAGCAGGGTAAGGCCCTTGTCCACAGCCACTTCATCTCGATGCATGTATACCCACGTCGGCAGCTAGGAAATATTCCCTCAGACTGCATACCTCGCGGTTGTGGAGGGTCTTAGCATTTAAAAAGCCTCGGCCTCCACACTTCCGCGGGATATACGGTCTCATAACTGACGAACCTGGGTGATGCATTGCATTTATATTGTTATTAGTGTACGGTACACTACTAACTAATACTTACCGAATAACGGACCCGCCTATCCAGGGCGTCAAGTTCTGTTTGAGTCCATATGAGTACGCCGAAAGAGTACATCAATACGCATACCCAACCATAAAAGGCTCGCGCCTTGATTTCACCTGAAAGAAGACTATTGAATACCTTCTTCAAGCGGCCAAAGAAGCGCTCCTTCAACGATTGCTTCATGTCAGTGGCATTGATACCTAACGCTTCCGACATACCCAAATACTTATAGGTTTCGGTTGGAGAGAGGGATCTCAGGTTTATGGAATCCGAGAGTTATTAATATTATATAGTTTGAAAAAATAATACCTGAAACAAAATGATTAGTTCGGAACCCTTAGCGTGCAAGTCCGGCTCGCTCTTGGCCGGTTTTTTTTTTAAATTATAATCTTGCCCAAAAACTATATAAGTAACAAAACATGTAATTATTCCATTTTTTTATTTTTTTACAATGCGTTATAGTTGCGTAGTATAAAAAAATAGTGACAACAATCAAATTAATTTTAATTTTGTGATTCGTTTGCGAAATATTAAACTTTAAAATAAACTGTTGGCTTGAAAAAATCGTGATTGTAGTGTTAGCAAGCTCCCCCACTCAGCAAATTCCCCTACTCCCGGGTCTGGGCCGAGCAGTGCTGCGTAAAAGGCGCAGCGCACTCAGTACGAGCTCTCTTCTTCGTTTGGCTCCCGGACGCAACAGACGTATTTTAGAGTCGTTATAACGTTATTCAAGGATCGTGTTTATAATGTTGTAGAAGTAGGAACGTACTTGTTATTGTAAAACATTTATAAGGAATAAAACTTTCTTGGTTGATGAGTCATTTATTTTCATTTAAAATAATAACCGCTTCTGGTCCTTAAGAGTAGTTTATATAACGAACTTTGAAGAAAAACTATCACGACTATTTCACATTTGACATAACTACCTAACTGAAAGAATTGTATTGATGATTTTAACGATTATAATTCTATGAATACATAGGTACTTGCTACGGCCGCAAATCATATTTTGACCAAGATACAACCTGACACGCAAATCAGCATGCAGCGTTACGGTACTCCGCTCTGCGCTCACAACCATCATCATCATTCTCCTGCCCTTATCCCAATTTATTTGGGGTCGGCGCAACATCTCTTTTTCTTCCATACTCCTCTATTAGTCGTCATCTTCTCTTTTACACATATCCTCTTTCACACAGTCCAACCATCGTTTCTTTGGCCTTCCTCTGCGCTCACAACAGTCACAACCGCAGCACCCTATTTTTAATATTAAATAAAAAGTAGGTATTATCTGTTGTTAAAATGTTATGTTCGAAAATTTCCACCTCTTTATGAATCTGTTTTCAATAATTTCTCTTGCACCAATAGTATTGGATTAATTTGCAAAAAAAAGTAGACTTTTTTGGATTCATTAGTTTATAACTTTTGCAATAGGCTAGTTTACTAAAAAATATCGAATTAGTCCGTCAGTTAAATAACCAAATAATGTTGGACACGTATTTTCTCTTTTGTCACGTTAACTAAAATTTCGTGTAACGTCACACCTCGATACACTTTGTAGTGTACTGTTTGGTGACGTAACAAATCCCCATTTCCTGAACTTTGATGCGTTTTATCTTTGTCATTTTTTACTGGTTAATTTACGGACTAATAGAATTATTATTTTTATATTCAGTATCCCTATTGTTTAGGTACGGGTACGGAACCCTAAAGATGAACTTATGTTTCAAATAAGTTCATCTTTAGGGTTCCGTACCCGAAGGGTTCACACGGAATACATTTTCACTTAGTTAAATGTTATTTTTCACTTCTTTATTGTGATTATTAGATATACACAGAGAAGTATTTTAGGACCTACTCTCTTTTTGCCTTACATTAATGATTTGTGCCGTTTGTCACTACCTAACTGCGATAATTTCACCTATGCAGATGATACGGCACTGATCATATTGATGATAACTGGGATAACGCTAAGCTTAGAGACGAGCAATCGCTAAAGTGAGTGATGACATGGAAAACAAACGTGAAACGTTTTTCTTTCTTTCTTTCTTTCTTTCATGGTTCTCGAAGTATTTCTTGACTCTTAATATTGAGAAAACCAATATTGTTCGCTTCTCTCTTCACGTGAGTGCACCCCCTATTGGATCTAGTATAGTGAAAGCCCAAACTTGACTGAAATTTCTGGATCACAGCACAAAAACCTGCACTTGCTTCACCTTGTCACTAGTTCCGAGTACCAACTACCTTGAAGTGCTTACTGGCGCCCCAATACTGAAGCAGTATGCAGCGCACGAATGAGGAAATTAAGTAATATATATGTTCAAAGAACTCAGACACTCAGCTGATCGTGAAACCTTGTTCCTTGTTCGGTTTATAGAACTTTATTCTCATTAAGACAGTCGTCACTTACATGAGAACATTAAATCTTACTAATTATATTATATCAGTGCGGGTAGAAGAAAAACAAAAAGCAAAAAACAAAGCATGATCATCATCAACAAAGTTGGAAGCGAGTTCACTACATTCCTATGATAAGGTGGTGGCACAAGTCAAAAGATGTTGCTGTTTTAAATAAAAATAAACACAATACAATTAATATAGTGTTTCGTCGTTGTAAATAAAAGTGAATAATTTCTTTTTAAATATGTTGAGTGAAGACGCTTCTTTTACATCCTTCGGTAGTTTATTATAGAGCTGTGCTCCCCCATAAGTTAGGTTATTTTTACCGTAGTTAGTTCTTATTCTAGACAATACCAGGTGACAAGCTCGACGAGATGAGTATTTGCTTATTTTGCCCTCTGTTGTGAATGTAATGCGTGAGTGAATAAGATTGTGAATGATTTTATAAATAAGTATGCATGTGTTATATATATAAAGTTGTTTGATGTTCAATAGTTTTGTCTCTTTGTAAATAGTTTTTGACGGTGTTAAGAAATCATAATTGTGTAGTATTTTGATTATTTTATTTTGTAGAATTTGAATTGGTTTTAGACTAGTTTTAGATGAGTTACCCCATATTTCGATAAGATATAATAAATGAGGCTTAACAAGGGAGTTGTATATTACTAGCCTAACTTTTTTTGGAATACATCTAACAATTTTATGTAGTAAGCCCACCAATGATGAAAGTTTGTTTTTAATGTTTTGAAGGTGGCTTGTTTACCAGAGCCTATGTGTCTCTGTCCTTACCTACTGTATATCTGCCTGGGGATGTAGCTGCAAACCCCACCTAATTCAGGTTGAACGAGCTCAAAGGGCAATCCTAAAAAATATGTATTTCAAACAAAGAGATTACTCAACTGCCCTGCCCCCTTAGCTAAATAACTTTTATAATAGCGCTAACGCTAACGCGCTAAAAATTTGATTCGCGAACGTAGCATGTATGTATTTATATAGAATTATAATCATTAAAATCATCAATACAACTCTTTCAGTTAGAATTGATGCTTGTATTTCATGAAATTCTTACATTTGGCATCAATTCTAACTGAGAGAGTTGTATTGATGATTTTAATGATTATAATTCAATAAATACGTACAGACTGTTGTCAGCATTACCTGACCCACCCTAAAATCAAACGACTTTGGACCCTCTGCCTGTAACATTAAGGTTTATTTAATTTATATGAGCTTATCAGACAAGTGCTCGAGCACTCGATGAACAAAAATACAATAATAACACAGACACGCAAATTTGACCTTTAACACGTAACGTTAAGGTAAACCCACCCAACAAAGTCGGAGCCACCGGCATTATATATGTTTTTGTTAAGCTATTTTAATCATTATCTCGTTAACATTACAGTTGAAAAGCTTTTAAGTCACACTACATAATTACAACCCAATCTTTAATTTCGCGTATTCCCAACAAGTTCTTGTGGCTTAGCGGTTCGATGCTGAATTGACGACGAACAGCATGTGGGTTCGAAAACACAGTCCACCTATACATCAGTTTCTTTTTTAATTTGTTTTCATTTCTACAATATTGCTTGCAATATTAAAGAACGACCAATATGATTTTCGCCTAATAACTTATCTTGTAAACGGGTGGGTAATTTAAAAAAACTTAGTTCACAGAATTTATATTTACCAAGAATGGTTGAATACGAAGTAAAACATATTTACTTCGTGAGGTAGATCATAAATTCATCTAAGTAACAAAATTTACACTACGCCTAATAGCAGTGACTGCGCACACACATTTGTAAATCGTTTAACTCGTTAAGTATTTTTAAGCAATTTTCTGTAATATAGCATCATGTCACAACTTGACGACTATACCAAACATAAACACAGCACACAGGTTACATACACGGTTCCAAAAATGTTTATTTTTGTTTTAGAGAAATACGGTCAGGCTATGGCTAAGACGTTATGGAGACAATGGAAATATTCAGCGGATTCGTCCAGGAGCAAAAGCCATTAAGTATAGTCCCGAATTCGAACGCCACCGGGCTATTGTTTCAAGCCACGTTGAAAATCCATTATTGCCCATTCGTGCAACCGCAATAAACCACAATATTTCAGTGGAAACAGTGAGAAGGCATTTACACGTTGCTGGGATAAAGAATTATAAACCGGCACAGAAAATTGCATTGACACCTGCTCATCGTGCAGAAAGGGTCCGTTTTGCCCAGGAATATTTAAATTTTAATTGGGAAGAAAATGTTGTGATCTTCACTGATGAAAAATCATTTAAATCGGACAAAGATGGATGTAAAATCTTATGGCGGAGGAAAGGAGAACGTTACAACGAGAAGTGCTTGCTACCTTGTAGAACCAGCGGTAGAATAACCCTGGGTTACTGGGGCTGGATGTTGTCCATGGGACCTGGTGAATTGATGGAAGTTGGTGGTAGGTTTAATAGCAGTTTGTATTTGGAGATTCTGCGTGACGTCATGCTGCCGACTGTGCGAATTGCCTATCCAACGTCACATATTTATTTCATGCACGATAACTGCTCCATGGATGGAGCAGTTATCGTGCAGGCATTGTGCGGGAATGGTTAGCTGCTCAAGAAGGTGTGACAGTTATTAATTGGCCATCTAAAAGTCCTGATTTGAACCCTATAGAAAATCTATGGAGTCAAATGGTTTTAAATTGGGACACAACGGAAGTGCGAAACAAACACAACTTGGCTGAGGTCGTGACTACTCGTGACATCGACTTGGGAGCACATGAGAGGCAAAGATTTGTGTTGGAACATGGTGCGCGGTATGCGTAGCCACTTACAACAAGTTATAGCAGGGGACGGTGCGCCACTCCGCTACTAGTTCATCTAGTAGGTATATTTAAACACACCATGTAAGTAAATGCTCAATGGATTGATTGTTCAACCATTAAAATGTTGCAGATTATGTGGTGATGTTATTGTTATAAACAGATTTATTCTGTTTAAATAACATGTTTATTCACTACATATAGGCAGCTATAAATTTGTAAAGCATTTCACAGATGAATTCATTTTCTCGATAGCAAACTTTTAAGTATAAGCATGCCTTTTTTAATGTTTATGTGGCATACTAATATAAAAAGTATATTAATTTGGAAATATATGAGCATTTACTTACTTTATCTTACTTAAGTGTCTTAATGAAATAATAAACATTTTAAACTTGCAATTTTTTAGTTTTATTTCTATACAAACTGCCCGTTTAAAAAGACAATACTCTACGTCGTCCATTAAAGAAATGTAAAAAAGTGTAATAAAATATCTAAATTTAGGTTAAACTTGGTTACGAACGTAGACAACGATGAACATCACACTACCTTAGTGACCACAAGACCAAGACAACTCTTGTAACCCGCATTGAAATTTGATCTTAGTTGTAATGCTAGACGCAATATTCAAAAAAATTTGAACCATATAGTATACAATCATAAAGTTTATTCTTGCACAGCACGAGCAGCCATCTTCTCCTCGTGCAAATTATTTTGTATTTTAAATAATCACTCCATAGTAGCATTTGAATACCAGCTTTATAATGAATACGAATATTTATTTTTCAACTACCCACTTATTATAAGTTATGTGAAAATATTACCATTTTAAAAAGTTTATGTCTACTCTGTAGTTCTTTACAATAATACAAGAAATAGTTTTGGAATATAAATTTTATATTGAAAGCAAAACAATGTCTTTGTCGCAGGATTTAATCTCGAACTTCGTTTTTGTCAGTCTTACACACAGACCACGAGACCAGAAATACTTGAACTCAAACATTAAAATAAGCTATTACACTTATCATATTATAACAAATAGTTATAAAATATAACCTAATGTTAACGTTTTAAAGATCAAATTTGCGTGTCTATATTATTATTGTATTTGTTCATCAAATCCTCGAGCAGTTGTCTGATAAGCTCATATAAATTAAATAAACCTTAAAGTTACTTACAGAGGGTCCAAAGTCGTTTGATTTTAGGGTGGGTCAGGTAATGCTGACAACAGTCTGTACTTGCTACGTTCGCGAATCTAATTTTTACCAAGATACAACCTGACACTGACCTACAAATTGCAAAAAACTTAAGAAAATTTGAATTTCGCGGGCTACCCTGGCGTTTCCACCTTGACTAGAATTTAATGAGAAAATAAGATAGTACTTACCTAGTACTTTCATGGGTTATTCAAATTAATTTAATTTTGACTAAGAGCACAGTGCTGCATTTCCGCTAGACGCAACCAGTTTGTAGACGCACGCGTCTGCGGCTTTGTGGAATCTTCTTTCTGATAACGGGGTGAATAGAAAAAAACTTTGATTTTTTTTACTAAAAGGGGTGATCCATTTGCAAACCGGCGACTCGTTAGCTTTAGTTGATGATCTATTGGCGAGCAAAACAGTCTACTCTCATCGTTGGCGAAGTCATGGCGTGCTCTCAGACGAAGTTATTTTGTTACTTGGGTATACTGTTACATCAGGAGAAAGAACAAAAAAAAGAAAAAGAAAAAACGCCATAAAGTGTGGGTAAAAAATTGGCTGCAAGAAAGACAACGCTTGTCCCATTTTTACTGTCAGAGAACATAGGTATTTGAGGATGTCCGAGGAAGTGTTTAATAAATGGAACTGCTGAGTTTAGTGTGCCCTCTAATAGAACAATGTGTCAGTCTGTCTGTCCGTCTGTCAAATTAGCAATTTTACTTTTAATTTTTAAAATAAATGAACACTAATTTGTATGCTATTTTTCTTGCACCTAGCGTTTTCCTCGCTAAAGTGAGGTGAAAAAAGCAGCTCGTGACTAAAGTAATAACAGCCGCACGGGTCGATCTATCAGGTTAAGCAACGCTTGCCGGTTGGTCCGTGGATGGGTGACCATCTTTACATACCGAGACTTCTCCGTGCCTCGGAAAGCACGTTAAGCCATTGGTCCCGGCTGTCAATCGTGGATCTTTGACAGTCGTTACGGGTCGTCAGAAGCCCGAAAGTCTGACATCCAGTCTTACCAAGGGGTATCGTATTACCCAGTAACTGGGTTGTGGAGGTCAGATAGGCAGTCGCTCCATGTAAAATACTGGTATTCAGCTGCATCCGGTTAGACTGGTAGCCGACCCCAAGATAGTTGAGAAAAGGCTAGGCAGATGATGAAGTGAGGTAAAAACCGGCCAAGAGCGAGTCGGACTCGCACGCAAAGGGTGCCGAACAAAATAACATGTTTTTTTTTAGTTTTTTTTTTTTTTAAACTGTATATTTCTTATAGGTTTTCCTGTAATCTTTAAGTAAAGAACTACCTACCTTCTGTATTTTTTTCAAAATTTTAGGCCAAGTAGTTTCGGAGATAAGGCCCCTTATCTCCTAAACTACTTGGCTTTTGGGGAATGATACATTTTTATCTATTTTCAGAAATAACTTAAAAATGATGCATTTTTTAAATTATGAAAAAAATATATTATAAGACCCTTATAGTAAGCCCTTTCATAAGGTGTGTAACACGGTACAGTTTGAAAAATTTATTTTGTTAATTTTCCGATTTGCATCCCCAAAAGTGAACCCCATA
This sequence comes from Polia nebulosa, assembly GCA_951329385.1. Taxonomy (NCBI): domain Eukaryota; kingdom Metazoa; phylum Arthropoda; class Insecta; order Lepidoptera; family Noctuidae; genus Polia; species Polia nebulosa. The sequence goes on along the minus strand of OX589599.1, from coordinate 12,059,076 downwards.
TTCCAAATTCGTTCATTTATGCGTATTTTTTTTTTTGGTTTTTTTTTTATGTTTGATTGGCTCGCGTTTGACCACTATCTCACCTTATTGTATTTGTGTCACCAACAATATACATGTTTGTAGGTACCAAATTTCAGCTTAATCAGTCCAGTAGATTCGGAGCACATGGACTGTGACAGAAGGACAGACGGACAGACGGACAGACAGACAGACAGCCAGACAGACAGACACACGAGTGATTCTATAAGGGTTCCATTTTTCATTCGGACTTTTGGAACCCTAAAAAATTGTGTATTGCGCTCGACAGCGTAGTTATTCTGCGTCTCGTACCTTTGAAACCCTCGCTACGCTCAGGATTCAATAACAGTTTTGCATAACAAATAACTATTGTGTAGCTACTGGACATTGCCGTGCAGCGCGTTCGGTCGCCACCAAGGTCGCAAAAAGACTGTCGGCTCGCCGGCTCGACTGATCCACTGGCGGTTTTTTGCACCGCGGACTTAGTATTTCAATCATGCACAAAGAGCCAGCGAGCAAATCCGCCGGTTTTTAAGTCCGCAGACTTTTAAGTGCTCCACTGGTGGTTTAGAACTTTGGCTCGCCGGCTCGCTAGCGTACCAGCCGGTCGATTCTGTTCACAGCTCACCGTGAAAACTTAGGTGGAGTGAGCGTGAAGTGAACTGTCATTACACCTTGATTGTATGGATTGACAGCCCACTTCACGGTCACTTCACCTAAGTTTTCACGGTGAGATTTTACAGAATAGTTCTACAGCAGTTTTACGCGCCAATGTATCACCCCCTTTAGTGGTTGCTTTTTTTTTCCTTTTGTTCCTTGTACAACAGGCTAAGGTCAGAAACCATGCGTCAGATGCGTGAGTCATCAGTTAGTTCGTCTTTTTTTCCTCATTAGAATGCAGATGTAACACATTCGAATGTTTTTGTAGTATTTGGCAGCAAATGTATCTAGTCAGCTATATCGGTAAATTTCGCTGAGGTAGTCAATAATAAAATAAATTTCTCAGTTTCATTTTACCGAGATCGCGCCTCTTTCAATGAATCCACTTATTGTCCAGTTGCGTAGACAATTGAGACACAATACTACACCAATTTTACGTCACAATATCCACTAGGAATCAATTTGCGAATAATTAAAACAGCTACTGAACTTCGTTCGAAAAAATCTCGCCAAAAACCTTAGAGTGGTTGCGGACTACGTCTGATTCGAATCCGATCAGAATCCGTGAAAATACAGTCTGGTGTGGTCGTAGAACAATTTGTATGGTAGTTTACACACTACATCCGATTTCCGTCTTCCGATTTCTCGATTCCTAGTGGATATTGTGATGTAAAATTGGTGTAATTTTGTGTCTCTCGTGTCTACGCAACTGGACAATATGTGGAATCATTGAGACAGGCGCGATCTCGCTATAATGGAGCTGAGAATTGTATTGTAGTATTGACTACCTCAGCGAAGTTTGCCGGGACAGCTAACTCGACACATTTGCTGCCAAATACTACAAAAAACATTAGAATGTATTATATCTGCATTATAATGAAAAAAAAAATACATTAATGATGACTAGGCAGCATGGTCTCTGCCCTTAGCCTGTTCCAAAAGTAACAAAAAAAAATTGACATTACATTTGACATTTACGGATTGTGACGTCTGGTCACGTCAAACGGTCAAAGTCAATCAATCAAACGCGCGCGCGATTTTGCCAGATAAAAGTGCCAGCCAGCCAAGCCAGCAAGCAAGCCAACGGTCGTTTTGGAGGGAAAAATTAGCTGTCGAAAACGAATTCTGCTTTTTTTCTTACTCTTTTTTAATTTAATTTTATGTAAGTAAAGCTATCATGTCACAAACATCTATCACTTCGTTCTTCAATAGTAGAAAAAGACCTGCTACAGAAGATCTTATAACTTCTAAAAATAAAATACCACACATCGACCGGACTCTAGAAAAGAAAATTATATCTACTGGTACAGCTCCCTTATTCAAAAGGTCTGACATCGTAACAAGAGAAGTCAAGCAACCAGTTAAATCAAGCGAAACTGTAAAGGATGAACTAAAACATACTGAAAGTCAGCATGTTGTGTCATCTAAAGATGTGAAACAAATTCCGCCAAAAGTCACAGCAGCATTTAGTAAGAAAGTGAATGCCTCTAACACACCTAAGATCACAGAAGCCTCAAAAGCGGCAGGTATTACCACTTCTCGCAAGGAATTAAGTCTTGGTGACATACGGAAGAAATTGGCTGGCAGTTCGAGGTTAGCTGAATTAAGGGCAACCGCTGATCGACTGAGCAAAGGGATACAAGAACTCAAACAAACCAGCGAGAAGCGAAATCTGCGAGAATTCAAGTCTATTGATGTGGAAGTACCAGTAAGGTATGTTAAAGTGAAATCAATGAGATTTGTGAAAAGTACCACATAATCTATAGGGAATGGTTTTAAATAGAGACATCAATGTTTTATTTTCAAACTGTGTATGGAAGATGAAATTTGTACACAGCTTCCAGATACACAAATGAAGTAAAGCATAAATTGTTTTAAGCCTGGAATACACATGCAACTAAAAAGCATGCTTATGTGCTACTAGGTGGTATGCTTCAAATTCAAAAAAATTCAAATTATTTATTGAATCCATGATGTATGTACATAGAGATGGTAATTTTTTAGTATATTTACTGAAACAATTATGGCTTATTTAAAGTATGCTCTCAGAGTGTGTGCTCAGATTTGCTCATGACAGCACAGACCTCAGTAGCATACTCCTTTCTAGCATGTTTGAGATACACATGCTCATTATTTAGCATTCAAAATGGATGTTTCTTTGCGAAATGTATTAAATTCAGTTATATTATTTTACAACACATTTAATAAAAAAAACTTTAAATGAGAAGGAACAATAGACGAAGGAAAAGAATTTAGGTATGGAACTGGATTAGCAGATGACTTTTTAAGGTCAAACTATTATCATCATCGATTCTAATAAGCTTTGCTATGCATTTTCTCTAGAAATTTTGTTTTTGTATTGTGGTGAGCATACTTACATTCCTCAAACATTCATAATTTCTATAAATAAATATAAAATTTAAAGTGTTATCATCGCCCCATCAAGCCATTGTGAAAACAAATCAAGTAGCATGCTCACATAGAACGTGTTTAGTCTTGCTTTGTGGCTCCAAACTCCTATCTCACCAGCACTTTACACCGTGTGCTAGTAAGCATGAATAATAGACCGGCTTGCGATTAAGTAGTGTGTTTATTCACTAGCATTGCTCTATTCGTATACATGTACTAATTGTATGCTACTTCTTAGCATTTACTTGAAACTGCCATGCTTATGTGCTACTACGTAGCATGTGTATTCCAGCCTTTATGCTATCGTTTGCTGTTATCCATATTTTAATTGATATTGTCATGAAATAAAGTTATCTCAAACCTCAAATGAAGTAGAACATTGGGTTGAACAATACTGTTGAATCTATCAAAACATACTATTGTTGTTTTAACCTAATTACATACCTGCTTTGAAGGTAGATTGATCTAACTATTATTTTCTTAAATGTGTCTCTTAAAACAAATGAATATACACAATATTGTTTGTATTTGTACCCTAATTGGTTATTTTTTTCTATATTTGTATGGAATTAGGTTAGTATCGAATTCCCTATGACATTGGAATTGTTTTCTTACAGTCCAATCAAGAAAGCACTCGTTCAGAATGAATTCCTGTCACCAAAGAAATGCATGTCAACGCCTACACCTCAACCGAGACCTCTCATATCTCCAAGGAAAGTGGTTGTTAGTCCCATCAAGAGTCCAAGCAAGGTTAGTATTTACATTACATTGTACAGTAAAACTATTTTCTTAATGTCCCTCAGGCAATCATCACATTTTCTGAATACAAACAAATGCTAATTTCAATTATTAGATTTATTGTGTATAATAATTTGAATTCAGAACTAAGTACTTAGTTCACACGGAAATCAAAACAAAACAACAATAAATTACTTAGTTCTATTTAGTTGATTGTGGAGGTTTTTAAAAAATAGTTGTACTGTATATTTTAGAAAAAAGATTAATACAAAACCTAAAAGATTTGCAATACTTTTTTCTTAAATGACACTCTTTATTTGTTATCTTGAAACAATTTTATCATTGATTTAAATATATTATGGATCTACCACTTACCAGTAATGAGCTGTTATTGTATGCTTTTGTTGTTTGATAATCTAATGATAATCAAATAGATTTTGCTATTGTCTTGGTGAGATTAAGCACGCGATTCTTAACCTCACAGTTTATTTTGATAACATAATCTGTTTTTAGTGTTGTGGCTATTGTTTTGTGTTGTCTGGTTTGTGTGTAAAGGTATAAGGTTAGTATTTTAAGCTTTTTGGCACTCATTTCCTAAGGAAATGAGTGCCGAAGAACCCCCTGATGGGGGTGGAGGGACGCCTTCAAATATGGAGATTATGGAGTGTTCCCAAAACACTGGTCGCCTAAGATCGGATGTTAGAAAACGCCCTGGAGTACCGGAGAGTTTTGTTGACGCGAAAAGAAATAAGCCGCCGTCTGACTCAATTCAGTCTGTATTTACGAGACCGGGTTTTCGGAGCGACTCCAAAATGTTCTATAGCGATAGTGACAGAGCACCCTTCACTGTATTTGTCTCTAGGTTGGAAACAGACCCTAAGCAAGGCCTAACCTTAAACGCTCTTAAGTTTGCCCAATTTATTTTCACTAAAGGATTTAAAGGTGTTGTCCAAGGCAGTGTCAAGTCTATGGGCCGTAACAGGATGTCTATTGATTTCGTGACATTCAACGATGCCAACAACTTTGTCAGCAATCCCATTCTTACTGAAAACAAATACTCGGCAGCTATCCCACGTTTTCATGAAAGTCGCATGGGAGTTGTTAGGGATATCCCTACTGACTGGACACTAGAGGAGCTAGTCCTCGGTATAGAAACCCCTCGTAATTGTGGGGTCAGTCAAAAGTCATTAGGGCTAGACGGTTTAATTTTAAAAACAAAAAAGACGACTGTAACTTGGTCCCCATCATCAACTGTAGTGCTTACTTTCGCTGGTCAAATTCTCCCAGAGAAAGTCTTCTGCGACAATGCTTCTCTTCCTGTCTCTATCTATCACCTCCCCAGTATCCAATGCCGCAACTGCTTACGATTTGGCCATATAAGCACTCAGTGCAGATCTATGCCTCGCTGTTACCGTTGCGCTCAACTTCACCCTGGAGATAGCTGTAATGTTGTACAGGTCTCGTCTTTTCTGTGGCGGTGGAAGACATAAGGCCACTGATAAGTGCCCTGAACACTCAAGACAGAAGTCAATTAAAATGGTAATGTTTCAAGAAAACTTAAATTACTGTGAGGCTTCAGTAAGGTTTCCCCTTCCCCATAAATTGCCATACTCTAATGTTACAGCAGGTCCCTCCCAATCTAAACTATCTCAAGAATAATCTTGAGATAGTTTAGATTGGGAGGGACCTGCTGTCAAGAAGCCTGCTGTGTGCAAGAAGGGGTTCAGAAGGATAACCTTCTGAACCCCTTCTTGCCTCGTCCCCTCTTAACACTCCTTCTTCTTCTCCATATGCATCCCCTGTTAAAACCTCCTATACCAAGACAGTTTATCGTTCCCCAAGACCTCGGCCAGAATTGGGCAAGTCATATGATACCCAAGCGTTTAAGTCCATGGTCTATACTCCTAATTCTTCTCAGCCTAATGGATGTGCTTTGAATTCCCCTTATGTTGAAACCACTCCCCTTCCCACTCTTAATGACAACTTGATAGAGCTCCTCGCTTGCTCCCTTATAAATATGCTGTCTAAATTTAGTGACGCAATACCGGACAATGTCGTTATATTAGTTCAACAACTCCTCGAATCCTGGACTCGCCAAAATGGAAAAAATACTTCAGTGGAATTGTAGATCCATTCGCAGGAAAAAACATGATATTATCTATCTTATAAATAGATATAAACCCGTTGCCTTTGCTGTGTCGGAGACATGGCTCAGGCCTGAATCTCTCTTTAGGGTTCCCGGACATTCGTGTCTTCGGGACGATAGAGACGACGGACGGGCGGGTTGCGCCCTATTGGTTAGCAGGTCTATCACTTATTCCCAGATTCCTCTTCCCAATCATGATACTGGTATTCAAGTAGTGGCCATTAGAGCCATGGGCATATCCTATGTATATATTGTAGAGACCCTAGCCCTCTTGTGGGCTGTAGGGTTCCTTCCTCAGTAGCCCTACGACGTTAACGGGGGCGTCGCGTAGCACTGCAACTCGTTGGCACGGTGCGAGAGGACTGTGGATGGGATCTATCTACGGGGCGGACAATTAATATATCTGAGGGCGACTGCAATTTACTATATTCATAATAATATATCAGAACACATAATAGCCCACACGGTCGGGCTCGAACCTACTTAGTCTGACACAAATGTCAAGCCTAACCTTTCTTCTAATATTTTATATCAAACGGCTTTTCAAGAGTTTCAACCTGCCAGTCGGCAACATAAGGCCTTCAACATAAGGTCGTCACAATATCTAATGCTAATATTTTAACAGAATTTAATTCTATCCTTTCTTCTATTCCTGACCCCCTGATTGTGTTGGGTGATTTTAATTGCCGTAACACCCTTTGGGGCTCTCACTGTAATGACCCCTCCTCCAGTTTTTTGCTAGACCTTTTAGATGATCGTAACCTTTGCATTCTTAATGATGGATCTGCTACCCTTAGAGTCTCCCCTACCCAAAATATTAGTATTCCTAACCTTGCTTTCTCTTCACCTTCACTAGTGGCAACACTTTCCTGGTCTGTTCTCCCTAATTCATATGGGAGTGATCATCTTCCTATACTAATTTCACTCCCTAGTACTACTCCACGTTCTCCTCCCATTCAACCTCTACAAAAGTATCGCCTCCCCAAGCTGACTGGTCATGTCCCATTTGGACGCAGAACTTCAAAATTTTCCTCAAATAAATTCATCCAACTCCCTAAACCTATAACAGTGCTTTTGTTGATTGTCTGTTGAGAGCGGCCAATTCTTCAATCCCCCTTAAAAACTCTGCTCGACACCTAATACCTTCTCCTCCTTGGTGGGATGCTGAATGCACTGAAAGCGTCCGCAAACGTAAAGAAGCTGAAAACTCCTTGTCTTCTAGTTTAAATATGCCAGACTATTTAAATTTTAAAAAGACTTCTGCAACTACCTGTAGGTTATTGGCAAAGAAGAAAAGATGCGGCTGGTTCAAGTTTTGCGAGTCTCTGTCTCCACGTTCTCCAGTTACCCTTGTGTGGAAAAAAATTAAAATCTACCGTAGAGCTTGTGACAGTCAGCATCCCGACATTTCTTCCAATGACCACGACACCTGGTTGGAAGACTTTATATCCACATTAGCCCCCCCCCTTTGTTTCTAATTTTGAATGCCCACTATAGATCCTCCTGCTACTTCCTCTGATAGATTTGATGACCCTTTCTCTTATTCAGAACTTATTTGTGCCTTGGATCATCTTAGGGATTCTGCTCCGGGTGCTGATGGAATACCGTACTCCTTTATCTCCAAATATTCTTCTAATTGTAAATCAATCTTTCTGAACTTAATAAATTCTTTTTTCGTAACTGGTCAAGTTCCAGACTCTTGGAAATCCCAAATAATAATTCCAATTTTGAAACCTGGGAAAGACCCAAAAGATTCTACTTCCTATCATCCTATCGCCCTCTCTTCTGTCTTGGCTAAAATTATGGAGAATCTCATCAAGAACCGGCTTGAATGGATCTTAGAAACTAAAGGTATCCTTCCCAGTTCTCAGTTCGGTTTTCGAAGAGGTATGGGAACTCTAAATAGCCTCAGTGTTTTTATGTCTGACGTCCGCATTGCCTTCTCCAATAATGAAAGTGTTCTTGGTTTTTTTTCTAGACATTGCTTCAGCCTATGATAATGTCCAACTTCTAATACTCAGGCAAAAGCTGCTACAGCTGAGTATCCCTGTGAGGATGGTCAACATCATTTGTAATCTCCTTATGTCCCGTTCCATTTCTGTTCGTCATCAAAACTCCCTCTCCCCATCCCGTCTAGTGTGGAAGGGCCTACCCCAGGGGTCAGTCTTAAGCCCCATTCTTTATAATATATACACATACGATTTGGAGTCTTCAGTGAGTTGTTTCTGCAAAATCCTTCAATATGCTGACGACATTGCTCTTTACTTTAGCTCCCCTTTCCGGTGCCTCATCTCGCCTATATTCTGCCCTTTATTATTTAAACCAGTGGCTTATTGATCACGGCTTAAGTTTCTCAATCTCCAAATGCACTGCAGTTGCCTTTTCTCGCAAGCGTAATATTCCACCTAATTAACCTTAATGTTGAAAATGAACCCGTTCTGATCCGAGACATAGTAAAATTTCTTGGCCTCATTCTTGACTCAAAATTATCTGGTCTCTATCATCTGGATTACATTTAAAAAAAAATGCTTCTAGTTGGCTGGGGAGCTCATCCAACTTCCCAGAAAATCTTATATAACGCCATAGTACGTAGTCACTTTGACTATGGATGCTTTCTGTTGGAACCATGCAATAAAATAGCCCTTGCCGAACTGGAAAGGATTCAATCCAAATGCTTGCGTATTATCACGGGTGCTATGAAATGCTCTCCCATTAATGCCCTTCAGGTGGAATGTTTAGAGCCCCCCCTTCACTTACGTAGACAATATCTCTGTGATAGATTTTTTTATAAATTCATCCAAAATAAATGTCATCCTCTTCTCCCTCTTCTTCGTACACTTTATCAGCTAATCCCAACATCTTGCTATTGGTCTCATAAAAATCCTCCACTCCTTGTTAACAGCTTCAGTAAATTGAGTAATATGCATATTGCCTTATTTCAGTTAAATAGAAACCCCATATTTGAAGTAAATTTTGATTCCTTGCTTTTCCAACCAAAAATAATTTTTAACGTATATCCAAACATAACCCTGCAGCTAATGTCAAATTCAATAGGATTCTGGCAGAGGACTGGCACGACTGGCTGACGTTATTTATCGATGCTTCCAAGTTGTCAGAGAACAGTAATGTCGGATCAGCTGTGTGGATCCCAAAATATAAAATCATTCTTAATTTTCGTAGCTCTGCATTTGGCTCCATATTCACAGGGGAAGCAATAGCTCTTTTGGAAGCAGTCTCCTACATTGAATCGCACGGTCTCAACAAAAGCCTTATTCTCTCGGATTCTCTGAGCTGCCTACAGGATTTAATAAAATCACCTTTTCGCTCTCGACACAATTTCCACGTTATCCTACAGATAAAACAACTCCTGTATAGATGTCACTGATTAGGCATAGAAATTGCGTTGGCTTGGATCCCCAGCCATTCAGGAATTGCCGGCAATGAGAATGCGGATACGATCGCCAAGCTGGCTACTCGGAATGGAATCGATTCTTATTCGTCCTGTTATCCCCGTGATCTGCGCTCTCTTGCGAAACCCGAGGTGAAGAATTGGAATGAGCAGTGGCAAAAAACTCGGATATCGAAGGGCAAATTTTATGGCTCTATCCAACCATTCATTCCACCTAAATGTTGGTTCAATAAACTAAAATTTTCGAGTAAGTTAGCTACCTCTGTCATAATTAGACTCTGACTTGGGTTTGTTTGCACTCCAGGTTTTTTGGCAAAATCCATGTGAGGGACTTTTCTTTGTGTGAATACGGTTTGGAGGAGGGTACTCTGGAACACTTGTTTTTTTCTTGTCCTCGTTTAACCACTCCCCTTTACGACTTACTCCCTTCTGATATTCCTCGCCTAATTAACATTCCTTTTCTATTATCCTTAGTCCATACCCCTGCTGTTAAGATCCTATATAAATTTATTAACATTAATAAAATCCAGCTGTAGCTCTATTTATTTATCATACGCTTGATGTTTTAACATTTTTTTTGTGACGTCTTACATGTGTACTAACCAAAATTGTTTTGTCCTTTTTTTTGCATGGGGATCTATGGATGCCAACGCTAAAAACACTGATCAATGGTGTAATATTTTACGACAAGTCAATCTCTCATCCTTGACATTGGCAAAATCATCGAATGTTTTCGATGGAGCCATAACCTCAAAAATTGAATTTAATTGATAATCAATTAAATGATTATCTTATCTTATTATTATATTCTCTTAGCCAGTTTTGAAATATTTTTTACCTCTTTTTCAGGTTCCAGCATACATCAGGCATGCAGCTCTTGCTACTTCCTCCAGCAGCTTGCCGCTGCCTCATCACTACAGATTCCTTGCTGAACTTTTCCGTGGCATGGAGACTGTTGTTGCTTTACTCTATAACAGAAGTGAAAAGATAACCTTTGCTAAACTGAAACCTTCTGTTCAAGAGATGCTGAAACGTTCATTCACCCAAAAACATTTAGCTCAAATAAAACATTTAGTGCCAGATTTTTACAATTTCGAAATTCAAAAGGTTAAGAATTTCAGTGCTTCAACTCATAAAGAGCAATATGAGCTAATAATCTCACCAAATATTCCTAATGATATTAAAGTAATGAATCCAAGTGTGCTGCTAGAAAGGCGCAGATACTTTTATGATATTTTGCTTCAGTTAGTAAAGAAACATCATGCGCAGTATTTACAAACACTTGATCCTCCAATGGTGATCCCTGATGACAAATTGACTCGTTGGCATCCTGAATTTGATATTGAGAAGATACCAGAAGTTGAGAATGGCAAGTTGCCCGAAATGCCAAATGTTGAAAAATTCTCAAGTGCCCAAGACGTGTTGGCCAAAGCGCGCGAATTATTTAAATGTAATACAAAAATGGAAAGAGCTTTGGAGAAACTAGCTCAAGCAAAGGCCCGTGGACTTACTGAGCAAGAAAAAGCAGCAACTGGTATTACAGATAGTAAACCAAGTACTTCTATTAATGGAATAAACAGTACGCAGACAAGTGAGGCAACCAATAGTGCAGTTACTATTTTGAATCCAGCACTTCGTAATCTGCCAACTTCTCTCCTAGAGAAAGTGAAAGCTAAACAGGCTGCTAAAGCCCTTGAAGCTATGACTAGATCTTCTGAAAATGACCAAAAGTATTTAGTGTATTGTCGTCTGCCAGATCTTGCTCGCACACTGCGAAATATCTTCGTGACTGAGAGGAAAAACGTTCTAGCATTAAACATAATCCTATCAAAGTTAGATAGTAGCTTCAAGGCAAATGTTTCAGCAAATGATTTACACAGAGATATAAAAGTGCTCACAGAGGAGCTGCCTGATTGGGTTAAGTTGCATGAAATACGAAACAATACTTACCTAAAACTAGATAAAAATGCTGACTTGCAAAAAAATTTGACCAAGTTAGAGGCTTTAGCTAATAAATATAAAAATGAATAATTGTAGTATAAAACAATTTGACATTACAAATTAAGACTGAGTAATTATAACACAATGTGTTTAATTATGAAAAGCTAACTCTTAATTAGTTTATTACCTTAGAAAGTTTTGTCGTTTTATGAGTCTTGTTTGTAAAAATTAAATAATATACAAATGAACGCGTTTGTACATACATACTGTAATGTTCTAATATATAGGATGTAATGAAAATGCATGGTCATATTTTAAATACCGTTTCTGCCCATAGAAAAGAACAACTTTCTTCAAGAAAGTAATAGATACTAATTTTGATCAGCTGAGGTACAGTAAGTCCAATATTTTGACTTCCCATACTAATTTTGATTAGGTGAGGTATGGTAAGTCCAATATTTTGACTTCCCATACCAATTTTGATCAGCTGAGGTACGGTAAGTCCAATATTTTTTTGGGAAATGTCTAGGGTTCCTTGAAGAAAGTTGTTCATTTCCATGGACACAAACATTGCCGTATCTTAAATATGACCACTCATTTCTGTTACACTCAATAGTATTAATTGGTTAATGTTCCGAAAAATAGTAGATTGACTTGATATCAAACCATCATACCAAAAATATATATTGACATGGTTGATTCTTGTAGATTAAGCTGACATTTTATATTTTATTTATATTGTAATAATAATTAAAGACACCATTTCTTAGCATAATTTAATTTAGATTACTCAAGAAATGAACTGGATAACAATGTGAAACCTTTTTAGTTTGTATTGGTTTAGTATAAGTTTGTATTTTATTTTCTTTTTCTTTTACTGTGTGGTATTCTTTCTTTAATTAAATATGTTTTCAATCAACTGTGTTTTTGAACTTCATAGCCTGTAGGGTAGGTATTTATTATCAGTGTCATAGTGAAAAAAACTAAGTTTCTTCAAGAGATTTATGTAAAACCTGAAAACGAATGAGAATTATCATAGACGACAGGAAAGGAGTTAACGTTTTTTGATTTTTATAATTATGGTTACTGCTAACGATTGCGGCAATAATCCCAGAAATCATCAAGACATGTAGCCTCTATTTTTGAGAGATTCAATTGGCGATCGTAGTGAACAGTCGTATCGGACAATATAAATTTCGTTTGTTACCCTTCGCGTACGGAACGTTATCATTAAAATATCTGTAAAACTATTATAGGTAGGTTGTAACTTTTTTGATACCTGTTTCGTTTGATTTAAAGTCTATGGAATGTCTTTAAAATACTAGTCCTATTAAAAAAAAGTCTATATCTCTAGTTTCGACGAAAACAGTGGTTGCGCTGTGGAGTATCCTTCCTGGCGAAACCACCATGATATTGTTACGAGCTGGGTATGAGATAAATTATTTTACACCAATCGATTAACCAAATATCCTTTATTAACTCAACAACTTATTTAATGTAACTCAAGATGGCTGGACAAATCTTCAAAATAGCTCGCATTTAAGGCGTATATAGCCGCCAAGTGGCGCCCTCATTAAATAAAAAATCGTAGCAAAGCGTAAAAAATAAAAATTAAAAAATCCAATGTTGCGTTTGTTACAAAGAGCTTAAGGTATTTTTACATTCTTGAAACAGGACTCAAAGTGCTTCGTATCCAAAGTAGTAAGCAAAAGTGTCAAAAACGGCCGTTTTTGGTACTTTTGCTTACTACTTTGGATACGAAACACTGAGTGTTGTTTTAACAACGTAAAAATACCTTATCCTATTTGTAACAAACGCAACATAGGATTCTTTAATCTTTATTTTCTATGCTAAGATACGAATTTTTGTTAAATGAGGGCGCCACTTACGGGGAGGTAGGCCCTTCAGTAGGTCAATAGAGCACTTTATGTGACGGCTAAACACCCTTATTTCAGAATTTGTGACGCTACAGAATCTTAGATAATCAATCGAAAACGTGTCCAGCCATCTTGAAAAACCACTTTTTGCTGGTCTCTCAATCTCGGTAACGGAAATGATTTTGACGACTTTTTGCATATCAACGGGCGTCACATAAATTTGTGACAGGCATCGAGCTAAAAGTTTTGTGATACATACAGCGGTTTAGTAGAAAAATGCAAAAATCTGAGTTCAGCCATCTTGAATTTACGTAAAAAACTTTTGGCTGGCACTGCCGAATCTCAATAACGGGAGCGTTTTCGAATATGGTTCCTTTACTAATCAATTGCAATTTGTGACAGTAATAACGTTTGATTTATGGCGTCACATGTAATGGTTTTCGAGAAATCAATAAAAACTTAATGTCCAGCCAACCTGAGTTCAAGATAGCTGGACACCTGTAACTCCGCTGCCTGATGATCTGCGGCCTTTGAAATGTGTTCAAGATTTTGTGACGGGGACGATAATGATAACCTGAATTTGTGACGGAGAAACTTTGAGTAGTTTCAAAGATATTGATCATTTAAGTTTTCCCATACAAATATCAATTAATATTGTGAAGTGACCATAATTTTTACATAAATAAGGATTGCTTTTTAATTGACTAATCGGACGGTAGCAGCTACGCCGGCTTTGTATTTGATTTTCCCGTAGGAATAAAAGGTTTTCCCGCAGTAAAAAGCGTAAGTATGTGTTATTTAAAAATAATTGACCACCAGCGCTGCAAAAGAGGGCCCACTTGTATTTCGCCTTTAGTTCATTATCTTAGGTGGTAACTGAAAATGAGAAGTAAACTCGACAGTTGGCATTGTATGTAATTATTTTTCGAAGTGTAATCAATAATCAGAATGTTAGTTAAATAGAAAACGTAAAATGCCTGGAATCAAAATCTAAAAGGTTGTCTGTAAAGTTGGTTTACGGACGATAATTTAACGTGACAACGTCATAACAAAACATTGATGAAATGATTGCATACTTTTATGAATAAATAACTCCTCGGACGCATAGGCCAATCGAGTGGAAGAGAGATAGATGCGGCGCAAGCGTACAATGAGCGTAACGGGACAATGAGTCATCCTTTTTCGTGCATGCAGCCGGCGTTCATCGATTTATTAGACGTTGTCACGTCAAAAACGAAATTTTCATACAAATTTACTCGGTCAGCGGATTAGTTAGTATGAAAACTCAATTGATGATTTGATTGAATGATATTTCAGCAAATTTCTTAAAATAAAGTTGCATTGTTTGAGCCAGCAACCGAGAGGTTTTACGTTATTTAAATAACACGCTGTAGGTTCATGTTACGCTGGAATATGTTCCTCATTTTCTTAAATCGTGTAAGTGTTTTTCTAGTGTATGTTGTTAATAATGAGAATCTATTTAGAAATAAGATTTTATTTATATAACTCACCTAGCTAACTAGGTAGTACGTACTACAACCAAATGTGATTGTATCTTGTCATATAAATCAATAAAAGACTAATTTACCAAATACTTAATCAAAAAATGAAGACTGGTGCTGTGATTGATTTTGTGTAATAATTATCTTTTAGAAATAGGTATTGAAGAATACCTGGGCCTGCGGAGGGCGAGTAATGGGTAGCTCGCCGTCCGATCAGCAACAGGCCCGAGAGTCGACGGCGCGTAGTGTTTCACGCGCGCCTCAAAGAGTTGTCAGCAATGAAGACGGGGCCCGTCATGGCCAATGCCTGCCCGGGGGTTGAGGATAAATTCGAAACAGAGATACCTCGCCCGTGGGGACTTAGGGCAGGTTGGAACAGGGGTGGATTTTAGTCAGTAAGAGTCTCACACGCCCTTCCGCTCCACCCTGAGCGGGACAAGTCATTGGATTGATTTCCCACCCCACAAAAAAAAAAAATCAGTTAAGTTATATATGATTAAAATGACGACCACCGACTTCATTTGCACTTCAAACACTTAGGGCGGCGGTAAAAACAACTTTGTGGTACAAGGCAGGGGTTACTGAAGCGCAAATGGAGTTGATCGTCGTCATTTTCATCATTTGAAACGCTGCCTAAGTACAAATAAAAAAATGTGATTTTATTTATTTATTTTATTTATTTAACAATTTATGTACACACAAGATAACTATAGATAAACAACATAATAAAAATTAGCACAAAGGTACTGCTTATTTCTAAAGAAATTTCTGCCAGCAGACCCGCGAAAAGAGAAGTGAAAAAGAAATGTAGACAATAGTGTGTAAAAAACAGAAAAAAAGAGTACGAGAAGTCTTAAACTAAGGAATTAAATAAACCTACACATATAATGTTAATATTAATATATATTCACATAAATATATACCTAATAATATATATATACACAACATACACATACATATATAAATATTTACTACAGTAGAGAGGAATGGTAGTGCTCTTTTAGACGCTTTTTAAAGACAGCAATAGATTTTAAATCACGGATGCTAGGCGGAAGTGAGTTCCACAACCTTACCGCATGGACAGAGAAAGAGTAGGAATAGTAGCTGGATTTATGAGGATGGGTTTTAAGGAGGGATTTAAGGTGAGATCTGCACGGCGCGTCACTTGGGCGATCGTAAGTGAATCGCTCACGCAGGTAGGAGGGATAAGACGGATTGTGTAGAATGTTAAATAGGAGACATAAAATCCTAGTGTTCCTGCGAAGACGGATAGGGAGCCACTTGAGTTCCTTGCGAAGGTGAGAGACATGGTCATACTTTCGCAGACCAAAAATAAACCGGATACATAAGTTTTGCAAGCGCTCAAGCTTGTTTAGTAGCTCCTCAGTAGCATCCAGGTAGCAGGCGTCGGCATAATCAATGATCGGCTGAATAAGAGTTTGGGCCAGGGAGATTTTTGTTTTTAAGGGCAAGAGACTCTGGAGGCATTTAAGCGAATGATAAGAGTAATTAACCTTTCGACTGATCTCGTTCACCTGCGCACGCCACGAAAGATTGGAGTCAATAATAACACCCAGATCTTTGGCAGTTTCGGTATATTCAATAAGAACACCGTCAAGATATAGAGGCGATAAAGACGAAACAACAGCCGCGTTACGAACGAACCTGCTGCCTATGATCATGGCCTGAGATTTTGCTGGGTTGATCTGCAAGCCAAAGGACTTAGCCCAGGCACTGATACGAGCCAGGTCATGATTCACAGCAGCAATAGCAGAATCCGCGTCGGCCACAGGAAAATGACGATAAAGCTGCAAGTCATCTGCGTAAAGGTGAAAACTGGAGGAGATTACTCTGGTAACAAAGTTAATAAAAATGGAAAATAGAAGAGGAGAGAGAACGCTACCCTGAGGAACACCCTCAGTGAGGCTACACCAATCAGAGAAAGACTCATCGAGGCGGACACACTGAGAGCGTCCCCGAAGATATGAATTGAACCAGGCTAGAGCAGGAGAAGAGAGATTAATAGATTTTAGGATACCTAGTAAGATGTCGAAATCCACAGAGTTAAAGGCACTACTAAAGTCAAGCAATACCAGAACAGTAAGAGACTTACTCTCCATAGCCCAGCGGATATCGTCAGTTACTTTCAGAAGCGCAGTAACAGTACTGTGACCCGCGCGAAAACCGGATTGAAAAGGGGATATTATCGAGTTCGACGCCAAGAAAAAAGATAGTTGTCTATGAACTATGTGCTCAAAAACTTTAGAGAGAAATGGAAGAATAGAAATAGGTCTAAAGTGAGTTAATAATGAAGGATTGTTCGTTTTTGGCAGAGGAATAATGTGAGCCTGTTTCCAGACTGATGGAAAGGAGCAGGAGGTAATGGAATGATTGAAGATATGAGTAAGAACAGGGAGTAGTGAGGGAAGGATGAGAGTTATCATTCTAGAGCACAACTTATCATTGCCAACTGCAGAAGAACTAATCGCAAGAACAGATTTCTTGACGTCAACCTCGGTAACATCGCTTAGCTTAAAGTGAGAACATTGAGGCAACGGCAAAGTAGAAAGACTCTCCAAAGTCGCAGCTTTGACACAAGGATCAAGAGAAAAGGGAAGTAGAGAGAAATGCTTATTAAGGTCGTCAAGGTTCACATCCTTGCACTGGCTGTTAGATGATTTGCCTATGCCAACAGACTTGAGAAATTTACAAACATCGGAGGAACTGCGATTATCGAGTTGTTCGTGGAAATAGCGTCTCTTAGCATCTTGACACAGACGCCTGCAGCGATTTCGTAACGATTTGTAATAAGAGAGATTCAGCTCTGAAGGTCTGCGCTTATATCTGCTCTTAGCTTTATCCCTGTTGGCCATAAGTTCTTTGATTGGAAGCGTAATCCATGGTGCAGGGTTATATTTAACTTTCACACGACGAATAGGGGCATGCTGGTCATACAAGCCGAGAACGGTCGTATTAAAGCAAGACACCTTTCCGTCAATGTCATCGATCTCAACCAGCGGGGTCCAGTCGAGATCGCTGGCATCATGCCGCAACGCCTCCAGGTCTATGCCCTTGTAGTTACGGAGATATAAGAATAGAGGCTTACGCTTGGGAACACGGATACGGTACGACAAATAAATGAGGTCGTGGTAGGAAAAGTTAGCTGTGAGTTGACCATGATGAGAAACGTTATTAGGAGAAGAAACAATCATAAGATCTAGTAAAGAGGGTGTACAGTTAGGGTAATGGTGAGTTGCAGAAAGAGGCAAGACTTGTAGATTGAAAGAAGATAGAAGTGACAGGAGTTTATGAGAGCGAGTATCATTTTTGATCAGGCAAGTGTTAAAATCACCCATTAAAATAACATGTTCATACATGGGGCAAAGATTACTAAGAATACAGTCAAGAGAATCGAAGTAGTCAATGCGAAGGTTAGGGCTGTACAGCACTGCAAGCAAGATTTTTGTGTGATGAACAGAAATTTCGATGAACAAGTATTCAGCCGACTCAGAGTACAAAGAAGGAGATGAGCTGACTACCTTGTAGGGTAGATCAGCACGTATGTACATAGCTACACCTCCTCCACCCTTGCCAGTTCTATCGTTGCGGACCAAGACGAAACCAGGAAGTGAAAATTGCGTAGAGAGAAGAGAAGGCTTCAGAAATGATTCCGAAATCAATAGGACATCAAGGTGGGCACTGCTAAAGGATGCCAGAAGATCAGAATAGTGACCAGGAACACTCTGGGCATTTATGTGCGCAATATGCAGATTTTTAGGATCAGAAGAGAAAAGAGATGAAATTTTATCGTGTAAAGTAAGTGGAAAGGAAGAGTCACTGTCCGCACTAGCAAAACTGTCAGAAGAAGAGCACGAGAAAAAGCTATCGTTAAGATCAGCTACATCATTCATAATATACAAATTTACGTAAATAATAATACAAATATATAAATATAACTAGAACGTAATCTAGCTAGAATAAACAGATAAATCTAAAAACGCTAATTTAGATTTCCTTTTAAAAGAAAAGAAACATTTATTTACAGCAAACATTATTTTTTCATTTATTTTTTTTATTTTTTCACCTTCGAGCATTAGTTATCCTGACACAATATCTACCTATGTACTTACCATGAAAAACACCAATACCTACCTAATAAAAACAAGTATCTGCACGTAAATAATCAATAACATTAAATCAACAGCAAATGACCCCCTGCCTTCCTCACTTCTACACTTTTATCTTCTATCGATTAAAATACCTACAGTTGTTCGTATTAGTATCACCAATACACGGCTTTTCGTCCATTAAAGAAAACACCTTAAAATATACTTAGTCCTACATTAAAACCTACAATATTGGTAACCCTATTGCAGTGTTTGTATGGGACGATTTAAATGATCAATATCTTTGAAACTACTCAAAGTTTGTCCGTCACAAATTCAGGTTATCATTATCGTCCCCGTCACAAAATCTTGAACACATTTCAAAGGCCGCAGATCATCAGGCAGCGGAGATACAGGTGTCCAGCCATCTTGAACTCAGGTTGGCTGGACATTAAGTTTTTATTGATTTCTCGAGAACCATTACATGTGACGCCATAAATCAAACGTTATTACTGTCACAAATTGCGTCACAATGTTAGTAAAGGAACCATATTCGAAAACGCTCCCGTTATTGAGATTCGGAAGTGCCAGCCAAAAGTTTTTTACGTAAATTCAAGATGGCTGGACTCAGATTTTTGCATTTTTCCACTTAACCGCTGTATGTATCACAAAACTTTTAGCTCGATGCCTGTCACAAATTTATGTCACGCCCGTTGATATGCAAGAAGTCGTCAAAATCATTTCAGTTACCGAGATTGAGAGACCAGCGAAAAGTGGTTTTTCAAGATGGCTGGACACGTTTTCGATCGATTATCTAAGATTCTGTAGCGTCACAAATTCTGAAATAAGGGTGTTTAGCCGTCACATAAAGTGCTCTATTGACCTACTTAAATGCGAGCTATACAAATCAAATAAAAGTTATTAAATAAGCGCTAAGAGCGATGTGTGGTGTTACGCGCATGGATAGAATTAAAAATGAGTATATAAGAGGAAGTCTGAAAGTGGCACCGCTGACTGAAAAGTTGTGTGGAAATCGGTTGTCGTGGTATGGGCATGTGATGCGGAGGAATGAAGAAAATGTCGTGAGGAAAGTCTTGTGTATGGGTGTGGATGGCTATAAGAGTAGGGGAAGGCCAAAGGAATGATGGTTGGACTGTGTGAAAGAGGATATGGGTAAAAAGGGGGTGACTACAGAGATGACGACTAATAGAGGAGTATGGAAGAAAAAGACATGTTGCGCCGGCCCCAAATAAATTGGGATAAGGGCAGGAGAATGATGAAATAAATTACAAATCAATAAGCAATTACAAATTATCAAATCAAATCATTAAACCAATTATAAATCTTAATGATTTATAATTAGTCAAATGAATCGATCAATCATAAATTATTAAAATAATTACAAATTATCAAAATAATCCTAGATCATTAAAATAACCACAAATTACCAAGTCAAATTATTCAATTATTAAGTCAAAGTATAAATTATTAATTCAATTACAAATAATTACAAATTATGAAATTAATTATAAACGATAAAAATAATTACAAATTATCAAATCAATCACTTAATCTTTTATTGTAACTAGTTCTCGAACCCGCAGGTATATAACATATATAACCCGCTGGCTCCCAAACTGGAGAGGGCTGGGGCCGCCTTGAAGCGGCTCCTGCCCAATCTGGGGGGTCCAAACGCCTCCTTCCGGAGGCTCTACACGGGAATCGTCGTAAACGGGGCACCGGTGTGGGTGCGTTCCTTGAGGCGGCGACCAGCTCGCCGGTTGAACGCGTTCCAAAGGGCAAAATCAAAATCAAAAGTCATTTATTCAAACTAGGCTGAGAACCAGCACTTTTTGAACGTCAAAGTTCTACATAAAGACAGTCCCCCAAAAAACGCCCGCCCGTCACCACTTCCTAGTGTTTTAGCTGTGAAGAAGAAGTGGCCAACAAACTCCCCAGCAACACATCTGTCTGTTAAGTTTTAAGAACTTGAATCTATATAATTATATGCAACAATGTTAACATTAAGTAAAACAGAAAAATAAATATATGTCGTCTAAAATATAATCATAAAATTAAATAATCCGCCACTTGCCAGCTAGCACACTCAATCATGCCATTAAAAACAAACTCAAGCATAAACACTAAACCAAATTAAAGAAGCCTCCATACATAACTGGTGTGCCTGCTTACAAGAACAAAGATAGAAACTATCAAAGGGCTGTGATTCGAAGCCACAAGTGATGAACTAGGGCCATCACACTAAAATTGGTAGACAATTATTATATTAACTCATATAATCTGTCATAACCATAAGCTAAATATGGAGAAAGAACATCAAGTGTAACATTGTCTTGCGTTCAACACAGCGACCAACTATTATTATCTTCTAAGTAGTCGTTGATGGAATAGTATGCCTTCGAACAGAGACTAGATTTAACAGCAAGTCCGAATGATCCGAGGATACCGCACGGACTCCGGTGAGGCGGCGAGCCTCCTTGCCGGACTGTCGCCATGGGGTCTGGAGGCAAAGGTCGTCGCGCACCTTTATGTGTAGCGCGAGTGGATCGCCCAGAGGACACGGTGGAGCAGACGGTGGAGATCTGCCCCGTTTGAGCGGAGCCGCGCCGTGTCCTCGTGGAGGCGATCGTCGGCAGCGACCGGTGGCGCACGGCTTTGGTCCAGGCCATGGTACGGAGCGACAGGGAATGGGAAGCAGTCTCCTCCTTCTGCGAAGCAGTAATGCTCTCGATGGAGGAGGCGGAACAGGTGAGGGAGACTCTACGGAGTGACCCTCACGCCCCCAGCCGAAACGCCGCAGGAGAGGCACTGGGCGTCGGGGGTCGCAGGACGATCTCCGGCCACCGTAGACCCGGGCCTGCGGACGGCAAGTACTGGGTAGCTCTCCGTCCGATCAGTACCAGGCCCGAGAGTCGACGGCGCGTAGTGTTCCATGCGCGCCTCAAAGAGTTGTCAGCAATATAGGACGGGGCCCGTCATGTCCGATGCCTGCCCAGGGGTTGTGGATAAATTCGAAGCAGAGTTACCGCGCCCCTGGGTACTCAGGGCAAAGAAGGAACAGGGGTGGGTTTTAGTCAGTAAGAGTCTGACACGCCCTCCCGCTCCACCCAGAGCGGGAGATGTCATTGGATGATTTCCCACCAAAAAAAAAAAGGTATACACGGCTATTTATACGCTCGTCCCTCCAGTACTTATGGATATTACTTTCTTTGTTATATGTATATGTGATGCCGTGATTATTCTTCTGTTACGATAATTGTATGTTTTATTCAGTCTCATTTCACGCAGTATTTGTCACTTTGCACTTTATTTTTTTCGTAAATGAATCCATCCATTTCTAACTTAATTCCAATTTTGCTTGATCTAAACACTTTTAAATTACTTCCTTCTGAATTTTTCATATTTAATAAACTTTAACTTTGTTTTGCTTAATTAACACAATAAAACGATACGACAACTAATAATAACTACGTCCCACTACAGCAAAAATAAAAGTGATTCTAAGATTAATATAATACAAATGATTTCATCCCTCCAAAAGTAATTAAATACATAGATTATGAACGTTTAAATGCAGAACTAAAAAACACTGATTTTCGTTTTTTGTACACGTCTAAAGATGTTAACGAAGCTGCGGCTTTCTTTCAGAAAATAATTCAAGAAGCTATTACGGCCAACTCTAAGGACATGAAAATTTCCAGCCGAAAAAAAATTCTTAAAACCCTGGATAACCCCGGGTATCTTGAAATGTATTAAAAACCGTGATAACCTACTTAAAAAACTTAAAAAAGATCCAGATAATGAGATATTAAAAACTACCTACAAAAGGTACAGAACCTTTTGTTCATCCCTATTGAAAAAACTTAAGAGGAACTTTGAGAAACTTCAACTCCAAAATGCAGGCAAAGACTGCAAAAAGCTTTGGAAAGCAGTAAAAGAGATCACCTATTCTAATAAACCTAAAGAGATCCCATTAGATTTAATATGCACAAATGATCCTCAAAAATCAGCAAATAATGTAAATCATTATTTCGCAAATGTAGGCAGAACTTTAGCTGAAAACCTAAGCAAGAATAATTCTTCTACCGAACCCCATACTTTAAATTCATGCTGTCATTCTTTTACTCTTTTACCCACTGATGATGATGAGGTTGGAATGTTAATAGCAGGTTTAAAAAGTAACTGTTCAGTTGGCTTAGATATGATATCTGGCGAAATTTTAAAAGCTAATAATGATGTCTTAACGTCTCCGATATCATACATCTGTAACTTGTCACTTTCGACTGGAGTATTCCCTACCATCTACAAGAGGTCGAGAATTCATCCCGTCCATCAAAATGGAGATAGAGGCTGTGTCAGTAATTATAGACCAATTTCTATTCTCCCTACTCTTTCAAAAATTTTGGAACGTATTATTAATAATAGACTAGTAAAATATTTAGAAAATAAAAATCTTTAATCGCAGGCACATTTTGGATTTAGAGCGAACAGATCCACATCAGATGCGGTGTTTGAACTTACAAATTACATAGTTAACAACTTTGATAATAAAAAGAAGACAATAGGAATATTTTTAGATTTAACAAAGGCGTTTGACACAGTCTCTGTTCCAATTTTAATTAAGAAGCTGGAATGCCTCGGTGTTAGAGACCTTCAGTTGAAACTTTTACAAGATTACCTGACTGGCCGAACACAATGTGTACAAATAGGCAATATCATAAGCGAAGAAATCTCAGTGACTTTTGGAGTTCCCCAAGGAAGTATCCTGGGTCCAACACTCTTCCTTGTGTACATAAACGACCTTTGTCAGATGAAAATTCCTAATGCAAAGATCATTTCCACCTTTGCAGATGACACTGCTTTGCTTTTTAGTGGTAACTCCTGGGATGAGGTTTATTCAAATGCACAGAGAGGAATGAATTTTGTAACTAAGTGGTTGTATAAGAACATCTTAACGCTAAGTGTTGCAAAGACCAATTACATAACCTTTTCCAGGAAAACTAACGATAAGCCTGATCCTTCATATCGCATTATTTCTCACTCGTGCTCAAATCTGAATGACGAACACTGTACATGCCCCAATGTGACAAATTCATCATTAACGAAGTATCTGGGTGTGATCATAGATAGTAAACTAAATTTCCACCATCATATAGACCACCTTGCTGCGAGAGTACGTAAGCTAATCGTAATTTTTAAAGCTCTAAGATACGAGTATGTTGCACAAAAAAACGTGATCAAATCAGTGTATTTTGCTCTCTGCCAATCACAACTCATTTACTGCATTACTTCCTGGGGCGGAGCGTGTAAAACACATTTTCTGAAAATTGAGAGAGCGCAAAGAGTCCTTCTTAAAGTTAGCTTATCCTTGCCATTCTATCACCCAACTAGTGATCTTTATAAAAAATGGGAAGTATTGACGGTCCGACAGCTTTTCATCCTTTACACTGTAACTAAACAACATTCCATATTAAAATATGAACCTAATAAATTCAAAAATCAGCGACGTAAGGACAGAGTTTGCACAACCACTGCATTCAGTACTAGGTCTGCACATAATTTTTTCTGTTACCAGGGTTCTAACTTATATAATAAGTTAAACCGGATCCTATCAATATATTCAGTACCAAAAACTAAATGTAAATATTTGGTTATGGAGTGGTTACAAAAGTTATATTACAACCTTACAGAAAACCTACTTCATCAATAAATACTGACCAGGTATCTACCTTAAAAGTAGTAGTCACCCGGTATTGTCTAGAGTAAAACTAACTACGGTAAAAACACACTCAACTCATTAAAAAATATTCACTTAAATCTAAAACAACGAATTTTTTTATTTCGATAAAAACGGCAACAACTTTTAACTTGCACCACCGCCTTATCTAAGGAATGCAGTGAACACGGTAAACTCGCTTCTGACTTTTGTTGAACACATCTAATTTTTGTAATTATTTTTTTCTTCTACCCGTACTATTGTAACAAAATTAATATAATATTTTTGGAAATTAAACCAGAAGCGACTTTTTTTTAAATTATTATGCAAATACCTACAGGAAGTGAATTAAAAACAAATCAAACTGACAACAATTCTATATTAAGAACCTAATAACAAAATAGCGAACACACAAAATAGCAATAATTAAATGGCACAATCAGTGACGTAACAATTTAAAAAAACAACCGACGGAGTGACGTCGTAACGGTCTTACTCTCACGATGTCTCGAAGCGGAAAAGGGCCGGTGCCTCGTGGGTCTTCGCAACGTTCCCGCAGGGGAGCGTGGCAAGCGGCTTCAGGGCTGAGCCCTCTGGCCGCGGGGTCTATACCTCGGCCCGTTAAGACGGGCCCGTCGTCGTGGTGCCTATTCAGGCGTAGAAGTTTGGGGACAGCGCCTATAAGAAACTAGCTAGGTTAACGCCTGCCAGAATTCTCATAGCACGCCCCCCGTGTGTAATTGCATCGTTTTACTGCAGGTTCATAGGCGGTACTGCCTCGCAGCGCCGCATCTTCACGACAGCTCGGCGGTCCGTCACCGCCAGGTGAGACCCCCAGTTACCCAGGGGAGGCCCGGCGGATGACGACCAGCGACAAGCTGCCGACTTTATTACAAACCTGCAGTATTTTGGGTGTATGGCTCCCGTCCGACCCGTTTCCAGAGCTAGCCGGTCGCGACCCGGACCGCGGAGCCGTTTATGTGTGTGAGGGCGGTAATGTATGTGTAAGGGCCGGTGCTAGCAATGCACCGCCTTATATAGGTCTTCCCCCTCCTTATCTTTCTATCTTCTACACGGCCTTTCCTGACAGGAGACCGTCCTCGGACTCCTTTGTCTCTTAGGTTTGAAGGTCTGTCTCCAACATTGGCATGGAAGACCCTGAGTCTTCACTGCTTGTAGATGAAGTGCTGATGGGCATCCCTGTCAGCGTCTGCGTGCCGGAGGTGCAGGGTTCCGGTTCAGCTTCTTCAAGTGGCGTAGCTTCATCAGTAGCTTGCACAGGTCTGTCAACACAAGGGGCAGACTCCTCGTTTCCGTTTTCTGACTCTGCAAAAGAAACAAATACTCCGGACAAATATCAATTTTGTAAAAACAACAAAGCGGTAGTTGTTGGTGGAATTAACTCATTTCAACAACATAATTATAACTTTGAGTTAGGCTAGTCTAGCATAACCTACGCACAACAGGTGTGAAACATACAAATATTCAAACTAACCACCCGGGGCAGGACTTGTCGGAAGACCGCCACCTCACGACTCGTTAGAGACCTACGTGAGGCATAACTTTGCGTGTGTGAATCAGTTCACATAAAAGCATGTTTCAAACCAATCCTAGACATATCTTAGTACATACAATGCTTATCAACAAGCATATGACTTTCCACTAAACACGATACGTCAGAGACCAACCCATGGCCTGACCCTTCGTGTACCACAGCTCTAGGACAACATGTCTGAGAACACCACTCCAAGACCACACGTCCGATCAGGCTACTCCAAGACAGTTTCCCTTCACGAGCTCTTCCCAAGGTATGTTTCATATACTAGGATAGCGTGTCCGATGCACTCCAAGACAGGCCCATCCAATAACATGAAACCCTACCTCACTTGAAGTGTATCCGTCAATTTGAGATAACATGTCCGATGCGCTCCAAGACAGAGGCCCATCTCAAATTGCAAGACTCGACTTCCCTTCAACATCGTTCAGTATTATCAGTATCACACATGAAAACACTCATAAGGTTAATAGAAACCTCTAAAGTGTGCAAGCAATAATTATCAAATTATTCAGCTTCAGTAAAGTGTATCGCTTACATAAAACACATAGCAAAGCTCATTACACTTTTGTAAAAACAGATCACTCACCCTTAAAGAAAGCAGAACACACGTCGGGAGTCCATTCCCCTTGCCACGGGATCATGTATTCCGCAGCTGCTTGTGTCGACTTCCCATACGAGCCAGCCAAGAGCTGCAACTCGTAGCGACCGTGTGGTAGTACCTTCGTTACACGATACGGCCCTCGCATACACGAATCCAGCTTGCCAGTTGATTGTGCCTGTTTTCTCACAAACATAAAAGAATTTAGTTCGAAGACACGAGGTGGCTTTCGCCCTTGATTGACATAGGCGTCCTGTTGACCTTGGTTTGAGCGGAGACGTTCAAGTGCTCTTTGACGACTCATTTCGCGAAGAGCTTCTCGATTAGGGCTCGATCCTTCAAAGGCCACATCACGAACCAAGCTACGAATAAGTGGTGTTGCAGCATCAATACCTATCAATAGGTTCAAAGCTGAATACTGAGTCGTTCTGTGTTTTGTGATATTAAGAATCAACTGCAGTTTCCACATCACACTGGGCCACTTTTGCTGTCGATGGTTGCACTCAATACGTACCATGTTAAGCACGGTACGACAATATCGTTCCACCTGCCCGTTGGACTGGTGCATTTCAGGGGTTATAAGGTGAGTGTCACAACCCATATCTTTGACCCAATTTAGAAAATCGGTACTCTGGAACATGCGACCTCTGTCAGCTACTATTAGCTTAGGAGTTCCAAAGAGGGAGATCAAATTTGTGAAATGCCGTTTTAGTTCGTCAGCGTCTTGTCGGTGCATAGGGTATAACAAACAAAATTTAGAAAAAGCGTCTACAATTATAAGAACATGGCGATAGCCATTGGTTTCGGGAAGTGGACCTAAGGAATCTAAGTGAATGGTCTCAAAAGGGGAATCTGGTTTTTCCCAAGAGTGAATGGGCTGTAACGGAGCTCGAGGGACTTTTTTATGGGAAAGACATACCAAACAGTGTGTCACATACTTCTGCACAAATGCCCTCAACCTTGGAAACCAGAAGTGTTTCATGACGAGATCAACGGTTTTATCGACCCCAGGATGATCATGTTCATCATGGAAAATTCGTAAAAGGCTAAGTCTATGCCCTTTTGGGATATAACAAAGGAATTTGGGATTTTCACCTGTGGGTGCCAACCTTGCATAAAGGATGTCATTTTTGAGAACATAGCGACTGGAGTCCAATTGACCATCCGCCAATTTTTGAATAAGAGACCGGGTCTCCTCATCAGAAGCCTGAGCAATATGCGCCCAATTCAAGGGTTTCTGAACTGTACACACATTGACAGGATTCCGACTAAGATAGTCGGCATGGGACAAAAGGCTACCTTTAATCCAAGCCAAAATCAAAGTCCTTGAGGTATACCCACCACCGAGCCACCCTTGGCAACAAATCTTTCTTACGTTGTGTAAGTTTCAATGCGTTGCAGTCGGTGACCACGGTGAATCGTACACCCACAAGATAATGCCTGAAATACTGAAGGGCTTTTACCACTGCAAGAGTCTCAAGCTCGTACGAATGGTATCTGCTCTCAGCTCCCTGAGTAAGCCTACTGAAGTAAGACACCACTCGCTTACGATTGCCTTCATGAACCTGCATTAAGACAGCTCCATACCCAATAGAACTCGCGTCTGTGTGGACTTCTATGGATAACAGAGGGTCATAAATTGCAAGTACTGGTTCACTCGTTAGACATTCCACAATGTACTTACGAGCAGCCCGTTGTTCAACTCCCCAATTGAAACGTACCCCCGTTTTAGTAAGTGCTGAAATACACGCAGTTTTCTGGGCAAACCCAGCTATATAACGCCTGAAATAGCTAGCTAAGCCCATGAATTGGCGAACCTGCTTTACATTTTGCGGTTCGGCTGAGTCAATCAAAGCCTTCACTTTCTCATGACTCGGCCTAACCTGACCTTCACAAATTGTTCTACCCAAGTATTCGATCTCGGTGGCCAAGAACGAACACTTTTTCATATTAATGGAAAAGCCAGCTTTAGTCAGTGTGTCAAGAACCCTTCGTAGCAAAATAAGGCCCGTATCGATACTTTGACTCATGATCAAAATATCATCGATATAGATGAGGATATCACCAGACTCGACCAGCTCGCGAAGTGTTTTGGTGATTATACGTTGAGTAACAACTGGAGCATTCGCCAAACCGTAGGGCATCCTCAAATATTGGTAATGTCCCTCCGGCGTGACGAATCCCGTAAGCGGAACTGAGTCCTGGTCTAAAGGGATCTGGTGAAATCCTGTTGCCATATCAAGGGAACTGAAATATTTATTGTGTCCCAAACGGTCTATATAGTCATCTATACGTGGCAACGGAAAACGATCTTTAATTGTGATCTCGTTTAATTTACGAAAGTCCACACACATCCTATCCGTACCGTCTTTCTTCTTTACAAGAAGAATTGGGCTCGCGTAATCAGACTCAGACTCCTCTATAATTCTTTTGTCTAACAAGTCTTTAATTATGTCACGGACGCGAACAGTCTCGGCGTGAGATAGTTGGTACGGCCGATAATGAACAGGAGTGTTAGTATTAAGTTTAATGGACATACACCCTGTATTTACAGTTGATGTTGCAGTACCAGAAATAAAATACTTAGAAAAACTATTAATTATTTCTAACAACTTGTCCAAGTGACCGCCAACTAGAGGCGTATTGATTGGAATTGAAGTCTCAGACTGTATGTTCATTACTCTTTGAGAGTTATTTACGCTTCTTGTAAGAGACTGACGATTTTTAGTGCGAACGTACCTAACACCGTCCCTATTAAGAACATCTGTTCCTACTATGACCGGCGTGTTCATATATTCGGCAGACACTACGAACAAATCTACTTCAAGGGTTAAGCCGTCAAATTCAATAGGTAACATCACATAACTTGTACTCTCTACTTCTTGTGTACCTAACCCCTTCAAAATACGAAGCGCTGGCTTATGTGGACAGTTAAAATGTTTAAGTAACGAAGACGAAATTAAAGATATAGTGGAGCCGCTATCAATCAAAACATCAACCGCTACATCCTGTATAATTGCTACAATAACGTCCCTATTGTTGGTATTTACAAACTCGTTACAGAAGTTAACGCTACTTTTGTTTGCGGCTTCCGACCTTTGCTTAGCAAAACAATTTTCGGCTTTATGACCCTGTTTCTTACAAAAAGTACAAGGTTCGAACCTAGTCGGTACAAGAACAGATGTAGAATTTGTCATAGAATTGTTTGATGAACTGCTTGGCGCTTGATCAGTTCTTGGTTTCTTATTACATGAAGCCTGTCTATGTCCTAATTCACCGCAAGAAAAACATTTAATATCGTTAAGATTACGCTTACGAGAAAAGTCTGTAGTTTGTTTATCTTTCAGAGAACGAGACGGGGCACTTTTTGATGAACTAGTACTATTCGGTTTAACGTAAATTGAAAAGTATTCAACTAGATCATTGGGTAATAGCTTAGCGTTAGTCGCCGACGCTTTTATGTTAGGATCAGTGATACCGCGGATTATTATTGCCGAAATCAGCTCGTCACTAAGTCCCCGCACTATTCGTAAACGAAGTAATGAACGACGCACGTAATCCGCATAAGTAGAATAATTATCGGAATTTTTGGTCATTACGTCATACAAAATATTCGCGACGTCCGGTACTCTAGGGCACAACGGCTTAAATTCTTTTTTAAAATTGCTCCACGAACGGTCATTAGTTACCCATTCGTTAAGCCACGATCGAGCATCACCCTTTAGGCAATTTCCAATACGCGACAAGGATTCGAAATCACTCCAATTGTTTAATATTTTAGCGCGATCAACCTCCGCACACCAATCGTCGATATTATGTAGGGTAGGATCAAAGTTTGAAATATAAAAATGTTGAGATCTGCCAACAGTATTAATTGATCGAATAGCATCCACAATACGATCAGTTATCATAGCTTGTGCTGAATTCGGAGACCCATTCGCGTCCCTAGCCAAACGATCCGACACACGCACCGACGCCTGCTCAGATACTCGTCCCGACGCACGTAATGGTGGTGTTCTAGAGCGAGAACGCGAATGACGATGGCGGTTATGTCTGCGAGGCGGTGACATACGTTGAGACACAACCTCTCTAGGCAAAGGTGAAACCAAACGACGGCGACGTTCCGGCGGCGGTGACGAACGACGCACGCTACGCGATTCTATACGGCCTGGCGATCGTGACGTATTGCGTTCCAGCGACGGTGTTCGCACACGCCGCAATGACCTTCGATCACATACGCTATTATTCACTAAAGTTTTATCACGATCACGCAAACGTACTGGCAAGGGTGAAGCCCTCGTTTTATCTTCTAGCGTTTTCAGGCGAGACGTCATTGCTTGTATCTCAAGCCTTAACATGTCGTTTTCATTTGAGGATTGCTCGCGGTACCGACTATTTTGGCGCCCCTGACTATTACGACAATCGTGGTGCACACTTTGGTCGCGACGCGGGCTATTATCGCGGCTGCCGCGGCGGTGATCATGATTACGGTCTGCCATAATAACGTTTTAAACACAAGATAACCGAAAACAACGAACCAACGTATAAAAACAACACAAATAAATAAAGTTTGACACAAAAAGTAAAATAAATCAGCTACCTCCTAAAAGTACTACAGAAAAAATAAATCGTGACCAAACTAAAAAAAAAGAAATAGAAAAGTGGGCAAATAGAAATGGGAACTATCCCACTTCTGATTTTGGAAATTAAACCAGAAGCGACTTTTTTTTTAAATTATTATGCAAATACCTACAGGAAGTGAATTAAAAACAAATCAAACTGACAACAATTCTATATTAAGAACCTAATAACAAAATAGCGAACACACAAAATAGCAATAATTAAATGGTCATCAGTGACGTAACAATTTAAAAAAACAACCGACGGAGTGACGTCGTAACGGTCTTACTCACACGATGTCTCGAAGCGGAAAAGGGCCGGTGCTAGCAATGCACCGCCTTATATAGGTCTTCCCCCTCCTTATCTTTCTATCTTCTACAATATAATATTGCTCTCATGTAAGTGACGATTGTCTTGATGAAGAATAAAGTTCTTTAAACCAAAAGTTTTGGTAACAAAAAAATCATAGTTAAACTACACTCATACAAACACAAGTTAAACCCACACACACAGACAAGCGCTTACACGAACACGAAACCCTTGACACAACACATCACAATTCACAACACACCTTAACATACATATACACACATTCTGAGGCGTTTGTTTTTGTTTTATACTTAATTAAAAAGTTATAATTTAACTGCCTACCCATGTTCCTCCAACTATAATAGTAACCCTTATAAGCCCGACGACAGCCCGGGTTGTCGCCGGGCTTCAATTCGACAAATAATCGCTCCTTATATCAAAAAGTGCTATTATATCAGTACCACTCAAATACAACTGGTCTTGTATCCTTCCGTGGGTGGGGACCTGGTGATTTGAAATACAGGCATTTTCATGCCTACCTCAGACACCAGCTTCTCACATATTCTAGACTATCCACGTACCTGTATTAAAATAGATATAAGTAACATTGTAATTAAGATGTAAGGTCTGTTTTTTGTAAGGAGAAATAAATAAACATTATTATTATGTCGTTTATTAATTTTCTATACATATATAAATTATAATTTTAAATATTTCTTACAAATCATATAAAAAAGAAAAAAAAAAAAACATTTAAAATTATAAAAAATAGTAGTCCGCCGGTGTCGGGAGCAGGGTCCAAGCTACCGGTGGTTAGGGCTCCAGAGACAGGAACCTCCTCACAATGCGAGCCGTATCGAGGAGTATTGCCTTCTGTATCAGGCCCTTGATCCAACCGTGCAACGACAGCTTCGACAGGTGGTCGTCGAGGCTTTTGGCTATCAGGCCGTTGGCGGTAACGACTATCGGCACAATGACAGCCGAGTCCACATTCCACATATCGACAACCTCGTGTGCTAAATCAAGATATTTCATTTGTTTCTCTTTCTCAGCTTTCACGAGGTTCTCGTCATGTGGGATGGTGACATCGATTATCATTGTGCGGCGCGCTAATCGGTCTATCACCATTATATCAGGCTTATTTGCAACAATAGTCCTGTCAGTGATGATAGACCGATCCCAGTACAACGTGACATGGTCATTTTCGAGAACTGGGTCGGGCACATATTTGTAATACGGCACTTCAGAATCCACAAGTTTGTATTTCAAAGCAAGTTGCTGGTGAATAATCCTGGCCACTTGGTTATGCCTGTGCAAATACTCGCTGTTAGCAAGACGAGAACAACCAGAGATAATATGTCTGATGGACTCACCCGGACGATGGCATGCCCGACACACGTCAACCGTCCCATCCTTCATAATATGTCTCCGGTAGTTATTCGTCAAGATAACTTCGTCCATAATCGCACAGACAAAACCTTCAGTTTCCCCGAAGAGGTCGCTGAAACGTAGCCAGGCCACGGACGCCAAGAAATCTACATCAGGCCCATGAAGAGCCCGATAAAAGCGCCCGTGAAGCTCCTTGCTTTTCCATATCTCCTTGCGGTCATCAGTAGTGAGTACTACAGGTTTGCGCCAGTTCTCTTTTGCCATGGACAACGGGGTGAGTCCCTTGTCCACTGAGACCACATCTCGGTGCATACCCACGTCGGTTTCTAGAAAATATTCTCTTAGACTGCACACCTCGCGGTTGTGGAGAGTCTTAGCGTTTAAAAAGCCTCGACCTCCACACTTCCGCGGGATGTACAGTCTCATCACCGATGAACGTGGGTGATGCATCCGGTTTGCGGTCAGCAGTGTACGGACCCTCCTATCCAGGGCGTCGAGTTCGGTCTGAGTCCATTTGAGTATGCCGAAAGAGTACATCAAAACCGGCATGACCCAACCGTTGAAGGCGCGCACCTTATTCCCGCCCGACAAAAGGCTGTTCAATACCTTTTTCAGGCGGCCAAAGAAGCGCTCCTTCAGCGATTGTTTCATGTCAGTAACATTAATGCCTAACGCTTCCGACATACCCAAATATTTGTATGTTTCGTTCGAGGAGAGAGATCTAAGGTGTATGAAATCCGAAAGTTGGATCCCTTCGGATTCCATAATCTCCCCTCGCTTTACATGCATGACTGCACATTTGTCCACACCAAATTCCATCCTGATCGCGCTACTGAAAGTTTCAGTTACCTTCAGTAACTCCATCAGTCGCAAATTGTTGGGGGCAAAGAGTTTCAGGTCATCCATGTAAAGAAGGTGAGATATGGCTTGACCACCTCTTCTCAACCGATAGCCC
This sequence comes from Polia nebulosa, assembly GCA_951329385.1. Taxonomy (NCBI): domain Eukaryota; kingdom Metazoa; phylum Arthropoda; class Insecta; order Lepidoptera; family Noctuidae; genus Polia; species Polia nebulosa. The sequence continues at coordinate 12,025,104 of OX589599.1, read as the reverse complement.
AGCCCCGAGTCCTCCAGCAATGTGCTTAGAGGATTCAGGGCCAAGCAGAACCAAAGAGGACTCAAACTGTCGCCCTGAAATATTCCCCGTTTAATCCATATAGGTTCATCACTCCCCTGGATTGGTCGACATCCTGGATAGCGAAGGACTGTCTTCCATTGCCCCATACATGACCCAAGGAAGGTGCGCAGAGTTGCATCTATTTTGTACAACTCCAACACCCTCATGAGCCATGTATGTGGAACAGAGTCGTAGGCCTTCTTATAATCTATCCAGCATGTCGACAAATCCTTGTGGGATCGACGAACCTGCTGGCTTATGGCCATGTCTATGAGGAGTAGCTCCTTAGTACCGCGGGACCTGTTCCTACATCCATTCTGAGAGGCAGACATAATTGAATTACTGTCAATGTGCAGATTAATTTTCGCTCTCAGGATGGATGTAAGAAGTTTATAGACCGTCGACAAACACGTTATCGGTCTATAATTCTTAGGTTCCGCGGGACTACCTGTTTTATGGAGCAGGTGGGTAACACCAGTTGTTAGGAACTCAGGCAGCGACCCAGACTCTAAGGATGACTGGAACTGAGATGCTAGAAGCGCGTGTGAGCTGCTATACCACTTTAGCCAGAAGTTATGCAGCCCGTCCGGTCCTGGAGACTTCCAATTCGGTAACGGACGGACTGCTCTGGCTACATCTAATGGGCTGATATCTATTTTCTCCATTTCTGGTATAGCTTCGCACACACGCTCGAGATCACGCATCCAGCCACCCTCAGAGTGACAGACGGGCACCGACCAAATGCTGCGCCAGAATGTACTCGTGGCAACATCATCCGGGCGGCACCCATCCGTCACATTTTGTTCAGGTCGCTCCCAAGCTCTATATACCCACCTCTCATCGCTCTGGAACATGCGATTCTGCGAGTACCGGTCAACTCGCCGCTTATACCGCCGAATACGGTTTGCCCATGCACAAACTTTCTGCTTCAGGAAGTCGATGCGCTCTGTGACTCGGGACATGTATTCTCGAGGGTTGATTTCAGTCCCCGAGAACGCCCGCCTCACAAAGCGCATCACACGTGGACGTGTATTGCCCTCCCTGAAGCAGATTAGTTTGCCGATGAGTACCCTGGCCCCATCGATACGCCTCTCGATCCTGCATTGCCAGGCTGGTACAGCAGGCTTTGGCCGAATATCTCCGTCGCTAATCGGAAACTTCACGTTGGCCAAATGACATGCCGCAACAGCCCCGCAATACAAGATTGAGTGCGTATCAACGAGGTTCTCGCTGCTTTCAAAGATGTTTTTAAGCAGCGAGTCCAAAGCACACACCAACGCCCTATTTTTTTTGTGCATGGGTAACCGTGGTAAACGGGGTCTAAGTTCGGTTGGAGTGGATCTATACTCGCGAAGCGCATCCTCCAGTGCGCTCCTCAGTCGATCGTTGCACTGGCTACTTACCGTGACAACCCTATCATCTCCCTCATCACTTACGTTAATGGCTCGCGATGGGATTGCGCCCCTAGCGGGCTCTTGTACCGCGGTCTGTGTCGGGGTCGAGATGATAGGGTTGTTCAGTACCTCTGAGCGCAGCCTATCAAGTGCAGCATCGTCCAACTTGTGGTTACGTTGGATGACCCGCACCTGATCCGACAATCGTTGCGCCGAGACGTCGACGGTTGGTTCTAGGTCCTGGAACAGAGACAGCATCCTGACACGGTACGCAGTGAGGTTAGTTCCCCCCTCTGTAGACCCATAATATGCGCGCATGACGTTCTCGTTCATGGACTGAGTCCATTTCATGCGCTGCACACAACCACCGGCAGCGGGGACCCGGCTCGGGGCCGGTTGGCCCCTAAGTCCCAAGCTGTTCGGTGGCCGGCCTCTCCCCTGCCGACGTACAGGTGTTGGCGACGTCGGCGGGGAGAAATACTCGTCGCTCGAGCTCGACACGGCCGCAGCCGCCGGTGACACTGGTGATCCGAGGTCCGGCGGCGGCAAGGCGGAGCTGAGCGGCGAGTCCGGGGGTGGATGGCGTGCGCGACGGGCAGCTGCTCTTGTTAGCATTATTACCAAGTTGGTTTCATTTCTCCAAAATCTATAATTTCATGATGACATGTGTCATTTGTCCAGTCTTTATGCATTTTTATATTTTATCCGTCTTGTTGATTATGGTTTTTGGGTTTTTACTGTTTATTTGCACCTAGGAAGCTTCTATGGAATTTGTAAATACTTAAACCAGATCCAAAAACTGTTTTAAAAAAATATAAAAAAAAAATAAAAAAAAATATTTTATTATTATTATTATTAACGCCTGATCAAAAAGATTTATGTAGCAATAAACATTATCATCGTATGTCCATAACGAAAAAAAAATTGTGTTCAATCAATTTTATATTATAGTTGACCCGACAGACGTTGTCCTGTCTTAGCTACGAGTATGAACGTAGTCGTTAAAGTTTTCGCAACTTTTTTATTGTTTTCTTTCATAGGAACCTTCTCCTGACAATAATAAACAAAAAAAAGAATTAGCGAAATATGTCCAACCTTTCACGCGTGATGCCGTGACCAAGGGAAATAGGGATTAATTTATATATATATGTATAGATATATATATATAACTTAGAGATGGTAAGAAATACAAAATTATTGTAACTATAAACTTTCTGAGATATGTCGATAGTTCTGTTTTTTAATGACTATCGATAAGAAATGTATGCCAAAAGACGATTCTGAGTGAACTTTCTGTGATATGATGGTTCTACTTTATAATTAGTATTGATATGAAATTTATGCATAGTAAAAAAATAGAACAGACTTCCAAAAAAAGTGCAAAATAACTTTAATTTCGGAAGTCGGTGTTCCTGTTTTGTGTCTTTGTTTTTTGACACCGACTTCCGAAATTAAAGTTATTTTGCACTTTTTTTGGAAGTCGGTTCTATTTTTTTGTAAGAAAGCTTTTTTATTTTTCACTTTTTAGTTGTGGTTCCCCATTAAACTGTGTTAACAATTCATAGACATACGATAGCAGCAATCGCGGTTGATTTGCTGTCAATTTTTGAAGAGTTCCGTTGTCTGTCTCCGAAACCCATCATCAGATCTTTTTGAAATTTAAATGGGACCATTTCGGAATATAGCCCTTTCGAACAAAAAAAGAATTTTGCAAATCCGTCAACATATGACGGAGTTATGCCCGAACATACATAAAAAAAAAGAAAAAAAAAAAAAAATACAAACATCCGAATTGATAACCTCCTCCTTTTTCGAAGTCGGTTAAAAATGATTCTGACTTACAAAATTATGAGTTTTGAATGTATGAAAATTAACAATTTGAATTTGAATTTGATAAATGAGTGTTTACCAAACGATTTTCTGCGAAATGAAGTTTATAGTATCCGCTGTTATGCAAAATAATATAAAGTTAAGTTCTGCTGTAAAAGGTAGACCCATTAGGTATGTGTAAGTGAATTCTGATTTATATATATTGTAGGTGTCATGATAAGAAAACCTTTAGAGACGAGATTAACAAAATTTTATAATGCTACTCATCATTTGAGAGTAATTTCATTATTATAAATTACTATTCATAGATACGTAGAATAAATATTACCTAGCAAATGTGTTATCTGTGTGAGTTAGAGTTAATTAAATACCTACCTGATAATATGAAGCCTGTTTCAACAACTACTTTACTAAAAAGATTGTTTTCATGATAAAAATGTGTGTCTGCATCCTTCATCAGCAGTCATTCAAAAGATAATCATGACTATAAACAATATTATCATTGTTGCAGTTTTATACATATATATATGAATACCTTTGCACGCACAGAACAGATAAATTATAGTTCTATGTTTGCACGTGTAAAATCGCTACAGAGAAATGGTGCGTAGACACAGCCATACGAGTGGGTCTATGGCGTAGGTCGCTACGGCATAGTTCGTAGCCATTTCATTTAAAATAGGAAATTGCAAACAACGAGATGTCATAGATCAGCTTTCTTGTTAATAATTTAGCTTCAGAACCGGTTAGAGTAGGTACCTACCGATGATGCTGTCCGTAAGCTTGTCAACAATCTGGACGTTAGAAAGAAATGTTTAACGGTGTTACTCGACCTTGCGAAAGCGCTTGACAGTCTCAGTCCCGCACCTTCTAGAAAGTTGGTTAGGCTTAGAATATGGGGAACTCCTCTTAAATTATTGGACTATCTAACTGGCATAAAATAAAGGGTCAAGTAACAAAAGATAACGATAATATAAGATACCTACCTTGGGATTAACATTGACTGACTTCTTTCTTTTAAATTTCATTTTGATGCACTTGTACCGAGACTCCGTAAACTGATTTATATTTTTAAAAGTCAGCCATTCATGTATTGCATCACAACATGGGGCGGTGCCGCCCAAATCCACGGTATGGAGGTTGAGAGGGTGCAAATCATCCTGCTTGCAAATAATGAACGAAAAAAAAACTTTTAAAACCAAGTTTTTATTAGTTGAAAACTCGAGACTGTGATAAGTACCTACTTTTTTTCGCAGGTTAGTATTATAAAAATAGACAATATGTAATACAATTGCCTAATTTATAAAAGTCATAAGTGTTTATCTTCCAATAAACGTGTACTCACGTTAGCAGCACATTTATGTGATTAGCAATTATTTTGCAGCATCTGCGGGCTCATCATCGGTCATTTCACTGATTGTAGTGCAGGGATGGCGAACCTATAGCACGCGTGCCAGTGGTGGCACGCGACATAATAATTCGGGCACGCCAGTGTAACATTTAAAATCTATATAATTGGAAACAGTAGTTAACACACTGATTTTCTCTATTTAAATAAATATACTAAACGAGTGTAATCATTACGCTGATCGCTGTACGAATTTCTGGTTGCAAAGTACCTAAGAGTTAATAGGATAGATCTATTTTTATTTAAGTCAAGATTCTTATGTGGCACGACTTAGCCACATTATTATTTTTTAAATATTTATTGTCACGATTTCCAACAAAGGGATGGTGAAGTCCCTGCACTAGTGTATCACAATGTCTCAGATTGACGAGATTGTATCAGCACAAAAAAGTCTTGAGCACAGCTTCATTCGGAAGATGGGAGAATTGGAGGCGCAAATTCAGAATGCGGGACCTGACACGGATACTGTGGCAAGGGTTGCTCAAGAGACCGGACCTTCACAGGGAGCTAATCTTCAACATGCTTAACTTGCTCTGGAGGCAGATTGGCAAGTCTGCTAAGCAGATTGGCGGTTTGGAGACCAAAAATCGGCGGAAGGCACTGATTTTCCAGGGCATTGCAGAGTCATAAATTAGTAAATAAAAAATTGTTAGTAATTAATGCAATGGCTACGAAGAGGACATCCAGACACCTTCCTTCCTTGTCTCTCCTCACACATCAAATCATTGTTTGAATTATCCAGACAGTTTTTGTGTTATTTGTGGTGAAAATACCTTTAGACTTCGTAGAAATCTGCATATTTTAGCTAGTTTGGGGTGACCATTATTTAAAAAAAAAAGCAAACCATGGGTTCGACATACTGTATGTTAAAGTTGTGTTGTGTCTCTATAAATTGACAACTGAGAAAAGATCCGCCCTCAAATTCAGGACTAATGATTTGGCGGGAACCCCATTATCATGACGATTGTTATTTTTGTGCGGTGAACATTACCGGTATAAACTCGTCAAAACGAAATAAGTGGTCATATCCGCTGTTGCTTTCTGCTCAAAGACCTCTTTTACATTCTGCTGAATTACCTTTTTTTTATGGGCCAAGCCCGCCACACTGTTCCTAAACCACTGTAACTCCTGTAAGTCAGAATCAACAGTGGCGACCACCAGAAAAAACGCCGTGGCAATGAAGTTCGACGAGTCCCGGAGAAACGATTGAAACGGTCTTCATTAAGATGGAATTTCCACTTCCATCTTAACCAAGCAGGAGACAGAATAAAGCTAGGCCATTAAGCATAAAGGGATATTTACAACTGGGGTAAGCCCAGTTGCCAAGCTCCACGGATTAAAACACTAATATTAATGGGTCATAAATTGTGAGCTGTTACATTTGATTCCAAAAATAGGTAGGTAACAAAAACGATTGAACGCGCGGAAATTTGTTCTAGTTTCCACATGGCAAGGTCCGTGTAATAGACAACTCCAGACGTGAAAAAAAAAGCCGTGAACTGAATAATAATCATCATAATATTATGTCGGTCAGTTTGCCAAAGAGTAGGTACCTACTCCCATAAGATAATATGATTTGCGGATTGTTCGTATTCGCTATCAGGTGTAGAACATTGACAGAAAGGCGAGGCTACAAGCTAGAAGGAATAGTAGATTGTTATACAAGAGGGGTGGAAAGGAACCAATTCCCATACGAGGTTTTTTTTTTTTTGCCCTCACTGCGCTCGGGCGTCTATAGTCCGAGTAGGATTTGGTGAATTTCACCCGTGTTAAACACTCTACTTTTCATTTCGAATTTAAGGAAAGTAAAAAATAACAATAATAATACTCGTAAATATAAGTCTTTATAACCAACATTTTGAATTTCGGTACAGCTTACAGAGTTAGTATCCTGCCAAATTATAGTAGGAGTAATTGTTACAGTTACAAATCACAAGTAATCGTAGATACTACATAACATTTGTTCCTGTGATATCATATATCATTCATAATTCACAATCTACAATCTTCAGTCTCACCATGTCCTCAATAACCACTATTCGTCTCAAACTGTCTCGCTCACACCCGCTTCATTGAATTTTGCTAAAACAAGAAGCGTAGGTGCTTCTTGTTTTACTACTATTACTATCCGAAAATTCAAATTGTAGTCTTACAAGAAGATATCATCCTTGAAAAGTGACCAGTATTATCTTGTCTTACTATCTGTTAGATATCTGTTCCTAACTTTCAGTTCGGAAACACTGCAAGAATATGTTTTTTAAATTTTTTCAACACATTTGCTCAAAAAATGCATTTACGAAGCCTGTATACATTGTTCGAAAGTTAAAAATTACGCACCCTATAATGGAGCGGGCGGTAAAATAGGTACTCACACCTAAGTACCTATTTTACCGTACGCTCCGTTGTATAGCGTGCGGTAAAACCGTGCGTATCCTTTATGGTTTTTTTTTATTTCCATAAAAAACATAATATAAGAATTTCTATTTTGTTTTGTTTTTTTTGTGTTGTAGTTGTTGGTGTTGTTATTGGTTGTGGTGGTTGTCGTTGTTGTTAGTTCTGGTTTTTTTTGTTGGTTTTTGTAGTTACTTGTTGACGTTGTTTGTTGTTGTTTTTGTTTGTTGTTGTTGGTTGTTGATGTTGTTTGTTGTTGGTTGTTGTAAATATTGTTGTTGGTAGTGGTGGTTGTTGATGTTGCTTGTTGTTGGTTGTTGTAAATATTGTTGTTGGTGGTGGTGGTGGTTGTTGTTGTTGGTAGTGTTGTTGTTGTTGTTGTTGTCGGTGGTTTTGGTTGTTGTTGTTGTTGTTTGTTGTTGGTTGTTGTTAATGTTGTTGTTGGTGGTGGTGGTGGTGGTGGTGGTGGTGGTTGTTGTTGTTGTTGGTTGTTCTTTGTTGTTGTTTGTTGTTGTTGGGTGTTGTTGTTTGTTGTTTTTGGTTGTTGTTGTTGGTTGTTGTTGGTTGTTTTTGTTGGTTGTTGTTGTTGTTTGTTGTTTTTGGTTGTGGTTGTTATAAATTGTTGTCGTTGTTTGTTGATGTTGGTTGTTAGTTGTTGTTGTTGGTTGTTGTTGTGTTACTTTTTTTCGCATAGATGTTTCTAGGGAGAAGGGAGTCGAAAGCGGTAGCGTAGTGGGAGCTTCGTGGCACGATGGCGTCATGCCATCACGACATTCGAGTCGGTTTTACTGCCAAGCCGCGCCAATAGATGTTTCAAATCAAAAACAAAAGTTTTTTTTTCATTACCTATTTATTGTAGGTACTGTTTTCTCGCAAAAGTGTTGAAAAACGTTGTATGACACACGTGCGGATTGGTATTTACAAACTCGTGACTATGGTAAGCCCTCGACTTCGTCTCGGGCTTACATTCGTCTACTCGTTTGTAAAAACCAACTTACCGCACTAGTATCATAAATAACTATTTTATTGTGATAGGCACGCGTTTGACCATTATCTCACCTGATGGTAAGTGATGTTGTAGTCGAAGATGGAGCACGCTTGCCTAGAAGTAACCTATTCACTTAAGGCGCAGTTATACGACTTTTAATGGTTTTTAATTGAACATCACGTCTAAACGACTAGTCTTATTTCTTTGAAGAAAAATATAATATGTTACTCCAGACAATTTTCGTCATAATTTGATCTCAGAATATTTGAAATTATATTTTTATACCAAAGTGTAATTAATTTGTAAAGATACGTCTAACCCGGATAAAAAATTGAGCTGATTGAGAACTATAAAGCGTATTTGTATAAAACCTTCACCATTTTAAAGATCATTTAATTATTTATAATTTAGTCTCAGTGTTTTATATTAATACCTGTTCTTTTTTGTGTAATGAATTAATAATGCGACTAATTTCGGACAGCGCTCCTTGATGGGCGAGTCCTATTACTGGGTGGACGTACGACGCGTTACATGAGCTCAGCACAGAACACGCAAGCTAACCACTCAAGGTAATTGGCAGCTAATAGCGCCTTAAAGACTCCCAGGTTGTAGCTATCAGGAAACACATACACCGGCAGGGAATTCCACTCCTTAGCTGTACACACAATGAATGTTTTCTCAAAACGTTTTGTGCGTGTGGATGGGATGTTCACCAAGTACCGGTGGCGCATTGCTATACGTCTTGTGGTCCGATGATGGAATGAGCTTGGCGGAATCAAATCATGCAATTTCGTCGCACATTCCCCAAAATGCAACCTATAGAAATCCGACAGGCTAGCCACTCGGCGTCTATGCTCAAGACTTTGGAGCTTCGAATCGACGAGCCTACCATTGCCGATGATCCTCTTGGCTCGTTTCTCAATTGTCTCAAGGGCATCAAGCTGGTATCTGGCAGATCCGTCCCAAAAATGAGAGCAGTACTCCATACACGATCGAACTTGCGCTTGATAAAGTTTGAGCAGCTGTTCCGGCGTGAAGTACCGTCTCACCTTTGCGAGGATCCCCAACTTTTTGGCAGCTCCTTGAGCCTTTGCCTCTATGAAGGGACCAAAATTGAGGGTAGATGTTAACGTAACACCAAGAAGATCAAGTTGGTCGGTTATTGGCTAATAAATACGCCTCACTCCTACTATAATTTGACGGAATACTAACTCTGTAAGCTACCGAAATTCAAAATTTTGGTTTTATAGACGTAAGTATATTTTACTTATTTTTACTTTCCTTATATTCGAAATGAAAAGTAGAGTGTTTAACACGGGTGAAAGTCACCAATTCCTACTCAGACTATAGCCGCCTTCGCTGCACTCAGGCGTTTAAATACCTCGTATGGAAATTGGTTCCTTTTACACCCTTGTATAACATTACAATCTACTATTCCAAGTAGCACACGGACTGTTTTTTTTTACGGGAACGTTATAAAACTTAATACTAGGCTAGGACTTAATGTTACTGTGGAGGAGGTTAAGATCACTGTGGAGTTCCAACACTGCCAACTAAAAGCCAGCGCTGGCTGTCTGGCGCCCAGCAAATACTGTCCCTTTCGGTATGGGCACGCTCAGTACAATTTTATTGTATTTTTTTGTACTACTCTTCTTTTTTTGTTTGTTGCTGTTGTGTCTGTGTCAAATAAATATTTTCTGTTCTATTCATTACAGACAGTTTTTTTTTATTTATGAAAATAAATAAAAATACAAATTTTAGAAAACACTCCCAGCTACTTTGACACCAAAAAAAAAGAAGCTAATAAGAAATAAATGGCGTAAGGGAAGGGTACGCCCCTTTTAACATTTCAAATCAGCACTCTCTCAGAAATTTGTTTGGTTCATTGGTCACTTTTTATATAATTAATCTTGTCTATCCTAAAACTAAATCAGATTGTCGCAAATCTGTTAAAACATTCCTCAAAACCCTTGAATATCAAAAATCTGAGAAACTTTGGCAGTTCTCAAATAAACTTCCTTCGTTCCTCTCTTTCCATGACTGATCCTCACCCCATACTCGTTCTGGTACACTCCAACATTCATATACAAGGTGTAAGGTACATGAACGCACATACGTGTACCAGTGATTCAGTATATGATTCTGGACCTCTCATATCTAAAGCCAAGGAATTTTTTTTCAAAAATTAGGAAAAAGCCGACGAAGAATTCCAACGCTAGGGGGTCCAGAATCATGTACTGAATCACTGGAACACGTATGTGCGTTCATGTACCTTACACCCTGTATATATTTCACCATTAAAAGAGATTGGTACTTACATAAGATATTAGAAAAAAACAGGTTACCAAAATTTTGCTCATTTATAGACCGACCTTGTGAAAGTACTCGTATTAGTGAAAAATAGAAAATTAGGTAAATAAAAATTAGAAGAAATAAAAAAATTAAATTAATCAATGACTGTTCATGTGAAATGGTTTTGTTGTGTCCTGTACTGTAGTACGTGTATACAGGCTGTAAGGGACAAGATACCGCAAACTTCGCGAAAAGGTTACACCTAATGTCAGTAACAAAATTATGATAGTCATTAATCTCGCTAATATTCGATTACAGAAATTGACATTTTCAAGCACGCAATGTATTGTGAACAATGCGATCTCAACGCTTCGCAATAAATGTAGGCGCGCGCGAGCGTGTAGTACGTAGTAGTGCGTAATTACCTACCACGTCTTATACACACAGACACGCCTGTGTCTGTGTGTATAAGCATTGCGACGCGACCACCTGGTCGCGCCGCTACGCGCTTGTACCTAAATACACTTTCTACTTTGGGATAAAAATACATTTACGTCGATGTTTCCGATCGATGTGATAAACAACTAGATCAGATACTTAACGCATTTGTCGTTTAAAACGACAAATGCGTTAAGTATAATGTTACCTGCCTCCTGTCTGTTGTTGCCTGCTGTCTGTTGTTGTGTTGTTGTGTGTACCTCCCCTCAAAATAAGTTCAAATAAAAGTAGTCAATGGGATATCAATTAAAATGCCTAACGTGTCGCGTCTGTTAGATTCATAGGTCTGTGTGAGCATTTGCCGACAAAGGAACGTCGGCGGTCTTTGGCCGATGTTGCGTGCGTACCTACTGGGCCCGCAATGACCTCCGGTGAACTTAGGAAATCAGCTGAGCAGGGAGCTTCTTGTAATTTTATTTACATTGCGTTTTTATGGCAAAAACACAATGAAATTTTTAATTAAAAAATAATTAGTTTGCTTTTTATTTTTTTATTGTTATTTTTATAAACCTTCATCGAAATAAGTAAAGAAGATCTAAAAAAAATGTGTTACAGTTTACTGATAACGACATAATTCTTAGATACATTTTTGTTATCAACAAACTTAAGTTAAGTAATACAATACAACGATGTTACTTACTCATTTCGTTAAAAACACACACAGATACAGGTGTGTCTGTGTGTATAAGACGTGGTAGGTAACTACGCGCTACCACGTACAGACTGTTGTCAACATTATCTGACCCACCCTAAAATCAAACGACTTGGGGCCCTCTGCCTGTAACATTAAGGTTTATTTAATTTATATGAGCTTATCAGACAAGTGCACGAGGACTCAATGAACAAAAATGCAATAATAACACAGACACGCAAATTTGGTCTTTAACACGTAACGTTAAGGTAAACCCACCCAACATAGTCGGAGCCACCGGCATTATATATGTTTTTGTTAAGCTATTTTAATCATTATCTCGTCAACATTAAAGTTGAAAAGCTTTTAAGTCACTACATAATTACAACCCAATCTTTAATTTCGCGTATTCCCAACAAGTTCTTGTGGCTTAGCAGTTTGATGCTGGATTGACGACGAACAGCATGTGGGTTCGAAAACACAGTCCACCTATACATCAGTTTCTTTTTTTTAATTTGTTTTCATTTCTACAATATTGCTTGCAATATTAAAGAACGATCAATATGATTTTCGCCTAATAACTTATCTTGTAAACGGGTGGGTAATTTAAGAAACTTTAAGTTCACAGTTCTATATAATGAATACGAATATTTATTTTTCAACTACCCACTTATTACAAGTAATGTGAAAATATTACCATTTTAAAAAGTTAATGTATAGTCTGTAGTTCTTTACAATAATACAAGAAATAGTTTTGGAATATAAATTCTATATTGAAAGCAAAACAATATCTTTGTCGCAGGATTTGATCTCGAACCTTGTTTTTCTCAGTCTTATACACAGACCACGAGACCAGAATTACTTGAACTCAATCATTAAAATAAGCTATTACACTTATCATATTATAACAAATAGTTATAAAATATAACCTAATGCTGTTTTAACGATCAAATTTGCGTGTCTGTATTATTATTGTATTTTTTCATCAAATCCTCGAGCACTTGTCTGATAAGCTCATATAACTTGAATAAACCTTAATGTTACATGCAGAGGGTCCAAATTCGTTTGTTTTTAGGGTGGGTTAGATAATGCTGACAACAGACTGTACAACGCGCTCGCGCGCGCTTACATTCATTGCGAAGCGAAGTGCGAAGTTAATTTATTTATTGTACGGTACACCAACATCAGTGGGTACATCAATTAGGATGAAACATAGTATAATGTTTCCTCCTAATACGAAGTTAACGGTTCATTAGTGTTATACGAAGTTAACGGTTCTTGACACTTAGCAGTGAGTGATGCTATTGAAAAAAGAGCACAAATGACTTTTTTTGAATTTTCACAACCTGTGAAAATGGCGTATAATGTAATCAAATGCCCGGGTAATTTGTGAAGTATTGGCGTTTGTGAAAAACAAACTCGATGTGATGGACGAGGACAGTTTAAGTAAAATATGTGCGACGGCGTTTTCGTCTGAAGAAATCCTTAGTGCAAAGAAGTTATTGTTCGACTCAATTCCGTTGGCCAAGCAATTGAAGATTCGCAAAGGTGATAAGAAACCGCAGCGGGACATTGACGATATTATTACGCTTCTGAAGCAGACTGATCCTGAGGTTGTTCCAGTTTTTGTGGCCCGTGACCTTCAGAAATGACCGCCAATCACATTCGACCATGTAGATGTGACACGACTCCTCAAGGATATTCTGGTTTTAAAGGAAGAACTGAAGGCAGTAAAGAACAGCTACGTCACAATAGAAACATTCAACGCATTTCAAAGAAATGTACCTAGATGTCATAAAACATCAACCTTAAGTTTCAATGACGAATATTGCAACGTTAATTTGAAAAGAGTCTGTCGTCGTCAAAATGAATATCATTGTGACAGTGGACCGATGAACCTACAACATCATTTTCCCCAATCTAGTCCCAAAAATGATAATACTCCATTGATAAATACTGTTGGATCACCAATTGAAACATTTCTTGGTTCAAATCGAGAAAAAATAAAGCTAAATGTCGGTATGTCTAACGGACAAAAAGGTGTAAACAACTCCTGTGCGCCCTCAATACCACGAATGTGAAACAGTGAGTGCGATGACGTTTTTTTTTTTTACTTTAATGATATAAAAAAAGTGAAATGATAATTAAGGCTCCTGGAGAATGGAAAACTGGAAATATAACGGAAGAATGGATAGTAGTACAGAAGAAAAGGGTTAGAAACAGAATTGTAGGAAGGAAAGGTGCCGCAGCCTCAGAACCGAATGGGAAATTGAAGGCGGCTGACATAAAGATACCGTTGTTTATATACAACGGTGATAAGTCTACCAGCTATAATGATATAAGTGCGCATGTGTACAATAAGTCTCAAATGCATGTTAAAATAAATAAACTAGCTATGAAAAGTGATAAAGGTTATGACGCATACCAAGTGTTTGTACCTAAACACAAATTAGACATATTTCTAGATGAAAACTTTTGGCCTGACGGCGTATTGTTTAAGCGTTTTTTGGATTTCTCGAAACCCAAAGTGAAAGACAAGAAAGAACAATACTCAATCAATGGGTAGTGCAGTTATAAAAAGGTACTGTATTTTTTTAGTAAGAGTCTTGCGCGTTCAATGGAGTGTGTGAGGAAACTATGTAAGTCAGCGGACATCGTTGCACTCCAAGAGACTTGGTTACTACAGCATGACATTCCAGTGCTAGGAACAATAGACTCGGAATTTTCATACACCGGTTATACGGCTGTGGACCTATCTTCGGGAGTTCTGCGTGGCCGGCCGCATTGTGGCGTCGCGCTCCTATGGCGTAGGAGTTTGTTTCCATGTGTCTCAGTAATTCAGTGCAGAAGTGTTCGTTTAGCGGGTATTAAAGTCACAACGAGTGATAGAGCTATGATAATACTATCGGTGTACATGCCTACTGATGAACGTGAAAATCTAGGCGAGTTCTCATCGTGTCGTGGTGAAATTTATGCGATTATCGAAAATGAAGATGTGGACTTGGTTTACTTGTTGGGTGATTTTAATGCGCATCTTGACATGCCATTCTATAATGGGCTTAAGGAATATTGTAATGAACAACAACTGTGTATAGTGGACACAGAACTCTTGCCTGCAGCGTCGTATACTTATCACGTCAGTCACGGATGTATGAGGTGGCTTGATCACTGTGTGACCTCGTCAGCGGCTAGAAAAATTGTTGAAAGTGCGAAAATTTATTACAATGTGTTTTGGTCTGATCATCTGCCAATAGAAATTGTAATTAACATATGTAACTGCAGACACAAGACGCTCGTAGACAGTTGTGTAAACAATAGCAATAAGATAATAAAAGGTGTTGGGGAGATAGGGATGAGTTGCAAATAGAAAATTAGGATAAAATATGTCACAATAAATTAAAATATATTGATTTTCCTGAGGATTTAAGATGTTGTGCGGATAAGTTGTGTAAAAATATTGAGCATAGAGATGTGATTATATTAATCACATCTCTATGCTCAATATCAGGTTGTACCGAGCTGTTCAAACAGTGCTTAAAGAAGCCTCTGTATCCAGCCATAAAAGCAAACCTGTGAGGGGGCGCCACATCGCGGGTTGGAATAAACATGTTCGTTTCATTTCCAAGAGTGGTGTTCGTACGGTAAGCCTAAGTCAGGTAGGCTTTATGAGGCCATGCATAACTCTAGAAAAGATTTTATAGCCAAACTGAAATATTGCTTTAACCATAAAGATAAAATAAATATGGATATTATATAATTGCCGAACATCATAAGTCTTAAAATTTCAGTCAGTTTTGGAAGTCTACAAACAAAATTAAGCCAAAGCTGAGTCTCCCAGTCCTCTCCAGTGTGGAGGGGATTAGCGCTCCCCGTGATAAAACAACAGAAAATAAACAACACAAAACATCTTCCGACCCGGCTGGTCACCGTGGAAGATTACGACCAAAACCCTCCAAAAAAAAAGCCACACAGATGGTGAAGAGACAAAACAAAAACACAACCCAATTAAAAATCGCAGCTTACAACGTCAGGACCCTATCTTCACATGAACGCTGGCTGGAGCTAAATGAAGCAACAAAGAAAATAAATTATGACGTAATCGGTATCTCAGAGATCAGACGACTTGGTAATAAAATAGAGGAATATGATAACTTAATATTCTGCTACATTGGAAGTACACCAGGTAAATTTGGAGTGGGCTTCATTATTAAGAAATCTCTTAAAAACAACATTGAAAGCTTCATCGGCCTAACAGAACGAGTGGCAATGCTAAATTTAAAACTTCATGAATTTAAGCTATCCATTATACAGGTATACGCACCCACCGAATCCGCAAAAGAAGAAGAAATAGAGGAATTTTATAAAACTATCGACAAAGCTATGGAAATAACACATAAGAATATTATACTAATGGGCGACTTTAATGCGAAGGTAGGTGCTCCTAAAGAAGGTGAATACTTAACAGTGCATCAACATGGGGACGGTGAAAGAAACGATAGAGGACAGAGACTTGTGGACTACGTACTTGAACACAATCTAACTATCATCAATACATGCTTCAAGAAAAACCGTAGCCGGAGATGGACGTGGCGATCCCCAAATGGACAACATAAAAATGAGATCGACTATATACTATCCAACCAACCAAAACTATTCAATAACTTTGAAGTCCTGAATTTAAACTATCCGTCAGACCACCGATTAATTAGATCATCATTAAAAATAGCCAAACAAAAACAAAGTAGAGTAAAAGTTACAAACAAAAACAACTTTCAACTAAAGACCAAAGACGAAGTAGTAAGATATAACAAAAACTTAACTTAAATGCTACCCTACCCTTCTTACAACTTGGAACATACATCAATACAAACTTATCACGACAAAATAGTAAATACTATTAGTCAAAGCTTGCAAAAAGCTCGAGAAAAGGGAAGAGAGCCACATAGACACCACAAAATACTATCAGATCGCACCGCTCTATTACTGAAAAGAAGAAAAGAACTACAAGAAAGAATAAATAAATCGTGATCAATGAGAAATGAGCTTTCCGCCCTCTACAAAGCAGCAAATAAATACATAAAAAGAGATTACGCTAAATACAGAGAAGATACTATAGAAAGACATCTACAACACACAGGAAGCACAAAGAAGGCCTTTAAGGAACTTAGAACGAACAAGACCTGGATAGAAGGATTAAGAAAAGACAACAGAACTTTGTGCAAGCGCACTGCCATTATCAATGCGGCGACAAACTTCTATAGAAAGTTATACAGTGATAACATCCAAAATAATAACATCTCAAACACCAACGAAAGTAACGACGAAATCAGTATAAACCAGTGAACGAAATGGAAGTCCAAGAAGCAATAAATAGCTTAAAACTGGGAAAAAGTCCTGGATCGGACAACATAACAAATGAAGCATTAAGACTAGCATACAAAACATTAGCCGGACCACTAGCGGAACTATTTAACTTAATACTGGAAAAGACTGAAACGCCCATACAATGGTCTGAATCGGACATCATACTCATCTATAAAAAGGGTGATCCGAAAGATATTGGCAACTACAGACCAATAAGCCTACTCCCGAGCCTCTACAAACTCTTCTCAGCCATTATAAATAAAAGAATCAGTAGCACATTGGAATTAAAACAACCAATAGAGCAAGCAGGCTTCAGGAAAGGTTTCTCAACAGTGGACCATATCCACACACTTGAACAAATCATTGAAAAGTACCAAGAACAACAAAGACCGCTATACATAGCGTTTATTGACTATCAAAAAGCATTCGATACAGTAACACATGTAAGTATATGGGAAAGCCTGAAACAGCAGGGAGTTGAAGACGTATACATACAAGTCATAAAGAGCGTATATAAAAACAACATGGGCAAAATTAAGCTAGAAACTCTAGGACCAAGTTTTGCTATAGAAAGAGGCGTACGGCAAGGCGACCCCTTATCTCCAATAATATTCATAGGCATTCTGGAGGCTATCTTCAAGAAGATAGATTGGAGTAAGTCAGGGCTATACATATATAAAGGACGAATACATAAGTCACTTAAGATTCGCAGATGACCTAGTGCTGTTATCAGAATCCAGCACCCAGTTACCTATCAAACATAAAAAAAAAATGATGGAAACTTTACATTCGGCTAGTATCAAGGTGGGTCTGAAAATGAATCTCTCTAAGACTATGGCAATGACAAATTGGCGGAGAAGAATATTAACAATAGATAAAGTGCCACTCGAATATACAGATTCATACATCTATCTAGGTAAGCAAATTAGTTTTGATCCGAAAAATAACTAGAAGTGAAAAGAAGAATACAACAAACGTGGAATAAATACTGGAGTTTAAAGGAAATCTTTAAAAGTGGCCTGCCTATTACCATAAAAACAAAAATTATGAATTCCAGCCTTCTTCCAAGTTTGACTTATGGCTGCCAGACCTGGAAATTCACTTCAAAAGTAAAAAGTCTAATCACCACCTGTCAAAGAGGACTGGAGCGCAGCATGCTTAAACTAAAGAAATCAGACAAAATACGACACACAATAATAAGATCAAAAACCAAAGCAACAAATGCATTGAAATACGCACAAAAACTTAAATGGAGATGGGCTGGCCATGTCGCGAGGCTTAAAGACCGAAGATGGACCATAAAAGTGACTTTTTGGAATGGACCTCCAGGTAAAAGAAATCGAGGAAGACCACAGCAGGGGGGGGACAGTTAGAACAAGCGCAACTTCGGTAAAGATAGAGTCGCAATCTTCTTTTTTGTGCCATGAAACTACGAGTCCATGACATCGAATAGTTACCATACTCTACAATAGATGTCTCTGTAATCACAATTTTAATGCAAATATGAATCTAAAATAATTAAAATATCAAAGTTAATTTACAGTATTTTTCTAAAGAATAATTATAATATTTGTCAATGTAATTATAATAATTTTCAAATTAATTTAATAATTTTCCCTTATAGCATTATCGATTATGGCAACCTTTTACATAACGTAATGATAGCCACAAAATTTAAAAAAAAATAAAAAAAAATGGTCGCCGCAACATTCGTCCGCGTTTGTTTGTGTTTCGTGTGTCCAATTGGTTTTTCAATGGTTTATCTACATCATACGTCGATGTGAGTTTCTCCTCCGTCCTGATATTGGATTACTACCCGGAAACGAATTATTTTAGTCGTTACTCTGTAGCAATTTCACAAACATTGTGAAGTACTGACATAGTGAATAATATTCTTCAATCTTGCGAAAAGACGCTTTTTGTGCTGTGTGTGTCTTTCATTACAGATACAATGCCTTTCCGTTGTGCTTTTGGATGTAAGGACACTGGTAAGTTTTTTCAAAAAAGAAGTGTTATTATGTGGATGCGCCAGGGGTGTACGTTACTCCAGCAAGAAAGTATCTCCTAGAGATATATGAGTAGAACGTATAGTTGGTGCCTTATCTGCTGTAAATGTGTCCCCACATAAAAAAAGGGAAGCACTTTCATTTAGCGCCAATCGCGGATTTATAGTAGGTATTTTTTTTGGGTACAGGACACCCTTTTTAGTGTAAATTTGAAAACCCCAAAACGCGCAAAACCATAGGGGCTGAGAAAAAAATTGTCAAAATTTTTCAGAAATGGTGAAAAATTAGGGGTGAAGAAGATCACGTGATGGGTGTAAAGACTATTTCCAAGCAATAATACGATCAATGGCATCTTCTAGGTCAAGATTAACACCCTAAAATCCGAAGTTCAAGGTCATTCGTCGAAGGGCAAAGGCATTTTTTATTTTATTATAATGTTTGAGGTTTGCATGTCGATGGAGCCAAGTGTCGACGGAGCCCCGCTTCGCGGGGCTCCTACTTCTGAGTGGATTATAAAAAAATAACCACGAAGGGGATGGCGGGGTCTGTTCGCTCGCTTCGCTCGCTCTCTTGACCCCGCCATCCCCTTCTAACCTAACCTGTCCGAGTCGGGGTGCCCTAAGTCCCGAGCTCGCTTCGCTCGCTCTTGCATCCTAAGTTGTCATTGCTTTTTTACTTAGTGAAGATTAAGTGAGTGTTAAGTTTAGTGTGTAGTGTAATAGGTAACATAATAAAAAAACAAAAATAGAACACGAGTGAAGGACGTAAGACTAGGCAATATGGTCAAAAGACTATAGCCTTCCCTTCGGGGTAAAAAAAAAACGAGTGACAACTGTCAAACGTTTTTTTCTCGCTAATCTTACAATCGATTACGTTTCGTTACCTACGATCTTTAGAGTTAATAAAAATAGTACAACTTTTTTAAATTTAATTTTATTATATTTGCTTAATAATTGAGTTCATGGCTGTAGCAGACATTTAAATATGAAATAAAGTTAAAAACTCACAATATTTACACTAAAAACCATTAAATTCCACTGTCGCTTTGTCTAAACGTAAAACGAAACGACCTAAGATTGAAATTCGTACAGTATCTGTGGCATATCGTCAATTTTATTAAGTAATTATGTAGAATTTTCTGAAACTTTAGGATTTTTTTTCTCAAAAAGTAGACGTTTGCGCGTTAAAATGTTTTACGAAAGTGTTTTACTTAAATACATGTACAAGCTGTAAAATTGTGAAGCCTCGCACAGATTGGCGCTAAAGGAAAGTGGAGCCAAAAAAAGTGTGCCCCCTGTCGTTTTGAAAAAAAAAACGGAAAAACGATTCTTGCTGGGGTAACGTTTTTAGCTAGGCTAGCAGGAAAATTCTGTGATCGGAGAGAGAAAAATTGTGCATGGCCAGAGAGCTTATATGTGTGCCACAATGTCCCCCAAAAATAAAATCTGTGCCCCTTCAGATTTTCGAGATATTGCGTTTCCTGCTGGAGTAACGTTTTGATGAATCGTATATCTCTAAAACCATTGCATGTGCCCCTGTAGAATAAACATACACGAGTAGCTCTTAATGTGTGCCCCTATGTGCCCCAATTAGATTTAGAAAAATATTTATAGTTTTCAAGTTATCGCGGTTTTATGAAAACCTGAAAAAACATCGCAGCGCCTAAATGAGACAAGGCATAAGTTCGCTGAAAACTGTATTCGGTCCTTCTTGACGCTAATAATAACCATACAAAGTTTCAAAACGCTTCATGCATGCGTTTTTGAATAATCTTGCTAAAAGTCAAAACGATCGTGTCATAACTTTGACGGCAAAATACAAGGAACTGGCTAAATCTTAGATGTGTAGGTGTAAATCAAAATCATGTGCCTTTAGTCAAAAATATATGGTGAAAATATTGAGCTTGGAATGTTTCGCATTAAGTAAACATAAACAAAAAACCAAATTAAGTAAACTACGGCTGGTTATCCGACCAAATTTGAATGACTACTAAAAAGCGACGGATTCATACATATCGATGACCTTCTTTATTGGACGTATTATACCTAAGCTGTTGTCCGTACAGTTGCGTTCAAAAGTTTTGGGGGCTAATTAAAAAACATATTAAATGCACCTTGTGACTATATTAATGAAACAGCTTGTTGATGTGGAAATTATTATTTTTCTTCCCTTAATTTTAATTCTTAAAGTAATTATTGCATCAAATCACAGATCAAATTTCCTACGTATTAATATTAGAAATAATTTGCACGTTGTGTAGTCATTATTATTTAAATCGCAGATCAGTTTTTCATCTAGGTCTAAGTAAATTCGCATCACAAAAAATCACAGATCAGTATTAAGAATAAAAAAGGGAATCTTCTATTAACGGGAATGCTCCAACCAGCCCGCGAAATTCAAAATTTCTTGCGTTTTTCGCAATTTGCAGGCCAGTGCTAGGTTGTATGTTGATTAAAATATTATTCGCGGCTGTAAGACGTATGTAGTTACATAATAATAATCATCAAAATCACCAATACAACCCTCCAAGTTTATAAAGGTGTAGGAACAAAAAAAAAACAGAAAAAGTCATTCGTGCAGCTTTTTTTCTTCAGTGTACTCAGGCACAACACGTGTGAACCGGTTAGTAAGTAAAGTAAAGAAGGTCATCGATATGTATAAATCCGTCGCTTTTTAGTAGTCATTCAAATTTGGTCGGATAACCAGCCGTTGTTTACTTTATTTGGTTTTTTGTTTATATTTACTTAATGCGAAACATTCCAAGCTCAATATTTTCACCATATATTTTTGACTAAAGGCACATGATTTTGGTTTACACCTACACATCTAAGATTTAGCCAGTTCCTTGTATTTTGCCGTCAAAGTTATGACACCATCGTTTTGACTTTTAGCAAGATTATTCAAAAACGCATGCATGAAGCGTTTTGAAACTTTGTATGGTTATTATTAGCATCAAGAAGGACCGAATACAGTTTTCAGCGAACTTATGCCTTGTCTCATTTAGGCGCTGCGATGTTTTTTCGGGTTTTCATAAAACCGCGATAATTTGAAAACTATAAATATTTTCTGAAATCTAATTGGGGCACATAGGGCCACACATTAAGAACTACTCGTATATGTTTATTCTACGGGGGCACATGCAATGGTTTTAGAGATATACGATTCATCAAAACGTTACTCCAGCAGGAAACGCAATATCTCGAAAATCTGAAGGGGCATAGATTTAATTTTTGGGGGCACATTGTGGCACACATATAAGCTCTCTGGCCATGCACAATTTTTCTCTCTCCGATCACTCGTTTAGAATTTTCCTGCTAGAAAAACGTTAGCAAGAATCGTTTTTCCGTTTTTTTTTTTCAAAACGACAGGGGGCACACTTTTTTTATGTGGGTACATTTACAGCAGATAAGGCACCAACTATACGTTCTACTCATATATCTCTAGGAGATACTTTCTTGCTGGAGTAACGTACACGCGCCATAGTAGCCCGCGAAATTCAAGTTTTCTTACGTTTTTTGCAATTTGTAGGTCATAATCAGATTGTATGTTGGTCAAAATACGATTCGCGGCCTACCCTGGAGCTTTCACCTTAGTGTTATATTTATTCTTTCTTTCTTTCTTTGGCCCGCTAAAACAGAACTCTTCTGTTAACCATGTTTGGGAATCCTTCATTCTCATTATTACTATCATACTCTCAATATAGGAAATATTATAAATATGTTTTTGGAATAAATTATTTTAAATAATTAGTACTTACAATGAATAGCAATTCAGCACATTCAGCAATCCCATATGGGTAAGCTTTTATGGACAAAAAGACAAAAAATAAAATATTATTTCCTTTGGTTTCAGGCAATGTCATGCATTCATTGCCCAATCCTAGCAAATTTCCTGAGCGTTTCAAAGCTTGGGTTGATCTTGTTGAATGCAATTGGGAAGCATATACATTTATAAGAAGAAGAGAATATGTTATATTCACTTCACTGATGAACACCGTAATCGCTTTAAGCGCCTTAGTGCATTGGCAATACCAACTCTTTATTTGCCTGGTAAGTTGAATTAAATTACTTTATACAAAGCAAACACAATACAATAAGATGTGCTTGTGCCAGATTTTACTAATTACCAGACAAGAGTAGGAATACACACAACAGAATAGGTTACTTCTAGGCAAGTGTGGTCCATCGTCGACCACATCATTGCTTACCATCAGGTGTGATAGAGGTCAAGCGCGAGCCTATCAATAATAAAAACAATGTGTGACGTTTCTGTTCTATATCAATAAACTGAGTGACATGAATATATTTAACAAAATAATAATTATATTTAATTTACTAATTCTTTCAGGTGAAAGTCATGCCATCACTGCTACAGCTGGGCAATCCGAGGCTAGCCTAAGTTTCAGTCACCCTACCACTAGCACTTCTCTTCCTCTTACTTCCACTCCTGGTATGTTTTATCAAATACTAGCTGACTTGGCAAACTTTGTACCGCCTCAGAATCAATAAATTAATTGGTTCTCGAGATATAATAAAAAAGCTATTCCATAAAAAATAATATTATTTCAGGTGATAGTTGTGGCATGGCTGCTACGACTCAGCATCCAGCTCAGCAGTTTGAGACTATCATTGTTAGTCATCCATCCACTAGTACCTCTCTTCTTGCTTCTTCAGCTTCAGGTATTATAATTTATTAGTTTATACAAGAGATGCCACGAATAGTCAAATACCGATTAATAGCCATTATTACCTATTGCGAATAGTAAAATAACTCGCCATTACTATTCAACATAATAAAAGGAATATAAAAAATGCTTAGGGCGCAGAGTTTCATTATTTTTAAGTCTTTTTATTTTTAAAAGTTTATTTTATACAACTATTCACCAAACGTCAAATAATAGCGACCATTCGTGGCATCTCTACTTTAAACTCCATCAACATGGTGCATTCTCTTGCATATTTTATTCATGTATTATATACTGTTTTCAGATAAAAGTCACTGCACTGCTGCTGCAAAATCTGTGATGATGGAACATAATTATAGTGTGATATGCAGACTCAAACAAAAACGATTACTCAAAGGTAGTTTATCTTCAGCATTTTTATTATAGCCTATTACTGTGCCACTGTGCCTGCACAAATATTTATTATTTGAAATTCCACATGAGTGATGTTGTAAACTTGCAAATAGAGCTAGTTTTAAGTAATCACCTAACTAAATAATTGATTTGTGCAGAAACATTTAAAAAGTGAATGATACAAAATTTATTTAATAATAATAAATCTTTATTGAAATAAACTTCATTTACAAAAAAACCTATGAAGCCTCTGAAACCCAAGCTAGGTAAAAACCTGTATGTCAGATTTCAGCGCCTTCTCCCTATTTATTACATTACATTTTTATACCAACGAAGATTTTTAATTATAATTTCAAGCATGCAGAAATTAAAATAGAGATGTAGAATGTAGTGTGAAAGTTGTGTGTGAATGTGGAGCATGTTTGTGTGTGTGTGTGTGAGGGTGTGTGTTTACTTTACCCTATAAAATATTTTTCTGTTTCTTCGTAGTTAAGAGTAAGAAGCCTGTTCTTTACCTTGGACTTGCATTCATGAAAAGAGAGTATAATTATTATATTTTTCAGATGCTCGTGAAAGTATTGGGGTGCGGTTCAATTGCATACAAATGAGACCACTCAAGACAAAAATGAAGTATCTTCAAAATAAAATATGTCGTTTGCGCAAAAAAGGACAGTCATTCAAATCGCGATTGGCTAATGCAGAAATTTTAATAGAGAACACAATATGTATTGAAAATAATACGTTCATCAAAGCTAAAGAATATGAAAACAAAAAATGGCTTTGTTGCCCCAGCAGAGAAAATAAAAATTATTTCAATGAAATTCAAAATATTGCAACATCGTGTCTCAGGAGAAACGTCCACAAAAAACGTGTGAAACACGCAATTATATCTTTTACGGATGTGTTTATAGATTGTCCAAATAAATGTCCAGCCCATAATGATACATTTAAGAAATGCTTTTTGGATAAGACATTAAATGTTATCATTTACAGTTGGTGTCGATCAGTCAATCGAATTTTGGTCGGAAAATTAATTTATGATGGTGAAGATGAAATGAAAACTGCAGCCCAAAAGTATTGTAATAAGAATAAAAATTATAAGAATAAAAATAAATGTAGTACTGACAAAAAAATATGTCGGAGATGGTTGGCATTATAAATGTGGGTAGTTAATACAATTTGTTATGGGAGTTGCCTGTCACTACAATTGTGGGTAGTCAACAGAATCTGATATGATTTGTTTTTCTTATTATTAATTTATGTGATTTTACTAACTATCACTGTCTGATAAATCGGAGCATAATTTATGGAGTACTCTGTGAACGCACTAATTGATTTTTGGCAACTTATTACGATAGTTGTAACCGATGGTTTTGTTCAAAACAATCAATGACATGTTACTTTGATTATTTATTTGATTTACTTCATTTAATCACCTTTGTTTATTTACGACAATTAATCTTGTATTATTTGATTACTTTTTAATGTAAGTCTTAATAGATTTAGCACATTTTAGTGTTTTGTATCTTGTAAACGCGTGCCGTACTTTTGTGCGCCATCGGACAGAGTTGTTGTGGAGGGATGTTCGTACCTGGTACAGCACTGCTGTATATTCACATAGCTGTATAGGCTTGCTGCTAGCGAGCGATACACTTTGTATTTGGGTGGCTTACTCCGCTATACGAACTGTGAACCGTAAGGTTTGGTTGTACCTGGTACAGCACTGCTGTATATTCACATAGCTGTATAGGCTTGCTGATAGGTTACACTTTGTATTTGGGTGGCTCACGCCGCTATACGAACTGTGAACCTTAAGGGTTTGTTCACCGTATTGTTACTATATCTTTACACCTACTTTATCTTGTTTCTAATTACCGTTTGTATTGTGTGTGTGTTTTTAATGTAGTGTAACTAGTACTGTAATAAAAACCCTGTAATTGTTTATACAGTCTTGTTTATCCCAATAAAATGGGAACTCCAAATCCTGACGATATACCTCTCAGCTCTGCTGATCCTACATATATTTTTTTTTTATTTTGTTTAATTTCCTATTGTGCTATTTTTATTATTATGGTATTTATGCGTACCTAATATGGGTACGCATCTGCCTAACCCTTCGGGGAAAAAAAGCGTGACAATGTGTTTATTGTAATTTGTTAAAATAGTTTTCTGAACAAAATTGTAAATTTTCTGAGAAACATTACGGTAATTAATATTTTATTTTGTTTTCGTTATTACATTTTGTAACTAATTACAGTTAATAAATACTGCGGATTCTCTACAAACATAATATGGTAATTCCTTCAATGTAGCTGGTGAAATTCAAATTTTGTTTCGTATGTGTTGCAAATAGCGGCTGTGTACCAACGTATCTTGACCTAAATACGATTCACTAATTTATTGATGACTCGTTTACTAAATCACGATCATTACAATATCAATCATAGCTCCTTAAGTTATTTGTGTTTCAATGATTGTAATTTAGTAAATGTATCATCATTATATTCGCATTTTGATCAACCTACGACGTAAATACAGTTGCTATTTGCAAAAAAGCATAACAAAATTGAATTTCGCGGGCTACATTGAAGGAATTACCATATTATGTTTGTAGAGAATCCGCAGTATTTATTAACTGTGATTTGTTACAAAATGTAATAACGAAAACAAAATAAAATATTAATTACCGTAATGTTTCTCAGGAAATTTACAATTTTGTTCAGAAAACTATTTTAACAAATTACAATAACCACAAATTATCACGAATAGAATAACCTCCTTAAATTTCATAGAGCTACAGCTACCTATACGACCTATAGATAGAGCCTCTTTGGATAGAGAGTATATGTATTCTGTGGGATAGAGCCTTAGTTCCGGTTAAGAAATACAGAGGCGCTTCGAATCTATATGCTTCGAAATCGCACGAGAAGGCTCTCTTGTCCCGTATTATTATTATACTCTTTGGACCACAGACTCGCTGGGACGACGAGATCAAAAAAGTAGCCAGCCCAAACTGGAAACAGACTGCACAGGACAGAGACAAATGGGCATCTCGGAGGAGGCCGTCACCCAATAATGGGGTTCCTACAAATTATATTATTTAGGTATCTAAAATCAAACCAAGCTAGCTAATAATAATAGTAAATATTATCTAGTAGTAAATATTATATAGTAGCAAATATTATATAGTATATTAATAATAGTAAATAAAATAGTTATAGGTAAATAATATAGAAAATAAATAAAAATAAGTAGGTATTAAGATCAATTATTTAAGCGTTTAAATAGTATACAGTGTCAAACAAGTATAATAATACTAGTAAATAAAAAACAGTAAATAGCTACATAATATAGGACATAAACAAAATAAGTAGGTGTGGCGTAGATTTTGTTACTATTCGAATTGTATTATTATGTTACATACATACAATTAATAAAATAACAATAACATTAATATGTTAGAAATAAATTATAAATCTGTATAAGCGTATGGACAAGCGAACCACGTTTGTTATTAGTTACCGGACGGGTCGGCCGCCCGGGCGCTCCATTGTTTACCGCGCGAAGTGGGGCTCGCTTGCTTGAGCAGCGCGCGCGCTGGCCGGCCGACCAGTCGCTTTACTGCTACGCACGCACTCGCTGTGTTGTCGAGCTTGCCGACGCGCTAACGCTTTCGCTTATTTATTACGCTACCCGCTTGTATACTATAGTTGAAGTATCCTATCTACACTCTGTGCTTTCCATCTGTTTCTGTGTACTCCTTCTTCATATTTCGTGCTCTTGACTTTCGTTAGTGTTGTGTACTTATTTCCTACCTTGCTAATAAACTTTGGACCTCTGTGTAAGTGTAACGACGCTTTTTATTTATCTTCTCACACACTACCCGAGATTACGAATCAGAACTATTTACGCTAAACTGGTGACCCCGATTAAGAACACGAGGATGACAGACAAAGGTGCTAGCAACGTGGCCGCTGCAGGCGAGGACGGTGGACATCAGGAAACTTTTCGCGTGGGCGTGCGTGTACCACCGTTTTATCCCGAAAAACCGAGTCTTTGGTTCGCACAAATGGAAGCGCAATTTGCACTGGCGAACATCAAAGCAGACGACACCAAGTTCTACTACGTCACTGGTCACTTGGACCCACTGTACGCCTCTGAGGTACAAGAAATCATCGAAAGCCCTCCAGCCACCAACAAATACGAAAAGCTCAAAGCAGAGTTGATAAAAAGAATGTCAGCGTCGCGCGAGAAAAAGTTGAAGCAGCTACTCATGCACGAGGAACTCGGCGATCGAAAACCATCGCAGTTCTACCGCCACCTGCTAAATCTCGCCGGACCAGGCGTTCCAGAAGAATTTCTACGCACCATATGGACGAGCCGACTACCCAACGGGACGCAGGCTATTATCGCCTCGCAGTCCAAGGCCGACATGGGGGAATTGGCGGAGTTAGCAGACCGCATCAGTGACGTCGTCGGGCCGCAGGTAGCATCAACATCCGCCATCACCCAAGCAGCATCACCAACCAGTGTGCATCCTGAAATAGCGGCACTGACCAGGCAGGTAGAAAAACTGACAGCAAAAGTCGAGCGGATGTCGCGACTGCGAGACCGATCGAGTAGCCGTTCACGTCATCGTTCCAGTTCATCGAGGTCGCAGTCGAGCCACAGTCAATTCCCACAATGTTGGTACCACTACAGGTTCGGGGAACGAGCGCGTAAGTGTATCAAACCGTGCGATTACCAGCCGGCGGGAAACGCAAAGGGCAATCAGTAATGGCGGCCGACGATTGTCAGAGCTCTGGTCGCTTATTTGTAACCGATCGACGATCGAAGACGCAATTTTTAGTTGACACCGGCAGTGACCTTTGTGTTTACCCACGATCAGCATTGCAAAGACGGCCTGAGACTTCGGATTACCAACTGTGTGCGGCTAACGGTACGCCCATAAAAACGTACGGGTACATTAGTTTAAGTCTAAACTTGGGGTTGCGCCGTGACTTCACTTGGCAATTTATTGTAGCCGACGTTACAAAGGCGATAATAGGCGTGGATTTTCTGTCTCACTATAATATTGTTGTTGATTGCAGGAACCAGCGCCTTATCGATAACTATACAACCCTTGCGACCCCGGCTTCACCTGCACGTTCGTCAGATGTCATTTCCTCGGTTAAGGTAATTATTGGTGACACCACATACCATAACATACTAAAGGATTTTCCTGGCATCACTCGACCACCTGGCATACACCGTACATCATCACACAATACAGTCCATCACATACGGACCACACCTGGACCACCAGTTTCATGTACACCACGCCGCCTGGCCCCAGACAAATTAAAAATAGCCAAAGATGAGTTTGAAGCGATGCTGAAAGACGGCACCGCCAGACCCTCAAGTTCACCATGGTCATCGCCATTACATCTGGCCCCCAAGAAAAACAGCGGTTGGCGACCCTGTGGTGACTATCGAATGCTCAATGCCAGGACAGTACCTGACAATTATCCAATACGGCATATTCATGACTTCTCACATAACCTGACAGGGTCCACAGTCTTCAGCACGATAGATTTAGTAAAAGCATATAATCAAATCCCAGTCAGCCCAGAAGATATTCCCAAGACCGCCATCACCACGCCCTTTGGACTCTACGAATTCCCGTTTATGACATTCGGTCTTCGTAACGCGGGGCAGACATTTCAGAGGTTCGTTGACGAAATGCTGCGAGGGCTGGACTTCTGCTATGCTTATCTCGACGATTTCTTGATCTATTCGAAAGACCAGAAGACCCACGAAGACCACCTTCGCCAACTTTTCACCCGGCTGCAGGAATACGGAATGGTGATCAATACTGGTAAGTGCGTATTCGGATTAAAAGAAGTTACTTTCCTAGGATACAGGATCTCAGCCAGCGGCACCAGTCCACTACCAGAGAAGGTCGAAGCCATCACTAAGTACCCCGCGCCCAAAACAGTTCGAGAACTTCGCAGATTCTTGGGTATGTTGAACTTCTATAGGCGATTCATACCCGAAGCAGCTCAACACCAGGCCCCCTTGAATGCTCTGTTGGCAGGCTCAGTCAAGGGCTCCCATCCAGTACATTTCACAACACAGGAAATGGAAGCGTTTAACACCAGCAAAGAAGGACTTTGCAAAGCCGCGATGCTGGCCCATCCCGACTGCGAAGCCAAACTGGCGTTAGTGACAGACGCTTCGGATACAGCCTTAGGTGCAGTATTACAGCAGCGCAAGGACGGGGAACCATGGCAACCACTGGCATTCTATTCCCACAAGCTCAGTCCAGCGCAAAAGAAATTCTCGCCTTACGACAGAGAACTGCTTGCGATTTACGAAGCAATCAAATACTTCAGGCATATGGTCGAAGCCCGAAACTTCGTGATTTACACCGATCACAAACCTATTAGTTTCGCGTTCAACTTAAGGAAAGAAAACTGCTCACCAAGACAGTTCAGGCACCTAGATTACATCTCGCAGTTCACAACAGACATAAGGCACATATCAGGTAAGGACAACGTCGTCGCTGACAGCCTCTCGCGGATCGAGGAGATTGCTCAACCTGTGGATCTATACCAGATAGCAGAATCGCAGAAGCACGACACCGAGCTGGAACAGCTGCTCCACAGCAGCACAGCCTTACGTCTGACCAAGGTAAAACTGCCAGGTACAGAGACCGAACTGTACTGCGATGAGAGAAGCAAAATTCCTCGACCATATGTCCCAAAGGAACACCGCCGCAGAGTTTTCGAGAGCGTACACTCGTGGAGTCACCCTGGCGCAAACACAACAATCAAAATGGTAACAGAACGATACGTTTGGCCATCAGTCAAAAAAGACTGCAGAGAATGGAGCCGTTCATGTGTAATGTGTCAGCGTTCAAAGGTGACCCGCCATAACTCTTCACCATTGGGGACCTTCAAGCTGCCGAGAGCGAGATTCAATCACATTCACATTGACCTGATCGGACCGCTGCCTGTATCTCAAGGCTATCGTTATTGCCTCACAGCCATCGATAGATTCACGCGATGGCCTGAGGTGATACCTATACCAGACATAACAGCAGAGACAGTGGCAGGGGCCCTAGTGAGTGGTTGGATTTCCAGATTCGGCTGTCCCATTGACATCGTAACGGACCGCGGACGACAGTTCGAGTCGGGAATTTTCAAATACTTGTCGGAGATGGTCGGGTTTCATCACAAACGCACCACGGCTTATCACCCCGCCTGCAATGGCCTCATTGAGAGGTTTCACAGGCAATTAAAAGCCGCAATTGTTTGCCACGCCAAAGAAAACTGGGCCGAGTCCTTGCCACTAGTTCTGCTAGGAATCAGGAACGCGTACAAGGAAGACCTAGGGGCTACACCAGCCGAACTTCTCTACGGCGAAACGCTCCGGCTACCAGGAGAATTTTTACAGCCACAGATCGAGGACACAATTGATATGCCAGACTACGTGGCACGTTTGAAAACCTTCGCCAGGAAACTAAAACCATCACCGGCATCTCGTCATGGCAGCAGAACTACATTTGTGTTCAAGGAACTTGGTACAACGAGTCATGTTTTTCTCAAAGACGAGACATCTGGCTCGCTAAAGCCAGCATACACGGGACCACACAAAGTCCTGCAACACGGGGACAAGGTCTACAAGCTCAACATCAACGGCAAAACTGTCTCAGTTACCATTGACAGGCTCAAACCTGCCTACATATTACACGACCCAAGCACAAACACACACACAAACATACAAACACCCACACTACATAAAGCAACACCCACCACCAAATTACCTAAAAACCCCGGAAATGACATCAAAACGACAAGATCGGGGCGTAAGGTTCATTATCCCGACTATTATCGCCCGTAGTGACGGTCTCTGGAGGGGGGTGATGTGGCGTAGATTTTGTTACTATTCGAATTGTATTATTATGTTACATACATACAATTAATAAAATAACAATAACATTAATATGTTAGAAATAAATTATAAATCTGTATAAGCGTATGGACAAGCGAACCACGTTTGTTATTAGTTACCGGACGGGTCGGCCGCCCGGGCGCTCCATTGTTTACCGCGCGAAGTGGGGCTCGCTTGCTTGAGCAGCGCGCGCGCTGGCCGGCCGACCAGTCGCTTTACTGCTACGCACGCACTCGCTGTGTTGTCGAGCTTGCCGACGCGCTAACGCTTTCGCTTATTTATTACGCTACCCGCTTGTATACTATAGTTGAAGTATCCTATCTACACTCTGTGCTTTCCATCTGTTTCTGTGTACTCCTTCTTCATATTTCGTGCTCTTGACTTTCGTTAGTGTTGTGTACTTATTTCCTACCTTGCTAATAAACTTTGGACCTCTGTGTAAGTGTAACGACGCTTTTTATTTATCTTCTCACACACTACCCGAGATTACGAATCAGAACTATTTACGCTAAATAATTATTAATTTTAATTAGTTAAGCGTTTAAAGATAAGTTAATGTAAAAATTATATGTAAAATTAATTTGTAGGAAATAAAAGGCTTTTTTATTTTTATTTTATTTTATTTATTTATTATATAATTGCCGAACATCATAAGTCTAAAAATTTCAGTCAGTTTTGGAAGTCTACAAACAAAATTAAGCCAAAGCTGAGTCTCCCAGTCCTCTCCAGTGTGGAGGGGATTAGCGCTCCCCGTGATGTGGATAACCTATTTAGGAATCACTTTAGAGTGGAACCTCTTTTGAAACCGGAACGGGGCGAAATGATGCTTGATGCTGGGAAACGCGGTACCGGTGACCCTCCAGTTAAAATAACTTACGCGGAGGTTGATAAGGTTATTAAGCAGATGACCAGAGGGAACTCACCGGGGCACGATGGTCTCAGCATCGAACATCTGTAACATGCTGATGTTCACCTGCCTAGGGTCCTATCTATGTTGTTTACTTTCTGTCTTCGTCATAACTACGAGTACCTACCAGATGATCTCATGGAGATCATAGTAGTACCTATAAATAAAAATAAGACTGGTGACGCATCAGAAAAGGGAAATTATTGACCTATATCTCAGGCTACGACCCTGGGTAAGGTGCTGGATGGTGTGCTTAACAGACATTTAAGCCAACATGTCCCTCTGCATGACGCTCAGTTCGGATTCCGACCTGGGCTGTCCACAGAATCTGCAGTACTGTGTCTTACGCATACTGTCCGGTACTATACTGATAGAAGAACACCAGTATACGCCTGTTTCCTGGACCTGTCAAAAGCCTTTGACATGGTGTCATACAATGTTCTGTGGAGGAAGATGATACTTAACACCAAGCTGCCTGTAGAGATCATCAATTTGTTAAGATATTGGTATGATAACCAAAGCAATTTTGTCAGGTGGATGGACGAATGCTCAGATGAATATAAGATGGAGTGTGGAGTAAGGCAGGGGGGATTAACTTCACCTACTCTATTTAATTTATATGTAAATGACTGACTGAGGAGCTCAGCAGTGCTGGTGTCGGTTGTTCAGTGGATGGCGTTTTTACGAATTTTATTAGCTATGCTGATGACATGGTACTGCTGGGCCCCTCAATCAGTTCCGTGAGGTCACTATTGACCATATGTGAACGGTATGCAATGGCCCATGGGCTCAAGTACAATGTTCAGAAGAGCGAGCTGCTAGTTTTTAAGGCTGGGACTTAAAAACTAGCCTGTTCCTCCGATCACACTAAATGGAACCGTCCTACAGCAAGTGTCCAAATTTAAGTACTTGGGTCACTGGGTCAATGAGAAACTAAATGATGATATGGACATGGATAGGGAGCGCAGGGCATTGTCGGTACACGGTGGAGCATACGGTGGAGGTCTGCCCTGCTTAGGCGGAGCCCCGCCGTGTCCTCGTGGATGCGATAGGTTTAAAACGTCTATCGATATCATTTATTACGAATCTTTAATGCTCTTCTCAATGTTTCATCTTTGGTGCGTTTCGAGGAATACCCCGGAGAGATTACAGATAGAGATTTATAATGTGTGAATTTTTTTGTCTAACCATTTTCACCTTTTTTGGTTCAATTTCAAAGGAAATGCTGCAAGGGGCGAATGGATACTCCAAAATAATTATTTAAACATAAATTTTCAACTCGCTCCTTCATAAGGGGCGAGTCACTACACCAAAATAATAATAATCAGGGTGACTGGAACATTTTAATCGAAAGGGGCAAGATCCAAACCGTAAAAGTAAAACGACAACCGCCATGCCATGGCACGAAACCAGCAAGGAAAACGACAACCGCCATGCCATGGCACGAAACCAGCAAGGAAAACGACAACCGCCATGCCATGGCACGAAACCAGCAAGGAAAACGACAACCGCCATGCCATGGCACGAAACCAGCAAGGAAAACGACAACCGCCATGCCATGGCACGAAACCAGCAAGGAAAACGACAACCGCCATGCCATGGCACGAAACCAGCAAGGAAAAACTTGAAAATACCTAGCACACACTTGAAGTACCTACCTACCTATATGACCCCACCGAGTGTTTCCACGTTGCCGTCGTGGTGGGGCTTATGGGTCTCCATGATCCTGGGGACTTCCGGCATGAGTGACTAACTTGTGCCGGAAGGCTCCAGGGGAGAGGCCCGACTAAGAGGAACACACCGGGGGTCGCGTCCATTGTCAGTCGATCATCGTCGACTGCCAGTGGATGCGACCTCCACCCAATCCTAAGCTTGGAGGCGTGGCTATGGGATGCGTACCGGAGGGATGTCCGGATGCTAGCGCCTCACGAGAGGGCCGCGCCGTTGGGAGACTTGAGCAAGCTGTTCGAGCCTCCTAACGGCGTGGAAACTGGGGGAATCTTCGTCGCTGCTCTCTGGTACGCATCTGTTCATCAGATGTGACCTTGAGAGCGGCGCCGAAACTAGGGGAGGGCCCATAAGGGCAGAGTGTGTGAATGAGTGAGCGAATGTGTCAGATGCGATATGATAGAAGAAGATAGGGAGGTTGAGTAGAGGAGTCAGGGACCACACCCTTAAAAGGAAACAATATGGAAAGTAAGATTAAAGTAATAAACTCCCAGTCACGCCCCCGTTCGTATGCTGGGGGGGGGCGGCTCTGATCTTCTGGACAATAACGACGACCTGGATCCGTTTGTCGGGAACAATCCCGACAACAAGAGCCGAGGAGGCTCCAGATCATCTCCTCCATTTGAGGAGATGATCAATTTCTGCTATAAGACGTCCGACAAGCCGCGGTCGGGCGATAATAGCCAAACTGAAGTCGGCAAGGAGGTGGAGCGTGGTGCTGCGTCGGAGTCCGGCGCAGCACTGGTAGCAGCTCCGGGCTCTGGGAGCCCGGAGAATGAGGGGGAAGTGGGTGCTTCCGGGGGAGTCGTGGGTGAATGCTCGCGGTTCTTCCGGAACCAAAAGCGCTCCAAGTCGGGGGATGGCGGGGAGTCGTCCTCTGATGTAGAGGTGATGGCCCCGCCTCCCAAGATCCCCACCGGTCGGAGGGGAGGAGGAGCGATCCGGAGGCCCAGCAAGGCCACCAAGGCGGGAAGGAGAGCCGCAAGGCTCGCCAAGGAGGCGCGCCACCCCGCTGCGTTGGGGTCTTG
This sequence comes from Polia nebulosa, assembly GCA_951329385.1. Taxonomy (NCBI): domain Eukaryota; kingdom Metazoa; phylum Arthropoda; class Insecta; order Lepidoptera; family Noctuidae; genus Polia; species Polia nebulosa. Next base: position 11,989,567 of record OX589599.1, on the reverse strand, counting down.
TGCCTCGGCCTCTGGGTCCTCGGGTGGAGAGCCGGACGCCGCTAGCTCCAACTCGGAGCGAGCGGCCAGGCTTGCGGAGGTCGTGGAGGCCGCCATCAAGGGTGTGGTGCAGAAGAGGCTGCCCACATCCAGAAACAGGGCCACCTCCGAAGCCACGGCCTCCATAGTGGCGGCGGCAGAGGCGAGTTTCGGCGGGCCTCCGTCTGCATTGGACGAGACGTCCAAACTGCGGGCGGAGGTCGCCCGCCTGACCGCCACTACGGAGCTTCTGGTTAAGGAGAACCAGAAGCTCCGGGCAGACCTGGCCGAACTCCGAGGAGGTCACCGGAGGGACGCGCAGGAGGAGCTCCAGCACGGGCCGAGTCAGCCCCTGCCCGCCGCGGAGAACCAAGTTCTCGACCTGGTGCGGCAGGAGCTGGCTTCCTTCAACAGGCGGTTCTCCGTGCTGGAGGGCATTGTGTTGCGCCCTCCGCTAGCGGCGAGCCAGCCGGCCTCGGGCCAGCGGCAAACGCGCTCGTTTGCCGCCGCCGCGGCTGCTGCGCCCAAGGGTGCGGCGGGACGGGCCGACCGCGGGGCAGTGCTGAAGCCCGCGGGGCCGGCCCCGTCTAAGGCGACGAAGGCGCCAAAGGCGCCGCCAAAGCCACCTGGGAGGGTCCCAGCAAAGGCGACAAGGCGGCCGCCCCAGACTGCCCCGCCTTCTGAACCTCCTGCGACCGGGGCTGCCGAATGGCAAGTGGTCGGGGAGAAGAAGAAGGCGGGCAAGGCGGCAAGGGCGGCCAAGCGAAGGGAGAGGCGCAAGCGGCAGAAGGAGCGAGCCGCCGCGGCTAGGCTCCGCGCCCCGAAGTCCGCAGCTGTAGTGATCACACTACAGCCGGAGGCGGTTAAGAGGGGCGTGACCTACCGCACCGTGCTCGCTAAGACGAAGGCGGCGGTGAGCCTCGAAGAGGTGGGGTGCGCCGACAGCGTCCGGGTGAAGGTCACCAAGACCGGAGCCCGGATGCTGGAGGTCCCCGGTGCCTCCAGCGGCCCAGCCGCTGACGCCCTGGCCGAAAGGATCAGGGCGTTGCTGGTGGACGAGGCCCGGGTGTCCAGGCCCACGAAATGCGCTGACATCCGCATTATGGGCCTGGACGACTCCGTGACGGAGGGTGAGGTGGTGGCCGCTGTTGCCAGGACTGGAGGGTGCCCTGCTGAGCGGGTGAGGGCGGGCACCATCCATCCTGACACTGCGGGGCTGCAAACCATCACGGTGAGCTGCCCCGTGTCAGCGGCCCGAGCCATCACCGCGGGGGGCCGGAGGCTTTTGGTGGGCTGGGTTTCAGCGCAGGTTAAACTGCTGGAACCCAGGCCTCTGAGGTGTTTCCGCTGCCATGTGGGCGACCATGTGGCCGCTAAGTGCACCTCGGAGGTGGACCGCAGTGACCACTGCTTCCGATGTGGTCAGCCCGGTCACAAGGCCGGCTCGTGTAACGCCGCGCCGCACTGCATGGTATGTGCGGCAGCAGGCAAGCCGGCCGATCACCGGGCTGGGAGCAACCACTGCGCTCCACCCGCCAAGGCCAAGGCCAAGACCAGAGGCAAGGCCAAGCCCTCCGCCACCGCCGTCACCGTCACCGCCGCAGCAGCCGTCACCGCCGCTTCCGCCGCTGCCGCCCCCATAGCCGTCGTCGTCGCCGCCGCAACCGCCGCGGCGGCGGGACCCTCACAGGGGGCTCAGGAGGAGGCTGTAATGGAATGCCAATAACGGCCCCATTACGCCTCCTCCAGACGAATCTCAACCACTGTGCCACTGCTCAGGACCTGTTGTTCCAGAGCATGGCGCAGTGGTCGATTAACGTCGCTGTGGTCGCCGAGCGGTACTATGTCCCGCCCAGGGATGACTGGGTGGAGGACCTGGACGGCTCGGTGGCCATCATTTCGTCGGCCGCCGCCGGTACCCCGACCCTTGAGGATGTCAAGAGAGGTCGGGGTTGCGTAGCAGCACGGTTCGGGGATATAGTAGTAGTAGGGGTGTACTTCTCCCCGAACCGATCTCTCGCCGAGTTCCAAATCTCTCTCGCGGAGTTGAGAGACGTCGTCGTCGTCGGGTACCGTTCCCTCCCCGTGCTCGTCCTCGGGGACTTCAATGCCAAGAACTTGGCTTGGGGTTCCCGGTACACGGACGCGCGGGGCAGGATGGTGGAGGACTGGGCTCTGGAGACAGACCTGGTCGTCCTGAACCGGGGTTCTGTCCCCACGTGCGTGCGGTGGCAGGGCGAATCGGTGGTGGATATCTCATTCGCCAGCCCCGCCCTGTCACCGTGCGTAGTTGACTGGCACGTCATGGAGGAGGTGGAGACGCATTCCGATCATCGGTATATCCGGTTTGACGTCTCCGCCCAGACCTCCAGCGCGCCGGTCCGACAGACCCCGAGTGGTCCGCGTTGGTCGCTGAAGCAGCTGGACCGGGAGCTACTCCTGGAAGCCTCGATCGTGCAGGCCTGGGTGACATCACCGGACAGGCCTGCCGACATAAACGACGAGGCAGAGTGGTTCCAGGAGGCCATGTCCGAGATCTGTGACGTGGCAATGCCCCGGGTCCGGCCTTGTGCTCGGCGCCAAGTGTACTGGTGGTCGGCGGCGCTTACGGCTTTACGCCAAGCGTGTATTGCCGCGCGACGCCGGTACACCAGGTATCGCAGGCGGCTCCGTAACCGCACGCCGGAAACGGAAGCCGTCGAGGCGGAGCTATACGAGGGGTACAGAGCGGCGAGGACCGCCCTCCGAGCGGAGATCTTGCGGGCCAAGAAATCGGCCCGCGAGGAGTCGCTGGAGGCTCTCAACAGAGACCCGTGGGGGCGCCCGTACAAAGCGGTGCGGCAGAAACTCCGCCCATGGGCCCCCCCGCTGACGCAGAGTCTCCGGCCGCAGCTCGTGGAGGGCGTGGTGAGCGCTCTGTTCCCCTCGCGAGGGGAACATACCCCTCCGCCTATGGCTCCGCCCCCTGCGGTACCTGACGCGGACCAACCCGACGACGACGACGTTCCCGAAGTGACCGAGGTAGAGCTGAGAGCGGCGGTGCGTAGGCTGAACGCCAAAAGCACCGCCCCAGGACCCGACGGCTTTCATGGGAAAGCCTGGGTCCTGGCCTTGCAAGAGGCTCTCGGGCCTCGACTCAGAGGGCTTTTAAGCGCATGCTTGGAGAGGGGCCAGTTTCCACGTCGGTGGAAGACGGGGAAGCTGGTCCTGATCAAGAAGGTGGGGCGCCCTGCGGACTCTCCGTCCGCTTACCGGCCCATTGTGCTGCTCGACGAGGTGGGCAAGCTCTTTGAAAGAGTAATTGCAGACCGCCTCGTCGGGCAGATGGTGCGGGTGGGGCCGGATCTGGCGGAGAGCCAGTACGGCTTCCGCAGGGGGCGCTCCACGGTGGACGCCATCATGCGCGTACGAGCCCTCACGACGGGGGAGGCAGTTGCCCGGGGCAGGGTCGTCTTGGCGGTGTCTTTGGACATCTCCAATGCCTTCAACACCCTGCCCTGGAGTTGCATAGTGGAGGCACTCCGGTATCACCGGGTGCCGCCCTACCTCCGTCGCGTAGTCGAGGCGTATTTGACGGACAGAGCCGTCATCTACCCCGGTCATCAGGGAGAATGGAACCGGCGAGAGATGTCGTGCGGTGTTCCACAGGGATCGGTCCTGGGGCCGCCTTTGTGGAACATCGGATACGACTGGGTGCTGCGCTGCGACCTCCCCATTGGCGTCAGCGTAGTGTGCTACGCTGACGACACGCTAGTCTTAGCGCAGGGGTGGTCGCACGAGGCGGCGGCCGACCGTATGACACGCGGGGTTGCGACAGTCATAGGGAGGATCCGGCAACTGGGACTCGAGGTGGCATTGCACAAGTCCGAGGCCATGTGCTTTCATGGCTATCGGAACGAGCCACCGGCGGGTTCCCAGATCACGGTAGGAGGGGTTCGCATCGGCGTCGAGGGTACGATGAAGTACATGGGACTCGTCCTCGACAGCCGGTGGAACTTCGTCGAGCATTTTCGACGTTTGGCTCCCAGATTGGACAGGGCCGGGGCCGCCTTGAAGCTGCTCCTACCCAATCTGAAGGGGCCAAACGCCTCCTGCCGGAGGCTCTACGCGGGGATCGTGCGGTCCATGGCCCTCTACGGGGCACCGGTGTGGGCGCGTTCGTTGACGCAGCGGTCAACGCGCCAGATGAACGCGGCCCAGAGGGTCATGGCCATCCGCATCATCCGCGGATACTGCACGATCTCCCGTGAGGCGGCGAGCCTCCTTGCCGGACTGTCACCGTGGGATCTGGAGGCAAAAATCCTCGCGCACCTGTACGAGTGGCGCGAGGAGGCCAAACGCCGGGGCGAAACTCCGCTGCCGCGACAACTCGCGGCTCGGCGGACAGAGCTCCGGCAGGATCTCATGGTGACATGGAGAGAGCGACTGTCGCAACCCAGCGCTGGGCACGCCACCATCGAGGCGGTAGTGCCCCTCTTTGAGGAGTGGCTGGAGAGGCGCCATGGCGCCCTCACCTTCCGCCTGACGCAGGTGCTCACCGGACATGGCTGTTTCGGGAGGTACCTGTGTCGGATCAAGGCGGAGGTGACCCCTGCGTGTTTCCACTGCGAGGATCGCCCCGTGGACACGGTGGAGCATACGGTGGAGGTTTGCCCCGCCTGGGCAGAACACCGCCGTGTCCTCGTGGATGCGATAGGCGGCAGCGACCTCTCGCGCCGTGCCCTGGTTCAGGCCATGGTACGGAGTGAGAGGGAATGGGGGGCCGTCTCCAACTTCTGCGAAGCAGTAATGCTCGCGAAGAGGGAGGCGGCACACGTTAGGGAGATTCAACAGAGACCGAGTCGCCCTAGCGCCCCCAGCAGCAGCCGTCGCAGGAGACGCCGGGGGCTGCGAGACGATCTCCGGCCACCGTAGACCCGGGCCTGCGGACGGCGAGTAGCGGGTAACTCGCCGCCCGATCAGCACCAGGCCCGAGAGTCGACGGCGCGTAGTGTTCCACGCGCGTCTCAAAGAGTTGTCAGCAAAGGACGGGGCCTGCCACGGCCAGTGCCTGCCCGGGGGGTGGAGGATAAATTCGAAAGAGTTACCTCGCCCCCGGGCGCGTAGGGCAGGGAGGAACAGGGGTGGGTTTTAGTCAGTAAGAGTCTGACACGCCCTTCCGCTCCACCCCAGAGCGGAAAGAGTCATTAGATGATTTCCCACCCCCCAAAAAAAAAAAAAAAAACCTACCTATATGAAGACTCCGCAAAATAATTTTATTTAGCTATCATCAAACGTCTTCCGCTTCGAATGCTGGAACTTATCTATCAATAACAAGGTCGTTACTGATAGCCGACCGACGATGAAGATTAGATACGCCCACAAAGATTGCACAGTGTCTAGACCAGTTCTGGGCAAATATTTTATGCCACAGGCCAGAAAAACGTACATTTTCAGGGGGTAAGAATTAAGAAATAAATGCAGTTAGTTTTGTGTTAATCCTACTAATATTATAAATGTGAAAGTTTGTGAGGATGTATGTTTGTTACTCTTTCACGCAAAAACTACTTAACGGATTTTGATGAAACTAAAGTAATATTGCTTGTACATCAGAATAACACATAGCCTATAATTTATAATGCGGGAAGTACCAATTCCTCGCGGGCGAAACCGCTGACAGTAGCTAGTTACCTGTAATATTATAAATGCGAAAGTGTTTCTGTCTTGTCTCGTTACATATGTTTTTACGCCTATAATAAACCGCTGAACCAATTTTGATGAAACTTGGCACACGAATAGACAATAACCTGCATTAAGACAATGGATACTTTTCATTCCGGTAGTAAGTTCCCTTGGGACAATAATAGTTATTTGTTATGCAAATAAAAAAGGCTGCATAGCTTTTTTTGGCGCGAGTACTTGTATTGAATCCTGAGCGTAGCGAGGGTTTCAAAGGTACGAGACGCAGAATAACTTTGCTGCCGAGCGCAACACACAATTTTTCACCTCACTTCAGCGAGGAAAATGCTACAAAATTGTGTGACAGACGACGGACAGACAGACGGACGGACATATGGACAGACGGACAAACGGACAGACGGATAGACGCACAGACGGTTTTTATCCGACTTCAAAAAAGGAGATTCTGTATTCGACATGTATGTATATATTATGTTTGTTCGCGATTTTCTCGAAAACGGTTTTCGTTAATCAAATACATATTATTTTTCAAGGAAGGTTTTAGTATTTAATACATTAGAATCTGATGAAGAACAGGAGTGACAGGGACAGTGGAACTCTTCAATAACTAACAACAAATGACTCGCGATTATTGCGATCGTTTGTCTATGTATTGTTTACACAATTTAACGGGGAACCACAACTAAAAAGTGAAAAATAAAAACCTTTTTTACCAAAAATAGAACCGACTTCAAAACTGCTCCGAAAAAAGTTCTTTTTGCGAACGAGTCAAATGGTTTCGTGAATCCGTCACCGCCGGGAGTTATGTTGACACCTACAACGAGTATGTACATGGTATAACTACTCTCGTGTCGACGAGACTCAACAAGAGGCATGCAAGACGACGAGACGAGCATATACAGCCGCCATTATAATTATTTAATTCAGACAGGACAGGACATACCGCTGCATGATGAACGAGCAGCTGTTGTGGGCCCGTAAAATTCAGGAGCGTTGTCCTAAAAACAGTATCATTATTGCAGTATGGATCGGATCCCGCAACAACTTACTCTGGCGCCTAACTTCAATCACCTCGGGTGCCCCAGAGCGCGAGAAGTCATTGGATGATTTCACACCACACAAAAAAAAACGTGCTAAGAACCTATGGCCTAGCGCTCTGCTTCTATGCGGGCAAATATGTTGGCCCAGTGTTGTACCGTTCAGCGGAAGTCCCATTCGCACCCGTTGCCCCGGCGTCAAGTATATGAGGGAACACCGGGGTGGTTTTTAGTCAGTAAGAGTCTGACAGACCCCTTCGCCCGCCCCAGGCGAAGGACATCCATGAGGATTTTCCACCCGGCAAAAAAAAAAAAAAAGTGTTGTACCGTTCCGCCCACGTTCTATGATAAAGATAATATAATTTTAAGATTCCGTAGATAGGTAAGGAAACCCGTATGTGAAAATTGCCTACTGAAAAAAAAATAGTTTTCCATCCCTCTAGTCTTTTCAATGGCACTTTCGATAATATCGGAAATTATTTAATTTAGATAAATATTATTAACATTAAATTTTAAACAAATATTGTAAGGAAACTACATAATTTCAGAAAAAAATTAGAACAATATAGGCTAGAAAGTGGTACGCTAAAGGAACCTACACACGGGCATACGGTACCTACGGAGCCCACGGCAAGCAGAAAAAAACCTATTGCAGAAGATTGCGCAACCACAGGCAATTGCTGATTTAGGTAAAGTATTCAATTGTGATATGTGCGGTAGATTAGTATATGCAGCTGTAGGTATTTGCACGATTTACACCATAATTACCCCTATTAGGCCCGATGACAACCCGGGTTGTCATCGGGCTTCTTCGACAACCCGGGTTGTCATCGGGCTTCTTCGACAACCCGGGTTTGTCCGCGGATCTTAAGAGCCGGGTTGTCGAAGAAGCCCTATGACAACCCGGGTTGTCATCGGGCCTATAAGAGCTAAGGCGCTATAAGCTGCCAATGACCTTGAGTGGTTAGCTTGCGTGTTCAGTGCTGAGCTCACTCTCACGCTAACGCGTCGTACGTCCACCCAGTAATAGGACTCGCCCATCAAGCAGCGCTCTCCGACATTAGACGCATTATTAATTTATTACACATAAAAGAACAGGTATTAAAATAAAACACTGAGACTAAATTATAAATAATTAAATGATCTTTAAAATGGTGAAGGTTTCATAAAAAAACGCTTTTTAGTTTTTGCATAATTCTCAATTTTTTATCCGCGTTAGACGTAACTTTACAAATTAATTACACTGTGTTATAAAAACATAATTTCAAATATTCTCAGATCAAATTACGACGTAAAATTATCTAGAGTAACATATGTTTTTTTCAAAGAAATAAGACTAGTCGTTTAGACGTGATGTTCAATTAAAAACCATTAAAAGTCGTATAACTGCGCCTTAAACTAGCAACTTTATAGTTAAACCAGTTCTTAGCCGCGGCTTCGCTCCCTTTATTCATACCAGAAACCATTATTTTTTTCGGGATTAGACTAGACTAGTGAAAGAATTTCCGGATCATACTCGTACCTATATCCAGCCAGAGATTATCTTTTAGAAACATAAACAAACAAATAATTTTAGGGCTTCTTAATAATATGGATTAAGGCTTCAAACAGCTTGATAATACCTACCGCGGAACTGCCATCTCTTTGGAATGTTCGGGTAGTCCGCAAGTACGACGGTACCTACCCTTGTTTTCGGCAATAGTATTAGTATTTTTTTTGTGGGGTGGGAAATCATCCAATGACATCTCCCGCTCTGGGTGGAGCGGGAGGGCGTGTCAGACTCTTACTGACTAAAACCTACCCCTGTTCCTTCCCTGCCTGAGTGCCCAGGGGAGCGGTAATTCTGTTACGAATTTATCCGCTACCCCTCGGCAGTAGAATGCGATTTCTTTTTAACCTCTGAAAGCCGCCATTCGTCAAACGTACCATCCTTCAAGCCCCGCCCGCATACGACAAACCGGATTCAAATGTCAGTTTGACATTTTTTCTCAGTTATGACAGCATATATTTTTTGTCGGAGGGCACCTGAGACGACCAATAATGTCTATGGCCAAGCGTGTAAATGTTGCCACAGCATAAAATACATTGCGTTTTGGTAATAATAGAGGTAATAAACGAGTGAATCGCAAAACTCACTGGTGAGTTTCAGTGCTCAACGTGGTTTCGATTAATGAAACTCACCAGTGAGTTTCCGGGCTTTACAGGAAACCCTTTTCCCGATCACTGCAACTCCTGAAAGCTATCAACAGTGGCGACCACCAGAAATACGCTGAGGCAAAGATCAACAAGTCCCGGAGAAACGATTAAACTGTCTTGGGTCCCACAAAAAATAGCGGAGTAAGAAAGAAAACATAATTTCTACCTCCTTCCACTTTCCATTTCCCTCCTTATCAAGCAGGAGACAGAACAAGGATTCCAATATAGGTCAATCCAGGTAGAAACCACTTACGAAGTATTGATTTTTCGGAGGCGAGAATGACATCTGCAAAGATTACATCTGAGTAGTTTGTTAGTACTCGTAATTATTATCGTGCATAATATAAGTAAACAGGTAAAGATTAATAAGTTCCGGCTCTATGTCTAGAGAACCATATTCGCACGTCGTAGAAATAAACATAAATTGGCAAAAAATGCTCATCTGTCATCGTTTAATAGAGCTGCTACAAAAACAATAATAAATAGCACTACATACTACATGAACTTCAGTTTTATACATATCTTTATTATGATGACTAGCGACTTCGTCCATTCTTCCAATGCATGTACGTTACGTTCCGTAGTCTGTCAATTTTGGGTCACTCGATGTCCGACCGGCGCGAGAGGCGTATATTTGTTTTTAGCTGCTTGTCTACCTATATACACGCCTGGTAGCAGGTAGTAGTATAGAGCAGCCTTTTTCGATCTTTTTTAACGGTGGACCCTTAGGTAGACCGTTAACGATCACCGTCACTAACTCCTTGAAAAGAACTTCTAGACATTTTAAGATTTTTAACTGCCCCAGAAGGAGAGAACCTAATGTTTTTCGAAAGTGTGAATGTAATTGTATGTATTTATGTCTATTTCTTTGGCACGCCCTATATGTAGCATACACGGCTTTGGCTGGCTGGAATTTCAACAAATGAGGTATCGTAATCATTAGATTAGTTTTGACGGTCGAAGTGACACAGGCTATATGAATTCTGAAAATAAAAAAAAAATTGGCGGCCGATATAAAAAAGGGCTTGAGGAAGCGATTACAAAAAAAACTTTTTTACAAAAAAACAACCGACTTCCAAAAAAAAATACACTAAAAATTTAAAAATAACTTTAATTTCGGCAGTCGGTGTCAAATATCGAAGAAATAAAATACAAACACCGACTTCCGAAATGAAAGTTATTTTTAAATTTTTAGTGTATTTTTTTTTGGAAGTCGGTTGTTTTTTTGTAAAAAAGTTTTTTTTGTAATCGCTTCCTCAAGCCCTTTTTTATATCGGCCGCCAATTTTTTTTTTATTTTCAGAATTCATATAGCCTGTGTCACTTCGACCGTCAAAACTAATCTAATGATTACGATACCTCATTTGTTGAAATTCCATCCAGCCAAAGCCGTGTATGCTACATATAGGGCGTGCCAAAGAAATAGACATAAATACATACAATTACATTCACACTTTCGAAAAACATTAGGTTCTCTCCTTCTGGGGCAGTTAAAAATCTTAAAATGTCTAGAAGTTCTTTTCAAGGAGTTAGTGACGGTGATCGTTAACGGTCTACCTAAGGGTCCACCGTTAAAAAAGATCGAAAAAGGCTGCTCTATACTACTACCTGCTACCAGGCGTGTATATAGGTAGACAAGCAGCTAAAAACAAATATACGCCTCTCGCGCCGGTCGGACATCGAGTGACCCAAAATTGACAGACTACGGAACGTAACGTACATGCATTGGAAGAATGGACGAAGTCGCTAGTCATCATAATAAAGATATGTATAAAACTGAAGTTCATGTAGTATGTAGTGCTATTTATTATTGTTTTTGTAGCAGCTCTATTAAACGATGACAGATGAGCATTTTTTGCCAATTTATGTTTATTTCTACGACGTGCGAATATGGTTCTCTAGACATAGAGCCGGAACTTATTAATCTTTACCTGTTTACTTATATTATGCACGATAATAATTACGAGTACTAACAAACTACTCAGATGTAATCTTTGCAGATGTCATTCTCGCCTCCGAAAAATCAATACTTCGTAAGTGGTTTCTACCTGGATTGACCTATATTGGAATCCTTGTTCTGTCTCCTGCTTGATAAGGAGGGAAATGGAAAGTGGAAGGAGGTAGAAATTATGTTTTCTTTCTTACTCCGCTATTTTTTGTGGGACCCAAGACAGTTTAATCGTTTCTCCGGGACTTGTTGATCTTTGCCTCAGCGTATTTCTGGTGGTCGCCACTGTTGATAGCTTTCAGGAGTTGCAGTGATCGGGAAAAGGGTTTCCTGTAAAGCCCGGAAACTCACTGGTGAGTTTCATTAATCGAAACCACGTTGAGCACTGAAACTCACCAGTGAGTTTTGCGATTCACTCGTTTATTACCTCTATTATTACCAAAACGCAATGTATTTTATGCTGTGGCAACATTTACACGCTTGGCCATAGACATTATTGGTCGTCTCAGGTGCCCTCCGACAAAAAATATATGCTGTCATAACTGAGAAAAAATGTCAAACTGACATTTGAATCCGGTTTGTCGTATGCGGGCGGGGCTTGAAGGATGGTACGTTTGACGAATGGCGGCTTTCAGAGGTTAAAAAGAAATCGCATTCTACTGCCGAGGGGTAGCGGATAAATTCGTAACAGAATTACCGCTCCCCTGGGCACTCAGGCAGGGAAGGAACAGGGGTGGGTTTTAGTCAGTAAGAGTCTGACACGCCCTCCCGCTCCACCCAGAGCGGGAGATGTCATTGGATGATTTCCCACCCCACAAAAAAAATACTAATACTATTGCCGAAAACAAGGGTAGGTACCGTCGTACTTGCGGACTACCCGAACATTCCAAAGAGATGGCAGTTCCGCGGTAGGTATTATCAAGCTGTTTGAAGCCTTAATCCATATTATTAAAGAAGAAGAAGTCGGTTGTTTTTTTTTGTAAAAAAGTTTTTATTTTTCGCTTTTTAGTTGTTATACCCCAGAACTAAAAACCCCAATAACATGGAACGTGGAATTTAAACATTTGGATTACACAAAAACGTCATCAAGATCTGCGTATTTTTCGTTTTTGTTCAGTTTCTCAAAAAGGGCTAAAGCAATTTCAATAAAATTTATATGGGACCACCTCGGGAGTATATTCTTTCGGATAAAAAAAGAATTTTGAAAATCGGTCCACAACTGACGGAGAAATGCGCGGACATACATAAAAAAAAAAAATTAAAACATACATACAGTCGAACATAGAACCTCCTCCTTTTTCGAAAGTCGGTTAATAACTTACTAATTTAGAATGTAGGAAATAAAAAATAATCAAATTTTCACTAAAAAGTTCCAAACAAGTTACTTTTCAAGAAGTTTTATACAGTTGTTGGAGCGAACGTATTTTTTTTTTTTTTAAATTGTGATGACTTCTTCCACTCTGTGTGGCTGACTAAAAATCACCGGTGTTCCTTTAGTTGCCGTTTGCGCTCCGGGGCCCGAACACTCGGACCTCTTGTCACGGACAGCTTGGGAATCCGTGGTGTAGAGCAGAGTATCAAAGTGTCTCTGTCCACTGAAAATGGAGTAATTCAGCTCTGATCCAATGGACAAACTGAATTGTAGGAAGAGAAACTTCAATCTGCTAAAGACCTCAATCATGATTTAAGTAGGTACAATGCGTGGCTTTGATCAAATTCTACTAGAGGACGTTTTTTTGTATTTTTTATAGACTATAAGCCATTTTTATCTATTGCTTAAAATTGTGCAATAACGAATTAAGTTAAGTGAGTATTTACTTATCTGCTAGCAAACTATAATTACATAGTTTATTTGTACAATGATTGAAATAATAGAACGTCTGCAAAATGTAATTAAATGTTTTTACAATCAGTTTCTAAATAGAGAGCGATCTGAGAAGGTTCCGTACGTATTTTGCATTAGGTATTCCTCAATCAAACCGCATGTGTCCCGATTTTTGATCCGTCCAAGATTTTTGATCTGTTTTCTATGATAAAATAAATGACTTAATATTTTAATTTGATTTGATAGTGCTTTGGCAAAATCATTGAGTCTAATTGATTGGTGAGTTTGTTTAACAATGCTTTAACGTTATTTTAACCCTAATTTCTGTAATTAAACGGCTTTGTTATATGTTCAGGGTACCCTAATAGGTACGTAATCACAAAACTCTGACAAAGCCGCTACTGATAGTGTGACGTGGCTTTTCAGGCACGTCACTGTAATGATGACACTACGAAATTTCAGCGAGTGCTATCCACAAGTGATAAGAAGGTGCGCACGAGTATATATTATGTACTAGTAACTGTATAGCGTAGTATTGGACTTACTGTCAACACCGCGTGTCAGTGCGGTTCCAACGCGTGACAGACGTGATTTTTTACTGAAATTATAAGATGTGCAAAATCGTACTAAATTGTTAATGAAGTCACAATTTTTTTGTTATGTCTCAGCCGTAGATGGGATTTTAAAGATTGTGCGGAAATATTTTTGAGAATAGTTTCAGTTTCAATATCACGTTCAATAAATTAGTAACTTTGTAAAGTGCGAGTGTTAAGGAATAGTATTTTGAACAAATTTATTTAGACAACTTTACAACTTACAATATTTTATTGTAATCATATTTCTAATTGTAAAAGTAAAACTTGGAGTGCAATAAAAAGTGCTTTTAAATCGCGCGTAAGTATTTCATTATGAAAATATACGACTAGAAACCTGCTTCTGGGCTACAGACGAGAAAAAAACAAGGCAGGATTGTAAATATAACAGTAACTATTGCAGACAGTTTTACAGAGCTTGTAAATTTACACCCGGTGTTATAAACAGAAAGGAAAGAAAAATAGGGAGGTGACTTGTGACTGACAATCCCACTTAGTCGTGTAATTGTACATCGAATGAATCTTAAATCTGTTTTGTTTATACTAGTAGGTACTTTCGCTAACACTTTTGGATAGACATCCAAGCAAAATGACAACATAATTATGATTTTAAAATATCAGAATATCATCCCTTTTTTAATTATACTCGTAATAGATAGGTTAGGTTGTTAAAATGCGGCTTGTCTCTATATTTAACTCATGTCATCATCATTTTCTTACCCATAAACCCAACTTATTTGGAGTCAGCTCAACTTGTGCTCCTCTACAGAGAAAGGAAATGGGAGGTATTTTAAAAAATACTGCTTCGGCCTATAGAAATGAACAACTTTCTTCAAGAAAGTCATAGTCGATTCTGAAAATAAAATTAATTAAAAAAATAAAAGTTACCATCAGCTGATAAAACAAAACTTATTTTTATCAGCTGATGATAACTTTGTACGGAAAGACCATTTTTTTTTGGGAATTTTCTATGACTTCATTTCTATAAACAGAAGCAGTATTTAAAATATGACTACTCATGTCTGTTACAACCCGTATATTTAAAATATGACCACTCGCATGTCTGTTACAACCTGTATATTTAAAATATGACCATCCATGTTTGTTACAACCCGTATATTTAAAATATGACCACTTGCATGTCTGTTACAACCTGTATATTAAAAATATGACCACCCATGTCTGTTACAACCTGTATATTTATAATATGACCACCCATGCCCGTTACAACCCGTATATTTAAAATATGACCACTCGCATGTCTGTTACAACCTGTATATTAAAAATATGACCACCCATGTCTGTTACAACCTGTATATTTAAAATATGACCACCCATGTCTGTTTCAACCAGTATATTTAAAATATGACCACCCATGTCTGTTTCAACCTGTATATTTCTAGACATCATGACAGCAGTCATCCCCTTTCTAAACTATCATCTTTCTCGCAGTCCATGTGGTCTTTCACTATTCTTATAACCATCCATGTTCATACTAAAAACCTTCCTCAGGATATTTTCCTCATTCCCCTTTGATAACCAATTTGAACACAAATATTCAGTCACCTATGTTACTGTCAGTCTTGAATGTAATGAACGTAATAAAATGTATACAATCAGCTGGGTTAGCTTTATTGTACGACTGAAACAGGATTTACCTACGTAGCTTTAAACCTTTAAAACTTCATAATTATTTTACAATAAAGTTTAAACCTTTGAAAAAACAGCATTTTATTTTTGTAGTTTTCCCGTTTAGCTGTAGTTATTCCCCGTACTACGCGAGCCTCTTACATTAACCGAACAAAAATATTTTCGCGTAGCTGCTGACCGATTTGGGGATCGACCATCATAAACGTTTGAGATCGTCGTTTTTGGATATCTACACCACCTGTTCAAGAACAGAATAACAAGAATATTCGGTCTAACCGAATATTCGGCCACATTCTGTTCAAAACCTGAAACTGCGAACAAAACCTTGTTTTTGAGCGAAACTAGCCTAAAACCGAAACAAGACCTTTGGTCGGGCACTAGTTGGCTTCTAGCTTTGGTTTAGATACCAATTACTACGAGAAATGGGAAAGCATAATATTGATTGAACATACACAGTATAATCATTGTTTCGGGTCTGCGTAGCTACTTCTATCATGGGGCTTCAATCCAGGAGAAAATACGTAACCAAAGAACCTTGGGGTATAACTCGGTGTCTTATATATCTATTCGAAATTATGAATC
Organism: Polia nebulosa; assembly: GCA_951329385.1. NCBI lineage: Eukaryota > Metazoa > Arthropoda > Insecta > Lepidoptera > Noctuidae > Polia > Polia nebulosa. The sequence continues at coordinate 11,974,040 of OX589599.1, read as the reverse complement.
AAAATACACAAAAAAACCATAAATACGATAGTTTGATGTTGTCAGAAATAATGTTCTAGTTTCTCCTTATTTGGAACCTAGAATGGCAAACCTTAACAGGGGCTACTGTGTAACCTAGCCGGGACGCCAGAGCTACTATCGTGACTATAACACCTTTAGTTTTATTACGAATGATCCCAAAATTATTGTGAAGTTATATATTTTTGTAACACTTGTATTTTTTTTAGTAAATAAAAATAAATATTATTATCTTTACATAGTCTGTCTTTCTGTTTATCCGCTAAGTCCGATACGGCTCTGATACGGTTTTCACTTAATACTCGAATATGCAGCAATAAACGATGAAGGTTTGTGTGTATACCTAATGTACACTTGTGCGAACGCCAGGGCGGGTCGCTAGTTTATTATAAAAATGCCGATCAGAATGGTTTAAGTTCCTCGTTTTGTGTTTATTTCGTAGCTGGCTTATCGCGGCGTAGCCCAGCACCGGAGCAGAGATAGGGTAAAACCAGGATAGTTGCCACACTTTTTGAAATCACTCTATATCTCTCACTACCAAAAACAAAATACTGTATTTGTGAAAATGGCCGGTACCTACTCTGGTTTTTTATCTACAAATTTATGAAAAGTAAAAAATATTATCTTTAATATTTCCAGAGTCTTAGCGATTTTTGCGGACCACTATATTTTGGGGCATCTATCCCACATATAGGGTAGTTGCCTTATTCATATAAATTACGTTTAGGATAAAGAAATGGATAGATAGATGGCCTGTTTCCCCGCACAGAGACATGCGACACAGTCTAGTTTGTGGTAGTTGGAGAGCGCAATCGATTAATAAAATAGCATGCAATTCATCCGCGAAACTAGAGTAATTACAATCGGGGCAACTATACCCTTGGGGCACCTATCCTGGAGCCCAATTCTGTAACTTTGAGTTAAGCAACACGCCATCGACACTCTATCGACACACAACAGACATTATTTTGCCATTGTTGCAAATTTGGTATTCTGCAAAAACTTCAAAATGATATTGATATATTATAGTAGAGCAGACTACCAATTATTACAATAGTCTTATTATGGCGTTTCAATGTCACTACAATGGCAAGTCAATGACCTTATATAATTTATAGAATACCAAATGTCAATGACTATTCTATTGAGACACTACCGACACACTATTGACAAGTTAGTTATTTTACAAAATTGGGCACCTGGAATTACCCTACGCCGTAGAACAGTGTATTTTAAACGAGAAAAATAACTCTTTTTCTTCAAAATCATTGATTTGAATTTTTGTAACTTTGTAGTACTTAGTTGATTTTTAATTAGTATCCAATACAAGAAACTTCATACCTATCGAAAAAGATTAATTTTTTGTTTGTTCATCGGTAATCATTTTATGTTTAATTACAATTGCCCGTGCAATTGCTAAGTCTTTCATAGCTATCAGTTTAGATTATGTACTTAATTGATAATATTTTTTGTTACTGACATCAAGAATGCTGGTTTACATTCCTGAGAAAAAGTGATTCCCCCAATTTTGGCCTACTTATCGTTGTGCTCCTAGTTAACTCATTTTATTTTGGCCTACTTATCGTTGTGCTCCTAGTTAACTCATTTTATTTTGGCCTACTTATCGTTGTGCTCCTAGTTAACTCATTTTATTTTGGCCTACTTATCGTTGTGCTCCTAGTTAACTCATTTTATTTTGGCCTACTTATCGTTGTGCTCCTAGTTAACTCATTTTATTTTGGCCTACTTATCGTTGTGCTCCTAGTTAACTCATTTTATTTTGGCCTACTTATCGTTGTGCTCCTAGTTAACGCATTTTATTTTGGCCTACTTATCGTTGTGCTCCTAGTTAACTCATTTTATTTTGGCCTACTTATCGTTGTGCTCCTAGTTAACTCATTTTATTTTGGCCTACTTATCGTTGTGCTCCTAGTTAACTCATTTTATTTTGGCCTACTTATCGTTGTGCTCCTAGTTAACTCATTTTATTTTGGCCTACTTATCGTTGTGCTCCTAGTTAACTCATTTTATTTTGGCCTACTTATCGTTGTGCTCCTAGTTAACTCATTTTATTTTGGCCTACTTATCGTTGTGCTCCTAGTTAACTCATTTTATTTTGGCCTACTTATCGTTGTGCTCCTAGTTAACTCATTTTATTTTGGCCTACTTATCGCTGTGCTCATAGTTAACTCATTTTATTTTTTTACTCGCAGGTAAGCTGATAGTCTTCGCTGCAGCTGTGGAATCAAAAAGTCACAAAATACTTATAATTGAAACATTGTTTCGCCATGGAGTCCAAAGTGATACTAACGGAGAAGAATCCACAAGAAAAGTCCAACTTTCTTTCCAATACTTTTTTAACGTAAGTACGAGTACCTACTGTGATGTACCGAGTAGGGAACTATAGATATCTACTGAGTAGGTTTTCATTTACAATCACTCAACAAAGTGTACAGATAATTATTATTAAATGTTTGCTAGATTCATTTAACGTCACGTGTACGATCACTTTTTTATAAAGAACATCTACCTACATGTTCATATTTAGAAAGACATGCCGCTGTAAATACAGAAAATATTGATAAGAAAACCTGCCAAGAGCGAGTCGGACTGGCGCGCAAAGGTTTCTAAACTAAAAAACAGGTTTTTTTTAAAACTACCTCCTCCATACAGGTTTTCCTCTAATCTCTAACTTGTAAAGAACTTACTTTCTGTATTATTTTCAATATTTTAGGCCCAGTGGTTTCGGAGATAAAGGCGCGAGAATGGTAATTTTTATCTAAGTATTGTCTTAAATTACATTAAAGACCCTCATAATGTCTTTTGTGAAAAAAAAACATTTAATATGACGCACAGCACAGTTTGAAAAACATTTTTCTTTAATTTTCCGATTTTCACTCCAAAAGTGACCTCATATTCTAAAATAATTTATTTAGGGCACACGTTCGTGTTTGGGTCACAGATATTTACGTGTTTACCAAATTTCAACTCTATCGGTTCAGTAAATTGTATGTGACAGACAGATGGACGGACAGACAGACACGAGTGATCCTATAAGGGTTTCGATTTTTCATTCGGACTTTCGAAACCCTAAAAATAGCCTAGTTGATACCGTATCATTTGTCATACTTTTCTGTTACCTACTAGTTTCCATTGGGAAATCGATTGTCCATATGTATATAGACATCAATTTACCATTTGATACATTTGTACGTATTAGAGTATTTACCTAATTTAAAAACTTCTAACAACTCATCTTTGATACGTCTCACACAGATGATGAGATGGTTACCAAGTATTTCAAGTTAAATCAAAGACTTGACTATAATAAAGAAAAGGCGCACAAAGTTATATAGGTAGATGGATAGATGTTTATTCAGAATTAAAATCTGCAAAATAAACATTTACCTTAGTTCGTAAATAGTTATAAAAGCCTGCGTACTTATCTCAGGTGTAGACACTTGATATGTCAATCAAGCTTATCAGAGAACGTCGAAGATATTTCCTGAACGAATCTTTCGTTTCATAAAGATAAATCTCCGTAATCTTCTAAGACGTTGACAAACATAACCTTACATAACCAGCACCACTGCACGTGCTAAATGAAACAACATATTGTGCAACATTCATATCTCTAAGAAAAAGTGTTACTCTTCAGGAAACATGAACTTAGTATTAATTAATATACCTATCACTTGTTATCATCATCATTAATATTTCTACTGTCATTGTGTTAGTGCTTTTTTTTCAAAGATAGAAAAACGTCATTCCGTGATTGATTATCTTTATTAGATTTTGTAAATGATTAACTTCTGGTATACGTTTGCCGTATGCCATTTCTTCCTGGAATTTGATCCGTATCAGTGACACTATCGAATGGTGTAGTAATACATGGTGTATGTTTTTTATTTTCCAAATCAACGTTTTCGATTCTTGGCTAGGAAATTTGATTGTTCAAAAATCCTATTGTAGTTTTAGTTTTCATCAAAATCGGGCCCGAGTTCCTCATAGTGTCGGATTGGGTCACCTACGCCCCCTTGAAAAATTCATCCTTTATGATATAACTAGCTGTGCCCGCGGTTTCACCCACGTTTATGTATCTTTCATTTTTTTTTCATAAATAGTATCTTAGGTTACTTCTAATACCTCCAAGAATGTGTGTACAAAAGTTCATGATGATCGGTTTAGTAGTTTTCACGTGAAAGCGTAACAAACAAACTTACATTCACATTTATAATATTATAGTAGCGATTATTTAACTAAATATACATCTATGCTGATCTGGGAGCAAAAGAAAAACATACTGTATCAGCTGCTCGCCCCGCGCGGGTCGTAAAAGCCGACTATGGGAAACGTTTACCTCAACATCTTTATGGAAACAAAAGCCAACTTAGGGCATGCCAACTGCTACAGCATACAAATGGCCTAAGTTGGACAATTGGCGTAAGAACGGGACGTCAATTTAGGGTGGTGACGGTGAATTTTAATTTTAAAGTTAACTGCAGTACTCACGAACCGAGTAAGCAGGTTCACTGTTCACCCATCAACCCGCATCAGAAAAACTTGATGGGTCTAGTAGTAGAGTCTAAACCCCTCCATAAATATGATAATGAAGAAGAAGTGCAATAGGCCCCAAATGCCCGGCGGCTCTAGTGGTGATACTGTGGATGACGGTGGGCAAGCTCGCCCTGGGTGGCCAGGGGTGCTAAGAATCTTCGGGTGAGATCGATCTCCCGTTATACGACCCAGACAAAGCACAAACCGGATAACGATCAATTGCTTAATATTTTAACCCACAACACTCGGGACTTTAAAAACATTAAATGAGATAAAATTATTAAATTAGATAAAATGGGATATAGTACGGCTGTCTGAAGTGAGAAGAAGCGGAGAAGAAACATTAGAAAGGAAAAAAAAATTTCTTTATTACTATGGTCAGACCGAAAGACTCTACGGAGTACACTAATTACTAATTTTGCCACTTTTTCGCTACTAAGAGTAGCGAAAAAGTGGAAAAATTACAATTTATTTCATATTCAGTCAAGATTGCAGTTTTAAAATTTCAAATTGCAAACTCTAAAACATTAACCGTAGTTCAAGTATATGCCCCACCACTGACCATTTACACACCATCAACCAAATATTCGAAAAATATCAAGAATTTAAAGTTCCTCTGTATGTTGCATTTGTTGATTATTTCAAAGCCTTTGACAACTTCACACATTCTGCAATATTTAATTCCCTTACGAAACAACAGTTAGAACTGACCTATACACAAGTACTCCCAAATATTTTTTTTTTTTTTGGGATGGGAAATCATCCAATGACTTCTCCCGCTCTGGGTGGAGCGGGAGGGCGTGTCAGACTCTTACTGACTAAAACCCACCCCTGTTCCTTCGTCGATCCGAGATCGGTTCGCGACGTCCTACGCCCAGTACGCCCAGTACCTCTCCTGCGGTGGTGAGATTAGGTCCTAAGTTTTAACTTCTTAAGGGAGTCAAACAGGGCGACCCGTTGTGCCCGCAGTTGTTCTCCAGTGCCCTGGAAAAAATTTTTCAGACACTGGCAGTCAAATGGGAGGAGAAGGTCATTGGCGAATCGAGATCAACAAATTTTTGTTTCGCTAATGATATTGTCCTCTTCTCTCCCACAGCCACAGGACTAGAGCTAATGCTTCAAGATCTTAGCAACGCCAGCCTTGAGGTTGGACTAAAGATAAACATGTCGAAGACCAAAATTATGACCAATAGGTCCAAAAAAAAAAACACATAGGTGGGGCGAATATTCAATATGCTCAGGAATATCTCTACTAGGGCCAAAATCGGCCAAGTAATATCTTTCCAGGCAAGGTAAGGTAAAGAAATAACGTGCCGAACAGAAAATACTTGGAAGAGCTACTGGTCCATGAAGGAGTTATTTAAAGGCATTTTGGCCATGTCACTGAAGCGTAAGCTGAGGAACATGTATATTCTCCCCATCTTGACCTATGGTGCACAGACTTGGTCTTTGACAAACATCCAAGAGTCCAAACTCAAGGTTTGCCAACGTGCTATGGAGCGCAGTATACTAGGTGTTCAATTAACAGATCGCGTTCGAAACACTATACTGCGCTCCAAAACGCAAATCATAGATGTGGTTAAAAAGGCTGCCAACTTAAATGGGTCTGGGCAGGACATATCTGCCGCATGCCTAACAAGCTGTGGGCCCGTAAAACACAGGAATGATGTCCGGACACAGTGATCGGGGCCGTGGCAGACCACGAAGGAGATGGCGGCACGACCTGGATGTCTTCCTTAAGAATTGGAAAGAAGAAACGTGCAAAAGCAAAAAACGTGACCGTTGGAAGGAATTGAGGGAGGTCTTTGCCCAGCAGTGGGACAGTACGGGCTAGTAATAATGATAACTAAATATAACTATATATACACTTCAATAAAAAATATAAGCTTATAACTAACTTTAAATTATTTAATATAAATAATATTAAAAAAAACAATGACATACTTGGATCATTTAAGCGATAGCAGACATCCAAAGTTACATCTCAATCTTCGTTTGGAACTAATAACCGTGTACATATTGCGATTAATAATGGTTATGACACAGCAGGAATGACTCGCAGATTCATGACATACACTCCGTCATTCCTATAACCGATGAGATAAGAAAAGAAAACATTAAAGCAGTGATTTTTAAAAACGGTATTCATGATAAATGGGTTACTGATATTAGGTACTGATAGTGTAATTATTACACCACATGTAGATAACGTAGTTTTATCAATAAAATCACCGAAGCTAAAAATGGATCAACTAAAAGAAGCACGCTGCTTTATAGACAACTATAACTATTCAATTTTATTCTTTATTACGGTGACTTACTTAAAAAGTGCTTATAAATATACTTGGAAATTACCTTCATATCAAGCGGCTAAGCTGATGTTGATGATGTCATAAAAGTATTTAGCAGCTATTCAAAGCGCCGGGTAAAATGAGGATACATCTAGTTTTGCCCCCAAGAAAGTGGCCAGTCAGATGCCCAGCATCTACAGCGTGAATTTTTTACGTAGGCGTGGATATGGCCAAATCCGAAACTGTGATGAATATCTAAAAATACTCTGGAGTCTCGGGCTCGATTTGGACAAAAACAAAACTGCATCATAGGATTTTTGAAAAATCCTATCATTCCTAGTCAGGAATCGAACACGTTGATATTGAAAAAAAAACACATGTGTTTTTGCACCATTTAATGGTGTCGCTAATAAGGATAAAATTCTAAGAAGTAAATGATACACGGAAAACTTAAGGAAGTTGTTGGAGTTTAACTCACGAGCGAAAAGTGGGTGTATACTAGAATCCTGAATGCAGCAAGGGATTCAAGCTAGCTCAAGGCAAATACACCTTTTCCCCGAGGATAATAAATAATGTATATAATATTATAAACTTATAATAATTGGAAGCACACCTCAAGGAGTGACGATTGTCACCTACAGTCCTGCACGTAGCAGTGGTGGGCAGTCACCAATGCTACGTGTTATTATCTGTGAATGATTTCATACGAATATTTAGTTGAGGTTCCAAATTCAAATGACATTATTATGAATAATAAATTGTAAAAAAAAATGTTATCCGTGTAACCAAATAGTTATGGATTACAGAATTTTGGTAATAGTGGCAGGTTTGAAATAAATATGTAATTTATGAATATTTCCAGATGGAGCTTCAGCCTATTTCGGAAAGGATATAAACAAGGGATCACGTTGAGTGACTTGTGGCAAGCCCGAAGTGAAGACGCGTCCGGCGGCCTTGGCGATCGTCTGGAGAAGGCTTGGCAAGAAGAACTGGACAATGCAAAGAAAAACAGCACAAAACCTTCGTTTACGAGGGCGATCGTCAGATCCTTCTGGTTTGAGTACATGTTGTGCGGTCTTGTTGTAGGCTTGATGATGATCGTTGTTTGGTAAGCTATTTAAACTGCAGAATACACTACCATAAACAATTTTTTCATAAGCCGTGACTGATCATTCCATTATATTTTTGTTTCAGGCCCCTTATCCCTTTTACCTTAGCCATATTTATAGACTACTTTTCAAACGAGAAGAGTCCTGAAAGCTACCGCGTTGCACACATCTTTAATTTCTTGATGAACTTGTGTAGTACAATGTCAGCTCTGTTGCTCAACCATACGCAGCTTTCTCAGGGAAGAGTCGGCATGAGGATCAGGATAGCTTGCTGTTCTTTAATGTACAGAAAGGTGAGGTGGTCTCTTTTTTGAGGCTAAATAATTGTCTCTCCTTAAGACTCTAACTTACATTGGTTAAAGGATATTATGATATTTGGGTAAAACAGTAACGTGATTCTATGATTTTAGATACTGAAACTTAACCGCGAAGGTATGAGCAAGACAGAAGCCGGGCAAGTAATCAACTTGATGTCAAATGACGTGAACCGGTTCGATATGGTGACCTTATTCCTGAACCATATATGGATAACGCCTATTGTGGTGCCTGTCGTGTGTTATCTGGTGTGGCAGCATGTTGGCATCGCCACCCTTGCAGCTCTGCTTGTCGTTGGCGTGCAAACCATTTTTGTGCAAGGTAAACTATGATCTAGCAACTGAATTTAAGAGAACCTAACGTGAAACTCAAAAAAACAATAATCTTTATTTTCTTCATAGTATATCTGAGCAACCTTCAAGGAAAACTCCGCGGTAAAATAGCAAAACGAACAGATCAAAGAGTAAAGGTGATGAGTGAACTGGTTGAAGGAGTACAAGTAATCAAAATGTACGCTTGGGAGAAGCCTTTCGAAAAACTAGTCCACCGATTACGAAAGTAAGTACTCTCATGAAATATTTCGAGGAATACAATATACTTTTCATAGCACCTGCTCGACAACACACACAACACAAACACACACACAACACACACACACACATATATACACACAACACATACACACATACATATATACACATACACACAATACGCGCAATCACATCATGCAATCTCTCTCAACGTATCTCTTCGTGTCTCTAAATTATAGCATTGTAACATGTAAAGCATTACAGAGAGGTAAAGTTGTATGAAACTCCCAAGAGAGTAAAGTGATTTGAATTTGGAATGTTAAATTCGTATGTGCATTGTAAAGAGGTTTGTTCGCAAATCGAACTGGCCACCATAAGCAGAACTCAGGTGTGAGAAGTAGAGTATGCTCCTCTGGAATAAAGCCTGTTTTCGTCTTGGGCAGCTTTAACCGCTCGCTTCACTCAGGACTCTAAATAACTCCCTTGCTTCGCTCGCGGAAGTGAACTCTAGAGTACATCGCTACGCTCAGGGTTCAATAGCCGCCCGTGACGTAAGCCACTGCTTTATGCCCTTGGTGCATAATCTACTATTATATTTATTTAGATGGAAAATAAGAAAATAATTGGGTAAATGAAAACTTATAATCGGCACGCCTCGAAATGCCTAATATGGATATTATTTCCAGATTGGAGGTCGGTTACATATTGAGGACGTCTTTCGTCAAAGGGTTTTCAACAGCCCTGAGTGTTTTCACCGAGCGATTCATTCTGTTCTCTGCCATTGCAACGTTCGTCCTGATTGGCGGCGACATCCGAGCGCAGACCACCTTCTCATTGGTCCAGTACTTCAATCTGATGCAACTGGCGTGCAACATATTTTTACCAATGGGACTAGCGTACTTGGCTGAAACAAAAGTGACCATCAGACGACTGGAGGTAAAATAAAATAAAATTAATAATAAAATCTTTAAAATTATTGTAAACCTCAAGTGTTTAAGACATTCAAGATCCTATAATCAGACTCATGTATATTTTTCTCTTTTATCAGGAATTCTTATTGTTAGACGAAAATGAGCCACAGAAAGTTACAGCTAATATGGTACTCGATTCAAAATCCCTGTTGGCCAATGGAACAGACAAGGAGATGAAAGTTCAGGAGAAGCCGAGAGTGACGGGTTTGACAATATCTAACGTGACGGCGAGCTGGCAGCCCGACTCCGTCGTTGACACCCTGAGGAACATCACGCTAAAGGCTGCACCTGGAGAGTTCGTTGGCGTTGCTGGACCGGTCGGATCTGGCAAAGTAAGACTCTTTAAAGCTAGTTTTTTTTATTATTGTACCGAAATATGAATCTAGCTGTTTAATAATGTTGAAAAGTAGAAGAACGAAGATAAAAAAGTGAAGACCTTAACCTTTTTTGTATTATTTACAGTCATCCCTCCTTCAACTGATCCTGGGTGAGCTGACTCCTAAAGATGGAACATTCTCCTTGGGAGGAGCGCGAGTGTCATACGCTAGTCAGGAACCCTGGCTGTTCGTCGCGACCGTTCGAGACAATATTTTGTTTGGCCTGCCTTACGACCGTATCAGGTACAAGAAGGTACGTATATAGACTCTTTTTAAATGGGACAAGTCCGCCACATTATTTCCAACCACTGCAACACCTGAAAGCCAGAACCAACAGTGGCGACCACCACAAAAAGGCTGAGGCAATGAAGCTCGGCGAACGGCGAATCCCGGAGAAACGATTCTGTTGAAACGTTTCTCCGGGATAGTTATCTTGGGTCCGAACAAATCAGAAAAAAAAACAGCGCAAGACTAAGAAACGTATTTATACTTTTGGACACCACAATTAACAAAAGAGATAAAAATTGCAGGTCTAGAACACCAATTGCCCAATAGTTTGATCTTTAGCCGAGTCCTTTTAAAGTCGGAAATTATGTCAAAGGAACGTGCTGCCGAGATAGAATTATCCTATGTTCTTTTCTAAAGTCAAATGATCTAATCTACCTCTAGGTATACCAAAATTCATCATAGTTGCTTCAGGGGTTTCGGCGTAAAACGGAACAGACAGACAGTGGCCTATACATATACACTTTCGTACAATACTAGCTGACCCAGCAAACGTTGTTCTACGATTAAATAATGGGGGTAAGGGTACGAGGGCGAAAAATACTTTACGACTTATTCTCATACCTACCAAATATACAATAAAAAAACCATTAGAATCGGTCGAGCCGTTTCGGATGAGTGCAACCACAAACATCGTGACACGATTTTTATATATTAGAAGATGTCTAGGATACTATCAATGCTTTGTTATAGGTAATAAAAGCGTGTGCCTTGGTGAGAGATTTTGAACTGCTACCTCATGGTGACTCTACCCTGGTGGGAGAGAGGGGCATCAGTCTCAGTGGTGGACAGCGAGCTAGAATTGGACTGGCCCGCGCCTGCTACCGCCAAGTAAGTCATACCTACCTACCTTCTCTTATTTTATTGTGATTACACCCAGAGGTAAATAGAAATACCTACTCACACCTAAAATATATAAAAACAAAAATACCAGAACCTTTTCCTTTTATTGTTAAGCATTTTAGGTCCCCAAAATCGGGGTATCGGATTTCACACCATATATATTTAATTGGTTTTCTTCAGGCGGACATTTATCTCCTAGACGATCCACTATCAGCTGTGGACACACACGTTGGCAAGCACATGGTCTCCGAGTGTGTGATGGGGCTGTTGGAGAAGTCTACTAGAATCCTGGTAACGCACCAGCTGCATCATCTCAAGAATGCAGACAAAGTCGTCATATTACGACATGTACGTATAATATTGATTTATTTTGCTACCGAAGAGAGACTCTTTGCAAACTGTTATCCCCGGATCCCTATATACCGCCGAGTGATCATTGATTCTGATCTCACAGGCACAATCCATTACTTTATTCGGTACAACTAGTGAGCAGTGGTTGGTGGCCCAGTGGTATTGGCCGCGACTTACAAGTTGTAGGTCGTGAGTTCAAACCAGGCAGGCGCCTAATTTGTGTAAATGATTTCATCACTATTGCTCTCAAAAACGGTCAAGAAAAACATCGTGAGGAAACCGGCATGTCCTAGAACCAAAAATTCGAAGACATGTGACATCCACCAATCCGCATTGGGCCCGCGTGGTGCATTACGGACCACACCCTCTACAGAGAGGAGGCCGGTGCCTTAGGAGTGAGGATATTAAAAGGCTGATGATGAACTAGCCTGTACTGCCCTACTACAGGGCAAAAGCCTCCCTCCATTCTTTTCATTGTTCTCGGTTCTGTGGCACTACTCAATTGTTAACGATGTCCCAAGTCGGCTCGCCATCTTCCCATAAATCCATTACTTAACCAGTATTTTTTTAAAGTAATCTCATATTATTAACAAACCTAAGTAACCAAAATCATTTTATTCTGCAGGGTGTAGTAGAAATTCAGGGTTCGTTTGACGAAGTATCCCGAACACCACTGTTTTCTGAACTATTACAAGACGAAGATGAAGAAGTAGTGCCTGGTGATCACAAGATATTTCAGCGCAGCATCTCTGTCATGGTGAGTCTCCCCTGTCTTCTCTTTCTTTCTAATATAGTTTCCCAACCAACTGAGGCACACAATACGCGGGTATTAAAGCCTGAAGTTGATTGTAAAAGCAATAAAAAAAGGATAAAATAAAATATGTTTTGTTTTCAGTCACATGCTAGCAGCGTAGGGAAAGGAGATGGTATTGAAGACTTGTTAGAACAACAAGTAGAAATTGAGGAGATCACAGGAACAGGTATGATACGTTTATCACTATCATTACTAAATATTATAAAACAAAGTCCCCCGCAGTGTCTGAACGCGATAAACTCAAAAACTACTGAACGGATTTTCATGCGGTTTTCACCAATAGACAGAGTGATTTATGAGTAAGGTTTATAACCGTTAATTTTACCATAAAACCAAATCATTTATTTGCTTTAAAATTTTACAAGAGATCTCAGGTTGAAAATGACTAGGTACGTATATATTCATTGGAATTATAATGTTATAGCATCTTATTGCGATTGAGATGTCCTAGGAACGCATATTGCTAATTCTGCTTACCTTCAAATAAACGAACTACTCTACCTCAACCGTGTTCTCCAAGATAGCAGTAGCGACTGGCGGGGCACGCGTCTTACCAGCCAAGGAAACCCGACTGGCGGTCTCCAATCATAGTTCGCCTCCAATTTTGGGCACGCCACAATTGCGGCGGTAAGGCCTCTCTTTGAGGAGTGACTGGAGAGGCGCCACGGCGTCCTCACCTTTCTCCAGACGCAGGTCTTCACTGGACACTGCTGTTTCGAGAGGTTCCTATGTCGGATAAGGCATGAGGAAACGCCCGAGTGTACCACTGTGAGGATCGCTCAGAGGACACGTTGGAGCATACGGTGGAGTTTTGCCCCGCTTGGGCGGAGCACCACCGTGTCCTCGTGGAGGTGGAACGAGTGAGGGAGACTCAACAGAGACCTCACGCCTCCAGCAGCCGCCGCAGGAGACGCCCTCGTCGTCGGGAGTCGCAAGTCAATCTCCGTCCATCGTGGCGCGGGCTTGCAGACGGCGAGTAGTGGGTGTCGCCATCCTATAAGGACCAGGCACCAGAGTCCACGGCGCGTAGTATTCTACGCGCGCCTCAAAGAGATGTCAGCAGCACCAGACGCGGCCCGTTAGGGCCGATGCCTGCCTGGGGTCGCGAATAAATTCGAAATAGAGTTACCGCGGCCCTTGGCACAGAGGCAACTGAAGGAACAGGTGTGTGTTTTAGTCAGAAAAAGTCTGAAACGCCCTCCCGCTCCACCCAGAGCGGGCGAAGTCATTGGATGATTTCCAAAAAAAAGGCCGCCTCCGATTTCTCAACAGTCTATCATAGTTTTTCTGCTTCCTGTGCACTGGCGGGTTCTTCTGAGTTCGCAAAAGAGGAATAGAAACACAGGAGTCAAAGAACTTTGACATCCAAAGATTGAACGGATATCGACTTTAAAATACACGAAGCAAAGTCAGAGCTTTTCGGTTTTTCTCTCTTCTTTTCGGTTTTCTATCTGTTGCATTTCGGAGAGTGTGCGACGGAATTCCATAGTTTAATTCCGCCAAGCCCGTTCCATCATCGAACCACAGGACGTATGGCGATGCGCCACCGGTACATGGTGGACATCCCACCCACACGCACGAAACTTTTGGGAACACATTCATTGTGCGTACAGCTAGGGAGTGGAATTCCCTGCCGGAGTCTGTGTTTCCTGATAGCTATAACCTGAGAGTCTTTAATAGGTAACTTTTAGGCAAACGTGCTCCATTTTTGACCACATCATCGCTTACCATCAGTTGAGATAGTGGTCAAACGCCTATCAAAGGAAAAAAAGGTTCATCTAAATGTCGGTGTGGAATCTGCAGCTGATTGAGCGATTCTTACGCTCCTAACTGATGACGAGCTATGGTATGCAGGGAACATGCTGCACTAGTTTTCTATTTTAGGGTTGCGTACCCGAAGGTTACCAGCGGAACCCTATTACTCAGCCTCCGCTGTCCGTCCGTCCATCTGTCTACCAGCGGGCTATATCTCAAAAAAAAAAAAAAAAAGAATCATTATAAGTAGTATCAATTGAAATTTTCAGAGTGTGTTCTATTGCCGCTATAAAATAGAAAATCATACGGAACCGTTCGTGTGTGAGTCAAAGTCGCACTTAACCGGTTTTTTAATGTTCCGTTCAATATGTTCCAGGTCGTGTCCCAGGTGCAGTTTACACCAAATACTTCGGCGTAGGAGGCGGCTGGTTCTTGCTCAGCTCTACAGTATTTGCTATCATACTTGCTCAAGTTATCACTTCCATCAGTGACCTCTGGCTGACCCACTGGTAAATTACCTTTCAAATTATTTACTTTATTTTGCATTGCTGAGCACTCATTTCCTTTTTATTACTTTGTATCTCTTTAATTTTATTTTAAGTTTCTCTTTATTTTTAATTTCAGGATGAACGACGTAGAAGCACAGTACGCAGGAGATGTACCTCTTTTCCGCCGTGCAAACGTTACCATTGACAACTCAACTGACTTGCCGTTGAATATCACGGAGTATACTGTTACTGAGGACCCTCTGACGACAACTATAGCTGCCATCACTTCAGCAGTAATGTTTAATGATACGACTGACGGAATATTGAATAACGGTACTGCACCTGATGTTGTAACTGTGGCACCGGCTAAAATTGATGATGTCTTCTATGTCTACATTTGGGCAGCAGCGATATTTGGATGCATTATCGTTACTTCCGGAAGGTTTGTACATTTATGTCTCTACTCTATCGGTTTATCTCAACTCTAGTCTAGCCAAATTCAACCCGGGAAACGTTATATATTTATATTTTTATATATTTCAGAGCCTTGATGTTCCTGTGGGTGTGTATGCGCAGTTCGATCAAACTTCACAACCAGATGTTCAGTAACATCTTGAGCGCTACAATGCGGTTCTTCGACACCAACCCTTCCGGCCGCATCCTTAACAGATTCTCTAAGGACATGGGCGTTGTCGACGAAATACTGCCTAAAATGTACTTGGACACTATACAGGTATATTTATTTCTAAGGATCCTAATAACTGAATTACAAACAACTTTTGTGCAAGCCATCTGCAATCATTATGTTAGTAAAATGGTTAAGTTCAAGTTCTTTTCTTTAGCTATATACAATGTTTTTACCCTTGGTGTGCAGGTTTTCATGGTGATGATGGGTATTCTGGTGATGGTGGCCATCGTGAACCCCTACATGCTGCTAACGACCGGCGTCTGCGCCATTTTCATGTATGGCATGACCGTTGTCTACCTCAGCACAGCACAAGCTATCAAAAGGTTCGTTTAATTAAAATATGTTTGAAACTGGTCATTGATGTTTTTTTCTTGCAATAAGGAATGTAATTGTTTATGTTTTCGTGGGCAGAGTGGAGGGTGTATCACGCAGTCCGGTATTCTCTCACGTGACAGCGACGATGTCAGGTCTAAGCACAGTACGCGCGTGTCAGGCGGAGGAGCTGCTCAAGATACAGTTCGATGACAAGCAAGACGTGCACACGGCTGCATGGTGAGTGAAACCTTTTCTTAACTTTATTGAGTGACACAACTTATTTAACCAAAGTATTTTATGATTCTGATTCGACGAAGTGGTGATTTGACGAAGTGAAAATTTATTTTATTTTATTTTACATTTTATTCTCTTCTTCATCTATTGAAGATGATTTTACTCAGACTCGTAGAATAAAATGTTCATGATAATATTTTTTTTCAGGTATTTAACTCTTGTCACCAACACTGCCTTTGCCATCTGGCTAAGTCTTGTCTGCAGTATGTACGTCATCGTGGTCGCTTACACTTTCTTGGTCTTGGATGATGGTAGGTGGAAAAGTTTTATTAGATCCAATATAGTTAGACATTAAGCATGTTTCAAAATTAATAAATGGTTCTGATTGTCGGAAGACAAAATACAACTCCAACGATTTACCAGCATTCCAACTAACCCAAAATATGTATTCTCAAACAGGTAACACCAAGTCTGGCAACGTCGGCCTGGCCATCAGTCAGGGTCTGATTCTCGTGAACATGGTCCAATACGGAGTGAAGCAGGCGACAGAAGTGATCTCTCAGATGACGTCTGTGGAGCGAGTGATTCAGTTCACGTCGCTGCCGCAGGAAGAGGCCGACGGGCCGAGCCCGCCCGCCGACTGGCCGCAGAAAGCGCGAGTCGTGTTCAAAGACCTGACTTTAAGATATGACAAGGATGCTGATCCCGTGCTGAAGAGACTGAATATTGAAATAGAAAGCGGATGGAAAGTGAGCACATCAAAACTTATATTGGTATCTTAAAACTCAAAACCAGTAAACCCTCATGGCTCTTAATACTTTTCAAGTGGCTTCGCCGCCGGGTTTTTTTTTCCCTACCGAAACTGGAGGTGGTGGCTAATAAACCGGCATCCATGCCGAAGGTAGTTTAAATACAGTATTTTAGAAGGTAGCAGAAAAGAAACCTTGGAGAGTTCTACTTTTTGTGTCTTTGTATACTAGAATTCTTTTTGCCCTTAGGTTAAATAACAATATTTTTTTTACTTCAGGTTGGAGTAGTTGGTCGTACTGGAGCTGGTAAATCTTCTCTGATCTCTGCTCTGTTTCGTCTGGCGCCTATCGAAGGCAACGTTTTCATTGACAACGTTGAGACCGGAAAAATTGCTCTCAAAGTACGTATAGTGTTTGTGAATCGAGAAGAAAGTTCAAATCTTTTGTTTTAGTCAAGTAGTTACAAGTAATATAAACCTTTTTTTAATCCAAAATTTATTTATCAGGAATTACGCGCCAAGATTGCTATCATCCCACAAGAACCAGTGCTGTTCTCTGCCAGCTTGCGCTACAATATGGATCCCTTTGACAAATACACGGATATTCAGATTTGGGAAGCTCTCGAACAGGTAATTAATTTATTCTCAACATCAGAAGCCTGTTCCTGCATTCAATCTGCTCCATTCTGTTATTACAATCATTTTCTACGTCCAGGTGGAGCTGAAAGACAGCATCACGGCGCTGTCGTCGCAGGTGGCGTCGGGCGGCTCCAACTTCAGCGCGGGCCAGCGGCAGCTGCTGTGCCTGGCGCGCGCCGCCCTCGCGCGGAACAAGCTGCTCGTGCTCGACGAGGCTACGGCCAACGTTGATCCTACGTAAGTATCTATCTTATTACACTCCATTGCTAGACTTAGACCTCACCCTAAATGTCACTGCACATTCGTTCCTTGCAGTCGTGGGTATTTATGCAAAAGAATGGACATTCTGAAATTATGGGTTTTTTCAATCTCGACCGTCGTATCGTCAACTTTTTTGATGATTTAATTTTTTATATTTGGATAAATTGTTTATCTCTATTGCAGTACGGACGTTATGATCCAGAAGTCTATTCGCCGCCACTTCTCGGACTGCACGGTGATAACCGTCGCACACAGGCTCCACACAGTCGCGGACTCCGACAGAGTTGTTGTAAGTAAAACAAGTCTTTGATTCGGTTTTCCCTATTTTTGGGAAAAGCCCACCAATTTATTCCCAACCACTGCAATTCTTGAAAGCCAGAATCGACAGTGGCGACCATCAGAAATACGCCGAGTCAATAAATCTCGACAAACGATTAAACTGTCTTGGACCACGCAATGGAATTAATCAGAAAAGAAAAGCGGAGGAGTATGAGAAAACAAAATTTCCACTTCCCTCGTAATCATGCAGGAGGCAGAACCAAGTTAGGCCAATAGACACGAAGAGACGTTTACAACTGGGGTACCTAAGCCCAGTTGCCAAGCAGCACGAAATAAAATTAACACTAATATTAATGAGTCCTAAATTCTGAGCACTTGATTCCAAGAATGTATGTATGCAAAAACGCGGAAAGGAACACGGAAAGTTTGGTCCGCTACCAGTACTGCCTAAAATTGTATGGGCCTTAGGCCACATAAAAATCTGTACTCTTTTCTACGTAACCTAAGACGTCATACTTCCGGAGACTATTTTCATTTTTGTATTTCTTTGTTGTTCTTATAATGTGATTTTTGCTATTATTTATGGCCATGCTGTTTTAAAACTATCCTTCTTGTTTTTTTTTCTTTACCTATTTTTCTTGATTTATTTCTCTCTCTCTCTTTACGTTGCATGTAGCTTTAATGTCTTTTAAATTATTCCAGGTGATGGAAGCGGGACAGATAATAGAGTGCGGTCACCCACACGAACTACTCCAGGACGAAGACGGTCCCTTCTCGAAGATGGTGAAACAAATGGGACCTGCCTCCGAACAGAGTCTTCGGGAATTAGCGAGCAAAGCCTACTCTGAGCATAACATAAAGAATGCGATGAAACCTTAAACCAAATAAATATGTCAGTGTGTTCGAAGAATATTCAGAGGTCAAATCCAGGTTAAATCATCCTGTTAAATAAAATAACGTCTCGAACATAGTCAGTCAGTTCATAGAATGACTACCAAAATGAGAATTAGGGCTCAAGATGCCTGTTCACGAACAGAAGGCAGAAAGTTATGGTAATTGCCTACCTTACCTATAACTTTTTCGAGGCAGAAACTGAATTGACGAAGTGTTTATCTGTTTAAGTGAGTGTAAATAGTTTGTTTGTGTAAATACTTTGTCTGTTTAAGTGCGTGTAAATTGTCGTGTGAATGTTTAAAATTTGAATGGGTGTAATTAAAATTGGCATTGTTAAACAAGTGCTGTAAATCCGTAGATATGTAATAAAAATAGACCGAACATCATGCAGGGGAGTTTAAATGATTAGTGTGTCGAGTAATTTCACTTTATAAGGATTGAATATTGTTACAAGTGGAGTTACTAGTTACACACATATTATATCTCGAGTAATATTAGTATTCATTAGTTTTTTTAATTCCTTTAACGGTTTTAAACCTTTTGCGTTTTAAAACATGACAAAGGAACTTATTGTAGGATGTATAAAATTGTATAGCTTTAAACTATGCGGAAATTGAACGATTGTATGAATGTTTTTTTAAAAGGATTGCGGAGGATTTTTGATGCCAAAGTCAGATTAATCATATTATTGACCCAGTAAGATATTTTATTTGAGCCTTATGAATTGCAACTTATTAATTAAACTTGGGTCTAGGCCATATTGTGTTTTAATTAAAGTAATGCTTTTCCAAGTTAAGTTTTTATTCATAATTAATTTGTTTATTCATTTCATTATACATAAATAAATATTTGTATAGGTAAAAACATTTGACGTGTCAACACCCCATGGCATGCGGGAGACGAGACACAAACGATTTTCTTTTGTGTCTGATTTTGCGGTTACTGTCAGATTAAATGTATTTCTATTTAATTTATTTTTAGCTTTACATGTTTTAAATAATTATTATTTATTGTACATATTATTTATGATAAAATACAATTTACGAGTTGGAGATACCTTTTGATGTTTTGTTTTTGAACAAATCTTTTCACTTTAAGAGGGAACAGGGGCTGCGATTCTCCATACAAATGTATTCCCCTGTTTTCTTCCTGAATAATGCCTCTGGAGCAATCATTTTTTTTCATAAAGTCAAGGTCTACTGTTGACACATCCCTGTCATTTCCTTTTTTTCGGCAACTAATAAGTAAAGAAAATATGACCCTTCAAAAATGACAAAAAATGGCCCTATTTTTACCGCCGTTCTTAGAAGACTACCAGACAAATTAGAAAAGTTTTTTTAACATAAAACATTTAATAGGGACCTAGACATACTCTTTCTTAAAAATTTATTGCCAAAAATAATTGAATCGGCTCAGTTTGCGAAGAGAAAAAAGGGGAATACGAAACGTCGATCTCGTCAAAAATTTTGTGATAAAATAGGTCTGAGATGCAGCTGTCCCTATTGCACTCTACAGGGGCAGGCTTGAGTTCCCTCTTAAATACCCAACGTACTCTTTGATAAACATAAGCTGTTGATGTTCAACCTATGAACATGCATAAGCTTGTCATAATTGAGGCAGCAAATTGACCTACTGAAGTTTGTGCTGCATGCCATCTATAGGAGCAAATTAAGATTGTAAAGAACAATGGCAAAGGCCCGAATACATTTTGGTTGACTTTTTTTTGTGTTTGTTAAGCTTTAGCTTAGCAAACTTAGCAAGCTTAGTCAGTCACTAAAGTCGTTTATTTCTTTTTTACCTTTATGTTTAAAGGTAAATAAATAAACAAGCTTTAGTGACAATCAGACACTCGTCTTCATGTCTAATGGTAAGTACTCATGATAACAAAACATACTAGCCTAAATTCAACTGGCCTACCATTTGCCATCAGGGAGTTACAGTCTCTACATCCTGGCACCATCATCAGATCAGCTCGATAGTATAATAATATAACATTGTTACCGGACTTACATAAGTATGCCAAATTTCTGCTCTATCGAAAACCAATAAGTGTTCGAAAAATGGTTTGCAGATTTTGGAGCCGACAATATATTTATGGACATTGCAAGTTAAAAATACAAGGTGGAGACGACGTCGGTACATGCACCTACGTACGCTGTAGCCAAAATTTTATTTAGCCCGGATTTTCAGAAATTACGAGTATATACTCCTTGCTTTGGAAAAGCACGTACAGCCGTTCGGAAGTCCTCAGGGCGTTGCGCCACAAAGATTTTGCGGTCTCATATAATCTATTTTATTCATAAAATTAACAAGACGTAACCTTATTGTATGCTATTGAAATGCGTGAATTGATTAACTGTACAGCTCATAGTGGGCACTGATTGGGACTTGACATACAAACTACCGTAATCTATCTAGGGACTAACAATAACTAAAGGCATGACAAAACATGTTTTTTTTTAACCGATTTTCGAAAAAGGAGGAGGTTCTATGTTCGACTGTGAGTATGTTTTTTTTTTTTTTTTTATGTATGTCCGCGCATTTCTCCGTCAGTTGTGGACCGATTTTCAAAATTCTTTTTTTATCCGAAAGAATATACTCCCGAGGTGGTCCCATATATTTTTTATCGAAATTGCTTTAGCGCTTTTTGAGAAACTGAACAAAAACGAAAAATACGCATATCTTGATGACGTTTTTGTGTTCTCCAAATGTTTAAATTCCACGTTCCATGTTATTGGGGTTTTTAGTTCTGGAGTATAACAACTAAAAAGCGAAAAATAAAAAACTTTTTTACAAAAAAAACAACCGACTTCCAAAAAAAAATACACTAAAAATTTAAAAATAACTTTAATTTCGGAAGTCGGTGTCAAATATCGAAGAAATAAAATACAAACACCTACTTCCGATATTAAAGTTAAATTTTTAGTGTATTTTTTTTTTGGAAGTCGGTTGTTTTTTTTGTAAAAAAGTTTTTTTAATTATTCATACTTAGGTTTTTTTTTCAAAAGTAATTATGTAACTTTATGTATATTTGCGTTTATGAAAAGTAAACAGAACCATTATTCGTGCCAACAAATTTCGAGGGTTTCTCTCAATTTTATCAGGATTCTATCGTCAGATCCGGACTTTACACTGGACCACTCTTTTTTTTGCAGGTATATACCCTATCTAACAAAAAAAGAATAATCAAAATCGGTTTATAAATAACGGAGTGAAGGCTTAACATACGAGTACATAAATCGAATTGAGAACCTCCTTCTTTTTTGTCGGTTAAAAAGTTGGAGAAAATCACCATGTTGATGGTTGGGATAGAAAACTAACTTATTAATGCTGTTATTTTCGAATATATGTGTGCATGTTCAGCACTCAAAACTTCGTAACGTTGTTACAAACGTATAGGTGCTATTTAACAAATATCGACTCTGTTTCCTACTTTCAAAGTAAACGCAGAAAAAATCATCGACATTAACTGGGAAAGAAGTAATGATTCCACAAAAATCATAAAAAGTGAAAAAAAAATCAAGATGATGAACACCATAAGTTGTCTCGAAGTTCCTTAAATAATAGATCTGTACATGCACAACGTTCTTCAGTTGCTTTCAACTTGCAGTTCAATTTTCTTTTAGTTAAAGAAAACTTGATGTTCTATGTCACTCAATAGTGCGACGTGGCACTTAAGTACTCATACTTGATTAAATTGTACTTTCATGCAATTGTGGCTCATGTATATCATTGAAGCAGCTCAATCCCACGCCTTTTTGTCCTCAAGGTAGTCATTGATTGTGTAAAAAGATTTCTGGCATAGCTTACGTTTAATAAATGATTTAAATTTATTTATGCTTAGTTCTTGAATTTGGCTAGGAAGTTTATTATAGAAACGTATACATTGGCATCTTAACGAACCACATATTTTCTCCTTGAGCCTGGTTTTAGATACAATAAATTTGTGTTTGTTCCCAGTATTTACGCTATGGATATCACTGTATCTTTTAAACAGATTAATATTTTATATGCATCCATGAGATTTTCTTAGATATACTGAGAGGTAACAGTCATAATATTAATCTCTTTAAATTTGACTCTGAGGGAGTGTCTGGGACTTAATTTATAAATTGCACGAATAGCCCTTTTCTGTAAAACAAAAATTGTCCAAATATCGGCGGCATTTCTCCACAACAGAATGCCGTACGACACTATGAAAATAACTAAAGTATACTCAACGAGCTGTCTCTAAATCAGTTAAACCACGATTTTTCCTGACGGCGTATGCTGCAGAGCTAATTTTTTTGGAAAGTTTATCTATATGGAGGCTCCACTGAAGTTAATCTTAAGAACACTGTGGAATCCTCGAATTTCAACTCTTTACCCTTTATTGACAACACTAGTGTTCACTTGTGTTACATTGGGTAATGTGAACTTTATGCATTTTGTTTTTTTCTCGTTAAGGAGAAGATTATTGATATTAAATCAGTTAACTACAGTTGAAAGAGATTTACATCGTCAACAACCACCGGCTGACGTTTGAGTTTAAATAAAAGTGAAGTGTCGTCTGTAAACAGCACTATATCATGTTTATCCTTTATGAGGTACGGCAAGTCGTTGATATAGATTAGAAACAAAAAAGGACCCAGAATTGAGCCTTGAGGAACCCCCATTCTGACTACAGATCCGGGAGACCTAGAGCTTTTACCATTTTCATCAACTCTCTGAATCCTATTACTTAAGTATAAAGTAAGAAGATCCAGAGAGGCGCCCCGGACTCCGTAGTACTGCAGCTTCCTGATCAATGTACTCGTATCATGAAGAACGCAATCGAAAGCCTTAGACAAATCACAAAAAAAGGTCCAACGCATCGCATTTATCTTCCCATGCATTATAAATGTGTCCCAGAAGTTCAACACCAGCATTAAACGACCCTTTGTGAAACCAAACTGTTTGTTATGTAATAATTTGTGTTTATTAAAATAATATCTTTGAATTTGATCTAAAAAAAAAATCTCAAAATTTTTACTTAAACAGTTGTATTGTACAAACGTACATATCTGGACATAAGTGGATCGGGCGACCTGCAATTATGACACGTCTACCTGTGCCTCGTCGTATTTTACAATCGAATTGTAATGGACGCTGCTGCCAGTTACCTACCCATAAGCTATAGCTACAAGCAATTACCTATCTATAGTATACGTACAAATGATCCATCTAGACAGGGTATTGACTATTACTTCCCTAAAGAAAGTTGTTAATTTTTATGGGCAGAAGCAGTACTTACCAAAATATTACCACCCATTTCCGGTACATCCTGTATTGTTGCGTGTTAGCATGGCGGTCCAATGTCCACCATAGTAAAACACCCACATAAATGTTGTAGCTGGGTAAGGTAACATTGAAATGAACAATGTCAATGTTGAGGACCACGATACTCGTAGATGTCAATCCTTCGAAAAAAAAAGGTTGGAGGTTCTCAATTCGACCGTATATATATTTTTTTTGTGTATGTTCAGCCCTCACTCCGACATTTATGAACCGATCTTAATTATTTTTTTTTTGTTAGATAGGGTATACCTCAAGGGTGGTCCCATGTCAAGGAAATCAGGATCTGATAATGGAATCCTGATAAAATTGAGAGAAAAGCTCGAAAATTGTGGGCACGTTTAGCGTTTCTGTACGTATGTTCGGCCCTCACTCCGTTGTTTATGAAACGATTTTGATGATTCTTTTTTTTAGATAGGGTACCTATATAACTCAATGGTCCCATGTCAAGGACATCAAGATCTGATCATGGAATCCTGATAAAGTTCAGAGAAAACCTCGAAAATTGGGCACAAATATTGTTTCTGTTTACTTTTCATAACTTAATCAGGTATTTGCATTTAGGAATCATCACATCATGAAACTGAGCTGATGATGGAAACCATACCTTTCCTAAACAATAGAAGTTAGATATAAAAAACTGGTTTTAGTGACGGATACCACTTAATATGCTTTGAGAAAAGACGTCTTTAGAATATTGCAGGTAACCTCAACTGGTATAACTATACTCGTATATCCTGGGAACCTCAGTGCCAAGAGGAATGATGAAGGATTAGAAATTAGCCTCAGAGTATTGAAAGATGATGCGAGTCACAAAAAATCTAAAAAATAAAAAAAAAATTAACAAAAAATTCAACCGACGAAAAAGAACTGAAAAGGAAAAAATAAATAAACCTTTTAAGTCTTGAGTGTTGAGCTTATTTACCTATCATATTTTATGTAAACTAATTTTGAGTCGGCGCCATAATAAAATGATTAATTACCTACATCTAGCCTTCTTCATTTCTACGTACATATAAAATTTAGATAATTAATAATCAGATTTATTTATTTTTTGCTTTTTAGTTCTTTTTCGTCGGTTGAATTTTTTGTTAAAAAGATTTTTATTACTAATGAAAAACGATACCCGAATAACCCTACAATACAAAGAAGTGTGAAAGGTAAGTATTTACGTATTGCCTTTTCTCTACTATGTCTTCGTTGGATCGCTATTGCCATACTAAAACAAAACAAGTATAGTTCGCAACAAAATGGAAGGGCGTCGGCTCCTGCGCATATGACCTTCGGAACTAGCGAAGTATACTCGTATACGAACCTACTGTATAAGATAGAAAATGGTTATCGACTTACTATAGTATCTATACTACAGGATGTATATAGACCTGGCGTGATACAGACCAAACTTAAATCTACGCATTGGTAATACAGCGAAGCTATACAATAGGGTATTCTCCTGTGTTTATTTTTGTACAATATTTCATATAAAAACTTTTTTCAAAGAATACAACCGACTTCTAAAAATTGCAAAATAACTTTAATTTCGGAAGTCGGTGTACATATTTTTTTGTTTCTTTGTTATTTGACACAGACTTCCAAAATTAAAGTTATTTTGCAATTTTTAGAAGTCGGTTGTATTTTTATGCCCGAATAGATAACACCAATAACATGGAATTTGAACATTTGGAGACACATATTTTTTGTTTATGTGGTTTTTTTTTCAAAAAGCGCTGAGTCAATTTCGATAAAATGTATATGGGACCACCTCTGAAGTATGACCTATCATACAAAAAAAGAATCATTAAAATCTATTCACAAATGGCGGAGATATCGCGTAACAAACATACAAAAAAAAACAAACAGACGAATTGAGAACCTCCTTTTTTTTGAAGTCGGTAAAAAATAGCAAATAACATTAAAAAGAAATCTTTTACTAAAAACTGCATCAAAATTGGTTATTAAAAGAAGCAGCAATTAGCATTTCAAATACCTATGGAAGAGTGGGAGCGTGAGGGGGACATCTCGCTATCTCATTCGTACGCGCGTAACCTAATGTCGGTGACGTCATACTTATGTGTATGGATCGTTTTTAGGGCTCCGTACCCGAAGGGTCCAAACGGAGCCCTATTGTTGTCACTCACGTGTCCGTCTGTCTGTCTGTCCGTCCGTGGTCTGTCATAAAATTTTCTAGCAAGGAATTTTTTAACTTCACATTGACCTGAAACTTGAAATTTGGTGATAATGTATATTATTAGGTTTACTTTACTAAAATACTAACTAATACCAATATTTGGTACGGAACCCATAATGTGCGAAATCCGACACGTACCTACTTGGCCAGTTTTCTGTTACTTGAAAGGTTTCTAACTTGTTTAATTTTCAATGGATTTGAAAAATTCTCTCGATTTTGGATAAAGTAACTTTTTGATACAAATAATAAATACCATTGAGTCAATTACCCTATTACTGGATAATGATTTTATTTTCTTTGGTATGAAGAAACTTTGTGCCTTGTACGGTCTATGTATAACAATTAAATTAAAAATTAAAAAAAACCCCAACGCTTAAAAGAAAAGCGAACATTTCAAAAACACAAAAGAACCTTGAAACGGCTGAATCGACTTTGATAAAACATGTCTAAGAACCATCGCTACAAAATCTGCTTTCTAATCGGTTCACCCGTTTAAGAGCTACGGTGCCACAGACAGACACACAGACAGAAAGACACACACATAGCGGTCAAACTTGTAACTCCTGTTTTTGCGACATGGGTTCAAAAGAAAAGGACGGTGGACTTTGGAGCATTTCAAGTCCAATTAAAACATCTTCAAATTATTAATCCTTATAAAAAGTTATCGAAAAATTAAATTTTGACCTTTAATATTTCCATAACCAGGAAAGATAAAGTACAAAAAAATACAAAGCAATGATGGGTATACTAATACCCTCATCTTCTAGCTAGCGATTATAGAAAGATAAAAAGTAAAGTTTACTATTGTTAGTTATTACGGAAACGTTTATTTAATAGGTTTTAAAAATAAACATATATTTGCAACGTAATATTTGTGTCAAGCAATCGTCGGTCGGAGCTGCTATCAGAATAATATGATTAACACCACATCTTATGTAGTAGATATATAATATTTATATGTCAAAACCATTACTTACATATTCTCTCTTATTTCATTTATGAACAACAATCATGAGAAGGCTTGCTTATCTAACTACTTGGTTATAAAAGTATGAAATATCATTTATTATATTTAATTACGTTTATCATATTTACTTAATTGTAGTTTAAATACAGAATGTACTTACAAATTCTATATTTAAACTACGATTAACAATCTAAGAATATGGGCTTACTAGCTTAGCATCAGTTTTTAAAGTGACAATGCGTACTTGCACACCTAAGGCGTAAAACAGTCAATGGTTCTGTGCATGAACCTACCACAACTTTGTTTTGCATATTTTCTTCTCCGAAAACGTCTTCTTATCCCAAGAAGACAGCCCAATTTCAAAGACTTACATTAATATATTTGTGATAACAAAAAGTGCATTATATTCCCAGATTTTTAATTTATTTATTGGTATTGTTTCAATATAAAAACATGACGAGTATCCTCTTCGAAGAGTAAGGGTGTTATTACACCAATCGATCGATCGTCGATCGATTGGTGTAATAGCTTTGGCTGACGAATACCGGTACACAAACAATCGACCGATGGTCGACCGACGATCGATCGGTTGGTGTAATAACACCCTTTTTTTATAACACCCTAAGAAATTGTTTACTTCGTCTGAGGATCGAAACCCAGAAGCAATGTGACAATGTCCAAAAACTATGAGTCATGAATTTTATTTTATTTGGGTGGCTTACAGCTAACAACATAAAAGATAACATCAGGATAGATCGCGCATTGGCATTTCCGGGGCCGAAGCCTCTGTGAATCTAAAGAGGTGTGTCTCCTTATATATTTATGCATCACTTTCCAGATCAGATTTACACTACAATTACGTAACCCTAAAAATCTGGCAGTAACGATGACACTACGAAATCTCAGCGAGTGGAATCTCAAGTGTGATAAGAGGAGTCGGCGTTCGCATGTAGTATATAAGTGTATATGTACTTAGTAACCTAAGAGAGGTGTAGCCGAGTGTTGAACCTACTCTATGTCAGTGCGATATCTCCGCTCCACTGATTACTACGTGGACGCGAATTTACATAGATACGGTGTGCACAATCGTATTCATTGATGAAGGAACACGGTTAAATATATCTCCCAGCTAATACACACGCAGCTGGTGTAATAAAATTATTTTAGGAAAACCTAAACAGTCAGTAGCTTTATCATAATTTTTGGAAAGTACAAGTGTGCAATTTAAACAAAGTTCCTCGGTGTTGATATTTTCAGAAAAACTCAAAGTGTAATCATTAAGTGCATCGTCTATCCAGTAAGTTTTGGTTGGTTCTCTCTTTTTGCTCATGATGTATTGACCTGATAATGTTACGCCCCAGATTTATTAAGCTGATACTCGTAGTTATGTCAGTTCTTACTCTCCTTTGTGGGTTTTATGCCACCCGTGCGTAACTTGTGGCGACCTACATGAATATTACGAGATAATAAGTACTTACTCAAAACATACAATGATATTTTTTAAGGAATCAATCAAGCCTTATTTATTTAAGTGAATTTAATTTCGAGTTTAATCCTATCTTTTAAATGGGTAGTAGTGCCAATAGTAGGAGGTTTACAATTGGTGTCATATCCACGTTATTTATAAAATGATAACAGCTGTGTTGGTTGTGTGTAATTATGCAAGTAATGGTACTTGTACGAAGCGGATTTTACGAAGTTAGTCGGTTTCATAGGAAAAACCTTAGTCTCATACAAATACTTCTTTATCTTCTATACTAATATTATAAAGAGGTAAAGTTTGTGAGGTTGTAGGGGATAATCTCTGGATCTGCTGAACCGATTTTAAAAATCCTTTTACCACTATAAAGCCACGTTATATGTAAGTGTCATAGGCTATAAATATTTTTGAAATTTACGCGGACAAAGTCGCGGACGGAGTGCTAGCTTTATAAAAGGGAATTACGTTATGACAACCACACCAAGACAATTTTTTGTATAACTAATTTAATAATCTGATTCGCCTAGTAAACCAAAATAAAAGGATTTGGAAGTTAAGTTTATATTTTTTAAACCTAAACTTAACTTTTTTATCAAAACCCTTGAAAAACCAACCGTCTTAACTTATTAGACGATTTTAATTTACTGTTAGTCGGCATCAATAGTCTACACACGGTCAAAACAAACATCAAAATAGACATTCAAGGTTACAATAATTTGCATAGAGCTGAAAACTTGTAAAAGCACCACATTTGACACCACATTTGCAAAAACAATCAAGTGAAATGAGTTTTTTGCATTTTTCAGCCACACGATAACTGAGTTGTGGAGATCAGACAGGCAGTCGCTCCATGTAAAATACTGGTATTCAGCTGCATCCGGTTAGACTGGAAGCCGACCCCAAGGTAGTTGGGAAAAGGCTAGGCAGGTGTTCTGAACATTCGTACAAATTTTCAGTTCTATGCTACGAATAAGTAAAAAGAAGGCTCTATGAGAATTATTGTAACCTTACCCCTATTTTCGAGCTAACTTGGCCGGACTATTTTTGTCACTGTTAATTAATTAAATATCTTAGTATTCGAGTCAGAAAACACGACGATCATCAGAAAATGCAACATGTTACACAACATGCGTGGTGATCGTAGCAACGTGTACCATTGCTTCTCGTAACGTAGCTTGCAACATGTTACACGACATGCATGGTAATCGTAGGAACGTGTACAATTGCTTCTCGTAACGTAGCTTGCAACATGTTACACGACATGCGTGGTAATCGTAGCAACGTGTACCATTGCTTCTCGTAACGTAGCTTGGCGTAGCATACATAGTTTAGCTACGGGCTACGACGCAGACCGTATCAACATGAAGTTAATTGATTTCTTAATAGAGCTAAAGAATAAAAATTGAACGAGTTGTTGTTTTTAACTATGTACTTGATAATATACCTAAGTAGTTAGACAAAAAGCGTTTTTAAGATGTTCAATAAAACAACTAACCAAATGTTCCATGTTTTGAATAACTTGGCAGAATCTACGTTTAAGTTACTGGTAAAATTCGGTCGGTTCGGTTTGTTCTAGGTAAAAAAAAATAGGCAAAAGTACGTTTAGGACTAACCAGTAGGTGCAGTATGGCCAGGCTTGTGGGTCACTTCGATGTCAGAGAAAAAAGTAACAGAAGAATTTGAAACCGACATTTAAATCCGACTATGAGGGGGCACGGTAGAGTCCCCGCCAACTAGCCTGCCAAATTACATATTTTGATTAAGGTGTAGAGTTTGTAAAGTTAGGACTTATAGAGTTGGGGCGTTTAGAGTTAGAAGCTTGGCTCTACATGAGATCTGCAAACTTTTTGACAGGGCGAGCCATATGGTCTCGTCTTGGCAACATTTTACATGAAAATGTTTTTGGTGGGATTCCTACTTTCCTATCCTACTAATATTATAGTTGGGATACATAGATGGATGTTTGTTATAATCTGTTGGTTGATTAGTAATTCCTATAAACTGAAATAGCACATTTATAATTAAAAAGGGGGGGGGGGGGTACCTACTAATTACACGCGGGCCAAGCCGCTGGCAGAAGTTTGTTAATAATAATAATTGTTAAGGCCCAGATTTCCTAGAACAGTTACCTGCTTTTGACCAGTCAATAGTTTGCCATAATTGGCAACCTGTTTAGGCCAAATGCACTTTGAACCTGAACTTTGGTCGGTTGGTAACACTACAACTAATTCATCAATGATATTGCAGTTTTGCGGCCTTATTTATAAATAAACATACAATTTTAAATAACCACCGAAACAAAAAAAACTCTAACGCCTGAATAGATCTTCATAAATTATAAGCTTAGAACATTTGGGCATTGTGATTACCTCAGTTTTCAAACAAAAAAAACCGTATCATAATCGCTCCATTCGTTTAGAAGCTACGATGCCACAGACAGACACACAGATACACAGACAGTGAAACTCTGATTAGTAGTTTCTAAACTCAAAATTTTCTGCTCGGAGAAAGGACAAAATGTAGGTGGAAAAGTACTGACTCATTATTTGAAGGACGTTCTATATACTGCTAAATGAAACATTGAAACATTGCAGATAGAGACATTGTTATCTTGAATTTAGGATCTGCTAATAAGTATTTAATCTAAGCATATGTTTAACGTTTTATCAATACTAATATTATAAAGAGGTAAAGTTTGTAAGTTTTGTGAGGTTGTAGGGGGTAATCTCTGGATCTACAGAACCGATTTTGAAAATTCTTTTACCAATAGAAAGCCACGTTAATTGTGAGTGACATAGGCTATAAATTTTTGAAATCCACGCGGACGAAGTCGTGGGCGAAGTGGTAGTGATTAATACGACTTGATTTTCCATTCGTTTCCATTTTCAATACGTCGTTCAGCCATCTCCACGTAGGTGATTCTCATAATAAATATCAGAAGCTAAATCTGAAGATTTTTATTTTGGTCTGTTTATCAGTTGTATTTGAGATTTTCGAATGGCTAACATGATTTCGTTGGGATTTTATCGTTATCTGTTTAGATACGTAGATACTATTTGATTGTTGATAGATGATAAGTATTTACATAATAGTGTCTGTTTAGTAAATGGTTTTAAAAAAAAACTTGTGCGGCTCACACGCAGTAGAAGTGAAACTTTCCGAAATCGAAGCAACGACTGCATTTGTGTATTCTATCTCATTCTCTCGCATGCCAAATCCGAATATGTTTGTCTCTTTTTAGTGTCGCTTTTTCGTTTCATCGAGTTTTAATCACAATGATTCTAAAGAAGTTTCACTTCAAAAGAAAATCCCCTAATACTTTCACATCTCTCGTTGTTTTTCTAATTTGTGTATTTATTACTTTCCTAATTATAGGTAAGCCGGTAATGATCTGTAGATAACAACGTCAATGCATACTCGCTGTGAACGTCAAACATTCTAAGAAAAAAGTAGGAAAATCTACATCAAACCATGGAGTCGAGAGTGATATTAACGGAGAAGAATCCTCACGACAAAGCCAATCCACTCTCCAAATTATTTTTAACGTAAGTATTCATAAGTAACTACATAATTTGAAATAAGTATTCAAGATAATAATTATCAAATTTCGGAACCAAAACTCTATGCCGTGCAGGTCAAAGTATAAATTCCAATGCAACCCATACTTTTTTTAAGTCCTCTCATAAAACTCACTTAAATAACAGCTATACAATATACAACACTAAATTCGTTGAAATTACGTATCTCGAATTATGAATTTAAGTATTTAGAAAACAGAACTCGCCACTGTAGGCGAAAATATACTCTTACACAGCGTAAAAAATAATTATTTTCAATTTCAAAGCATCTGTTTTAATTATATTAGAATTCAAAATTGTTGTTAGTTGTTGTTGGTGTTGAAGTTGTTGTTGGTGGTCGTTGTTGTTGGTTGTTGTGTGTTGTTTTACTTTGATTCGCATAGATGTTTCTAGGAAGAAGGGAGTCGAGAGCGGCGGCGTAGTGGGGGCTTCGTAGAACAACAGCGTCATATCGTTTTCCGTCACGGCATTCGAGTCGATTTTACTGCTAAGCCGCGCCAATAGATGTTTCACAACAAAAACCCGACTGTAATAAAAAACAACTAGAAAGTTCCAAACAAGTCACTTTTCAAGCAGTCTGATGCGGTTGGTGGCATGAAATCAATAATTTAACTAAAAAAAACTGCCATCACCTGCATCAGACTGCTTGAAAAGTCACCTGTTTGGAAAATATTTTATTTTTTTATTTTCTACCTTTTAGGAATTATATTTTTGGAATCGCCTCCTCGAACCCTTTATTTTGATACCCCACTATAGTTCGTCGACCTAATTTTTTTTCTTTGTCACTATGGCGTCTGGTTGTCGCCATAGTGTATTTTGATTACTGTCATGTCTTTAGTAGCACTCGCAAGATTAAGACGAACCAATTGACGTAAGAATTATCAAAATCGTCTCACGCGTTTGTTCTATAGAGTGCCACAAAGGAACAAACATACGTACATACATAGGCTGATAAACACTTTTTTTTTGGCGGGGTGGGAAATCATCCAATGACTTCTCCAACTCTGGGTGAAGCGGGAGGGCGTGTCAGACTCTTACTGACTAAAACCGACCCCTGTTCCTTCCCTGCCTGAGTGCCCAGGGGTGCGGTAACTCATTTTCAGAATTTATCCACTTCCCCTAGGCACCGGCCACGATGGGATCCGCTACCCCTAGGCATCTGATAAACACATTACCCTCAATTGCGTCGCGCAGTCGGGTAAAAAGAGTCGGTGGGTGTGTAATAATTCTACCCATGCATAGCTAAAATTGTTTAAGCAATCTCGGTAAGGCAATCTCTGTTGTTGACTGTCAAGCAAACTTATCAAAGATCACGTTTCTTCTGATAAAGATTATCTTCAAACAAAACACGATGATCAGCAACCCCCACAATGTTGCACCATCTTTTCATATTAAGCTACTTAAGACCATCAGCCTTCGAAGCAAGAAAAGTTATCATGTGGGCACGCTCGTTCCATCGTAGACCTCATTTACCGCTTTCCATCAGGCGTGATCGTGGCCAAGAGACGAAAATATAAGCAAAAAGTTTTAGAATTGCATTTGAGAAAAAAAAACTGAATATCACCGTGGCATTGTATAACTACCTACAAACTAATATCATTATTATAAGTCTTCTTTTGGTAGTTCATACTCATAGTCATATGTTAATAAGATAATAAGAGATAATAATTAAAGCAGTGATTTATAAAAACCGGTATTTCCTGATGAAGTTGATGATTATGTTAGATCGAATGTAGATATAATATCCATACTCTAGTGGACACCAAAATTGTAACATTTACGTAGAATACTTACTACGTACTTGATATTTCAACCTTGTTCTGAATAACAGCAATGGAGTTTTTTTTACTATTCCAGATGGAGTTTTGCTCTGTTTCGCAAAGGATACAAGCAAGGGCTGACGATGAACGACTTGTGGCAAGCCCGTGGTGCAGACGCTTCCGGCCGTCTCGGCGACCGCCTCGAAACCGCCTGGGTGAAAGAACAAGAAAATGCAAAGAAACACGGCACCAAACCTTCCTTCACAAAAGCGATAGTCAGATCCTTCTGGTTAGAGTACCTTTTGTGCGGTCTTGTGGTAGGCCTGCTTATGGTCGTCGTTTGGTAAGCAAATATTTAAGTTAGAAAACACGCTAGCGTTACTTCTCAAAAGCTGTATATGCCTATTCCAGTTTATTTTTTTCAGGCCTCTAATCCCCTTTACCCTAGCCATATTTATAGAATACTTTTCAAAGGAGAAGACTCCTGAAAGCTACCGCGATGCGCACATCTACAACATCTTGATGAACTTGCTAAGCACTTTGTCAGCTTTGATGCTCAACCATACGACACTGGCTCAGGGTCGGGTCGGCATGAGAATAAGAATAGCTTGCTGTTCTTTAATGTACAGAAAGGTAAGTGATAAATCAAAATCTAACAATTAAACACTATGGACAAAACAGCCTTAGGCTTATACCATCTCGAACTTGTGCTAAATGTGTCTCGTAATATGTCCATAACAATCTGCCAAAGAACAAACTAAGTGGTATTTTGTGAAAGTCTCTCGGATAAATGATAATGGTATAAGCTTAGGGTATGCACTAAACACTTCACAAATTATAGTGGTGTTAACGTTGTCTACGAGGTACAGTAGCACTTACCAGTGCAAAACAATAAGAGTAAAGCGTTTTTATAATTTTTAGATACTGAAACTCAATCGCTCAGGTTTGAGCAAGACAGAACCCGGGCAAGTGATCAACTTGATGTCAAATGACGTAAACCGGTTCGATTTGGTGACCATATTTCTGAATTATTTGTGGATAACACCTATTGTGGTGCCTGTGGTATGTTACCTAGTGTGGCAGCATGTCGGGATTGCCACCCTTGCAGCTCTGCTCGTCGTTGCAGTGCAAACAGCTGTTGTTCAAGGTATTAACGATTTTTTCGTATATCAAAAGTTTATCATGATGCGTGAATTTATGAGCCATTCAATAATATGTTTTATCGTTGTTCTGTTTCTAGTATATCTAAGCAACCTTCAAGGCAAGCTCCGCGGTAAAATAGCAAACCGAACAGATCAAAGAGTAAAGGTGATGAGTGAACTAGTTGAAGGAGTACAAGTGATCAAAATGTACGCTTGGGAGAAACCTTTCGAAAAATTGGTCGACCGATTACGAAAGTAAGTACCCTCATGAAATAATTCTAGTAATACAAACAGAAAATATAAACAGAATTGGGATTAATAAACTGACTCTCACTGTATGCTCACTGCCACATGAAGAAGAAGGTATTTGACAGTCCTAAGATGCACATACAAAACCTGATAAACATACCTAATTATTTCCAGACTGGAAGTCGGCTACATATTGAGAACGTCTTTCGTAAAAGGGTTTTCAACAGCCCTGGGAGTGTTCACCGAGCGATTCATTCTGTTCTCTGCTATAGCAACATTCGTCCTGATTGGTGGCGATATCCGAGCGCAGATCACCTTCTCATTGGTTCAGTACTTCAATCTGATGCAAATGGTGTGCAACATCATGATGCCTATGGGACTTGCATACTTGGCTGAAACAAAAGTGACCATCAGACGATTGGAGGTAAGATGTTTATTTTGTGATAAATCTTGCATAACCCAATGGACAATGGTGCAGCCATTTAAGAACTAATGACCATTTGTAAGACCACCTAATGTTAATATTTTTACAGGAATTCTTATTGTTAGACGAAAACGAACCTGAGAAACATACGGCTAATATCGTACTCGATCCCAAAACCCTACTTACTAATGGGGCAGAAAAAGAGAAGAAAGTTCAGGAGAAGCCAAGAGTGACGGGTTTGACGATATCTAACGTGACTGCGAGCTGGCAGCCTGATTCCGCCTTGGAAACCCTAAAGAACATCACGTTGAAGGCTGCACCTGGCGAATTTATTGGCGTTGCCGGCCCTGTTGGCTCTGGCAAGGTGAGATATTATATTGGAAGCTGGTTTTGTAGTATTACACGTCTAATGAATACGGTCACTTCTACTGCAATTCACTTATCGACAGAACCATAACCTACAGTAGATTGTACGGTTTTGTTCTTCAGAAAACTTGTAGCTGTCATGGAGACAAAATCTTCTTCAAACAAGTAGTTATTTTATAATGATGACTGGCTTACTTCCAAATTACCCTTCTTACTTATTTTATTTTGGTAGAGATTAGTTGATGTTTTATTCCGCTCATTAAACAAAAAGTAAGATTTCGTGATTAACA
Organism: Polia nebulosa; assembly: GCA_951329385.1. Classification (NCBI taxonomy): domain Eukaryota; kingdom Metazoa; phylum Arthropoda; class Insecta; order Lepidoptera; family Noctuidae; genus Polia; species Polia nebulosa. The sequence continues at coordinate 11,937,521 of OX589599.1, read as the reverse complement.
AGAATATATTTTTTTACTTTTCAGAAAAATATCGTTATCACCGTTTACAGCTTTGCTTACCGGCAAAATAAATATTTCTGGAGATGAAAAATTATGCTCTTATGGTCTTGCCTTATCTACGAATATATGTGTATATGTATATGCAGAACTATTCGTCTGACTGTATTACCAACTTCGTTGTCTTGTTTCATTTTATCAGTCTTCTCTCCTGCAACTGATCCTGGGTGAGCTGACTCCTAAAGAAGGAACTTTATCCCTGGGAGGAGCGCGAGTGTCGTACGCAAGCCAGGAGCCCTGGCTATTCGTCGCCACAGTCCGAGAAAATATATTGTTTGGCCTGCCATATGATCGCATTAGGTATAAGAAGGTATGTGTTGCCACAAAACTTGTAAAGTAAGTAGCCAAATGAGAATATGATTTTGTGTTCCTCAGGACCTCAAATTGATGTAATAATTCAGTCAGCTATTTATTAGGAAAATGTGAAAAAATTTTATGAAGTTGAAATTAGCAGACATATTTTACCTTCCGGCCATGATTAATAAAACAAGAATAAAAAAAAATATGAAGGGCCTTCACAATAAGAACTAGTATACTTAACCCAATAGTGGCGCATCCAATTAGCAGACACAATAGACTTTAATATTGTGTCCCACCATGTGTCCTCTACACGCGCAAAAAGTTAATGCATAAACGCTTCCTCAGGTGATAAGAGCATGTGCCTTGGTGAGGGACTTCGAACTGCTGCCTCATGGCGACTCTACCCTGGTGGGTGAGAGAGGCATCAGTCTCAGCGGTGGACAACGAGCTAGGATCGGACTAGCCCGAGCCTGCTACAGACAAGTAAGTCATGCAAATCAGATATACATTCCGTCAACACGTGACTTTTTATCCGACAGTACCGGGTAAATAGACATGCACTGACTTTAATTATAATAACAAGCTAGTAGTTTGTTGTATTAGCCTGACAAAAAATTGGCTTGACTATCAAGTCGCCCCTATATTACAAGTGATTTCCTCTATCACAACTCCACCTCGAATCATCAAGTTGACAGTTATTGACTGACATTACATCGAGGATTCTTTTTCCGTTGTCATGACGACTAAGTCGATTATTAAATATCTGAATTTCAAAAGCTTCTCATTTCATACTGCTTCCCTCAGGCTGACATCTATCTCCTGGACGATCCACTATCAGCTGTGGACACACACGTGGGCAAGCACATGGTATCCGAGTGCGTGATGGGTCTTCTGGAGAAGGCCACTAGGATTCTGGTGACGCACCAGCTGCATCACCTCAAGAGTGCAGACAAAGTCGTCATATTACGACATGTAAGAACATTAACAATATGCCTATCTCTGTTTTTGTTTGACAAATACTGCAACATTGCCAAGGTCATATTCATTATTTGAAGAAGATAACAATTCGAGATCGTAAAGTAAACTTAAATACTGCGTGACAAGTTATGTGATTTATTTTGTAATTGAAATATTGGGTAATCGTTTTTCCAATGCACGGCTAAAATAGATAGTACTTAATTGAAAATAAATAACACTGACCAGCCCAACATGCTGATAGAATGTAATCGTATAAACTTTTTCTGTGATAAAATTATCAGCAGGAAATATCCTTTTTGTTTTTTGAAGTTATAGGTACTTCTTTTGGCGAGTTAGGGAAAAATGATGAGAGTACATTTTTACGATGCGCGCGCACACCGTCACAAAAAACCTACAGCCTGAAGTTAGCTAGAACCGACACCCTGAAGTTAGCTATGGTCATGTTATATGTCATAGCTATGTTCATAAAGGATGATTGTTTTCCTTTTGTAAACTTTGTGACAGTTTGTTTTTTTTATCTTGTTACGCCAAAGAAGTATAACTTCTTACGTGCGTACATAAGTACACACACACATTTTTTTTTTTTGGGTGGGAAATCATCTAGTGACTTCTCGCGCTCTGGGTGGAGTGGGAGGGCGTGTCAGACTCTTACTGACTAAAACCCACCCCTGGTCCTTGCCTGCCTGAGTGCCCAGGGGTGCGGTAACTCATGTTGAGAATTTATCCGCTACCCCTAGGCATGCAGGCACCGGCCACGATGGGCCCCGTCAGTGATAGCAGTTTTATCCTAAGGTTGCTTTTAGATTGGTCTGACACATTTTACAGCATTTTACTCAGCTCGTAATCCACATATTCCAAATGCTATGACTAATAAAGATAAAATTAATTTTAAAAAAAAACACTAATTTAAAAAACAACTTTGGATGTATTCCTCTCTGCATTTTATTTCATTTGATACCCATAACACGGAGATGCATAAAAACAATCAATTGGTCCGCCATCTTTAGATTGATGATATTTAGCCAACCGTGAATACAAAGTTTCAGGTCACAAACCAATATGGCAAGTCAAATAAAATCGGTTAAAAATAAACATCTTGGTATTTACAGGGTGAAATGGAGATTCAAGGCTCATTCGACGAAGTATCCCGAACGCCACTGTTCGCCGAACTCTTACAAGACGAAGATGAAGACTTAGCGGCGGCAGGCCACCACGTCAAGACGCAACGAAGCATCTCTGTTAGGGTAAGCCTAAATATCTCATTGATAAAATATTTTATATACTCCCGCCTCAAGAACAGACTCGTGTTTAGAACTAAATACTTAACGCCAATGACAAAATAGTTGATAATACAAATGTAAACATACCAAAATGCACAAGACGTGCGAGATTTTAATCCGGAAGTCAAGTTACAATTTTAACCAAATTGATGATGAGATTTTATAAACATGATATTTGGTTTTTCAGTCACGAGCAAGCAGCGTTTCATATGCAGAAGGTATTGAAGATTTAATAGACGAACAAGTGGAAGTTGAGGAGATCACGGGCACAGGTATTACGTCACTTATGTCACTATACTTACTAAATAATATCAACTAAACCTATTCGTCAATTCTCAGCATCATTATGAGTGGCTGTGATTTGGTTGATCCATTTTGTAACTTAACCTACTTTTTCTTGCATATACCTAATGTGTAGGTATATGCAAGAAAAAGGTCATGGTAAATACCCATGTAGCACCCACTCATAACAAGATCGAAAACTCTACCACTCGAAATTGTAGACAAGTACGTTTACCTGGGACAAACGGTCCAGTTAGGTAGGGCTAACTTCGAAAAAAAGGTCAACCGTCGAATTCGACTCAGCTTGGCAGCGTTCGGGAAGCTGCGCGTTATCTTCTCGTCCCATATACCACAGTGTCTCAAGACGAAAGTCTAGGACCAGTGCGTGTTGCTGTTCCCAGTGATGACATATGGAACTGAAATGTGATCGTTCACAATGGGCCAAAAGAGCAATGGAGATGGCTATGTTCGGAGTTTCCTTGCGTGAACGAATCAGGAATGATGATATCTGCAAGAAAACCAAGTTTATCGACATAGCCCGAAGAATCGCCAAACTGAAGTGGCAGTGGGCAAAGCAAATTGCTCGCAGAACAGACGGTCGATGGGGCCGAAAAGGTCTAGAGTGGCGACCGCGTACCGGCAGACGCAGCGTTGAAAGGCCTCCAACAAAGCGGACCTGGTTTGGTGGTGTGGTGTCGCGGGTAGCTGATGGATGCGAGACGCACAGGACCGGTCATGGTGGCAACACTTGGGGGAGGCCTATGTCCAGCAGTGGACGTCTTTCGGTTGAAATGGTGATGATGATGATTAGATGGGGATTAACCCACGCTATTTGTGTGATCATTACGTTTACTTAATGTTCTGTTTCAGGTCGAGTCCCAGGCACAGTGTACAGCAAATACTTCAGCATCGGAGGCGGTTGGTTCCTGCTCAGCTCTACAGTCATTGCTATATTGGTTGCTCAAATTATCACGTCCATCAGTGATCTATGGCTAACACAATGGTAATGTACCTTGCAGTCTGTACAGTTTTTTGATTTTATTCAATATTATAATTTGGTAATAATACAGCACTGCGTTCGCTTTTTTTAATTTCTCTATATAAATTTCTTATTACAGGATGAACGACGTAGAAGCACAATATGTAGGAAATGTACCCATCTTCCTTCATTCGAATGTTACCCTTGGCACTTCTACTGAGGCACCCATGAATATCACAGAGTACCCTATAACCGAAGGCCCTGTGATCTCAACCATAGCTGCCATCACTTCAGCAGTCATGTTCAACGATTCGACTGACAACATGTTGAATAACGCTACCATGCATGATGTTGTAACTGTAGCTCCAGCTAAGCTTGATGATGTTTTCTATATCTACGTTTGGGCAGCTACAATTCTTGGATGCATTATCGTTACTTCTGGAAGGTTGGTACATTTTCTATCCTCGTCTTAACCTAGTCGATAATTTATAATGCCGAAAACTTTCGGGCACCGAATGAAGTTTATTTCATATTTTTCACATTTGCTTAATTTTTTTCTCTTTCTAATAAGCCGGAATCAAAAGGTAAATCAATCAGCTACTTATCAATATTTTGGCCTATTTCAGAGCCATGTTGTTCCTGTGGGTGTGTATGCGCAGTTCCATTAAACTTCACAATCAGATGTTCAGCAACATTCTTAGCGCCACAATGCGGTTCTTCGACACCAACCCTTCCGGCCGCATCCTTAACAGATTCTCTAAGGACATGGGCGTTGTCGACGAAATACTGCCTAGAATGTACTTGGACACTATTCAGGTGCGTTATAAATTCCCAAGATCTCTTATTTTTAGCCTTATCTGAGGTTTCTATATAATTTTGATACGGGTATTATGAAGACTATACAATGTACCGACAATATTACACTGCAGAATCCTAGATAAAATCCGAAACAACACTACTTTCATGCCTCAGGTTAAAATCAGATTCCACAAAAGCTATAAAGGTATCTTTATTACTCCAGAGAATTACAAACAACTTTTGAGCAAGCCATCTGCAAACATTATCATAGTAAAGCGTTCAAGTAAGTTGAGGTCAAGTTCTTTATACAATGGTTTTTACCCTTGTTGTGCAGGTTTTCATGGTGATGTTGGGTATTCTGGTGATGGTGGCCATCGTGAACCCCTACATGCTGGTAACTACCGGTGTCTGCGCCATTTTCATGTATGGAATGACCGTTGTCTACCTGAGCACAGCACAAGCTATCAAAAGGTTTGTTAAATTTAATATTTTAAGATTGTGCGTGTGTGAACGAAATAATGTTTGTTGCAATAAGTATGCAATTGGTTATGATGTTGTGGACAGAGTGGAGGGCGTGTCGCGCAGTCCAGTGTTCTCGCACGTGACGGCGACCATGTCAGGTCTGGGCACGGTGCGCGCGTGTCAGGCAGAAGAGCTGCTGAAAGTACAGTTCGATTACAAGCAAGACGTGCACACGGCTGCATGGTGAGTGGAGAAACCTTTTCTTATTTCATTCAGCAAAAAAAAAACAACATTTTAACTCTCGTAGAATTTTCATGAAAATATTTTATTCGACAGGTACTTAACTCTAGTCACCAACACTGCCTTTGCCATCTGGTTGAGTCTTATTTGCAGTATGTACGTCATCGTGGTCGCTTACACATTTTTGTTCATGGATGATGGTAAGATTAAGTACAACACAATGAAAAAAAAAATCATATTTCTAAATACTCGAATACCTTTTATTTTACTGGATGACGTAATACAATCCCAAAGATGTAACAGCATTTCAACTAACCCAAAATATTCTCAATACAGGTACCACCAAGTCTGGCAACGTCGGCCTGGCCATCAGTCAGGGTCTGATTCTAGTGAACATGGTCCAATACGGAGTGAAGCAGGCGACAGAGGTGATCTCTCAGATGACGTGCGTGGAGAGAGTGATCCAGTTTACGTCACTGCCACAGGAGGAAACCGCGGGGCCGAGCCCGCCCGCCGATTGGCCGCAGAAAGCGCGAGTCGTCTTCAAAGACCTCACTCTAAGATATGACAAGGATGCTGATCCTGTGCTTAAGAGATTGAACGTTGTTATCGAAAGTGGATGGAAAGTGAGCATACTCTGTTATTTTAGATATCGTAACAAATAAACTCTCATAGCTTCTAATACTTTGCCATCGTTGTTTTTTTTTGCTGCTCAGGCTCCCTGTAGTTTACACAGCCTTTTACAGGATATAAGAATAAGATACAAGAAGACGACGATATAAGAAGAAGAGAGACACTTAGATAGGGTTTTTTTTTTTTATGGGGTGGGAAATCATCCTATGACTTTTCCCGCTCTGGGCGGAGCGGGAGGGCGTGTCAGACTCTTACTGACTAAAACCCACCCCTGTTCCTTCCTGCCTTTGAGTGCCCAGGGGCGAGGTAACTCTGTTTCGAATTTATCCTCAACCCCCGGGCAGTAGATAGGGTCTACTTTTTGTATTTTTGTTTTAAGAATTTTTTCAGCCCTCAGGTTATAAACAAAATAATTTTTACTTCAGGTTGGAGTCGTTGGTCGAACCGGAGCTGGTAAATCTTCTTTGATCTCTGCTCTGTTCCGTCTGGCACCGATTGAAGGCAACGTCTACATCGATGACATTGAGACTGGAAAAATTGCTCTTAAAGTACGTACCGTGTTTGTGTAATGAAGCCTTTTGTCTCATTCGAATACAATTAATTATTTACTTTATTTAAAATATCTTTAAATCCTATATTTATTTGCAGGAATTACGTTCGAAAATTGCTATCATCCCACAAGAACCAGTGCTGTTTTCTGCCAGCTTGCGCTACAATATGGATCCCTTTGACAAATACAGCGATATTCAGATTTGGGAAGCTCTCGAACAGGTAATTAATTTATTCTCAACATCAGAAGCCTGTTCCTGCATACAATCGGTTCCATTCTGTTACTACAATCATTTCCTACGCCTAGGTGGAGCTGAAGGACAGCATCGCGGCGCTGTCGTCGCAGGTGGCGTCGGGCGGCTCCAACTTCAGCGCGGGCCAGCGGCAGCTGCTGTGCCTGGCGCGCGCCGCCCTCGCGCGGAACAAGCTGCTCGTGCTCGACGAGGCTACGGCCAACGTTGACCCTACGTAAGTCCATCCATCTGTACAAGGTTCATTTCATTATTTGTTAAACCTGGGTGACGACAGTGTCCTCTTTAATCAGACTGTATCCTAGCTGGATGGCCACGTCACCAGAGGGGCAAAAGAGCTTCACTGCTTGAAATATTGATAACTTTGCTTGTGCTGAGTCTTGCACTGAATATTTCATTACGAAATTCAGATACAGTAAAATTACTGAATTTTGCGGACAGTATTTTTAAAATAATATCAATATTATAATCTCTGCAGTACGGACGCTATGATTCAGAAGTCTATTCGGCGTCACTTCGCGGACTGCACGGTGATCACCGTCGCGCACCGACTGCACACCGTCGCAGACTCCGACAGAGTTGTTGTAAGTAAACTAACAATCAAGATTTGTTTTTCATATGGACTCCTACCAAAAACGAGAAGAAGAGCCAGATATCCGAACGTACCTACACTTCATAGTTTAGCTAGAAGCACGAAATTTTGCAGAAGCGTTATTTGTACGAGTATGGAACGTGAAGCCATTTTTGAAAATTATTTCCTTAATGGGCTTAAAAGGGGGTATTTTGTATGATACGAGTAGGTCGTCACAACACACTACTTGTGAAATAATAACGTTCGAAATACGGCAGCTGCTAAGCCCACCCAGACTATGCACACTATCCATAATAGTCTAGTTCTATTAAGCTATATCTGCGGAGTGGAAAGGGGCAAAAGTCGAGACCGCACGGTGTCATTGGGGTTGGCTTTGTTGTACAAAGCAGATGCGCTCCACTGCCGATCAAAGCCACCAGAAAGAGATATTTCTATACTTTCAGATCATACTGTACAAACGTTATTTTTACTCTCTCGTTTCCAAAAATCTTATATTCAACTATATAGACAAGTACCTACTCTTTTACACGTAACGCCTCCGTTGTCATTTTTTTTTTCTAGAATCACGTCGTCGATGGGTCTATGCGTTCTACTGCTTCACATATAAGTTGCATTCTATATATAATACTAGATGACCCCGGCCAACTTCGTTCCACCTCAGAATCAATAAATGAATCCGATCTTGAGATAACATAAAAAAAAAACCCATATTTTAATAGTTATTATGCTATTCAGGGCGAAGACAAATCCAACAAATCAGTGATCATAAAAAACGATCCAGTCACTCTTGAGTTATAAATGGTGTAACTAACTCGACTTTGTTATTTATATAAAAAAGAAGATGTATATGTCGATTAAATGCCTCTTTATTTCAGGTAATGGAAGCAGGCCAGATAATAGAGTGCGGTCACCCACACGAGCTTCTTCAAGACGAAGACGGTCCCTTCACGAAGATGGTAAAACAACTGGGACCTGCCTCCGAACAGAGTCTTCGGGATCTAGCGAGCAATGCCTTCGTCGAGCATAACAAAAAAAATATGATGAACGAATAAAACTAAATCTAGAATGAAAACTGTGAAGTTTAGACTGACCGCAAAAATTAAATTGGGGCTTTTCGCAAACATAGGCTTAAAAGTTGATGATGAGTTGCAGATGTACATATTATTTTTAAGAAGCAACTGATGTGAGATACTACTATTTATCGGTATTTGAATAATTTAACTTAGTGAATTGTTTGATGTACTTATAAATCATGAATGAATGAATGAATGATTGGATATTAAGGGCCTACCTCCCCATAAGTGGCGCCCTCATTGAATAAAAATTCGTATCTTAGCATAGAAAATAAAGAATAAAGAATCCTATGTTGCGTTTGTTACAAAGAGGATAAGATATTTTTATATTGTTAAAACAGGACTAAAAGTGTTTCGTATCCAAAGTAGTAAGCAAAAGTGTCAAAAACGGCTGTTTTTGGTTCTGATTTCATGATTTCATTTCACATTTGACATCAATTCTAACTGAAAAAATTGTATTGATGATTTTAATGAATATAATTGTATAGATACATACTTGCTACGGCCGCGAATCATTTTTTGATCAAGATACAACCTGATACTGACCTGCAAATTGCAAAAACGTAAGAAAGTTTGCATAGTTTGCGTTAGCATTCATGTATGTTTACGTTATTTAATCCATTTTTCTGTAATGTGCGTTAAATCTGTGCAGAATAAATTATTTTTCTTTCTTTCTTTTTTTTAATTGCGCGGACTTTTCTGGCGCTTTCAGCTTGATGAAAATTATATTTAATAACTTACTGTTAAACACAACCTAAGTGCCATGAATCCGTAGATGAAGTAAACAGATCCACGAACGAAGTATGAAAAACGATGAACGTTTATTTTAAAATAGTGTAAACATGTACATTATACAGCACTGCCATCTTATATGACCTATATTACGAGTAACTATTATACCCAGTGAAAAAGTCAATAAATACCTACTTATGACACGAAATGTATGCCTCAATTTTTTGTTTATTTATTTGCAATAATTCATTTAATTTTTGTTTAATTATATCTGTAAAATACGAATCAATGAATAATGATGTACTTAGGTAGTATTATTTTAAGATAAAAATGTTAACTTTACATGTTTGTAACTGGATAATTAAAAATATAGTACATACGTTGTTATTTAATAATTTACAGGATCAAATTAAATATTTCGTTGATCAACCTCTTTATTTTTATTTTGCAGATAGAATTTCACGCCTACTTATAGGTATAAACCAAATAAAGCGTTTCTTAAAACGTAGGTTTTTTGTCCATGTAGTGACTGTTTCTTTTAAGTTAGCAATAATAAAACGTTTACTATAAGTCTACATTACGTCTACGTTAATGTGTGGTCTATAGACCACACATTTTTTTAGGTAAAATATGTAATTATTATTAATTATATCATAGCACAGCGTAACGCAGCGTAGCACAAAGTAGCATAGCATGGTATGGCGTAGCACAGCCTAGCACTCCTCAACGATTAGTATTCCTTTCAGGTTGACTGCGTCCGTTGTTAACTGACTTAAAAAGGAAGAGGTTCTATGTTCGACCACGTTCGACTATATGTTTTTAGGGTTCCGTAACCAAAGGGCAACGGGACCCTATTCACGATCCATAATAGCTACACAGTTGAAATTTTCATTGAATGTGTGTTTATGTTGCCATTTGTTGTTTACAAATAATAAAAATTAAAGTAAATTAAAAATTAAGGAGGGCTCCTTACCTTTAAATATTTAATTTTAATAAATGGCTATAGAAATACACACTGTGTAAACAGCTGTATACCTATTACGGATCTTGAGATACCGCCCTAAAAAAACACGTTTCTAGAAACTATGGCATCAGATTTGTATCGGATAGCCTTGCAGTGCTCAAAGCCTTAGAAAATAGACAGACCAACAACAAATTAATTCTAGTGTCACCTGGCCCTGGAAAGCATTTCGTCATCAAACCGAATTACACTCCAGTGGATCAGGGGACACAGTGGATCAGGGGGCACAGTGGATCCCTGGGCAATGACGCCGTGGACGAACTTGCGAAGAGAGGTTCCGAGATGACATGACAGTGCTGGGCCCGTCCCACTGCTTCCCCTGCCTTACTCACAAGATCGTACATGGATACGCCAGAGATCAATTGATCTCCACAACAACAAATACTCACAGGCAACAGGCTGCAGGCAATCTAGAATGGCCATGCCGAGCCTCCACCCACGACTAACCAAACGATTGCTTAGCCTCAATAAAAATAACCTCAAAATAATGATAGGGACAATTACGGGCCACTGTCTCTTAAACAAGCATCTTTTCAATCTAGGCATCACGGACAGCCCTCTTTGCAGAGGATGTTTTGACGCCGAAGAATCAGCCGCCCAAGTCATCCTGGAATGCGAAGCCGTGGCCATCCAGCGTGAACAAAACCTCGGAACAGTGAGGTCGCTGCGCGAAGCCTGCGAAGCTCCCAGGAAACTTCTGTGCTTTTGGGCGGAGCTGGGCTGGCTATGTTAGCCAGAAACCCCTACGCACAACGGACCAAACAAGAGCCTAAATGCGGACAAAGGAGTTTCTTTTCTATTCTATTCTAAGCCGCCTGAGCTAGACGGTATTTTTGATCCTTTGTTATGCGCCCTTTGTCGCGTGCCGCCAAAGCGAAAAGTTGTGCATTCAGCACATCTACAGCCCGGCTAGTGCAGGGCGGTATCCTTTGAAATAATAAAAACAGGTAAAAATAAAATGATTTCGCCGGCCGGTGGAGTGTTGTCAACTTACGAAAATTTGCCATATATAGTGTTAAATACCTTCAAAGGAGCAATTCTTGCATACAGCATGTAAAAAAAAACCCTGTCCGATCCAATAACGGCGTATTCCTGGTTGAACATAAGTACTAGAAAAAATTGTAAAAAAATTTAACTCCTAAAGACCAAAAGTTATACATTTTTTATTTTTATAAAATATGCGAAATTTAACACTAAATATGGCAAATTTTCATAAGTTGACAACACTCCATCGCCCGGCGAAATCATTTCATTTTTACCTATTTTTATTTCAAACGATACCGCCCTTTACTATATAGCAAAACTGTAGGTGAACTTTGTCGAGTGCTCAGTGTTGCCTTTGATAATTTTTCTTTTTATTTTTTATTCATTGTTTTCATTGGGGAAAAAAAATAATCTCGTATCCATTAAATGATTACGTACATGTGTACGCAGTACGATACAAAATAATACCCTTCAGGATCGGACAGGGTTTTTGTTACATGCTGTATACGTATATTTATATAATCTGAATCTCAGAAACGGCTCCAACGATTTTTATGAAATTTAGTATGCGGGGGGTTTCGGGAGCGATAAATCGATCGATAGGTTTCATTTTTAGAAAACGTCGTTTTAAACCGAGCAAAGCTCGATACCTGGATGACCGGATGAAATCGGTTGTATTTTTTTGCAAAAAAAAGTTTATTTTTCATACAATTTAGAGTCCACGTAAAGTATAACGTTTATTTACTTCAAGGAATTCGGCTGTCACAATCAGAGTAAGACTAAAAACATAAGGATAAAATTATTTATTCATTTCATATAGTATGATAAAACAAAATTTTAAGTTCAAAACTCATTTAATTTCATTTTGTGTGCTTAAAAATCTACATTAAACGAGTAATTCTACAAAATTTATAACGAATAAAACATACATTTGTACAGTATTTTTTTTTTATAACCTGCACTTTACTACTCGCGAAGTTACTTCACAAAGTATCTCTTCGAAGTTGACCGAAGTATGTAAGTATGCGAGCCGAGGTGGCACGAAGCGTACCGAAGTGCCCTTCTACACTATCTTATTAGCTCAACTTCGATCAACTTCGCGAGTAGTGTAGTACAGGTTTAAAACTTAATCAACGTGGCTAATGCTGAAGAAGCCAGTCGTAGTTGGGTTTCTCATTCGAGCCGTATGCACGTTTGAATTCCAGTTGTGCATCTGTGGGTAGTATGTACTCGGCTATGACGGGGTCTTTAGCCAAATTGTCGATGTACGCCAACTGTAATAAAAAATATAATTTTTTACAAAGGAGCGAAAGGGAAATTTTCAGAGAGTTATAAAGTATTTGTTTATCAATCAGAATATTGGTCCAACGAGGTCAGCTAGCCGGAGTTACTGAGGTAGTCGGTGAACGATATCAGCAAAGTCGCGAGAAACTACTGTATGTAGGTATGTACACAACCGGGAAATTTGGCAAAAAATAAAGAAGGCATGAGCCTGCCACTACCAAGCTACGGGTCATTCCACACTGATATGATGATGCAATAACTGCAATCGACCGTAATCATTGATCCGACCTGTTTTTTATGTTTCTATGGATCCGACTGACACTGGATTATTGCAAACACAGTGAGTTACTTTCCCAGAGGACACGGTGGAGCATACGGTGGAGGTCTGCCCCGCTTGGGCGGAGCACCGCCGTGTCCTCGTGGATGCGATAAGCGACTGTGACCTCCCGCGCCCGGCCCTGGTTCAGGCCATGGTACAGAGCGAGAGGGAATGGAAACTGTCTCCTCCTTCTGCGAAGCAGTAATGCTCGCGAAGAGGGAGGCGGCATGGGTGAGACTCAACAACAGAGTCACCCTCACGCCCTCAGCAGCAGCCGCCGCAGGAGACGCCTGTGGCTTCCGACGCCGTGAGACTATATCCGACCACTGTAGACCCAGGCCTGCGGACGGCGAGTAATGGGTAGCTCGCCATCCGATCACCACCAGGCCCGAGAGTCGACGGCGCGTAGTGTTCCACGCGCGCCTCAAAGAGTTGTCAGCAAAAATGACGGGGCCCGTCATGGCCGATGCCTGCCCAGGGGTTGTGGATGAATTTGAAACAGAGTTACCGCGCCCCTGGGCACTCAGGGCACTGAAAGAACAGGGCTGGGTTATAGTCAGTAAGAGTCGGACACGCCCTCCCGCTCCACCCTAGAGCGGGAAATGTCATTGGATGATTGCCCACACCACAAAAAAAAAAGTGAGTTACTTTGTACCTTGTGCTGCCCTAGCACAGCACAGATTACCAGATTAAGTATCCCTAATAATAACCTTGTGGCCGACGTTGTAATTAAAATACGTACGTTTTAATTAAAAATTGTAATTAAAGTACGTTGTAATTAAAATCAACAAATGGATTTTACCATGAACTAGCTTTTTCCGTTTTTTTTAAAGTTTGCCGAAATATATCCGACGGGAACGTACTACCGGGATTAAAAAGTAACCTATAGGTTAATCCAGGTTAAAAACTATCTGTGTGCCAATCCATTCAGCCGTTTTTGTGCAACCAAAATTCTAAGAACTATATTTTAGCTTATATTTTGGGTTAGTATTAAAAATTTCACCCATTTTTCACCCCCTTAAGGGTTGAAATTCTAACAACACCGTTGCGTTAAATTTGGTGATTTTTACTTCGTTATTAATGCAGGAATTCCCATACACAACTTCATCCCCATTTTTAACCCTTCGGTGGTAGAATTATCATATAAGCTGAGATACGTATAAATTAATTTTCAATCGTCAGCCTTTTAAAAAAATTTGAAGATCTTAACTTCAAAACTGACGGACTTTCATACAAACTTCCATCCCGTATTTTACCCCTTTAGGGGTAGAATTTCCAAAAATCGTTCCTTAGTGGATGCTTATGCTGTATAAGGTATCCATGTGCAAAATTTCAAATCTCTAGGTCCAGCGGTTTGGGCTGTGCGTTGATATATCAGTCAGTCAGTCAGTCAGGACTTTGAGTTTTATACATACAGGGTGTAACGGAAAGGTGTGGTCATATTTTAAGAACCGGTTCTGCCCGTGGAAATGAACCACTTTCTATAAGAAAAATAGAAAATTCCCAAAAAAAATATTTAACCTTCCATACATAGTTATCATCAGCTGATCAATATTTGTGGAGGTAATTTTTTATTAATTTCCTCAGGTTTTCTTGAAGAAACTTGTTCATACCGATGGGCAGATACAGTTCTTAAAATATGACCACACCTTTGCTCTTTTTTTCCTATTTTTCCCCCTGTTTCGTTTGGTTGACATTGTTTTGTTTGTTTTAATAATTTAATTTATGTAATAATTTGCGCGCCGTGAGGTAGGTAGGATGTAACCGGTCTTATTAATTTATTTAAAACATTTTATATCTGTACCTATATTCATAGGAAATAAAGTTCTGATTCTGATTCTGAACGGAGACAGGTAATAAGGCGAAGTCGATATGGTACCATCAAATATTGTGGCAAAAAAAAATCTAATTTATTTAGCATTTTGCGTACACTATGCTGTGACAACACTTAAATGAAACCTTTATTTGCAGTTAAAGACACTCTTTTTCTTTACAATAATTTTAGTATGCAGTGTAATATTCGAAAAATATCAGCTGAGCGCTCGCTGACAGCCGCGCGGCCAACGACCCCACGTCCACACGACACCTAAATAAAGCGAAAGATTTTTGGTATCCTTTTGCACTTAGGTTGTATATAATCTACGTTCTGGCTTCGGAAGCGTTCCCCTTACACCCTGTATATTGATATTTCATGCCGCGGGAATCCACTGTGTGCTAGAAGCACAGCACCAGTTAATGTGGCGACATTTGGGGGAGGACCAGTATGTCCAGCAGAAGGCGTCTCTCGGCTGTAATGATAATCTTCGCTACTTACCACCAACTTATAATTCTTCTCATCCAGCCTTCCAATATCGCTATTGAAGGCAAGAAGCCTCTCGAACCAGGGCCAGATCATGTAGTCTCCGAAGCCAGGTTGTTCTCCATCCAGGAACTTAGTGCCTCGCAGTTTCAACTCTGACTGAAGCATGTCAACTGCCTTGAAGTAAGCAGCGATGTTATCCTCGGTAATTGTATCTGGTGCTTTAATCATTTTGAAGAATAAGGCGTGGACCTAAAATTAAATTTCATCTTCATCAGTTCAAACATTTTGGCGCGTAAGTACTTACTACTGGGACAATAGTTGAGGAAGAATTCAAAAATTGGCTATGTCGTGGTACAACCTACCTGCCCTAAAATATTAACTAGACAAGTTTGAGGTCTGGAGAGTTTTGACGCCCCTATTTCAGGATTACTTGATTTTACTGATAAACCTGATAATAATATTATAAGTAGGTATATACCTAAGTGAAGGATAAAATCGTGACGAAACGGCAAAGGCGTGTCCTAGAACCAAAAAATTCGAAGACATGTGACATTCACCAACCCGCATTAGGTCCGCGTGGTGGATTACGGCCCACGCCCTCTCACACGAGGAGGCCTGTGCCCCAGCAGTGGGGACATTAAAAGGCTGATGATGATGATGATGATGATGATATACCTACTTGAAACTGACTGTTTCAAAATCTGTACACTATCCTTTTTTATTTTAATTGTGATATCTCTGTTTATCATGTTACTTGTATTTTAAAGTGCAAAACGTAATCGTGAAATAACAGCACAAGCGTGTCATATTACGATTATCTAATAGTACCTACTTGGTATTTATCTCACTCACCTCTGCTTTGTTTATCATGATAATGCAATGTAAAGCCGTGCGCAGACCAGACCTATCTGTGTAAAGTCTCATGACTACCACTTTATGAAAACAATGATGGTGCGCATACCGCAAAAAAAAGACAATCATATTAAAAAATGTACTGGAAAACCTGATTAAAAACTGTTTTATCTAGTCTACGAACGGCATAAGGCGTGCATAACAGAGGTCTTGCCGTCAGTTTAACATCAATCAAGTTCGAAGTTGTGACTAACGGATAACCTATCGTCTTACAGAGACTGATGGCTACCATCAGTCATGAACTCATGACTTTTGGAATTGATTGACGCTTGCATGAGCGTGTAATGTACGCCTAAGATCCATCCACACACACTAGACACGTCAACGACACTTCACTCATTACTAAAGTATATATTTCAATGTGCCTGAGTAGCTTGACGGTTGTCGAGTTCAAGAAAGAAGGAATACTTACAGCTCCCCAGGCTTCAACAATGATCTTGTCTTTGGCCTTCAGCAGAGGGTCTTTTGGCAGAAGAGGCCTCTGTGGGAAGACGTCGTCCAAGTACTCCACGGTCACTCCACTCTCGAAGATGGACACACCTTTTGCTATTTCCAGTGCTGGCACTTTCCCTTTGGGATAAAACCATTGAGTGATTAGTGATAGACGTATATCAAGTTATCCTGTTCATTATCATATTCGGACTGGTTAGATAGAAAATGGAAACCAGCAGGAAGCATCACGTTTACTCTACACTGGCTCTCCAGTTACTTTTTATTATTCTCAAGGACTTTCTAACTTAATCTTAGACATCATTGGCATCGCTGAAGTAAATCTTCGTAGAAAACCTGGACTTTGCCTGAAATCGTCAACCCGCCTAGAGTGGTGATCGATGCTCGTGCCTTCTCAGTATGTTAAGAGCCTTTGCCCTTCAATGAGAGAGGAGCAGTAGCCTAGGCACCTATATTATTCCCAAGTAGCCTACTCGCAGCTGGGAGATCCTTTAATCCTTTGACAGATCATAGATCTCTTAGAGAATAAAGAGATCTGTGACATGTAGCTATGGCTATGATGCCGTGTCCGAGTTCAGGACTGTTTATGCAGAAAACGGTCCAAGTGCGAGTCAGACTCACGTGCAAAGGGTTCCGAACAAATCATAATGTTTTTAACATGCTATTATTAGTTTTACCTGTAACTATGTAAAAAAATAATAGAAGTTAATTTGACCCACTTGCCGGTTTCCGATTGAGCTGATGCATTCATGTTTAGTTGGAATGACATTGTTAGCTAAATGACGTCATTCTAAATTCAGTATAGCGGACTAGTTATTTTTTATGCAATCCCATGATTTGGGTATCATATCAAATGAAAAGATTTGCTGAGAAAAATACCATAGACTTCTTATAGGTTTTCCTGCAGTCTTTATGTAAAGAACTATATTCTGTACTGGCGACCCACCCCGGTTTTGATCGAGAGCAAAATAATTTGAAAGGCATGTAGCGCCATCTAGCGTCTTTAATCACAATCAAACATAGCCTATGTCACTCAGAAATAATGTAGCTTTCTACTGGTGATAGAATTTTCAAAATCGTTTCAGTAGTTCCAGAGATTACTTCCTATAAACAAACTTACAGACTTAACCTTATTATAATATTAGTGTAGATTTATTTAAAAATTTAAGGCTCAGTAATTTCGGAGATAGGGGGAAAATTATAATTTATCATCTATTTTCGCAAGTATCATCAAAACTGTTTCTTTTAAAATTGTGAAAAAAATACACTTGCGACCCTTACAATATTTTTATTTCATTTGATATGACGCACGGTATAGTTTGAAAATCCGTATTTTTTTATTTTCCAATTTGCACCCCAAGAGTGACCCCATATTTCAAATTCATTTATTTACGTATCACGAGCGTTTTTGGTACACAAATATTCATGTGTGTACCAAATTTCAAATTGGCTGTAACAGACCGACAGACAGACAGACAGACACAAGACATGAGTAATCCTATAAGGGTTCTGTTTTATAATTCGGTCTTTCGGAAACCTAAAACAAATGACATAGTAGAATTTCTCTTACCAAAAGCACTAACGGTGTGCAGCCATTCGGGTTTTTCCATCGTGTCAACGTTGACGATTTCATAGTCCACGTTCTTGGCGTTCAGAGCGAGGATGGTGCGCTGCGCGAATGGGCAGTAGCGCATGTTGTACACGCGCAGCTTCCCGGTGAACGGGGGGAGAGGATCACCTGGGTTTCAAAGTAATTATTTAATTTGTAATAAGCTTCTTCCGAACAGTGGAGGCCCAGTGGTATTAGCCGCGACTTACAAGTTGTAAGGTCGTGAGTTCAAACCTAGGCAGGCGCTTTACTTTGTGTAAATTATTTCATCACCACTGCTCTCAAAACGGTGAAGGAAAAATCCGTGAGGAAACCGGCATGTCCTAGAACAAAAAATTCGAAGACATGTGATATGCACCAATCCGCATTGGGCCCGCGTGGTGGATTACGGCCCACACCCTCTCTCAGAGAGGAGGCCTGTGCCCCAGCAGTGGGGACATTAAAAGGCTGATGATGATGATGAAGCTTCTTCGTTACGCCTTGTTTTCCGGGGTCGGAAATCATCATATTACTTCTCCCGCTCTGGGTGGAGTGGGAGGGCGTGACAGTCTCTTTTTGACTACTACCCACCCATATTCCTTCAGTTGCCCTTGCGTTTCAGGGTCGCGGTAATTCTTCCTACAAGTACCTACATTCAAATTACAGGCTAGCATCATCATCTTGGGGTTGACGAGACCGTGTCACCACCTGCAGTCACGCCATCATTAACCCTCTTTTCTTTCATATCATTGATCACATTATCCATCTTTTTTTTCATGGCTTCCCTTTTCATTTATCAGAATATAAAGATAGATAGATATCCATCATGCTTTTAGACTTTCATCACCCCCTTATCACATGCTGGAACGATTTTCTTTCAGTTTTTCTGCCTCTGGCGCCTCTTTTAAATTTCCTCTTCTTCATGCAATTTTTTGGCATCCGTCTTCTAATATCTCTGGCACTTAAGCTACATAAATCTATTGCTAACACTATCTCAGACTATACAGTGTGGAAAATATCAATGGGGCCTGAAGGGAAACCACTTTAAATCCTTAAAATAGATTATTTTACTTAAAGGAAACATTCCTTTATTTTTAAAAAGAAACAAAACTGCATTCACAGTTTTCTCGACAAGCTTACCTAAACCGGGAATCGAACCAGCTAAAAATTATGAAAATAAACACTCGCTATTTTATTTTACTAGTCGATACAGTCAATGTGAAAGATAAAATTTCTCAAAGAAACATTAGGTTTTACACTCGTCTGACAAGATATACATGAAATCTAATATTTAGTACCTACACAAGGATTTTAATGTTTAAATGTCCTTACGGGTCGTCAGAAGCCCGAAAGTCTGACATTCAGTCTTACCAAGGGGTATCGTATTTCCCAGTTACTGGGTTGTGGAGGTCAGATAGGCAGTCGCTCCATGTGAAATACTGGTATTCAGTTGCATCCGGTTAGACTGGAAGCCGACCCCAAGATAGTTGGGAAAAGGCTAGGCAGATGATGACAAGGGTTTTAATGTCATTGGTTTTAATCAATGTTACCTAGACTTTACATATAACTCTAACGTCCAAAGACATGTTATGACGTACAAGCTTGCTAATTTATCTCTAAGTACCTTGTTGAAGACTTTAATAAGGAAATCGTTGAATAGGGTAGTTTGATAGTTTCCTTAAAAAATCTAATATGTCCGTAAGTAATTAACAAAAAATATATGTTTTCTTTTGTCACGTAACTAAAACATGAGGACGATACAGTGCGTTGAAATTTCGAGTGACGTCGCGGTTTGTGACACTTCCTACCACTAAGTGACGGACCGAGCCCCTCTCCTGAACTTTAATGCGTTTTTAACCGACTTCAAAAAGGAGGAGGTTATCAATTCGGATGTTTGTATTTTTTTTTTGTATGTTCGGGCATAACTTCGTCATTTATTACCAAATTTTTTTTTCGATAGAGGTTTGTTCCGTAGATCTGACGATGATTTTCGGAGACAGACAACGGAACTTTTCAAAAAATTACAGCAAATCAATCGCGATTGCTGCTATCGCATAAATATGCATTGTTAACACAATTTCTTGAGGAAACACAACTAAAAAGTGAAAAATAAAAACTTTTTTACAAATAAAACCGACTTCCAAAAAAAAACAAAAAGTGCAAAATAACTTTAATTTCGGAAGTCGGTGTCAAAAAACGAAGAAATAAAACCGGAAACACCGACTTCCGAAATTAAAGTTATTTTGGAGTTTTTGTTTTTTTTGGAAGTCGGTTTTAGTTTTTTTGTAAAAAAAAAATTTTTACAAGCTTTATTTAGTTTCATCTGTAACTAGCATTTTTTATTCATTTGGTAAAAGCAAAAATACGTGTCCAATATTTTTGTTTTTATAATCTAACTTTCGGACTAAATATAAATATAATTATTATTTTCATACCTAGGAAACATCCCTACTAGTAAATAATAATTCTGTACACATAGATTATAATCTACACACAATTCGTTCTGAGACGAGGCGTTCTGACGAAATGTTTAAAAATAAAACGTTACATGTACTTCATATTAGAATGGATGATAAAATAAAATGAATGCTAGATTTCACTATCTAAGACCAAATGTTTATTAGAGATATTTTATCCTGAACAATTCTATCGATTGGTACAATAAAGTAGCTAGTGATTTTTTTTTTTAGTTTTAGCTGGTTTTGATTCCCGGTTTAGGTAAGCTTGTTGAGAAATCTGAGAATGCAGTTTTGTTTCTTTTTAAAAATAAAAGAATGTTTCCTTAAAGTAAAATAATCTATCTTAAGAATTTAAAATGGTTTCCCTTCAGGGCCCATTGATATTTTCCACCCTGTATATTTTATTTCACTTAAACCTACACGGGATGGGCAGACATAAAACGTTAGAAGCTAGTTGCACAGTTTTAGTCGTTTAGTATGCAGAATAACCGTCGAAAACTTCTTAGATAATAATATAATAATTTTTAAAAATATTTTTTAGTTGTTACAATGATTGCATGTTACAATAATTACTATAGGAGGACAGTGTTGAATTGATTTATCAAAACATTGTTGTTTTAGTTTATCTGCATATATTTACTATAACTATACCTTGTTATGTCAGACTCTACATAATATTATTATCTATCCTTAATCATAACTGTCACAACTAACCTTTTGTGAGATGCTTTACGTCGTAGTTCCTCTTGACCTTGACTGAAGCCATGTTGATAAGTTTGAAAGTTCTCGGAGCACTCGTCCGAATGTCTACACTCCTTGAAGTGAGCAGTATAAATGCACCGCGACTGACTGTGGACGATAACATCCCGACTATTTAACACTGTTCCAATTTTTGTGTGATTCGACATTATCAAAAACTACTAACTATGCTATGAGTCGCTTATTGTCTGTCACGTGATCACATCGCATCTCGTAACATTTGAACTTTGTCGTGATACATGTTCTTATTTTAATTGTATCTTACGATCGAACCAAACCAGTGGTCTTGTTGGACATGAATAAACAGAAATCACATGTTGAATACAAGATGATTAGTAGGATTTAAAAATAAAAAATACCGGCCAAGCGCGTGTTGGGCCACGTGAAGTCTAGGGTTCCGTAGTCACCCTTTACAACATGCGGATTAGAAGGGGGCTTTATGATTAGATAGGTATCTTTTGCGACCTCTCCAAGGCATTTAATTGGGTTTATCATTAAACCTTACGGACTAGGAAAACTTGCACTCAGTTTAGTGAAATCTTATTTAAATTAGAGAGAGAAGCAAGTTCAAATAAATGGCGCCGATTCACTGGGTTTAAAAGTCAAAATGAGGGTAGGGTACCACAAGGCTCAATATTTATTTATTTAGCACGTCAGGCTGCTGCTTTTTTCTTTTTTGTCCTTTTCTCTTTTTAGTGTATATTCATGATCTCCCCATCTATTAAAAAACCGGGCAAGTGCGTGTCGGGCCACGCGCAGTAATGGGGTTCCGTAGTAGTACAATAATCCGGACTAAGAATAGGGCATTTTGTTGTTTCATAAACATTTAAACAAAATTCTTTAAAAAAAAAAAGTGTAACTAAAGAAGCGTATGATTTAATTTTTAACCGACGAAAAAAAAGGAGGACATTCTCAATTCGACCGTAAATATACTTATGTATATATTTTTTTTGTGTATGTTCAGCCCTTCAGCCCTCACTCCGTCATTTATGAACCGATTTTGATTATTCTTTTTTTGTTAGATATACCTCAAAGGTAGTCTCATGTCAAGGACATCAGGATCTGATCATGGAATCCTGATAAAATTGAGAGACAAGCTCGAAAATTGGGCACGAATATTGTTTCTGTTTACTTTTCATAACTTAAGGCGTATATAGCCGCCAAGTGGCGCCCTCATTGAATAAAAAATCGGAGCAAAGCGTAGAAAATAAAGATTAAAAAATCCTATGTTGAAGTAAAGTAAAATAGTAAGCAAAAGTACCAAAAACGGCCGGTTTTGACACTTTTGCTTACTACTTTGGATACGAAACACTTTAGAGTCCTGTTTTAACAACATAAAAATACCTTATCCTATTTGTAACAAACGCAACATAGGATTCTTTAATATTTATTTTCTATGCTAAGATACGAATTTTTATTCAATGAGGGCGCCACTTACGGGGATGTAAGCCCTTAAGCAGGTATTTGCATTTAGGAATCATCACATCATGAAACTGAGCTGATGATGGAAACCATACCTTTCCTAAAAAATAGAAGATAGATATAAAAAGTGGTTTTAGTGACAAATACCACTTAATATGCTTTGAAGAAAAGACGTCTTTACAATATTGGAGGTAACCTCAACTAGTCAATATCCTAGGAACCTCATAGAAGGATGGTTACATCATCAGCTCAGTGGCAAGAGGAATGATGAAGGATTAGAAATTAGCCTTATAGTATTAAAAGATGATGCGAATCATAAAATATAAAACTTTTTAACAAAAAATTTAAGTGTCGAAAAACAGCTAAAAAGCAAAAAATAAATAAACCTTTTAAATCTTGAGTCGGTTAAATTTTTTGTTAAGACGTTTTTTTGTACTTATATTTTTACATAGTTCATACGAATAAAACTCGTAGTACGAGTAAATATACGTTTATATTTACTACCTTTTTTACACGATTAGCAACGTTATTTTAGTAATAATTTTCAATGTAATTTGTACAAAATTTTTACTTTTCCAAGTAAGTACATTTTATAATATGTTGGTCGACTATTACTCGTAAACTTGTAGCCTTGTACTTAGCTGCGATAGTTTTCCTTTTATTATTCTTTATTGTACACATATAACATATAAATAAAACACAAATTAACAATTAGTTACAAAGGCGAGCTTAACCCAGCATTTGGGTTTTCTTACAGCAAACCTCAGGGTGAAAAATACATTTGCATAAGTAGGTAGGTACATCTTAAGTGCACAACAAAAACTTAAAATAAATCTGTTACTTAAATAAACTAAACAAATATGTGATACATAAACATACTAAATACTATGGGTATGGCTAACAAAGAAATCCTTTTACAAAACATATTACGGGTCATGCCGACTTCCCTAATTCCTCTCCTAAACACCTCCAACGAAGGGCTAGCCCTAAGAGTGTGTGGAAGAGAGTTCCAAAGGCGTACAGCACGAACAGTAAAGGATCCACTGTAACAACTAGAGGAGTGGGGAGGGAACCGAAGGAGAAGGGAAGATGATGAGCGGCAAGGTTTTCCTCTTGGAAAAAGATACTCAAAGCGTTCCCGAAGATACAAGGGCGAGTTGGGATTGTGAAGAACTGAAAAGAGTAAAGAAAGAGTGTGAGTATCCCGACGCAGCCGAATAGGCAGCCACCTCAATCACTTCCGAAATTCCGACACATGGTCGTACTTCCGGAGGTCAAAGATGAAGCGTATGCACAAATTCTGCAGACGATCGAGCTTATCAAGGAGTTCCTCCGTCGCATCAAGGAAGCAGACATCAGCATAGTCCAGAAGAGGTAGAAGGAGAGACTGAGCAAGAGTAATTTTGGTCGCAAAATGCAGGAACTTCTGGAGACGTTTCAGCGACTGAAACGAACAAAACACCCTCCTGCTTACTTCCGCAATGTGAACATTCCAAGATAGGTTGCAGTCCAGGAAAACGCCTAAGCTTTTGACCTTTTGGGAATAGGCTATAGCGACGGCATCGTACAAAACAGGAGGAAGAGACTGGCCACTCAACAGATTTACGAAGTGTCTGCCACCAATAATGAGAGCTTGTGATTTTGTTGGATTAACTAAAAGTCCAAAACTTTTAGCCCACTGACTGATGTTTTTAAGATCATTATTGATGGCATCAATAGCTCCAGTAAGCTCTTCAGGTTTAAAGTGGCGATATAGCTGCAAGTCATCTGCATAGAGATGGTAATGTGAAGATAGGACCTTAGTGATAGCGTTAATAAATATAGAGAAAAGAAGAGGAGAAAGGACGCCACCCTGAGGAACACCCGCACCAAGATTGCACCAGTCAGAGGAAGCCTCCTCCGAGCGAACCGACTGCGAGCGACCCCGAAGATAAGAATTAAACCACCCAATCACAGGAGGAGATATGTTAAGAGAGGATAGAATACCTAAGAGGATGTCAAAATCAACTGAATTAAAAGCACTGCTAAAGTCCAGTAAAATCAACACTGTAAGAAGCCTGTGTTCCATGGCCAGTCGGATGTCGTCAGTTATTTTAACTAGTGCCGATACAGTGCTATGGCCAGGGCGGAAACCAGATTGATAAGGACTTAGCAGGCTATTAGAGGAAAGGAAATGAGACAATTGATTATTAACAACACTCTCAAGGACTTTGGATAGGATTGGAAGTATGGAAATGGGACGATACTGGGAAACTGACGAGGGATTAGGGACTTTGGGTAGAGGCAGAACATGTGCTTTCTTCCACGCAGAAGGAAAGCAGCCAGTAAAGAGAGAGTAGTTGATAGTGTGGAGGATGACAGGAGCGAGTTCATTCAGGATAGGAAGAAGCATCTGTAGTTGAAAACCATCATCGCCCACCGCTTTCGTGGATATAGATGTGATGGCCCTCTTAATATCCCCTTCTGTAACTGGTTGAAAAGAGAATGAAGTACATATTGGCAGTGGAAGTTTAGAGAGATAGTCAAGAGTGGAAGCTTTAACGTTATCGTCCAGAACGACAGGTGGTTTGGAAAAATGTAAATTAATTGCGTTAAGGTCAATATCCGGCGTGCTGTCATCCACAGCTTTGCCGACACCAAGAGATTTGAGAAATTGCCATACTTGTGCTGTTATGAAGTTTTGAACAGAGTTGTGGATATGGCGCCTTTTAGCATCCCTCTGCCCGGGGGTGGAGGATAAATTCGAAAGAGTTACCTCGCCCCCGGGCACTCGAGGCAGGGAGGAACAGGGGTGGGTTTTAGTCAGTAAGAGTCTGACACACCCTTCCGCTCCACCCTAGAGCGGAAGAAGTCATTGGATGATTTCCCACCCCCCCAAAAAAAAAAAAAAAAAAAAAAAAAAAAAAAAAAAAAAAAAAAAAAAAAAAAAAAAAAAAAAACAAAAAAAAAAAAACACATACGACCGCAGCGATTTCGCAGTTTTTTGTATAAAGACCAGTTCTCATCAGTTGGGTCCCGTTTGTACCGCCTTTTAGCCTTGTCCCTCTTCGACATTGCGCTTCTAACGCTGTCACTCAACCAGGGAGCCGGAAGATGCTTCACTCTGACCTTTTTGAGTGGGGCATGCACATCAAAAAGTTTCAGCATTATCAAGTTGAATTGAGCTACCTTGGCGTCCACGTCATTGCTATCATAAACAGGAGACCAGTTAATATTGCTCGCATCCTCCCCCAAACGATCCAGATCAATGTTCTTGAAGCTGCGAAGGAAGAGAAATTTAGATTTACGTTTAGGAGGACGAATTTTATAAGACAGAAATATAAGGTCATGGTAAGAGAAAGAGGCAGAAAGCTGTCCATGCGTGGCTACTTTGCTTACATCAGAAACCAGAATAAGGTCTAATAGAGAAGGGTTACAGTGGGGAGCATGACGGGTAGCGTTAAGTTGAAGAATATGCATGTTGACAGAAGAGACAAGGGACTGGAGTTTACGGCTGCGCACATCATCCTTGATCAGGCAGGTGTTGAAGTCTCCGAGTATTATCGTGTGATCGTATAAAGAAGAAAAAATATTCCAGTTTTGATTCAAGAGAAGAGAAGTAATCAATATGACAGGAGGGACTGTAAAACACACCTAAAAGTAACTTGGTGTGGTTGAAAGTAATTTCTATAAAGAGGTGCTCAGTGGATTTGGAATAATTACTCGGGGACCGATCAACGACTTTGTATGTAATGTCTCCACGGAGATAAATGGCGACCCCTCCACATCCCTTGCCAGTCCTGTCATTACGCACAAGCTACGCCTTTTGATTCGTTATATTTACTACAGCCGTAATTTTTTTTCACATATCCAAAAGTAACCATTTAGCTGGCAGGGGGAGGGGGTACACTTGACTCTAACAAAAATTAGCAACTAAAAGCTTAATTTTACGCAAATGGATCCCTATCGAAAAATGGTTTTGACAGACCCGTAATATTTTTAAATGGCCTATCCAACGATATCCCATATTATGCGATAGACGAGAAAAAAAAACATCTCCTTTATACAGGTGTACAGAAGGTACCGAAACTAAAATAAAACAAACCACTTTTTTTACCAATGTTGACGTGATTAATATGTACTTAGTTTTTTTTATAGTTTAATAGTTAATTGTTTCATAATGTTGTTACATTAGTAAGGTGTGACACTGGATACCCTGTGTCGCAGGATCCAGTCTCTCTCGACAGACTATTCGATTTAAGAGGTTAACAATTAAAATGCGACGATTTCAACATAATTAAAGGTACTACAATTACTACAATTTAAGGCTAAAAGGTAACTAAATAAGAAGTAGTCTCTATAACTACATGAAATTTAAATAAATAAATGTAATACATTTATTTATTTATGTATTTTATGATGAGTCTCAGTGTGTGTGTGTGTGATAATGAATACTCTAGTAACCAATTGATAAAAGGTTTTCGGTTTCAGTATAATCAAGCCCAATCAGCCAGTCCAGAACCTGTTGTTTGCACCCAAACTTCGTCAAAGAGAGGATTTTTAATATTTATTTACTTTTTCATACAGATACGGTCCAATACGCGAGAAAGCTTTATTACTAAATTTAAGTTTGCCGAACACTCTATTCCACTAAGGCTTTCTACGTGAACGATGGTCCGTTACCTCAGTGGCAGCTGCAGTTTTATGTATATCCATGCCAAATTATAGCTTTTTAGTACGTACTAAGATTCTCTGAGCTAAGCTGCTAAAAACTGGCCAAGTGCGAGTCGGACTAGCACACGCAGGGTTCCATACCACAAACTGAAAAAAAAAAACAAAAAAACACGTTTCTAATAACGTGTTTCTTTGGGTTTTATTTTTTTGGGTTGTATCTCATGATCCGTAATAGATAGACAGTTGAAATTTTTACATAGCGTGTATTTCTATAGCCACTTTAACAACAAATAATAAAAATTAATTAAAAATTAAAGGGGGCCGTAGGGAGCCCCCGGTAATTTTTTATTTATTCTTGTGTGTTTCATTTTTAATCGACTGTGTGTGTGTCTGTGTGTGTGTGTGTGATCATGAGATACAGCCCGCTGACAAACAGACGGACAGCGGAGGCTTAGTAATAGGGTCCCTTGGTTACCCTTTGGATACGAAACCTTAAAAAACTAAGTGCACAAGATTTGCTTTACCAAAAGTTAAAAGTTGTAACATACGAGTAGTATTGAACTAAGAGAAACTAAAATTCATCGAAAACACGGTTTTCCTGGGAATCACGCTAGACTCAAGGCTATAATGGGATCTTCATTTAATATCTCTTGCAGGGTTTTTAAGTTCAGCATCGAATGCTGGCAGAAAAGCCGTGACTTTACTGATGTAGATATACCGCGAGTCCGCGAAGCTTTGATTTTACTGATGTACATACTTTCATAGTATACTATGTCTTACGGTATTTTGCCATGGGGACGGGGCTGTAGCCATTTGATCTATTTTTATTCTGCAGAAAAGAGCTATCAGAGCCATATAATTTGCAGACTATTTTGCATGTGTGTACGGTGTTAGTCAGCCGCCCAGTAACTTGTCTCCAGGTAACTCTTCGTCAAATTACAGTATGTATTCCATTGGCATTGCTGAAAATGACGTTAGAGATTGCATCAAAAAGTTAGATCTTAAGAAAGGAGCTGGTCCGGATGGACTTCCTCCTATTTTTATTTGTCTCTGTATGGATGTCCTTATTGTACCACTGCAGATAATTTACAATTAATCTCTTATAGAAGGTACATTACCTGATTTATGGAAAATCTCACACGTTATCCCAGTACATAAATCTGGTAGTATGAATAACGTAACTAACTATAGACCAATATTTATTATATTACAATTAGCTAAGCTGTTTGAGGGTCTTATATACAATATAGTTTATTCTTACCTCCGTCATATAATTAGTTCGAAGCAACATGGTTTTGTGTCTAACCGTTCTACTGTCTAACTTACTTATTTACACTACTTTCATTGGTAACACCTTTAAAGCTAGGGGTCAGGTTGATGCTGTTTACACAGACTTTGCAAAAGCCTTTGATCGTGTTGATCACTCAATTCTTTCTATGAAATTGAATTGTGCTGGCATTCGTGGCTCTCTGTTGCGGTGGTTCGAGAGTTATTTAATTAATCAAATAGTTGCCTTGGCGGGATATGAATCTGTACCTCTTCTCCTGGCTATGGTGTTCCACAGGGCTCTAAGTTAGGCCCATTTGCTTTTTTTGGTATTTTTGAATGATCTGTTGGATTTAATAAATTGCAATTGTTTAGCCTACGCTGATGATTTAAAAATATACTGTAGGATCGGACCTGAGTGATTTTATGAAGCTTCAGAGTGATCTTGATGTCCTTCAACAATGGTGTTTAAAAACAGAATGACACTCAATGTTAAAAAATGTCGGACTATTACATTCACGAATGAAGTGAATTACATTAAATTTGATTATCATATAGATGGATGTACTGTACTGAGCAGAGTATCAGTCATCCGTGATCTAGGTGTACTCTTTGATACATCCCTATCCTTCCGTGATCATATAGATACTATAGTTGCTAAGGCTAAACGAATGCTTGGCTTTATAATCCGCATGTCAAAAACCTTTCCGTAATTATAGTAGCATTATTCTACTCTATAACGCACTGGTAAGGAGCTCATTGGAGTATTGTTCCACTATTTGGTCTCCCTATTACTCAAGTTATACTAATAATGTTAAATCTGTTCAGGCCCGTTTTGTTAGGTATCTATGTATGAAGAATGGGATTCAAAAATCTATATCTGATTACAATGATAGGTTAAGGTACTATAAGATGATTAGCTTAAAAGATAGGCGGATCCATTCTGACTTACTTATACTACACAAAATTATAAATGGTTCCATAGATGCGCAATTGATTCACTATTTTAACTTTAGGGCTAGCTAACGTAGCAAGCGACAATATCGCAATTTTTAATTGCCTACATCCTCCTTAAATACCATCTTTAATAGCCCCTTAACACGTATGGCAAGGCTATACATATAATGAAAGGTCCAACTTGACAGACTACTCCATCGAAGTTTTCTCTATGAGTTTCGCTTTGTAGTGTTCTGGTTTTAGGTTTATTGGACACACTTTTTATTTTTCTTCTTGTCTCTAATTTCATTATATCAATGTCATGCATACCTGTTATTTGCATGGTTACTGAAATGCCGATTTTAGATGTTATTTTATTTGAATTGTAAGTGACAGTGCTGTTGGTGTGCTTATTGTTATAAATAAATTAAATATATATATATATATATTTATATACAGGGTGTAACGGAAAGGTGTGGTCATATTTTAAGCACTGCATCTGCCCATCAACATGAACAACTTTATTCAAGAAAACAAGAGGAAATTCTCAAAAACAAATTCTACATCCCATACAAATATTGATCAGCTGATGATAACTTTGTATGGAAAGACCAATATTTTTTTTTGGAAATTTTATTTTTTTTTTCTTAGAGAAAGTTGTTCAGTTCCATGGGTAGAACCGGTTCTTAAAATATGACCACACCTTTCCGTTACATCCTGTATACATTCTTCGCAGGCGCGATTACCTATATATATTCTTCATTTCTACGTACATATAAAATTTAGATAATTAATCAAATTGTTGTTTGGCGCCGATTCAAAATTATTTTAAATAAAATTTAATATTTTATGTAAATAAGCTCAATACTCAAGACTTAAAAGTTTTATTTTTAGCTTTGTAGTTCTTTTTGGTCGGTTAATATTTTTGTTATTTTTTTTTTTAATTAGCCTAATCTAACTAGTTCGGTTCCGGGTAACCTACGAAAAAAAAAAATCTATTCGTTTCTGACACTCGCCGGCCACTGCCGTGGCTCGTGCGTAAGAGGTCACAGTTTTAACCTTACCTAACCATTTTACTGAAGCAATCAAAGCCACTATAACAATCCACCACCTACCCACCAAAATCAATATTTAATTTTATACGCTCTAAGGAAAGTCTAAACCACCAGAATCTACTGAGTTGGCTTGGCAACACTGTTAATGTGGCAACACTTGTAAAATGGCGTCGTTTCACGTTTGGTTTCACTTGTCGGCAACAGTCGGTAAATTATTATAGGTGCTAATTTAATAACACTTATTTAAATCAGCGCAATATAATGAAATATACATACAAATTTTAACTATCTAAATCACTAGTTATACATATTTATTTCATCATTATTAAGGAGTAAAACATTTTAGTGTGTTGAACTTACGTAAAACGAAACGTTAAATGACGAGACAACATATCAAAAGTGTCAAAATATTGTTGAATTTCAACGATTTTGTTTTTTTTTATTCTCGTAAACCATTTATTTCCGCGCCTTAAAACTTTACGTGGAGGCTTCTAATAATATGATCTTTCTGTGAAAAAAATATGGACTCCCAACTCCACGGCAGATTAAGTAAAGCTTAGCCCTTATAATAATAAATAATATAGTTGATTTTTCTATTTATTGGTTGGGTGTTTGGCAATCACTATTGTATTGGGGTGATCCTGTAAAGATAGTGTTTGTAAGTTTAACAAATAAATAAGTGGTAGGTAACTGGTCATTTTTATTTTGAGTGACCTATAAAAATAAGGAAATGAAGTGCAAAAATTCGGTTTTTATACAATTCCTTGGAAAATTTGTCAAGCACTTTGTTCTAGGCAAGCTAAAACAATGATAAAACACTGAAAAGTTCAGTCCTATGTTCAGCAGTGAACGTTTACAATCTGTTATTTATTTATTTAGTTATGCCGTAAGTACTTTAGTACTGTGATGTAGGTAAATTAAATTGATATATTTTTAGTATCACTACTAATTTGGATAAATATTATCACGACCATGGCAACACAGATTCTATGGTCGTGACTCATATGATTGTGACTATTTTGAAACGTGGCTCTGTGACTCACACAACCGCAAATCCGTTTATTCTATATTGTAAGTTTTACAAGATAGATGAACACGCAATAAGTAAAAGCAAACATAAATAATTACCTCAAATATTGTGACCACGGTTTAGACGTGTATGCTCAACAAACTACAAGAAATGTAGGTACAAACAAACCGGTCTTACAGAAACACTATTGCAACTTTGTTGGTTAATGGTACTGTTTTTTTTTTTATTCTTAATCATAGATACCATAGATACAAGTCTTTCAGTCGGATACATAGTTAGATACAGAACAAATTTTTGTCCATTTGTATGCAGATAATAATAATATAATAATAATATTTTATTTGAAAACATACATTACAATCAATGTGAAGCCCTGGCTCCAGAGCTAGATATGTAATATCTGTATTTCAGGAGTCAGTTTCTTCTTCCTTAATACATACTTCTATTGTATGCAATAATTGAATAAAAACATCTAGACTTTTACAACATAAATACAAATATAAATATTAATATTGAAATTTATAGTATACATTTATATTCAAATTAAATTATAACAATGATTTTAAAATTATAGTTATACAAATATTTACATTAAATTACATATATTTTAAAAATTAAGCTGTGTCAAAGTATGAATTTGAAAAATTAAAATTACACTGTGTAATCTGTGGGGATGCGAGTGGTGTGAAGGGGTAGGTAAGGATGAGAGTGTGAGTTTGAGAGTAGTGTGAGGTGGTGTGAGAGTGGTGTGAAATGGTGTGAGAGTGGTGTGAGAGTGGTGTGAGAGTGGTGTGAAGTGGTGTGAGAGTGGTGTGAAGTGGTGTGAGAGTGTGCGAGTGTAAGAGATTGTCTATGGGGTAGAGTTTGTAGCTGTATGCGTAAAGAATTAGAGATTTTTTGTGTGTCTAGACGAGATATACCATAATATGCTTCACATCCGCTGCAATAGTATTTCGGTTTTTTCATAATCATGTGAAAGCAACAAAGTTTTCACTGTTTGTCGGGTTTCGTGGATTGTTACTGGATTAATATTTAGAATCGTGTTTAACTTATTATATAGGTAGGTAGCCTGGTGTGCACGCTGTCTTCTGACAACAACCTGCAGAATATAAGTTTGCCAGTGAGTAATTTACACAACTCATATAATGTCGTAGTAGGGAATAGGAAGGGTTTAAATGTCAACACTTTTAACAGGGACCTTTGAGCTCTTTCTAGGTGTATCATGAATGTTTTACAAGCACCACCCCAAACTAAAATACAGTAGCTCATGACTGACTCCGCCAGTGCATAATCCCTGCGTAATAATTCAAAGTCTGCTACATGTCTCAGCTTTTTGAAAGCCCAAATCAGTTTCCGGATTCGACTAGAAGTGAGATCGATGTGTTGCCGCCAGCTAAGTTTTTCGTCCAACCGAATACCTAGATGTTTGAGCTGTGTAACACTGTGTTTTTTTTTTTTTTTTTGGTGGGTGGGAAATCATCTCATGACTTCTTCCGCTCTAGGGTGGAGCGGAAGGGCGTGTCAGACTCTTACTGACTAAAACCCACCCCTGTTCCTCCCTGCCCTACGTGCCCGGGGGCGAGGTAACTCTTTCGAATTTATCCTCCACCCCCGGGCAGTTATCCTCCACCCCCGGGCAGGTGTAACTCTGTGTAAAGCCAGACACGAGCAGTCGCTATGCATGTGAGGTGAGTTGCATGTATGTAACTTAATGGTTGTGTCTGGAGGTTGGATTTTAGAAAAGTGGAATTGTATATATGTTATTTTTGAGATGTTTAGAGTAAGAATGTTAGCTCTAAGCCAGTGTCCGACTTTGTGTAAGCCTAATTCGGCGAGCTGTCGAACCTTGTCCCAAATGTCCCCATGAAATATTAATGCTGTGTCATCAGCATAGGTGAAGACTTTACCATTCTCAAGAGATACCTGGCACAAGTCCCCCGGCATCAGAGCTAGTGATTTCTTTTATTTTAACTCTCTGTGTGCGGTCATAGAGAAATTCTTTAAAAATATTTAAGGAATTGCCGCGAATACCAACCCTATCCAACTTATCCACAAGAGCGGGAATTGAAACTGTATCGAAAGCCTTTGCTAAATCGAGAAACACGCCTACAAATTTTTGTTTTGAATCAAGTTTACGTGTGACATGATCTATCAGTTGGCTAATCATGTCTTCAGTGCTTTTCCTGGACCTAAAGCCATATTGGGCTTCTGATAATATTTTGTTGCATTCCAGAAAATTGATGAATCTACTGTTGAGCGCCTTCTCCAAAATTTTCGAGACAGTTGTTAGAACAGAAATAGGCCGATAGTTTCGAACATTGTCTTTCATCCCACTCTTGTGGACAGGAGTAATAATGGACTTCTTAAAAACCTTTGGGAACACACTCTGTTTAAAATATATCTCGATAAGCTTTGTTAATGGACCAACAACAGCATGCTTAGCTAACTTGAGAAACTTAGCTTGAGATAGAGTCCCATCCAACGGCGCAATCATTCTTTAAGTTCATTATTAGTTTTTCAATTTCGGTCTCATCAGGGGGAAGTAGAACGATAAAGTTTAGAGTGGAGGGCATGTCAAATTTATATGGTGTAGTAGTTTGCGTTATAATGTCAGCTGCAAGCTGTTTACCTATGTCTGCAAAGTAGCGATTTACCTCATCTACTGCCCGTTATCCACTTTTACTTATGGATATCAGTTTATCAGCACACGATTTTTGTTTTTTTTGTATCAGTTATAGGTTTGATAGCATTCCATTTGTCTTTGTTGCTTTTAGCGTTTTGTAGTAAAGACTTTTCATAGCTTCGTTTTAGTTTTTTGAGCAATGAGTTGCAGAAATTGCGGTATCTTTTATATGTTGTTTCTAGGATTTGATTTTGTGGTTGTTTAGAAAATTTCCTGTGTAGTTTGTCTCTGTGGCGGACACATCGCAATAAGCCTGAGGTAAGCCAAGGTTTAAGAAGTCTTTTTCGACAAGGTCTAGTGAGCACTTTTGAATGTTGTTTCACTGCTTCAGAGAGAGTCTCAACAAATAGCGTAGCAGCTATATTCGCATCAGCGTCATAATCAATAAATGAAAAATCGACTGTCTCCAGGTGTGTAATGGCTGACTCGTAGTCTATGTTAGTGTAGAAGTTATTTGTGTTATTTTGTTGATCAGAGCAGTATAAACACATTAACACAGAGCCGTGGTCAGTTACTGTAGAATGTAATACAAAAACTGAAGTTGGAAGACATGTATTTAACAAGACATGATCCAAACAGTTTTGAAGCCTTGTTGGATAGATGTAACACATTCTAATGTTTTTTTGCAGTATTTGGCAACAAATGTATCGAGTCAACCTTCTCGTCAAGCTTCGCTGAGGTAGTCAATACTACAATTAAATTTTCAGCTTCAATATACCTAAATCGCGCCTGTTTCAATGATTCCAAATATTGTGCAGTTGTGTAGACATTTGAGACACAAAACTACACCAATTTTAAATCACAATATCCACGAGGAATCAATAAGCGAATAATTAAAACAGTCACTGAACTTCACTCGAATAAATCCCGCCAAAAACTCTTGGTAAACTGTTTGACATAGGATAGTGTTACTAAAATAAAAGCTAGTGATGCCAACATCAACTAATAAAATTTATTTATAAAATAAAATATATTATATTTACGCAAGGAAAGGATGAGCAAAAAACGATCGCTACTTTATCAGCATTTATTCAAAAACAAAACTAAGCGCAACATTTAAAAAAAATAAGAAAGTCTGCACTAACATCCAAAATATTAATAATTATAATTTGTTAAAATATACCTGTAATACTTTTAGCGTGGAAAGTAATGACACTGACACAAATCACACAAACCACGACGCGTGACTTTTCTTTATATATTTAATTTGTGGTCGGCCGGTGATTCCTCCGGAGACTCCTTCTCCTACTGTGCCGAATTTCATTCTCCTCCGTCCGCGTAATTTTCGTTAAAAGAGGTCGAAAGTTTTTCCTTCCCGTAGGTATCTATTAATTTAAACATTAATAATTTATTAAGGTTGTTATGATTGATAATAATAAACAATAATTAAAGAATATAGTAATATCCTTAACTTTTTTTTTTTGGGGGGGGGGTGGGAAATCATCCAATGATTTCGCCCGCTCTGGGTGGAGCGGGAGGGCGTGTCAGACTCCTACTGACTAAAACCCACCCCTGTTCCTTCCCTGCCTGAGTGCCCCGGGGGTGCGGTAACTCATTTTCAGAATTTATCCGCTACCCCCTAGGCATGCAGGCACCGGCCACGATGGGCCCCGTCAGTGGTGGCTGACAACATCTCTTTGAGGCGCGCGTGGAACACTACGCGCCGTCGACTCACGGGCCTGGTGCTGATCGGACGGCGAGCTACCCACTGCTCGCCGTCCGCAGGCCCGGG
This sequence comes from Polia nebulosa, assembly GCA_951329385.1. Classification (NCBI taxonomy): domain Eukaryota; kingdom Metazoa; phylum Arthropoda; class Insecta; order Lepidoptera; family Noctuidae; genus Polia; species Polia nebulosa. Next base: position 11,901,460 of record OX589599.1, on the reverse strand, counting down.
TCTACGGTGGCCGGAGATCGTCTCGCGACGTCCTACGCCCAGTACGCCCAATATCTTTAACCTTGCATTTATACTCTCTTTTAAACATTTTTTTCACTTAAAATAAGAATGACCCTATTAACACGTTTACTGAAAATATTATTGCACGCTTAGGCCGCGCGCACAATAAAAATGGCGTAGAAGCGCTTAGTACAAATAGTCGGGATATCAACGAAATACAGGAATGGACCAGCCCCCTTAGGCAAAATACATTTCTGTTAACGTTAACGCTAACGCTTCGTGCAAAATGTATGGCAAAGACATTACTGGGCGTGAGTCACGTGACAGTTCTCTGTCTAACGCTTCCTGCAAAACGTCGTTGCTATCCATTTTGCACGAAGCGTTAGCGTTAACGTTAACAGAAAAGTATTTTGTCTAACCCCCCTGTGCTGTGATCAATTTGCCCCTATCAATCGATCATCATCAGCCTTTTAATGTCTCCACTACTGGGGCACAGGCCTCCTCTCTGTGAGAGGGTGTGGGCCGTAATCCACCAGGTGGGCCCAATGTGGGTTGGTGGACGTCACATGTCTTCGAATTTTTTGTTCTAGGACATGCCGGTTTCCTCACGATGTTTTCCTTCACCGTTCAACTCAGCCCAGTGTCAACCCCCACTGGGATCGTTTAAATCAGTCTGGTTAGTAACAATATGATTCGACCTGTAATGCAACACTTTTCTATTAAATGGTCATTAAGTTCTTTTTTTTAGGTTTCCGAGCATCCGAGTGCAAAGACAAAACCCTTATTGGATCACTCGTGCGTCTGTCTGTCCGTCAGTCACAGCCAATTTACTCCGAATGTACTGACCCGGTTAATTTGAAATTTGCTACACAGGTATATTTCTATGACCCCAACACTGGCGAGTAACATAAATTAATAAATTTGGAACTTTAAGGGGGAAAATCGGCAAATTTAAAAACCGTGCGATATATCAAATGGAAGGGTGCATCGTGAGATCAAATATATATTTTTCATAATTTTAAAATGATTTTTTAAAGTTATTTAGGAAATTAAACGAAAATGGACCATTCCCCCCCCCCCTCAACTATCTCCGAAACTACTGAGTCAAAAATAGAGTAATATTCTTTACATAGATTACAGGAAAACCTCAGCCTCTGGTCTTTGATTAAACTGAAACTTGCATTACCTAAAATTAAGTACCCAATGAAATAATATAGTTATACTAAGAACCTGGTCTTATGATGGAGCTGAATGGTGGCCATAAAATCTCCTTAACCAAACAAGATGGCACCATCATGTTTCAGCTTCTAGGAGCAGCGGCTTATAAAGATAGGATTATCAACCTTGCAACATAGCACCGTCGTGTTTAAACTCATTAGATATGTACCTCCTACTTTCTGACAAGAAGTGTCATTAAACTAGATGGTGACTAGGGTCTGATGATAGAGCGAGGGTACCATAGATACTAAACAAGAAAGTGCCGAATTGTTTGGTCTCATCAATTTTGTTCTGACTAAAACTATAGTTCCAGGTATAGTTCAGGGTCCGATGTTGGATCTGGAAGGTCATCATAGAAAACCCTCAACTTAACAATGTAGCCCGATGAGGTGAGGCTAGTTAGATTTGTCTTGACAAGTTAAAGCACACTGACCGTATATATACGATATTCTTTTGACTGACAAGAAGTTACAGGGTAGCTGCCTAGAAGAATAATGTCAGATTGCTGCTGCCCCAGGTACTGACTCTTTCGGCCGTAGAGTTGATATGCTCCTGGTGTCATGATAAGTATTTCAGTAAATTCTAATGTTAAAAAATATAAAATAAAGTATACATAAATTAAAATATTTTTAAGGCAAGCTTCAATCAAATACTAACGTAAACTGAAAATGTTATAGTTATCTATAATATTTTCTTTATTAAAGCTTGAGGGGTGAACATCTCTTTTAACTATAATATTTTAGTTATATGCATGGAGTACAAATATAATAAAAGTACTAATTAAAACATAGATACCTAAGTATCTAAGTTTTAATTAGTATTTTTAAGTTCATATAAAAGTTTGTCTTAAAACGATTTTTACTGTTATAGAAACAATTTAAAAAATATGTGATTCGTTCGGAACCCTTTGTGCGCGAGTCCTACTCGCACTTGGCTAGTTTTTTTCGATTATGTCTTGTCATTATATTATTTATCACATAAACGCAAGTCTCCGCCGAAAGATCTTGATTTCTCAGCGGAGACTTACGTAAGCAAATCAGTGATGTTACTAATAGAGGCTACCTTACCTACTGTAAAATTTCAAACATCATCCGGCCTTATGCGTAGGAGGGGCCGATATATTTCCCCTATCCAAATACACTAGAATTCACTAGGTAGTCCCTTCGTTCGTCACCGGACACGACACGATCAATACAGAAAAATCTAAAAATAGTGTAGGAAGGTACGTAGGTAGGTATACAGTATAAGGTTACATTTGTGTACTTAAGGCCGTACCCCATCTATAGTTCCCCACTAAGCTAATTGACAACGTTTACGATGTTTATCTACTTTATGGGGACTACGCTAGTACTTGGATGTAGGCTTCACAGTGTAATATACATAATAGAGGTAACAATGCCTATCCAAGAGACAATTAGATGAGTCAGTATCTATTTGCACGAGTAGGTACATGTACCTGCAGTAATGAAGCTTAACTTATTAAAACAATATAACTCCCAGATTCATTCCATTCTTACTGAATAATAGATATTGCCAGTGGCTTTGCCTGCGTACCTATAAGTCGAAGATAAACCTAAGAAATCGTACTCTCCAGATAAATAGTGTCTTATGTTCTTCTCCAAGGTCCAATTTATCTCTAAAATAAAATTCATCTAAACTGGTTCAGCAGTAATATTACTAGCCTTTGGCCGCGGCCTCGCTCGCGTTAATTTCTTATAGAATAAGTAGGTATTTTTTTCTGGTTGAAAGGTACCCTATCTCCTTGATGGGCGAGTCCTATTACTGGGTGGACGTACGATGCGTAACTTAACCTCAGCACAGAACACGCAAGCTAATCACTCAAGGTCGTTGGCAGTTAATAGCGCCTTAAGGGCCTACCTCCGCATAAGTGGCGCCCTCATTGAATAAAAAATCGTATCTTTGCAAAGAAAATAAATATTAAAGAATCCTACGTTGCGTTTGTTACTAAGAAGATAAGGTATTTTTACGTTGTTAAAACAGGACTCAAAGTGTTTCGAATCCAAAGTAGTAAGCAAAAGTGTCAAAAACGGCCGTTTTCGTTCTTATACACAGATGAATGAATACTTGTATAGTATTAGGTATATTTTTAATTATTTTGATTGAAATTTTTGTTTTTTTTTTTTAACATGAATACTTTGTAAAGTATTATATGTATTTTTTAGATTTTTTTATTTCTTTTTTTTTATTGACATTTTATTATTTTTATTTTGTTTTACATAAATGTTTACTTTTTTTTTATTAAGTACTTAATTATTGTAAATGTCAGGACTATGTGGGTTATTATTATTATTATTTTTCTCCTCCTTTTTACAGTAATTTTTAACGTTGTCTGACAGTTTGAGTAATTTTGCGGCCTACCCAAATGTCCTTACTTTGGTATTGTTCTTCGGTTCATTGAGGTCCTCAAAGTTCTGAGTTGAACTTCACGATAACTGACAAATGCTTGCACTGTCTGGACAGGTCTACTCAAATCTGCGTGTTGCTTTCCTAAAAAAAGAATTTGAACACTTTAAAAGAGACTTTGACCTCTGAGTTTGTTTCGGTGTTTCTTCTCAGGGTAGGCAGCTAGGAAACACCGGCCTCATCTAGCTAAAACTGACAAAAAAAATGTTGACGTGTAAAAGTGTTGATGAAACCTACTTACATAAATGAAGTCATTTATCAATAGTCCAACAAATTCGATAATCCGACACTGCCTTGCAAAACTTTTGTCGGATAAACGTGAGTAGTTGACTCGCGTTAATCGCTTAAGGTGTCGTCTAAACGACTTCTCTTACTTCTTTGAAAAAAAAAACAATTTCCGTCGTAATTTGATCTCAGAATATTTGAAATTATATTTTTATAACATAGTGTAATTATTTTATAAAGTTATGTCTAACTCGGATAAAAAATTGAGAATCACGCAAAAACTATGAAGCGTATTTTTATGAAATCTTCGCCATTTTAAAGATCATTTAATTATTTATAATTTGGTTTCAGTTTTTTAGTTTAATACTTGTTGTTTTATGTGTTATAAATTAATAATGCGTCTAATTTCGGACAGCGCTCCTTGATGGGCGAGTCCTATTACTGGGTGGACGTACGACGCGTTACGTGAGCTCAGCTAATAACACGCAAGCTAACCACTCAAGGTCGTTGGCAGCTAATAGCGCCTTAATTCAAATTAATAGAGTATTAGACTTTTCATACATAGTTCACATAAGCATAAGTTCTTTTTATAACCACAGTAAAACCAAAGACATAACGAAAAAACAGTTTATTCATTTCATGAACTTAGATAATAATTACACACCATGTTTCCATTTTGGTACTTAAAAATAAACTTACAAATACTGTCAAAAAAGTGAACTTATGAAGCAAAATAAAATATACTTTTGATTTTATCTTAGAATCAAAGTGACTACTTCTCCAGAAGCAAGTCGTAGTTGGGCTTCACCTTATTTTTGTAAGCTGTCTGGAAAGCCAGTAGTGCCTCATCGGGTAGCCTGTACTCAGCAATGACGGGGTCTTTGGCCAAATTGTCGATGTAGTTCAACTGTAATTTAAAGAAATATAATCGTTTAGAATTTGTCTGATACCAGCTGGCCCGGCGAACTTCGTACCGCCTCAGAACCCATAAACAAACAACCGGCCAAGTGCGGGTCCCGTCAGTTACCCTTCGGGTACGGAACCCTAAAAAGCCGTTGCATACAAAATCTTTGAGAAAATAAATTTTCTTCATACATTTTTTTTTCATAAATTTTTCCGATTATTTGCTATTCGGGGCGATGACAAATCCAAAAAGTCAAAGAAAAAGAAAGAAAGATAAAAATCGGTCCTACCATCTTAATTAAGTACTTATTAGGTACCTATAAATGGTGTAGTAACTAACCCGACTATGTATTATATTTATAAGAAATATAGATATAGATATACTATAGAATCAAATGGTATGTAGGTACGTAAGTTTCATCTGCAACAATTCGTTGTTTTTCAAGATTTTTATTCCGAGGTCGTTGTCTAGCCCGTGTCAGTGAATCTGTCGGCGAATAGCGATCGCAGTTATAAAAATAAAAACAAATAAACATTGGACATATTTTTGAGCGATAGCCCTAATTTATCGATCCTACTGATGATTATCTAAAGTTTGTAACGGATTGGTATCATGATAAATGACAGAAAACAGCACACTAGCAACATGACAACATTCTAAAGAGATAACAATGTTGATATGATTTTAGCCGAGATCTAACTAACGATAATTATAACCCCACACCACTTGTGAAGTGAGCGTGCAATGAAAATATTGTCCAGTCACTCTACGTATAGCTATTATCACATAATGTTTCATAATATGTGTCAACCGATATTTATCACAAAAAAAATAAGTAGGTAAGGTAGGTACATGTTTACCGCATTTGGTTCAACAAACAGTGTAGGGTTTGGTAGGCTATTGATTTAAGAATAATCTGATGATGTAGAGACATTTTAACCGATGAATTGAACCTGATCATGCACTTGATTTGAGTCATTTCATTTATGGTAGTGTCTTTTTAGATTCAATTAGCACTGACCTGGTGTCATAAACGTTAAACGTTGTAATTCGAACATACCATACATCAACAAATTGTTTTCAAAACATTCAGCTACGCCACTTACCACCAACTTGTAGTTCTTCTCATCCAGCCTTCCGATATCGCTGTTGATGACAAGCAGCCTCTCGAACCAGGGCCAGATCATGTAGTCAGCGAAGCCAGGTTGCTCTCCATCCAGGAACTTGGTACCTCGCTGCTTCAGCTCTGACTGAAGCATGTCAATTCCATTGAAGTAGCCTTTGATGTTATCCTCAGTTATGGTTTCTGGTGCTCTCACCAGTTTGAAGTACAAGGCGTGGACCTGAAATGAAATATCGTCTTAATTAATATTTCCGTTTTCCTCCTCCTCGTTTTAACCAAACAACAAGTGGCATCGGGTATCGAGGCTGCCCAGTACTACTCAGCCGGACTTCTCAGGAAAAGGCTAAGAAGTGTGGGATTTTTACCTCACTAAAATCAAACCGGTGATCGCCCATGGCCTCTTAAAAGACGACCCCAGAGTGCCGGAACCCCCGCTGTATAACGCTTGTTAGGACCCATTACTGGAGAGACTGTAAGGGGGTCTCCATTGAACCTCGGTGGTCACGGCAGCACGTGATCACCGTGCTGCCGTCTTTCCTGTGGTCACTTGATAGTCGGACAGAGTCCTGCCTGCGTCAAACTAGGTAAGCGGGGTTTCAGCGATGTAGGTGACGAGGCCTGGGGATCTGCCCTCTCACGAAGGTTTTAAGTGCTGTCAATTATGAAGGCTAGTATTCTCAATGCGTCATGCAATATAATGGCAGCATTTGGTAGCACGTCTATTTTTGTTGGCAATAATTGGATAACCGTTTTTATCTCTCAATTGTTGAAGTGTTTCTTAATTAGGCATCGAATTATTAATTTTCCTTTGATGATCATACTTTGTTGTGGATTCCAAAACAAGATTTGCGATGAATGGAATTGTGATTTTTTTCCGAAGAGGCAAAAATCTGGTGAGTCATTCTCGAGAAGCCGCACGGGTAAATTTAACATGAGTACATGTCTAGACTTTAAAATAAACGATAATCATGTGACTTATATTTTAAAGTGCAAAACATAATCGTGACATAGCACTATTAGGAAGTCATAAGAAAATTATTTATGTAACAGGTTTTTTATTTACTTACCTACTTATTTAATATCTCTAACTCTAAACTTGCCGACAAACTGTTACGACTAGTATTTGTTTACTGTATAATTTCTTGTCGTGCGTAGATTTAAACAATGACAGAGCGCATAATATGTAGACTGATTTGGTGCGGCATCAGTCATAAAGACAAAATGTAGGTACAGAAAAACTGGTTTTATTGTAGCCTGAAGAGGTTCAAAGTTGAAAGTGAAAACCAAACAGGTATACTTACACCTCCAAAACCTTCCACAAGAATCTTGTCTTTGGCCTTCAGTAAAGGATCCTTTGGGAAGAGAGGCCTCTGTGGGTAGACTTCGTCCAAGTACTCGACGGTCACCAAACTCTCGAAGATAGAAACACCTTTTGATATCTCCAGTGCTGGCACTTTGCCTTTAAACAATATATATTTGTCGTCAGTATAAAGAATAAAATACATAATCCTAAAAGCAATCATCTCGACCAGTAAATGTTTTCAAGAAAATTGAGACTGTGTTGCAGTATTTCATAGTTTCTTCAAAAAAAAGTTCTGAGGACCAACCATGACACATATAGCGGCAGTAAATGTAACACACGTGCTACATGTGCTGCCACTAAGCGCTATTCCTCGGAACCCATTATATATACACAAGTAGGTACATAATAGGTACATAATTAATCATTGGGACTAATCGTCGACTCCTAGGCTCAAGGGAACGGAGACCAGCAGCATCATACGTCTTGACTGGCCCGACAATTGCGTTCTATATTATTCCCAAGTTGAGCAACCCAGGTGACCGACTCAAAGATACATCTTCAACCTAGCTCAAAAGACATATACCTACATCTATTATGGGCATTTAACCACCACCGCCATCTGACGGGACTTCACGTTCACGTAAAATAGAGCTTCTGCATCAAAACAAATGACATTAGGTAGAATTTTTCTTACCAAAAGCACTAACGGTGGGCAGCCACTCGGGTTTCTCCTGGAGGTCGATGTTGACGATCTCATAGTCCAGTTTCTTGGCGTTCAGAGCGAAAATGGTGCGCTGCGCGAATGGGCAGTAGCGCATGTTGTACACGCGCAGCTTCCCGGTGAACGGGGGGAGGGGATCACCTGCATCGGACAAATAAACTTATTACACGCCTGTTTTCCTGTTATGGGTGCATGTCCCATCATCCCATGTAATAGGGAGCGAGATAATTGCCATGAACTGCGCGAGAAATAAATATTTTATAAAAAAAAAACTTTTTTACAAAAAATATCTTTTTCAATTTTAAGTGTTTGTATTTTATTTCTCCGTTAATTGACACTGACTTCCGAAATTAAAGTTATTTTTCAATTTTAAGTGAATTTTCTTTTTTGGAAGTCGGTTGTATTTTTTGTAAAAAAGTTTTTTAATTTTCTCTTTTTAGTTGTTATACCCCAGAACTAAAACTAAATACTAAAGTTACGTCCGAATTGATAACCCCAATAACATGGAACATTTTTTATTTTTTATTTGAACATACTCGTAATTGGAGGAGACCAAAACGTCATCTACGTATACACATTTTTTGTTTTTGTTGATTTTTTCAAAAAACGCTAAACCAATTTCAATAATTTTTTTATGGAACCACCTCTGGAGTATACTCTTTCGATAAAAATAAAAATAAAAATCGGTGCATAACTGCCAGAGAAAACGTTGGACATAAATAAAAAAAAAACATACATACAGTCGAACATAGAACCTTCTCCTTTTTGCAAAGTTGGTTAAAAAGATCAAAGCCAATAACTGGCGGAATGTAGATTTAGGTACCTATACTGTCTAACCCTTCGGGTAGTAAAAGCGTTATGTTACGTATTAGTTAGGACACATATTTTATGTCTACATTGACATGCTACAATTAGGGTCTACATTGACATGCTACAATTAGGGTTATCATATATCAGGATTTGTCCTGAGATCTCAGGATTTTCAGCCTCTTCTCAGAATTGGGGCCGGATTTTGGAAATCTCAGAATTTTTGGAAGTCTTTTTTGTTACAAAAGCAAATAATAATCTTCTTTAAATAGGAACTAATAAAATCATTTCGCCCTTTTTCAGCATTAACCAATTAAAGACAGTCATCTAAAGGCTTCATCCACTTAACCAGATTTCTTTGTAAGTCATCATATTTTTAAGGTCTTGCTTGAAGACTTCTTGGTTTTCTGCAGTGCACAGCCAGCAATTCTCTCACTTTTAGTGACTTGAAGTTTGCATTAGGTCGTGAAACTAAAATTTCATTTGTAGATTCAAGATTTCGCAAAATTCGTGAAAATCTCAGGATTTTTCAATGGAAATTAGGCTTTTTCTCCGGAGTTTAACGTTTAAATTAAAAACGAAAAAAAAAGGTTTTATTCTTCTAAAATGTTCTATTAAATATATCTTCATATAACTTTACCTAAGTATTTTTTTCTAAGGATTTTCTGTTTTGTACGTAATTTTCCAAGTAGGTAGGTACATTTTATAAGTTGGGCGACTATGTGGCACTCCTCTGTATAGGGTGTCTAAATTTCAATATTTGGGACAGTGAGTCACCGATATTGACACAGAAAGGCAACGCAGGTCGCTGGCTTTCCGTTGTAACAAGGTGGCCCGCAGGTTTGCACGGTGAACGAATTCAGTGAAAATCACGCTTATTACTTGTCTGTCAGCGATTTTCTCGAAAATTACTGACTAACTTTAAGTTCGGAGTCAGATTCGCGCGCAAAGGGTTCCGAACAAATCATATTTTTTTCAGGTTTTTTTTAAACTGCCTCCACTTATAGGTTTTCCTGTAATCTTTAAGTAAAGAACTACTTTCTATATTTTACAATATTTTAGGCCCAGTGGTTTCGGAGATAAAAGGGGGGAGTACCTATGGTAATTTTTCATCTATTTTCTTAAATAACTTCAAAATTGTATATTTTAAAAATATGAAATATTCGAGACCCTCACAATGTGCGGGCTTTCATGTGATATGTTGCACGACACAGTTTGAAAAACTTTGAGTATTAATTTTCCGATTTTCACCCCAAAAGTGAACAGAAATTTGGATTAAGGGATTCCAAATTAATTTAGTACGGGTACACGTCCGTGTTTGAGTCACAGATATTCATGTGTGTACCAAATTTCAACTCTATCGGTCCAGCAGATTCGGAGCAAATTGGCTGTGACAGACGAACAGACAGACTAAAAACGAAGAAACAAAACCAACACTGACTTCCGAAATTAAAGTTATTTTGCACTTTTTTGTTTTTTCTTTAAAGCATAATATTGGCAAACTTTTTACACCTGCAGCCTTGGGTCAGTAAGTTATTCGCAGCGGGCATGATTGGGGGCTGGTCTGTTGGAGCTGCCATGGCGTTGTAGTACGTCAGGGATGTTTGCTGAGGCGCGGGTGGATGGCTTTGCCGCTATCGTTAGGGAAAGATGCGCCTCCCTACTCGCTCGCGTTCGTGACAGTACCAACACTATACTGGGTATTTTTTACTGATCGGTGGGAGTCCCCCATGCTGCAGAGATGGGTGCGGCTTCATGTCATAATTTAATTTTGTTGCGAATTTTAACATTACTTTTTTAAGCACATTGTTACCAATAAAATATTATTATTATTCCATTTATTTCATAGTATTTACATATTTGGTACATTTTTAATAATTTCTTAACAAAAAAAATTATGATCGCTGAGTCCACATCCCACATGTCGACCACCTCGCGAGCCAAGTCAAGATACTTGATTTGCTTATTTATATTTCTCAGCCTTCACGAGGTTCTCATCATGCGGGACGGTAATGTCAACGATCATTGCACGCCTCTCTACTAGGTCCACCACCACTACATCAGGCTTATTGGCTGCAATAGTCCTGTCAGTGATGATGGACCAATCCCAGTACAATGAGATATGACCATTATCGAGAACTGGGTCGGGCACATACCTGTAGTACCTACGGCACTTCCGATTTCACAAGAGATTATTTCAGAGCAATATTATTCTTATTACTTTTAAACTATCAGAGCTAACTTAGCCGTGATAGTCTTCTATCAAAGTTCGTCATATTTACTACCATCACGATTTTTTCTGATTTTTCAAGCCTACAGTTTAGCTTTTAGAGGGGGGGACGCTCGACTCTAACAAAAAATATTTCGCAAACGATTCACTGAATCGAAAAATACTCTTCACAACCCCGCAATGATTTTGAAAGAGCTATCAAATGATATCGGACACTATAAGCGAGAAGAAAAAAAAGTCATTCCCACTTTACATGTCCCGTACATGTAAAGTGGGAATCCTACCATAAAAAAAATCGTTTACAAAATTTTATTCTTTCTTTATCGTCGCGTGATTAGTATTAGGTGACCTATGAAATCAGCGTTTTGTATGGAGAATTTTAAAGAAATTGCATTTTTCATACTGTAACATTTTCTTAATTTATTTAACAACTATGAACACTAATGTTTTAAAAATTTAATACGATAATGTTTAAAAACTAAGATAACGTATGCCACTTAGTTTAAGCAACAAAAATAAGTTTTGGCTAAGTTAAAACAAATATAGTGGTCATTTCTGCCAACAGAAATTGAATATTTTCAAAAACCCGACTGTAAAAATATTAGTGCCACAAAGGAACAAACATACATATATACATACATACATAAGCTGATAAACACATTACCCTCCCTACGTCGCGCAGTCGGGTAAAAAGAGGAGTCATTTTTAAGGTATTTTTTTTGTTTATAAAACTATAAGTAATAAGGTTTTTTTGTTATCGGCAGTTGTCTACGACGGTCATTATTCGATATAGTATCAAGCAATTGATGAATATTTTAATTCATAGAAGTGACGAGATTCTCTATTTGTGAGAAAAAAACGCCAATTTCATAGGTTGGTACCCATTAGATAAGGTGTAACGGAAAGATATGGTCATATTTTAAGAACCGGTTCTGCCCATGGAAATTAACAGCTTTTTTAAATATGACCACACCTTTCCGGTACACCCTGTATCAACATTTAATGTCCCACTGCTGGGGCACAGGCCTTCTTTCTGTGAGGGTGTGGGCCGTAATCCTACACGCGGGTCCAATGTGGGTTGGTGGATGTCACATGTCTTGGATTTTTTTGTTCTAGGACTATGCCGGTTTCCTCACGATGTTTTCCTTCACCGTTTTTGAGAGCAGTGATGATGAATAATTTACACAAAGTAAAGCACCTGCCTGGGTTTGAACTCACGATCTACAACTTGTAAGTCGTGGCTGTTACCACTGGGCCACCACTGCTCTACCACATCCTATATATACAGGGTGTAACGGAAAGGTGTGGTCATATTTTAGGAACCAGTTCTACCCATGGATATGAACAACTTTCTCTAAGAAAAAACTTAAAATTCCCAAAAAAAAAATTGGAGTTCTATACAAAGTTATCAGCAGCTGATCAATATTTGTATGGAAGGTAACATTTTTTTTTGTGAATTTCCTCAGGTTTTCTTTAAGAAAGTTGTTCATATCGATGGGTAGCTGCAGTTCTTAAAATATGACCACACCTTTCCGTTACAGCCTGTATATACCCATGCAAAATTGCAGCTTTCTAGTAGGACTAGCTTAGTCGTAGATTGTCCTTATACCTGTAACCGTATAATTGCAAACACCGTTAGTTTATAAAAACTCACGTAAAAATGTAAACTTTTTATTTTCAAAAAGAGTCCGTTATATAGTGTAATTGTAAGTTATCGAATTTGGTTGAGATTTATTGTATTTATTATAAATTAATAATTTATAATAATTAAGCATATCGAGAGTTCAAACTCCCGCAAGACATCAATCATACGAGTAGGCAATCTTAGTGTTTGCAATAATTATCTGGTGACATCTAAAAGATGGACCATAGAGACCACTCGATGGAAAGGCCCAGGAGGAAAAAGAAATGTTGGTAGACCAAAGAGAAGGTATGATATTATACAGGTGACAGGGAACAATTGGTTAGACCTCGGCAAGGACAGGGACGTGTGGAAGAAGCTGGAGGAGGCCTTTACCCAAAAAGGGGCCCATATTCCAAACAAAGAAGAAACATAAGTACTAACATATTCTAAGGAAAGTATACTAACAAACTACTAACAACATTTGAAGTGTAAATTGGCAATATGGAATAAATGGCTTTATTATTATTATTAGATATTATTATCTAAATTTACCAACTTTTTTCGCTGTCTTAACCAACTCAAACTCACTCGTCCTCGACAGCCGGTGGAACTTCGTCGAGCATTTTCGACGTTTGGCTCCCAGACTGGACAGGGCTGGGGCTGCTTTGAGGCGGCTCCTGCCCAATCTCAGGGGGCAGGAGCCGGAGGCTCTACGCGGGGATCGTGCGGTCCATGGCCCTTTACGGAGCACCGGTGTGGGCGCGTTCGCTAAGGCAGCGATCGACTCGCCGTCTGAACGCGTCCCAAAGGGTCATGGCGATCCGTATGATCCGAGGATATCGTACGATCTCCTGCGAGGCGGCGAGCCTCCTTGCCGGATTATCGACATGGGATCTGGAGGCAAAAATCCTCGCGAACCTCTATGAGGAGCGCGAGGAGGCGAAACGCCGGGGCGAAACTTCGCTGCCGCGACAACTTGCGGCTCGGCGGACAGAGCTCCGGCAAGATCTCATGGCGACATGGAGACAGCGATTGTCACATCCCCGCGCTGGGCACGCCGCCATTGCGGCGGTAGTGCCCCTCTTTGAGGAGTGGCTGGAGAGGCCTCACGGCGCCCTCACCTTCCGCCTGACGCCGGTCCTCACCGGACACGGCTGTTTCGGGAGGTTCCTGTTTCGGATCAAGTGACCCCCGGATGTTTCCACTGCGAGGATCGCCCAGAGGGCACGGTGGAGCATACAGTGGAGGTTTGCCCCGCTTGGGCAGAGCACCGCCGTGTCCTCGTGGATGCGATAGGCGGCAGCGACCTCTCGCGCCCTGCCCTGGTTCAGGCCATGGTACGGAGCGAGAGGGAATGGGAAGCCGTCTCCTCCTTCTGCGAAGCAGTAATGCTCGCGAAGGCGGAGGCGGGACGCGTGAGAGAGCACCAACAACGGAGTCGCCCTCACGCTCTCAGCAGCAGCCGCCTCAGGAGACGCATGGGACGGCGCCGTGAGACGATCTCCGGCCACCGTAGACCCGGGCCTGCGGACGGCGAGTAATGGGTAGCTCGCCGTCCACAAACTCAATTCAATTCAATGAAACCATTTTTGGGTCCAAGCAAAAAAGGGTCCAGTAGTAGGTACCTACGCAGTTTTGTAAAGTTGCGTGAAAAAATTACAATTCGCGATTATAATTGATTAATTATTATATAATGCTCAATTATCTACAGAAACATCTTAAAAAGTCATAATATATGAACTTTCTTAAAGTAAATGACTTTCTATGGTGTTTCTAAGTACGAGAAATTTAATTTTTGCTAAAAAAAATTTTTTTATGCAATTTCTCATACAAGCTTTTTCAGTTTTAACTTCAAATGTCTGATAAAAAAAAATATGCCAGTTTTTGAATAATTTTTTATCCTTATTATTATCATCAATAGGGTATTACATCAATCTTTTAAAAGTGTTTCAATTACATTATATAGTGTTAATTAACAAATAAAAAAAAATTATTCAATCAATAAGTGCCCTAAAAATGCATTTAAATTTTCAAATTTCGCGCGTAATTTGACGAAAACGCTGGACGCAGTGGACGCCATATTGCTCTAAGGTCATGACGTCAGTTGGCTATGTAAATAAAAGTACAAAGCATAGAAACGCTGATCAGTTGACAGTTGACACTTTATAGTTTACATAGCCGTATGACGTATAACATGGCGGCTACTATTCCATGGTGTTAAAAAACTAAAAACTTTGAATTGTATTTTAAAATTTATTTTGTTATTTTATGAACTAAAACTTACATTTTCTGACTGCTTTTTGCCTTAGCTATTTCAATAATATATTTTTAGTTTTTTCTCTTAGAGTAAAATACCCTATTGACTATATCCCACTACTGGACCCTTTTTTCACGATCTTAAACTTAGATCTCTATGGAGAAGAATCTACAAATACAGAGTAAAACCACAAAGACAACTGATCGCACCATAGCTATTTATAGGCTAGTCCTTCTTCAAGACAAGTCGAGTAAGTCGATAGTAGAATAGGCACCTAAATTCCCAGATACAATTAATGTAGCGATTTCCCATAAAATCTTATTTATAATTCAACGCAGACTAAGGTGAATTGTGATTTAAATAACCTGTTTACAGTTTTATTTCCCTAATATAAACATATATATATCTTTTATTTACTGATAGAATCAAACTCCACATACGTAGGTATATTCCGTGTAAAAAAACGCGGCAACTATATTATTTTGGTAGTTTTCCTACACTGTACCTACATTATTTAGTTAAAAAGGTTATCTAGCATCTTGATAAATTTTCATTGAATTAGTTCCAGTTTCGATCCAACAAATTAAGTGAACTTTAACGCTGCTACAATAATTGTAACATACCAAAATAATTAAACTACTGCAAAGTCCTAGATTTGAAAGATAGAGCTGCAAATGTAAGCTACCTATGCTTACATTTTCAGCTCTATTTATCTATCTAGGTACGTACCTAATTAAATGAATATCTCTGTCACATAGCAAAAGCCACACAAAGCCACTGCTAACACTACCAAAAGATTATTCTTTAGACTTGTGTTTTATCAAAACATTGTTGTATTAGTTTATCTTTACTATGTTCACTTATCTATAGACTATAATTTTGTATCATTTATTTATTTTATTTAAAAGAATAAAAAATGTTTAAGTATCTATATTTACACTAACCTTTTGTGAGGTGCTTTGAGTTAAAGTTGATCTTGGGTGCCATAGTGCTATACGGTAACACGTATCCGAGTGCTCGTCTCAATGTCTGCACTCCTTGAAGTGAGGAGTATAAATGCACAGCAAAGCTGACTGTTGACGATAACATAGCAAACCGGTGCCTATATAACACTGCCAAATGTTTGTGTGTTATGATTCGACAAAATCTAAAACGATATATGGTGATGACCTTGCTAAATTGCCTGTTTGTTAAGTCACATCACATTTCAACTTTGCCGTGTTTAATCTTGGGATCGAACCCAAATACTGGTTTTGTTAGACGTGAATATACAGAAAACGAACGTGAAATAAAGATATAGGATGATAAGGAGGATTTAAAAATGAAAGTCATTGGCCGCAGCTGTTGTAGGAAGTTGCAAATAAATTTAGGTACATTTATCTACTATTATGTCATTTAAACTGAGTAGGTACAACAAAAGTTTGTATCGTAGTAACTGGTTCAATAAGTATTACAATTCTAATAATTATGACTATAATGACAGCAAAATTATGGAAATATGAAAGTCACTGACTGACTGAACAGAATTCTACAGTAGCTAACTGAATTCGTGTGCAAATCTGGATCTGGAAAAAACAGCTTATTCTGAATATTTTTATTAACCGACGAAAAAAAAGGAGGAGGTTCTCAATTCGACCGTATATATGTTTTTTTTTTTTTTTGTGTATGTTCAGCCCTCACTCCGTCATTTATGAACCGATTTTGATTATTCTTTTTTTGTTAGATAGGGTACACCTCAAGGGTGGTCCCATGTCAAGGAAGTCAGGATCTGACAGTGGAATCCTGATAAAATTGAGAGAAAACCTCGAAAATTGTGGGCACGTTTAGCGTTTCTGTATGTATGTTCAGCCCTCACTCCGTCATTTATAAACCGATTTTGATTATTCTTTTTTTGTTAGATAGGGTATACCTCAAGGGTGGTTCCATGTCAAGGAAATCAGGATCTGACAATGGAATCCTGATAAAATTGAGAGAAAACCTCGAAAATTGTGGGCACGTTTAGCGTTTCTGTATGTATGTTCGGCCGTCACTCCGTTATTTATGAACCGATATTGATGATTCTTTTTTTCTTAGATAGGGTATACCTCAAGGATGGTCCCATGTCAAGGACATCAGGATCTGATCATGGGATCCTGAAAAAACTGAGAGAGAACCTCGAAAATTGGGCACGAATATTGTTTCTGTTTACTTTTCATAACTTAATCAGGTATTTGCATTTAGGAACCATCACATCATGAAACTGAGCTGATGATGGAAACCATACCTTTCCTAAACAATAGAAGTCAGATATAAAAACTGGTTTTAGTGACAAATACCACTTAATATGCTTTGACGAAGAGACGTCTTTACAATATTGGAGGTAACCTCAACTGGTCAATATCGTGGGAACTTCATGGAAGGATTGTTATATCATCAGCTCAGTGGCAAGAGGAATGATGAAGAATTAGAAATTAGCCTCAGAGTGTTAAAAGATGATGCGAGCCACAAAAAATCATAAAATAAAAAACTTTTTAACAAAAAAATTAACCGACGAAAAAGAACTAAAAAGCAAAAAATAAATAAACCTTTTAAGTCTTGAGTAATGAGCTTATTTACCTACATAAAATATCAAATGTTATATAAGCTAATTTTGAGTCGGCGCCAATTAATAAAATGATTAATTACCTACTTACAGCCTTCTTCATTTGTAAGTACTTATAAAATTTAGATATTTAATAATCAGATTGTTGTTTGGCGCCGACTCAAAATTAGTTTATATAACATTTGATATTTTATGTAGGTAAATAAGCTCATTACTCAAGACTTAAAAGGTTTATTTATTTTTTGCTTTTTAGTTCTTTTTCGTCGGTTAATTTTTTTGTTAAAAAGTTTTTTATTTAGGAAAAAGATTTAAGTAGGTAATTACTTAAATGAAGCTCATCCATACCTACTGTATTTTATTAGATACCTACAATCAAATAGCATTTATAAATAGTAGTTTCAGAGAACTTAAATTTAGGTAGGTACTTATGTGGGAATCGTAGCAGCTGGCTATGGTGTCATGTGTGTGTATGGTGTTTTCATCATAAATATAATAAAAGGTTAATAAATTGTTAATGCTTGTTAAAACAGGCGTCGAGAGCTGTTAGCCTGTTAGTAGTTGTTTGTCTTTATTACAGGAGCATGATTGAGCGATTTTCAGAATCATCCAAACATTTCCGTACCTACACTCCAAAGTAGTGCTTCTAATTCAATTAGACTAATGGAAGCAATGTCATGGCTTTGAGTCGAAAATTGCCGGTCATTATGTGGTCTCATCAACCCACCTAATTGTAGGGCCTTACTTTGCTAAATTGAAACTTTGACGGCAGGACATGACGGATAATTTTTAGGCTATATAACAGCCACCGAAGTAGAACAAATTCACACCCTTCAGATGCATAAGGTTCATAATAGTGGGAAAATTGATGCGCGTGAAGTAACTACCTATAGCCTAAATTATGATCCTACTAATGTGTACTGTAGGACCCCAAGGCACCAGTACGGCCTGCGGGGATCCTGGGACGCTGTAGTATCTTCAGGGTAGAGGTCTCACTCGCTGGCAACGCGAGAGTGCGGTGTATAAAAGGGTAACTGAGGTGGATAAGAAAATAAATGAGGGCGCGATAGACGATATATTCATTTTTATAAGAATAACATGTGTGCCCACTTGCAAGGGCAAAACTACCCTCTGACATAAAACAAAATTGACACCTACTCTTTCATTGTATTTATTCCAACGACTCTCCAATATTCTTAACTGCCAGCTAAAGGCCGGTGCAGACCCGCTCAGTATAAGCTGTGTCTACAATCGCCACAGTACCTAATCACCGTAAACGTAGATACATTTTTTTAAAGCAAGTAACTCTGGGGGAGGTAGGTGCAGTGGTGGCCCAGTGGTAACGGCCGCGACTTACAAATTGTAGATCGTGAGTTCAAACCCAGACAGGCGCTTTACTTTGTCATGTGTAAGTTATTTCATCACCACTGCTCTCAAAATGGTGAAAACCATATATACCAAACCATTTGATCTATCATTAGGAACTTCTTATCTATCAACATCTTATATATTGAAGAAAGATAATGAAATCTCTATACCTACATATTAAAAAAAGAAGCCCCTTGGCCTATTGAATTAAAAGTTGTGTAAGATTTTACACCATGGTGCAACTTTCTTGTTTGTCTACCCTCTTCATCCTGGTTGATAAAGAGTCAGCATGACAATGTAAAAATATGGATTAGATGGCTAATTCTCCAAACGATAAAAAATATAACGAAACAATTCTTCACAATATATTTTTGTTATTTAAAATATTGTTTATTGTAGTTTGGCATACATCTTATCTTGGATATTTACATAATGGTGCCCAACTTCACAAAACGACTTCGACAAAGGTGGAGATTCTATGTTCAACTGTATGTTTTCTGTCAGTTTTGGACCGATTTTCAAAATTATTTTTTATCCGAAAGAATGTACTCTCGAGGTGGTCCCTTATATTTTTTATCGAAATTGCTGCAACGCTTTTTGAAAAACTGAACAAAAACGAAAAATACGTATACATACCTAGATGACGTTTTGGTTTTCTCCAATTACAAGTATGTTTAAATTCCACATTCCATGTTATTGGGGTTTTTAATTCTGGGGTACCTATAACAACTAAAAAAAGAAAAATAAAAAACTTAACTTAATTTTGGAAGTCGGTGTCAAATAACGAAAAATAAAATACAAACACCGACTTCCGAAAATAAAGTTGTTTTTTAATTTTTAGTGTATTTTCTTTTCTGGAAGTCGGTTGTTTTTTTGTAAAAAAAAAGGTTTTTTCCGTACCTATATTAATCGTCTCTCTCGTCACTACGCGCCGTCGATTCTCGGGCCTGGTGCTGATCGGACGGCGAGTTACCCACTACTCGACGTCTGCAGGCCCGGGTCTACGGTGGCCGGAGATCGTCTCGCGGCGCCTGGAGCCCCTGGCGTCTCCTGCGGCGGCTGCTGCTGAGGGCGTGAGGGCGAGTCTGCTGTTGTTGCCTCTCCTTCACCCGTGCCGCCTCCTCTTTCGCGAACATTACTGCTTCGCAGAAGGAGGAGACGGCTTCCCGTTCCCTCTCGCTCCGTACCATGACCTGAACCAGGGCAGGGCACGACAGGTCGCTGCCCCTTATCGCATCCACGAGGACACGGCGGAGCTCCGCCGAAGCGGGGCAGACCTCCACCGTATGCTCCACCGTGTCCTCGGGACGATCCGCGCAGTGGAAACACCCGGGCGTCTCTTCCCCCCCTATCCGACACAGGACCCGCCCGAAAAAACCGTGTCCGGTGAGGAACTGCGTCAGGCGGAAGGTGAGGGCGCCGTGGGGCCTCTCCAGCCACTCCTCAAATCCTCCTACCGCCCCAATGGTGGCGTACCCAGCGCTGAGTTGCAGTCGCTGTCTCCATGTCGCCATAAGATCTTGCTGGAGCTCTGTCCGCCGAGCTGCGAGTTGTCGCGGCAGCGGAGTTTCACCCCGGCGTTTCGCCTCCTCGCGCTCCTCATAGAGGTTCGCGAGGATTTTTGCCTCCAGATCCCATGTCGAAAATCCGGCAAGGAGGCTCGCCGCCTCGCAGGAGATCGTACGGTATCCTCGGATCATTCGGAGCGCTATGACTCGCCGGCTGAACGCGTCCCACGCGTTCAGTCGGCGAGTTGGTCGCTGCCTCAGAGAATGCGCACACACCGGTGCCCCTTAAAGGGCCATGGACCGCACGATCCCCGCGTAGAGCCTCCGGCAGGAGGCGTTTGGCCGCCCCAGATTCCACAGCCCCCCAGGGCAGGAGCCGCTTCAAAGCGGCCCCGGCCCTGTCCAGTCTGGGAGAAAAACGTCGGAAGTGCTCGACGAAGTTCCACCGGCTGTCGAGGACAGTCCCAGGTACTCTATCGTCCCCTCGATGCCGATGTGAACCCCTCCTACCGTTATCTGGGAAACCGCCGGTGTCACATTCCGAGGACCATGACAACACATGGCCTCGGACTTGTGCAATGCCACCTCGAGTCCCAGTTGCCGGATCCTCTCCACGATTGTCGCAACCCCGCGTGTCATGATGTTGGCCGCCGCCTCGTGCGACCACCCCTGCGCCATGACCAGCTAGGCGCTAGGGCGGTCGGCGCGCAGCACCCAGTCGTACCCGATGTTCCACAGAGGCGGCCCGAGGACCGATCCCTGTGGAACACCGCACGACATCTCTCACCGGTTACATTCGCCCTGGCGACCGGGGTAGATGACGGCCCTGTCCGTCAAATACGCCTCGACTACGCGACGGAGGTAGGGTGTGGGCACCCGGTGATACCGGCGTGCCTCCACTATGCAACTCCAGGGCAGGGTGTTGAAGGCATTGGTGATGTGCAGAGACACCGCCAAGACCTACCCCGGGCCACTGCATCACCGTCGTGCGTGGGTGTATTTGAAACAGTCACCGCGACCTTGGTTTAAGCAACTGAAGGAGCACGGGTGCGTTTTAGTTCTCCACAATAGTATTTATGGCGGCGTATAACCTATCGTTCTCTTTAATTTGCGAGGGTATGCTCGCGAGGATTGCTGCAGCTTGATCATTTTTAGACGTCTTTTAAATATCCCGATCACGCACGCAAGAATTTTCTTGGTTTGGAATTCGACTGACGTCCCGTACATCAGATAAATCAGTTCTTTTATAGTAGGAACTACTCTACCGAGAGTCTCTAGAAGTTTCCTTTACCAACTTTTGAACCCTGAGCACGGCTCGCTCCACATATTTTCTGTACTTTTCCGCTTTGTCGCTCCACATTTTTACTGTTTTATTATATTATTATTTTTATAAATAACCCACCCTAAAAAAAATATTGCAATAATAACTGTTGTTGGTGGTATCTTTATTGTTTACCTCACGGAACAGAATGTTTTGTGGTTTACCTAGTTAAGCATTAGTTCTAAGTTTCAGGTTTCACAGGTAACAGGTACTCCGTTATGGGTTGATTATGAAAAATTCGTTTGACCCGTTAAAATTACTTTACTTTTAGACTGTTTTTACCAATTTTCGAGTTAACTGAAGCAAACAAAAAATTATTCCCGCAAAATTTCAACACCCGTTTTCTCCCCTTTATGGGGAAATTTTCGAAAAATTAAAAAATACGAAATTCTTGTTTTTTATTCAAGATTATTCGTGCCGAGTGATATAAACTTTAACTACACAATATTGCTAAAAACTGTTAACAGGCCAGCAAAAATGGAAAGAAGCACTCACACATACTACAAGTAGATAATAAATCAGAAAAGTTTTTTCTTTTCAGATCATAAATACACCTCGAAAAACACTATGATAAGAAAAGCGAGGGAAGAAGTTGGCCGAGGGTCGACGGATGGAAAAAATTAGAAAAGATCCAGCTGGTCGATTCTGTTAACACCTCACCGTGAAAACTTAGGTGGAGTGAGCGTTAAGAGAACTGTCATTCCACCTAGATCGTATGGATTGACAGCCCACTTCATGTTCACTTCACCTAAGTTTTCACGGTGAGATTTTACAGAATAGCACTACTGATCTTTACACCCATGGCTAATTAGCAGCATGGCTAAGTAGTAAGTACCATTTAGTGCCTTAAATCCAAAACAACAGAAATTAATGAGGAAAAAAGTAGGGAATGCTCTAATAAATAAAATAAAATAAACTGGCCAAGTGCGTGTCGGATTTCGCACATTACGGATTCTGTACCAAATATTGGTATAAAAGTAAGTAAAGTATACGTAATAGTAAACATCACCAAATTTCAAGTTCATTATGGTTTTATTTATTCGTCACAATTATTCCTAACAAAGTTTTCTGACAGACGACGGACAGACAGACAGACGGACAAGGGAGTGACAACAATAGGGCTCCGTTTGGACCATTCGAGTACGGAACCCTAAAAATTAGCAAACATAATTTATTATTTTAATATTCTTAAAAGATATACTATATGTATAGTTTTTTTTCATATGTCTTCCTACTTGTAAAAATACCTACCTATAACTTATTAATTATTAATAAATAAAAAATAGGTACCAGAGCGATCAACAGAATAATGGTATTTTCGAGAAGTAGCCAGCTGCACATCGATGGGATTATCAGCATTTTATCATTGAGGTAATATGTACCTACTAGTAGTCTAATAGTTTTTAGTGTTTGTTTCACAAGAAAATACCTACACTAAAAAATAAAAAATTACTTTAATTTCTGAAGTCGGTGTCAAAAAATGAAGAAATAAAATGCAAACACTGCATTAAAATGTGAAAAAGTTTTTTATTTTTCACTTTTTAGTTGAATTAAACCTCAATAAAATGGAACGTGGAATTTAAACGTACTCGTAATTGGAGAAAACCAAAACGTCATCGAGGTAGGTATACGTCTTTTTTGTTTTTGTTCAGTTTTTCAAAAAGCGCTGAAGTAATTTCGATAAAAATTATATGGGACCACCTCGGAAGTCTAGTCTTTCGGATAAAAAAAAAATTGAAAATCGGTCCACAACTGACGGAGAAATCGGTGGACATAAAAAAAAAATACGTACAGTCGAACATAACAACCTCCTCCTTTTTCAAAGTCTGATTTTACTGAATGCTTTGCGCATGAAGTGCAAACAAATAAATTCATTCAAAAAAGGGCAGTTCTTTAACTTCTTTAGTTTACTCGTATGTAATTTATTTCATTGATGCTTGGCACATATAGTATCGTGACATCGTCTGGTTTTTATTGACTCATCATCACAGAGTACATTATAATATATAGAAACTCATCATTCTTTTCGGCAAAAAAACTATGTGCCAAGACTGCCAAGTCATGTCAAATGTCAATTGTCAATATTGTTAAAGTGTTGTCTGGTTAGTTTCTTACCATTAAATTAGGAAATATTTATTTGTGAGGTTTACGGGACTTTATAAATAACTTTGAAGTTTTTTTTATCGTGATACCTAAACCTAACAACAAGTCCTAAGTAACATGTGACCAACAACTATAGGATTTTTAATTATATAAACTAAATTATCCATAATTTATTTAATGCTTAGCAGGAAGAAGTTTTAGTTCGAGTCAAGTATCTGACTCACAGAGCCAGAGCAAAAGTAGTATTAGAAAACTAACATTATGTCAAACATTAATTACCAAGTTAGTTATTTGTTTTTTCTAATACAAGTGACAGATTTCTACGGGCGATTTCAGCCTAGTGCGGAAATTTTGTTTAGACATTTGGTAACACCGAAATGTTACTTCTGTCAAATCATTGAATCAAGTGAGAGGTATAAATTTTGAAGGCCGGCCGATCGCTTCTCAAGTCAAGTTAAACCACTACGAGTTGCAAAGCTACTGCTATATAATATTATAAATAAACCAAGAAGTCTCCAACGATGTCTGAAAAGCATTTACAATCCGGTACGTTAGTGTTTAACCACCGACTTTCATAGTTTAATTATTATGAAGCA
Source organism: Polia nebulosa (assembly GCA_951329385.1). NCBI lineage: Eukaryota > Metazoa > Arthropoda > Insecta > Lepidoptera > Noctuidae > Polia > Polia nebulosa. Next base: position 11,877,150 of record OX589599.1, on the reverse strand, counting down.
GATGAAAATGTTCGTGATAAAAAATTAACCTCATTTGTTTTTTTAATCAGGTGATGCTCTCCCTGCATACAGCGGCAAACTTCGCGTGTTTGCTATGAGATTCTGCCCTTATGCCGAGAGGACTGTTCTGGTACTGAATGCAAAGAATTTGCAGTACGATACAGTATTCGTTAATTTAGATCACAAACCCGAGTGGGTTTTCAACTACAGCCCTAAAGGTAAGCCATTATTGCATATTGTAATATAACAATCTGAACAGCTGCAGAGCAGATCTGCAGGGTATTTGGATAAAAAGTTGTGTGTTATTCTGTTGATAAGAATTTAAAAAAACTTCCAGGACCCAACTAAAAAAAAAACAGATTTTTCTGTTTTATGCAGTCCAACAGACTGCATTATGTCTTGTATAAGGATGTACTTCCTGATAATGTTTAATAATGGTTGTAAAGTTAAGCAGTTAAATTATGTTTTTTTTTAATGAACCAAATTTCAATGGCTTTCTAAGCTTATAACCTAATGTTCAATTTACCTTGAATAAGAAATGCCTGTGTTAAGGTCAGCCATCAACAAAAAAAAATTTATGGTGACCTGCATTAACTTGATTGAATTTTAATATATTAGTGTTATAACTGTCTGGAAAAATAGGTACAAAACATTTTTCTAAGTCATAATTTTCGTACATTCAAGGTACTGTACCAGCCTTGGAGTATGAAGAGGGTAAAGGCATCTTTGACAGCAACATAATAAACTTTTACCTGGACGACAAGTACCCAGATGTGCCTCTGCAGTCCACTGACCCACTGCGCAGGGCTGAAGACAAAATTATTGTTGAACTATTTGGAGCGGTAAGCATCCTAGTCAATAATTTGGCGAATTCAATATAAAAAAAAAAATCTTTACATAAAATATAGAAAACATAATAATTATCCAAGATCAATACTGTGTTAGTCTTCCATAAAAGCCAACAAATCAAGAATTGGATCAAAAAACTGGAATATTTATTCTTCTAATGCTTATTAGACTCTAATATGACCAAATATTTGTTACAGGCTCAATCAGCATTTTACTTATTAGACTCTAATATGACCAAATATTTGTTACAGGCTCAATCAGCATTTTACACTGCTGCTTACAATGCACAAGGGCTACAGCCAAAACAGGTGGAAGATTACCACAAGGGTCTTGAAGCCCTACAGGCAACGCTGAAGGAACGTGGCACCAAGTTCTTACATGGAGACCACCCTGGATTAGTGGACTATACTTTGTTCCCATTCTTGGAGCGCTTTGAAGCCTTGCCGCTTATTGGAAAACCTGAATTTGAATTGTCCAAGACGAAATATGAATTATTGGTGAGTAAGCATAGTTAAACTCGACAAGAAACAATGCACACATCACACATACACACACACGCACATATCATGTTTCAAAAGTGTTACTCTGTCAAACATATCTGTGAGACAGTCTCTTAAAAGCTCATTCATGCTGAGGCTCTTTGAAATCTTAAATGGAATTTAACTTTCAACTGAATACATCAATCACCAAAAGTTTCCATCATTCTTACGCACCTATTTCATCTACAATTGTGTTTAAACTTGTTACCAGGTGACCTATATTGAAGCCATGAAGGCAGTTCCTGCAGTCAAGCAGTACTACTTGTCTCCTGAAACACACGCTAAGTTCATCGAGTCTCGCAACAAGGGCGACGCCAACTACAACATGCTGGATACCCCTCCTGTCTGCTGCATGCGTCCCAGGAAGAAGAAGGTTGAAAACTGATTGAAACCAGTGATATTCAAATATTATGTTATTATATTATTCTCTATGGCAAATTACATGAGTACATACAACATAAAATAAAGTACAACTTTTTGTCCTTATTTATGTTTTTTTTTTGCTTTCTCAATGACTGACTGCCCACTTATCTTATCAATTAATAATAGTGGTTATTTTGGTGCCAAAATAATGTATAAAGGTCACTTGTGGCTGTGGTTTTCTACAGAAATGTTTAAATTTTAAAAGAGATATCGGGTGTTGATATTTTTTTTAGAATGACGAGGCACTGAATGTATACAAATGGCTTCATCATACTGTCGCATTTCTATGTATATAGCTATTACAATTTATTTTACTACTCTCACTCATTTGTTACTATTAACCGTTATTCTATCAAGTTTGACTAGCAACACTTATCGCCACTATCATTATTCGGTGGCAATGAAAACAATCTCTCAACAATCAATCACGATTTTATGTTCATGAACTAATGGTTCGTTTCAAGCAATATACCAGGTAATGATTCGCGCTTTGGTTTCTTAATTGATCGGTAGTGTAGTAGTAATCATATTAATTAAATTGGTAAATAAGGTAATAATAATAATTTCACCAAGTACCGAGATGAGAAATCATTTATAATGTGGTGTCGTTGTGATATTTGATTTGCTGCAGTTAGGCCAATAAAGAATTGCACAATATTGTTTTTTTTTTACATTTTAAGAATGTCTACAGGGTGTAACGGAAATGCGTGTTCATATTTTAGATACCACTTCTGTCCATGGAAATCAAGAACTTTCTTCAGGAAACTAATATAAAACTGCTCATAGTTCATAATTTTAAATGTATTCTCTCGGAGGGACACTGATTTCTAAGATACAGGCATTTGCCTAGTTTAGAAATCAGAGTTTCATGTTTTTGTAGTTTTAGCCTTCCGTTTTTATATGTAACCACTATAAACTTTTTTTTTTTTTTTTGTATGGCTTTGATGAATAAATATATTATTATTATTATTAGACAATTCCGAAAAAAAAAATGTGATCTGATGATTACTTTGTATGGTGTCCATATTTGAAGTCAAAACTTCTTTAGGCGCGTTGGGCATTTTTGAAGTGGGAAAAAACAATTGAACACTACACCGACACCGCTACGTCACCGCTCACTCGTAGCGAATTGAAGTGAAAACTTCTTTATGCGCGTTGGCTATTTTTGTTCAAATTTTCACTTCTGTCGGCACTCCCGGAGCGCCACTTTTTTTTCCATTTCCATGAGCAGAAGCGGTATCTAAAATATGACCTCGCATTTCCGTTCCATCCTGTATATTTGCCACATCCAGTATCGAATAACAAAATACTGGTATTTATAGACATCCGGTAAGACTGGAAGCCAACTCAATATTTATGTCAGATAATTCATTCTCCTGCCCTTATCCCAATTTATTTGGGGTCGGCGCAACATGTCTTATTATTCCATAATCCTCTATTAGTCGTCATCTCTGTAGTCACCCCCTTTTTACCCATATCCTCTTTCACACAGTTCAACCATCGTTTCTTTGGCCTTCCCCTACTCTTATAGCCATCCACATCCATACACAAGACTTTCCTCACGACATTTTCTTCATTCCTCCGCATCACATGCCCATACCACGACAACCGATTTCCACACAACTTTTCAGTCAGCGGTGCCACTTTCAGACTTCCTCTTATATGTATACTCATTCCTAATTATTCTATCCATGCGCGTAACACCACACGTCGCTCTTAGCATTCTCATCTCAGCCGCATGCAATTGCTTTTCATTCATCCCTTTTGTGGCCCAACATTCTGAACCATACAAGACAGCAGGTCTGACCATTGTTCTAAAAATCTTCCCCTTAAGTTTATGTCAGATAATAATAATATTTTTTCTGAAACTCAATGCTAGTTTTCATAAGCCGGGATTCAAACACGGAGCAAGGCTTCCGGCAGATATTTTGACGGAGCTACTATTCAAATTTATCAGAAGAGGAATAATTAAATGAAAAGCTATTCTTATAAAATAAAATTTATATATTTCACAAATGTTAACACAACCTCCAATTATGTTTGTGTGCCAATCACTGATGTGTACATACAAAGCACTTTGTTTCCCATCTCATCCAACTGCGTGTTTTACAGTAACTTATAACATTAACGTACCCACTATGCTATGGCCTAGTAAATAACATTTATGCTTGAGATTCAACTAATCAACGAGTAGGTACCTAGATTACATACACGAGGGTAAACACTAAACAGTGAATATAATAAACATATAGTTTGAAGTATTATTTTTTATTTTATGTACACGACATTCGACATAGCGTTAAAATATAGTTCGAGTATTTGTTATTTAGAGAAGGCATCTAATATTATATAGTAAAATAAATTATCACATGTGTTACATACAATCGTACATGCGAAGAGCATACATTTAATATTAGCGAGGAAGCACCATAGGTATAGCTAGGGTGAATGAGATCTCTGATACAATAGTAGTAGCAATTTGTAAATAGCGGAAAACAGCGTTATGCTATCTATTACCGTACTAAATGTATAGTATGCATTTGTTGCATTTAATACCGTCATTTATCAGAGATATCATTGTATACTACTCTCACTGACTCCGGGTAAGCACACTGATCATTTTAAAGATAAGTTGTAAGTACATCGTAAGTCACATTGTATAAGGAAGATAATAAACAAAAATGTCATAACGAGTTGTATATTGCACTAATTTGTACTATCCTAAGCTAAAACAATTACTAAATAATACTAATTAAGTACAGTTTTGAAAGAGCACTAGTTAAGGCCCCTCTCGCGGTCCAGTGGCGCCCTCATTGAATAAAAAATCGTAGCTTATCACAGAAAAGAAATATTAAAAAATCCAACTTCACGTTTGTTACAAAGAGGATAAAGAATTTTTACGTTGTTAAAACAGGTCTCAAAATGTTTCGTATCCAAAGTAGTAGGCAAAAGTGTCAGAAATGGCCGTTTTTGGCACTTTTGCCTACTACTTTGGATACGAAACATTTTGAGACCTGTTTTAACAACGTAAAAATTCTTTATCCTCTTTGTAACAAACGTGAAGTTGGATTTTTTAATATTTATTTTCTGTGCTATGCTACGATTTTTTATTCAATGAGGGCGCCACTGGACCGCGAGAAGGCCCTTAAACGTGCATTTTTACAAATTGGCGTTGAAAACGAGGCCATATTTGCGCCAAATAGTGGTCGAGACGATAATATGTATGACTCTTTGTACTTAAACAAAGTAAAATCACAATTATATTTTACAGCAACTGATTTATATTCACGAAACCAGTTAGCAACAAACCGCATTGCCTTTAAGTTGCATTTTTGTAGTAAGAGTAGTACAATATAATATTGCACAACATTTGTATTGTGCAATGATATTGAATATTAACTACTTGATATATTTTTCAATACTACCTAAACGTTTAATAATATTGTGCAATATTATTGTAGGTGTATGTATGGACCACCTTCAAATTGCATAATCTTGTTCCCTGCGTTAGGCGGCCCATAGACGTACAATAATATTGCACTATATTTTTATTGTGCAATAATATTGAATATTAATTATTGCTTGATAAACTGTTTCAATACTACCCCTACACGTTTAATAATATTGTGCAATATTATTGTAGGTGTATGGGCCGCCTTAGGTTGTAATGGACTTCAATAAATAAATAATGATATTAGAGTAAAGGAGTAATATCATTAGGAATGTATAATTTCGATTGCTATCCACTGACTTAGTAAAATAGTAACATTAAAAAGCTTCTAAAATCTGGAGTTTGGAGATTATTCTATGTCATGCATTAGGTTAAAGCATTCCCTTACTTTTATATTAATACTATAAATGTTATGGCATAATTAAATGAATTGGATTTATTGCTTACGATATCAGGAAACAAGGATATGAATACTAATTTACCTCATTTTATATTAACTATTTCCTGGTTTAATGTATTACTACTTGTTAGTTTTTATACTCATTTATATTGATCGATTTTGAAATAAAGCATCTGCTTACTTCTTATCTGACAACTGTATTCAATTACTTATCGCTGTTTTCCATATGATGAGTTCACCTCACTTGCTTGCAAAAAGTTTTCAACATAATATCTTTTGGTTAGTGGACGCGAAGTGATACGAAAACTCTGATCACTGTGACGAACAACAGCTCAGCACAATTCTGCAATGTATTGGAATATGATTTGCACTAAATAACGAAAACATTAGACAACTTTGGCCTACGTCATGCCTCACCTCACGTTTCGCTTCGATCACTAGGCTGCAACTGTGCACTGTTGTTATCGCTACCACACAATGTCATCATGTTCTACCTTTAGGTCTGTCTGACCTTATCAAAATACGTACCGTGTTCAGCGGCTAGGACGGCCGGACGGGCTAAACGATCTCAGACGCGGTTCACTGCGTCCCATGGACACTCGTCTTTATTGTTTTGTTTATGTATCCAGTCAAGACTGAATAAGCGCTGGTTCGTATGTTTAAATTAATTTCTCTATGAAGGTACGTATAGGTAGCCTGAAGGCAAACTCAACTTTATGTAGATGATACCTCCACAGAAAATCCCCCATAGTATCTTGCTTGATAAAATCACCGTTAAGTTTTCTTCTTGAATATATTCTGTAGGTTCATATTAGACTTGGACTGCTGGAACATCTGCGTGACCCTCCTGCCGACCTCCTGCGCGGCCTGCAGGTTGGTGTTGGGGCGCGGCGGAGGCTCGCGGATCATGTCGCCGGCGCTCCCCGTGCCCGCTACGTTGTGTATTAGGGCTTCTATCGCGGCCTTGTATTGGGATAACGCTGGAGCTTGCACGCCTTCTTCCAATTTCCTGTTAACAGGAAAGTATTGATTAGTTTCAAGACAAATTTTTCAATAGTCAGATAAAATTGATCTGAAGAATAAAAGCAACGAATGCTCAGTGGCACAGCTAATGCAAAGATTTACATGCGTTTTGCATCACAGTTTTTTTTTATTATGAGCGAGTTTCTAGGAGGAATAGCAATCCCAATTACACATAACGCAAGCATTCAAACAGTACAGTAGGTACTTCTATTTTCTTAAGATAACAGGCCCCGCGAGGAATTTACAAAATAGGTATTTGAAGAAACTATTGTAATCGTGCTCCCTCAAGCCTTCCCCTGTAGAGTGCGATAGGGACAGCTGCAACTCGGACCGATTCTATCACAAAATTTTTGACGAGTATGTGTAGGTCCCTATTAAATGTTTTATGTTAAAACTAGTGTTGCCCAAATGCAAGACCAAGACGAGACTTAGGCCAGTCTTGGTCTTGGTCTTGCGTCAATACACCTGGTCTTGGTATTGCGCTCTCAGTCTTGGTCTTGGTCTTGCAGCAAGAGTCTCGCAAGTCTTGCAAGTCTTGCAAATACCTATTAGCCTATTGCTATTTATTGAACACGTTAGTTTAGATTTTAGATTATGATTCGCGCTATAAGACGTATGTAGTTATAGAATTATAATCATCAAAATCATCAATACAACCCTCCAAGTTCATAAAGGTCGAGGAATTATTTAAAAAAAAAAGACTTTTTCAAGGTCAAACTCATTCCTCGACCTTTGAATATCAATTTTCAATCTTGCTGCTCACATTTTAGTACCTAGGTATATCACTCACTATCTATCATTTACCGATATTAACAATGATTATTTCGAAATCAAAATATTCGCAATTCAATAGATGCAATACCTACTTAGTTATTAATTATCATCTCGCCCGACAGCTTTAAACGCTGTAGAGTTCGAATTCGAGCCAGTGTGTGAATGTATTTATACAAAAAACTCAGAGCATTCAATTTATACCTACCTACTGCTGAGACATCTTCAAGGTCATTTAATTTTATCCTCCTGTACCAACGCTACCAAAATAGGTAACAATTTTGTGTGCCTCTGTCCGTACTCTTTGTCGGCGAATGCGGCGCTCAAACAGTGTCAAATGCTGTGATACACTTGTTGCAAACCGCGGCGTCTTTGTCGGTAAATTATCAAATAAGTAGGTATATAATACACCGACCGACCAACAGTTTATTCCCAGAACGTCACATTTTCCCAATCAACCTTGAACCTTAATTCTTTAGCGATAAAGTTGAAAATCTGTTAAAGAAATTTGACAGATTGTAGTAGCTTGATGTGCTGGCGTCTGTACCATAACATTGGCTGCCGTAGAAACTGTTACTAGACCTACTCGTCTCGCTGTTAGTTTTAAATTTTGCTGAATAGAAGAATAATATAAGCTTTGTAACATATGTAGGTACCTACATAATGTTTATATAATTTTGTTGGCTATAATTTTAAGCACATACCAACCTACGAGTACTAACGTTAGATCTGCACATTAGACATAAACAAGCATAATATATTATTATAGGTAGATACCTACAAGGTATGAACTTTGCTAGAAAGTTATTCTAGGTACATTTTATCACATGGGATGATGGGAACAGATTTGTGAGTATTAACACGCTACCTACTTACTAAATAGTTGAAACATAATAAGTACTTACCTACCTAATCAATACAACCTTTTAGGGTTCTTTCACGAACGTTTCAGACGAGCGGCACGTTGCCAACTGCAGATACGACTGCAGCACTTAGTTTAGTGTTATGAGGATAGCTACGGTTTTGATACTGGGGAACGTCTCTCAAAATCGGGATTGAAACCAAATACCTACTTAATAACGCCCAAATCTCAGTTTGTCTTAACTGCAAGACGCAAGAGTCTTGCAGGCTTAAGTCTTGTCTTGCTCAAGTCTTGCAGGGTTCAGTCTTGGTCTTGGTCTTGCTACAATAAGGCGGTCTTGGTCTTGCGAAAATGCAAGAACAAGACCAAGACTGCAAGACCAAGACCGATATTGGGCAACACTAGTTAAAACTTTTCTAGTTTGTCTGGTAGTCTTCTAAGAATGGCGGTAAAAATAGGGCCATTTTTTGTTATTTTTGGAGGGTCATATTTTCTTTAATTATTAGTTGCTAAAAAAAAGGGAATGACAGGGACGTGTCAACTGCAGACCCTGACTTTATGAAAACAAAAAAACGATTGCTCTAGAGGCATTATTCAGGAAGAAAACAGGGCAATACATTTGCATGGAGAATCGCAGCCCCTGTTCTCTCTTAATGTCCCTCGGCAAACTTCGTGTTTTGTCAGTCGTTGGATTTCTATCAGTTGCCCTTTGCACTTGGTGCAGACCGGACGCTCTCAATCGACTTGGAAGTTGTTAATACTTTTTTAACTTAATGTAATTTATTTTAAAAAATGAGAGGAAAGCTGCTAAAGTCGCAGGCACTACAGATAATTCCTTGTGTTTTTTTACAAGAAAGAAAGCAATGATTATTTCCAAAAAGTTCAAAAACATGTTTCTAATGCTTGTGGTGTTTCAGTCGGAACTGTAAAGAATATTGTCAAAGAAAATGATAAAAAAGATTAATCGTCTCCCTTCCCCAAAAAGAGTAAAAAAGACCAAAAATATGTCGTTTAAATTTGAACGATTTTGACTATTGTGTCATACGTAACATGACTTACGATTTTGACTATTGTGTCATACGTAACATGACTTACGATTTTCTTTAAGGAATTACTTTGTTTGAGAACTTTCAAATTTAAGTTGGTTGAGGCTATCCAATTTGGAGGCTGTCTGGAGACATTAAGAAAAATTTTGATAGATATTGGTGTTGATTCTGTTATGCACAAACTAAACTTAATTTAGGCTATTGCTATCTTTTTCTCTCTAATAGAACAAGAAAGAGACGGACGTAAATTAGAGCTGTCAAATTTAGTTTGACTAATATTTCCATACAAATTAAGGGTACACGTAAAAACATGTCGTCTAAAAACACGGCGAAACGCAAGGCATAAACTAGTTTGACATCTCTAACTTAGTGCATAGCTATAGCCGTCCTTTTCTCGCACTGCCTTTTAGTAAAAGATAGCAATTCTCTAATTTTAGTTTAAAAGCTACGCACTAAGTTAGAGATGTCAAACTAGTTTACGCCTTACGCTTCGCCGTGTTTTTAGTCGACATGTTTTCACGTGTATTCTTAATTTGTATGGAAATATTAGTTCAAACTAAATTTGACAGCTCTAATTTACGTCCGTCTCTTTCTTGTTTTATTAGAGAGAAAAAGATAGCAATAGCCTGAATTAAGTTTAGTTTGTGCATAACAGAATCAACACCATTGGTTTTCGAATCGCGAAACATTAATTGAAAAGATATTTATATAAATTATATTCGCCTTAAAAGGCTTAAGAATCTCCGAGAAATTCAAAGGATGAGGACTGATGGCAAAAGTATTGTGGATGAATCATATGTGCATACGTCGCACTCAAAAGGGAAATCTTGGAGACAAAAATAAAAAAGTTTTAACGAAGCCAATTTCGAAAGGAGAACGTATAATCATCACACATTCGTGCTGTTAGGTTTTGTTTCAGGTGCACTGATGTTGGACAAATGTATTGCTAGTGACGGCTATTACTATAAAGAAATCAATGCCGATCGATATCAAAATTGTCTACGTAATCAGTTAATACCAAATCTACCAGCTATATAATAGTGTTTTAGTAATAGATAATGCACCATACTATATTTAAACCCCCAAATTTAAATACTACTAAACCACAAATTATAGACGTGACCTCATGACGCAAAGTTATTGATGATCGATTTTTGTGACAAAAAAAAACAAAGAAAGATACTCAGAGTTTGCTATTGATTGCATTATGGAAGAACATGGCCATACCATTTTACGATTGCCACCTTGTCATCCGGATTTTAATCCAATTGAAAACATTTGGTCTCAAATTAAAGGATAATTATGTAGCTATTAAAAATGTTGCAATGAATGTGAAAACAACAATCAAAGAAATTATATTGGAAAAAATCAATATGATTGGCCCGGAAGAATGGAAAAAGCTATGTGATCAATCAATAAAATGTGAGGACGAATAGAGAAAATTTGAACCTATGTTTGATTCACACATGGAAAATGTTATGATAAATACATACTGACACAGCTACTTCAGATGAAGAAATTTTCTGACTGAATTGAAAAGATTAATAACCGGATAAATATTTATTTCAGTTGCATACCTACATGTTGAACATAAGAACTTTCTCTTTTTTGGAAGTCGGTTGAAGAAGTATTTTATTTTGTTTATATTTTATTAATTTCCGTGGTTACACTATACCTACATAATATTGAAAATGAGTAAATGTTACTATAAATACAGAACCTCCGTTTTTAAAGTCTGTTTAAAAGGAAATTAGTTTTACAGCTCTATATAGTTCACACGGAAATCAAAACAAAACAACAAAAAAGTTCTGAATTCAAATTATTAAACACGATAACGATAATTTTAATAATTGATGGATATGGAAATTAGCATTCGTTTGTATTCGGAAATGCGATGATTGCCGAGGGACATTAAGAAAGTAGTTGTACTGTACGTGGCTATAAAATTGATCCCCAGAGTTTAAGAATAGTTCAACTTTGTAAAGCTTCATAACTGTCATGCCTGTCTCTTTCTAACACTCGATCCTGTGGGTAGCATACCTAAGTGCGGGTAGTAGCGCGGGATGGTGTCGGCAGTGATGCACGGCGAGCTGCAGGCCCGGGGTGAGCGCGGCCAGCACCTCGCGAGACAGCGAGCCGCGACATACCGTGCATAGCAGGGATACCGCTGTACACAAATAACATTATATGCTCTAAAGTAATAACTTTTAGGAGCTCACCTCCTCAACAAAAAAGGGCGCTTTAGAATACACATTTCAAAGAGAGAAACAATGCAATGTGAAAACCTAGATGGTGCGAGTCTTTCGTCTCCCGCTTACTATTGACTGACACAGACACCAGTATATCAGGCAACACATTTCGAAAGTGCTGTGAAGTGGTACCAAGCACTGTGCTGTCTACACGATTTTAGACGTACTTATTAACACCTAAATCCTAGCATATCCTATCATCTCAAAGTTCTTAGATTATCGCGTACCTTTCTCAGAAACAGCATGGTTATCTACAGTAGGCAGCACAAGTAACGCCAACGCTTCAGCAGTCCTCGCCGCTTCCTTCACAGTAAGTGCCTGGTTCCCTCCCAGCATGTCTTCGACAGGCGCCCAGCACTGAGCTTCACAGTCTAGTCTACGGATCAGACAAGTTCGCGTCACGCTGCCCCAGGAGGAGATCGCTTCCTCGCGGACAGACCTGGAAGCATTAGTAAGTATAGGTGTTTTGACCCAGGGCAAAAACCAAACTTCCGGAGAATTCTCTCTTAGCTTGGCGATGGAAATCAAGATTGAGTCAGTCTAGAACTGAGCTGCGAGTTTAGCCTTCCTGTAACGTGCAGGTATCAGGGCTCGCAGGATATGAAAATACATTCAATATAAGAATAGAATAGTTGGGGCGTGAACAAGTTTGGTCAGGCAAAGAGCAGCAGGGCTGAGACCTTTTATTATATCTTTTTTTGTACACGTTCATTGACGGACTTATGCAATTTAGACAGGCTGATATAATAATCTTCACATGTTTTATAGTCAAAATTAAGAGATAGTAATTGGTTTAAGATTATAATGTAATAACTTACACATCTTCATCATGCAGCAGCGCCATGACAGCGGGCAGCATTTGCCGCTCGATGCATTTCTCACTCAGTTCCGTTGCATTAAGTAGCTCAGTGATGAGGTTAGCGATATACATGCGGATAGTACTGCCGCTTGAACTTTCACAACTGCTTGCTGCGACTGTTAACAACATTGCAGATAGAAACAGTTATTTTAACAATAGAATCAGAAAGGCACCTCCACCCTGAAGTGAAATTTTTCCTGCTTGCATGCATGCATTGAAAATTATTACTCATTTAATGTAATATGTACGTGTTTGTGTTTTTGTTGTTGATCTGCCATAAATCTATCTATATAAATAAAAATAAATACTTGTATGTTTGTCCTATAAGCATTCCAAAACCATTGATCAGAGTGTGATATGATGATGTCAATCAATCTGCCTAGCCTTTTTCCCAACTATCTTAGGGTCGGCTTCCAGTTTAACCGGATGCAGCTGAATACCAGTATTTTACATGAAGCGATTGCCTATCTGACCTCCACAACCCAGTTACTGGGTAATACGATACCCCTTGGTAAGACTGGTTGTCAGACTTTCGGGCTTCTGACGAGCCGTAACGACTGTCAATGATTGACGATTGACAACCGGGACCAACGGCTTAACGTCCTTTTCGAGGCACGGAGGAGTCTCAGTATGTAAAGCTGGTCACCTGGTCATGGACCTACACCGGCAAGCGTAGCTTAACCTGATGGATTACCCCGTGCGGCTATTATTACTTTAGTTTTCCTTAGCCACGAGCTCCTCTAGAGTGATATGATAATGTATACAAATAAAAATCGTAATTTTTTTTTACTTTACATGGCATTGCAATATATGGCCGGGTATAGCTAGTAAATAAATAAATATTGCTTTAAAGTATATTAAGATCAAAATAGAAAATCCGATGGCGTCTGTTTTAAATGTACGTCCTGCTATTTGGATCTTAATGATGTTAGCAATGTGGTGTAAATACGAGAATCGAAATTATAAATACCTAGCGTATGACGCCATAAGAGTACTAAGAATATGGGATAAATGAGGAATAGCGTTGCGTTGCATAAAAATATGATACATCATTTCAGTATAGCATATATGTAGGTATCAATATCTATTCAGTAAATTGGTTCAGATATCACAAGTCATTTTTTCGGTAACTAGATGAGGTCATCATCTCATGGCACATTTCGCTAAGTTCTGACATCACATGACACCTTTAATGATATCAGCAATATTCGGTTCTATATTTTCGCGTCATCGTGTTGTATAATAATTGTATTTCGCACACTGACATTGACCAACAAAATTATACCTACTGACTGTTATCTAAACTAGTATCATAAAAAGTTAAAAATTATGTTTGTTTGTTAAAGGCAATCGTGATTCTTATTAGGAAAAAGATACCAATTAAATTAAAAATTAAAAATCCCCGACGCAAAAAAGAAAATTTAAAAAACACAAATGAGCTGATAAACTTGAAATGGCTGAACCGTTTTGATAAAACATGTCTAAGAACCATCTCTAGAAAACCAGCTTTCAAATATAAAAAAAAACACCATTCAAATCGGTTTACCCGTTTAAGGCAGTTATACAACTTTTAATGGTTTTAAATTGAACATCACGTCTAAACGATTAGTCTTACTTCTTTGAAAAAAATATATGTTACTTTAGACAATTTCCGTCGTAATTTGATCTGAGAATATTTGAAATTATATTTTTATAACATAGTGTATTAGTAAAGTTACGTCTAACGCGGATAAAAAATTGAGAATCACGCAAAAACTATAAAGCGTATTTTTATGAAACCTTCACCATTTTAAAGATCATTTAATTATTTATAATTTAGTCTCAGTGTTTTATTTTAATGCCTGTTCTTTTATGTGTAATAAATTAATTATGCGTCTAATTTCGGACAGCGCTCCTTGATGGACGAGTCCTATTACTGGGTGGATGTACGACGCGTTACGTGAGCTCAGCACAGAACACGCAAGCTAACCACTCAAGGTCATTGGCAGCTAACAGCGCCTTAAGAGCTACGATGCCACAGACAGACACACACTCAAACTTATAAAACACCTAGGGTTGTTTTGCGTCGGGGGTTAAAAATGATTTCATTGATAGAAAGCACATAGGCTTTTTATCCCAGAAAAATGAACATATCCTGTGAGATTGGCCATGGGAGTGAAGCCGCCGGAAAATGCTAGTCAACAATACTTACATTCTCGAAGATGTTGTAAATAAAAGTCGAGCGACTCTTCTTTGTGTTCTGCCACCCATTTCAATGGTATGGAGAATATCTTGACTGTAAGACCGCGTATGCTGCTGTACATGATCCATCTATAAGAAAAACATTGTTGAGAATCTAGCGTTGAGAAAACACATTGTATTAATGAATAGGATGATAAAACAATCAATGAACAGCAGTTATGAGCATGTTTCATAAAAGAAGAAAGCTCTCGCTCCTAACAATATCCGTTTTTAACACGTTTTTGTTAGCTTCACCTGTAACTAAGTAAACAAATCTTAGAAGTTATATTTGACCCACTTTTCTGTTTCCGATTGAGTTGAAATGTTACATACATGTTTAGTTTGGATGACAATGCATGGTTAGCTAAGTGACGTCATTTTAAATCCAATATGGCGGACTCCCAAAGATGGCGGACTAGTGATGTTTTTATACATTCCCATGGGTATGGGTATCAATTAAAAAGGTTTGCTCAGAAGAATACAAAGCGTTTTTTTTTAGTTTTTTTAACTATAATATTTTATTTGGTTTTAAGGACCAAAAATACATCCAACAATGTTCTTCACTAATGGAATACAGCTAATCAAGAAAGCCTCGATTTGAAATCTACTATTTTAGCATTTTATAACTAAGTAACGAACGTCAACTAGAATGGTTTATGAAAAAAAGACAACGCGCGCTTGTCGATGTACAACGCCTGTAAAACTCAGAAATAGTTAAAAGCACGGGGTCTCATCTCGAACAAAGAAAATTTAGTTCAAATAATTCTCAATAGATGGCGTAATATGCATCAATTTCTAAAATATTAATATTTTGAAAATAAATATGGTAAAAACTGTATGTTATTATTTAATAAACTACCCTAAGCATAAAATTGTGGATTATTTGGCTCCTAATTCAAATTTAGATGTTTATTGGAACGAATCCTTAGACAATTATATTTCTTGTACCAATAGATGCGCTGTTTGAAGTTTTAAGAGTTTATCCATTCGCCTCTATAAAATTTGAATAGTGACACGTTTTGATACAGTAAAACTGCTATGAAGTGCCAAAAATAGTATAAATAATTACTCATTGTGTGAGAAAATATTGGTAAGACTTACAAGTAAATTCATTCAGCTTGCAAACCGTCGCTACTAACACCATCTAGCGAGATGTAGAGGACGGGCCCGAACGAAGAACAAAAGTTACTTGTGCCAGACGAAAACCCGTAGTTACGGCGGTACCGTTTCTTTGTATGGGATGAGGCATCTGTACGCTAGTATTATATATTATTTGTGTTAAAATTCTACTTACTTTTGTAAAAACTCGCCATGTTGTATCGTATCTTCAAGCGCAGATAATATGGTGACCAAATAAATGCCAACAAGAATAGTGGTATCCACATTCACGGGATGTAGTTTTTCCATCTTCTGTTCTAACTCGGAAATGACATCATTAAATATAGGCTTTATTATGTGCCTCGTAAACTGTACGCCGAAATACTCCACGTAACTATTGACCAGAGATATTAGTACCTCGTATATCAATGTATGGCTTAGAACTTTTGTGTTCGTGGCCACGTCTAGAATTTGTTTTAACCTGTAACAATATGAAAATTAAGTTAAGATTTCTTTAGTAGGGTATTCCATGAACTAAGAAAAAAAATTATATGACATAATTTTTTTTTTAAGTAGCCTCACATTATGAATTACTCCTGTATCGTGGGTGTGTTCACAAACATGTAAACTCACATCACATACACAAGACACCCATAACCGGAACAGACTATCTGTAGACCATACAAATATTCGTTCCGTGCAGGAATCGAACCCGCAACACGCAGCGTGGCAGCCAATCGCTCAATAACTGCGCTAACCGTGTCGTCTGCAATTATTTCGATTTGTTATTGTCTACAGCTGAAAATAGAACTCCTAATAATGACTTTTTAGTTCAATTATCGGATTTTTTCGGAGAATCAGTGCAAGCATGAAAAATTGTAAAAAAAAATGGCATATTCACTACAAGAGAACGAAAGAAACCACACACCAAAACTAAAATGTCAGTGCAAACAAAATAGGCAATGAATACTCACGTGCTAATAAACCAACTTAACTCCGCCCATCTGACTTCAGGCTTCTCTTTAATAATATTACTTGCAGCTAATAACAGCATCTTCGCGTCCACATTATCAGTGACATAGCACTGTAGTTCCATAAAATACTCCGTCTCTTCTAAGGGTACTTCTTGTAAATTAACGGATTGTATATCACAGTTGCTGAGGGTAACGTCCCTAACTATTTGTACATTTACTACATAGGCCAAATTCGCTAACACTAACATTCGCATCACTTCTAAATATAAGAGTACAGTCTTCCATTCATTATCACTGCTCGCTTTCGTTAAATTTGTCATTATTCGACTGAATAAGTCCGTTGAGAATTTTCCTGCAAATTAAATATTCTTTAGATATTTGGAGGTGCTAGAATACTAAAAACAATTTTACAAAAAAATTCGGTTCTTTTTTTGTGCAAAAAAGTATATTTTTTTCACTTTTTAGTTGTGGTTTCCCATTAGATTTTGTTAACAATACATAAACGATCGCATCAATCGCTGGTCATTCGCTGTTAGTTATTGAAGAGTTCCAATGTCTATCTCCGAAGATCTTCATCAGATCCTAATGTATTATATACCTTCCTTGAAAAATATGCATTTGAATCACGAAAACCCCATCCAAATCGGATGAGAAGTATTCGAGAAAATTGTGGACAAACAAGCATATGCCATACGGGTCGAATACAGAACCTCCTTTTTTGAAATCGGTTAAAAATAGTGTTTAAAGAAAAAAATATGCACAGAATAAATCATATTATTGTATAAATTAGGTACATAAATTATTTATTTACTTTATTTATTACATAAATATACACATTTCAGCTACAGAATTCAAATACAATCAGCGAAATTTTAAATTTGTTTTTATTCAAATTATCTCACTAAAATGTGTACCTATTTTTACCCGACTGCGCGACGCAAGGGAGGGTAATGTGTTTATTCATCAGCCTATGTATGTATATATGTATGTAGTTTTGTTCCTTTGTGGCACTATAGAGACCAAACGCGTGGGCCAATTTTGATAATTCTTACGTCAATTTATTCGTCTTAATCTTGCGAGTGCTTCTAGACATGACAGTAATCAAAATACAATATGGCGATAACCAGACGTTGTGAAAAAGAAAAAAATTAAAGTCGACGAACTATATTAAGTGGGGTATCAAAATAAAGAGTTCGAGGAGGCGATTCCTACTAATATAACTCACTAAAATTCAGAAAAAAAAAAAATGAAAATTTTCATAAAAACCCGACTGTAAAAAACAACTAAAAAGTTCCAAACAAGTCACTTTTCAAGCAGTCTGATGCAGTTGGTGGCATGAAATCAATAATTTAACTAAAATAACAGCCACCAACTGCATCAGGACTGCTTGAAAAGTGACTTGTTTGGCACTTTTTAGTTGTTATTTACACTCAGGTTTTTTGAAAATATTCAATTTTTTTTATTGTTATAAATAACGTTCTATGTTCATCATTTCAGCGGAAAGAAGTCCATCGTTGGACATAGACCACCCACAAGTGTCACTACAACAACCGATCCTGTGCGTCTTGCATCCATCGGAAGACGCAGCATCGGAAGGCCTCCCACAACGTGGGGACACTCCCGTAAGGGCCACGGGAATCTGATGAAGTTCTATAATGTATCATTTTAAAAAATGCGCGCAGCGTCACGTCTTGAAGGCTGACCCTTAAGTTAGCTTATGAGTTAATTTTGTTATTATATGGTTGTTGCATCTCCTTCAACAAAAGATTAAAAACAAATAGGTAACAAACATCAACTCACCAGCAATCAAAGCGCTCCTCGCGAGAACAGGCACAAATATATTCACAGTATCCTTCACACACTTTTCCACCGGATCCTTCAAGAAATTGAACATCAGGCTTTCTAGCTGACTATACTTATGATCGGCGACGGGACATATAAGACAGGCAGACTTCAGTCCTAAAGTCCTTATCTCCAGTTCATTAGACTCGCACATAAGGACCACGAGACTTAGGAGAAGGGACGTGCATAGCTCGATCGGTACATAGGGAGCTATGGCCATGCATACTTGACTGGCTAGGACTCGCCGTTCGGTCGATCGAGATGCTAGGAGCTCGGCTATTGAGGAAAGGACCTCGCCGCTACCGCCCCATTTTACTACTAGGCAGGTTGCTAGAAGAAAAATTATAGATACTTAAGTTTGTGATAGTCAAAAGACATATTCGATCTCGTCATCATCATTTCAGTCGGAAGACGACCACTGCTGGTGCTAAACGAGCCACATTGAAAATTTCTGTGCTTCTCGCATCCAGTGGATCGCGGTTCTGGAGTGGCAACCGAGTAACTTCGATCTAATTAGAAGTAATGAATTGAAATGCCGTTATCTACGAATAAGTAATAAGTCAGGTAGATTCAGAACAAATTGCACACAAATAGTGCCCCCTACTTCAAACCAAAACGACGTATGATTCAAAATACGAATCACTTCCGAGGTTACAAAAAGACATGCTTGGTGATTGGTTTAAATTCAGAACGAAAGCCGGGATTGGTTCGCACGCGTGCTGCAATGTCTGCTATTACAGTTGTCATAGCGCAGTGGACGATGTTATGCAATAAGTGAACTGGACCAAGTCAATAATAAAACAATAAGTATTCTTTTACAATGTTTTTATAAAATATATTTTTGTTTTTTTTTTTTGTAACTTCTTACAATTTAATGAACTCTATACCCTGTGAAATATGATTAATTTACTAAGTTTTTGTTTAGAAGACAGTAAAAGAGAATCTTTCTTCGCAATGTAGTGAAGACCGATTCTGAGAAATTCAACAATAATACATTTTATCAAAAAAAATGTAATGGTCGTTATTTGTCTGGTGACTGTTTTTAGTGGGCGCAGAATATCTTCATTATCGAAGAATATATTCATTTATTTTAATGATTTATAAAAATCTTTTTCAAAATGAATGGAGCATACTCTGCTGGTTTTCACAGGCATCCAGTCATACTCTTGTCTTTCTAGCTTAACTGCAGCTATCCACTTATTTTGCCGAATTGGATCGGCAGGGATACTAAAAGAAAACAAAATAAGCAAAATACATTGCTGTTAAAAAATTACCTCAATTTTATCGAAATACATTTCAATACTTCATCAAGAAGAAAAAAATACCTTCTAAATTGGGTCAATAATAATTTACTGACTTCATTTTGCATAGTATTGAGCATCTCAAATTGACAATATATTTGAACATTTTTTAATAAATTATAATTTTGCTACTACTTACTAGTGAAAAGTGATCCCGGGACATTTTAATCTTGTATGGCTCCTGCACCACTTAACACTCATGCTGGCATGATGATTCACAGCTGTAGGTCATAATGAAAAAACGAAAACGTATGCGAAGATTTGACGTGTGCTTGCTTGCAAGAGAAATGTCCGACTGATGACGTGCTGGACACGACTTTTAAACCCCGCCTACTTGGACACGACTGTCGTTGGGTATTTTTTTTAGCGCAGTTACATTTGCTGACTTATTACTTATTCGTAGGTATATATAAAACACTACCCATAAATTATGATTGTGGTTAACGTAAGCAGTTTGAAAGAGAAACAACGTTAGGTCAAAGCAAAGCTGCAACAGTTTAGATACTTAGAAATACTAATATTATAAAGAGGTAAAGTTTTTGAGGTTGTAGGGGGTAACCTCTAGATCTATTGAACCGATTTTGATAATTCTTTTACCAATAGAAAGCCACGTTATTTGTGAGTGACATAGGCTATTTAAAATTTATAATTTTTGAAATCCACGCGGACGAAGTCGCGGGCGAAGTGCTAATCGTAAATATAATTGCGAGTCGCCAGGTCTGTGTGTATGTGGGCCAATTTTGTGCCATCTCTCGTGGATTGTTGCACCGGTGATTCACTGTGTGTATTATTTGTTTTGTTTATTTTATTAAGTGTCTGGGCTAGTAATATAGTCTTAAGCTTTAGTAGTCATGAATACTCGATTAAAGAGAAATTCTATTCTATTCCTTCAGGGTCAGCTCACATCTAGATACAACGCAATGTGGCGCTGCGTGCACTTCTTGAGATAGCGATGCAATATACCACCACCACCTTGGTCCACCTTGGGAGTATATTCTACCGGATAAAAAAAAATTGAAAATCGGTCCTCAATTGACAAAGAAATCGGTGCAAATAAATAAAATAAAAAAAATATAACATACATACAGACGAACATAGAACCTTTTTCGAAGTCGGAATACATTTCTCGGAATTTGAATTGGAATTTATTCGAATTCTGTCACAGAAATGTATGTAACTAGGGTTGTGTTGTATCGCTATTTCTCGTCTCGATGTGGACTGACCCTAAGCGTACGTAATAATGGTCATCTATACCTTCGCAAATAGCTCGAGTATCAGTCCGGTCGGGCTTCTTGACGAGTGTCAGCAGCGCATGCAGGGCCCGCGCGCGGCGAGCGTCCCCGCCGGGCAGCAGCGCCGCCGCCGCCGCCAGCAGCGCCGCCGCCTCGCTGCGCCGCGCTACTAACGTGTGTGGGAGGATCTAGTCACAAAAATGTTTAGCTATGTTAGTTGACTGTAGTGTTCACGAAGAAGTAGGCTGATGAGGTGTAATAGTAGACCAACGTTTCACCAATGTTTAAATTAAAGCCCTTGTTTAGGGGATGAGGAAATCTACCCAATTGCCCTATTAGTAGGGAAGGAGGGGAGATTTGAAGAATGCCTACCATGGACAGTGCAGCGCCGTGATCTTGTCGCGGCAGTTTGAGCTGCGGATAATCTCTCGCTTCCGGTTGTGGTCCAGTCCATGGTCGGAAGCGAGAGCGTGTGGGACGCCGTCGCTTTTTCTGTGAGGAAGTGATGGTCGCAAAGGAGACGGCGGAAAGGGAGCAGGATAATGCAACCTCCCTCTCTATCCGTAGTAGATGCACCGGTCGCCGGAGGGTGCGGCACGATCTCCAGCCGCCATAGGATGTGGCCTGCAGGTAACAGACTTGGGGAGTCTGTTGCCTAAACAGTCAAAGACCCAAGACGGCGGTGCGCCGCGTTCCGTGCGCGCCTCCCTAATGGAGTGGGGTCGCATGCGGCCGCAGAGGGTGACGGGGACCTTGCCGGGGGGAGCGTAACGAAATGCACAAGCACTCCAGCGCCCCGGCCAAATGTAGCTGTAACATGGTGTAGTTTTAGGGCATTATCTAATATATAAAAATCTCGTGTCCCCGTGTTTGTGGTTGCACTCCTCCGAAACGGCTCGACCGATTTTAATGTTTTTTTTTCGTTAAATATTTTTCACCCTCCTACCCCACCCGGAACGTTTGCCGGGTCACCTAGTCTATCTATACAGGTGGAAACTTTAAGCGGGGCAGTAAGGGGAACTACCTTAACCGTTGCAGCAGAAGTTTTTGCTGGTCCAACAGAATTTTTTGTTCAGTATATAAAAAAAAAATTGTAAAATTTTCATACAAAATATCTGGACTTTATTTTTTTATTTTTGACTTTTTTAGTACTCCAACCTGGGTTGGCCCCATAAAGGTTCTTGATCAGTATTAGAAACAATTTATATTTAAAAAAAAAATCGTGTAAAATGGCCATTTCTGTACATTTTTTTGAAAATTTGTGAATGGGGATCAAAATTTCACGAAAAATTATGGATAATCTCCTAAGACTGACCTTTAGACCTTTTCGTGTAGCTGCAACTGTTAAGGTAGTTCCCCTTACTGCCCCGCTGAAAGTTTCCATCCCGTATAAATAAAAATGTGTTGCTAAGCGCAAAATTCGAAAACGGCTGGACCAATTTGGATGAAGTTTTTATAAACTCTCAGGAATGTTCTTATGAAGAGGAAAATTGGAAAAATTGCACGAAAAACCGTAAAGACCACGTTTTTAGGGTTCCGTGCCCGAAGGGTCCAAACGGAGCCCTATTGTTGTCACTCACGTGTCTGTCTCTCTGTTTGTATGTCTGTCCGTCCGTCGTCTGTCACAAAATTTTGTTACGAAGAATATTTTAACTTCCCATTAGCCTATTTTTTTTTTTTTTTTTTTTGTGGGGTGGGAAATCATCCTATGACTTCTCCCGCTCTGGGCGGAGCGGGAGGGCGTGTCAGACTCTTACTGACTAAAACCCACCCCTGTTCCTTCCTGCCTTTGAGTGCCCAGGGGCGAGGTAACTCTGTTTCGAATTTGTCCTCAACCCCCGGGCAGGCATCGGCCATGACGGGCCCCGTCTCTTGCTGACAACTCTTTGAGGCGCGCGTGGAACACTACGCGCCGTCGACTCTCGGGCCTGGTGCTGATCGGACGGCGAGTTACCCACTACTCGCCGTCCGCAGGCCCGGGTCTACGGTGGCCGGAGATCGTCTCGCGGCGCCGGAAGTCCTCGGCGTCTCCTGAGGCGGCTGCTGCTGAGGGCGTGAGGGCGACTCCGTTGTTGGTGCTCTCTCACGCGTCCCGCCCCCGCCTTCGCGAGCATTACTGCTTCGCAGAAGGAGGAGACGGCTTCCCATTCCCTCTCGCTCCGTACCATGGCCTGAACCAGGGCAGGGCGCGAGAGGTCGCTGCCGCCTATCGCATCCACGAGGACACGGCGTTGCTCCGCCCAAGCGGGGCAGACCTCCACCGTATGCTCCACCGTGTCCCATTGGCCTATGAACTCGAAATTTGGTGATAATCTTTATTATTACATATACTTTACTAACAAATATCAATATATTGATAAATCAGATTTTTTTTTGATAATTCCGTCATTTGGTACGGAACCCTTAATGTGGCGAAGTCCGACAAGCACTTGGCCGTTTTTTATTATTTTATTACAACCAAACTGTTCCTAGCTGTCAACAGTAGGGTTAGCCGTCGAGCCTAGAGACAAAACGACGTCTGTCGGGTCAGCTAGTTAAAAAAAATAACTACTTGATCAGTTTAAACACTAATTAGCAGGTTCCTGATTAAAAATGTTCTATAGGAGATCGGCTAATCAGTATTTTAAACAAGCATTTATGGTTAGCGAGTTTTATAAATAAGGACGTAAGTAAGTCTAACAGACCCCTTTTTTTGCGTAGGTATGCATCGGGGCAGAAGACAACCATACGGAAATCCACACGTTAAAAAAAGGTAGGGAGGAGAAACTGGTAAGATTAACTATTCAAAATAAGTTGTAACTAGTGATAATCATGAACCGCCCACAAATTATATAGCAAAATGAAATTGCACACTAGACTCGTGATTTCGTTACACGAAGGTCAGACACGATTGAAAATGCAAGTCACTTAAATCGATATTACATTTACGCATTCACATCATAGGTCGCTTTATATTTTTCCATGACAAAGCAGAACAAAATTTAGATTTAGTTTCGTACAGTAAACTGCATGTTCATACTAAATTGACAGCGCCTATATTTCATAGATAGGTTTTTAATTGTGTCTGCTATACCGGGGCCTGACAGCGTGTGGCGGCGCGTGGGGGCGTGGCATGATCTAAAGCGCACTCGGACTGCATAGAAAAGAAAGATATGCGCGACGACACAATGCTAGCAATTTATTAACAAATATGAAACATTTTACCGATTTACTCAAAACTGAATCGAGCCATTAAAAATCTAAAACCACCAATGTTTGCAAAGATTCGATTAATTTTTAGGCTTCCGTACCCGAAGGGTCTAAACAGAGCCCTATTGCTGTCACTCACGTGTCCCTGTGCCATTGATCTATGAAGTTGTTTGATGAGAATGTTTATTATTACGTATATTTTACTAACAACATACTATTATATTATTCAGATTTGGAAAAAAGTAGAAACAGTAAAGACCCAAAAATTGCTGGTTTTCAAAATTTTTGGTTTATACCTTGGACTCAGTTTCCACTGAACGGATTTATAAAACCCTTTGAAATGTGTTTTTAACCTTTTGACCGCCAGAGTGTAAACGCATCTTCGGGCGTTCCTCCTACTAGCCACAAATTCAGCGCAAATACCTACCAAAAAGATAGGGATTCCAAAATCTTATCGATAACCAATTAATCATTTCTGCTTTTCGTTGCCTATTTTTTAAATAAAATATTACTCGTAACATCATTCTTTTATTTAATTTGATCCTATTTCGTATTGTTACTATCATTAGCAGCAGTTACAGTTTTAAACAAGGTAAAAGCAGATATTAGAACTACAAAGAAATAAATCAAATAATAATAAGGTACATCACTAATCTCGTTGGTGACGTCATCCGCTGTCGGGAAGAGACGACTCTGGCGTGGCTGGCACGACGTTTAACAACTTCCTCGCATGCGAGTAGGGATGTAACATAGTGGCACTTAATAAATAATAATAATAAAACAAGGCGAAGCCGACTTTTCGTAACAATTAAATCAATTTACTTAGTTACCTACTTATTCATTAGTCTGACTTTTCATAGCTTGGCAAACGTATGTCATCCAAATCCTTCTGCTATCAATCTCTTCTAATAAGGTTCAGTAAATTGACGTAAGTAAAACTGGACGTTTCTCTTCTGGCACTCGATCTAATTCAAAAGCGACAAGTCTTGCTTCTTTATACATTCACACAATAATAATGCCGTTACTATTATTATCACCTATCATAATATAAAACATCACTAGAAGTCTCCCATAGTGCTAATGACGTCACCACTTGATGTGTCTTTCCGACTGTGGCGTACAGGTTTAGGATACTGTCTATGCGCTGTTGCGTAAGGGTTGCGCGAGTGGACAGTAAACTATCGATCGATAAATTATGAATTTGTTTCTACAGACCACAATTTAATAATATATTATACTTTAGGAATATTTAGATACGAAAAATTGTTATTTAAAAAATAATTATCGAAGTTGCATAGCATTTTATGCTACTTTTTGTAAAATATTTCATAAATTTGAAATAAAATTTACCTTACATGCCCATCACTAACTGTCGTGTCTTGCCGACTGTGGCGTGGAGAAGTACATCTCTTTATGGATTTCGATTAGCATTTTTTGATGATTGTTTTTTCTAGTGAAATGTAACTAATGGATCTTTGTTCCTTTTTACAATATTTAATTAATGTAGTTTTACATATTAAGAAAAAGAAACACAGACAACTTAATTTAGTTTATTTATTTTGTACTTGAAAAATGTTATTTTCTTGTCGGCGCATAGGCCACGGTCGTTAGCGACATTAGCCAACAAATGAAAACGTGCTGCAGCACGTTTTCATTTGTCGACTATACCCGACCGTGGCAGTCAAAAGGTTAACTATGTGTCGAACTCGCACTTTGCCGTAGTTTTAATGTCTTAAACACTCAAGATAAAAGTCACTCTACTATAAAAGCCGTTTTCATAGTACAAAAGACATCACAGACCTCAAAATAAAAGTATACAAATGTGTACAAACCCGAGGTAGCGTGTCAGCGACGAGTGTGAGTAGTCCTGTCAGGGTGATACACTTGTCACTGCTCACTAGCTCAGCTAGTAAATCGTTTGCCAGTGGCTCGTTTAGATTCAGCGTCTCGCAGCACCAGTTCAATATCGATACTTTGAGCCCGTTGGGTATGCCGCTGCAAACAAAGAACATGATAAAATTATAAAAATATTATTGCCACTGCCACAATGGCAAGCACATTTAAAAGCGTTACTTCGGGTAAATAATCACCGGGAAGAACGAGCTTGCTAACTGGCTAATCTTTTTGCAGCACTACACCCGCAACGGCAAAGAACCATTGAGAAGTTGCTGAGCGTCGTCACACTGCCGCCGTATGTTGTATGTGCACCGTATGTTACCTGTCGATCCACATCTCCTTGCTGTTGGTCTCGACGCTGTTGTACTCGTAGTGCACGCGCGTCCACTCGCCGGCGTCGTTGATGCTAAGCGTCTCATCCAGCGTCGTCACACTGCCGCGTCGGAGAGGCGAGTCGCGCGTACTGTTGTCGCCGGCGACACCCTCGCCTGTTGCTTCGAACGAACTTATATTTGAACCTTTTCTTGTTCTGTGAAATTAGACAACATTTGAAGTCAAATACAACAAAATGGCTGAGAAGAATCATCATTTATCAGAAAACGAAGCAAATTATTTCGTCTAAAAGGGCTCGCACGCGTAGGGTTCCGTACCACTGCCCAGAGGTAGCGGATGAATTCGAAACAGAGTTACCGCGCCCCTGGGCACTCAGGCAACTGAAGGAACGGGGGAGGGTTTTAGTCAGTAAAAGTCTGACACGCCCCCCGCTCCACCCAGAGCGGGAGAAGTCATTGAATGATTGCGCTACCCCACAAAAAAATAGTTCCGTACCAAAAACCAAAATAATTGTAGGGTCCTTTACTTTTTATTTAAATTTTAATTAATCGTTGTTATAGCGCCAATAAACATACACACTGAAAATTTCAACTGTCTACCTATTACAGTTCATGAGATACAACCCGCTGACAGACCGACGGACAGAGCGGCTTAGTAATAGGGTTCGTCTGTTATCCTTTGGGTATGGAACCATTTTAAAGTAGATTCTTTCGAATTAACCACCACTCCCATCTGTAAATTCGTTAAAAATCAGTCATTTAATACCCATATCGAGATAGTTTTATAGCACGCAATAAAACACGAGACCACCAACATAATTA
Source organism: Polia nebulosa (assembly GCA_951329385.1). Lineage (NCBI taxonomy): Eukaryota > Metazoa > Arthropoda > Insecta > Lepidoptera > Noctuidae > Polia > Polia nebulosa. The sequence continues at coordinate 11,849,772 of OX589599.1, read as the reverse complement.
TGGTACATACATTAGTATACAATGCTTGTTGTAATTTGTTATGAATCTGGTGCTATGTGTAATTAAATGCTAGAGATAATCAAACACATTCTAACAAGTTTTACTTATGTTTTCAATTGCAAAGAATCTTTGCACAACGAAGTTAAGGGTGTGACTAGATTACGGTCGCACGACGTCTTTGTCGTCGCCTCAATATATCTCATAATGTCGTCGGCCGAACTATCTAGTTACATCTAAAGGCCCTTTTCCTGTCATGCGGGTAGCCGCCCGCGTGCGGATCTGGTCCGCATGCGGGTAATAGCACGGTCCTGGCCACACGCAGGACAAAAATTTCGTTCGCCGCTGCAGTGTCGTGCGTGTCGCCCGCGGGCCTGTTCCACTATGCGTACTGTACTGTGACCATGCGTGGGACCTACACGACAGTAAAAACTACACTGGCGGAAAAAGAACGCGCGGTACGGGCGCGTAGCGCGCCCGCAGCCAATCCGCGTTTCGCGCGCGTGCTGAAAAACATGTATGAAATGATAGGATGCCGGCCGACCGCATGCGGACCAGATCCGCACGCTGGCGGCTACCCGCATGACAGGAAAAGGGCCATAGTATAGTATAGGGACTCCGTTGTCCGCACTTAGACTCTCATTTGGTCCGTCGTGCGTGGTGGATCCTGGCTAATACAGCCAGCCTAACTCCGCCTAGAAGCACAGAATCATCCTGGGAGATTCACAGGCTTCGCGGAGCGACGTCACTGTTCCGAGGATTTGTGCACGTTGGGTAGCCACGGCCACGCAATCCAGGATGACGTGGGCGACTGATTCTTCAGCGTCAAAGCAGCCTCTACAGAGAGGGCTGTCCGTGGCGCCTAGGTTTAAAAGATGTTTATTCAAGAGGCAATGGCCCGTGATTGTCCCTATTATTATTCTAAGGTTGGCTCTACTGAGACTGAGCAGTTTTTTGGTTAGTCGTGGGTGTAAGCTTGGCATGGCCATTCGCGACTGCCTGCAATCTGTTGCCCGTGACCATCTGTTATTGTGTAGTTCCGTGGTTCTTTGGCGGATCCATGTACGAAATTGCGAGAAAGGTAGGGGAAGGAGTGGGTACGGGCCCAACACTTCCATCTCTGAACCCCTCTTCGCAAGCTCGTCCGCTGCATCATTGCCTAGAAATCCACTGTGCCCCTTAATCCACTGTAGGGTGATTCGATTTGATATCGAAACACTCTCCAGGGCAAGGTGGCACTCGTAAATTAACTTACTGTTAGTTTGTTTATTATCTAAGGCTTTGAGCACAGCAAAACTGTCCGACAGGAATTTAATTCTATAATCATGTATTCCCAGGCATTTTACAGCTGTTGCCGCTTGTGTCAGGGCAACACATTCACATTGGAAGATTGAGCTGTGTTCGCCTAGTGGTATATGAAAGTTAATATTGAGGTCTAGAGAGTGTACTCCAGCCCCTGAACCGTTTTGAGTCTTTGAGCCGTCTGTGTAAATGCGTACTTCATCGACTCCTGACTGGTCACTTTCTTCCTCTGCTGTCTGTATACGGTAGTTTTTGTTGAAAGTTGGTTTATTGGGTGTTCTGTCACACGGGGCAGCGATAAGTGGTTGGTACTCAATCGCCCGTTCCAGGATTTCAGTGTGAGCACTAGTATGGTTCTTGCCCCATATGCCTAAGTGCATAAGCCTGATGGCAGCTAGAGCTGCCTCCTGTTGTATGAATAGATCTTGGGGGGTTATTTGCAGGGCTATCTCCATTGCTGCTGTTGGGGTGGTTTTCATACAGCCGATGATAGCCGAACAAGCCAGCCTCTGGAATTTCTGTAGACTGTTACTGGTGATCGAGAGTTTGGTCCTCGTCCACCACCAGGAAAAGGGCCATTAAAGTATTTGTATGCGTGAGACACCTCACTTGATGAAGGTCAGTACAGCATGCAGTGCCAAAAATTCTACTCGTCCATACATAAGTCGCGTGGCTGTAACGTATTTTCAAAAAATTCGCCAGACCGCAAAAAGTTGAAAGAGGGATGGGGAGGTCTTTACATCAAAAGACACAGGTATCACTACACATTATAAAACAAAGCTCTCCCCCTCGTCTGTCTATCTGTGTTTGCGATAAACTCTAAAACAACTGAACTGATTTTCATGCGGTTTTCACCAATAGACAGATTGATTCATTGGAAGGGTTAGGTGTATAATTTGTACCCGTGCGAAGCTGGGGTACAAATTAGGGGTCGCTAGTAAAATAATATATACTCACATTGCACTGTTTTTCTCACTATCAATCATCTCAAACTGCTCTGGAGTAGCACTGTGTGTAGAGTTACCACTTCCATAATGATTCTCTGAAGCTGTACATGTTAACGGCTTGGCTAAACTCTGTTCTACTCTCTCCACTGACAGTAGTTTATCTTCAGGTATATGGAGGTCAATCCCTTTGCCCTCAGAACCAGGACTTGTGAGGGAGTTTAAGCTAACAATAGCAGCATCATATAATTTTTGAAAGTTTAGTTTCTCAGTCTCAAGTGCTATAATTTTTTGCTTCAGTAGTTCTATCTCTTCAGCTTGGATGAGGAGCTGTACATTAAAAATGTGAATTTAATACTTGGACTTGCCAACCTAATTAATTTCTGAACAAATGACACCTTCACCACCTTAAGATGAACAATTCAGATGAAAGAAAAACTGCATATCAAACATCAATGGCAATATTTTATACTCACTAACAATTATAAACAATGACAGAAATACTATGCCTATTATAAATAACCTATGTCTGGTGTCACATTTTTTTACAGGTAAGCAACAGATTTGCTTTGCAATCATGGAGTTATTTACATTCTCAAGCATTGTGTTCATACAGCATGTAACAAAAACCCTGTCCGATCCAATAAAGGCGTATTCCTGGTTTAACATGCGTACTATAATAAATAGTAAAAAAAACTGTAACTCATAAAAACCAAAAGTTATAGATTTTTTATTTTTATAAAAATGCGAAATGTAACACTAACTGTACGCAAAATACGCGCCTTGGGCGTGCAGTTGCGGAAACCAGCCCGACATACATACATAGATGGCAAAATTTCATAAGTTGATAACACTCCACCGGCCGGCGAAATCATTTTATTTTTACCTATTTTTATTTCAAAGCGTACCGCCCTGCACTAGCCGGGGTGTAGGCACAACTTCTCGCTTTGGCGGCACGCGACAAAGAGCTAGAAAATACCGTCTCACTCAGGCGGCTTTTTTCACACTAAACTGTAGGTGAACTTTGTCGAGTGATCAGTGTTGCCTTTGACAAGTTTTTCTTTTTTTTTAAATTAATTATTTTCATTGGGGAAAAATAATAATCTCATGTCCACGAAATGGTTACGTATATGTGTACGCAGTACGATACCGAATAATTCCCTTTATGATCAGACAGGGTTTTTGTTACATGCTGTATATTTGAAATTGCATTAAGAATTTCCTTCAAAATTATTTGTATTGTGAAAAATGTGTGTTGCGGTGCTAGATCTCTGGAAAACCTGTCACTGACTACATAAATATCTTATCAAGTTAAATAATTATATTAATGACAATAATAATCACAAACATTCTTTCACCTCATGGCTCCAATCAGTCTCATGGTCCAGTGTTGTCTGACAGCTGACACAAACATTCCCTTCATCCAGATCCGTCTGACAATCCACCTCTGTGTATGACCAGTCCATCTCTGTAGACACGTCAACTTTGGGCGGACTGATGCTTGAGGTGTTGCCACGAAATAATGACACCAGGCCAGCTGGTCGAGGCATGTTGAGCCCAACATCATCCCAATCTTCAAATTCCTAAATCATGTTTAATGAGGTCAGCATTCATAAAATATTGTAATAGATTAGCTTAGCCTATTTTGTCCCACTACTGAGCAAAAGCCTGCTCATATTTTTCCACTGCTCTATATATAGACTTTAAAAAAAAAAAAACTAGGACTAAAACTTTAAAAAATTAGGATGATACTCTGCATTGAAATTTTAACATTCCAGTGTAAAAGTGTATTTTTTAGTATATATTTACCTATAATGGCAATGTTTACTTGGATATTAAACATTAGTGCAGATATGCTCCACAGCAACATGTATAAAAATATTGTGATTGATTTGTTTTTAATGCTTGCTACATAAAATATTTAGGTTTTTTCCACATTGTCCTTGAATGTCTGACAAGTTACACTACACAATAGCATTCAAAAATTACTCTTAAATAATGATAAATAATAAGAATGAATATAATTTAAATGACCATGGCATAATTCTATGTAAATAAAATTTCCACAAGTCATTCACACAGATGCCACATGTCTGAGATGCCAACACTGAAATGTTTATTCTAATTACATAATGCATACACATACATACCTGATCTGGATTTTCATCAGAAAATGTTATGGAAGTGAGTTTATAATCTTGAAGGAGAAGGTACTCATTGATAAGGAAGTTCAGAGCTCTTTTTTCATGAGGCTTCAGTGAACGCTGGTTGGACAAGTCTTTTACGCTTTTGTCTAATGTTGATTCTCCATCTGTAACATTGTTAATAGAGAAATATAAGACCTTATTTAAATGTGTCTCTTGTGTTTATCACTTTATCAAAATGTTACATTTCGTGACACCAAGATAAAGCTATTTGTCTTTTTTTACTCTAGTGCTAAAGTATTTCCTTTTATTTTATTCCTTATAGTGACTGAAGCTTCCTTTGTTTGGGTATCTATATTAATTAATAGGAAATAACATTTCTAAGATTTTTAGAGAGGTCTTGTAATTTAAAAAAAAAATCCCTTTGGTTATTGTTCATCTTTAAATGAAAAAAAAAACTGATGAATATAAAAAAGTGAGATTCAACCATCTTTATAAACTTGCTATAAAATGAAGTAAGTAGTTACTTTAATTAGAAATCAAGTGAATATGCAAACATAGACATTGCCAATACCTTAGGGCGTAATAATTGAATTCACACTTTCATTGCAAAACATTCACCTTTAAGGAACATGATAATTACCAGCAAATTGAGTAAGGTTTGCTCTCAGTGAGTTGATTGTCTCTCTGGCCTTTCTTAGCTCAAACTCGAGCACAGCAACATCACCACCACTGCCACCTCGGTCACCACCACCATCTTCAGAGTACCGGGCAGTGTCCAGGGAGTCCAGTGTGGCCTGACTCGGGGTCCGGTCTAAGAACAGAATAATATTTTTATACCAATATAACTTAGATGCACAATAGAATTCTGAAAATGTTCATCTTCAATTAAAGCTTCCAAACTATTATGTAGTATATATTATTGTTATTTTCGGCCTGTATTGTCCCATTGAAGGTAAAAAAGGTCACTATATGTACATTTCGTGGTGTGATGCCACTATGAGCCAATCTATGAAAAAGTGTCTATTTAAATTAATGGTTATTCAAATAGACAAGGGATCATCTAGACATGACTAATATTAAAATAGGTATATCAATTTGTTATCTCAAGCATTTTATTCTTATGTAAATATTATTATTAGTCAGTAACACGCAGTTCAAAATAACTTACGCATTGAGGAAAATTCGGATGCCCTAGAAACATGTTGCTCAAAGTTGCCTGGATTAGAGAAGAATTCTCTTAGTTGCGGCAGTTCCTTGCCGCTCTCTACGAGCTCTGTATGAAGCTCCAAGGCTGTAAGGAAGTAATTGTCTTTCAGCAGTTTCGTAGCTATGTCCTCATAAGCTAAGTGAGGTGATGCTGCGAAGGAACTTTCTTCTATATCCTTATACGGATTCATATTGAAACAGACGATTGTTTACATGCCACATGTAATTTAATACAATAATAGTTGTTTTAATTACACGTCAACTTTTTTCACGATTCATTCAACGTTTTTCTATGAAAATATATTCCATAAAAACTGAACCAACTTGACAAATGACAATTATCAACAACACTGACCATAGACTACTTTATTACTATAGACTATTGTATATTATGACAGATAGATTGACAGATTTCTAGCTATAGTGCCACAAGACTTTGTTGCGCGTGGCCAAAATCGGGACTAATACCACTATCTCGTTTTTTACACAATTTCCACGGACAAAATCGCCAACGAGTACAGTTCAACGTAACCAAAACGAAACATCTGTATAGCCATTTACGGTCTGTACTCTACTAAAACTAAAAATATAACTATGACCCAAGAGTAATATCTTCAAAGTGAAGGGAACAGAATATGAATTGTTTTTGTTGACATATTTTACAACACTGATTATTTCCAGCAAAAATTTTTTTTTTCGTTTATTAGCAGGCAGCCTTAAAAGTAAAACGTAAAACCAACAAAGAACCATAATAATCTAACATTATCGATAAAATTTTAATCTTTGATCTTCAGTGTCTTTGACTTAGTATCTAATCTGTGCTTTGGCTCGTCAAATCAAACCAACATATCTATCTAATCTGTGATCAAACCTCAAACCATGAAACCAAAGAGTATAATAATAATCAAACTGCCTCAAACCCAAACCAAACTTGATAACTCGTTTCGTTTGGAATTTAATTCTGTAAATATTTATAAAAAAAAAACAACAGAATATTACTATGTGTATTTGTTTGTGTCCAGTGACAATAGCAAAACATGCATTTATAAATTATTAGATGACTTTTACAGTGTGCGAAGTAAGAATATACGTGCAAAATGGGTGAAGCATATTTTACTTTGAAGCGCAAACTAGAGGATCTCGGTTATAACATCGCATTACCGATAGATGCCGTTCCTTTGGTAGAATGCATACTAGCAGATCTCTTACAAACTACTCGCAGTTTACAACACTACATGGATTTGTCAAAAGAAGCTCTAATGCAGCGTGATTCCTTGATGATGGAAGCCGAGCCCTATAAATGCGATAACGCTAAGTTAATACAGGAAAATAATAGACTCCATAAGGAGATTATGAAATTGACAGAAGAAAATCTGAAACTATCTAAAGAGTCCAGGAGAAAAGTCAAGAGTCTGTCAGAAGAACTTATAAGAAAAGACTCAACTATCAGCAAATTACAACACGACTTAAGAGACTTGAGTCTGAGAGGTTTGTGTGCTGAAACTTTTAGTACTCGCAATAAAAGTAAAAGACGAGAGGGAGAGGGTTCTAGTGTATCAAAAATATGCATATGTAGTGAACGAAAGAGTTCCTGCAGTGACAAAGATCTTACAGAACTAACACATAAGATTCACTCACTTGTAGAAAAGAATGAAGCTTATTGTGATGAAATTATGGTGCTTAAAAATCAAGTTGAACACAGAGATAGTGAAATAATACGCCTGAATATGTTACTGGAAGGTGGTAGACCTATAACAGCTATTAGTAGAGACTGTTGTAACATGAGCTCCAATGAGAGACTTCAAAAGCTAATGAAAGAATTACGAGAACTGGAGTCTACCAATGAGATTCTGAGAAAAGAATTTGACAATAGTTTAGAGAAACAACATGAAGCAATGCTTCGTGCACTCAGTCTCGCAGACAGAAATAAAAGTTTACAAGAAGAAGTTCAGAAAGTTGACACATTAGCATTAAAGGTTGAAGAAGACTGCAACAAGAGATTATCTGCAATGATGAATGAAAATAAAACTTTACAAAAGACTGTAGAGGGTTTGGAATGGAGAAATTCTGAATTAGAAAAGAAAGTTTCAGAACAACAATCAAATAGAGAAAACACACCTAAATTAATTAAGTTGCAGGAAGAACTGAGAATAGCTTTAAAAGAAAATGGGACATTACACAATGAAATTAAAGATCTGGTAGATATTAATAAAAGTTTACAAGATAAGATCCCAACATTGCCCCAAACAAGCCAATCATTTGAATTTAGTGATAAGTATGGACATAGTAAAGATAAAATGTACTGTCCTACTAAAAATGAATTGCAATCACTTTTAAGAGAAGAAAGAAATAGATATGAGGTTCATGTGACCAATGTTCAAGAAAAGATGACTGAAATAATGAATACCTTCAACAAGCACATGTTGAAATGCAAAGACAGGGATAGCCCTAAATGGAATAATTCAAAAGAAAATGCATTTATAAGAGATTTGCACGCCAAGCTATGTGAATGTGAGCAAAAGATTTTGATGTTAAGGAAAGAAAATGAAGAATTGAAAAGAAAAACAAGTTACGTTGAAGAAAACAGTAAGCAAAACTTTAAAGATGTTATAAGTCAGTTGAATGTGGAAAATGCTGAACTATCAAAAGAAAACATTAGCTTAAGTAAGCAGCTGAGTCAGTACAAGAATTTAAATACTGTGAGGCCTAGTGACAGAGGGGATTACTACAAGAATGATGCTCAGAAGCTCAAAGACCAAATAAGTGAACTAATTAATGAAATCCAACTATTAAAGAAAGATAAAAAGGAATATAATTCAAGGTATAAACAAGCATTGGAATTATCAGAGAAATTAAAAATGGACTTAGTTTTTAAACAGAAAGAGATTGAACACTTGGAAGAAGAAAATTCTTCATATAAAATGACCAGTAGAAATGGGAAAGCTTCTACTGAGCATCTTAAAGATGAATGTCATTTTTTGAGAGAGCAGCTCAAGAAAATGCAAACAGATGTTATTAAAGAGAAAACACTTTCAAGTCAAATAAAAAATATACAAATAGAAACTGAAAGGAGTGGTAATGAGTTACAAAATGAATTGTTGAGTGTCCAGAAAAAACTTAGTTCATCTAAGGACACTATAGAGTCATTGGAAAAAAAATGCAAAGATCTACAATCTGAAATTATGTCTTTAAGAAATGACAAATCTAATCTCATGGATAACATTAGAAAGGTTGACATGGAACGGGATAAACTTGTAATGGAGCTGGATCATAAAACTGAAAGCATGTGTGTGGTTGAACAAAAGATGAAGTCTCAAACATATGAAATGAACCAATTAGAAAATGAAATCTCTGACTTGAAAAGAAAATTCAATTCAAACAAAGTGTCTGAACACAAGTTAGCAGATCATGAAACTCAAATAACTTTCCTTAATGGTGAAATTTTAAGATTAACTAAACAATATGATACTGCTACTATGGAAAATAAACATCTGCAGAATAGTTTAGCTGATGCTAATGGTGCATTAAAATTGACAAGGATCGAATATGATAAATCTCGGAAAGAAGTAGAAAGCTTAAAACAACAGTTGCAGCACTATGTTGCTGAAATTAGGCGTATCGAAGAGATGTTATCACAAAAAGAAGCTGAGAGGTCTGATATGTTAGAACATTTTGCCAGTCTCTCTGTTGAAGCTAACATTTTGGAAAATACTAATCACTCTTTGGAGAGTGAATCAGCATCTAAATCAATGCAGTTACAAACTTATACAAGCAAGATTCAAGGTCTTGAAGAGAAATTGTTAGACAAAGATAATATCATTGAAACTCAAGCCTCACGTATTGCTGCTATGCAATGTAAAATAAATTCGTTAGAAAACGAAGTAAAACTTATTTTTGAAGAAAAAACTATTCTAGAGCAGAACATTTCATATTTGAAACAAATGTGCAATAGTTTGCAGACAGAAAGCTCCAACACAGTCAGAGGAATAACTGAAGCTGATTCAGAATTGAAGCTCTATGAAACTAGAATTAAAAGTCTTTCTACTAGAAAGACTAAATTAGAAGTAGAGAATGAAGAAATGAAGAAAAACTTAGCAACCACAGAAAAGTTATTATCAAATGCAAGAAAAGAGATTGTAGAGCTAAAGTTAGTGTTGCAAGATGCAACCTCAGAAACAAAATCTTTACAAGAGAGTGTCAACAGATTGAGTAGGAGAGATGTTGAACATCATGAGGTGACATACTTTTAAATACCTAATTTACATCTGCACTTTGTGCAGTTGACTAATAGTAAAATTTACTTTTGTTAGTGTTGCCCTTTGTCTAAAAAAGAAATTATACTTTTCAGACTACATTGGTGACAGAGCATGAATATGAACTACCCATTACACTGGAGGAGATTCATGAAGGTAGCCATGAAGACGATGAGGAAACTACACGTTATCACAGAATGAATAAAAATTTCTTAAAATATTCTCACAGTAGCAGCACTCTATAACAAAGTTCTAATGTTGTTTATGAACATTTCAACATACAGGGTAAAATGTATACTTAGCTCAATTGAGTATTTATGAACTTGTACAAGTCATGAGACTTACACATAACTAGTGAACTGTGGATTCACTTAACGTATCTGCATAACCCATTGAGAAATGCAGGGGTGATGTTATGTTATACAATACTTGTTACGCATCATGATGTATCTTTGATGAATACGAATTTGTTTGATTGTTCTTTATATATTATACAGTTGACTTTAAATAAAAGACCTAATATATTACTTATTATGTACATAGTTTTATTTTATGCCAGAAAAGTGGTAGCATGTAAGCTAACACATAAAATGCATAGTGGATACATGACTGCAACTGAATAGATTCAAATAAGAGCAATGCAATGGCTAACATAAACTAACTTCTGATGGTTATAAAAGGATTTATAATAAAAGCACGAGTTAATATCCAAACCATTTATTTTCTTTGGATAATATTCATATTGAAGTATGGAAAACGTTTTTCCCTTTCCAATGTTCCTCTACAATACACCTATTTACAACATGATCACACTAGCTTTGCGTTTTTATATAATTTTGCTACTACTGAAGTGATATTTTTATTGTACAATATAAGTACAAACTAATGAAACAATACAAAGTTCTAATTATAAATAAACCACATTATCTACATGCTAACACTGTGGCTTTGACAGTAACACCAGAAACCTTAGTGCTATGTATACCTTCAGGAGTATTCGCTAACTCAGTTGTCATCAATTTGATAAGGCACCTTACCGTACATTGCTGCTTTGACATATAGGAAAACCATAGTGCCTAATAATAATCGATGTCCACCGACCAATGTACTGCAAAATTGTGTATCAAATTGATGACAACTGAGTTAGCGAATACACCTGCTTATCATATAATTATGCAGGTACCCCAATATTTATTTCCTTACCACATGCATAATATAAATGTATCACTAAAAGCAGTTATTTTAAATGTTTACATTATGCTTTTATTGCCACACCTATATATTTTATCACATCTCCATACATGTAGCCGAAAACAACACCAAAACCACAGAAAAGAAATAACATTACAAGTACATATCACCAGTCTGATTAACTTTACAAAAGTATGATAGGTCTTAACTTTGTATCATCTAATAAACAATAGGTACATTATTATCTATTAATTTAAAAAGAAACAAAATATAGCAATTTTATTCTCAATTGATTAAAATTAAATCATCCAATAAATAAATTAGAACTCATTTTTTATAAATAGGGGTAAATAAATATTACAATAGGCTACATTGTCCGATAAATTAAAGACTTCAAGCAGACTGTGCAACACTGAAAAACTTGATTATTTCAACTTTTTTACACAGATATGTTGCTACAGAGGAATTGTGGAATGTGAAAAAAGAAATATGAAAAAAGAGAAAACTTATGAAATCTCTGTTAGCAAAATGGATCTATTATCTACAGGCACATAAGTACAAAACCAGATAATATGGATATAACGAGGCTTCTAGCTAGGTATCAGTTTTATTTAATCACTTCTTTGCCGATCCAATTAACTTTATGAAAAATGTTTTTTGTGCATTGTAGGCACCAAGATATGAATCCAGGTGTTGCTAATACTAACACATATTTTGTAGTACTGAGAGTGTAACGTCGGTGGGCCTAAAAAGTCTCATTTACAAGTAATGAGCAAATAGATTAATGTAACAAATAAATTCTGTTATAGAATTTAATTCCAATGTCACTGTTAATAAATTTTTTTTGATACAGTTATTACATGGAATGCATTACAGTTATGATAACAAATGAAATGTACAGGTCAGGTATTCAACTTATCACAATAAACTCATAAATATTGAAGATTTTATAATATTTAGGATTTATTGAACTTATAATTTCCACTATATGATTGCATATTTTAAGTAGAAAAACTAATTCTAGAAATAGGTTTTTTTTTGTGAAACATCAGTCATTATATTTCTATGTAGGCACATATTTACATTCTAAAACAATTCATAGTTTTATTGTGTGGTTACCTTCACTGAATTTCCTCGTTAAACAATACTGTTATTTTATACAAATATGCGAGACATGAAGTTAGTTCATATACAAAAATTAAGCACATTGTGTCATATATGCCGCTACATATTATAATAAGGAATATGTATTTACAGCACTTAGCTAATGAGTATTCACTATTGGGAGTACCATAACAACAACTAGTCAAGTTGCTATACTATAACAGGAAAATAATGCATCAACATTCAGCACCTTTCCTTTTCAACTACATTCCCATCACTATAACTCTATGTATAATTGACTCAGAATTTATTTGATTTATAATTATATCGTTTTAATATAATGTAGAACTAGTTTTTATTACAAAGTAGCCAAAATCCTTGTGAAACCCATCCCAGCTCCAAGCACAGTTTGTCCTATACCCCAAATCATGGCATGTATAGGGGGCATAGTTAAGTTGGCGGCTCGGTATATGAACGCGACGGCGGCACTTGTGGCTACACCTGAAGTCACTGGACTCACGACACCCATCACAATCAACAACACAGGGAAGAACTTCCCATACTTGTGCTTTCTTAAGGTTCCGAAGGCGACTAGCGCCGCACACGTATGCACAAACACTGAAGAGAACAAAGACCACAAGAACACGGGGTACCACATCTCACCAAATGTATCTAGAGGGTCACCAGGAGTCAATTTCAGTATATCCACGAATGAATCAAATTCTGATACTCGAAACTCGGACAACATGTCATACATGTTGTCTTTCGGTTTCTAAAGCTTACAGGCATCGGGGCAGTTTTAATTATCGAAAATTTTTTGACGACAATAAGTTGCTCTTTGGAATAGCTTGCTAAAGTAATCACTCCACACCCATCGTACCTATTTATTTATTATGAACATAATGTTTATCAAACATTGTCAATTGTAGAACTTATCAATTCTAGGAGAAGTTACTATTTTACTAATGTTTATTTGATAAAAATACTGCTCATCGACTGCTTCAAAGCTGACATTTTGTTTTGTATGACAGTTTGTTTTGACGTTTAATGTCATTCTTCTTGCAAGAGATGTACTTTTATTTTCGGTTTTTGTGTCGATATCGATAGAAATGATTTTACTGTACACAACTACACAAGTATGAAGACAGCGTCGGCTACTCTGACTCTGACGAGGACATGAGGTTTTGATATCCCCATCAAGTCATCGGCTATCAAAACCGTTGCTTAATAAAATTATTAGTCACGGAAGTTAGCAAAATCGAAGTGAGCCAAAAGTCGAACAAAATATTGAACGAATCGGGATGACTATGTTCACACATTCACTTACCCCAATTTATTAATTTGTACCAAAAAAAATCTAATATGTAGTTTTTTCCTACAAGCCTCTTCTATTGTTTTAGTGAGTTACGGTATCTGAATAGTCAATAGGTGAGATGTATAATAAACAACAAAAAAAAAGGATTTATCTGTAAGTGTGTTGCTATTTGTAATAATATTCAAAAACCAATCAATAGAGAAAAAGTTGGGGATGAAGTGAGCAACAAGTAAACTAATAAAAGAATTTTGCAGTAATATGTTGTACTGGAGGACTTAGTGAAGTTTTACACAATATTATTGAGCCACATCATAAAATAGTGTTAAAAAGTTGGGCTTGAAATATTTTTTCGTGAAACTACGTAGATTCACAGTTGGTCGAGTTTGAATATATTATTATAGAATCGTAAGTAATTTTGAAGTATATTTCTTTTCCACTGCAGTGAAGTTCGTTCATTGCTGTTTGACATAAGCGAGAGCATTCCGTTTTCTGCGAACGTTGATATGATAACCTTTATTTTCCTGCGCAAACCGCGTGATTGTTGATTTTTCGATATTTATTAAGTTTTTGCAAGTGTTTAATTGAACTTCGCAATGGGAAAAGTACGTTCAGCACCGGGTGCCCCCCGGAAACAAGGGTTCAATAAAGGTGCGCATTCCATGAACCCAGACAGACCGACTGAGGGATTAAAAGGAGTTGCGAAGCCCAGAACTAAAGCAACTATCAAAAGACTGCAGATGTACAGGAATTTCAAGGCAAAGAGGGATAAAACTGGTAAAATTCTAACACCTGCACCATTCCAAAGTTGGTTACCATCAGGGACTCAAGCTCGTGTTGAACCTAGCCAAAAGTGGTTCGGTAACTCGCGAGTCATCTCACAGAATGCTCTACAGAAGTTCCAAGATGAATTTGGGGCTGCTGTGAGAAATCCTTATCAAGTAATAATGAAACCTACTAATTTACCAATTACATTGCTCAATGAAAAGGCTAAAAATGCAAGAGTACATTTGTTGGACACTGAAGGATTTGACAAAACATTCGGTCCGAAGAAACAAAGAAAGCGTGTTAATTTGAAGTTCAGTGATCTTAATACTTTGTCAAAGGCTGTAGAAGAAAACACAGAGAGCTATGATGAAAGTAAAGACATAGATAGGGTCCGTGAAGATACTGGAGTGAAAGAGGGACAGAGGGACTGGGTGTTTGGAGCTGGTATGAGCAGGAGAATTTGGAATGAACTATATAAAGTAATTGACTCCTCTGATGTTCTTTTACAAGTATTGGACGCCCGAGACCCTATGGGCACTAGGTGTCCTTATGTGGAGAAGTTCCTCAGAGATGAAAAGAGGCACAAGCACCTTATATTTATTCTAAACAAAGTTGATTTAGTGCCCAATTGGGTGACACAACGTTGGGTGGCTATACTGAGTGCTGAATACCCCACCATAGCCTTCCATGCCTCAATGACACATCCCTTTGGAAAAGGGTCTCTTATCAATCTGTTGCGTCAGTTTGCAAAATTACACATTGATAAAAAACAAATTAGCGTTGGATTGATTGGATATCCAAATGTGGGCAAATCATCTGTCATCAATACTTTACGATCCAAGAAAGTATGCAAGGTTGCTCCAATTGCTGGAGAGACTAAAGTTTGGCAGTACATCACTCTGATGAGAAGAATATTTTTAATTGATTGTCCAGGAGTTGTGTATCCATCAGCTGAAACAGACACGGAGAAAGTTTTAAAAGGAGTTGTAAGAGTTGAATTAGTGCAAAATCCAGAAGATTACATAGAGGAAGTAATCAAAAGAGTCCGGAAAGAATACTTGGTTAAAACATACAAAGTAGATGCCTGGGATACTGCCACTGAATTCTTGGAAAAAATGGCTGCACGCACAGGAAAGTTACTGAAAAAGGGTGAGCCTGATGTTAGCCAGGTTGCCAGGATGGTTCTAAATGACTGGCAAAGAGGAAAACTACCATTTTATGTGGCTCCAGAAGGTTTTGAAGTTCCACTTTCAAAGCAACAGAATGAAGAAACAGTAGAAACTAAAACTAATACAGATGAAAAGAAAGAAGATGCTGTTGAAGAAGCAAAACAAGATACAGAGAATGAACAGGAAGATAACCCAGAAAAACCTGTTTACATCAATAAACTGATTGTAGCTCAAGATTTTGCTAAGATAAGAGTTGGCCTCAAGTTTGATAATGATGATGATGTTAAACCACTTGAGAAATTTGATATTCCTGAAGAACTTAAAGGAATTGATGATGAGAATGCTGAGAATGATGAATCAAAAAGTGTTAATGAAGAAAATGAAATTGATGATCCTGATTCTTCAGACATTAGTGACTTTTATAGTGAAGATGAAGATAAATGTAGTGATGTAGAAGATTACCTGACAAATGATGCAGAAACTGTAAAAGAACTGAAACGTAAGAAGCTTGAGGCAGCAAGTGGCGAGTTTACTGTTGAAGAAATTAAAAAAAGTGGAAATAAACGTAAGGCTGGTGCTGATGGTGGAGTCAAGAAATTGACAGCAAAGGCGAGGAGGGCCCTGGACAGAGCACAGAAACGCACCAAAACTGGAAGCAACTTTTATGAAGTTTCTAATGTCAAAAATAGGAATAGGGCCAAGAAACCACTTGCCTGAACACAATAAATTTCTTGAAATATCTGTCTTAATTTTATTTATATTCCTGAACTTTACAGATATATGTCATTATTAAACATCAACTGCTAATCAGATAAAATATTTCAGGACAAACAAGTAGTAATTCAATTGGTCAACTAATTGGCAATTACTACTTGTTCTTCTTTTCTATTAGCTAAAAATGTACCCTGAAATTGCAAGCAGTGGTGGCCCAATGGTAACAGCCGCGACTTACAAGTTGTAGGTCGTGAGTTCAAACCCAGGCAGGCGCTTTACTTTGTGTAAATTTTTTCATCACCACTGCTCTCAAAACGGTGAAGGAAAACATCGTGAGGAAACCGGAATGTTCTAGAACCAAAAATTCGAAGACATGTGACATCCACCAACCCGCATTGGACCCGCATGGTGGATTATGGCCCACACCCTATCACAGAGAAGAGGCCTGTGCCCCAGCCGTGGGGGACATTAAAAGGCTGATGATGTACCTTGAAATCAAATTTTTATTTGATTTTCCATAGTTACATAATTATACCATCCATGGGGATAGGTGGAGACTGAGTACATACTACAAAGCTAGATTATATTATGATGTAACAGCAAGGTGTGGTCATATTTTAAGAATCGGTTCTGCCCATGGAAATGAAAAACTTTGTATAAGAAAAAATAGAAAATTCCAAACACAAAAATTGGACTTTTCATACAAAGTTATGTAATTTTTTTTTAAATATGACCACCTTTCTGTACCACCCTGTATAATGCTTAGCGCCTGATTTGCTATCCACTTAGTAAGCATCTATTTGAACCAAAACATTACCTTTCTTTTGGGCTGTTGCCGTCTACCCGCAGTTGCGTAAAAATGTCCTTCCTGTGGTTATTTGGACCCGTACGTATTGTAAATTATGGGCTAGCCACTGCTACATGGGTATTCATGATTTTAAAAGTAATTGGGGTTACCCATGGGTCGAAATTCGACCTCATAAGTTTAACGCTTTTTATAGGTCAAGACCATAAACATGACACATGACCTGCCCGGGGGTGGAGGATAAATTCGAAAGAGTTACCTCGCCCCTGAGCACTCGAGGCAGGGAGGAACAGGGGTGGGTTTTAGTCAGTAAGAGTCTGACACGCCCTTCCGCTCCACCCTAGAGAAAAAAAAAAAAAAAAAAAAACATGACTTTGAAACGAAACAAATACGTGTCAAACGCACAACACACTATAGTTCTAGCATATTATACTAGATCTATAGTGTGTTGTGTGTTTAGCATAGACTAATATTATAATATTAGCCCATGCTGTAGATAAATTTCTAATGCATAATATATAAAAATATTAGGTTTCTGCACTCCTCCATACAAACTATACTCCATTCGCAATAGCATTAGACAGAAGTTAAAAAATGTTATTTTCAATGCTCACTTTGTAACAAAAGTACAATAAACATGTTACAGTTACGATAGACGCCGAATTTATTATAATCTATTTCTATAGCAGCTGTCACACTTGACTAATTAAAACTATTTTAACGATTTATCTTAGGAAATTAAGTGGCTTTTATAAACATTATTATTTTATTAAATATTATTATTATTCCGTTCATTTGTTTAAACATATTATAAATTATATTTTTAAATAAAAAAGATTTAAAAAAAACCTATAAAAAATAGTAGCCCACCGGCACAGATAATATAGTACTAGGGTACAGATACACCTCATCCCATACAAAGAAACGGTACCCCCGTAACTACGGGTTTTCGACTTGCACAAGCAACTTTTGTTCTTCGTTCGGGACCGTCTTCTACACCTCGCTAGATGGTGTTAGTAGCGACGGCTAGCAAGTTGAATGAATTTACATAGTCTTACCAATATTTTCTCACACATTAAGGAATTACTGTATAGTATTTTTGGCACTTCATAACAGTTTTACTGTTTCAAAATGTGTCACTATACAAATTTTAAAGAGGCGAATGGATAAACTCGAAAACTTCAAACAGCGCCATCTATTGGTACAAGAAATATAAATGCCTAATGATTCGTTTCATACATTTGACATTTGACACACAAATTTGAATTAGGAGCCAATTATTCCACAATTTTATGCTAAAACCTTTAAGTATTTTCTTATTTAATAAACTACCTTAATTAAGGTAGTTTATTAAATAAGAAAATATTTTTTACCATATTTTTTTTCAAAATATTAATGTTACTTAAACTTCAATAAGAAATCGATGCATATTACGCCATCTATTGCATTTGAACTAAATTGTCTTTGTTAGAGATGAGACCCCGTGCCACCGGTGTTGGGAACAGGGTCCAAACTACCGGCGGTCAGGGCTCCAGAGAGAGAAACCGCCTGACAATGCGAGCTGTGTCCAGAAGTACAGCTTTCAGAATCAAGCCCTTGATCCAGCCGCCTAACGAGACTCTCCTGAGGTGTTGGTCGAGGCTCGTGGCTATAAGGCCATTGGCTGACACGACTATCGGCACAATGATCGCTGAGTCCACATCCCACATGTCGAAAACCTCGCGAGTCAAGTCAATATACTTGATTTGCTTATCTTTCTCAGCTTTCACGAGGTTCTCATCATGCGGGACGGTAATGTCAACGATCATTGCACGCGTCTGTATTCGGTCAACCACCACTATATCAGGCTTATTGGCTACAATAGTGCTGTTATTATTATTCCGTTTATTTATTTTCTTTATGTATAGAAAATAATTAAACGGAATTATAATTTTAAATATTTCTTACAAATCATACAAAAAAAGAACATTTAAAATTATAAAAAATAGTAGTCCGCCGGTGTCGTGAGCAGGGTCCAAGCTACCGGTGGTTAGGGCTCAAGAGACAGGAACCTACTCACAATGCGAGCCGTATCGAGGAGAACTGCCTTCTGTATCAGGCCCTTGATACAACCGCGCAACGACAGCTTCGACAGGTGGTCGTCGAGCCTTTTGACCATCAGGCCGTTGGCGGTAACGACTATCGCCACAATGTCAGCCGAGTCCACATTCCACATATCGACAACCTCGTGTGCCAAGTCAAGATATTTGTTTTGCTTCTCTTTCTCAGCTTTCACGAGGTTCTCGTAATGTGGGATGGTGACATCGATTATCATGGTGCGGCGCGCTAAGCGGTCTATGACCATTATTATTATTATTCGTTTATTAATTTTTTTAACATATTAAATACATTTTTAAATATTTCTTAAAAAAGAATATATAAAAAACATTTAAAAATATAAAAAATAGTAGCCCACCGGTATCGGGAACAGGGTCCAAGCTACCGGCGGTCAGGGCTCCAGAGAGAGGAACCGCCTGACAATGCGAGCCGTGTCCAGAAGTACTGCTTTCTGAATCAAGCCCTTGATCCAGCCGCCTAACGAGAGCCTCCTGAGGTGTTGATCGAGGCTCGTGGCTATTAAGCCATTGGCTGACACGACTATCGGTACAATGATCGCTGAGTCCACATCCCACATGTCGACAACCTCGCGAGCCAAGTCAATATACTTGATTTGTTAATCTTTCTCGGCTTTCACGAGGTTCTCGTCATGTGGGACGGTAATGTCAACAATCATTGCACGCCTCTCGATTCGGTCCACCACCACTATATCAGGCTTATTGGCTACAATAGTCCTGTCAGTGATGAGGGACCGATCCCAGTACAATGACATATGACCATTATCGAGAACTGGGTCGGGCGCATATCTGTAGTACGGCACTTCCGATTCCACAAGAGAGTACTTCAGAGCAAGTTGCTGATGGATAATCCAAGCTACAAGGTTGTGCCTATGCAAGTATTCACCGTTAGCTAGACGAGAACAACCAGAGATTATGTGGCGGATTGATTCTCCCGGACGATGACATGCCCGACATATGTCAACCGTGCCGTCCTTCACAATAAATCTCCGGTAGTTTTTCGTCATGATAACTTCGTCCATAATTGCACAGACAAAACCTTCGGTTTCCCCAAAGAGGTCACCGACACGCAGCCAGGCTACGGACGCTAGTTGGTCTACATCGGACCCATGTAGGGCCCGGAAAAAGCGTCTGTGAAGTTCCTTACTCTGCCATACGTCTCTGCGATCGTTAGTGTCAAGCACTAGAGGTTTGCGCCAGTTCTCGTTAGCCAAGGAGAGTGGAGTAAGGCCCTTGTCTACTGCCACTACATCTCGATGCATACCCACGTCAGCAGCTAGGAAATATTCCCTTAGACTGCATACCTCGCGGTTGTGGAGGGTCTTAGCATTTAAAAAGCCTCGGCCTCCACACTTCCGCGGGATATACAGTCTCATCACCGACGAACGTGGGTGATGCATTCGAAATGCAGTCAGCAGTGTACGAACACGCCTATCCAGGGCGTCAAGTTCTGTTTGAGTCCATTTGAGTACGCCGAAAGAGTACATCAATACCGGCATGACCCATCCAGGGCGTCAAGTTCTGTTTGAGTCCATTTGAGTACGCCGAAAGAGTACATCAATACCGGCATGACCCAACCGTTGAAGGCGCGCACCTTGTTTCCGCCTGATAGAAGGCTATTAAATACCTTCTTCTTATTATTATTATATTTTTTATTAGTTACTAGCGACCCGCCCCAGCTTCGCTCGGGTACAAATTATACATATAAACCTTCCTCTTCAATCACTCTATCTATTAAAAAAAACCGCATCAAAATCCGTTGCGTAGTTTTAAAGATTTAAGCATACATAGGGATATAGGGACAGAGAAAGCGACTTTGTTTTATACTATGTAGTGATAGTGATATTATTTCATTCCAATTTAATATTACCGTGTCAATGCTAAAAATCTAAAAGACGCAGGAGTGAACATATCCGGAACGTTTTTCGATTCACTATAATTCTACCAAAGGACATTGACAGGGTCTGGACCAAATGCTGCCCAGGAGTGAATGGAGCTCCAGTGGTATCGTAACATTCATTTACATTAATAAAATATATATTTAAAAAAATTGGCCCCAGGTTTACATCATGTTTATGAGATGTATTTCTTTCCAAAATATATAGATCCATATCTAACAGATTCTATAACATTGTCCTGTAGCATGTCAAACTCAAAAACCTGTTCTACTGTCTCGCTTGCTATTCTTGAACCGCTTTGGTTATACTCCTATTAATACTTAGAACTGGGGAATCTAATGAAAGACTTACCACTGATTTTTTCATATGTCGCGCTCAAATCTCGAACGTCTAATTAAACTCTGGAGGGAATACCTAGAAAATAATTTTGTCCCTTATCTCTTTGGTTTTGATCACATAATTAGAGAGTAGATAATAGAGTGCAATCTGGCGGTTTCTACTGATTTGTTCGGTAATCGCGGAGAAGCCACTATAATCTGCGATGGTAGGTACTTACTTGTAAAAGAGCACTAACTTCACGTTTCCAAAAATCACGTACAGTCTCCAAAAACACACAACCATTTTTATTCGTTACATGTGATGGGCACATAATAGACATTGGTGGGCCACACGCTACAACTCAAAATGATGCTTCAATGTTGAATAACTATTTAGATGGTGTTGGTCCTTAATTGTTTTTTTTTATCCTGGTGATGTATTTATCTTGGACAGAGGTTTCCTTCTAATCAAGAATGTGCACCATTTGCCGATGGCCTGTGGAGGTGGTAAATGGTAGACAGAAACGAGATTTAAAATCTTTCGTCACGAATATTGCAACATAGCCATGTCACACATTTTTGCATAAGTATATTAAAATCGCTGCGGCATTAACAAATGTCTTCCATGTGGATATATTAGATAATCCTCATGCACGTGATTTTATAAATATATCCTAAGAGCGGAAGGATATTAACAATAATTTGGCAGATTATGTCGACTCTAAAAGACTGAGCCTAAATAGTGGCTTTTCAAAATATTAATGTTGTTCAGGACAATGCCAATGTAGGTATTTCCAGTTCTTACAGCTGAGGAATTGACTTTATTCACAGTTGGCACATATCAAAACTTTTTCCGTGTTATTATAGCGAGCATATACGCAGTACTGAGACATTTGTGATACAACAATATAACGGATCCCTCAGCAATTTATCAACATTTAATGTCTTATAATGTTCACCTCTTCAGAATTAACATAAAGAGTAGACATAAATCATCGAAAGTCTATCATTCTTAAATATTAGTTAAGGGTCTACTACCCGCCAAATGGCGCCCTCATTGAATAAAAAATCATAGCATAGCATAGAAAATAAATATTAAAGAATCCAACGTCACGTTTGTTACAAAGAATATAAAGTATTTTTACGTTGTTAAAACAGATCTCAAAATGTCTCGTATTTGGATACGAGATACTTTGGAGTAGTAAGCAAAAGTGTCAAAAACGGCCGTTTTTAAACTATTGTTGTCACTCGCGTGTCCGTCTGTCTGTCCGTCCGTCGTCTGTCACAAAATTTTGTTACGAAGAGTTTTTCTAACTTCCCATTGACATAAATGAACTTGAAATTTGGTGATAATGCTCATTATTTTTACTAACAAATACCAATATTTGGTACGGAACCCTTAATGTGCGAAATCCGACACGCATTTGGCCAATTTTTTTTCTAATGCTTTAGTGAATGGAGTATTCGTATAATTACTGTGCCAAATTTGATACTCCTCCGTCCGCGGGATTTTCGTATAAAGGGATGGAATGTTTTTGCTTCACGTATTATTATATATTTTGCCGTCTTATTTCAGATGTCGTCATCCGGTAGTGAGAGTGATGAAGATTACGTGCCGGGTGAACCTGAAAAAGTGTCGGAAGAGGAATCCGCGAATGAAGAAACAGACTTACAGTTCGAAAAAGAGCTAGACCAGAAAGCGAAAAAACGGCAATTAGTTAAAGAATCAAAAGGTACAAAGAAACGTAAGACAAGAAATGGTGGAACAGAGGAAGAGGAGTCTCCAGTAAAAGCAGAAGAAATTGAGGAATTGGCAAATCCTGAAGAACAGAAGAAAAAAGAAGATGATTTATGGGCAATGTTTTTAGACGGAACTGATAGTAAACCTAAGCCTACCTCAACAGTAACCAGTTCTAGCATTAACGCCTCCAAACCTATAGCAACTAAGACCGAAATTCCTAAAAAGGATGTACCTAAAACTGATGATCAAGCCAGAGAAAAAAGAATATTCGAGTTTGCTGGTGAAACTATCGTTGTAGAGAATAATACGATCAAAGAGAAGATTAAGACTGCCGATAGTCCTGCGACAGGTATGGATAATATTCTTGCATTATATTTATTGAACATTGTTAATCAGTCTTTAAGGCGTCGCTCCACAGCGGTCATCGGTTAAGCTAAGCGACGCATGAGTACTTAGCTTCGCTTTGATGGAATTGTGGGCGGGATCGTCTTCGTCTACTCGAGTTATGGTTACGATAGGCAAGAATACATCGATGGTAATAAACCGCGCAGCTAACGTGAGTCACCTCTCCGTGCACATTCTACGTAGCAGTGGACGGTCGACATTATACGTTTGTAAAAAAAAAAGCGCGAAATCTTCCACATAAGAATAGTGCGTTTTGGTACAAGTGGGGAAACTGCCATTTCAGCCGAGGGTGAAACACGCCCGAGCCAAAGGCAAGGTCGTTTTAGAGCTGAAAAAACTGCTATGATAATTTCAGTTTTTCAGTTTATCAAGCGACGTATTTCACTCATTTACTCGATTATAATGGAAACTTCATAAACATATTTAGGTACTAAAAAAAATAATGTGAGAAATGTCTCACTGATTTTTTTTTCAATCGCGTTTTTAGGGTCTGTTCGGCTACCACTTGATACAATAAATAAATAATCAATTGAATCAAAACAAAATATATTTTTCTGTAAGCACTTTAATTCTACCTGGCGCTTACGTTTAATTATTCGAGTCGTCACTTCTGCATCTTCTTCTATATCAAAGGCTATAGCTTCGCGTCGATGCCAGTTGCATCCAAGATGCAACTGGCATCGACGCGAAGCTAGCTCTGCCAAGAAAAACTTGAAAATTATGCACAATGCCAAGTTGCAGGCGACCGATTTCCATTAAAACTTTAAAAGCACTAAGCTTTGCATCCACTTTTGTATTTCAAAGTAGATTTTAGTTAAGCAAGTTTTACGCAAAGTTGCGTAAAATTATCCGAAACTGATTGGAGAACAAAATCCAATCTCCGATTTTGTTTCCACCATCTTGTTTAATATGAACTAGCGATTATTTTAACCCATTTCGACGAAGGACTGCGAAAGGGTCAAATTAAGTTTTGAAAGGGTTTGATGAACTTTATCCCTAAAACATTACTGCCTACAGTAACTTCGTAAATAAAAAACTGTTGTGAAATAAACTACTCGACGTACTTTGCATACTTTCCATAGATTCTTATTAAATTATGCTCTGAAGTTTTAGACTAGCCTGCCTGTAGAAATATTCTAAGATAAGCAGCATCCTCCTTTAGTATAATTTAAGCAAAATTTGGTTTGTGATCAATTAATTTTGTGAAGTATAAACTTCTTTCAGTAAGCAAACTACAAGGTCCGTCGCATGGCCGGCCTGCTTTAGGCGGAGGCGGCCTGTCCGGTGTCCTCGGTGCGCTCAACAAAAAGAACAAGTTGTCCACGTTGGAGAAATCCAAGCTCGACTGGTCAACCTACAAGCAAGAAGAAGGCCTCGATGAGGAAATACAGAGCCATAATAAAGGAAGAAATGGGTACGTTTCATGCCTGGTTTATTTATACATGTACATTTAAGCAAATACAGACTATGGAGTCTGTATTTTCTTAAATATACCTAACCTGAAGAGTGGGAGTTTACAAATATAATATCCAAAATCACTTTTAACAAGACAATGGTTGGACTGTGTGAAAGAGGATATGGGTAAAAAGGGGGTGACTACAGAGATGACGACTAATAGAGGAGTATGGAAGAAAAAGACATGTTGCGCCGACCCCAAATAAATTGGGATAAGGGCAGGAGAATGATGATGACTTTTAACAAGACGTGATGCTCTCAGTAATCAAGCTTTCGAGACAGTCAAATAAGGCATTCGTTTTCATTGAACAGTCAGCCACCCAAGATTCGCAACAAACCACTAGATGCCTACCTAGAGAATCTAGAATGCCGATGACGTCAACTACAAACAAGATTGAACAAACGATTCTTTCGAAGATGGGTTTGTTACGATTGTATCTACTTTTGTTTCAGTTATTTGGACAAACGCGATTTCTTGGAACGCGCAGATGTTCGGCAATACGAGCTCGAGAGAGATATGCGTCTGAATCGGCGCAGCAATCGATGAAATCATAGAACAAATTTTTACTAGCTGTAATCTTTACTTAACTATTAAAAACTAAACTTTATTCATGGTATTTTATTAATTTTTTAGGGTTCCGTAGGCCTAACAAGAACAAGGAACCCTTATAGTTTCGGTCTGTTCGTCTGTCCGTCCGAGGCATAGCTTACAGACTATTAGTACCTACTAGTAAACTGCAATTTTGCATGGGTATACTTATAGGTATCGGTTGTAAAAGAACATGACAGGAGACAGTTTCCGAAGCCGAAAGCCACATATTCTACCCATTATTTGGATCTTTTTTTCCACTAGACCGTACCTAGGAATTCACTGGTTCTGGAGATATTGAAGGTCAAAGTCGCAATTTTTTTTTTTACGAAAATGAGTAAATAAACATAACCTGAATTTTCGTTTTTTTTTTCGAATTTCGTAATTACGCATTTGAAGTTAAAAAACGTAATGAATTTCAAATGTATCCGACAAGTACCTACGCGGCTTAGAGCGAAGGGGCGTGGTTTAACTCCGCTTGTCTGGGTTCGCGTTACATTGCGCGAAATTACAAAAATGCTTTTTTTTTTCATACTTACCTAAATTAAAAGTCGTTTCCCAGCAATAATTTTTGCGCCAAGCTACTTTGTTAGATCTTCAGTATGCGTAGTTGACGGCTATGTGATGTGTCTTTTTATCCCTGTATATTAATCAAGCCAAGAAAACGAAACAATCTAATTTTGCAAAGATATTTTATGGTAGCTCGAGCCTCCTGTACAACATGTAAAGTAGGAATGACGAGTTGAGTTTCTCCCTCCTGTACAGTACATCATTAATCTTCTAAATTTTATGGCAAACACACGAGAACAAAATGTGCGACCCCATTGTGACTTAGGTACATTGATTTGGCGGTTTTCATTATAGTACCCACATAGATTTTTGAGTGTGAGGTACTCCACACCTCTGTATAAAAATCAGCGTGCAAAAGTTTTCAATTAATGAATATCAAATGTATCTGACAAGCTACGCGGCTTAGAGTGAAGGGGCGGGGTATAACTCCGCTTGTCTGGGTTCGCGTTACATTGCGCGAAATTAAAATGCAAAAGTTTTCACGAGTCGGTATGTCGAGTCCAATAACAAATTTATGCTATCCCGCTTTATTTTTGTAACACATTCCTGGTGCTGTTACAATCAGTAACAAAACACTGGCACACAAAGCAAAACAGGTACCAACCTACGTGAAAATATGTGTGTTTGACACGGCACCTCTCAAAGTAATTGTACGATATATCGAGGTGCATTGCTGTGGCTCCTTAATGGTAACAAACTGCCTCGCAAGGACCATTTCATCAATTCTACTCAATCACGTCAATGAGTGCTACCCGAGAACGGACAATCAATTTCAATTTGTAGGAGCTCGGGCGACTCCGAACGATTTGCACACGTTGTGCTAATCAAGCACTAAACAGTTTATTTGTCGAGGCCGCTGTGTCACATAGCACAGCACTATTCAGTACGGAGTTTGCGTCCGTGCCGCGTTCATGACCAACGGCTTCCTAAAATAAAGTGCAGTTCAGACTGTGTAATTTGTGCAAGGTGAAGTGCTTTACAATGACTACATATTATGGAAGATGGACGATGTACGATGGTGGAATGCAGGGTGTTCAGGTAAGTTGCATTTTATGGTAACTTGTAGAAATTCTGTTTTGGCGGCGACTAGGAACTTCTAGAAAATCAAGATGATCTCTCGGAATGTATGTATTCTGTAAGGTCAGTTTTATTTTTATTTCCTTTTGTTTTCGTAATATTGGCGCTGCTGGTTTTTCAATAGTTGCAAATTTGTTATGAGTGTCAATTTACACAAGATACCAATTAAATTTAAAATAAAAAAAACCTCAACGCTTAAAAGAAAAGCGAACATTTAAAAAACACAAAAGAGCTGATTACCTTGAAACGGCCGAATCGATTTTGATAAAACATGTCTAAGAACCATCTCTAGAAAACCTGCTTTAAAAAAAAAAACCGCATTCAAATCGGTTCACCGGTTTAAGAGCTACGGTGCCACAGACAGACACACACACATAGCGGTCAAACTTTTAACACCCCTCTTTTTGCGTCGCGGGGTTTATTAAATAAGAGTTTTCGAAAACATACGGCTCTTTAAAGCTAGAGCTTTTACTTTCAGTTGTAAAATATGTGTTAAATACTAGATAATGTAAACTTTAAGAACTCCGATTTTGTGTAAGGGTTTGTAAGCTCTTAGAAATTGTAAAGGAACATGATTAAAATAAAAAACCGGCCAAGTGCGAGTCGGACTCGCGCATGAAGGGTTCCGTACCATCGTACAAGTTTATACGCGTTTGCCATCGAGCAAAAAAAGCTTAAAAAAAACACGTTTCTAGTAGGGGAGCCCTCTTTCATTTTTAATTTATTTTTATTATTCGTCATAGCGGCAACAGAAATACAAATTCTGTTAAAATTTCAACTGTGTACCTATTACGGATCATGAGATACAGCCTACTGACAGACAGACGGACGGCCAGCGGAGGCTTAATAGGGTCCCATTGGATACCCTTCGGGTACGGAACCCTAAGAACGTCCTTCAGTTAATTCTAATTGTGATGCAACCTATACCTTACGCACTTTCACTGCTAACTGCTAATAAGTATCCTTTTTACCCGACTGCGCGACGCAAGGGACGGTAATGTGTTTATCAGCCTATGGATGTATGTTTGTTCCTTTGCGGCACTACAGAGACCAAACGCGTGGGCCGATCTAGATAATTCTTACGTCAATTGATTCGTCTTAATCTTGCCAGTGCTACTAAAGACATGATAGTAATCAAAATACAATATGGCGACAACCAGACGCCTTATTGTGAAAAAGAAAAAAATTAAAGTTGACGAACTAATATTAAGTGCGGTATCAAAATAAAGGGTTCAAGAAGGTGATTCTACACCTTCCGCCTGACGCAGGTCCTCACCGTACATGGCTGTTTCGGTAGGTACCTGTGTCGGAGGTGACCCCCGGGTGTTTCCACTGCGAGGATCGCCCAGAGGAGACGGTGGAGCATTCGGTGGAGGTTTGCCCCGCTTGGGCAGAGCACCGCCGTGTCCTCGTGGATGCGATAGGCGGCAGCGACCTCTCGCGTCGTGCCCTGGTTCAGGCCATGGTACGGAGCGAGAGGGAATGGGAAGCCGTCTCCTCCTTCTGCGAAGCAGTAATACTCGCGAAGAGGGAGGCGGCATACGTTAGGGAGACTCAACAACAGCCGAGTCGCCCTAGCGCCCTCAGCCGCAGCCGCCGCAGGAGACGCCAGGGGCCGCGAGACGATCTCCGGCCACCGTAGACCCGGGCCTGCGGACGGCGAGTAGTGGGTAACTCGCCGCCCGATCAGCACCAGGCCCGAGAGTCGACGGCGCGTAGTGTTCCACGCGCGCCTCAAAGAGTTGTCAGCAAAGGACGGGGCCTGCCACGGCCAATGCCTGCCCGGGGGTTGAGGATAAATTCGAAAGAGTTACCTCGCCCCTGGGCATGTAGGGCAGGGAGGAACAGGGGTGGGTTTTAGTCAGTAAGAGTCTGACACGCCCTTCCGCTCCACCCTAGAGCGGAAGAAGTCATAAGATGATTTCCCACACCCCAAAAAAAAAAAGGTTAAGGTGATTCTAAACATATAACTCACTAAAATGTAAAGCAGTTGGTGCCATAAAATCAATAATTGAACTAAAATAACTGCCACCAACTGCATCAGACTACTTGAAAAGTGACTTGTTTGGAACTTTTCAGTTCGTTTTACAGTCGGATTTTTTGAAAAACACGTTAAATTTTTATGAAGTCAAACGTATCAGAATATTAAATTCACTATTTAGTTATTAAACACCAATTAACGAAGGCATGGAAAAGAGCTATATTCATAGATAATGGTGTTGATTCTGTTGTGCACAAACTAAACTTAATTTAGGCTATTGCTATCTTTTCTCTCTAATAAAACAAGAAAGAGACGGACGTAAATTAGAGCCGTCAAATTTAGTTTGAACAAATATTCCCATACAAATTAAGGGTACACGTAAAAACATGTCGTCTAAAAACACGGCGAAACGCAAGGCGTAAACTAGTTTGACATCGCTAACTTAGTGCATAGCTATAGCCGTCCTTTTCTCGCACTGCCTTTTAGTAAAAGATAGCAATTCTCTAATTTTAGTTTAGATATTGAACAAGAGAATCCGTGCCAATGTCAGCCGATTGGTGAGCGTCAGGTTCTGGGTTCGATTTCCGGGCCGGACGTAGTGTTAATTGAGTTTATGTGTCACACTCAAAGTGGGCCAAAACCTTCCAGAAATTAACCTGCTAGATATCAATGTTGTATTGTTTAGAAAATACATAATTTGCGAACTTTGATATCTGCCTACATATTGGTTGCTGCAACATATGAGCTTTTGTATCTACGATTTAAGCTTTTATGACATAAAAACCCCGAAAGTTGTCTGTTTGTATTTCGTAAAGCACTCATTGAACTTTCAGTTATGTTCTTAATTACTTACTTTGGTTTACTAAGGGCCGAATTGACTATTCGACTATAAACTAAGTTTTACTGAACTAAGCTTAGCGTAAAAAATAAAAACCATAAAAAAGATTATAGTGAGTTAACCTTAAAAGATAGACATATGCTGACCAGAACTTTTTTTTAGAACTCTAGAAGGAAAACAATTCCATCTTACATAATTTTTGCGTAACTTTAACCGTTTACGCAGCGCACGCAACTGAAGCTCTCAAAAGGATTTTTTTTCCCGTTTTTGCCACATTTTTCATTGATACTTCGCTCCTGTTGGTCGCAGCGCGATTTTATATAGCCTATAACCTTCCTCGATAAATGGACTATTCAACACAAAAATAATTTTTCAATTCGATCCAGTTCCTGAGATTAGCGCGTTCAACCAAACAAACAAACTCTTCAGCTTTATAACAGCGGCTACGAGCCTAAACGTTGTAAACTGGGCGTTTAGAATTGGTGAAATCGGCCCTAAGTGGGAGGAGCTCGTTGCCGGGTTGGTCCATGGATGGGTGACCATACTTATTAATTACTTAATAATTTACGTACCGAGACTCCTCTGTGCCCCGGAAAGCACGTTAAGCCTTTGGTCCCGGCTGTCAATCGTGGATCTTTGACAGTCGTTACGGGTCATCCGAAGCCCGAAAGTCTGACAACCAGTCTTACCAAGGTGTATCGTATACCCGGGCCTGCGGACGGCGAGTAATGGGTAGCTCGCCGTCCGATCAGCACCAGGCCCGAGAGTCGATGGCGCGTAGTGTTCCACGCGTGCCTCAAAGAGTTGTCAGCAAAAGAGACGGGGCCCGTCATGGCCGATGCCTGCCCGGGGGTTGAGGATAAATTCGAAACAGAGTTACCTCGCCCCTGGGCACTCAGGGCAGGAAGGAACAGGGGTGGGTTTTAGTCAGTAAGAGTCTAACACGCCCTCCCGCTCCACCCAGAGCGGGAGAAGTCATTGGATGATTTCCCACAGAACAAAAAAAAAATATTGGTATCGTATTACCCAGTAACTGGCTTGTGGAGGTCAGATAGGCAGTCGCTCCATGTAAAATACTGGTATTCAGCTGCATCCGGTTAGACGGAAAAGGCTAGGCAGATTGGATTGATTGGTTTTCTAAGTGGAATTTTTTTGGAACCATCCTTATTATTACCTACATGCAAGTTACTGTAGCTAAACAGAGACTCAGATATAATCCAGAGAAATTATTTATGCTCAAAACCTTCAAGAAGTTCCTAACTTACTGTTTATGAAACATACCAATCTAGTTACATTACAGGTAGGTATGAAGTACGTCTGCAGTCGCCTGTTTCCTCCCACGGCGGCGAAGGTAACGAGGAGTCAACTAAACACCAATACCTAAGTAGTATAGATAATGACGTAATCTGGAACAGTGAACGTAGTAGAAAGGAAAAGTGGGCGAACCGATTGAGTAGGTACACAGCCTCGAGCTGCGCCCACGCAGGTCCACTCCTTGCAGTCTGCACCCTTCCAAAACATGAAATGTGACGGAAGCATCGCTTGGAAAACTTAGCGCTTCGTTGTTGCGATTTTATAAATTGCCTTTTTTTTTCAGAAAAAGTTTTAGTGTACACTCAAGTGCAGACCAATTTCGCAAAGTTCTAAAAAGCAGCAGAAAAAATGGTAGGTGCAATCAAAGCTTCTGCCTAAAGCTTAGATTGGGGTTCTTATCAAGAATGATCGCGTCAAGTACCTAAAGTTGGTAAACTTACTTCAGTTTACAATAGCTAATTCTTGATTGCATCAATTTTACGCCAATCTAAAGTTTAATGAGGCAAACAAATTAAGCTGCAGACTGCCTGCCTTGCTCCGGTAATTGTACATTTCGAAACAACGGATCTATTGTCGTCCAGTTCCATAATATTTGCTCAGGTGTGCGCTATTCGAGGCGAGATCTGTACAAATGAATGAGCCACGACGGTGATAGTGCTGTCCACTGCGCATGTGTACGCGCGCTCGATAACCGCACTACGCCCGTGTCCGCGGCACGTGTCTATGTGATCAGCCGCGTAACCGTAAGGATTCTGAGCGTAGGTACCGCCTGAGATGAAGGAGGCTGTGCCGCGACCCCATACGGTTGGTTCGCGATCGCTCACGAGGCGCGCGGCGCGAGGGTCTCACGCGGCGCGGGGTGAGCGATGCGCGCGGCGGCCGCGGCCGGTGGCGGCGCGCCAGTCGCACACAAGCGCCTTACGGGGTGGCTGTTAGTCTGGTGCGTGAATTTTATCGCGCTTTAACACTGCCGTATTCAGATTAGACATATGCATCGAGTTAGTTAGATATATTTAAAAGTGATACTTTGTATGAATGAGGATTTGCTCGTGATGTGTGGAATTGTCTCCGAGATTCTTCAAGGCAGCTGAGGTGCTGAAAGCCTGTAAAGTCGTGAAAAATCGCGTTATCGGGAAAGTGCTTTTCTTGTTTGTGGTGAGCGTGAGGGGAGCGGGCGCGCGGTCCGTGGTGGCGGGTCGGTGGATGGTGCGGCGCGGGCGGGCGCCGGGGCGCGGCCGGCGGCGCCGCTAGCAAAATGTCGATACCCCTGAGCCGGGAGACGGTGCTGCCCACGCAGGTGAGTCCAGCTCTTCGCAGCCCTGCGACGTCACCGCCGAGCGCTGTGCGTCGCGTCGTGCCGGGTGTGTGCCGGAGCCGTGCATTGTGTGGATGCGTTATCGATAATTGATTATGAAGAATTAGATATTTGGCGGTTACGCACATTATTTGGTTTTCGCCTAATTTGGAGATGAGTAAATATTGCAATGTACTTATAGAAGCGAATTCGAGATTTATTAGGATTAGGCTATTTGAAAAATAAAACATTTCAGCTTTTATTTACCCAAGAATAGCAAGTCTATGTACCTAAACATTTTCGGAGTTATTTAACTTGTCCAATTAAGTATTTTTAACTTTTCAAATTGGTAAAGAAATCGAGTGATTGTTTTCATTATGGAAACTTGAACGGTTGGGAAAATAAATAGGTACTTACCTACATACCTAGTCAACCACAAGTGACATCTTTGATTAAACTTTTTTATCTAACTAGCAAAATGTAAAAATATCAAATACGTAGAATGCAGGTATAGATACTTATGTATATCTAGTGATAACAGTTACACATGAATATAGTATCTACCTAGTAAGTACCTACATAAAATACCTACGAACATTATCGTGTTCATATCAACAATAATATCGATTGTTGCACATTTTCAGGGTCTCCTACTTGAACAAGCATTAAATACGCCAAAAGGCTTAATAACGTTACTTGATATCAAATTTATTTTGATAGGTAATATAGGTACTTAAGTACGTGATTTTTTACACGTCGGCATCGTGGGTTTTCACCTGAATTTTAAGTAGGTACTTACCTAGTTAAAATTTTTCGTTGCGTAGCACTAGAACGTAAACAGCGCGACTGATCGTGACAGGCGATACCTAGTAGGTACGAGTACGTATCTGCGCAAACCGTTCAGCTTCTTATCAGAAGAGTTTCACACAAATCACAGATGCTTACGCACAAACATTGATTTAGTCCCGTCTCTGTCAAGTCTAAAAATACCTCTATTATGCAAGGATATAATGACAGTTTTATTACGTAAACGTCGCGTCTTGTATCCTATCGACGTCAGAGCATTAGGTATTATCTAAAATATACGTAGGTAGGTACATCGTGTTTAGTGATGCTATATGTATATCGAATTTTCAATAATATCGACCCTAAAATATTGATATGTTTATTGATATATTAGCATTGCCGATGCGATATTATCATATCGAAAAAATTTTTTTTTTTTAAAAAGTGTAAAATAACTTTAATTTCGGAAGTCGGTGTTCCTGTTATGTGTCTTCGTTTTTTGACACCGACTGCCGAAATTAAAGTTATTTTACACTTTTTTTGGAAGTCGGTTCTATTTTTTTGTAAAAAAAGTTTTTTATTTTTCACTTTTTAGTTGTGGTTCCCCGTTAAACTGTGTTAACAATTCATAGACATAAGATAGCAGCAATCGCGGTTGATTTGCTGTCAATTTTTGAAGAGTTCCGTTGTCTGTCTCCGAAACCCATCATCAGATCTTTTTGAAATTTAAATGGGACCATGTCGGAATTAACCCCTTTCGAACAAAAAAGAATTTTGCAAATCCGTCAATATATTATGACGGAGTTATGCCCGAACATACAAAAATCCAAATTGATAACCTCCTCCTTTTTCGAAGTCGGTTAAAAAGCTAATTATTTTCGGAAGCATTAGTAATTTGAAACATGATAGATTTTCGTCTGGTAAGTAATCGATGTTTTTGTTAATTCAAAATTGTTTTGTTTGACAGAAAATAGGTGTAAAAACAGTACCTATGTTCATTTGATCTATGATTTATATAATCTAGTTGATGCCAGGCATTGTCGGGTCACTGACATGAGCAGAAATTAATATATAAGTATATACATATATTTTTTAAACCTTTTTAAATTGACTTTTTGTAAAATTCTACTTATAACATAGCTGGCCTGTATGGTCTTCTTCTACTGTTTTTAGGTTCTATTGATAAAAGTTATTGGGAAATGTGAGAGTATAAACGTGTCATTGTTGCTTATTGTGGGTTTCATTGTTGCTTATTTAACATATACCTACTTAACTGATTATTCAATAAAAAATCTTTCTTACCTAATTCAGCAACTTTCTGAAAAATATTAAATTATTGATAGTATCGCGTTGAAAATATCGATAACCGATTATCGGTTATCGATATTTTAAAGCTTTCGATACAAATGTCGATATTGATATCGATATTTTCATCTACGTGCAACCCTAATCGTGTTATACATATAGTCTAATTCAGTAAAAGTTATCTATTTTATTCTGCAGCAATGACAATAACTACATAATCTAAAATAAAATAAACGAATTAAGTAGGTACCTAGGTAGGTAGAGTACCTACTCTATAATCATGTTAAGCGATCTTGGAACTCCACGCGTCTCCGAAAAACGTTTGAAAAATTCATTATTATGAATGCATATTATCTAGGTGGATATTATTCAGCAGATAATCATTCTTATTCTTCATATTTAGTAGATATCGTCACTTGCATCCAACAGTCCCACGACCATATCTAATTCTTAGACAGATTGTAGACTTGTAGAGCTAATTCGAAGAATAAATATTTATATCAATACGTGCAATTCTTAAAACTTGATTGAACAAGTTTAGTAAGTATGTGTGAGTAGGTAGGTAAAGTACGTATAACAGTCGGGTACGAATCTATGTTCTGTCTCCGAACACTACCTACTTCACCGTGAACCGACTATGTGTTTGATAAACATACAAAATTGGCGAGAAAACTGGGCCATGCGGAATGTTCGCTGGTACCTAATGATGCCCATTTGGTAGGTAGTAGGTACCTAGTCTTCAGAGTTCTAATCGATTCGGGACTTGATTGCAAGGTGCCTGCACTACTTCTGCAATGTAGATATTTTTAGTATCTACCAGAGTAAGCACGGATTTTGCCAAACCAAACTGAATATTTCACTGCTTTTAAATAATGAGACTAGGTATATGAGACCAAGCCCCGGCCACATCAGAGAGATCCGAAGCTATGCAAAACCATACCGCTTTAGTTGCTTAACTAGACTGATCAAATGTTTATTTGTTCAGTTATCTTAAACCAGAAAGGGGCCTAACGTAGTAGGGAGTTTCAGTACCTATATCACGAGGTCGAGAAAATTAACGAAAATTTTCAAGAAAGTACCATCTGCGCTCAAATACTTTGTGGCTACCAGAACAAAAGAGAGATAAAGCCTGCCCGCCATTAAATTGGTGGTCCAATATAGAAAGAGACCTCAATGAAATCTGATCAAGAATGGAGTAGGTACCTGGGTTCTTTTCTTGATTCTATTTTAGGCATATTATGTATAATTTTAGGCATGTATTACACTAATCAATTTGGCGCAGGGAAGTGAAGAATTGCGACACGAAATAACGGGATCAGGTACCTAAGGAAGAAGTGAAGACAATATTTTATAAAAGTTTACCAATTAGTCTGTATGTCTACCTACATCTAAAACCACTCGGAATGCATGAACAGGATGTGGGTGAACAATTTAATATATTGATATTGACAAGTGGTGAGCGTGACCACTCCAGTTAATTGTTTGAGCACATGTAGGGAGCCGACCAAGATACTAATAATTAAGATCTGAGATACAGCTCGCACAAATTTTTCTAGGAAGATCTATGGTGTAGCGTCCTGATTCTATTTTATAGATTGGCCTTTGCGTATGGACGTAGGTAGGTATGTCTTCGCGAAAGCAGCCCAAAGCAGAAGAATTCTTATTTTCCATAATTATTTTATTATTCTCTATAATTCATATAAAATCACCTAATCGTTCTAAACAACAATATAAAATGAAATTGATAAAATAAAAAGAGAGCTAAATTGAAGATACTCGTATCATCACAACGCACAATGATTTCGTGACTGTTAATGTCTAAGAAAGAAACACTCACGCTTGGCAGATTAAGTTAGATCAATGAAAAAGATTGCTAGATAGATATGTCACCAGATAATTGTAATTATTACTATTAGTTTATGAAAAATCCCGTAAAATTGTAAACTCCTTAATTTCAATAAGGCTGTATCCAACATTGTAAATTATCGAAGGGTAAGATTATCATTACATTATTATTTAAATCTACTTATTCAACACTGGTGGGCATAACAAAATCGGGAGGATCGTTACCATGTGCTTCATATCGGTTTTGGTTCGCTGATTCCAAATCTGTTCATAGATTAACTCTGCCACGTTACGCTAGTATTATATTATCTGTGGTCACGTCTAGTTCTTGGGATATTGCTATTTAACGTGACTACATATTTGGATTTACCGTGTTGAAATACGTTAAGTCCTCATACACCTTGCTTTGCTCTTATTTTGATGCCGACCCAAGAGTTTACACTCTCGCAAGATTTGTTACAATAACGGTGTTTGCAATAATCCGGTGACAGATACATAGTGTTAACTAATTATCATTCTCCTGCCCTTC
The DNA here is from genome assembly GCA_951329385.1 of Polia nebulosa. Lineage (NCBI taxonomy): Eukaryota > Metazoa > Arthropoda > Insecta > Lepidoptera > Noctuidae > Polia > Polia nebulosa. Next base: position 11,812,802 of record OX589599.1, on the reverse strand, counting down.
TCCCAATTTAGTTGGGGTCGGCGCAACAGGTCTTTTTCTTCCATACTCCTTTATTAGTCGTCATCTCTGTAGTCACCCCCTTTTACCCATATCCTCTTTCACACATAGTGTTAACTAATACAGCAAAATAAAAAGTTTAGACCTTATAAAGTAAGTCGCTGTTTAGCTCTAGTTATCGCAAGTAAAATAATCCGGAGCTTCATTTGGCTGCGTTACGTTCGGCGTGCGACGCTAAGTTCAAGGCTCTATTGATCCACACCGGCGGGTGCAAGGTTGGAGACGGCTATTTTGGGCCACTATTTTCACAATTCTTTAGTTTGCGGCACTGAGACGCCGTAACATTAACTTAGGTAGAATTAAAGCGTGCATTTTGTAGTGAAACAGGTCTTACAGCCATTAAGCTAGTTTTCTCGAACGAAATACGATGTATAATTAGAAAAACTGGAAGTGGATGCAAGAGGAGGCAGTCCTACTTTCCTTAAACTAGCAAGTTTAGTTAAACTGCTTGGCTAAGAGACGGTCGTTACTATACCAGCCGATGAAGAAACTGCCGAGTAACTTAAATAAGTTTTACTTAAAACAGTAGGTAATTTATCTACCCGAAAGTATTTTTCACAATGGCGTAAGTAAATAAGGTCACACCTCAAGCTAGTCGGTTCGATGTCCGTGTAGGTACTACATCTAACAGCAACTTGCATGGTTCTAACGTGACTCACAAGTTCTAAGAAGCGCCTGCGACGTTTATCCGTAGGCCGAGTTACCTTTATGTTCAGTCAGAGCTAAGATAGCTAGACAACCTCATTAATACGAAGTCCTTATATATAAATATTTAATAAGCAAACGCGTTCGAACAAGTAGCATAATTTACCGTGATTGGGTACTATCTCCGTCTTCAAAAGAATTGAATTTTATAACGACAATTTTTCAGGTTTATTACGATTTTTCATAAGCAACAAAAGAACTAGTTGGATTTATTGAAAGTCAAGCTTTAGTAAAAGGTTTTACGATGCTAATAAAATGTTTATGTAGAATAATTCACAGTTTATTGTGTCCGTGTGGCAGTTTGCTTGTTTTTCTGTACGCTGTATAAGGCAGCTAGGGTCGCGTAAAAGATTGCTGGAATAAAAAGTCAGCTACGAAATGCGTGACTGTGCACCGGTGGAAGAATGCTCTTCCATGAGCTTATAAGGGGAACGTATTTTTTCACGATGAGTGTTTGGTACTGGATGGAAATTGGAATACAATCACATGTTTTTGTAGACTAAGATTTTACTGAAATCTAAACTGTTTACCGATGACGCGATTTATTCTATGATGACTTGTGATGTCTTTATAGATATTGTTCTATCTCTGTCAATGGGCATTGTGTCGCCAAACTTGGTTTGTTCTTTTGAGTGAGGTTAAATCAAGAAAAAAAATTACTGAAGATTGGCACTGATTATTTTTTGATGACAAGCTACAACTGTAGGTAACAGTACTTAACTATGATTATCCACAATTATAATCTCAATCATCCGAATATCCCTTTTTATCCAAATTAGCAGACACAATAGATTTTAACTGTGTCTCGATCACGAGGTGACTGCCGGACTGCTGAACTAGGCGGTTCCCACACTCACCGATTAAGTAATCATATACACCTACTACGTTATGTAAACTTAAAAGTAACTTCCTAGAACAAAAAACTATGCGGATGTTAATCGCATTTCAGATAAGCTGGTTTATAGTTAAAGAGCTGTAAATGAGCCGCCTGGCTTATTGTTTTCAGCGTTAACGCCTACTCTTTTAAATCAGTAAGGAAGTAATTGCACTTCAAGTTCTCAGTACTTATTCTTAAAGCTGTAAAATACAAGTATTTTATAGACGCCTTTGTAACTTCATCGCATACATTTACCCTGTAGTAAAGTTCCTTTGCTAAAATATGAGGCAAGTATCTTATTTTCTTATTCAAGAGCACATAAAAACTAGAGAATTTTATTTTAAGTTTACATTCATTGCGTCTAGACTATGTTAAGGGCACTTTAGACGGTGCATACGAACATAAGAAGCCTTTCTGCTAACTAGGTTATCCTGAGGCAGTATGCTTATCGTAAAGTACATTGTCTGCATCTTAACTGGCTTTATAACGATAATGGACGAGCATCGGGTTCGAGGAGATATTAAGCATGATATTATTGGCTGATGTGTCCTGCGCGTGTTATGTGCATGTTCGTTTAGCAATCGCTTGGACTGTTATTACTGAATATGGTAATATTGGTAATTGTTGCGGTAATATGTCGCGCTCCGTACGTACCTATGTAGTTACTGTACGAGACTGACCGGGATATTAGCTGCGGAAGATTTATTCATTGGAATCAACTGTCTGCCGCCGTAGTTTCCACATTTGATAACGCATTCTCTAGGTATCGACTGGGTACTTCTGCATAAGTGGTCATCAAATGAGTGTCTAGTCTGAGTGTTTAACTGTTTATCATTTAGAACATCGCTATTAATACAAGTGAGTAAGATTGTTTTGAACGCGTCCATGATCGATACATCGCAATCCATGTTGCATTGCGATGTATCGACTGTTCTCTTGCAGTTCATACGTTTTACCTGTACATTGCGGGCTTATCTCGTCCGATTCGTAGATATCCGCACTTTGTACGGTTCCTTTATCGATGCTGATAATGTATCGATAAACAGATAAGTGCGCGGGTCTGTTTTGGTTATCGAACATTTCATACTTTATGTGGCGTTCCTTACCCACTGAAGATATTTAATTTATGTTAGTTCGAAGAAAGTAATCTAAACTAATCTACTGTCTCTGAATGTAGGTAACGTAAACAGAACATGACAAAATAACCCACAGTCAGCAGTATTTTCGTTCAACAAAGTTTCATAATACTGAAACATTGAAAGCGATTTGTGACAGTAACAGCGATTTCACTAACGACGTGTGAAGTAATACGTTCGTGTGACTTTATTCCAATTTCCAATCAACACGATTGAGTTTTTAAATATTTATATGTATTTTCGGTTGCTTCAGAATTCGTGCATACAAAACAGTTCGAGTCGAGCGATGTTTTCCTGAGGATTCCTTCTCACGGAGTCACAGCAGGTTTTGAGAAAACGGCAAAAAAATCAAAAGCGTCCAAATTACGATACCTACGCGCATCGCGTGCGTGGTTTCGCAGAACTGCCTGTTCCTTAAATAACCGCGAACAGTATTCGGCGGGTTCTTGTGCGCGCGCGCCGCCCTGCCGTCCTCGCGGTGTCCTTTGGATCACACCGGGAATGCTCGCGACCCCCTTATTAGGCTACATAATAACCCATCGCTCCTGTCTCTCCCGACGACGCTTCGATTGTTCGACCTAGTTTGGAGATCGCGGTGACATTTTTGGCAATGTCATTAAAACTGTTTTTGTAAGATAAGTAGTTGACGATTGCCTTTAGGAATTTGTCCTTAGTACCTATTGTTCTTATATACAGTCTATTCTCTCAGTCTAATTTCTGTACGCAGCAAATATGTCGGACATGATTGAAATGTCGTTTGAAAACGTTTAACTATAATCAGGAGTGATTAATTAAGATCTCGGCGGCAGGCGACAGGTTGCAATATTAAACGCAAGTGTAACACTTGTTAAGTAGCGCCATGACATTTTAAATGAAATTAAACGCATGCGAGTTGCACGTAAACAATTTAGGGCCTGAGCCTAAAATACCTGGGCTGTCGCAAGTGGTGGAGCCCGTCGGCCGCCAGCGCCTTATAAGGCGGCGTACATCGAGGCCGGCGCGGGCGCAGCGCAGCCCTCTCCCAGCCTCGTGCCTCGCGTCTCGTCTCGCCTAGCGAGGACTTGAGGACATCTCCGTCACGAGCCATCACAATCGATACAAACCATCACAATAACCCAGTTAACCTTTTAACTTCGTCCGCAGTTCTTTTCACGAGTCCATAATTTGCACAGCAATTATCGGCGAGATAATATCTCAATGCTAATTGTAGGGCGCATAATTATATTAAGTTTATTATTACTTTTTGCAGAAAGAACCAGATTCTTTGAGGGGGTTATGTAAACAAAAGCTATCAGCCATCAGCACAGATTCATATCACGTATGTATTGCTCTTTCGAGTTGATATGGGGCGACGGTCTTGCATAGATAAGACACGCTGCGAAAACCAGAGCAAATACTCGGAGTAACAAGCTAATCAAACGCGGGCCCCGGCAAGCGGCTCGTCTAGCCGCCGCCACCGGCCTCCGGCAATCTAATGTCGACTTAATAGCTTCTTGCACTTAAGTCGCTATATCATTGAAAGCTAATAGTGGCAATTGCACACGGATTGTTGTCTATTCCGTAAGAGCACATGTGGCATGTTATGCGGTGGACTCAGCCACACATTGCCATAAACATATAAAAGCTGTTATGGTGGTGTACATTCCAAACTGTGGATATTTTTTATCTAATGTCACTCGTTCCTATGTCAAGTGCTGCTGCAAGACTTGAAGGGCTCTCTACAAGTTTTGCAGCTTCAATTTTAGATCTGAGCTGTTTATAGACAGTAGATAGTACGGTTTAGAAGAGGAATATTTATTCAGAGAGTTCGGTAACACTTCAATATCGGTGACAGGTAGCTAGTATCGACAGTGTTTAACCAGTTGTCAAGACTTATTTCGTGTTCACTTTATATGTAAAACTATTCATGAAGTTCGCCGAACTAAACGCCGAGCCCGTTTAATTACAACGCAAGTATTCGCGACTCTTCCTAAAATTGTGTTGCGGTTAGTTTAATGGAGTTCGGTTTATGATCCAATTCCCGTTTTAAATGAAAACAAAATTAAGGGCCTGCGCTGACCGTGAAGGATTGGTAAAATATTGACCCGTCGGCTGCCCACGCCCTCCACAGCCGCACAATCATTATTTTTGACCAAACAAACCATTAAGCCAACAAAACAAGATTAATTTGGTTTGTTACGATTTTGTTACTTGGAAAATTAAATAAATATCCAGTTTTACCATGTGGCCAACTGGTTGATGAAAGTGCAAAGTTATATCAGCGAAAACTGCGGATCATGCTAAAATTGTAGAGCGGGAGGATCGCCGATCACCTTCAGATGTTATCGCATCTCGTATCAGTAACCCAGATACTCTCCGCTCAGCCAACATACTCGCAAAAGACGATCTTGACTTTGCTAATAAACGTTCAAGCGGTTTTATATGACGGGTCAATAGATCAGTCGAGCTCTCGGGATTTTGCAGCGCTACGCTACGCCCGGTCCTATCGACCTAGATTGTGTAGTAATAAATCAATAATCCTAATCGTCAATCTATTTGAGACGACATTTATTGCTTAGTAGGTAACCGTGACAAATAATAGTAGCGGACTGAGTACGTGCTAAATGCAAATAGACATTAGACAGTGCACCTACTGTGTAGACCACTTTGCAGTCTGGCAGACGGAGCCGTGTATTGTATGTAGGCAATTCAGTCGTGTGGAACATTACACGTATCAATTCGCTCCAAGTTCTACAAGCAATATGTCAATTTTTTTTCCTAAAGTTCTATTAAGCAGCGAAAGCCTTCATAAATGTTATGCTGTGATTTAAATTGTACAGAGATCCTAATTAAAATTCATTCAACGACCCCTCTTAACGTGCTCGTAGAATAATTTCTTAGCTGCTAATTGCGGTTCATTGAACTTTAAATGGGGAATAAACAACACTTTTACAAAATTGCACTGCGATTGTGAACGTTGGAGTTGAACAAAGTTTAAACCATGTTCTTGTTTAAGCGAAATAAGGGCTGTCGCAGACTGTCGCGGGTCGCGGCGCGGAATAAGGGGAGATGTCGTCTTTACGATCGGACATGGTGACAAGTTGTCGCAATTAGAGTGCCTATACAAGAGGATGATAAATCGCGGCGACACGGATGACAGTCGCCATATTCTGATGACTTCTTGAACCGGTCCATTTTGCGATGTCGTTTATCATTTGATCTTTCTAAAGCCACATGCAGTCTTTGAAAGCATTTCTAAGAATACATTAAGATGGAAAGACAAGTAATATATTGCGGTATTTCTTTTATCTTGATTGCATATTTGGCAACAATTAAGCTGGCTTGGAACACATTTTTTTACATATTACACACTTATTTTAAAACAACCTTTAAGTAGGTGTACAAACCTGCTCCACACGAAGTCACTGAAACACGAAAATAACGAAGTCGTCGGCATCGAAACAGAAAAAGGTGCGTTACTGCGATAGACATTATCATTTCTGCTGATAATTGGAAATGCCTAAAGAATGCAAAATGGACGTATGACGTAGGTAGAGCAAGCATATTTTAGTAGGTATTTAGTATTTAGTATAGGTAATTTTGAGGCAATACATAGCCGAAATCGATAGCCGATAATGTTATACACACGTGCATCTGCACATGTGTGTAACAGTACCTATCTAGGCATCGTACCAACGGATTTAATATTGACACTGGTATAGGATATCTAGAGTATGGGACTTAGGTAGGTACAAGGCGCGCACGCACTCGGCAATGACAGTGCCGGATTAGCCATATGAAATCTAACCAATTTCGGATTATCCGTAAAGACAATGTAGGCAACTGCATATGGGCCCATCGCTAACTAAAGGCCCCGCGGCCTATGAGAATAATAAGTCAAAGAAGTTTTAGTTCTTTATCATTTTTCAAAGATTAAGGAGGCCTCTTGGTAGAATTTGCTACAGACACGCTGGCTTAGGTAATCCGGCACTGCCTACAAGGAACCTATAATTTTTAGAACAAACTAATCGATCCGCGGAAGATGTAGCTCTCGCAACCTAACAATGCCTAATTGTTATGAAGGTCGGATGTTTTCCCGGTGCACTGACACCTTGCACCAAGTAGGTACTATGTGTTGTTTAGTCTGCAGTCATCGACCTCGACTGTGTTATAAAAAGTAACGTGAACCTGCCCGCCGCATTACTGCAAATTGACTCCATATCTGACGATAGCGAACCGATCAGCCGAGCCACGGAGCTACTGCCGCTAAGTATATTGGCTCTCTAGATATGCACTTGCGAGGCTACCTGTTCAATTCAATCTAACATTTATGATAAACTATTGCTACATATCTATCTTATCATTTACATAACATAGTCTATAAAACTCGTTCAATTCTAAAAGTATATTCGAGTCTACATAATTTATGGATACGGCTTGAGGCCGTTTTGCTTAATCGTAAAAAACAACGTCGACAATCTTTATGATTAGGAGCTAAATATCGCGTTTACGATTACGTAGGTCCATAGAAGTCGCTAAGGGGATTTTAATGGAACGATAACAGCTTGATTTTGCTAGTGGAAATGTAAATTGATCTATTGGTACAAAAACGTTACATCTAGAAACTACTGCACTAAAAGTCTATAAAGGAGAAAGTTAAAAGCATAATGGGATCTCTTGAATATCGTTGCCATCTGATAACATAACACAAGGCTCAACGAAGATACTGTCCGTTGGGATTTTTTCAGATAAGTTAATATAAATGACTGTTGTTACGTCCGCAGTTATCGCTGCGTTGAAATATTGTCTGGTCTTTTGAAGCGACCGCGGCGACAACACATAAATTTAACTTTTGTTAATTAAATGTGTAAAAAGGAAAGGCGACCCGTCACGAAGCAAGCAGAGATATTGCTCATCGAAACCATCTCCGTCTACAAGATCCATTATTGGTAAAGTGCTAGTTATAATGGGCATAAAAAACGTTAAGAGCATGAGCAAAATCTCTCTATTTAAATTTTGATGATGTATGTTGCATTTAGTCTAGCGAGCTATCGATAAAATTAATCAAATGAACCCCTGAGAGCGGCGCGGGCGCACTCTACGTATCACTCTTGACTTTCACTGATCAAATTTTTGCTAAAAGCCGGTCCGAGTTTCGCGAAAGTGGTTGGTCTGGTGGCCAAGTGTTTATATATCGGTGGTTAGAGGAGAGCTGGATAGACACGCCGCGGTGGCGTCGTCGCCTGCGCAGATCCTGTTACAATTACTTTTAGTAGCGCACCATGTGAACGTTCATGCAAACGTGATTATACTTGAACGACAGACAGACAATAAAAAGACTGGTAGTACAAGAGCTATGTGTGTTTGTCTATTATCATCTAAAGTAATATTAAGGCCTTACCCACTTTTATAAATTCTTTTAAAACTAGATCAGGAACAATATTTATTTGAAAAGCTTATCATCATCATCATCAGCATATAGCAGTCCACTGCTGGACATAGGCCTCTCCAATTGCACGCCATCTCGGCAACTCTCATCCAGCTGCTAACCAGCTAACAAAACTCACTGGATTAAAAATAAAAAACTCAGAAATTTTCATATTGTAAGGTACGGACAACGGTACTCCCAGTAAGTACCTACTGTTAGACTATATGGAATGTGATAAGGCAGATATTTCGCTGCTACCCTGGCATTCCCAAACCTTATTACAAAGTATAAAGGACTTCATCTTAGGCACAAAACACGTGCCAAAGAGCTAATATTACATTCATAGAATGAATTTGTCGAACTGCGAAAACCTATCACGTTCGGAACGTTCACTGACATGAATTGTAAAACGAGCTAGATAGATATTGGAAACTGATAAAGATGGCAGTTTGACAGTCGTGACAGCGTTGATGTAAAATGGAATAGGACTGAGGTTATTAAAGCACAGGAAATAGGCTTTTGTAAAGAAATAGCAAAGAAATAAGAAAGTCAACGGCGCTCAAAAAAGTTGCATCCGTTATGCACTAAAACCAACTATTAAACAGTATTTTCAACACACTTGCTCGTAAAGTGAGCCTTATTACATCGCTCTTAGGGCCATAAACCGAGCTATAACACACACGTGCTTAATAACATTAAGTAGACACCAGTGCGTAATGGAATTATCCCTATAAAGTGAAATTAGTACCATTACTGCAAGTTATATTGAAAATGCTCTGTTTACTCAACAGCAGGTGTATTCGCCAACTCAGTTGCCATCAATTTGATAGGCACTTTGCAGTACATTGCTCTGTGGACATCGATTATAATAGACACTACGGTTTTCCTATACGTCAAAGCAGCAATGTACGGCAAAGTGCCTATCAAATTGATGTCAATTGAGTTCGCGAATACGCCTGCTGAGCATTTTCAATTTAACCGGGTACCTAATACAGTTATTGTTTTTAGTAACAACAAAGAGGTTATAAGCCGCTGAAAATCCATACACATTTTTGGAATAAATAAAAGTGTAAGTCTTTAATTAAGTCAAATAAACATTTATTATTATCAAATTATTCATAATTCACAATAATTTGCTCTAAAATATTTGCATAATATCACTTAAAAAATATTTTTCAAGTAGTTCACTCACCTTGCCTAAGGCGCGCGAAGAAAAAAAAACTTGTGCGCCTTCGCTACTAATATTATAAATGCGAAAGTAACTCTGTCTGTCTGTTACGCTTTCACGTCTAAACCACTGAACCGATTTTAATGAAATTTGGTACAGAGTTAGACTAGATCTTGGCAAAGGACATAGGCTACATTTTATCCCAGTTTACGCGGGTAAAACCCAGTTTCCCATAATTTTGCATATTTTGTTTTTTTTGTTAAATTATTTTAAAAATGTCAAGTTTTAGTGCAGTAGATGAACAATTTATAGAATTAACCCCGTCCGAAATACTCAATGAAGCACAAAATGCAAACGATAGCCTAATCCCCGCAAAATCTGAAGAAAAGTACTTAGCTGCCTACGATAGTTTCCTACAATGGAACAGTAAGAAAAAACCCAGTCATTTTCTGAAAATGTGTTTTTGGCGTATTTCTCTGAACTCCCAATACATACAAGCCCCTGTGCATCTATTCCATGTTAAGAAGCATAGTTAAGCTCAAACATGGCGTTGATATCAAAAAGTACTGTAACCTGATGGCATTTTTGAAGAGACGTTCGGAAGGATATATTGGTTTTTTTTTTGGAAAGTTTTATCCAGCCATTGTTGAAAAGTTTTTGAAAAAGGCTCCGGATAGTCTGTAGTACCTAGCAACAAAGGTACGTTGAATATTATTAATCTAAACCTATCTCTAAACATATGTATAATTGCGTAACCTTAGCATAACTTCTTGGAACTAATTAATTAATTTCTTTGCAGGTTGCTTTAGTATTCGGTGTTACTGCTGGTGCGTGTAGACGACAAGAGCTTTATAACATTACAACAAAAGATGTAGAAACCCACGGTAATTTGCCCAGACCAAAACCAAGATTCCACGACCTTTTACAATCCACGGAACGTTTCTTGAAATAGTGAAAAAAAATCAAGCTCTCCGTTCAACAAAAACAAAGAATGACCGCTTTTTCCAAAACTTTTAGAAAGGAAAATGTACTGCCCAAACAAAATTTGGTAATATACCAAGACAAATTGCGAAGTATTTAGGTTTGCCTAAGGGCGATTTTTACACTGGACACAGTTTTAGAAGAACTTCGGCTACAATGTTGGCTGATTCGGGGGCCGATATATTAACTTTAAAGCGACATGGCGGATGGTGTTTGACGCAGTCATTGAATCATACATACAAGAGTCTATTCATAACAAGGCGAAAATCAGTTACAAAATAAGGCAAGCCATTAATTTGGAGCCAAAGGCAAAATAGTTTTGCCCCGAACCACAACCATGTACCTACATCTCATAGCATGAGTTATTTGGTGCCTACTGCTTCCAGTAATTTCTATGATTTGCCTTTAAGTTGTCGCCGACATTTACACAAGAAGAAAACGACAGTACTAAAGCAGTGACAAGCGCCAATATAACACCAACTATGAAATTGCCATCCAAATCAATACAATATCACTGAAAATTATACGTTCACCAATAATTAAACATTATAAGCAATACATGTTTGTTTTTTCCCCGCAAATGTGCTGAAAAACGTCGAATGAAACTCATGAGCTCTGCTCATTACACACTCTGCTGAATTAGGCCCTTGCCTACGGCTCGGGCTGCAACCCACAGCATCATGTGTAATGAGCAACTTAGCTCACTTGTATCATAATATACGAAATTGTGAATAAATAATACCTATTTGTTTGGGTGACTTTATTTTTGTTTCTATTTTGTTTAATTGACATTCGATTACCTAACCTATTTTGTATGCCTTTTGGCGGGACATAGTAAACCAACATTTTTTATATAATATCTGTATAACTTTACACTATGTTCACAACATGAATTAGAATTTGAAAAAGCTTGTAGATGTTATACTTGTAAGGTATTTAATTCCGAAAGAAAAGAGATTAAAAAAAACTCCAATGTAAAGTGAAGACGATTGGTAAATTTATTTTCAACAGACTATAACTACAATACATTTTATACTAAACTAATAAATAACTTAATAAATAAAATATGTACAAGAGGCATAGATGATCCGGTAGGAGTAAAGCTCATTGGGCAGGGCTCAGGGCATCAAAAAATTCGTCCACATCGCTGTCAATGGGAAAAGTGCCCAGAACGCTGGCAGCATTGCCATGTTGAATGGCAATGCTGATTCGTTGGCCGAAAAAAAGGCCAGCCCTCTGGTCACGTGAAGAGTCGACTAAATGTTTGCTGATGTCACGGAAAACTTGATGAGCACTCGGACCCCATGGCCCTAGTGTTTCAACCCCAAACAGCTCAAACATATAACTCCCAATAAGGTTGTTATATTTGCGCCGTTTGAGGTTATCTGCACCTGTACTGCTACAGCCCCAGCACAGCCCGCCGTGCTAAGAAGATGAGATGGCGCAAGGGTGTCGACACATGTTGCATCCCACACCAAAGGCCTACCCATCTTCCAAGGCATTATAGTCATCCCGTCGGGCCTCTTTCCATCGTCACGTGCCAGGCCATGAGGTTCTAAAACGGCTGACACACCGGCGGTGACAAGAGCCCGACGGATGATGTCGTTAATGCTGGCGTGCCGTGCCATACGACCCGCGCTCCTACTGCAGGATAGGCCATGGTGTCCGAGATGGTCGAATGCTTCACCACATTGGCAGCGATGTGGACCTCCGCAAGGAGCACCCAGACGCAGACATGTAGCGATCCGAAAGGTAGTGTCACTCAGCATAATACCTATGTTGGGTGACGGTGGTGCCTGTAGCCGGAGGCCCGACTCCCATTCGCCCACAGCCAGCAGGCGGGCACGCTCAGCAGTATTGGTTGACGTATTTAAGAGATTATTCCGTACCAAAGTACAGAGCGGCTCGTCTCACTGCCTCTGGGAGAACGGGTTCTCGGGCAACGCCGTGTCCGGGCAAGCCATTTTCCAAGCGTTCATTGCGTCGGTCAAGCACGGCACTTCACAGTTAACCAGTGATGAAGTCAAAATTCTTTTGGTTAACTTTTCAGTGCTGTGGACCGAGGACAGGAACGCCTGTAGGCTTATACTAGAAATTTTGCGGATGCCGAGCCCACCAAAACGAATAGGTAGTGTGGTTTGCAGCCACGGTCGGTCATCCAAGGCCACATTTAAAATGGTTGTAAGAGTGCATCGAATAATTTCATCAATTTTGTCCAGGAGATGTGAATGCTTCCATAAAGGGGAAGAGCGGAGAAAATATATAAAATTTGGTCCAAAACAGCAATATCTAATTAGGGTGAATGCCGAATGTAAATTTATTTTTGTGAGTCTGTCCAAAATATCATTAAAGTGAAGACTGAAAAGTATTAAGCAACAATGATGAAGACCGTATTTTTGTACCAAAAATATAGTTTAAAAAGGTAATCAATCACCGAATGCATAGCATCAAAGAAAATTAGCCAGAACTGTCAAAATATAAATTTATAAAGCAAATTAAAGCTGATGAAGTAGATGAAACAATTTAATTTTAAATGTACAACGGTGCGCACAAACCGCAACATGGAAACTTTCTATGTCAACGGGCTGCGGTAAATCACTTGCGTACATAAATACTTCTGGGTCCATACATATACTAATGTATATTATATGTAGCTGGCTATTAACAATACCATTATTCAGGACGGGACAAAAAGGGGCTTTGGGTTGTATGCAAACAACTGCTAACTACCCTACCCTGCCGAGGGTGTTCCTCCAAACTTCCCCGTTTCGGCCGGACGTTACTCCGACGTTTCAACCAGTAACTATGTTACAGATAATTGAATTTCTTTTCTGATAAAAGAAGGTTTTTTATTTTCATCCCTGTTAAAATGAGCTAAAAGGTTTTATCGCTTGACAGGGATATTTCTTTGTGGACGTAGCACTTTTAATTTTTTATGATCGTTTTTATAGTAGGTAGTACGATTTTTATTCGATTTTATGTAAATTGATTTTCTTTTCAACAAGAGGCTAACTTTATTGGTTGCCCTAATTACTGGGTCCGTTTAATTAACTTTCATGTCATTGAACTTTTTGTGTAGTTACTTGGTAGGATTTATTTATTGGCTTCAAAAAATGGGTCGTAAGTTTGGCGATATACTGTCTATGCAGTCGAATTTGCGAGTGAAATAGAAAGCTTTCGTCAACATCGTCAATCATCGCTAAAAGTGTCAACATCAGCCATTCTGCCTTCATATAAGGCTCTATTTTTTCGTATTACAGTGGCACGAGCGCCCACGCTTACCTCATCAAATTCAAGTCACGTCCTAACAAATTGATATCAACGCACGATTTTAAGAAATGACGTGTATAAAAATACACTTTCCGACTCGATTAACATTCGTGCTCGTCCTAAAATGATAAAGAATCGATGCACATTGAATGCATAATGGTGGAGGCGTCGCGCTTCGCGTTGTACCAAACTGAATCGAAAAGGATTCCTTCTTAGAATTCCGTGTTGGGCGCCAATATCGATACCATTCGTCTTATCGTCTTTTGCTTAACTTTAATCTTCGTGTTTTATGGCTATTTTATTGAGTAGGAAGATGTGATTAGATTATACAGTTGTAATTTGTCCGATTGTCATTAAATTGTCCAATTCCAACAAAATAAATTAGCATATTATTGTCTGAAAGGCAGATTACGTAATAAAGGTTTATTTACATAAAGGACACTCCATTTACTAAGTTGTTTAGATTTGTGTGGTCGCAGTTACGTTGTAGCCTTATACGTGGTATCTTATAGTGAAAACAACAAAGAGCTAGATGCAGGGTGATGTAAGATTCGTGTGTAAATGTAATCAGATAGGCTGAAAGCATCTGCTGTGACGTGACTCTATCTGGGAGTACTTACAGCTTCTGTTTGGCTTCTTTTGTTATATTGACGTAGAAACTGATGTAAGACTACTGAAAGTGAATATAAAAAATCTCTTTTGGACCTTTAAAATCTCTATGTCATTCAAAAACCTTTAATTAAATGGAATTTACAAACTGAGAAATCTTCAAAATTATCACAATAATCTAAATCTATAAGTAAATGAATGGACTTTTAATAGACTCCTATCCCGACCTCAAACACGTTTGCTAGTCGATAACTTATCAAAGGCTATGTAGCGACATCTGGTGCACATCGGAACATGTCTGATATGCAAATAGAGCACCGATACCATGTCGAGACTGAGATACAACCTTTAATTCAATCGACGCTACAACTAATGAATTATTCAACACTAGCCGGAGATGTCGGACTGCCGACAAATTTTTAATGTCATGCAAAGTCAGCGTAGACAGTGTGTATCCGATATGCTTTAATGCGACACTAAAATGTCATCATCATCATCATTTCAGCCGAAAGACGTCCACTGCTGGACATAGGCCTCGCCCAAGTGTCGCCACAACAACCACACATAACACACTAAAATGTACCTTCTACTAAAACAGAAACAGTAAAACTCATGTATTTAATGCACTTGCGAGAGCCAACAGAAAACTGCTATCCAGGTTAATTAGCAATGGAGTACGTAATAAAACTTGTGAGTAATTGGTGAACAACATGACTGCTTGTAATGGAAGTGTAGCGAACTGCGTCGCTTGAGCTCTTGACTCCAGAGACTTGCCCGTGTTTTTGTTTTTGCTTAATCAGGGATGGAACTTAATGTACGGGAAAGCAGTTTTCCCCGAGAGATTTTCGTCGCGAAAATCTTTTCTTTTTACTCGTTGAAGTGATTGGTACACATATAATATTATGTATATTTGCTTGTTACGTAAGCGTAATATCGACAGGGAATTTGTCTTCTTGAAAAGGGCAACCACTTTGCCTACGTTTTCGTGCTTACATTGTATATCTCTTGTAAGATATATCTCCGCAATAAAACAAAGTTTTTTCCAGCTATATTCCTTTTTCTGAGAACCAGTCTCGTCATCTTTAAATTGCAGGCATTTCAGAGACGATTCTTGTACCGATTTTATTTTCGTATCGTGGAGTAGATGGACAGTTTAGTTATACAATAATAGCTGGGAATAAATTACTGCATATGGCGCCGGCGGGTTAACTTATCGTCTTAATAGTGGGACACATGTCCTGTGTATCAGTAATGTTATATATGGTAGGTAATTATATGAATGCCAGTGCGTATTGATAGCTGTGTTGCTCCATTCACATGCACACACTCGAACCAGACAAATTAACTAAGATTATAATCGTGTAGGAATGTAAACATTTTGATTGCAAGTGTTTGCATTAACGTGAAAGATTTCTCGGATAGAACAACGCTACAAAAAAGTACCCAGCTACTTATTTTAATAAAGAACGGTAAAGCAATCTACGTAAATTGTGTTTTTTATAAATATAGAATTCTGCTTTGCAAACGCACAGATAAAAAATACACATCGAAATTCCATAAAAAGTTCGGTAAAGTTGACCGCAAACTATTCAGGCTTCAATATTTGCACGCAAATCAGTTTATTTTCACTCTGCTTTTGGTGTTCGGTTAGAACAAAATGCATTTTCAATCGATACCGGCCGCCGTCAAGTCACCCTGTAGTCCGACCGTGGGAGGACTAATTAAATGTAGGTACCTACCAACACATTAACTTCATATGCTTTACACATGTTTCCGATTAAACATTGTTATTTAAATCTAGGTTGTAAGATCCTAGCGGACTTGGATATATCTCCTAGTTATAAATTATTTAAAAAAAAGCCCGAGACTATATTGATTTTACAGACATGATTTTACAGTTAAAATAATGTATTTCTATACGTCTAAATGCACAACATGAAAGATTATTTCAATATTATGATCTAGTGAATGAGCTAGACTCGAAGCTTGCGTCACGTATTATAAGTCGAGATTTGGGTTATTTTAAAAGATATTTTATTGTCAAATTTTTGTAATTTTTCACATTTTTTTTTCAGGAAATGGATTTATTTTGAACTGAAATTTATTTTTTGCTGTTCTAATTTTATGAACTAGAGTTCTAAATAGCCAAAATCAAAAGAAATTCTGTGCCCATTTTCTCTAAAATTAGAGTGGTAAATTTGTTTTTTACTCAAAATTTTTATATAAAAGTGGTAATAGTGATGCAAACATTGTACAGATGACTTGCACAACAATACATTCTAATTTTTTCTTACCGTTTAGACGTCAAAAAACAAAACGATTCATAATTATGTGATATTCTAAACCTCTTACAGCAAAAACTCACAAAACCGTTATCGGTTTTGTGAATTTTTCGTTTGTGTAGTTTTGTGAATCGTAATTATAATATAAATTAAAAAAAAAAAACTAGCTCATACATTAGAACATAATTGAAATAATCTATGATGATTGATGTTATGCATTAAAACTTATAGAAATTTTAACTATAAAATCATGTAAATCAGCGAAATCAGAAAAATTTCGTTTACGGCCTCTTAGGCGGGTACAACTATTTCTAAGATAGACAAATCGTCCCGAGGAGATGATTCTACTGTCTTAGAAACCGTAGCGAAAAGAAAATTGGATGAGGGTAGAAAATAACATTCCTTCGAATTAAGCAATAAGTCAAGCTTGTCCTCCAGAGAACTAAAGCCAGTTTCACGCAGTCGTAGTAGAGTTACTATATTTGCTACACTTTTATAGCAATGACGAAGTAAGCTCCTGTTCGTTTATCTCCATGCGGTTACTATAAAAAAGGAAGTTTATTGCAGAACTGTATTCATAGTGGTCGGACAGCAAACGTTACGGGGAGGCTGCAATTATATTTAAAATAGCCACCGCCGGGAGCCCGCCCAAGTTGGCTACTGGCTACTGCGAGGATTGGTGCTATTTTGTATCTGCGGCGTGTGAAAATACCATCAATGGGACTTGCTTCAGGCAGAGTAGCTTGATGCTCACTTGTTTTACGAGTATCGCCGCACTTAACTACTTCAATAATGTTTTGCGGTATGCCTTTTCAAAACAACGCTCATATTGGATCTTCCTTGCACTTGACTATAATTAGTATCTGTCTAATATTTAACATGGCCACTAATTTCCTTGTAGTATTGTTACTTACAGTAATTCCTACTTCTTTGCTAACAACTTCAGAATGACCACATCGTATATAAAAGATCAGTGTCAGAATCGTAATGTCTTCCTCTCTCATGTTATCATTGATGAAAGAGAAGATGTTTGCTTTGGATAGCGGTATACACTCTAAAGTGGATTTATTATTAGAGCAGATAATAAGTCCATCAGCAGTTCGTTAATGAGGTCCGTCAGCGAGCCGGTAGTTTTAGTTCATGTTTATGTGTTCAGCTTCGATTGCCTGCACGGAGATCAAATCGTTCTTAAACTTTCTTACTGTTATGGCTTTACTGAGAGATACTCAATCGTATGGTAAAGAAAGTAGATACAACGAACGTATCTAAAAGATTAACTCAAGTCTTTGGCCGGTACAGTTTGTATAAGGTCACTAGAAAGCCGAGGAACCGTCTCGGCTCAAGATAAACTTTTTTATACGAATACTTAGTTTGTTCTTAGAACGACTTCTGCCACCCAGACGTGCCAGAAACTTCAATATTCCTGTTTACATGAACAACAAGGTAACTGATCACAACTTCACAGCGTGGACACCATTTTGGACAAAACATGTCGACGAAAACATACCGCGATATATTTCAATTTTATATATGAGAACAAAGTCATCATGCCTTATAAGTTTTGCGGAAAGCGGTTGTGGTCTCGTTTTACGAGGCAACTCGGATTCATTCGTATCCTCCCAGACTTATTGCTGTATGCAAATTTAACGACACGATGATTATTTACAGGCGTAACAACTGTATGTTACCGAAGCATGAGTTTACGTTTGTTTTTTAAGTGATTTATTATTTTAATACTCTCATCTACATCTGAGAATTAGGGCCCCGCCTGCCCGAAATACAGCCTATCTCCAAAGAAATAAATGACCATTTTCGGAATAGCTTCAATTCCGTCATTATTTACCATATAGGGGCCACTGATTAACAAAAAGCCCTTATAAGGCGGTTAGATTAGTAAGATATGCATCGGGAGCTATCTGTCGGTGGCAAGTTATCTTGATATCCTACAGGAGTCAGTAGCGGGGTCAACGCCCCTCGAAGTCACGTTTCTCCACAAAAACTCCGACGCAATAAAGCATTGAAATACCTCTCATCTGTCATCTGATCTAGTCACCATCGTCACCGCCGCGGCACCCCGTGACGCTTATGTGTTATAACTTAAGGCTTACTGTCACACCAGTAAAGGCTGTTTATTGAGGCCTTTTATTGTGCCGGCCGCGGCAGTCAGCGCACCCTTTTGTGTTGCTCACAATATACAATAAATGTTGTTATTTTATTGAATGTTAGTGTGATATTGAAAGTTGTTGTGTTCTTTGTTGCAGGTACGTTTCTAGATAAAATGGATTGGATATTGGGTGATAACCTGTAAGTGCTGAAGGTCGGAGCTGATACTGATGACATTGATCAATTAAATTAAAAAAAAACACGTAGGTGCCTAGTGCCTACCTACATTTGTTGAAGAATCTAATGTTCTCCTTGTTGCCAAGGTGTAAAGCAACTTATTCCATACTTAAAAGCCGAATTGTTCTCAGTCAGTCGTATCAGTTACGGTGGTGAAGGTTATAAAGAAGTTGTCCGTTGGTTGTTTTGTGAAGCTCGCAGCTCGCGTTGACTTGTACCGCGTACATTACAAAGCTCGGCGCCGACAAAGTGCGCGTCGGCGCGGACAATCAAATCAGTCGCGACAATTTCTCCAGCGACTGTATCTTTGTCCTTTGTGTTCTCAGCCACATCTCTGTTACCACGTTCATGTCACACATTTGTGATGCCATCCACAATATATTTTGTCACAGTACGGTTTCGTGCTCTGACATCCTAACGGTTTCCTTCATAATTACATTCTTGCATAATTATTTTGTTATATATTGCTCAGTGCACTTAATTTTTAAAGAAATCGACAAAGAATCACTACAGCTACAGTTGTATCATGTGTAAAGTATCGAATAGATGTATGCAATCATGCATTCCATAGTTATGATTTGGCCTATATAAATAACATCTACAGGCGCTTGCATAGCACCACATGGCTATGAATATGCATTTATATCTGTACATCATTCCGTCGGGATTCTGGGTCACTTCCATACAGTATAATCCTATTGATTTCGAAAGGTCGTTCAATCCTATTGCCACTAACGGTCTACTGATCGATAATCAAATAGGGTCGGGTTGCGCATATTTGTGAAGCCCTTATCTCGCTATAAAAAGCAGGTAGTTGCATTCCCAGAAGTGAAGAGCCAGTAGAGAGCCACTCGAGGGAGCATCACGGGTACGAGCATTTTAATGGATTCTCTTAAACGACACGGCTGCTTTATGTAGTTTTTGCGCAAAACTTTTACGGAGAATTTGCGAGAAAAAAATATTTGGACACCACATGTGTGTCCCTTTTTATGCTTTTTGGATGATGAGTTTCATTAGAACTATGAAGCTCTGCTTTTGAGTGTGGCCAAAGCCCATTCATTAAACCCTGCGCATTAGCACTTGCCCCATTCAAAGTTTTTCTGCCGCTTTTTTTGATGACCTCCGAACCCAAGATAAAACAAATGTAGCGTCATGCTGTTTTTGTTGAAATATGATGCATTTGGTTTTTCGAACTTCTTAGTCGGTGGTCAGAATAGGAGGTCTTTTGATGTCATCGTATTTTTTTGCTTATTTGTCTAACGATAAAATCTTAGAAGTAACCGTTTGTTTCGATTTCTTATTGCCAACTTAATACACCGTAAAGCGCCTTTCTCTTTCCTAATAGCTATGTTCCTAATTATGTATATAAAGCGAAATAAACATTATTAAATAATGTTCGTTAACAACTGCCTGGTCAACATTAGCTAGATATGTAAGTACTTACATAATTATATGTGTGTCGCATATGGCTCGCAGATATTTATATCCGGACTACCTACTTCTTTTTTATCTTCATATTTTGTGCCTTCTACCAACCTAGCTGAGTAAACAATGCTCTTCCAGTATAATCCACATGAATGAGTATTCTCGTTCAGTGGAGGTGGTCAGCAGAGAGATCAATATATTAACATTACGTCAGATTACGAGGTGACCGGGCGTGACTCAGCTGGTGGAACGTGCGCGAACTTAACCAGGGGGCCTAGGGCTGCCGAAGTTCCGACCGTCCCTCTGAGCCCGATTACAAGGAATTTCCGGGTAAAATTTAAAAACTGATAAAGAATGTCCAGGATTTGTGCCACTGGAGATTTCAAAAACTAAGGGAACTTTTAAAATCGCAAGCAACAATAAAATACCGTATGAGGTTTAATATCGTGTTCACATTGCATTTTGTATCATCATGTAGCTTATCGCGCACGGCACCGAAGTAACCCATTTCCCTGAGTTAGGTCTTTGTGTACATTGATAAGCAGCGTAGTACTACATTCAACTCCATAAGGCGATAACTGCGGATTTTAAGTCACTTGAGAAAGGCTTAGCCGAAATACGAAAGGCTCCAAAAAAAGTATAAGTGGGCACTAATTTTCTGGTGAATTTCAAAGCTTTTAAAAAGTTGCCAGCCCTGCAGTCGCGCCCTGCGGCAAGGCCTGACCAAAATGTCGCCACATTGAACCTCGTTTATGAAAGGTCACCGAGCCTTTAAATGAAAACTCTTATTTTCACGTTGATAGCATAATTATGTTAACGATGCCTGCAATTTGTGAAGATAGGAAGACTACTGGAGATAAAAAGGTGAAAATCGGTTTAGATTTTGATGAAAGATGAGATGAGGAAGCGAGGGACAGTCATTTGGTTCATAAAGCCTGTAACTATTATGTTCTTCAGTGTTTTATTTGAGAAAACAATGGCTGGACATTGCTTTTGTATAATTTTTGTTCATGACGTGAGTGGAACTTGAGGATTCTGCAGTGAATTGCGGTAGACAGAAGTCAAGCCTATCAAACAAAGAGAAGATTTCAAAGAAAGATACTGACAGAAAAATATGAATACCATCTAAGTGCTTTATATAGGAATATCAGTCAGGCTAGTACGAGTCTCTTGTATTTATAAATCAAGGCTCGATCAGTCACGCGCCGTGTGCGAATTCGTTCCGGCCACGACTGGCTCTGACTCAAACTCATAATCACCGGTAATCATGTTCGGATTGATAACAAATTTGTTAAAACCTGCTATGACCACTGTTAGCTCAAATTAGTAGGTCAAATTGCGCACTGCGTTGATTGTGTTACCTTTTCTAGCTTGCTTTCTTAAGAATTGTTCTGCGAGTCTAGTTGCTATTTATTTGTTGACGACATTGTCGAGCATCGAGCTATAGTTTATGCAAGGTTTCAAGCTAGGCTTCCAATCCTTTTTCTCAAAGAAAAAGACAAGGTTACAAATCGGTAGGTAGAGTTACTCTTTTACTTGTGTGATTCAGAGTTCAGACGGATCTAAAAATATAATGATCTGTGTCCTTAAAAATCCATCTTTAGTCTTTAGCTTAGCTATGCACAGTGATTCACTGATGAAAAATTAGCGTGGGATTTTTAGCACCGTCTTCCGAAACAGTAAGACATTTGGAATGTTTATGCAAATAATTAATTTTAAGCTAAATATTTGCTGTTACTTCACACGGTGTAAAAGTTTTCAAAGCTAACTGGAGTCAATATTCGAATAATAACGGAATCTCATATCTTAAGAGAATGTAACACGTTGATGACTTAAACTTTACTTGGTGTTTTAACTTCTGTAGCTATTCCATTTGCATTTTATTCCACTTCTGCGTACTCGTTACTTTCTAAATCGATACGTTTGTTCTCGTTCGTTTGTGGTATGTTTTATTTATTATTGAAGAACAACATTGTATTTGCGCGAGCGGAAGGATATTTCCCGCGGCGCTCCGCCTATGTTTATGCCATGACAACTCCATATGTTGGAATCTAAACCGAAGCCAATAAAAGCACAAAGTTGGCTCCATGACGTCTTTGTGCATCTACACGTGTTTATTGCGGATACCACGCTCCACATGGGAAATATTTACGTTAATATGTTATTCTTAATACTTGCCATCAAGCAATTTTGTTTTGCATACAAAATAATCTTTATTCAATGGAGCGAATGTAAATACAAACCCAAGTTTAAAAGTAGCAGCACAAAGTTAATAAATATTTGCAACGTTTGTTTCATAACTTGAAATGCAAGACTGATTTACTTTGTTCGCAAGTGCATTCAGTTTCAAAGATAAAGTTGTTCTATGAAACTGAAATTCTTAGCAAACCGTCTCTTCAAATGAATAGCCGTATTTTATACTCACTCGGTGTAGGTACTGCTTACTTATTTTATTGGCCTTTTCAGCGGAACTATCTTGCGATCTACTATTAGAAACTCTGTTCAACGTCACTCGATGCAAAGCTAAGTTGAGAATTACATTTTGGTCAAGAACCATTCCTAGCTATCCGTGTTTAGAATAAACAAACATCGCGAGATATAGCAAGGAGATTTGTTAGAACTGGACTTTCTCAATCGAATGCGGCTGACTTCTGAAAGATATACAAAGATCTTTGTTTGCCTTAGTAACGTTAGTAGGTGCAGCAATATCATGTTCAGTACCTATGCCAGCATGTTTCTGAAAAGAAAATCTGGCATTGGATCTTGGCTCAATTAACCTTGAAGTTAAACTGATTTAACCCTTAGTTAGTGCGTCCCATAAAATTATTATCTTGTCCCAAAAAAATATTTTGTATTAAACTAAGCGAATATTATCAAAACAAACATATAGAATAATGTGAATGCGAGAACTATGTATGTCGTTATATTCATGTAGATTTTATGATTGTCTGGCAGTTTGAGTATTTTTGCGGCCTACTCAAATGTCCTTACTTTGGTATTGTTCGTCGGTTCGTTGAGCTCCTCAAAGTTCTGAGTTGAGCTTCGCGATGACTGACAAATGCTTGCACTGTCTGGACAGGTCCACTCGAATTCGTGTGTTGCTTTCTTCAAAAAGCTCATCCCAGACATAAACGTACATGGTTCTCATATGATTTAACCAGTACACACTTTAAAAGAGACTTTGACCTCTGAGTTTGTTTCGGTGTTTCTTCTCAGGGTAGTCAGCTAGGAAACACCGGCCTCATCTAGCTTAAACTGACAAAAACCATTGACGTGTAAAAGTGTTCCTTGTAACCTATTTACTGAATAAACATCATTTATCATTTAAACATTTCTTTGAACCGTCGCGTCGTCGTGCGTGACTAAAATGTTTATGAGAAACTATCTATCTAATCAAATAAATCCGTAATCGATCAAGTATATTTTCTTCATATCTCATCGTATTTTCACTTTGTTTTATACAACGCTTAATCATTTTCAAGAGCATTGAATAGGGCATCATTATCATGGAATCATTTATTGCATGAACGAGAATGTGCGTCTTTGCAAATCAGCATCCATCCTTTATTGTGGGCTATCTTTTGTGTAATAGTCGCATCGGAAAGAAAATAAAATTGTTGGAGGCTGTTCCCAGCCCCGAGTCAATATCACTGATTGCAACGAACAGCCCTTTTATTTGTTTTCTCACACATGTAAAATACGCTGGTGAACGTGAACCCTTCTGACGAAACTCTTATTCTGTTTGCTACATCATTTCGTACTTAAAACAGATCAAACAAAGTTATATCTTTGGCAGAGAAGCCTTCGCGGCGCTTTTGACTGTTTTAATGCTCTTTCGAATTTCCGATATGGATTTGTCGCGAAATCTCACGTTGTCTTTACTTGTTCAAGCGAACAAGATACTCTCCTTCCGAATGATATTGGAGTTCTTGTTATAAAACTTTCTATGAGTTTGACTTTATTATGATATCTTTATCTTCGGTTCTCTGTTGTCTTTATTAAAATTAAGTTCGATTCTTTTATAAACACACCCAATAGCTATTCATAACTATACTTGCGGCGCGACTTGCAATTTTAGATTAGAATCATATTCTCGTTCAGAAAAATGACGACATAAAGCGTTGTCGATACTAGTAACAGTAAGTACTACTACGTCTACTACTAACGATCATAAAGATTTAGAAACATATTTCATTTCAGTACAGTATCCATATATTCAGTTCAGGAACACAGAATGATATATATCTGTGATCAAGGACATAAAAACGTCCCTGAGAAGTTCGTAAAGAGCGTTTTTGTACCCGAGTCACATTTTAGTTGACATTATGAAGTGTTGTGCTCTATCATGAAGGGCGGAGGTCGCTATCTGCTACGGGCAGTCGCGCGTGACCGCTCATCTCGTTACCGCCGCCCCAGTGCTCCGCCGCCCAGTGTCACCCACAGCCCCTTCTCACCACGTTATAAATTTAACTTAATTATCGACACTGTTGTCCCCTTGTTCAGCATTCGAAAGGGATTAATATTTTAATGCATACTTTCGCAGGAGAAAGCAATGAGTTATGACTAGGAGTTAGAAACACTTAATGGCGCCACACCCTCTTTCCGCAGTGATTAGTGTGCATGTAGAACTTCCACAGTAACGTGGTCAGCATGGCATAGCCACATGGCCCGCTAATTGTCCAGTGGTTAGCTGACGGTCACTTCCGAGCTCATTAGTATGGATACCGACGTGGTTACGTAATCCGTCGCGACTGTTCTCCCAGTTAGCTTTCGACGAACAAAACCCCAGTTTTAATTTCCGGGATACTGATTTGCATAGAGCATACGCCTGAGGCTGAGTACCCAAACTCATTGTTTTCCTGCGAGCTAATTTCGCGGTGCACATGCCTGAGTGGACTCCCTATATTTTAACCACCCTCGGTTCTATTAACGCCCTTGTTATTATTAGCCCAGATCCTACCTATTTTAGGCATGTAGGTTAGAAAGATAGTAGTTGGTACACGTTTATTTCCTTAGTTAATAAAGAAGAATTACTATCGGAGTAGTCCTCACTCAGGAGCATCTTAGTTTGTAACACTCCTACTTAAAGTGCTCAGCTTCCAGACACGAACAAGTTTTAGTACTTCTCAACATTAAGTTTTCACGCGGCAGACAAGCGAGAGTCTGCAAGTCGCACTCTCACGCGCCGAGGATAAATCTTCAAGCATTTCTCCGCTAGCTGTAGAATCGTGTTGACTCAGCCAATGCTCGGCTGCATTTTGCACTAAAAACCTTCAATTGAACGAAAATAATTTCAAGCTTTTAATTACCGCTCCACTTTTTGGTGTCCGTCAGAACAATAATATTTGTTTGATAATAATTATTTTTGTAAGGATATTCGCAGTTGAGAAACTGCACAATGAGGTTTATGTTCCTTTGTTGTCGAACCCTTTACAATGTTTTGTTTCATAACCAAGTGTTTAAACAAAACCTATAGAATGTTTGGTGTGTTTGTCATCATTTTTGTGTTCTAAATATAACACGATGAATATTATGATTTCTGTCTTGTTGGAATTCATAATACCTAATTGAAAGGCTCTCTTTGTGGTCTGTTGTTTCCTCGGCTTCCATTGGGAGAGCGGGGTTACGAATTTTCCGTGTGAACTTGATTATATTATTGCCGCTCTTCCCACTTCAGTAAATGAATAGAACATCGTCAGGATTGTAAACTTTTATGCAACTTCTAGTAAATAGCACCTCTATGATTTGGATTTATTTCGATATCCTTGCAAACATATTATTCACGGGTTCGTCACGCTAATCAGATTCTTACACAATATGTTAGCATTTATTAGAAGCCAGTTTTAGTAGTTACTTCTCGGTTTGCAAAAATAAATTGGTAATTGTTCACACATCGACACCTGTTATTCTTTATGTGAAGCTTGATTGTCTATTGTATTGTAAGCTTTGTTGAACACTATATTTATACTTTACCACGAACATTACGGTTTAAGAGACAATAAATTCGCGATTACTTTCTAAAATAAAACTGTGTTCGTAAGGCGGCTGGCTACGTTAGATCCATACCTAGATTGTGTCTAGTCGGTGTATCTTGTCAGCAGTATTTACTAAAGAGCCTACTGAAGAAGCTTGGGGTTAAAAATAATCCTGCGTCTAAGGATTACTTAAAGCTCTTGCAGGTGTCTCGCCTCAATCTGATATCCTGCACCATGCTACCCCAGTCTGCGCCTTATTACCAGCAGCATTTGACTTCTTACCCCTTGTTAGCTTTTAATACGAAATCGATTAAGGTTTATTGTTTACCGAGCGGATTTGTATCAGAAGTGTAATCTTAGCTTATGGTTCGCGTCTTGCATTTATCACCGTCTTATCAGCTATGATGCGAAATCTTTTAAAATATAGAGACTTCACATTTTAAAAGTTCCTAAGCATACAAAAGCATACTTATCTCTTCCGTGTGTAGAAGGTCTTGCATGCTTAATGCATGAACACTTTAATTGGATATTTGCTTACTCTGAAAAGCGGCAGTTTGTATTCTTTTGGCACACAATGGCATGTTTAACATGTTGATATGGTGGCTGGCGAGCGGCGCGGGCTCGGCGCCGGCGCGGGCGCCTGCATGCCGCGTATCTTAGTATTCCTTGTACCGCGTGTCGTTGGACTATTTCTCTTACGCACCGCGACGACGCGCCGCCGACGCACGACGCACGCGCAAGGTCGCCGGGTGCTCGTCTATCTCTGACGGCGCCTGCCATGTCCTGGCACTCGAATAACAATCCTTTGTCTATTCACATGAGGTCTGCCTGCTTCCCCATTTCTATTATCTCATTTGGCAGCCCTTACTTAGCGCGTTGTCGACTGTCCACTCGCTTTCGCCATTCGTCCTATTTTAGTAACAGGATTCGTATGCATCAATGACGGTGCTAACTCCTGCGTCAGACCGCCGTTGGGTTTATTTTGATCATGCTATTGAACTAGCTGGTCCCAGCTATTCTTGGGGGAATTTCTGCATATTCTATTTTGAAGTGGCGGATTTTCAAGGCACACGTGGTGATTTACCGGCTTCGGTAAAATAACTCAAAAACATTTCTGTATATTGGCGTGAGGACGTTGACTCATAAGTGCCGCACCTATACTCTATACCTTATTTGTCATACGGATAAGGATACCTTGGGGTCGCTTCGACAGTTGTTTCATGGTCGGAAACTTGGATTGTTTCTGCTTTCATTGATATTTTGTTTTAACTTTGTTGTGCGTTCACTATACAACAGAAAATAAACGTTTTCTGAAACGTGCCTCATAATTCTCAACACTATCCAATAAAAAAATACGTTATTTGAAACATTTGCGGTTTTTGCGGTAAGACACGACGGCTCCGCAGAGGTGACCGAATGATTTCAGATTTATTTTCCTGATGCATTTGTACTGTAGGTTACATTCGTCATAGAAAATGGCACCTACACTACCTGTAATGATTTATTCTGTAGTTATAGACGAGGAGATCTAGGCTTGTCACATTGTTGTTCAAATGTCTGGCATTGAGCGACCAATCGATGAATAGATAAGAGGCAAGTGTTCGCAGTATCTTATTACTGGGGCGTTAGATATTCGCATTCCAGTCTGTTTTGTGTTACATGCAGATTAATGTGCTGCCACGTAATTGCGCTCCATACTTTATCCTTACACAATTTGCCATTGTATAATATCTATCCGTTTTATCAATACTTACGCCGTTTGGACCAGTTTCTACAGTTACAGGAGTTTTCTTACTATCAGTATTATCTAGAAGATGGTATAATTGCCATGGGAGTGAGAATATTGGTTTCTTGTTTATTAATGAGAAAATAGCAACAGATGCTATCGTAAATACGTATTATCCTCGATTTCAAACGGCAAGAGATAAACCACGACTTTGATACAAAAGAGCTTATATTTTGGCCCTTTTTATGAGATTACTAAAGATCATCCTTGAATTGCTGATTATGAAATCCTGACCCTCAATATTTTCCGCGATATTACAACATGTGTTTGCCGCATGTTCCTCTAACATATAAATATTGTTATTTTAGGTTCTTCTCAAGGTTGTCTCACTAAGAATAATAGACAAACATATACCATTCATAGTTATAAGCAATATATTTAATAGGTATTTGTAGTAATACCTAAGTATAGCCAATTACACGCTCCCCGCGGTTTTCCTGCGAACTTACTACCTAAATAATAAACAAGTTTTGTTGTGTATGAATATTTATTTATTTATTTATGCATACACCAAAAACACTTAAGGCGTATATAGCCGCCAAGTGGCGCCCTCATTGAATAAAAAATCGTAGCAAAGCGTAGAAAATAAAGCCAAAAACGGCCGTTTTTGGTACTTTTGCTTACTACTTTGTATACGAAACACTTTGAGTCCTGTTTCCATAACGTAAAAATACCTTATCCTCTTTGTAACAAACGCAACATAGGATTCTTTAATGTTAATTTTCTATGCTAATATACCAATTTTTATTCAATGAGGGCGCCACTTATGGGGAGGTAGGCCCTTAAAAGAGAAAAACAAACAAATACTGATAGATGAGCACAATCAATCAATCGATGATGGCTTTATCGTTTTGAAAGATCAAAAAGGATAAAGAAGCAAAAATACTTAACTTATTACTAGCCACTCTTGTACCTAGTTAAGTACTTTTCCTTGTAGGTACCTAATTATGTTGTAAAGACATTTTCGGAAGTGTGACGTTCATTTAGTTTCCGTGGTTTCTCGTTAACCTCCTTTTCTTTACCTTGATAATTGACTCGTTCAACATTAATATTATGCCTTTACTGCACTCTTACCTACCATATAGGCCTGGTAGTGACATGTTCAATTAACTAATTGTACCGTTAATACCTAATTATGGCGGTAGTGGTTGAACTACTTCTAACTACTTACGAATGAGGCTAATTTCTACATATACGTGCATGGAACTCGAGACTTGATAGGTTACAGACATTCCAGCATAAAATTAATCCATAGAGTTTTTGAATTATAGGTAGTTAGAGTACTTAGTTCTGCAAAACTAGACTGATACTCTTCGATCAATAAAATTGATACTCTACTTTCCTTGCGATGCGAATTTCCGAATTGTTTTCATTTCTGGTACGATTGGTCCATTTAATGGACAGTTTAACGCAACCTAGGTAAAAGAATATGATTGTCTAAGTTTCTACTGGTTACTTGCATAATGTGTCATTAATTAATATCTATTTATCTGTCTGTCTGTTCTATAGTACTTAGTAGAAAGGTGTGTAAACCCATATATGTGCATCCACTTTTTGAGTTCACAATTGTTACATTACGGGACCCACCCTTAACATGACACTGGAATTTTTATACAGAGAATCGGGTAAATCCGCCATCAATCGGAGGGACGCGTGCCCCGGGTTAGCTCGCCCAGATTACGCTGACGATGAATGAACGGAACGAGTGAACATATGCGACCCTCTGTTTGTCCGTGACGAGGGAAATTGTGATTACATTCGCGTTTATTACGCTATTTCCTTCCATTAGGGCAGTGTTTTTATGGATAAAGCCTGACACCGCATTAAGTAATCCATTCGAATGATTGGTTTAGACAGTTTGCTGACACATTGCGTATGGAGTTATACCCTTCTGTGTTTGCGATAATCTGGATCAGTATCATCCGATCACTTATTTAAGTTTTCAAACATTAGTTTCCGGACGGAAATCTGTCAGAATAATGAAATAGTTTTGAACTACCCGCATGTTTGCGGGTGCAGTCAACGGTCAGATGTAAAGGGAGTTTATTAACTATTTGCTGTATCGACGTCAGAACGAAACAATGGCGAGTAAATATTAATAGTGCACGTGGTGGAGTGGTTGCATAACATTCGCATGACAATGCCACACTTCCTACACGGTGTGGACGATAGAGCTTTATCGACGATTTACGTTCAGTTAAGAGGAACACGACATAAACAATGTGTGAGGTCTTAACCGATGTTAGCCCAGTTTATACAGCCACAAAATACCGAAAGCTAGTTTATGATAGTTTGTCTAGTGCTATAAATAGTTCTCATCAAAACAGCTCACTCGCGCATCATTTGGTGCCGCCTGCAGCTGTAGTCCGATAACAAGAGATATGGACTTGACGGCCGCAGGATAATAGAACCTAATTAAATGTGTTAATTATCGCTGTTTCAAGAGCCGACATTTTGAACGTAGTTTGTGGCATTCCAAACTTTTGCATCACTGATTGATGAATGTGATCATCCGCACTTCTGCGCAGCAAGCTTTAACAATAGCATGTACTAGGTACCCATACCACTGATATCTCGCCAACGGTCTTCCAGCTTAGTTCAAGTTGGTTCAAAGTTGGGTAATATAAGTTATCTAAACTGATTACCACAAAGTTAAACGCATCAATTTCCTATTTAAATTATATCGCTGCTGTAGAGCTTCCCGGAGAGTTTCATAACAGTATCGACCGCGTTAAAAATGGTTGTACAAAATTTCATCTCGTGTACAGCTCCCCTTTTCATCTCGAATCCTTTTAACGGGGATCTTTGAGAAGCAAGCGAAGTGATTTTTAATCTTTATTTACACCCGAAAGAGTCGATGAGCCGATTTTTTCGGCTTTGCGGGAGTGCTTGAATTCGACAATTGATGTATTTTTTTCTAGTGTACGAGTATCAATCGAAGTATGGAAATAACAATCGTTGTCAAGGCTAGATAGGTTATTTTACCAAAAAAATCTTTATTTCTTTTATTTTTGACCAAATTATGATTTAAGATAAATGTCTAGCTAAAAATGTAAAGCGTAAATATGTAAGATTTTCAAAACTATTGAAATCTAGATACTTACAATTTATCAAGATTTCCAATAGTTTTTGTGGATATGACATTGAAACTGGAAAGTTAGAAACCTAGGTAAAGCTAAGTATTTTAGTGTCTGAGTAGGTGTCATTGCTTTAATGGTTAGCATTACTCAGTGATCCATTCTTTCACATCAGCACAAGGTGTAATGCCTATACCTACTTAGCACAAACCGTCACCATTTTTTCTGACTTCTTTCGTCATCTTTTTATTTATAAACTATTGTGTTCGAAAACAAAGGTGTTTGTGCTATATTTCTGTAGATCATCAATTATGTAGGTAAATTTTATATACCTACTTTATTTAATAAAATTCACAATGCTATCTGAATCGATTTTCAGAATGAGACTTCAAACACCTATTATAAATAACAGTGTATAGCGGATATAGACATCCACGTAAGATTGCGAAAGTGCTCCATTTTCGCTAACACGCAAAAAATATAGAAGCGATGGCGAATTGTACGTATTAAGTGGCGTGAACGTCGTGTCGTGCTTGCGTGTGTGAGTGCGTCGGCTCGGCGTGACGGCGGCTCTCGAGTGCGTATCGCAGATTGGAGTGCCCGCCGCTGTCACGTCAGACGAGTGCGATGGCGCTGGCAGCCCCCGGCCCTTCTGCTATCCTCCTATCTGTCTGATGCGCAGGGCTGTCTAACACCCTGTTTATGAGCTAACTTTTTTCATTCAACCTTTATTGTCCCACTGTTGGGCAAAGGTTTCCTCCAGTATCGTTTACTCTTCCCAATGTGTTGCTTTCTCTGTTTAATTTCTCGTTAACGCCTCGTCGTCACACCGCCGCCCGTCTCTTGGCTCCCACTGCGTGACGACTGTATTTATGGTGTTTATCATCCTTTGGCAAACCTTGAGTTTGGTATCTTACCTAGAGTTTAACTCCTCGATAGAATGCTATTGATTCAATGTTTTGTTTCTGGACTCTGGACACTTAGTTATGGAGGCATGCATTGTGTATGTGGCACACTCACATACACAATGTATGCCTCCATAACTAAGTGAGCATAAGTGTTTGTCGAATGTAAACTGTTGAGAGTTTAGCGAGGATCTACGAGTATCTCTAAGTAAGAACATTGGTGTCGGTAGGTAGGTATATTTATAAATAAATGGTCATAGATATCAGTGTAGCAGTACCTATCTATTTAAGTATTTATATGCTACCTACCACAGTCTGTCTGCTCCAAAAGTTTAAACTGCACGTCAAACCGTAATACCCATAACGAATGGCATCCTGTGCGGTTATCATAATCTCATAAATATGTAAACATTTGAATATGACGGGCACCGTACCGACCGTAGGTAGTGTTGAGACCTCTGTTTGATACTCAATCATAGCAATGGTGACTTGCAGAGGTAGAATAATAATCTTTTTTATTTCACTCTGCACAAAGGTTCACTTAAGTATGTACATGAGAGATAAAATATATAAATAACATAACCGAAATGCATCAAACATAATCCTTTGTGAGAGACTGGACGTCCCTACTCCCTAGATACCCTGTGTGACGGATCACCAGGCTCTTACACCGAATTTGCGTCGATGGTTAGTTACTGTCTCTGAACAAATTACATAATATCTATAAAAACTGGCCAAGTGTGTGTCGGACTTCGCAAATTTAGGGTTCCGTATCAAATGAGGGAATTTCAAAGAAAAAATCTGATTTACGAGGTGCATTCAATAAGTACCTAGCCTCATCGCCAGAGGGCGCTGTAGTTTCAAAAGAGTTTTACCACAGTGTAGCACATTCTTTTTTAATTCTTTTTTCAAATTTTCATTCCAATCCCTTCATTGGTTTTAATTTGACAACTTATGGAAGCGAACGTGTCGATCGGTTTTACAAAAATGGAAAAAGAGCAATATCGTTCGGTGATTCGATTCCTATTTTTGGAAGGGAAAACGCGCATCGAAATCAAAGAGCGCTTGGATGCTGTGTACGGTGACTCTTCTCCATCGATGGCCACCGTCAAGAATTGGTTCAACGAGTTTGCACGTGGCCGTACGTCGGGTTTTGATGAACCATGTCCAGGTGCACCGAAAACAGCTGCTACGGAGGAAAACATTAAAAAAATCCATGATCTCGTATTGGCAGATCGCCGATTGAAGGTTCGGGAGCTAGCTGAGACTGTAGGCATTTCAGAAGGAACAGTGCATCATATTCTTCACGAGGAACTCGGCATGAGAAAGCTGTCGGCGCGATGGGTGCCGCGTTTACTCACACCAGAAAACAAGCGCAACCGTGAGACCACATCGGAGACGTGTTTGGCGCTGTTTAAGCGGAATCCAGCGGAGTTTTTGCGTCGTTTTGTGACCGTTGATGAAACCTGGATCCACTGGTACACACCAGAGACCAAGGAGCAATCAAAACAATGGATCCAGACCGGGGAACGTGCTCCAAAGAAGGCGAAAACTGTAAAATCGGCCGGAAAAGTTATGGCCACCGTTTTCTGGGATTCACAAGGTGTGATCTACATCGATTACCTCGAGAAGGGTAAAACAATTACAGGGCTTTACTATGCCGATTTATTGGGCCGATTCGACGCCGAATTAAAGAAAAAACGACCTCATCTGGCGAAGAAAAAAGTGCTGTTTCACCACGACAACGCACCGGTTCACACGTCTGCCGTTGCCATGGCCAAATTGGTCGAATTACGCTACGAATTGCTGCCCCATCCTCCGTATTCTCCAGATTTGGCCCCTTGTGACTTCTTTCTGTTTCCTAATCTGAAAAAATCACTCGCCGGGAATAGATATGGATCGAATGAGGAGGTTATCGCCGCCACGGAGGCCTATTTTGCAGAGTTTGACAAAAACTATTTTTCGGACGGGTTAAAAAAGTTGGAGCATCGCTGGGCTAAGTGTATCGAACTAAAAGGAGACTATGTTGAAAAATAAATTGCCACTTTTCCAAAATTTTCGTTTACTTTTTGTAGGCTAAGTATTTATTGAATGACCCTCGTATTAATATATTCGTATTTGTTAAATATACGTAATAATAAACATTATAACCACAACCAAATTTCAACTTTCTATGGGAAGTTAAAAAAATCTTCAGAACAAAATATTGAGACAGATGACGGACAGACAGACAGACGGACACGTGAGTGTCAGCAATAGGGCTCCGTTTGGATCCTTCGGGTACGGAACTCTAAAAATGAGAAACAAGTAATTTAATTATTTTAGAAACGGAAAATAAAATAAAAGAATGTAACCTACTAGGAACTAATGGACTTTATTGCCAGAATTAACTTTCTTGTAAAGCTACTTTCTTTTTCATTACTATACACAACCACAAAACCTAAATAAACGCTCGATACTAAATTTTGCCTAGTCTAGGAAAAATTCCCCAAGGATAAATTCCCCAAGCATTTTTTAGCTAGCGAATGGCAACCCTAGAGCAAACATTTTATATTTATGCTTATGAATCCTGGTTTAACGACAGTTTACGGGTGATTGAATATTATCTGTGTCTGAAGAAGACGGTGCGTTATGTTATGTGCAATTTGTGCCGATTTGCAGTAACTACACAAGTATTTAAATATATGACATTGGAATACTTTGACTTGTAAGATAAATAACAAGTTGAGAAAGTACCACTCCAGGTATCTAATATCTTCAAGTGGTACTTTCCTTAGTGTCGTAATTTACATGTGAAACTGTCTTTTAAAATGTATCTAAGTACTAAGTTATCATCGTGATAGTGTTAAGTATCGAAAAAGCCCCATGTTAACAGTTGTGGAGGGCCAGCGCTTAGCACAGCTCTAAGACTAGATAATTGTTAGATGGAAAATAAACTTATTATGTAATAAAATTATTATTGTTATGGAATTAAAACATTTTTGACACCATTACTGAGGACACATTACACAAAAAAAAAACCGGCCAAGTGCGACTCGGACTCGCGCACCGAGGGTTCCGCACAAACCTGTAGGTATATAAGTAAAAAATATTTTTATTATATGATAGTAGAATAACTAAAAATTTATGATTTTCGTAATTTTTCCTTTATTTGTGCTATAAGACGTTGCTTCGTACCAAATTTCAAGATTCTGAGTCCACGGGAAGTACTTACCCTGTAGGTTTTGATTCCCTTGCGAGTGTCGAAAATTTGTAGCATAAACGGCTGTATCTTTTGATTGCGTTGGCTTAGAAATTTAATTTTTTCACAGCTCCAAAGGACAGTAGACCTGAATATTGATATGAATTTCAGCTTGATACCTCCACGCGTGCCTGAGAAAAAGGGTCTTGTCAGACAGACAGACAGACGGACAACAAAGTGATCCTATAACGGTTTCGTTTTTTGCTTTGGAGGTAATGAACACTAAAAATAAAAAAAAAACAATATTTCAAAATGTTACATGGCTGCGCCAAAAAGGTTAATTTCAGCAGCAATGCCGTTAGACCTGCTAGCTACCCCTGCCAGGGCCGCCGGAGTGGAAGAGTCACTGGGGTCCTGGAACGCACAGGCAACTGAAGGAACAGGTGGGCTTTAGTCAGTAAGAGTCTGACACGCCCTCCAGCTCCAAGCGATGATTTCTCACCCTAAAATAAAAATGCTGAATAGGTACACCTCGAACCAAAAAAAAATGTCTGCTTACTACTACTGAACTTATTACCACAAATAAATTTCTATCACAGAATATTATACGTCAACAAGTTTCAACAGACAGTTCGAACTCGAACAAATCGCTCGGCCATTCTATTTCGGTGCAATATCGTCAAATAAATTGGTATAACAAGAGCACAACTTATATTAAATCGCGACATCGGAGGAAGTCTATCCGATTCCGACCTCAATAGGAAACCGAGGACGTATTGATGAGTGCAATATCACTCGCAATATCCTCGAAACTTATTGGAACACGGGAACTTGAAACATGTTGTTTAAACGCGGCTTTGAACAACATTAATCGCAGCTAATATTTTTGTTAGGTTCGGGAACATTTCGGTTGAGCACGCAACCATCATTAGCTTGTAAAACAAACTGATTGTCTCAATTATTATATGTAGATGAATCATGCCATCGTTTAATTTGGTTTCTCTATTGTGTCATTAATCTAAATCAGATTCGAACAATGGTAGACGTCTATAGATTGTGGGGTAATAGTGTCGGCGAGAACAAACAACAGTACAACACTAGTTTATGTATAAACAAGAACATCACTAATGCTGTTGATGGACGTACAGAAGCGGCGACGCGACAGGCTATACATCAAAACGTCAGTGGCTCGAGCGCTCGTGTTGCCTAGACACCCGAACGTCTCCGATGGGTGCCGATTGCCGATGGGTTATCGGTCCGATTGATCTCGCTAAGTAGCTGTGTTCCCACACACGAGATTATCTACGTTATCAACTCGAATTACGATCGAGGATGTTTACAATTATGATACGGGCGCATGAGTTTTAATTAAGCGACTATGTCCACACGGTTGGACGCCTACAGCATGGCCATTCATTCATTTACATGACTTTATGACTGTTGCAGTAAACTTCGAGTTAAGGTTTACAACTTGGTATAAGATTAGCGTAAATTAATGTAAGTAATTATTTCCTAACATTTGTAATAATACAAATAGTAATAGTCAAAAGTCTTTTTGCACTGTGTAGAAGCTTTCCAGCGTAAGCGCTGATGGAACCTAGACGCACGTGTCAGCAGGATGGAGGTAACTTCGTGTGTAGGTATTTATATCTACCTACATATTAAGCTTTGATGTCAAGATGTTTACTAGTTATTTACTGTGTATGAAAGTTCATATGAATGTGGTGTGTAGGGAAAGGGTTTATTAAGTAAAGTACAGAAAGACAAGACTAAGTATTTATTTCCCGTATCCTTGTCATTATTCGAAAATCTAGTGGCCTGTTAGCAAAACTAGGTCTTCATAGCGAAGAACGAGGCAAGAAACTCCATGGTATCTTATGGTATTATATCGAAACATAATAAATAATCGTTTATAACAATAAATCCATTTCTATGATCTATCACTTATGCCATTTTATAACGTTATCTTGCAATTTAGAAACGATAACAGCAAAGCAAAGAACATGAATAGGTATTCCTTAATATCATTTAACATAATTAGAAACAAGGGCCTCAACATGGCACATACACAGAATCAATACAACCATTAGCAACAATCAAGATATAACATCAAATAACTTACATGAGTAGTCGATCTTTCACAATATATTATCAGTTATTGGAACAGAGCTTCTTCTCCATGAGGTTATATATACTACACCTTCAGCAACTTAATAATGAGCAAGAGTAACTAATAACACATCTTTTATAGTAACATGTGAGCGGACACTTTTCTCAAACGTCACATATAATATCCCGCCATTTTCTACCAATTACAGATTGTCATGAATAAACTAATAATAGATGTGATAATAATCAATTCTTGTGTAGTCCAACTGTTTTAGAACATAATAAGATTGTAAGCCATTTAATAACACTAGATCTGTAATTTCTTAGTTGATTTTCTTCGAATATCAACATTATCTGACAGTATTGTCCAGGTGGCAATATAAAATCCAAGATACATCACAATGATCATTAAAAATGCGTAATGATTTATATATATCATTAATTCAACTTTTTATAAGTTAAGCGTTTTATATTTGTACACACATTAAGATTTACTTAGGTTCACAAATGTGACCAATGTTTAAAATGCAACGCACAATATTTTTGGAAAACCAAAAAATATGGTGAAATGATGTCACATAATTCATTAAAATATCTAATACACGCAACGCTCGCGACGCGTTTACCCAGACTCATATGACCAAACTACGCGGTTACGGCGTAGCGGCTACGCAGCTGAATCGCGACGGCGTAGGCGCGTAGCGGCCATGCGGCTACAATGCATTGGCGTAGCGGCTACGAAGCTACGTTCAGTTGGCGTAGCGGCTGCGCGGCTACGTCACGTTTTCGTAGCAGCTACGCTGTGTATTAGTTTGCAGAATGGTTATACACTATACCCACTTGTTTCATATCCTTATGATTTTTTCAGCGTTGGGTTCATAGTTGACTCTTTCTGTCCGCGAGAAATCTTAATCCTAACGACTCCGCGATCATAAAAAAGTTAAAGTAACTTGGTAAATAGCTAACCTACTTACTTAAAACTTTTTCTAGTGAACAACTTTGGAAGAGGCTTCATTAGACCCCGTGAGAGGGCAACAAAATGTAATTGGACTTCTCCTTTATGTTACGGATCACGGCGAGCTCCATTACCTACTTGAGTTAAAACAAAAGAAAGTCATCTAACTACATCCTAACTGCTTTTATGAGATGTATTAGATTAAGGTAGCAGTGTTATGATTTACGATAAGATACGAAGACCTCGATATGATAACTGGCTGGCACTCTGATTCTTTCCTAATCAATATGTGTATAACGCAAGGTATAAAAGAAAGAGCAGTGGCATGTATGTCACAAAGCAATCTTGTGTCGAATGAACGTATCCTATAGATATATTATAGTTCATATTGTTTGTAGCCCTAAGGGAGCGAAATGGTACAGTAATGAGAGTACTCCACATCGGTCGTTCGGGGAGAAAAAACGCGGAGGGTGCCAAAGACTTTCATCCCGCCGCGAGACGCGGGGGGCGACCATCCTTCGAATAAGTTCCCAACAGCTGTCCGAGTGTTCAAGCTTTTGACATTATAATACTTCTATCGTAAAAGAATAATACCTCATTTGAATAAAATATTTAATTCATTAGGTAATTCTTTAACTACGGAGAACAAAAATACGTTTTCATAAATTAATTAATTCTGTTTTAGGTTGTTTTGTTTAAATTCGCAATTCAAACAGTTGAAATGTCTTTATTGGTTCAGTAGTAAACCAATTTCACAATGTAGCCAGAAGGTAGAAATCCAATAAACATACCACACCCACATTCATAAAAGTCACTTCAGAAAGTGAAAAATACAAATACTGTTGTAACAATTCCTAGACATTGTAAAAGCCAACGGACCTTGCCAGAATGCATTACGTAGATCGAATTACATATTGATGAAAATACTACAAGTTAATAACACTATTTCAGTGCAGGACCGCTGTAATGTATAATGTAGAGGCGTCTAGTTTTCTCTCTGGAGAGTCGAGTCGCGCGCCCGTGAGCTGTCTGTGGTCAGCAGTTCCCAAACTTTGCTGTGTTTTATTTTATTTTATTTTATTTTATTCATTTGGGACAAAAAACAGTTATACATTGCAGCATTTACAAAAAAATGTTTTAATAAAGTCGAAAATAAAAAAACGTATAACCCACACTATTGTCCACGAAGTGACATCGGAGTATGATAACGAACGCATGTTCAATGAGTTAAAATCAATATATTTTAGACTGATGAATCGAAGGAAGCGGATGACAAGAGCCTCCGTCCTAAGAGCAACCTGCAAGAAATTGTGAAACCAATCTTTTAAATTTAGATTGCGACAGCGCGAAAATATCAAAGTCACTGAATTGTGAGTTATAGGTTTCTAAAAGTCGGCGGAGAGGGGCACGCTCTCCAGCATTCGTTCTACATCGCGCAGTGTAGAAAAGCTGAGGTGCGCGCACCCTCCGCCGAAAAACAGTTCTAGGTACTACGTAACACAATCTATTCGATAGCTCAGTACAATTAAGTTTGTTATTGCATATACCGTACAGCATCATGACCATGATCAGCAAACGTCTAGAATCCAAGCTCAATACCTCATAACGCTTTAGCAAATCTGCATAGGGAATCCGTGTACGGAAGCACTTATAGTGCGTGGCCCGAAGAAATTTTTTCTGAACCATTTCTATTTCCTGCTTATATTTATCATAATACGGGCACCAGATGGGTACCGCGTATTCCAATTGCGAACGGACTAGTGTTTTATATAAGAAAAGAAAAGAAGAATGCTTTTTGAAGTCTTTACAAGACCGCATGACAAAACCATACATCTGAAAGGCTTTCTTAATTATGTTGTCGATATGGTTATCTAAATGTAATTGGCAATCAAGCAGCACGCCGAGATCACGCGTGCACTCAGTTTTTTTCAATTGTATGTCGTTCAAGGTATACGGGAAGTTAATAATATTTTTGTTTTTAGTAAATGAAATGAAGTGACATTTTGGGAGACTAAGATGAAGTTTATTGTCCTGACAGTATTTTGAAAGCCTGCATAAGTCCTCTTGTAGTAGCAAACAATCTTGAGAGTTCGCACAAGCCTTATAAATTTTAATGTCATCGGCGTACATTAAGAATTCAGAGTTGACTATGCAAGATTTTATGTCGTTTATAAACAAGACAAAAAGCAATGGTCCTAAGACTGATCCCTGAGGCACGCCTGATTCGACGACCACATAATCCGACTCGAACCCATTGATAACAACCTTTTGAGTCCTATGAAATATATATGAAGCAAACCATCTCAGTAAATTGCCTCTTATGCCATTGAAAGCAATTTTATCGAGAAGTAATTTATGGTCCACCTTGTCAAAGGCCTTCTGAAAATCAGTGTATACAGCATCAACCTGCGTGCGCATGTCCATGTTTTCAAATAAAAATTGTGTAAAAATGATTAAGTTTGTCGTAGTGGATTTGGATTTAACGAAGCCATGTTGCTCGGGTATAATAAGGTGGTTTAAATGTGGAAATAAGTGGCTGTGCACTAGACCCTCAAAAAGCTTAGACAAGGTGGACAAGATAGATATGGGTCGATAATTCTCAACGTTACCTTTGACACCACTTTTGTGAATGGGCGTGATGAAAGCCCTCTTCCAAACACTAGGGAAAATCCCTTCCCTGAGACATTTATTAAAAATTAAGTGTAACGGGACACTGATAGTTTGTGCAGTGTTCTTTAAGAAAGAAGGGGGCAGGCCATCCGGGCCAGCACCTTTAGTTACGTCTAATGAGGTAAGTGCCTTAAGTATGACACTCTTTTCGAGGTAAATATCCGGAATGCATACAGAATTCTCGTCAAGGGTTTCAGGGGGTGTCCAGGTGTTAGGGTCAAGAGTTGAGGGCTCGTATACCGAGTTAAAGAAGACAGAAAACAGTGAACATATCTCAGCGGGACAGTTAGATGAGATATTTTTGTACCGCATGTTAGCTGGGATTCCGGAACCTTTCTTTCGGTTAGATATGTACGTCCAGAAGTGCTTGACATTAATAGGTATGCTTTCTTCAACAGTTTGCATATACTTATTGTAGCACTGTTCACAAAGTAGTTTGAAACGTTTACGCTGAATAGAGAACTTTTCATAATCAGATAAGTTACGCAGTTTTTTCCATCTTATCCACGCGCGTTCTTTATTTTTGAAAATTTTAATTAGCGTAGCGCTAAACCAAATGGGAAAGCTAGTTGATTTTTGACGTGACAGCGGAACATGTAGTCTGACGATTCCATATATATAGTCATAAAAAACATCTACGGCCTGTTCACTGGAGAGATTAAGAAACAGTTCGTCCCAGTTCAACTTATTTAGTTCTACATTAATTTGTGTTAGTCTAGTATTGTTAGTCCCGCTCTAAGTGAGACTGTAAAGTACCACTTTGTTTCGAGATTAGTTGCAATCACTTCACTTCTCCCACTGATTAGTACCAGCTTGGCTTGGAACCTGTTCATCGGTTTCCAGTAATTTATCTTGCGGTATTTGCTTGGGCGCGCTTGTAATTATTTATTTGCTTTTCCAGGGTAGAATGAGTCACTAGTAAAAGGAATACTTCTATAGCTTTGTGAAGTTTAAGATACCGTTAAGCAAGCGGGTACGAACCTGTACAGATACTGAGCCATTGTTTTGCTTTACTTTCCCCGTATGTTTCTAAATTACCACATCCGCGTAAAATAAATAACAAACGAGTCATTTTTACGACTCGGCAGAAACATATTGAACTTGTTAACGAGCTATTTTATTATGAAGTCATAAATTATTGCTAACTTTCTAAACTTGATCGCAAAACGCATTTCTAGTAATATAACCCGGGCTAGAAAGTTTATTTAGTTAGTAAGTATAGACGTTAATGTTAAAATCATTTACTTACTTACCGGTTCGCTGACTGAAATGGCAAAGGCCAACAATAACGCCATACAATAAATAGTCAGTGCTAATTTATGTTTAAGAAACACTGATCTTTATTTGGTGCCAACCATCTAATGCATAATTCCAAAGTGGTGGCTGTCGCGCTAACGCAAAATTTATGCCATACGTCACATTAATCTAGATTAAGCGTTATTAAGGAACAGCGCTTGTAAGTTAAAGTTATGATTATAGTAAAGATGAAGAGGGGATCGAGCGTTTACATCTTCGTCTCGTAAAACTAAAGTGCTAAAGCAACCTACTTACATTTGAAAAGACCTACCTACCGGTAGCAAAGCTAAAGGACAGAAATAACCTGCTCCGCTCCTAGCAACATTTCCAGGCACAGTTAGGTATGAAAAATAAAGTGATACTCGACTGAAACACGTACCAGATGATTGTCGCGGAAATATTTCAGCAGATGTTTGAAGTAACTTCGAGGATTTTAATGAAACAGTTAGCAAATAAAGCAAAACCCGCACGCGAATGTCGGGCTGAGTTTAATCAGAGGCAGTGCTCTCGAGACGAGGGCACAACTGTGCAGCAGACGAAATTGTTTGAAGTCGGCTCGAGAGCGGAGCTCACCACGACCGGCACTGTTCGATCGAGCGGCGTTGACTAGTTACACTCATTTATTAGGACACAAAGTCCCGACCATCACGACTCAGAAGCGTGCTGGAACAAACTGACTAAACGTTCGTATAAAGCATTTAAGAAAAGTTACATAACCAAATACATGAAATGTCTTGCTGTTAATCCGAAACTTACGTTATCATATAATCAACACCTATTACAGCTTGTAAAGTAACACTGAGGTATCCGTTTTCCAATTACTGGATAATTACCTGCGCGCTGTAAAGACTGGAAATCTTAATGAAAGTCAAACGTTATGCCTTTCGGAAATGGGAATTTACTTGATGGTGGTAGGATGAACATGAAATTTGATATTGGAATACGAAGGAGCCGAGAAGTAACCATTAAGATGTGAAAGAAAATTTCCGTCGGAGTTAATTCTTATTTGAAATCCATGTTTTACAATCTTCGTTTCAGAAAGCTTCTAATGCCCAATTTGAAAAGTTAATTTGGAATTAAGTAGGTTTGTAAAATGTGCCGGTTCATTAATCCAGCCTGATTGTCTGTCGCTAATTACATAATCCGTAAAAAGAAAAAGGTTTTCGTGTTAAGGGAAAATGTACCATCATAAAATGAGTGAAACTGTTCCTCTTGTACAAAAGCCACACCTTCTTGCAACTGCTGCCCGAACTTTATAAATTGTGGGCGCCATGTTGGAGCCTTATCGATATGTTTGTAATATTTTCACCAAAACACCCGTTAATATTCGGAGCACGTCGGCTCATATAGTTGTACCGCGGGCCCGCTCGCGTATTGTCCGCGCGACTTGCTACCGACGTGTCGTTTGGGTGGCTGCCAAATCTGCGTCGTGACACGAGCTACAAGTGTCAGACGTTCACTGCTGCCAGCCGCCGTTTCTTCCCAACAGATGCATAATTGAGACAGAAATGAGGGCG
This sequence comes from Polia nebulosa, assembly GCA_951329385.1. Lineage (NCBI taxonomy): Eukaryota > Metazoa > Arthropoda > Insecta > Lepidoptera > Noctuidae > Polia > Polia nebulosa. The sequence goes on along the minus strand of OX589599.1, from coordinate 11,769,074 downwards.
CGATTAAAAGTTTAAAATCATTTTCCAGTGAATAAAACAGCTACCACGTTTTAAAAGCTCGGGAGCTTTCTTCGCGGAGAATTTAGCGTTCAAATCACCATTGAGGACGTGCCGCTCCTTGTACAAAGACGGCGATCCCCTAAGAAATTGTTACCTTGGTTAAAGAGAGGAAAAAAACGCTTCTATTCTTTGGCGTTTGCATATCCTATAATGCACTGCAAAATTGCATCAGTCGTCCTACCGCCGCCCTCGCCCTCTCGTCGGGACTTCGGAGGGAGATCTTTTCAATTCGCCCCCTCGGACTTGGTTGCGCTGTTCGCCTTGTTGATGCGGTAATGTTATTCAATTCACTAGATGAATAAAATTTTCTCATTTACATTTTTAATATTACTTTTTCGTAACCACGTTAAGTTTATGGTCTCAATTTGTTGTAAGAGCTTATAAAAATCGAATAAAATAAATTTAACCAATTTGTACACTCTTGTGTGCGTCATAAAAATTATAATTTTCATAATGAATATGAGGACCACGTATTGAGAATTGAATAGGTAATCGTATTCAATCGTTTGATGACGTGAAAGTTGAGATACTCGCGTCTGTCATTTATTGTTTGGTTTTAATTCAATAAACTTTAAATCAATCTGTGACGGTAGTTAGAACTTAGGTGTTATTTGAGAAAGCATTATAATCCAAATGCGCTTGTTTGTAAGTTTATTGTCTTCTTCGAGTGCCCACTAAGAACGGTCTACCTACTCGTATATCAAGTTGTTATTCGTAGAATGTATCTAATCACTGTATGCCTGTACCTACCTACTGAGGCTACAAGTGTCTTCTTCTACTTTGTCCTTTCACTAGTACCTACCTATCTAACATACAATAAGTGAAACTATCATTCTTAGAAACCAAGATAGGGTTTTTTCCCGATGAGAATCCAAAAACAGAAACACCAAGAGGTTCTGTTTGCATCAAACAACAAGACCTCTATTTATTGTATTACATTATCTATGGCAACACCGGTATACAGTCGTGCGATGTCTCCGAACAATATGGATCAGTGTCTGGCGTCACATATCATGTCAAATGACGCACTCCTGGGAATATCAACACTGGCCTGTTGTCCCGTAACATCGCGCTCACCTACGACACGTTCACACGCATACCAAACATGTTTCTTAATTGCTACTCAAATTAGTATTTCATCGAATCCAATAAACCTACTGAGTCAGTCAACAGATACTCAAGGCCCAACTACTGGGTATAATGATCGCCATGCACTGTAAATGTAATATTAAAGAGCCATGATATTATGATCATAGTTTCGGATAGTGGTGCGTGGGATGTTTTATCTCTTGGGATAGGTCATTGACTGAGCGTCAGAGCAGGCAGTCGTCGTATTATGATTAACATCACTGCATTGAAAGGAAAACTCAAAAGGCGATTTATATACTAATAATATAGTTATTTCTATTAAAAAAAAAGTGTGTGTGTACTTATGTACGCACGTAAGAAGTTATACTTCTTTGGCGTAACAAGATAAAAAACCAAACTGTCACAAAGTTTAAAAAAAAACTTTATAGGGCATTTTAGTTAGCTACGTAATAACTTTACATTATTTTGAAGTTATACTTCTGTAGGCGCGTTATGAAAAAATAATAAGACTGAAATTTTAAGATGCGCGCGCATCACTGTCACACAAAATTCACAGGTTGAAGTTAGCTAGAACCGACACCCTGAAGTTAGCTATGGTCTGTGGTTCATGAAGAATGATTGTTTTCCTTTTGTAAACTTTGTGACAGTTTGGTTTTGATCTTGTTACGCCAAAGTATAACTTCTTACGTGCGTACATAAGTACACACACACTTTTTTTCGCCTACAAACTTAAACCCCGCGTCATCATGCCTAGGTGATGGTTTTTCTAGTGCAATTGTTACCACACATGCATACACACAACCTAAATCTTTCGCTGTTTACGATGTGCCTTTTTATTCTAACCTAGAACGACTGTAAAATTTTACATCTTTACCTATATACTAGCTGTTGTTATTATCTGTTCAGATTATCTCGTTGGATTCCAAAAGGATGTCGCGGCGACCACTTATGCGTCGGCTATGAAACGCTTCTTGCGTATCTCAATCTGTGCGGCAGATTTCGATCTACCCTATTTCTTGCCACGCTACCAGTACTTATGCAGAAATATACGCTGCCAACTCAAGTGCTTGAGCACGTTTTCTATATGTAAAAAATGATCATTCAGAAGAAAGTACATAACGCTTTTATTTTACCCCTAAAAAGGCGTCTCAATTTTTTACCTCCTCGTAAAAATCTTGGCAGCCATGAGGACAAACTTTTCCTTAGGAACGTGTTCCCGTATTTGTAAGAGACGGCGCGCAATTTTCCTGTTGGATGTTCAACTTTATCGTTTGCTACAGTTGGAAGTTTTTGGGATGAGTCCTACCTGAGATTTATACAGTACAGTACTAACTCTCTGCCTTTTTTTTGTGGTAAATCATCAAGTTACTCCTCCCACTCTGGGTGGAGCGGGAGGGCGTGTTAGACTCTTACTGACTAAAACCCACCCCTGTTCCTTCAGTTGCCTGTGCCAGGGGCCGGACTCTTTCAAACAAACCCACGACCCTGGCAGTAACTGTCAGGCTTTTTTTTATGTAACTGTGTATTTTTTATATAACAGTGTATTTCTAACATATGTATAGAGACATATGTATGTGTGTATTTGTAACATGTGTATGTGTATGTGTGTGTGTGTGTTTGTGTTGTGTGTGTGTATGTGTGTGTTAGATCATCTCATATATATATATATATATATATATTTAAGAGATGATCGCTGAAACTAGGTTTTTGTTTCCACGATACATATGTAGGTACTACTCCTATAATTTTGGGAAAACAATTAGGAGGTAGGTAGAAAACTAATTTCAGCTTTTCAGATTTCATTAAAAAACTGTATGCAGTAAAGTTACGAGATGAAATAATTACTCAAGAGTAGGTATTACAATTAATAAACTGCTGCTTTTAGAACTTTCCTTGTTTAGGAAAGCCCATAACTATTCTAAAATAATTTATATAATTACAAATAAAGTAACTAGGTACCTACTTATTAGGATATTAGATCAGTAACCATAAATGAAAAATGTGTTAAATTAATAGTAATAATAATATTCTGTAATGATGATACAATATTATTATTCAGAAGTTCAGCACATTTCATCTGTAAAAGTGGCATTTTCCAGTGACTAGGTAACTAATGATAGTTTATCTTTACGAACTATGACCGGGTGGTTGTTCAAGATCGATCATTTTCTTAATTAAAATAATATAATGGGCATATAGACGAGTCGCGAGGCGCCTGGCTACCGCTATAATGGGCCCCGATAAACACTACACGGAATTTCAAGACTAATTTTAAGTTAACTGGCTGCTTCCTGACACCTATGTTTGTTGAGATAACCATCTCCCACTGCTGAAGGGTAGATTGCTTTTCAATTTTTAACCGACTTCAAAAAGAAGGAGGTTATCAATTCGGATGATAATATTTTTTTTTTTTTATGTATGTTCGGGCATAACTCGGTATCATAGTCGGTGTCAAAAAACGAAGACAAAACCAGGAACACGTGCCGACTTCCGAAATTAAAGTTATTTAGCACTTTTTTGGAAGTCGGTTCTATTTTTTTTTGCAAAAAAGTTTTATAATGAATTTGCATGGAATTGGCTTCAATATGAGTGCCTTTCTAGTTAGTTTGATTTTTATGTCATTTCCATTAAAACAATTTTACAGGTGGTTTTCAAGCCAATAAATAAGATGCATTCAATAAACTAAAACAAATGTTACTATTATACAAATATGCATTTTTTCGCAAGGTTGGCGCATGCGTGCTCTCCCTTCGCGTACTACGGGCCTGCGACCTTCGTAGGTCGCCGCCCCGAGCCCCGCCATTCAGTCCCCTGCCGGTCCTCATTGATTTTCGACCCACTATCATATGGCGAGGTCTACTAGAGCGCGAGGACTAGCCATTCGGTTGATTTGGCAATATTAGTCGCACGTGTCGGTTGCATCACATCCAGGACCAACATTCGGGAAGGGAAGCAATGCCCATTACGTCTTCATTACCCTACGAATGCCGCATTAACTATACATAGGTACGTACCCACATCCTAACAGGGTAATTAGAAATATAATAATATGTGGTAATATATTTTTTATAAGTAGTTCTGACGAAGTGACCTTTCAAAGAAAATATTCATAGAATATTCGTGATTCATTCAATTAAATTAGTTTAGGAATAATGGCATTTCATTAAGCAGAACTTGGTTTATTCCAGTTCATTGATTGAATGCTCGTAAACAATAAACATCTTTATTTTGTGAGCTGGTATGGTGTCATTTTGTGGTCGGCAAGCGGTTTCGTCAGGCACTATTTGTTAAATAAATTGTTAATGTCGTATTTATAGGCACTTATTGTACTTGTCTTAAATATGGCCAATGAGACGTTTTCTTTTAGCTATTTTGTAATGCAAAATAATATTTGTTTATGTACCTATTGAATTTGCGTACAATATTTTTTGTGGTTTTCTTAGTAGGTAGCTACAAGGAAACCGAATTGAAAAATATTTAATACCTATCTATGTAGGTACTTATTACGTAGTACATTAAATGGTCTAAGCCTACATACAGTAATGTCGAATAATTTCCTAATTACATACGTCTGAGACTTGATTTTATCATAACATTTTCAGAAAAAAGAAATTCAGTCAGTCGCGAGTCGTTACCTACTAATCAAGAACAGCTGAGTTAATTTTAAATTTTAATGAGGCGTTAAGCAAATCTTCGGTGGAACTTTGAAGTTTTATATTAGATTTTATTGATTTATTAAGTACTTAAATATAGATAGTGGAACATCATTGGCATAAAATACTGCCGTCAATTCGGGTCACCACGCTACTAATAGACTTGATTGAGATCATTAAAAAAACAAAAACTTTTAGTTCGTTCCCGTTACCTGTCTAGACGGAAAAAATAAGGAAAAACAATATTCACGAGAAGTCACATTGATTGGCATAGGATCCATGTATTAAAAGGTCAAGCCAATGACCTCACCGGCCTCGCTGGCACACTCGGCACTCACGGGTTACGTTGTTGTACCTTACCTACGTTTAGGGTTGCCAGCTCCTGAAACCAAGCTAAACAGACCAGCCAGTACTTATAGCCGGCATTTTGTGTAAAAAGGCTGGGTATCTGAACTTGATTAGGGTTTTGGTGTGTTAGTTCCAGTATCCAAGTTTTTCAATAACATATCTATTTGGATCAGTCATGGTTCCTTGGCTCCATGGCTTGGTGGTCATGGTTGGCCTTTGTGGCCAAAATATGTACAAAATATTTAAATTTCAATGGAATTATTAACGTAACTAATAAAATGTCTTACAATGAAAAATACGAGCAGGTAGGTATATTAATTGTGCATTAAATTATAACTAAATGGTAAAATGTCAAATAGAAAAAAAAAAATCAAGCATTTAATAAGCTTCTAAAATACAATAATCATGCTAATAAAAGTAAAATGTAAAGGTGCTTATTAATTGTCATAGATACACTGCTAATTATGCCAAAGATGCATTGATTATTTTGCTAGGTAGCTACATACATGATTATTATATCGTTAAGGAATTCTAATATAGGTACTATACCTGCTTTCCTTTCAAGATGCCACTTTAATTTATTTTTAAAAAATACATGCATTCTCCTTTTTCCAACTTTTTGGAAGTTTGTTGTATCTATATTCTAAGAGCCATGCAGAAAACGCAAAGCTAAATTCAGGCTTTTTTATTATTTCTTTATCATATGCTTTACAATGCTTTAAATAATAATGATGCTCTACTATCTTCTTAACTTGTTATGAAGTAACAACACCTGGTGTCAGATTATCTGGCTTCTGACCATCCGTAACGACTGTTACAGATAGAATCTACAATTGACAACTGGAACCAAAAGCTTAATGTGCTTATTTCCGGTCACCCATCCACGGACCGACCTCGGCAAGCCTTGCCTAAAAATCTTAACTCAGTTCGGCTGTGTCCGGATGCCTGCCAACCCTGCCTACGACAGGCGCCTGCGCACATTGCGCACAATACCATGCAGATTCTGCGAATCGACGCTTCATGATTCACGGTTATGCAGCATCTTTGTCATCTCATATATCACTGGATTCGGTTAATTAAAGAAAAGGCGTAGAGAAAGTATTAATTTCTAGTAATTTCTAAATACTTAAGCGCTATTCAGTTGACATTGGATTGATAGAGTACTTAAGAAGTTAAAAGCTTTCACTAGCTTTTATTCGTAGCTTTCTGCAGAAAATAAATAACTTGATTTTGGGCTAAAAGTTTTCTAAAGAAATTTATAAAAATCTTAATGTTAAACGGTATGATATGTAGGTAATGTGACCTATACCTATACCTACTCGTATGTACGAACGGTCTAACCATTGTCAAATTTGAATAAACTTGCCGACTGATTAGAAGATGATGAAGATTCAATAAGGAATAAGGATACCTACAATTATTTACCGATATTGAATAAGAGTCATTTAATTTATTCATTATCCTTAACATTTTGTAATACTTAATCTCTTTCTATTGGAATTATGTACTAGGTCAGCATTACCTACGTCACAAATAATCACTTACTTTGAACTTTAAACGCGTAGCATGTCATGAGACTGTGCGATATTGTCATTTCCTTATGGTCACATTTTCCAATATGGCTGAATTTAGGATTTATGCTTAAAAATATTAATCTACTAGCTTTTGCTAGCTAGCAGCTTCGCCCACAAGAAAGTTGAAAATTATCCCACGGGATCGTACTACTAAGATAAAAGGTATCCTATGTCCTAATGATGCAGCAGTATCCTTGAACTTAGAATGTTTATGTATAGTTGTTGTTAGCATCTAGTTTATGTAGATTTTCCTTTAAACTTAGGTGCTTATGAGCTCTGATGTTCTATCTATAGAGCTCCTCCATTAAACTAAGTGAAGGTTTAACGCAATTAGTGTAGACTATATTGATAACTTTACATAGAATGAAGATTCACTTACGTTACTTAGTTGACGCTACTAATTATAGTAGCGTTAACATAATAATAGATATTAATTCAGATTTTAACTCAGCACAAATAAATCTTAATTCATTTCAAGTCCACTCTACCTAAAGAATCTTTGTTATCCTTTTATAGAATGCCCTACGTGAATTCAGGTCAGCAATATTCTAATCCATATTTAAGTAGATAGATAGAAACCTACCTACTAGAATGGGCGAGTTTGACTCGCATACGAAGGGTTCCGTACGATTTTAATTATTTGTTGTTTTAGCGGCAATAGAAATACACACTTTTGTGAAAATTTCAACTGAAAGACAGACGGGCGGACGAACAGTGCTGGTTCGTTGTCACTACCATTAACAGTTCCATAATGGAACTACTGATGTTTTTTTTTAATCACTACTTCCATTTTATTTTTATCTGAAAATAATGGAATTTTCTTATTCCCACGGGATTATTTAAGGATGTAAAAACACTAGAGGTAAAAACACTTGTGAAACTTTTTAAGGGTGTAAAAACACTGGAGGTAAAAACACTTGTGAAACTTAAGGTTTAAGTTTAAGGGTGTATATGTTTTTTAAGGATGTAAAAACAGTAGAGGTAAAAACACTTGTGAATTTTTTTAAGGATGTAAACACACTAGAGGTAAACCGTCTCCTGCACACAGCGCCTCCACTTTTGCACGTTTAGAACGTGTTTCTACTATTGTTTCAAAGCTAGGCCCAAATATTAATTAAATAAATTAATAAAAATCCCAAGTGCCTAAAATAGTGCTGTGGAACTAGTGATAACAAAATTAAACATTAGTTCCATTATTTTCAGATTCTTTTAAAATGGAACTAGTGATTAAAAAAACGTCAGTAGTTCCATCATGGAACTGTTAATGGTACCTACTAGTGACAACGAACCGACTAAATATACCTACCTATACACGTATGTATATTATGTGGCGTCCATGCAGTGATAGGCATGCCTACTACTTATATTGTTAATAAATAAAGCCCGGACATAGTTCCATTATTTACTATTAATTTATTGCAGTACATCTAGCCAACTTTATCAACGCTTGTAACTTTGTAACCTACGCATGTTTCATTACTGTTAACTGTTAAACATTGTTTCATAAATAAACTAGTGCTAATAATATATTTTTAGTACAAGAATACATGCGTGATGGATGCATGTAACTGCTGCTTTCTTTCTCATAACAAAAAATTGAAAGTGCTCTACGGAAAATGATACAAAACCTTTTGACAGTCTGACCGAAATAACTGACTCATAATTTCAGTTTACACTAATCATACCTTCCTAAACATAAATTTGTTTTTAAGTGCGAAATAATAATATTTCCGTTCCGTAATTATTATAATGACGCATTATGTATGGAGAATTAGGAAGGAAGTTCAAAACTAATAGTAAAGATGTTATTTGGTAGTTTTGAGTTTTAGTGCATCGACTCTACGCAGGGAATGACGTACCTCCTGACTCAGACGCATAATATACGATTGTACGACCGGTTCTAATAAATTCAATATATTTAACTTGTTTTCAATGGCTATTATTTCGCTCATTACGTCTCGACTCATCGAAGCGAATACATGTGCAATTGGTTCAATTACGATTACGTTCTCTGAATAAACTCAAGCTTTTGTACTACTTACTCAAGTTGAATTGTTTGATTAGTGAAGTGTTTCGAATAATTATTCAACATGTGTAAATGCAGGAGATACATTGAAGTTAGAAAGATTACGGCCATTTGGACTAATCCGGTAAATATTTAATTAAGCAAAAATTTATGTATATTTTTTATAACATCATTTTTTTTAAAGATTACGGCCATTTTGACTAATCGGGAAATATTTTTAAAAAAAATGTATATTTTTTTAAAACATCTTTTTTTGTAAATATCTGAATAGAAAATATCTTAGAAAAAATAAAATGAAATTGGAAGGTAAATAAATTACCCTAATTACCATAACAAAAAGCTTGCCGCCTCATTGTCAGCCTTCCTCTTATCGGTTGCATAAATGATTGCGTTGATCGGAAACGGACATGACCTGCCCCAACACGCGTCGCCCACAATCTCTCGTTGCACAATGCGATCCGTCATTATCGGCTGATTTAGGACGCGCCCGTTCCGCTGCAGCTGCGCAGGCGCAACATATGCGCCAAACGCATACGTGGGCGGGTGCCGAAGCTTAATATGAAAATTATGGGGACTGGGGCTGCTGTTTCTGTTATTGCTAAATGCCTAACTAACGTATGATTGATTGACTGTAGTTTGCAATAAGACAGTAACTAGATTTTGTTTCATAGAAACTTGTGTTACGTGTAGGTAGATACTTGAGGTTGTTTTTGTTCTCTTAAAGTTAAAGTCCATTCGCTATAGATGATTCAGTGAATGTTCAAGCAAGAAAAACATTAGTCATGAACTTTTTCTGGTGCGCAAGAGTATAGGCATTGCTTACCGACTAATTGGTCTATTAAATCTAGCAAACTTGCAAACAACGCCACTTTTTTAAACTGCACAAATTCTAGAAGGATTAAAATGTGCAGACAAATTCGTTTGTGTTACTTTTACACACCTAATATTTTATAACTTTTCATTTTCCTTTCATTGTTATTTTTAAAAAATATACCACCTACCCATTGTTTTTTTTTTATTTTGACCAGTTTACGTAAATAAGAATTTCTTTGCCACTGATATGCAAGGTAAAATAAGTAAAAATGTAAGTAAGATAAACCCAAAAGTTGGCTGAGTACAGTAAATCCTTTTAATCTTAACTAGACAACAAGATTAGGGAAAATGTTTATACTTTGAGTATCTACTTTATAAAAGTGAACTTGAAAGTTATAATTTGTAAGCTTCCTCGGAAAATGCGGAATAAAGTTGAGGATATAAAGCTTATTATTAACTCTTGAACCTTGTAATATTTCTTAGCCGAAGTCGTTAGAAAGCCAGTTAGCGAGTCAAGAAGACATTATAATGGTGAATAGAGGATCTCTCCTGATTTTCTTTTTACCTTTTTCCTACCAACTAAGTCTGCTTTCAGACTGTCTTTTGAGAGTCATCATTATCAGTACCTTTTAACTAAACTTTTTGCATGGAGTTATCGGTGCTCATCGTTCGTGTGTGTATCGATGTTTTACCGTTTACAATGACGATACTCAGTATAGTAATTATCATCTTTAATATAATAATTCTGATCAACCTACAATAACTAAACTGCATATCATTGGTCTGTTATTGATCCACCACTCACCCGATTGCGACTTTGCGAGAATATATCACCGGGATCATCAGACTTGTTGCTACAACTGTGGTGTCCTTGTTCCAGTGTATGGCGCGTGCGTTGTACGACAACATAGCGGAGTCGCCGGACGAGCTGGCGTTCCGTCGCGGCGACCTGCTGACCGTACTGGAGCAGAACACCGGCGGCAGCGAGGGCTGGTGGCTGTGCTCGCTTAGAGGAAGACAGGTAACTAACCAATTACTAGTTCTTTGGAAATTAACTCGGCAAACAGCTGTTTCTCAATCCCAAAGTTGAATCTGCCACTTGAAGAGGAAGACCCTTCTGCTCAATCTATAACCAGTTAGACAGATGGTGACACCAATGGTGCGAAACTCCCATAGAGGAAAGAGTTCTCGATGCCGTTCTGCAGTCACGACATCGAGATCAATTAGATGAGCTTTGAAGAGCAAGCGCAACTAACGCCACCAGTGCGATAGTCTTCTCTGGATAGTGATTTTGACTGCAAAACCTTGACTTGACACAAACGATATATATTTTTATGAGAGCACAAACGTTCGGACATAGCTAGGGAAGTGACAATGAGTGAGTCACGCTTTGCGCGCGGGAGATGGCGCTGGTCCGTCCAAATATGGGATGAGGGGTCACTTAGAATAAGTGTGACAAGTTCAAGTTAACAATGCATCCGGTCTTTTTTGCTGAGATATGCCAAGTAATGCTAATTTGTGTTGATATTATACAAAACACTTAACATCGATTACGTACTGGTCTCTTCTTCCATTCATAAGCTTCTACGATATAATACTACGAGCATTATGCTTATTATTTCCTGAACGTGCATTATCTTAAAGGTGACTCATCTACCGTCCACATTTGCCTACGACAGCGTCACGGTCAAAGTTGATAATAACAATATTGTTTTATAAAGTTCATATTCAAGGTAAAATCGCATCATTTTCAGGGAAAAACGTAGGTTAAGTAGGTACTTCCTAAGCCTGGATGTTTGTGTACGTGATGTTTATGTAGGTAGTTAGGAACATCTCATGGTGGCTTTAAACATCACGTAGACACGGGAGGGATAACCGAAGTTATCATAATGGTGTCATTGTTTGCATCACAAGTTGCTCTTCGCACTCAAGAGGCTGATTTCGTCTCCACAATAGATTACTTAATTCATTTGTTTTTTCTTTTCAGGGAATATGTCCCGGCAACAGATTGAGAATAGTAGCGGGCGTGTTCGACGCCAGCGGTGCCATGCAGCGACGGAGAGTGCGGGCGCCCGCACCTGTGGCTCACCAGCCCATGCCTACGCAGCAGTCACCTGCTTTTACAAAAGTAAGCAGTTGTGATTTACACCATCACACAATTTGATATGAAGATCTATTGAATTTCACAGTTGGATCATTACATGCTTCTCTTAAATTTAGAGCTTGATTTGCGATTCCCATTACCGCCTCGCCAGGTGTTACTCAAGTTCATGTGTGTTCTTTCCCATCAGATCGAAGAGTGCTCCCATTACGACGTACCTCGCGCTCCAATGCCCGTGCAACGCATCGGCATGTACGACTGCCCTCGACCGCTGGTCGACTGGTATGACGCCCCGCGCGCCCCGCGGCCGGCCAGTGCCGACTCAGCGTGTAGTGGCACTGGATCCCTGGCCTCGGCGACGTCCAGTGCTTCAGCGAACTCCGGCAGTTCAGTGCATTCGGCTGCTTCCGCCTCCAGCACGTACGATGTGCCGAGGTCACGCGCACTGCCTCTTCCCTGCGATGCTGCGCTTGAAGCCCTCGATAGATTACAGGTTCGTTGAAGTTTTTTTGTAGACATCTCCATTGAAAATAAAAGATGCCTAGATTGAACCGTCAAAACGGAAGGAACTGCTACTCGAAGACTTACTTACAAACGACAGCAGTCTGCTTAGCAGCATGTAACTAAAAAGGAAAAAAGTTTAACACAAACCTACCCATGTCTTGTCCAGGAGGAGGCTTCAGCCGCAGTATCCCGGCTACTGTCATACGTGTCGCCCGGCTGGCGGCGGCGCGGCGCGCTGCGGTCGCGCGTGCTGGACGTGCGCGTGGCGGGCGCGCGCCTGCGGGCTGCACTGCATGACCTGGCAGTCTTCGCTGACGCCACACTAGCCAACGCGCATGATGCACAAGATAAAGGTAAGAACTACTTGAGTATTCTTGTTATATAATAAGTAATATAGCCATCATTCAGACGAAATTCACTGCTAGATATAAACGTCCCACTAGAACAGCCCCACAATGGCTAGTCCTGTAGCTTCCACGACCTCTACTAGGTACGTTTACGTAGTGTACTTGGAATCAAAGGTCATTGTGTGGTAACTCATAAAGAAAAATATTCTTAGGTATAATACCTAAGAATATTACTTTCTGCTAATTATTTTGGTGTGACTCATACCTACCCAAAACAAGGTGATAAATGGGATAATTCGAACCTCAAAATACATGACAACGCATTTTGTGTAAGACTTCTGAATCACCTAGCAGATTTTTTTTTGTTGAATCAACTTTTAAGGCGTTACGTATGTTTTCCAGGTATCGCAGTAAAGCTACGTCCTCTAGTGAAGGCGTTGAAGGATGCGGAGCGCATAACGCACGAGGCGACGAGTGCGCTGGACGCAGGGGACTGGGCGCCCGAGCGCCTGGAGCGGGACCGGGAGCCCACGGACGGGACCGAGGACGCGCTCGACCAGCTCGTGTCGTGTGCGCGCTCCCTTACCGAAGATGTGCGGAGAGCTGCCTCCTTCATCAACGGAAATGCATCACTGCTGTTTAGGTAAGAATCCATTTACAATTGGGAACCCAAAGGGCATTGAACCAAATCGATCTAGCCACCCATCGCCATTGTGAGTTTTCTTCAAAGCTTCGGTGCTTAATAAATAATAACACTAGAATAGAAGAAACATAAAAAAAAACACTGTCCTGAATTGTCTTATGGTGGAACGCAACTAGGCTAGTTTCCATAAAAAAAAAGTTCAAACCCCTTTAATGTATCAAAGCACTCTGTTCTAGTTTTCTGTCTTCAAAAACTAACAAATGTCTTCTATTTCTAGGCGGTCACCTGCGGTACCAGTGCCAGAACACGAGTGGACAGAGGAGTACGACTACGTAAGACTGGAGTCCCGCACGGCGGTGGGACGGCGCAACGCGGAGATTAGGGCTGCGCTGCCGGACAAACTAAGGGCTTCCTTCGACGCTCTCGTTAGAGACGCCGATCATGCGGGCGAGGTAAGACATCAAATGATTAATCAAATAATTTACAATTAAATGGAAATTGCGAACCTGTTGCTGATTAATGATTATCTACTGCTACAAAACACATTTTGTAGATCCCATAAGGCATTTGAAACAATACAGGGTGTAACGGAAAGGTGTGGTCATATTTTAAGAACCGGTTCTGCCCATAGAAATGAACCACTTTCTAAGAAAAAATTTAAATAAAATAAATTAGACTTTCCATACTTACAAAGTTATAATCAGCTGATCAATATTTGTATGGGAGGTAAAAATTTTTTTATTGCCTCAGATCTTGAAGAAAATTGTTCATGTCAATGGGCAGATTCAGTCCTTAAAATATGACCACACCTTTCCGTTACACCATGTCTATATGCCTGTCGTTGTGGTATCTACGGCACTTCTTCACATGAAGCGCAATGCAAAATGCTGGTTAGCTTCTTAGATGGATTTAAAAACCAAGTCCTATTGTTCTTAGTTTTCTTCCGAAACCTTTCCAAGTTTTCTTACGATTATGTTGCTAACCAAATCTGTCATTTCCCCAGGTGAGCGCAGTAGCAGCAGCGACCCGCCTACCCGCCGACGACCGCCAGCTGGCCGCGTTCTACGCCGCGCAGGCCGCCACGTACGGTGCGCACCTGGCCACGGCCGTGGAGGCCTTCCTGCGCACCATCGAAATGGGCCAGCCGCCCGACGTATTCCTCGCTCACGGCAAGTTCGTCGTGCTCAGCGCGCATCGCATCGTGCACGTCGGCGACACAGTACACAGGTGATTACTGATGACCTGGCTTGTGCAGTTTGATTTGATTGTTTGGAATACTATTAGGTCCACTTGCACCACAAATCACTATTTTAATTTAACGATAACCTAATTTTAATCATCTTCTGTCTCTGTAATCTTCAAACGACTAGACTGGCAGAAACAAAGACTATTTAAATTTGTGTCTATCTTTGATAGCCTATACGCGTATTCGGTATCTGGCTATCCGCGTGAATTCGATCAGATTTGTAAATAAAATGAGACGAATTTAAAATTTTTCCTTTGCCTTTTCCATAGGAGTGCCCGCCACGCTGGACTGAAGACGCAAGCGCTGAGATGTTCGGATGCCCTATCGGACGCGCTGGCGGCGACCGTGGCCAAGACGAAGGCGGCGGCGCAGCAGTTCCCGTGCGCCGGCGCCGTGGCCGCCATGGCGGACGCCGCGCGAGTCCTGGCCGCGCGCGCCTCCGAGCTGCGCCGCGTGCTGGTGCGCGCCGCCGACCCGCCCGCGCCGCCCGACCAGCCGCCCACGCCCGTCACGCCCGTGCCGCCCTCCACCACGCCGCACACGCCCCTCACGCCACTCACGCCTCTGGCCGCGCCCGCCTCGTCGCGCGCCACTCTACAGATATAAACTGTATGGCCGGACGCGAACATCGTCCGTGTGGCTCCATGCCAAACAAACTCGGGCTGGAAGCTATTCCGCTCCACGCCCCACTCCTCACGCCCCCGGCGAGGTGACGAGAACACCTCCGAGCGCCGGTCGTGGTTCGGTTCTCACCTCGCCCGCGGGCGCTGTTTAGATGCGCTAGGCCCGGCGTCCGCTTGCCGTGAGCGAGTTCGGGCCGAGTGGACGCCCCTGTGGCACCCCCTATGAGTGTAGCATTACCAAAGAAGCCGAGATAGGCCGAATGATGCCTGTCGACGTAGACTGCCGGTACGATGAAGATAAAACGCAGAGTTTCTATTTAAATGTTAGTATTTATACGTTTACAATAAATCGAAGGCTGCTACTAGAACTTTTTGTTTGTGAAGCGTTTCGCCGCGAACTAGCAGGGCGAGTTTAAAGTTGCTGGATGCTCATTTTGCCGTAGTGAGTTGAGTTGTCCGTCCAGTTTTATACAATTTTGCATCAGTACCGTATTCGTAGAACAAGTTAGTGAATTGTAATGTGTGGCATTGATTCTGTCGAGATGTACCTATTCAGACGTTTTAATTTTATGTGGTGTTTGTTACTTTAAAAAACTCGTGAAAATGAGAGGATGCACGAAAATGCAAGTGAGGACTAATCGTATGTGTTCATACGTATATGCCTGTGCTAAAGAAACGCTGTTGCGATGTTTCATCGCTTTCTTGCTATTTCATCGAGCATTTTCTGCGAGTACAGTTGTGCGCCTAAAATCATGTTCGAACGTTTAGACAATCTCGATAGATAAATTAAAATAATAATTAATGTGCTACATTTTATGATCATGCCTAAAAGCACTATTGAGATAAATAAATTGGACCATAAGTGTAGAACTATGGCTGAATTTTCCTATCTCGTGGGATTTTAACGATAGCCGTAAGAAGGACATCTAATAAGTACGTCGCATCAATGAATTTAACAGTGACAATATTCTTTTACTATTAACGACTAATGAATTGTTTGAATGTTCCTTGTAAATGGCTCAAGTTGACAACGAGTGTTGTATCAAGTGCGTTGTAACATTCGTGTAGAGGTCAGATCTAATGGGAATGTTTTCATTTCTCGCAGCGACTGACTCAGCAGCTCAATTATACTAAATTACGTTAAAGCTCACCTTTATAAATACTACTTGTGGCTTGTCATTACTTAACTACTTACCGCAATAGCGTTACTGTATGTACGTACCTACGTTTTGTACTTTATACATATGACACTAGTAGATAGACGTAGGATATAATATCAATGTAAAAAGCATGTTGTATATTAGCGATGTGTAATATATTTTAGACGTTGTAGTTTAGTTAGGTATAGATGAAATTGTACAAATGCATATTAATAATTTTAATATTGAATTATAATTTAATCATCTTGTAAAACGCAATCAAGTAAAATATACAAAATTTTCGTATCTATAACTTTGTCTCATTTTGTTACCCGTTAAGGTTCACTTACATGTTCTTTTCAGAAAGGTCTTTCTCTTCGTTACCCGTGTAAAGTTTTACCGTGAAAGTGCCCGGATGACCACATATCGCCCTAAGCATACTAAGACGCTAGTCCAAGGCGATAGTGTGACGACTGACGGTCGGTTGTGGTGCCTACGTGCTAGCTAGTGGGATAAAAAATATCCGTGACCACGCTACCGTCAGTTGCTTCAGTACCTACCTACCTAGTAACATGCGGATCATCCTCCGCTTAGCCTCTTGAGGATATCCCTAGCTACTTCCTAGCTCTCAATTTAACCGGACGCAGTTGAATACAAGTATTTGACATGGAGCTACTGCCTATGTGACCAGAACCTAGTTACCAGGACACCACCTACCTACCAGGAAATCCTCCTTGATAAGATTAACTGTCAGACTTTCGGGCTTCTGACGACGGAACGGATGGGTCTCGTTATGTAATGGAAGGTGCCATCCATGGACCGACAAAATCGTTGTTTAACCCTAAGATCGACCTGTGCAGCCGTTTTAATTTAGGGGCTTAATCGCAAAAGGCTCCACGAGCAATAAACAGTGAATATTTCACATATTCTCAAGACTTCTTGACAGCTCGGTAGGTATTTATATACCACTAGGGGAAACGATGTGGTTAAATGGGTTTACGGAGTAAAACCGCTCCGCCAATGGCTAAATTTGCTAAGCTCCCCTCCTTATGAGCCAGCAGACGGTAAATTGGCGGCGGAAGGGGGTGTGTTGCTTATTGGATGTATTCATAAAGATGCCAGAACAGTAGTCAAGTAATACAGGAATAACTAAAACTTACCAAGGTAACCAAGGAATGAAAAGCTGCACTATCTTTAATTTTGGAGATTTTTCCAGCCAGCCTGAGTCTAGTGGTGTTCAAAGTTGATTTATGGCAATCACTTGCTAAATGCTAAAAGTTTTAAGCAGGGTTTCTTAAATGCTTTAACATGTTTTTTTCTTTTTATTCGTATCGCGTAGGTACTTGTTACGGCCAAACGGGTGGGCGCGAAAAAAACAAGCGCGGTGACAATGCTTTTTATGAGTATTACATCGCGTTTATGAATAAACAGTGAACTTTCCTTCATACTTTGCAGGCTTAGGACTGTCTATAATTGATTAAGTGTTATTTTGTGTTATTATGAAATAAATTGTCATTATTTAGAGCAACGGCGTATTTAAAAGTTCATTGATTTGTATGTACAAAAATCGACTATTTACATAATTATTGTCATTTACCATGATTTTGTTTGAAACCAGTTAAAAAAATCATTGTTCTTTCTGAACATTTTCGTCTGTTAAAATTTAAAAAAAAAGACACAAAACAACAACACAATATCTCACTCAATCTCAATCAATCGTCCTTACACAACTATAGGTTCAATAATGCGTGTCCTATCACTGTTTATTTACACAAAAAAACATTAAGCAAAATAACATAACTGATTTATTTAACAAGTTACATTATTACGTGATCGTAAATTCGCGCGTAGCGCTTAAAACATTTACGCACGCGAACGACAGCAAGCGCTATGATGCAACAACAGGAGCGCCCCACCGCTTACCGCTTACGAGTGCTTAGCGCTTATACCGAGTTTACGCGAGTGCGTCGAGTGAACTAAGTAAAACCAAATAAGCAATTAGCAAAAAGCAACAAGTGAGAGCCACGAAAGTATTTGCTTTACGATATTAAAAAAAAAAGTTATATATATTGCTTTATGATATATTAACCACCACTACCTGAGTCACATCACAACACACATGCCACAAACACCTGAAACACCCCTCGCACTCCTCATTAACACACCCACATTCCCATTCACCCTACACTCACCTCATTAACTCAACGTCAAAATGCATCCTAAATCATAATATATCCTGTACCTACTGTTTGTTCTAATTTTTTTAAATTAATTTTTTGTTAATTTGACATAGAACCTATTGGGTACTTTTTGCATGGAGCATCGTTCCATTCTGTATCTGGAGAAGGGCGTTGTTAGCTGCGCTACAGTTTACAACTTTTGCAGCTTATCATCTTTTTACTTGTTGTACTTAGTCTTGTGTTATTGTTCCTAAATAAACTTTTTATTTAGTTTTTATCTCTTATTCGAGTGGCGACATTGATGTAGCTGTCTGTACCAAAGGCAATCATTCTGGATAGGTTAACAAAAAAACAATTATTTCACATTAGCTTCTATATTCATAACAATTCGATCTCCTATTATTACAAGAACGCTTAATTTAAATTATAATACTAGTTCTATGGTATATAAAAAAATAATTCAGGCTTACTCATGTCATATTCTAAACTTCAATAAAATAAATCAGTGAATACTGGAAGTAGCCGTGGGCGCCAAATTGGGAACAGTCTGTATCTCAATAGACCAATATTTTCGGATAGGCAGATTGAACGTTGTGTGACACAGCACAATGATAGTATCTACACGGAGAAGTTACATGTTTTCTAGAGAACTACGTCTATGCTCAGTATTGTAAGCAAAAACACTTGAAATGAGACGGACATCTTCGATAAATTAAATTCGACACATTTATATTGAGTAGATTTGCTCATCAATTGAAAACATGAACCTTAAATTGGCAACGGCTTTTAGACCCCTGTCTAAAAAGCCGTTGCCCATTTTAGCTTCATGTCATACAGTCATACATTTAACATGATACCAATTAAATTAAAAAACCCCCAAACGCTTAAAAGAAAAGCGAACAGATATAAAACACAAAAGAGCTGATGACCTTGAAAAGGCTGAACCGATTTTGATAAAACATGTCTAAGAACCATCGCTAGAAAAACTGATTTCAAATAAAAAAGAACGCATTCAAATCCCTTCACCCGCTTAAGAGCTACGGTGCCACAGACAGACAGACACACACACATAGCGGTCAAACTTATAAGTCGGGGGTTAAAAGAAGAAACATAAAATACAGACAAAGGCACCATCAAGTGCTCTGACTTTAAACATTTACAAAACTTTAACTTGAAATGAAGCGAATGAATGTTCACCTTCCAGAAATTTAACTCTAAATATTGTATTTGATGAGTACCATTACCATTTGAAAACACAAAGACAAACACAACCTCCGTAAATTGACCTCAAGCGAAAACTTGAAATTAAGAAAAAGGGGTATTCCCGTTCGTCCCTCAGACTTCGTCTCCCTGGTGAGATGAACGGGAATTACTTTTTTTTTTCCAGATCGTCCCACTTAATTTATTGGTGGGACGAACAGGAATAATTTTTTTTTTAGTCGTATTGTTCCCACAAAATAATTTCGTACTGGTTGGTTGCTTAAAGGTAAAAAAAAAAGTTATCTTTTATTATTGGTGTCGCGTTTGACTATTATCTCACCTGATGGTAAGGCGATGATGGACCACGTTTGCCTAGAAGTAACCTATTCACTCTTGACTTAAAGACTAGGTTGTAGGTGTCGGTCGGCTTCCAATCTAACTGGATGCAGCTGAATACCAGTATTTTACATGGAGCGACTGCCTATCTGACCTCCACAACCCAGTTACTGGGTAATACGACACCTCTTGGTAAGACTGGTTGTCAGACTTTCGGGTTTCTGACAACCCGAAACGACTGTCAAAAATTCACGATTGACAGCCGGGATCAACGGCTTAACGTGCTTTCCGAGGCACGGAGGAGTCTCGGTATGTAAAGATGGTCACCCATCCATGGACCAACCCTGGCAAGCGTAGCTTAACCTGATGGATCGACCCGTGCGGGTTATTACTTTAGCCACGAGCTCCAACCAAGTAACTAATTTGCAATTATAAATAAAGTAAACTGCAAAATAACGATTTTAACATTCATACACAATATTATTTAGTGGGACGAATGGCACTAATCTAAGAACATTTATTCCCATCCGGCCCTCTAAAATCCCGAGTGGGACAATCGGGAACAAATTTAGTATTATTTTTGTAAATTCCCGTTCGTCCCACCGAAGTAAAAAAAAAAAGGGGGAACGAAGTATGGGGGACGAACGGAAATACACCAAGAAAAACATAAGCCCCCGGAAACTAAACTCAACTCTAAGAATCAATATGGGTGGTCTTTGATATGTAATCGAAAACAAAACCAAATGAGGATAAGGACAGTCCTGAAAAACTACTGCGTACTTACTGGACTGTACTGATAGATTAGCGTGCATTCAGACAAGGCGGAACCGCGCGCTTCTTATTTGAAAACTCCTCGGGAATTACAATGACAGTAATTTACATAATTTAGCATTTAAAAATTCATTCAGACGTAACAGTGTGGGTACCACAATCGCCTCTGAACGAACTCTCAGCTTTTGTATTGCTTGTACTGGGCCGGCCAGCATATTATGTGCGCAATTCTCAGCATGTTATGCAATAAATTTCCAAGATGTAACAAGAAACTTTAAGCATAACCAGCCATTTAACGTTCCCAGTGCTGGGACATGGGCCTCCTTACTGTGAGAGGGAGATGTAACAAGACAACAAGACCAAAATAAAATTATTTGTTATCAATAACACACATTTCTACAAACAATAATGATCTAGCAACAATTTCAAGTAGCATGTTACTGGTGTATGTAGTGTTGCGCTCTCGTCTCTTCTGCGGTGTAGGCGAGCGCGGGGTGGGAGGGGGACAGCTTCATCTCGGCTGCTATGGCCTCTAGCCTCGCTGCCCGAAGCTTTAGCGAACTTTCTCTAGCTTTACTCTCTCGCTCCGCGGCATCGGCTTGTATTAAATCTTCTAGCCTTTTTCTTTTTAACTGTAATAATATATGACACACTTAGAATAGGAATACCTGGGTAAAAATATTTAGTCTGTCAGTTACGATTATTTTATAACATTGGACAAGTATTTTTTGCTTTATCAAATCAATCAAAATTGAACAAAGTAAAACGCATCCAAATTCAGGAGTCGGGGCTTGCTTGTTACGTTACTTCTATGCAAAAAGTAGTACATTTTTAACGTAGGTGTGACGTTACGTGAAATTTCAACGCACTGTACCGCCATCAAAAGGGCGTTCAAGCAAAAAGGGTCCAGTAGTGGGGTATTGAGTTAAGGTGAAAGCTCCAGGCTAGCCCGCTAAATTAAAATTTTCTTACGTTTTTTGCAATGTAAGTATTTCATGAAATACTTACATTTGGCATCAATTCTAACTGAAAGAGTTGTATTGATGATTTTAATTATTATAATTCTATAAATACATACTTGCTACGCTCACGAATCAAATTTTGACCTAGATACAACCTGACACTGACCTCCAAATTGCAAAAAACGTAAAAAAAATGAATTTCGCTACACTGGCGCATCCACCTTAAGACTATGTCACGTTGCGGAGGAACGGAGGAGTGACACGATGAGGAGGTAGAGGAAGATAATAACACGATGAATTAAGACGTATATTTCAATATTTACAGTAGGCTAGATTATATGAAGCACTCATTAATCGTACGTACACCATACACTGTACATTATTTAAATTGTGTTACTGCCAGGATACATGCCTGAATCTGTCTAGTTATAAAAACTGCATTGCATTGTTATATAAAACTCTTGTAAACTGGTAACTGTTCAGTTGCTGAAGAAAATGACAATGATATAGGGGAGCTTCTAGCTCGGCAGTTGAATCCAAACTGATTTTAAAATGAAAAATAAGAGTCTAAACAAAGAAGGCAAGTAATGTTTGAATTTGAATTTAAAAACTAAGTACTAAAGAACGTTCGACGATACGGTATCTAGAATAGTCAATTGATAATAAGGTTTAAAATAAATATCAAAAACTGACACATTTTTTTTTTCAGGCGTTTGAAGTTGAATCTCTGAAAAAGTATGATTTGAAAAAAAAGCATACAAAATTTAAAAAAAAAATGTAAGCAAAAAAGACATTTCTGGAAGAAACATCATATTATTATAAAGTCATTTTTATATGAACTTGTAGATAACTGAGAGCATTAATTAAAAATCAATTACTTAAACAATTTTTCACCCAACATTACAAAACTGCGTACAGCGTATATCTCGGGAAACTAAATGCCGAGAACTGAACACATTTTTTCTTTACGTAATGAAAGAAAAATACATGTACAATAATTTTTGGTAATCTAACTAGCGGAACAAATAGAATTTTTTTGTCATTTACATAGAATAAGATTTTAGTGAAAGATCAAAATTATAATTGGTCGCTTTACTGAAACGGTTCCTAGGATAGCTGCGCGATGGGGCTGGGGCGTGATGACGTGTCAATCATTTGCCCGCTGAGTGGCGACAACACCATAGTTAAACGGTAGGCTTTTTTTTTTTGCGGGAGTGGGAAATCATCCGATGACTTCTCCCGCTCTGGGTGGAGCGGGAGGGCGTGTCAGACTCTTACTGACTAAAACCCACCCCTGTTCCTTCCCTGCCTGAGTGCACAGGGGTGCGGTAACTCATTTTCAGAATTTATCCGCTATGCCTAGGCATCGCTACCAGGCTTATCTATACTAATATTAAAAAGACAAGAATGCAAACACCTGCTTGATAAATGAATTCATCTTTTGAAAGGTAGATTATTCCAGAGGAACATGGACTATACATAACTGTTCAAACCGAGCGGGCCGTTAGTAGATAAAACAAAATGATTAGTTACCTTTTCGGTTTCCAATTTATACTTCAATAATTCTATTTTTAAGTTTACAACTTCCTTATTTTCTAATTGAGTAATTGAACCTGAAATAAAAGTATTTTTAGTATGGAAAAACAAGCGACGCCAATATTCCATGTAAGTTCTGGCGCAGAACTGGTGACATACTGCACAGCGCAGTTATACCTGCTGAACAAATATCAACGCTGCGCTACTTAAAAGAGAGTCGATATGAGATTAGATACTCTTTCAGTTTAATAGAAATTTATTTCCTTTCAACTTTAAGGATGATTCACGATACACCGTGTCGCCACCGGGTTAGTCATTCATGCTACACCGGGGTGTTACCAGGCCGCCACCGAGCCGTTCCCCGGCCGGGGCACGGCCAGGCATGAATCACTTCATACAAAAAGTATACTATAGATGTTTGACCGTGTCCCGGCCGCGGCACGTCCACCGTGCGCCGGCCAGGGCACGGCCAAGCATGAATCACTTCATACAAAAAGTATACTATAGATAGATGTTTAACCGTGTCCCGGCCGGGGCACGTCCACTGTGCGCTGGCCGGGACACGGCCAAGCATGAATCACTTCATACAAAAAGTATACTATAATAAGTATCTGATCGGGGCACGGCTCGGTGGCGACACGGTGTAACGTGAATCATCCTTTAAATCAACTCTTTCAAGGTTGATTGATATTCGTTTGCAAGTGAAATCAGCATTCTGCAGTACAAAAGCTTAGAATAGCACGGCAATCTTGTGTCTACTTACTTATACCTAAATCACTATTTAGCACTGTGCTCAAAGGGTCCATGGAGGTGTTGGCATCACTATTCGATTTATTATCCGGCTCTATGTAATCGTCGTCACTGTCGTTGTCTGCGTCCATACTGCTCTGGCACTCAAATATTGGCTCGGTTTTGATTTTCTGGAAAAGAATAATAATGACTTAGTATGCTGCAGACGCCGATCGTCGAAAATTGTTTTAGGCGATTATTCCTCCTAATTTATTAGGAACTGATCGTAAAATTGCATAGGCAAATAAAAAATATCAGTCTGGTTGAGTATGGGGCACATTACATTTTTTATTTATTTGTCTTACATACAACTAGCATTACAGGCTTACTGGGTAACCTAATGCGAGAGTGCATTCCAATATTTACTTATTCAATTAACATTTAAGTACATTACAATTAGATTAATACTTTAATTAACAATTCTACTAATCATTCAATTCCATAAACAATTCAATAAACAATACACAGACATTAATTTAATTAATTAATCTCTTAACCCTTTTTTACAATTTACCAACAAGGCATTATTTGTGAAATCACTCAAAGAATAACAGAATAGGTCCAAGTCAGCTGCTTGTCTTGGCAGTCTCACAAAAGTCAAAAGTGAGACTGAACTTGTTGAACTATAATCATGGCTTCTAACTCTGCATTTCTTCCTAACAATTATTCTATTCTTTGTTTTTTTTGTGAACTCATCCAATAACTTCTCCCGCTCTAGGGTGGAGCGGGAGGGCGTGTCAGACTCTTACTGACAAAAACCCACCCCAGTTCCTTCCCTGCCCTGAGTGCCCAGGGGCGAGGTAACTCTGTTTCGAATTTATCCTCAACCTCTGGGCAGGCATCGGCCATGACGGACCCCGTCATTATTGCTGACAGTCACTATCGTTGAGGCGCGCGTGCAATACTACGCGCCGTCGACTCTTACTGTCTTACTGTTCTCATCTTTGGGACGGATCTGCCAGATACCAGCTTGATGCCCTTGAGTCAATTGAGAAACGAGCCAAGAGGATCATCGGCAATGATAGGCTCGTTGAGTCGAAACTCCAGTCTAGAACATAGACGCCGAGTTGCTAGCCTGTCGGTTTAATATCGGTTACATTTTACCGGTTTTGTCGGGGAGTGTGCGACGGAATTGCATAATTTGATTCCGCCAAGCCCGTTTCATCAACGGACCACAAGACGTACGGCGAAGTGTCACCGGTTCATGGTAGACATCCCATCCATACGCACAAAGCGTTTTGAGAAAACATTCATTGTGCGTACAGCTAGGGAGTGGAATTCCCTGCCGGAGTCTGT
Organism: Polia nebulosa; assembly: GCA_951329385.1. Classification (NCBI taxonomy): domain Eukaryota; kingdom Metazoa; phylum Arthropoda; class Insecta; order Lepidoptera; family Noctuidae; genus Polia; species Polia nebulosa. The sequence continues at coordinate 11,743,838 of OX589599.1, read as the reverse complement.
GTTTCCTGATAGCTACAACCTGGGAGTCTTTAAGTCAAGAGTGTATAGGTTGCTTCTAGGCAGGCGTGCTCCATCTTCGACCGCATCATCGCTTGCCATCGGGTGAGATGGTGGTCAAACGCGTGCCAGCCAATAAAAAAAAAAAGTTGAAAAGTCCCCTGTAGCTACCCACTATATCCTCGTACTTACTACAATACTGTTCAATGATGCGAAATAATAACATGTACTCATTATCATTACTATTAGGCGGAATGTAAACACTAACCCATAACTGGCCATGTGTACTGCGTGGAAGCGTAGACCAGGGACTCAAACTGTAACTGCCATAAGTGTTTTTAACAGTGTTTTTTTCAAACTGTTTTAAAAAGAAACCTTTATAAATGTAACAGAAACAATAATGTTACCGAATCAAAGTGTAACCTTTTATATCTGTTAATAAGTGTTAATATGTGTAACAGAAATAAGTAGCTTTAGCATGGTTCTAGATGTAATTGCACAGTATGGCAACAACGCGCGCGACGGCGCGGCGTTGAGGCCGACTAGACGATCATATTGCAGTTGCGATTCCTACTTCCTATCGTGCGCGCGCCATTTTTAGGGTTCCGAACATCCGAATGTAAAAACGGAACCCTTATACTCATGCGTCTGTCTGGCTGTCTGTCTGTCCGTCGGTCACAGCCAATTTCCTCCGAATCTACTGGCCCGATTAAGTTAAAATTTGCTACACAGTTGTATTTCTATGACCCCAACACGGACAAGTAACGTAAATAAATTAATTTGGAATATGGGGGTAACTTTTGGGGGGAAAATCGGAAAATTTTAAAATAAAGTTTTTCAAACTGTACCTGCGATATATCAAATTAAAGGGCTGATTGTGAGGGTCTCAAATTTTTTTTTTTTCATAATTTTAAAATAAATTGTTTTAAAGTTATTAAAGAAAATAAACGAAAATACACCAACCGTAAACTGAAAATGTTATAGTTGTAACTCTAACATTTCTTTAAAGCGTGAGGCGTGAACGTCTTTTACACTGTTTTAAGAGGCCGTATACGAAATTTTGCCGATTTCGCTGATTTTCGTGATTTTACAGTTAAAATAATGTATTTGTAAAGGTTTTAATGCACAACACGAAAGATTATTTCAATTGTGATCTAATGTATGAGCTAGTTTTTTTATTTTTATTATAATTACGACCACAAACCGACGACGGTTTTACGAATTTTAGCTGTAAGGGGTTTAGAATATCACATAATTACGAATCGGTTTGACGTATAAAAGGTATGAAAAAATTTGAATTTTGTTGCAAAAGTCGTTTAAATAATGTATGAATCACTTTTTACAACTTTTATAAAAAAAAAATTAAGTAAAAAAATATTTAACTTAGTCAAATTTTTGAGAAAATGGGCAAAGAATTGCTTTTAATTTAGAACTCTCGTTCATAAAATTTAAACAGCAAAAAATAAACTCCAGTTACGCTAGTATTATATTATCTGTGCTCCAGTTCACCATCAATCCATTTCTCGAGAAAAAATTTAAAAATTACAAAAAAATGGCAATCAAAAATCTATTAAAACAACCCAAATCTCGACTTATAATACGCAACGCAAGCTTCAAATCTAGCTCATTCAATGAATGAGCTAGATTTGAAGCTTCTCGAGATCTCGAAGATCATAATTCAAATTATCTCATGTTGTGCATTAAAACTCATAAAAATGCATAATTTTAACTGTAAAATGACGTAAATCAGTGAAATCGGCCAAAATTTCGTGTACGGCCTCTTAAGGATAAGCCTAAATATTATAGTAGTAGGTACGCATAAGCGTCCAGAGGACACGGTGGAGCATACGGTGGAGGTCTGGTCCGCTTGGGCGGAGCACCGCCGTGTCCTCGTGGATGCGATCGGCGGCAGCGGCTTCTCACGTCCGGCCCTGGTCCAGGCCATGGTACGGAGCGAGAGGGAATGGGAAGCATCTCCTCCTGCGAATCAGTAATGCTTGCGACGGAGGAGGCTTAACGGGTGAAGGAGACTCAACGGAATGGCCTCACGCCCCCAGCCGCAGCCGCCGCAGGAGACGCCTTGGGCGTCGGGGTTCGCAGAACGATCTCCGGCCACCGTAGACGCGGGTTTGCGAACGGCGAGTAATGGGTAGCTCGCCGTCCGATCAGCACCAGGCCAGAGAGTCGACGGCGCGTAGTGTTCCACGCGTGTCTCAAAGAGATGTATGTCAGCCACCACTGACGGGGCACAACATGGCCGATGCCTGCATGCCAAGGGGTCGCGGATAAATTCACTCAGGCAAGGAAGGAACAGGGGTGGGTTTTAGTCAGTAAGAATCTGACACGCCCTCTCGCTCCACCCAGAGCGGGAGAAGTCATAGGAGGATTTCCGAACCCAAAAAAAAAATGGTACACATAAGCGTACAACTATAATACAAATACTAATTAAAACATAAATACCTATGTATCTAAGTTTTAATTAGTATTTTTAAGTTCGTGTAAAGGTTAGTCTTAAAAAGAGTTTTACTTCTGTTTTGGTATACCATAAAGTTTTATTCTATTCTATTCTACTTTTTTTATAAGCCATTTAAAAAATATGTGATTCGTTCGGAACCCTTTGCGCGCGAGTCCGACTCGCACTTGGACGGTTTTACGGAGCGAAAAGGAATGGGAAGCAGTCTCCTCCTTCTGCGTTGCAGTAATGATTGCGATGGAGGAGGTGCAATGGGTGAAGGAGGCTCAACGGAATGGTTTTCACGCCACCAGTCGCAGCCACCGCAGGAGACGCCCTGGGCGTCGGGGGTCACAGGACGATCTCCGGCCACCATAGACGCGGGCCTGCTGACGGCGAGTAATGGGTAGCTCGCCGTCCGATCAGCACCAGGCCAGAGTCGACGGCGCATAGTGTTCCACGCGTGCGTCAAAGAGATGTATGTCAGCCACCACTGACGGGGCTCATCATGGCCGATGCCTGCATGCCAAGGGGTCGCGGATAAATTCTCTCAGGCAAGGAAGTAACAGAGGTGGGTTTTAGTCAGTAAGAGTCTGACACGCCCTCCTGCTCCACCTAGAGCGGGAGAAGTCTTAGGATTTCAGACCAAAAAAAAAAATTTTGATTGCTGCTGCCCTGACCCCAAAAATATAATACAAATACTAATTAAAACATAAATACTTATGTATCTAAGTTTTAATTAGTATTTTTAAGTTCGTGTAAAAGTTAGACTTAAAAAGATTTTTACTTTTTTATAAGCCATTTAAAAAATATGTGATACGTTCGGAACACTTTGCGCGCGAGTCCGACTCGCACTTGGCCGGTTTTTTAAAGAAAGGATTGATTGATCCATTGCATTGAATATTTTAAATACTTCGAGTACGTGTTTTGCACGGATATAACAGACGGCGCGCGGCTGGATTGCGACTGTCTAATAGTAAATTTGGCAACGTCGCCTTTACCTGTTACACTTATTAACACTGTTAACACTTTTATATCTGTTACAGATATATTACGGTTACACTTTTGTAAGTGTTTTGGGTTAACACATTAAAAAACACATATAAAAGTGTTACATTTTTGATTCTGTTATCCATTCAATATGACGTTATAACACTTATAATTCTGTAACCTTTATGATGGTGTTTTTAAGTCCCTGGCGCAGACCCACGTTGTCAAACAAATTAATACACGCATCTAAAATGCGCCTCGTGCCCGTGCACAGCGTGCGCTGCGGTGGGTTTGTGCCTTTAATCTTGTAAGTGTTTCGCGATCCATTTTGACGTGCGTGCAGTCGCCTTGCGATGCGACACACACAAGCTCTAATGCTAAATCTGCTGTACAGCAAATCGCAGGACGTACGTCCGCGTTATTCACTATCTGCACGATGTTCGCGGTGGTGGGGGCGCTCGCTGGATGCAAAACTGGTCGTGCAAATCTAGCAAACAATTAATAATAATTCATGCCTATTCATGGTACTTTTGCATCGTGCGTCGTGCATGGCCTTGGTGGGACGTACAGCAAGATGGGCTGTGTATAAAGCGCTTTACACTATTCATCCTGTTTCTGCTCCATTTTCTACATTTTTTTACAGCATCAACAAAAACATTATTACTATATCTAGCCTGTACTGTCCCACTGCTGGGCAAAGGCCTCCTTCCATTCTTTCCACCGTTCTCGGTTCTGTGCTACATCTTCCCAATTCTCAAGCTTCCTTGAGAATTGGGAAGATGTCTGTGTCTGTGTCTGTGTGTTGGGTGTCTGTTTGTTGTGTGTGTGTGTGTGTTGTGGATGTCTTCACATCCAAGTCATCCTGCCTATCTCCCTCGGCTTCGTGGTCTCCCATGGCCGCGTCTTGCGGTTTCAGGGCACCAATCTCGAGTTCTCCGCGTCCACCGCCCCAACACAGACATGATATTGATAAATGACAGACTGCCGATCTTGACTTGAAAGGTAGTAAAACAACTATGTTATTAAAAAGATAAGTTGGGATGCTTACACTGCCCGAATCTTCTAGCTTCTGGTGTTTATTGTTAAATTGATTAAAATATTTCTTAATATCACCACTTCTTACCAGTCTTCTCATATTCATAAACTTCGTGCGTAATACTTTAGTTGACCGTTTTTGTGGACTTAGTTTATTGTATGAACTTGATATCTGGAAATTAAAAGAAAATCATTAAATAAACCAAGGTTATCCAAAATAGAAGAGATTAAGACATATTTAGTCCATCAGTTACCAGATTACCAAAAAATATTGGACTCGTATTATTTCTTTTGTCAAGTAACAAAATATAAAAACGATATATGCGTTTAAATTTCGCGTAACTTTGCTGCGTTTTAAAAGATGTGTCCAATATTTGTGCGTAAATAGATTTTCTTTTTTATCTCGGAAATATACCTATTAAATATAATTAATTTACTGCTGCATTATATTTAACAAGCTTTATCCAGCAGTTTCACCCACGTACCTAAATGTGGATGAACCGAGAGACAACCGAGAAAACTACTATGCAATTCGTTCAGCTGTTGATTAAGAATTAACAAACATCAAAACAAACAGAATTTCACATTTATAATACTAGTAGGATTGTCGGCAGTCATTGGAATTATGAAAATCGGTATTTTGAAATTCATATTTGTGACTGACGGAATTAATCTGTCAGTCACAAATACGAATTTCAAAATACCGATTTTCATAATTCCGAATGGTTCAAAATTCCTAATATAACAACTCCGATTTATCATTCATTATATTTTTTATAAAAGTCCGACTTAATATAATTCGAAACATCAAAAATAAAAATTCCGATTCTTGCTTGCATGCTGCAAGTATGCAACATGGAGCAGGCATGGTTTCTGTGACGGCTCCGGCGGTCCCACGCGAGCTTATCGTCGCAGATGGTTTCAACGCTCAGAGTGCCAAAACCACCTGCTCCTCAGCTCGCGGCCGCCTCGCCCCTCCGCGCCTACGCGGGCTTAAATTAAACTCTAGGGGTAGGGCAGACCAGACTACGTGGATTCGGTTTTGCAGCGATTTGTTTCTGTCACTAACTTTTGTAGCACGAAAATGGCAGGCGTTTAAAATCTAATCAGTTTTTGCAAAAATATACAAAACAAAGTAAACTTTTCTAAATTATATAAACCTTACATAAAGATTTTGAATATAAGCATATCAGAATTGAATCAGAATCTTAATTTTAGCAGTTTATTCGAAGTATTGAAAATCAATGTGTCGTTTTTCGGAACGAGAACCCATCGAGCATTTGATTCTTCGAACGTATGAAAATCGGAAAATAAACAAATCGCATTTAATTTAGTGAATTTTATTAGAGACATTACAAATCATAAGTAAGTATTATGAAATTCGGACTTTTGAAAAACGGAACATCGAAAGTCGGAATAAAATAATTCGGAGTAGGTATCTGCTGCCTAGGACTTACCCTTTCCCAAGCCCGGTTTTTTATTTTATTATAGCTAGATGTGTTTGTCTTTGAAAATATAATGTTTTTCTCTTGTCGTACGCATTGTAGAAGTAAATTACATTCATTCATTGAAAAATTCAGTGACCGGTTTAACCTGAAAAAACACAAATAATTGAATTTATCAAATTGCCCATTAATACCAAAGTAAGACCATCATTAGGAATATGTACCTTCTAATTCTAATCCCATGTTGCATGTCGTAATAATTGACTGGTAATCAGTGATTTTGTGAAACGAAATCGAGTTGCTGTTTTAAACACTACTTCCTACCCGCGTATAAAATCATTCTTAGTTTTGTTCAATCACCCTCAGTTTCCGTTAAACATCGACTAAATTGATTACACGAATTTTGCACCGACGTGTGTTTGCGATAAATTAACATTATTGAAATAGTTTTTTCTTGTGTTTGGTATTTCTATACATCGTAATAATATGTCCAGAGTGTGAGTAAATCATCCTGATAACTTTTGCTGTATTTGCGGTCATTTACTGTTTATAGTCAACGTCTTAGTTTGACACCGCAAGAGGGTCTGCGCATTACGTCCGATACTTAAAAAAATAATACTCCGATACTTAAATACAGAACTCGGCCGAACTCGGATCGGTAGTGCGTAACCTACCATACAAATTGTTCTACGACCACGCCGAACCGTATTTTCACGGATGGCTGTATTTTTTTAAATTTCAGTTTCCGTCAGTTTTTTTTCTAACAGCAGCAATTTCTAAAACTGCGATCCTTTAGCCCCTAATGTTAATAAATTAACACACTGTACAATAAGCAAACACTAGGAGCCCAAGTTTTGTCTAAATTTCGCACCAGAAAGCCAAATAATTAGAGAAACAGTTTTTAATTAAGGTGGAAGCGCCAGGGCAGCCCGCGAAATTCAATTTTTCTTACGTTTTTTGCAATTTGCAGGTCAGTATCAGGTTGTATATTGGTCAAAATTTGATTCGCGGCCGTAGTAAGTAAATATGTAGGTATAGAATTATAATAATTAAAATCATCAATACAACTCTCTCAGTTAGAATTGATGCCAAATGTCATGATTTCATGAAATACTTACATTATGATAATTCTATAAATACATACATGCTACGGCCACGAATCTAATTTTGACCAAGATACAACCTGACACTAACCTGCAAATTGCAAAAAACGTAAGAAAATTTGAATTTCGCGGGCTGCCCTGGAGCATTCACCTTAATTAAGGCGTATATGTATATCCGCCAACTGGCGCCCTCATTGAATAAAAAATCGTAGCAAAGCGTAGAAAATAAAGATTAAAGAATCCTATGTTGCGTTTGTTACAAACAGGATAAGGTATTTTCACGTTGTTAAAACAGGACTCAAAATGTTTCGTATCCAAAGTATTAAGCAAAAGTGTCATAAACGGCCGTTTTTGGTTCTGAACCAATCCGGGCCTGCGGTCGGCGAGTAGTGGGTAGCACGCCGTCCGATCAGCAGTTCAACACAAGGCCCGAGAGTCGACGGCGCGTAGTGTTCCACGCGCGCCTCAAAGAGTTGTCAGCAAAACATGACGGGGCCCGTCATGGCCGATGCCTGCCCTGGGGTTGTGGATAAATTCGAAACAGAGTTACCGCGCCCCTGGGCACTCAGGGCAGGGAAGGAACAGGGGTGGGTTTTAGTCAGTTACGAGTCTGACCACATATTACGTCTGACACGCCCTCCCGCTCTACCCAGAGCGGGAGATGTCATTGGATGATTTCCCACACCCAAAAAAAAAAAGGTTCTGTACCAAATGAGGGAATTCTGATTTATCAACATATTGGTATTTGTTAGTTTAGTAATACATAATAATAAACGTCAATCACCAAATTTCAAGGACAGTGGAAACTTAAAAAAAAATATGGAACAAAATTTTGTGACTGACGACGGACAGACAAACAGACGGATACGTGAGTGACAGCAATTAAAAAGGCTCCATTTGAACCCTTCGGGTAAGGAACCTTAAAAAACCTAGGTAAGAGAAAAAAAAATACCTTTCATTTTCCTTGCCACCATCTGAAAATTGAGGTTTTATTTAGTTTAAATGGTAACAAGAAAATATAATACTTTACTGAAGTTTTCCCATTCCATTAGAATATAATCATCATCTTAATGTTCCTGCCAATAGATTTACACTGCTGGACATAGGCCTCTCCCAAGTGTCGCCACAACAACCGGTCCTGTGCATCTCGCTTTCCCATTCTATGGATTCCCGTGACCCTCACCAGTCCATTTTTGGGCCACCCAGTTTTCCAACGCTGCATCAGCTGGTACCCCGGTTGCCACTCCAGAACCATCAAAATTTAATAGAAGGGTATATTAAATTCCATTGTTCAATAATATATAATTATATGCCTATTCCAAGTTTTTCAAAATTTACAAACCCATGGAAGAGTCATTGGAATCCTTATCTTCATTGGCATCCCAGGGTCCTTCAGTAGATTCCTTATGATCATCTGGTTCTAAAATATTAAGAGTAGCTCAGTTAAATAGGCCAATATTTATTAGGTTTTGCCTCCGCACCATTATAAAAACCATGTAACATTGGTTCTCAGTCTAGCCATTCATTTACAGGCTTAGTTTGATCAAAATATTTTTATTTGCACGTAAACTAGGTTATGATTTTTACTTTTATTGACATTATCTCACCAGTTGGCATAGTGGTTATATCTCACCAAGGCAGGTTGGTCATACACATCTATGACCAAGTGTAGATTCACATAAACATTCTTATCTACATGCTCAGGGTGCTTGGTGTTATAGAGAAACCGGCCAAGTGCGAGTGGACTCGCTCACAAAGGTTTCCGTACCATTATCTATAAAAACGGCAAACAAATTATGTCTGTTGTATAGGAGCCCCACTTAAGTATTTTTTTATTCTGTTTTTTAGTATTTGTTGTTATAGCGGCAACAGAAATAGATAATCTGAAAATTTCAACTAACTATCACGGTTCATGAGATACAGCCTGGTGACAGATGTACAGACAGACAGATGGACAGCAGACTCTTAGTAATAGGGTCCCGTTTTACCCTTTGGGTATGGAACCCTAAAAAAGGCTAAGGTACACAGAAACAATGTGCATGTGAATCTACTACACCACAGATTACTACACTCACAACCATGACCAACCTGTTTTTGTGAGAACAGCTATAAGCAGTGATTTGGTTCATCAACCAAATTTATTATATTAGTATTATATCTTTACATTGTATGTTTCCTAGCACACACGGTGTCTACTTCTCTTTTTTTCCATCTCTCCTTTCGCAGGTATGCTGTAAGAGATTTCTTTAGAAATAAGCATAACCATTGTACCTATTTCTCTGATTTCTTCTTCTTGTCTGTTTTTTTTTTGCATGTGTGTACATTAACGGGTCAAGTCCCTCATTAGCAGACACAATTAAAAACCTATTGTTGGTAGCGACGCAGGGGCCTGATGCGTTAATTGTTAAATAAATAAATATTACTTTGACTGATATTAATTTACCATTGAGGTCTCCATCAGACTCCACACGTTCCTCCACAGCACAGTTGCTGTTCTCCACCTCACACATCATGGCCACCATCTGACTCATCATCTCGTCACACTCACTATACCTTGGATCTAACAAGTTCTTAGACATTGTCCTTGCCTTCTTCTTCATATTATCGCATTTTATTTTTAAACACTCTGCACTTCTTTTGTGTCTGAAACCTTGTCTATTGAATATTTTAGCTATTTTCACCCATGCTACCTCTTTAGCATGACTGGCAGCAGCAGTTGTGGATTTATTGAACACTATCGTTTTGTATTTCTCAATTATATTCAACAACGACTTTACTTCTTCTGCGCTAAATGTAGGACTTCTGTGCCGACTGAAAATTAAGTGAGAAAGGATTACCTTAGAAACGTCTATCTTATGACATCTGTTACCTATTTGAAGAATACTAATCGGCTGAGCTTTGACTACTCTTTACTTTAACAGTTATTTATTAGTAAATGAAAACAAAATCATTGTTTTTGACAAAGTTTACCCACATTTTTTAATTTACTTACAAGAAAGCAGAGCCTGTAGGTTCTTCCTGACCATCATCTTCCATTCTTATGGCTTTTGTAATGATGAAATTTAGTTTACGTTGTTATTTATTTTTCATTTCTATGCTACCTATTTTATTTACAGTTAGAAAAACTGGCCAAGTGCATGTCGGATTTCGCACATTAAGGGTTCCGTACCAAATATTGGTATTTGTTAGTAAAGTACATAAACGTAATAATGAAGATTCACCAAATTTCAAGTTGATAGGTCAAAGGGAAGTTAAAAAATTCTTCGTAACTAAATTTTGTGACAGACGACCGACGGCCAGACAGCCGGACACGTACTTATTTATGTATTATATATGCGGACACGTGAGTGACAACAATAGGGCTCCGTTTGAACCCTTCAGGCACGAACCCTAAAACTCAAGAATCGAATTATTTTTGTTTAGCTTTTTGTTTGACGCTAAAGAGATTGAGATTTGACCATTGACATATAAATTATATGGACTAGACATGTTTGACTATAGAAAAAACAGTTATACAAATATGTGGCATATCGACGCCAAATCATAAAAATACTGCTATCTCTTTTTAACTTTCTTAATTTTGCATAAGTGACAAAGGCTAGTAGTATTTTTGACAGTTACTATAATGTCAACCCTTCATTCCTACCGTCATTGAAATACCTATTTGCGGCCAGTTCGCCATTTTACCCTCTCGGTGTTTGGTACCAAAGTTGGGTACGTCAACTGTCAAATGGTCGTAAACAATGGATATATTTTGTGAATTTTGGAGTAATTTTGCTGTGTTATTGCGTTTGAACTCGGTTGTTTAGTGGAAGTCGTCAATAGCAAGATGCCTAATTGCAATATAATCGGATTTGGCATCAAAACAAGCGGAAATCACCCGAACATAACTTTGCACCAGTACGTATACTTATTTTCAGCTAAAATGTCTTTATATTTAGTTATTAAACAAAAGATTCTGTATTCGTTGAAGAGTTTATGTAAAAAGCATTCACAATTTTCCGTTTGCCTTTCTTTTTAACAGTTTTATTTCATGAAATCATTTTCTTGTTTTTGTAGGGATAGAGTAGTGCATGCATGACATTTTTGTTTATCGATAATGCTATATTATTATGGTTCTTTATTGGTTTTACGTTTTACTTTCAAGGCTGCCTGCTAATAAACGAAAAAAGAAAATTTGCTGGAAACAATCAGTGTTTTAAAAAAGCTGTCAACAAAACAATTCTTAATCTGTTCCCTTCACTTTGAAGAGAATCATGTTTCAACCGGACACTGAATAAAGTAACACTGCGTGACGATGCTTTACGTTCACGAACCATAATGGTAAGTAACATTGTTTGTTATAAAATGATTGCGTAGTGGGTGATAAATGACGGTGATGACTTCAAGTGCAACACTTGCCTAACGGGCACAAAGAGTGTGTTTGAGTGTAGTCCTAAGATTAATTGCCAAAATAAGACAAACTTGTTTATTTGGTTGCACTAAGTACATACGTACATACTCCTTTTAAAGGTGTTTGATGTTGAGAGTTCGTCTTGATCAAAATCAAGACGAACTCTCAACATCTGGACATCTGGTATTTAGTCTCCAGCACGTCCGCTGCGCCAGGTTTAGCCGCTAACGTCTCCGCTGCACCAGATTTGGCTGTTAGCACCTCCACTGCACTAGGTTTAGCCGCTAGCACCTCTGCTGCGCCAGATTTATCGGTATGACTAGCTTCAGTTTTTCTTGCCATCATTATTTGCGGATTTGATCTCAATGATAATATGTAATCCACTGAATTAAGACTGTGTGGGAGATATCTCTCGCTTGTCTTCAATATCTATTAAAGCTTACTTTTATTTTATTTGATTTCAGGTACACATTTAAAATGATTACGAAATTAAAGGACAAATGTCAAATACAGCCCAAGAAGAAAAGTCTAAAAAGAGACTTAATGAAAAAGTTAGAAAACAAACGAATAAAAAAATCTTCAGTAATAATTTCTTTCCCTTCTTCCTTCCCATCTTTGATAGATTTAAAAAGGAAAGAAATTTATTAAATTCAAAACCCCAAGGTTTGTTTATTAATTAAAAGTGTAATAGACGTATACATGAATTTGAGATACAAATACTGTGGGAAGAACTACTACTACTCTACTGAAAGAATATCACACAGAAATTACCAGAACAAAATTGTATTGTTCAGAAATGAATGAGATTGATTTGTTATAAAGATTATTATAATTATTGTTGACTTTTAATTAAAACCCAAAAATCATCTGCATGTTAGAAAAGATATATGTTGGAGATGTCCGTGCCTGGGAGCCCACTGCGGATTCAGCGTCATTTGTTTTCTTTGAACTTGTTGCCTCCGTCTCGAAAGTCTACTTAACGCAAGGCTCTAGAAAAACACTAACACTGTTACTTTTACATTTCATTTTAATTGACGCAAAATATTCGATGTACCTACTTACTGCATTTCATTTCTTGTAATAGCTAAAAGCGTATATTCCAAGACACTAAAACAAAACTGACTTCAAATTAAAAAAAACCTGGCTGAAAAACAAGTTGGTGGGAGTTATTTTAGTTCAATTAATAGTTTCATGCAACCAACTACATCATACTGCTTGAAAAGTGACTTGTATGGAACTTTTCATTTGATTTTTTAAGACGGGTTTTTGAAAATGTTTTTTATTTTTATTTTATACACTTCAGTATGTTAGATTTTTGGGATAGCCTCCTCGAACTCTTTATTTTGATATCCCACTTAATATAGTTAGTCGACTTTCATTTTTTTCTTTTTCACATTTTATGGCGTCTGGTGGTCGCCATATTTTATTTTGATTACTGTCATGTCATTAGTAGCACTCGCAAGATTGAAATAAATCGATTGACGTAAGAATTATCAAAATCGGCCCACGCTTTCGGTCTCTAAAACACCTCAAAGGAACAAATATACATACATTTAATCATAAATACATACATAGGCTGATAAACACATTACCCTCCCTTGCGTCGCGCAGTCGGGTAAAAAGGAAACTATGTATTGCGGGGTCCTGGAAAATCATGGCGCTTCTGACCTTCTGGTCGCGAGAAAACTAAACCTTAGTAGCGTTCTAGCGCTGCGTGTCTGTAATGTTTTGTTAAGAAGACTAATTATTGTTTCAGCGCGAACATTAGAATACTCTTGTCAAAATGTAGCATTTCCATTGCTTTTATGATAGCCTCTCTATTACGTAGTAACATATTACCTCAATGTCACTGGTAAAAATACCCGTTGATATTGTACCGTAACAATATGAAAACATTCTCACAATCTTTTATCGATGTTTTTAATAAAGAGATATCGATATGGGCTACTCTATTATCCGCCATTTTATCCTCTCAGTGAAGTGTAGATATGGCACGTTTTTCTTGTAGGTATGCCCAGTCCATATGATTTATATGTCAATGGATTTGACGCAGCCGGCGGAGTTACTTTGACCAACATTGACAATTTTTTTTTTCTATTTTGTTCCTTTTTTTTTATTATCCCCGAAGGGAAGGCAAAAGTCTTTTGACCATATTGCCTAGTTTTACGTAGTATATTTATACTTTTTTTTCCATTAGAATGCAGATGTGACACATTCTAATGTTTTTTGCAGTATTTGGCAACAAATGTGTTGAGTCAGCCTTCTCGGCAAACTTCGCTGAGGTAAACTATAATAAAATTCTCAGCTCCATTTTCCCGAGATCGCGCCTGTTTCAATGATTCCACATATTGTCCATTTGCGTTGACACTTGAGACACAAAACTACACCAATTTTACATCACAATATCCACTAGGAATCAATAAACGAATAATTAAAACAACCACTGAACTTCACTCGACAAAATCCCGCCAAAAACTCCCTTTTTTTATTCCTCTTGAAACAGGCTAAGGTCTGAGACCATACTGCCTAGTCATTAGTAGTGTATTTTAATTTCTTATCCCATTAGAATGCAGATGTAACACATTCTAATGTTTTTGCTGTATAGATAAGTCGAGTCAGCGTTCTCGGCAAGCTTCGCTGAGGTAGTCAATACTACAATAAAATTCTCAGCTCCATTTTATCGAGATCACGCTTGTTTCAATGATTGCACATATTGTCCATTTGCGTTAACACTTGAGACACAAAAATACACCAATTTTACATCACAATATCCACTAGGAATCAATAAACGAATAATTAAAACAGACAGTGAACTTCAGTCGACAAAATCCCGCCAAAAGCTGATATTTTATTTTTTTTTTCCTTTTTTTTTATTCATCCCGAAGGGAAGGCTAAGAATTTTGACCAGAATGCCTAGTCTTACGTCCTTAATTTCTTGTCAGTTTTCTTTTTCCCAATTAGAATGCAGATGTAACACATAATGTATTTTGCAGTATATTGGCAAAAAATGTGTCGAGTCAGCCTTCTCGGCAAACTTCGCTGAGATAGTCTTTACTACAATGAAATTCTCAGCTCCATTTTACCGAGATCGCGTCTGTTTCAATGATTCCACATACTGTCCAGTTGCGTAGACACTTGAGACACAAAACTACACGAACTTTACATCACAATATCGACTAGGAATCAATAAACGAATTATTAAAACAGCCACTGAACTACACTCGAGAAATTCCCACCGAAAACTCCCTTTGACAATAATATAGTCTAATGATAGTGGCAGCACACTAAGTCGCTCCACTTTCCTCCATTTTCCTACACTACGCAAAATCTTGGACAAGTGCAATGGGCATCCGTCAAAGTTTGATAAAATATATGACATATATATTGGATAAATGGAATACCAGCCTTACAGCCGGCAGAAACATTGATGATCAAAGAGTAGACTACTCTCAGATGATTTTCGAATACACTACTGATGACTAGGCAGCATAGTCTCGGACCTTAGCCTGTTCCAAATGGAACAAAAAGTGATGATTTTCGGACGAATAAATTAGTGTCACAATTTAGAGGTTAGGTTGGTCGAAAATCTTTATTTTGAAGAAAAACAAGATTTAAAAGTATGTAAAATTGAATTATAGAAACATTTATGAGCAAATTTCGCATGTCTTTGATGTACCAATTTCTTTCCCAAGTAGGATTTTAAAGAGCTACTTAAGTATTGTAGCAACCAAAATGGCGCTGTAAAAATCACGAGCAATCGAGCAATAAACATAGCTCCTTGTACGTTTATAATCTGACACGCTTCTTACGACTGATATTTTTTAGTAAAGAGATAGTGGTTGTTCTGGTAAAGTGGATGCATTAACCTCGTGTTCATAATTATTAACCTATGCATATTGAGATATGAAGGAAGTGATATTAGCTATTGTAACCTTCGTATGTAGCGTAATTTTAGTTTTTGTCTTTGTGTTATTTTGTAAGTAGCCCAATATGCTTGTCATTTCAATATGTTACTAACTATCGCAAAAATACGATGATGCGAGAGTTACCCAGTGCTGTCATATTATTATGACATTGTTGTTGTCCTTTGTTCCAGGTTGGTACATTGTGTGGAAGTGCTGTTTGTCGAAGTTCCGATTCGTCCGTGAGCTGCTAGGTGGTATGTCAGATAGCCCTCCAGCATCTGAGATCAGGCAGCCAAGTAAATCTCGGAAGATTCGTAGAGAATAATTTAAAAAGTAACTACTTAATTGCTTCAACATGATAGTGTTCATTGTGTGTTTTTTTGTAAACTTAGCAAGAACAAAAATCCTTCGGAATGGAATCCTGTACTTCTTTTATTTATTTACTTCTGTATCTATAGCAAAATAACTTTATTTTTCTTGTATAATTTTAAGTTACCAAGACTCATAACAATAACAATAAATAACACACATCACAAAACACAAAAAAAAAAACTGCCAAAGTACAATCTTGAATTTTTTTTAGAACATTCAAGATGAACATCCGGTGCGCTAGGCCTAGTGACCTGATGAACATGCAGCACTGTAACCTGCTGTGCTTGCCGGAGAACTACCAGATGAAGTACTATTTCTACCATGGATTGTCATGGCCACAGCTCAGCTATGTTGCTGAAGATGAGAAGGGACACATTGTTGGTGGGTGTTTGAAGGCCTGATAAAAAATAATTTTGTATGTTATGATCAGTTGGGCTGGAATGTTATAGTATTGTTCCCAGTAGTTCTTAACATACGAGGAAAAATGTTTGATGATATCTGATGTCATATGGTGGTAGCAGGAAAACAATATTTGCCCAGCAGTAGGAGAACAATTTTCATTGATAAAATGAGCAAGAGCAGCAGCACTGTCTGCACGCGTAGCATGACCACCGTAGAAACGGGTTTTATCGATGGAAGAATGGACAAAATTACAGATTGTAGAAAGATTTCTGCCGTCCTAATCATGGGGAACTGACGAGAAGAAATGTTTCTATTCTTCAGTCGACAAAAGTCTACAATACAAAGCATGACCACCAATTTTTCTCTACTTTTAACACTTTTTTTTGAAGTGTTATAATCATTTCTTCTCAACAAGTGTCAAATAGTCTACATCACATTGGACCTAGATAAGATATTTATTGATTTTAAAAACTCAATTCTGTGACTTATTCAATATTTTAAAATTGTGGTGAATCTTCCACAAAAGCCTAATATTAATCAAGAGTTGAAGTCACATAGCATCATAGGTTGAACATTTCTAAAAAAACTTTTTTACAAAAAAAACAACCAACTTCCAAAAAAAAATACACTAAAAATTTAAAAGTAACTAATTTCGGAAGTCGGTGTTTGTATTTTATTTCTTCGATATTTGACACCGACTTCCGAAATTAAAGTTATTTATTTTTCGCTTTTTAGTTGTTATACCCCAGAACTAAAATCCCCAATAACATGGAACGTGGAATTTAAACATTTGGAGAACACAAAAACGTCATCAAGATATGCCTATTTTTCGTTTTTGTTCACATTCTCAAAAAGCGCTAAAGCAATTTCGATAAAATGACCACCTCGGGCATAATTATATTCATTCGGATGAAAAAAGAATTTTGAAAATCGGTCCACAACTGACGGAGAAATGCGCGGACATGCAAAAAAAAAAAATACAAAAAAAAAAAAAAAAACAGTCGAACATAGAACCTCCTCCTTTTTCGAAAGTCGGTTAAAAATAGTTATTTGTTATGCAAGGCTGCAAAGTTGTTTTTTGGTGCGAGTACTTGTATTGAAGCCTGAGCAAGCAAAGGATTCTAGGATTGAACTGATGACCGAAGAGAGTGGTTCAAATGTAGAATCCTGAGCGTAGCGAGGGTACGAGACGCTGAATAACTTTGACGGACAGACGTACAGACCGACAGATCGACAGAGGGACAGACGTACAGACGGACAGATCGACAGACAGACAGAAGGACAGACGCACAGATGAACTGAAAGAGAGACAGACAGACGGACAAACGGACGACGGACAGACAGATACGTAAGTGACAGCAATTGGGCTCCGATTAGTCGCACAAAATTTTGTGACAGACGACGGACAGACGTAATTGAAAGAATGAATGTGTCTTTGTCTTCATAGAAACGCGAGTCTACGGGTCGCCTCGTGCTCGGGCAGAAGAAAACTCGAATTCGACATAGTTTAATAGAAAGAACTTTGTATCCAACTATCTAGTCTATTCTTACTCACTGCGTAGCATGACCATTTCTATCTCTATTCAATATCATGGTAATGGTCATGCTACGCCGTGTTGGGGGGAGAAACGAAACATTTCTTCTCAACAAGGGACAATTAATAGTCTACATCACATTAGACATAGACAAGTTCTCTACTGATTTAAAAAAACTCAATTTTGTGACTCATTACATACTTGAAAATTGTGGTGAATCTTCCACAAAAGCCATTAAGTCACAGAGTATCTTCATATATATTTAAAAAAAAAAAAATTGAACTTTGTTTTAAAAACATGGCAGTTTTTTTAGGAAAGTTTTAATGTAGCCGACATTATAGCTTTTCAAATAAATTGTTATTCTAGGATTGACAGTTGGAAAGACCGACAGACAGACAGACGGACAGACGAACAGACGCACAGACTGACAGAAGAACAGACGCACAGACTGACAGAAGAACAGACGCACAGATGGACAGACTGACAGCTGGACAGACGGACAGACGGATGACGGACAGATGGAGAGACAGACAGACGGACACATGGGCTACGGACAGACGGACGAAGGACAGATAACAGACGGAAAAATGGGCGACGGACAGACGGACACACGGACGACGGACAGCCTGACAGACGGACAGACAGACGACGGACAGATCAGACTGACACCTAAGTGACAGCAATATATAGGGCTCCGATTAGACGCACTAAATTTTGTGTCGGACGACGGACAGACAGACAGATGGACAGAAAAACGGACAGACGAAATTGAAAGAATGAATATAAATAAATAATAATATGTATATGTACAGGGTGTAACGGAAAGGTGTGGTCATATTTTAAGGACTACATCTGCCCATCGATATGAACAACTTTCTTCAATAAAATCTGTGGAAATTCTCAAAAAAACTTTTTACCTCATATACAAATATTGATCAGCTGATGATAACTTTATATGGAAAGTCCAAATTTTTTTTTGGAAATTCTCTATTTTTTCTTAGAGAAAGTTGTTCATTTCCATGAGCAGAACCGGTTCTCCTGTATATGTATATAAATAAATAGTAATATATATTAATAATTATTGAAAGAATGAATACCATGTCTTTGTCTTCATAGAAACGCCAGTCTACGGGTCGCCCGGCGCCCCATGCTCGGGCAGAAGAGAACTCGAACTCGACATAATTGGATAGAAAGAATTTTGTCTTTTCTTGGTAGAATAGAGATAGAAATGGTCATGCTACGCCTGCTGATCTCTACTACTGATTTTGTGCCTTCAAAGTACGATTCAAAACCTTTTCTTTATGATTGCAGAAAGTTCATAGAGATCAGATGGAAAATGATTTAGAACATTCATTTATTTACTTACAGGCTATGTATTAGCTAAAATGGAAGAAGATGGTGAGGACAACCGTCACGGACACATTACCTCTCTAGCCGTGAAGAGGTCACACCGTCGCCTAGGACTTGCACAGAAACTTATGAACCAGGCGTCACTTGCTATGGTGGAATGTTTTCAGGTAACTGCATTGACTGTGAAGAATTTTGCTGTAGATATGGTTAGAGAAGCTAGATCGTAAAAACTTTAAAGCTGTGTCTACGCTAGAGGAGCTGGCTAATTGCTTGAGCCGAGTATCATGCAAACGTGGTCAGAAGATGGTTGTTTGTTGACTGGATCTGTCTTTATATAAATTTGTAGATCCCCCTCGTCTTGACCTTTAAGCTTTTTACTGACTTCGGCTATAATAATCGCTGCAGCAGCATCTGCTGCAATAGCAAACTCGTCACACTAGCCGTCTGTCACTAAACACTTACACGAGCGCTCTGTGAGCGCGATGCAAATCCCTTAGTGTTCGTCAAAAAACCGACAATTGGTGGAGCACAGTTGAGTACGAAACAAATGCTCGAAGTGTGTTCGTTCGAGGCTTGTAAGCCGGCCACACTACACGAATTTGTGCTCGGCGCCTCCAGCGTAGATGCAGCTTTAAAATCAAACTAGAAGCATTTATTTCAAATAAACCATTTACAGGCACTTTTAAATTGTCAAGTTGGTCAGTCAGAAAGATGAAGTTGCACATTCCAAAGCTTTCTCTATGGAGAAGAATGTGCAAGAAACTCCAACAGCCTCAACTCGATCTATTTACAAATCCTGGTTGCATAAATCTTGTTGCTTCTATTATGTGAGAAGAATAATAAAAAAATTACATTTCAAAAAACTACATGCCAAGATCCTGCACAACCGTGATGTATGCAGTCTCAGGGAATATTTCCGAACTGCCAATGTGGGTATGCATCGGGATGTAGTGGCAGTGGACAAGGAATTCTCCCAACTCTCCTTGATTAACGAGACCTGGGGTAAACCCATAGTACTAGATACTAATGACCACAGGCAAGTATGGCAGAAGATTATGGACGAAGTTATGATAATGAATAACTGGAAATACAGTGCGGTTGATGTTTGTCGGGCATGTCACAGGCTTTATTTTTTTTTTGTGGTTGGGAAATCATCGATAGACATCTCCCGCTCTGGGTGGAGCGGGAGAGCGTGTCAGACTTCACACTTCAGGCACCGGCCATGATGGGCCCCGTCAGTGGTGGTTGACAAACATCTCTTTGAATCGCGCGTGGAATACTACGCGCCGTCGACTCACGGGCCTGGTGCTGATCGGACGGCGAGCTACCCACTGCTCGCCGTCCGCAGGCCCGGTTCTACGGTGGCCGGAGATCGTCTCTCGACGTCCTACGCCCAGTGCTTCTCCTGCGGCGTTAGCGGCCGCGGGTGTGAGGACCACTCCGTTGAGCTTCCCTCACCCTTCCCTCCGAGCATTACTGCTTCGCAGAAGGACGAGACGGCATCCCATTCCCTCTCGCCCTGTACCATGGCCTGAACCAGGGCCGGGTGCGAGAGATCGCTACCGCCTATCGCATCCACGAGGACACGGCGGTGCTCCGCCCAAGCGGGGCAGACCTCCACCGTGTCATCTGGGCGATCCGCGCAGTGATAACACCCGGGCGTTTCCTCCCGCCTTATCCGAAACCCCCCGAAACAATCGTGTGCGGTGAGAACATGCGTCAGGCGGAAGGTGAGGACGCCGTGACTCCTCTCCAGCCACTCCTAGAAAGAAAGAAAGAAATAAAGAAAATACGTTTATTTACGGTAAACATGACGCAAAAAAAAAAAACCTCAAAGAGAGGTACTACCGCCGCGATGGTGGCGTGCCCAGCGCTGGGTTGCGACAGTCGCTATCTCCACGTCGCCATGAGATTCTGCTGGAGCACCATCCGCCGAGCCGCGAGGTGTCGCGGCAGCGGAGTTTCGCCCCGGCGTTTGGCCGGGCCTCTTTGGCCTCCAGATCCCATGGCGACATTTTGTCAAGGAGACTCGCCGTCTCACAGAAGACCGTGCGGTATTCTCGGATCATCCGAATGGCCAGGACCCTTTGGGACGCGTTCAACCGGCGAGCTGGTCGCCGTCTCAAGCAACGCGCCCACACCGGTGCCCCGTAAAGGGCCATGGACCGCACGATCCTCGCGTAGAGCCTCCGGCAGGAGGCGGTTGGACAACCCAGATTGGGCCGGAGCCGCTTCAAAGCAGCACTGGCCCGCACCAGTCGGGGAGTCAAACGTCGGAAATACTCGACGAAGTTCCACCGGCTGTCGAGGACGAGTCCCAGGTACTTCATCGTCCCCTCGACGCCGATGTGAGGGGTTCACATTGCGTTCTACCGTTATCCGGGAACCCGACGGTGGCGCGTTCCGAGGACCATGAAAACACATGGTCTCGGACTTGTGCAATGCCACCTCGAGTCCCAGTTGCCGGATCCTATCCACGACTGTGCCCTTGTGTCATGAGGTCGACCGCTGCCTCGTGCGACCTCCCCTGCGCCAGGACCAGCGTGTCGTCAGCGTAGCATACTACGCTGACGCGGCTAGGGAGGTCGGCGCAGCGCTAGTCGTACCTGATGTTCCACAGAGGCGGTCCCAGGACCGACCCCTGTGGGACACCGCACGACATCTCTCGCCGGTTCCATTCTCCCTGGTGACCGGGGTAGATGACAGCCCTGTCCGTCAAGTAAGCCTCGACCACGCGACGGATATAGGGCGGCACCCGGTGATACCGGAGTGCCTCCACTATGCAACTCCAGGGCAGGGTGACCCCACCCTGGGACACTGCTACCCCCGTCGTGAGGGCTCATACGCGCATGATGGCGTCCACCGTGGAGCGCCCCCTGCGGAAACCGTATTAGCTCTCCGCCAGATCCGGCCCCACCCGCACCAGCTGCCCGACGAGGCGGTCTGCAATTATTCTTTCGAAGAGCTTGCCCACCTCGTCGAGCAGCAGAATGGGCCAGGAAGCGGACGGAGAGTTCGCGGGGCGCCCCGGCTTCTTGATCAGGACCAGCTTTCCCGTCTTCCAACGAAGCGGAAACTGGCCTTGGCCCATGCATTAGGAGCCCTCTAAGTTGAGGCCCGATAGCCTCCTCCAAGGCCAGGACCCAGACTTTCCCATGAAAGCCATCGGGTCCTGGGGCGGTGCTTTTGGCATTCAGCCTACGCACCGCCGCTCTCAGCTCTACCTTGGTCACCTCGGGAGCATTGTCGTCGTCGGGTTGGTCCGCGACAGGCACCGCAGGAGGCGGAGCCTTAAGCGGGGGAGCATGTTCCCCTCTCAAAGGGAACAGAGCGCTCACCACGCCCTCTACGAGCTGAGGCCGGAGACTGTATTAGCGGAGGCGCCCATGGGCGGAGTTTATCCTGCACCACTTTGTATGGACGCCCCTACGGATCTCTGTTCAGAGTCCCCAGCGATTCCTCGCGGACCAATTTTTTGGCCCGCTTGATCTTGATCAACTCGGAGGGTGGTTCTCGCCGCTCTGTACCTCTCGTACAGCTCTGCCTCGATGGCTTCCGTATCCGGCGGACGGTTACGGAACCTGCGGTGTCTGGTGTACTGGCGTCGTGCGGCTATGAACGCTTGACGCAGGGCCGTCAGCTCCGGCGACCACCAGTACACCTGGCGCCGAGCACAAGGCTGTCCGGTGATGTCACCCAGGCCTGCACGATCTAGGCTTCCAGGAGTAGCGCCCGGTTCAGCTGTTTCAGCGACCAACGCGGACCACTCGGGGTCTGTCGGGGGGAGCGTGCCGACGCTCGAGGTCTGGGCGGAGACGTCAAACCGGATATACCGGTGATCGGAATACGTCTCCACCCCCTCTATGACGCGCCAGTAACGACATGTGGTGGCAGAGCGGGGCTGGCGAACGTGATGTCCACCACCGAATCACCCCGCATCCGCACACACGTGGGGACAGAACCCCGGTTTTGGACGACCAGGTCTGTCTCCAGAGCCGATACCTCCACCATCCTACCCCGTGTGTCCGTGTACCGGGAACCCCAAGCCACGCTCTTGGCATTGAAGTCCCCGAGTACAAGCACAGGGAGGGAACGGTACCCGACGACGACGTCTCTCAACTCCGCGAGGGAGCTGTGGAATGTGGAACTCGGCGAGAGTTCGGTTCGGGGAGAAATAAACCCCCACCACGGCTATCTCGATGTTTCCACTGCGAGGATCGCCCAGAGTACACGGTGGAGGTTTGCCCCGCTTGGGCAGAGCACCGCCGTGTCCTCGTGGATGCGATAGGCGGCAGCGACCTCTCGCGCCGTGCCCTGGTTCAGGCCATGGTACGGAGCGAGAGGGAATGGGGAGCCGTCTCCTCCTTCTGCGAAGCAGTAATGCTCGCGAAGAGGGAGGCGGCACACGTTAGGGAGACTCAACAACGGCAGAGTCGCCCTAACGCCCTCAGCAGCAGCCGCCGCAGGAGGCGCCAGGGGCTTCGGGCGCCGCGAGACGATCTCCGGCCACCGTAGACCCGGGCCTGCGGACGGCGAGTAGTGGGCAACTCGCCGCCCGATCAGCACCAGGCCCGAGAGTCGACGGCGCGTAGTGTTCCACGCGCGCCTCAAAGAGTTGTCAGCAAACAACGACGGGGCCCGTCGTGGCCTGCCCGGGGCTGGAGGATAAATTCGAAAGAGTTACCTCGCCCCTGGGCATTCAGGGCAGGAAGGAACAGGGGTGGGTTTTAGTCAGTAAGAGTCTGACACGCCCTTCCGCGCCACCCTAGAGCGGAAGAAGTCATAGCATGATTTCCCACCCCCCAAAAAAAATAATTAAAAACCACGGCTATCTATCCCCGAACCGCGCTGCCACGCAACCCTGTCCCCTCTTGATGTCTTCAAGAGACGGGGTACCAGCGGCGGCCCACGAAATGACCGTGCGTCACTGAGCCGTCCAGGTCCTTCACCCAGTCATCCCTGGGTGGGACAAAGTACGGCTCAGCGACCACGGCGATGTTAATCGACCACTGCGCCGCGCTCTGGAACAGGTCCTGAGCAATGGCGCAGAGGTTGATATTCGCCTGGAGGAGGCGTAATGGGGCCGTTATGGGCATGCGTTGGTTACGGCGGCCACGACAGCTGTGGGGGCGGCAGCGGCAGAAGCGGTGGCGGCGGCTGCTGCGGCGGTGGCGGAGGGCTTGGCCATACCCCTGGCCTTGGCGGGTGGAGTGCAGGAACTGCTCCCAGCCCGGTGATCGACCGGCTCGCCTGCTGCCGCACATGCGATGCAGTGCGGCGCGGCGTTGCACGAGCCGGCCTTGTGACCGGGCTGACCACAGCGGAAGCAGTAGTCACTGCGGTCCACCTTCGAGGTGCTCTCAGCCACCACATGGTCGCCCACATGGCCTGGGTTCCAGCAGCTTGACCTGCGCTGAAACCCAGCCCACCAATAGCCTACGGCCCTCGCAGTGATTTTTCTGGCCGCTGTCACGGGGCAGCTCACCGTAATGGTTTGCAACCCCGCGATGTCAGGATGAATGGTGCCGGCCCTCACCTGCTCGGTAGGGCACCCTCCAGTCCTGGCAACGGCGGCCACCACCTCACCCTCCGTCACGGAGTCGTCCAGGCCCATAATGCGGATTTCAGCGCATTTGGTGGGCCTGGACACTCGAGCCTCGTCCACCAGTAACGCTCTGATCCTTTCGGCCAGGGCGTCAGAGGCTGGGCCGCTGGAGGCGCCAGGGACCTCCAGCAACCGGGCTCCGGTCTTGGTGACCTTCACCAGGACGCCGTTGGCACACCCCACCTCCTTGAGGCTCACCGCCGCCTTTATTTTGGCAAGCACGCTGCGGTAGGTCACGCCCCTCTTAACCGCCTCCGGCTGTAGTGTTATGGACCCTGACCTTTGGTAGCTTGGACAACCATTCCTGATACTGGTGGGCACTAATGTTTATATTTTTAAATGTTAATATTTAAAAATGTAAATGATATGCATAAAATAATGAATGATCTATGATAAATGTACCTCTTCTGTGTGATTAATAACTATCTAACTAGAACTTATGTGATTCCAGGCCAAATATGTATCCCTACATGTGAGAAAAAGCAACAGAGCAGCACTCAACTTATACACCAACAGTCTTGGCTTCAAAATACTCGAGATTGAGCCCAAGTACTATGCTGACGGTGAAGATGCCTACTCCATGATGCGTGACCTGAGCGCATTTGCAGCAGAGAGCAAGACCGAACTCCCGCCAATAGAGAACTTGGAAATCATATCTGAATCTGCAATTATATCACAGTGCTGATATGCTATTTATGTAATTAAAGCATTTAACAGTAATTTTAATATGAATTTTATTTTTCTTTTTCCATCTCATGTCCATATGTCTTTCGTCATAAGGGCAGGTATGATGCTAACTTAAAGGTGGCTCTGAACACAGGGGCTCTGCTTAATAGCTATTTGTCAGTGGGGTACTGCACAGTAAATAGTTCACTGGTGCCTGAATATATAAGGAAATACTACATTAGGAAATAAACAAACTACAATAAGTATTAATTATGCTTCTTATGAGAACAGAGGGAGCTAAGCAGAGGTATTAGAGTTACTCTATTTATATAGATTATTATAATAAAACTGACTGCTGCAGGTGCAGAAAACCTCAAAAGGTGCAAATATAACAACCTCATTGGGAGTAACATGTTTGAGCCGTTTGGGGTTAAGACACAGGCCATGGGCTTCGAGTGTTCATCGAGTTTCATGGGATATCAGCAAACAGCTAGTCTACTCTTCACATGAACAAAGGGCTGGAC
The DNA here is from genome assembly GCA_951329385.1 of Polia nebulosa. Lineage (NCBI taxonomy): Eukaryota > Metazoa > Arthropoda > Insecta > Lepidoptera > Noctuidae > Polia > Polia nebulosa. Next base: position 11,718,064 of record OX589599.1, on the reverse strand, counting down.
TTTTCTTTGGCCAATGAATCAGCAGTGCATCGCTCACGCCACATTGAAGCGTGAGTGTTACTCCAACAAGAAAGTAGCTCCTAGAGGGATATCAGTGGAACTTTTTTGGTAGTCACAACTTAATTTGTGCGTATCTGTATAATCACATGCACAAATTAAGAGCAACTTGTGTATGTTTATTCTACAGGTCCACATACAATGGTTTTAAAGATACACAATTCTGCAAAACGTTACTCCAGCAGGAAATGCAATATCTCGAAAACCTGAAGACGCAGAAATTATATTTTCGGTGCACATTTTTGCACAAATATAAGCTATCTGCCTATGCACAATATTCCTCTTCCTTTCCAATATTCTTCTTCTCTATCCTCTTTTAGGAGCTACTTTCCAGTTGGAGTAACGCACACCAATGTGACAATGCTGCCAGCATACGGGGCAGTTTTCCCATTGACAGCAATGTGCATGCATTTTTTTATGCCCAATGAGTTGTTTTCTTAGGTGTGTTAGACACATTATTATTATCATTAGGTAAATATACAAGTTATTGTGATTTAAAATATTAAAATTGTATTACATTCTATAATCTTATGATAATTGGTGATGATGATTAGATAACAGTTAATTAGCAGGAGGAGGAGAACTTGTTCATCAGTTGGAAGTCCAATCAACTCAAATAAAAGAAGTCTGGACTGTACTTTACCTTCAAAATTTCAAAAAAGGAATCCATATATATGCCATTTTATTATTATAATTTATAAATTACAGAACTAATTACTATTGTAAAAGTAAGTAGGTACAAATTATTATTCATCATCTTCAAAAAGATGATCCAATTTTAATTCCACCTTAGTGCCAGAATCTTCTGATTTCTTCTGTGACTTATCTTTCTTTAGTAAAGGTGAAGTAACTTTCTTTTCTTTTTTCTTTGTTACTCCCACAACATATTCTGGCATAACAATTTTATTGTTTTTAAATACAGGCTTTTCTTCCGGCTTAGGTGCTCTTCTTAGTGTGGAAGAAATGAGGAAAGTGGGTTTTTTGAAGATGCCTTCATCTGGATCTGTTTCTGTTTCCATTATTGATTGCGCTGCCTCTCTTTGCTCCATTTCACGAATGTGTGCTAATGCAGTGGCAGTATTTGTGGAGTCGGACATTTGATCTGGTGTGACATCAGCTAGAGAATAATATTTGTATTTCTGAGGGTTTACAATATGATCAGGAATAGTTTTTGCCCTGAGGCATTCATGAAGGTTAGCTTCAGGCCTCTTGTATATACTCTCTCTACCTCTAAATTGTTTCATTTCTCGTTTCAGTTTCTTGTACGTGTATTTGTCAATAGTGCCGTAATCTTGAGGAGTAGCTTTGTTTGTTTTAGAAAAACCAATTTGATCTTCAGCATCTTTGAGCTGGTTGAACAGGCTTGTTTGCCTGTCTAGAAAAGATGACATCTTGGAGCGACTTCTGCGACTTGAAAACACTGCAATAAAATAATTGAATTATCTTAATTCACACAATATAAACAGGAATCAAAAACTTGAGCTTCGTTTTGGATTGTTTTTAAATTGCAATGACCTAAGTCAGATGTTTAGTAGTCAGCCACTACTATATGTCTATGATTCATGACGAAATACGTTTTTACATATTGTTTTTACCTATTTATTAAAGTGAATTAGGTGGGATTTAAATAATTCAATAATTAGGTAGTTTGGGAATAACACATTGACTGAACTGCAAATTAGTAACATTAGTTTGACACACGTTTGGCATTTAATATATTTTTTTATTTACCCCGAAGGGAAGGTTAAAGTCTTTTGACTATATTGCCTAGTCTTACGTAGTATATTTTTCCATTAGAATGCAGATGTAACACATTTTAATGTTTTTTGCAGTATTTGGCAACAAACGTGTCGAATCAGCCTTCTCGGCAAACTTAGCTGAGGTAGTCAATATAAAATTATCAGCTCCATTCTACCAAGGTCGCGCCTGTTTCAATGATTCCATATATTATCCATTTGTGTTGACACTTGAGACACAAAACTACACCAATTTCACATCACAATATCCACTAGGAATCAATAAACGAATAATTAAAACAGCCACTGAACTTCACTCGATAAAATCCCGCCAAAAACCCCTGACAGTTAATATCTCCATTAAAAGTATATATTCTGTGCTATTGACAATATTTTGACAAAACGTAGTAATATTTGCACAGGTTATTATAGCATTGTCACTGGCAAAATAGTCGACATCCAATTTACCAAAGAAGAAAAAAATTGGTTTGTCAGTAAAAAAAATCTGAAACATTCGTTGTTTACTTTCAAAACTGCATTTTCTGTTGGTGCGAGTTTTCGCTCACTTCATACTATGTCGCTTTAAAAAGCACAAAATGTGCGAAGTCGTGTGGTATACAGAACACAACGCAAACAACGCAACGTCATGTGTCTCTAGTTTAGGTAAATATAGTAACAGTCTATGGTCATGAGAATACAGAATCTAACTAAAAAGCAAAGACTATATTAAACTAAAAAACCGGCCAAGTGCGAGTCAGATTCGTACACGAAGGGTTCCGTACCATAAACTGAAAAAAAAACCCAAAACGACAACAACACGTTTCTAGAAACGTGTTTTCTTCTGTCTGTCAGCGGGCTATATCTAATGCACGTCCGTAATAGGTAGACAGTTGAAATTTTCACATAGCTTCTATTTTTATAGCCGCTTTAACAACAAATAATAAAAATAAAATAAAAATTAAAGTAGTAATAGAAAAATAAATTAAAGTTTTTTTTTTTTTTAAATTTACGTAATAATAATAATAATAAGGAGCTGCTCCTCATAGATATGGCCATTAGCCAACAGATTCGGCGTACCCGAAAGGATCTGTCGACATGTTGGATAGACTATAAGAAGGCCTATGACTCAGTTCCTCATACATAGCTCATGAGGGTGCTAGAATTGTATAAAGTACTCGTAGATGCAACGCTACGCACCTTCTTGATGTCGTGTATGGGGCAATGGAGGACGGTCCTTCGCTATCCAGGATGTCAAAATATCCAGAGGAATAGCGAACCGGTAAGGATCGAGAGGGTATATTCCAGGGTGACAGTTTGAGTCCGCTTTGGTTCTGCCTAGCCTTGAATCCTCTAAGCACACTGCTGGAGGCTTCAGGCCTAGGCTATCGGTTGAAGAGAGGTGGTCAGGTAATATTTCACTTCCTTTACATGGATGACTTGAAACTTTTTGCCCCCAACAATCTGCAACTGATGGAGCTACTGAAGGTAACTAAAAGCTTCAGTAGTGCCATCAGGATGGAGTTTGGTGTGGACAAATGTGCAGTTATGCATGTAAAGCGAGGGGAGATTGTGGAATCCGTGGGAACACAACTCTCGGATTCCACAACCGGTTGAGAAGAGGTGGCCAGTCATATCACACCTCCTTTACATGGATGATCTGAAACTCTTTGCCCCCAACAACTTGCAACTGATGAAGCTACTAAAGCTAACGGTGAGTACTTGCATAGGCACAACCTTGTAGCCAGGATTATCCATCAGCAACTTGCTCTGAAATACTCTCTTGTGGAATCGGAAATGCCGTACTACAGGTATATGCCCGACCCAGTTCTCGAAAATGGCAATATCACGTTATACTGGGATCGATCTATCACCACTGACAGGACTATTGTTGCCAATAAGCCTGACATAGTGGTTTTTTTTTTTTTTGGAGCGGAAGGGCGTGTCAGACTCTTACTGACTAAAACCCACCCCTGTTCCTCCCTGCCCTACGTGCCTGGGGGCGAGGTAACTCTTTCGAATTTATCCTCAACCCCCGGGCAGCCTCAACCCCCGGGCAGCTGACATAGTGGTGATAGTTCAACTAGAGCGTCGCACAATGATTGTTGATAGCGGTCCCTCATGACGAGAACCTCCTGAAAGCTGAAAAAGAAAAGCAAACATAATATCTTGATCTGGCTCGCGAAGTTGTCGACATGTGGGAAGTGGATACAGCAGTCATTGTGCCGATAGTTGTGACGGCCAATGGCTTAATAGCCAAGAGCCTCGACCAACATGTAAGGAGGCTCTCGTTGGGCAGTTGGATCAAGGGCTTGATCCAGAAAGCAGTACTCCTGGACACGGCGCGTATTGTTAGGAGATTCCTTTCTCAGGAGCCCTGACCACCGGTAGCTTGGACCCTATCCCGATACCGGTGGGCTGCAACTTTTTTATATTAATTGTTACCTGAATGTTTTTGTATTTATTTATGTTTTTCTAAGTACCTAAATATTTAAAAATGTAAATTTGTATGTATTTAGAATTAAATAAATGGAATAATAGTAATAATAAGTCCCCTAAACAACCACACGTCCTGATTGAACATCTTATCACGTGGGGGGCGGACACACGAATGAGAAATTACTGGCGTGGCTAACGTGGCTCTGAAAACCCATTCAAAATGGAGACACATTCAAAAAGTAAACGGATAGGATCAATGCCCAGGGGCGATCGCCGGGGCGCACCTGGAACTGACGCTGGGTGTCACAGCATGCGAACCGTCAGCGGTTTGTAGTTGAGTAGGTGGGCTCCCACCGACAAAGATACTACAGCCGAAATTATTGACGATGGTGACAGACTGACGGACAGGACAAACACCCCTGTAGAACCGTATAGTCCTAGCACAGTATAGTACACGCCATCTAGGAGATCATCACCATCCATACCATCGTCACCCCCCATTACTAGTTTTAATACAGTTATACTCACACCGGCCTTGGATGTTGCGCGGGAAGTTATCTCCTTTTTACCCACGTCCACCAAGGCTGGTAAAGCATAAGTTCGCATGAGTTGGAGCAAAGAAGTAAACCTATCATGCGAACTTACTTTTACATCACTAAATTAGAAACCGACATGACCACCTACACACAACAATTGCATGAAGTTTTTACTCGACAATACCCTGACATAACAGTCTCAGAACAAAGAAGAGCTATAGTTAGAAATAAAATATTATCTCAAGAAATGATTGAACAAATAAAAGAACAGACACGAATACAATTACAACAATTAGAAAGTACGAGTAATACAGACACTAACGCTACCCCAATATCACAAAACATACTTGAAATTGCTCACCAGTCACAAACACAACTGCACACCCAATTACAACAAAATAGTCCTTCTTAACCATATAACCAATCGCAAGCTTATACACGAACATCACATATATCCACACAAACCGAATCTATAACTCTAATGCTAGAAAATGGTAATGAGACCTTAGTTGTTACAGATCAAAACTTAACAACAGATTTGTATATCCAAGAGATAAATGACAAATTCAGAACAACTCAAGCACGATACTCAGGGATGGATCCAGCAGTTCGGCCAAAACTGCCTAAACTTCGATATAGTCGTGATCTTTCCGTTTAGTTAACTTATTCAATGAGACACTAAATAAATTCATTTCTGCAGACACATAATTTACAGATGTACTTAAGTTTAAAATCTCATCTGAATAACTTAAGTTTAAGATCTCACACAACACAAGAAACGTAAGGCCAAAACAAAATGTCAAACCAGCATGGCAACAGAGATTCAAAAAAGACATCGAAAAATTACGAGCAAATTGAGACTCACACAATACATCAACAACAATAGATCAAGTAAAGTAGTATATAACCACAAAATAATGGCGGAGGAGCTGAAGGGATGCAGGCGGGGCCATATGGGATGCAAAGAACAATTAATAATTGACTCAACTATCCACAAACATGCCACCACCAAAAATAGAAATCTTCATTGTACATATATCGATTATAAAAAAAGCGTTTGATAGTGTTCCACATTCTTGGTTGATAAAAATACTAGAAATTTATAGAATTCATTCAAAAATAATAGACTTCCTACGAAACATAATACCACAGTGGAAAACCACACTTCAAATAAATTGCAATAACATTACCACGCGACAAATATCTATCAAGAAGGGATAAATGAGTTCCCGCACCCCTGGGAACTCAGGCAGGGAAGGAACAGGGGTAGGTTTTAGTCAGTAAGAGTGTAACACGTCCTCCCGCTCCACACAGAGCGGAAGAAGTCATTGGATGATTTTCCAACCCCCCCCCCCCCCCTTCCCCCAAATCACGTTAGGATAAAAGAAAAACTTACCGTAGAGTACAAGAGGAGACGGAACGCCATATGTAAGACCCAACTTTCGACGCGGGGCTCCTATTTCTGGGTGGTTTATAAAAAAAAAAACCACGAAGGCTGAGGCGGGAGCTCCGCTCCTTTCGCTCCCGCCTTAGCCTTCTAACCTAACCTATCCGAGTCGGGGTACTCTGAGTCGGGGTGTTAACCATAATGACATTTTTTATATATATTAAACGTTAGACCTAATGATTTTCGATTAAATAAACAATATACATATTAAACGCTAGACCAAATGATTTTCGAGTGAGGGCGGGAAGGGTGAGTGAGGGCGGGAAGGGTGAGTGAGGGCGGGAAGGGTGAGTGAGGGCGGGAAGGGTGAGTGAGGGCGGGAAGGGTGAGTGAAGGCGGGAAGGGTGAGTGAGGGTGGGTGGGAAGGGTGAGTGACGGTGGGAAGGGTGAGTGAGGGTGGGAAGGGTGAGTGTGGGTGCGAAGGGTGAGTGAGGGTGGGAATGGTGAGTGAGGGCGGGAAGGGTGAGTGAGGGCGGGAAGGGTGAGTGAGGGCGGGAAGGGTGAGTGAGGGCCGGAGGGGTGAGTGAGGGCGGGAAGGGTGGGTGAGGGTGGGTGGGAAGGGTGAGTGAGGGTGGGAAGGGTGAGTGAGGGTGGGAAGTGTTTCATATTCATATATGTAATAATTTTCTTTTTTACTTGAAAAGAATATGTCATTATAATAATCAAACAAATTTTTATAATATTGAAATGTAATGTAATGCATGAAATAAAAGGCTTTTTTATTTTATTTTATTTATTATTTATTTTATTTATTGGAGAGGGATCTCAGGTTTACGGAATCCGAGAGTTGAGTTATTATTATTATTTCTTTAGATTTCTGGGGACCCTGATGTCCCAGACCTTTTGAAGGCGTACGAGGGGCCGAAGTCAGCTCGCAAGGGCCCCATTAAACGCTTTTTATGAAATGAGGCACCAACCGACGATTATTCCTGTATTCTCGCTTCGCTCGTTCTATCCCAATCAAGATTTTCCAATTTTTGAGCTCCCTCCCCTGAAACCTTACCCTATCACGGTCAGGTGCTCAAATTGTTTAGTTTGCTTTACTCAAATCTTAAGGACCAGAAGCGGTTATTATTTAAATGAAAATAAATGACTCATCAACCAAGAAAGTTTTATTGCTTAAAAACGTTTTACAATAACAAGTACGTTCCTACTTCTACAACATTATAAACACGATCTTTGAATAACATTATAACGACTCTAAAATACGTCAGTCGCGTCCGGAGCCAAACGAAGAAGAGCCCGTTGACAGCGCGCCATGCATTTTTATACACTTCCACTCGTTGCGGGTAGGTTGGAAGGGGAATATCTAACACGGCCGTTCCTGATAGCGTGACGTCCTCGACCGCAACTTCATTCCCATCAGATCCATCTGTCACAACCTGGCCATCATCATTATTTTGACCGTCATCATTATCTGGAAATACAGAGTACATGAGTAATTAAATAACATGACCACTATGGTTTGAAGCTTATTCAGCCTGAAGTAGTTTCATAAGTAAGGATTCACGAATTTGTCCAGTGTTCCAGGCGCAAGCGTGCACTCAAGCGCCAGCAACAAGAACCATCAATAGTGATTTTTAAAGTTGAAACAGCTTCAAACCCAACACATTCAGTGCATCGCTAATGATAGAATCCGGATTTCCATCACTCGCAATACATTGTTATCGACAGAGGCCCAAACGTTCGCTTGTCGTTTTCACGAATAGATAGTAGAGGCCCAAAGGTTATGCTTACTATGAATTTGTGACACATTGCGTCATTGAGACAGAGGTCCAAAAGTTCTGCATGCCTCCACCATGACCGCAAAACAGAGCAGAGGCCCAAACGTTAGCATGCTCATCAATGTAACCACGACAGAGGCCCCACAAAGGCTCGTCGTCACTTACCAACCACGTCATAAAGACAGAGGCATAGAGTCCGCATGTCTCTCATATGCCCGCGGTACTGAGCAATGCATCATGAAGACAGAGGCATCAAGTCAGCATCTCTCCACGGAGCGCAAACCATGCGCACCACGCAGCGCAGCACAGCACAGCACACCATATAGTGCATTCCATGCGCACCATGAAGCGCCTCACTGCGCACCACGGAGCGCACTCCCAGCGCCTCACTGCGCACCACGGAGCGCACACTCAGCGCACCATGAAGTGGCCAGCGCGCACCACGGAGCGCACACCATGTGCATAACGTGGCGCACGCCATACGCATCACACAGCGCACAGCATAGCGCTTCACGCAGCGCACACCATAGCGCTTCACGCAGCGCACACCATAGCGCTTCACGCAGCGCACACCATAGCGCTTCACGCAGCGCACACCATAGCGCTTCACGCAGGGCGCCACCGCGCACCACGACACAGGCCACTGCGCATGACACAGCGGATGCAGGCAAGCACCAGCACCTCACACGCAGCGACTGCACATCTAGTCTGCATTATCCTGAAACAGGTCCAATCCGAGGTACGGAGAAGTCTCGGTATGTAATAATTCAGTCACCCATCCACGGACCAACCCCTTCAAGGGTTGCTCAACCTTGAAAGTTGGTCAGTGCGGCTGAAGCAGCCTTGATATGCTTGCTGTCTTACGAGGCATAGCCTGCAATGTAACAGCGACAATAGCTTGCAAGCTCCAGAAACTACAGGACCGGTAACGTTAGTAGGTTCCGGTGATCGAACGAGAGTATTCACTTTCCCTGGGCTCGGCCGTACCTGACCATGTACAATCAATCGCCCCTGGTAACTACAGACTTACCCACCCGAAAAAGCAATGTCAAACCCGCCAGAGTAAAAACTTCAACAGGTAGGTAGTTTTCAATTTCTCAGATAGTCATTTAACTAAATCGAGACGTAGCAATAATTTAAGTCGTATTTCGCATGAACCTGCTTTTTATTTAAGCATATCCTCCCTCACACACTTTATACATAAAATGAATTTTATGAGGAAAAGATCTAAACTCTTGCTTGAAATTAGTCCAAGAACTATCATTTATCACCCAGTCATTTAACCACGACTTTGCATCGCTACACAAGCAAATACCTATATGCCCTAGGCCTTCACTATTTTACCGGTTATCCATGTATTAGGCACACTCCACTTTGGCATATATTTAAATCATGAACTCTTCGATCAAAGGCGGTGTATAGAAATTATGTAGCTTCGACTAAAAGAGTGTTGCCGCTTTAAAACTTAAACATTGTTTGCAATCAGGGGTTTGTTCAACCGTATTGTATGAAAATAACTGGATTTCGTTATTTGAATGCAACAGACCAATTGATAATCGGTAACTACGTTCAATAACTTTTAATCTCGTATGAATTCGATCAAAAGCACAGTTACACGAGTCTTGGCGACAGCCATGCGAGGTTTCGCAATGTCTACAACAGCATTTTTCAATCTTTTTGAACACGCGACCAATAATTATTAATTAAAAAAAAATTGTGGCTGCCCCCTAGGACCGTAACAATGCGGTGAGCGGACGGGCGTAATGTACTCTTGTGATCTATTTTTAAACCTAAACGTCTAAGTCGAATATGTTTCACATCACACCATTTGCGTGACAAAAATAGAACCAAGATTTTAAAAATATTGAAGAATTAACAGGCATGGGCCTTCTTCAAGTGCAAGAATAGCAATTCTCGCTTCTTACTTTTACTTGGCTTGCGACCGTGACCCCCCAAGCAAAACTTTGGGACCCCCTGGGGTCGCGACCTACAGTTTGAAAAACAATGATCTACAAGAACGAGGTCTGCCACGAGTTCTACGCAAAACACTGCCGCTTATACGATCTGTCGCTATGGTCTATCAATCTATTTTGAGGGTAGTGCGTGATAAAAAGTAGCGAGTAGTTAAAACTATCGCGGCGCGATTCGTAAGAACTAAGACTAGCACATTGTCGCTCCTACGACTTCTTACAACCTCTGAACCGAGACACGCTCTCGACACTTTATAAGGAAACAAAACTTACTTACGGTTGACAAGTCTGCACTTTACGATTAAAAGTTACAACACTTCACTTTGACAGGATAAAATAACCAAGCACTTAGGTATAAGTATAGATGGCAAAAATGGCTTAGAACGCGTGGTTATCCCACTTCTGATCTTAAGGACCAGAAGCGGTTATTATTTAAATGAAAATAAATGACTCATCAACCAAGAAAGTTTTATTGCTTAAAAACGTTTTACAATAACAAGTACGTTCCTACTTCTACAACATTATAAACACGATCTTTGAATAACATTATAACGACTCTAAAATACGTCAGTCGCGTCCGGAGCCAAACGAAGAAGAGCCCGTTGACAGCGCGCCATGCATTTTTATACACTTCCACTCGTTGCGGGTGGGTTGGAAGGGGAATATCTAACACAAACTATATGATCTATGAACTTATTCCAGTTAAGATGCAAAGTTACAGCAAAAGCTTACGCACACGTAAGTAGATGTAAAGTAAAATTAAGGTAAACCAGGGAGTAGACGTAAGATGTTTGTGGTTCTGTTCCGTTTCTTCTAGGGGCCCCAAGGGCTATATTCTTAGACCATTCTCTTTAGGTTGGTACGTCTTTTACTTTTACATACAGGTCCATTTTTTAACCGACTTCGAAAAAGGAGGAGGTTATCAATTCGGATGTTTGTATTTTTTTTTTTTTTTTTATGTATGTTCGGGTATAACTCCGTCATATATTTACGGATTTGCAAAATTATTTTTTTGTTCGAAAAGAATTTATTCCGGAATGGTCCCATTTAAATTTCAAAAAGATCTCATGATGGGTTTCGGAGACAGACAACGGAACTCTTCAAAAATTGACAGCAAATCAACCGCGATTGCTGCTATCGTATGTCTATGAATTGTTAACACAGTTTAATGGGGAACCACAACTAAAAAGTGAAAAATCAAAAGGGAAATCATCCAATGACTTCTCCCGCTCTGGGTGGAGCGGGAGGGCATCAGACTCTTACTGACTAAATCCCACCCCTGTTCCTTCCCTGCCTGAGTGCCCAGGGGTGCGGTAACTCATTTTCAGAAAGGCTCTGCTGGCAGCTTGTAATATTTAAAGAGTAATTCGAATGATTAATTTAGAATCAGTTTTTGTTATGTTTTATGTTTGGAGAGCCAGTTCAGCTCAGCCCGTGGAAGTGGGCACAGGTTTGATTCAAGAATAATACGAGTATAGTAAGAGTGCCGTTCTCTCCTCTTTTTATCCACACACTTCACAGTTAAATCAGTTCACTTGCCTACACGACACTCTCGCAGCCAACGAGTAAGATAGCTCCCCAAGCTATAAAAAAACTAAAATCACATATTTACTGTCACTATTTATAATGAGATGAAAAAAAAAAAAAAAAAATTAAAATTATTGAGTTGTAATAGTATGAAACTTGTCGGCCTAAGCTAAAGCTGTATTAGTATTTAATAAGATATTTTTGTGAATCTCATTTTAAGTGAACTATCTATGTTCTTACGAGAAAATAACGTTCTTTAAACCTATAATAAGCACCCCTGGAACCTAAAGGTTCTACAGTGCCTAGAGCTTTTTATTTCCTCACTTCTTAATAATCGCATAGATTTTGAAAATGCTACCCTTTATATTTATTACTAGCTGACCCAGCAAACGTTGTTCTGAGATTAAAAAATGGGGGGTGGGGTAGGAGGGTAAAAAATACTTTACGACCTGTTCTCATACCTACCACAAAAAAAAAAACATTAAAATCGGTCGAGTCGTTTCGGAGGAGTGCAACCACAAACACCGTGACACGAGAATTTTATATATTAGAAGATTTAAAAAAGGAAGTGGTGTCTTGGTTGCTTCAATTTCAAATAGAGTTTTTTGGGGGCCGAGTCACCCGCGTCCGTAGGAGTATACCCATTGAGTCCCTACACGTGGTCCCCGGGTGGTGCTAATCAGGTGACACAAACTGGTGGTAGGTTTCGACCGATGGCTTGCGACCACCCACTGGGCAAAGACGTACCGCCAAGCGGCCTGGCCGTGTTCCGGTACGATGCTCAGCGTAGCCAATCCAGAGGAGTTGGGTCGAAATAGTTGTTCCATTGCAGGCAGACCAACCGGGCTCGCGCTGATATGAATGTATCGGGAGACTAGTCGCGGAGGGTAGCGGGATCCGAGGCACGATGCGCCGCTGGCCGACCGCAGTTAGTTGGGGGCCCAAGTAGTGTACTAGCCACACACGAAAGGCTGCTCCGCCAACTGACGAAAAAAATCCCGGAATGCGCCATCGTGCTGGTTGGCGACCAGACGAGAGGGCCCGATGGACATTCCCGGGGGGGCTCGGGCGTCCCCGCAGTCTCCAGACTAGTCTCCCAATGATACCGTCCTGTCAGTGCGTGCCTGAAGGTAGCCAGCATGGAACCTCATTTCACTTCCTTCGCCTCTCCTTCCTTCACTCTTCACATATATGATAAAAGGAACTAAAAAGAAAAAAGCTGTACAGCGGCAGCACTCCCTCTCACACAAAGTGCACCTATCTAACATTCGAGGTCTGCACTGAAATCTCGCCGCAGTCCACCACCACCTAGAGACTGAGAAACCAGTTCTCTTATTCCTTTCGGAGACGCAGATCGGATGTCCGTCTGACGTGGCGTACCTATCTTACCCAGGGTTTACCCTGGAGCACAATTTTAAGTCACGCGCTGGTATATGCATGTACGCCCGGGACGACATCTGCTATCGGCGTCTCCGTAACCTTGAGGACTCCAGGTTCTCAACTCTTTGGATCCTAGTGGACACAGGCCTAGATAAAATTGTCTACGCCTGTGTCTACCGTTCGCACAGTGGTGATCTGGAGACAACTGGGTTCACACAACACCTGAGTAAAGCGGCGGATGTGGCTCAGCAACGGTACCCTTCTGCCCAATTGGTGTTACTGGGGGACTTCAACGCCCACCATCAGGAGTGGCTCTTCCCATACCAGTGCACAGACCATGCTGGACAAGAGACGTATAAGCTAGCGCTGGCGTTAAATCTCACCCAGCTGGTCCAGGGGGCAACGAGGGTGCCGGATGTTGATTCGCACACAGCCAATTGCTTGGACCTTCTGCTGACAACAGATCCAGACCGTTACTCAGTGTCGATTTCTTCACCATTAGGTACTTCCGACCACTGTCTGGTGAAATCTGTATCCGTCTACTCCCCGCCCGATCCTAGCCCTAGAGGCACCAGGCGGGTTTGGCGATACAGGTCAGCAGATTGGGATGGCATGCGATCTTTCTTCGCATGTTATCCTTGGCGGCCCACTTGCTTTTCTTCGACTGATGTTTCGTCGTGCGCGGACGCCGTGACGGATGTGTTGCGGCGGGGAATGGAGTACTACATTCCATTCTCTCACGTAACAATGTCTGGCGGGGCTCGACCATGGTTTGGTGCCGAGTGCAATCGCGCTGATGCGCTTAAACACGCGGCCTACCTGGCATGGGTCGACGCTCGGACGCGTAAAGCGAGTGACGTGAGTCAGAAGAAGAGAGCCTTCAACAGGGCAGCCAAGTTCTGCAAGAAGGTGTTGCGGAAGGCTCGGTTTGACCACATAAGCCGAATTGTGAACAAACTTGCTTCTTACCCAGCTGCAGGTAGTAAGGCGTTTTGGTCCCTGGCTAAGTCGGTTGAATCGAACTTCTGCCGCCCCTCACTACCTCCACTGCTGAAACCCGACGGGTCGCTGGCCCACTCCGCTGAGGAGAAAGCAAGCTTGTTTGCCTCTCTGTTTGCGGAATCTTCGCGTCTAGATCCTGGTGGCGCGAGGCCCCCTGGTACTCTTGGTGGATGCGAGTCGATTATGTCAGACATTCGCATTCATCAGAAGGATGTCCGGAGGGTACTGCGTAACCTGGACGTGAACAAGGCTAGTGGTCCCGACGGGATACCGGCAATTGTACTGAGGACTTGTGCGCCTGAGTTGTCTCCGATCTTGACACGCCTATATCGCCTTTCGTTTGAGACTGGAAAAGTGCCGATGGCTTGGAAGCAAGCTAACGTGCAACCCGTACCCAAGAAGGGTAGTCGAGCTGACCCAGCAAATTATAGGCCCATCTCGGTAACTTCCGTTCTCTGTAAGAGTATGGATCGTATACTGAATGGTAAGCTCCTAGCATACCTAGAAGCTAACGATATCCTAAGTGACCGACAATACGGCTTACGCCGAAATCGGTCAACAGGAGATCTTCTAGCGTATGCCATTCACATCTGGAGTGAGGCCATCGACAAACAAGGGGAAGCCCTTGCGGTCTCCCTTGATATCTCGAAGGCCTTCGACCGGGTCTGGCACGACAGCTTAATTGGCAAGCTTCCTTCCTTCGGTCTGCCCGCTGGATTGTGTGATTGGATAGCAGATTTCCTGAGGGATCGGTCTATCCGAGTAGTCATAGATGGCTGCTCGTCCGGACTGCTGGCTATTAATGCCGGTGTTCCTCAGGGGTCGGTGCTCTCGGCAACATTGTTTTTGCTGCATATTAACGATCTGCTAAAACCCGGTACCTTTGGGTATGCAGACGACAGCACTGTTGCCGAGAGATACGTGCCAGACGCACGAGTTAGTGGGTCTCAGGTCCGGTCTCTCCGAGAGGCTATGGTTGGGCGCTTGAACTTGTCCTTGCAGGCTGTCTCAGAATGGGGCGATGCCAATCTGGTTAAGTTCAATGCTGCTAAGACCCAGGCGTGTCTTTTTTCTGCTAAAAGGAGCCAATTTCACCCGGCTCCATCTTTCCGAGGTGTAACCGTGCCGATAACCGACCGACTTGATCTTCTTGGTGTTACTTTAACATCTACTCTCAATTTTGGTCCCTTCATAGAGGCTAAGGCTCAAGTGGCTGCCAAAAAGTTGGGGGTCCTCGCAAAAGTGAGACGATACTTCACGCCGGAACAGCTGCTCCAACTCTACCAAGCGCAAGTCCGATCGTGTATGGAGTACTGCTCTCATCTTTGGGACGGATCTGCAAGATACCAGCATGATGCTCTTGAGTCAAAATTCCAAAGTCTTGAACATAAACGCCGAGTTGCTAGCCTGTCGGTTTTCTATCGATTACATTTTGGGGAGTGTGCTACGGAATTGCATGATTTGATTCCGCCAAGCCCGTTTCATCTAAGGACCACAAGACGTACGGCGAAGTGCCACCGGTTCATGGTGGACATCCCATCCATACGCACAAAGCGTTTTGAGAAAACATTCATTGCACGTACAGCTAGAGAGTGGAATTCTCTACCGGAGTCTGTGTTTCCTGTAAGATACAACCTGGGAGTCTTTAAGTCAAGAGTGAATAGGTTACTTCTAGGCAAGCGTGCTCCATCTTCGACCACATCATTGCTTACTATCAGGTGAGATAGTGGTCAAACGCGAGCCTATCAAACATAAAAAAAAAAGAGTTAGCCATACTAGCAATAGTTATGATAATTTTGTGCAACACGTATGAAATGTACTTTTCTTCAATGTGCAGTCCAGTTGCTGGGGCACAGGCCTACTCTCCGTTAGAGGGTGTGGTCGGTAATCCACCACGCGGAACCAATAGGGTATTACACCCATTTTTGAAAAGTGTCTCAATTAGATTCTCTATTGCTAATAAACCAATAAAAAAAACATAAAATTTTTATTCATTCAATAAGTGCCATAGAAATGCATTTAAATTTTACATTTTCAAATTTCGCGCGTAATTTGACGAAAACGCTGGACGCAGTGGACGCCAAATTCATAATTTATAAAATAACATTATAATAATTATATAAAATAAGTAAAACAAATAGTAATAATAATAAGACAGATATGAAAAACTGAAATTAAATTTAGCGCATAAATAAAAAAGGATAATATTAATGTGCTCTTCCCTCTCCTACTTTTAAATTTTGCTGTGCCCGACAGGGTCCATAATTGCTTCAGTAAATATACAAAAAAATTACCATATCTATGTACATTATGGATGCAATAAAGAATTTGAATTTGAAAAGATTTTTGAAAATCGGTCCATAACTGACTGAGAAATCGGTGGACATACAAAAAAAAAACTTATACAGCCGAAGATAGAACCTCCTCCTTTTTCGAAAGTCGGTTTAAAAATAAAGTAATATTGACATGGTTACTATAAAATGTTACTAATTAGCAAGGTATCAATTATTAATGACAAAATGGTTGGATAGCTCCTCCCATATACATATTACTCGTAGGTAGGTACTGAATTAACCGACATGATTTATATTCGATTTCACAACTTTTTAAGGCAGAAATCTGTGTTGCGAGACTTGTGCATTTTTGTATCTCGTTTCTTTTTGTAGGTAGTCTTACTTTTTTCTTTTCGGGTATTATGTCGTGTGCCTCAGCTGCGGGCTTTCTCAAAGCCAACTCTCTGCCTCTGTGGGCTTTTCTCAGAGGCTTTGATGTATTGATTTTTGACAAGTCTGGACGGCAAATGCATATCTCAGTCCTGCTTATTACCTATAACATTCAATTTCAATGAAGTCTATTTGAGAACTGTAAAAGTAAGTTTGTAATTACATACAATTTAGTGGGATTTATAGAGGATTACAAAGTTACCTATTCAGATTGTATATTCTAGAAAACGGGACTAAAAATTCGGAATGTCAGGTTTTTTAACCGACTTCAAAAAAAGGACCTCCTCCTTTTTTTGAAGTCGGTTCTTAATTCGACTGTATTTTTTTTGCTTTAAAGGCTAAACAGTAACTGTATTCAAAATTTGGACTTTGTGGGTCTACTAGAAGTACCTTAGAATTTTGATGATTGGTGAGTTAGTGGTGCCGATTTTGTTGAGCACAAACTAAACTTAATTTATGCTTTTGCTATCATTTTGTCTCTAATAAAAAAAGAAAGAAACGGACCTAAATTAGAGCTGTCAAAGGACATGTCCGGATTTGTAAGGAGCTGTGCCCTAACAAAAAATATTCATGTACATTGACAAACAGTATGTCGTATTATAGCTTACTGCTATGTTTTTACAATAGTTTAAGTTTTATGATCATAGAAGAAGCGAGAGACGTTATAAATTGGAAAAAAAATAGGTACGCCTAAACATTTTGAATAGCAATGTCGAAAAATTACGAGTTTTAATGTTTTAAATGTAGATAAAATAATACGAGAAATCAATCGATGTAAGAGCAGTTTCTTCACTAGCCGACACGACATTGAATTAATGTCTAACTCCCGAATTCTCAAACGACATTTAACTTTAAGACGGAGCTCGTGACTCGTGGCTAAATAATAACAGCCGCATAGGTCGATCCATCAGTTTAAGCTACGCTTGCCAGGGGTGGTCTATGGATGGGTGACCATCTTTACATACCGAGTGTCCTCCGTGCCTCGGAAAGCACGTTAAGCCGGTGGTCCCGACTGTCAATCGTGAATTTTTGACAGTCTTTATGGGTCGTGAGAAGCCCGAAAGTCTGCTAACCAGTTTTACCAAGGGGTATCGTATTACCCAGTTATTGAGTTGTGGAGGTCAGATAGGCAGTCGATCCATGTAAAATACTGGTATTCAGCTGCACCCGGTTAAACTGGCAGCCGATCCCAACGTAAATGGGATTTTGGGAAATGGCTAGGCAGATTGACTTAACTTTAAGACGCTCCTAACAATAACAATTTAAAGTGACAGTAAGACACTTAATACCGTACCATTTTAGAAAAGTGGTATTCTATGAAAATGTATAGAACATGTCTGTCGGTGTTCCGTATAAATATTGACGCGCGTATGAATAGTGATGCGCGTCGTGTCGGCTAGTGAAGAAAGAGCCAAAAATCAAAATACCAAGTTAAACTTCTTGGTAATCAATAAGTAGCAGTAGTAGTAGTAGTTGTTGTGTATATTATTATCAATGAAAAACTTCTGGATAGACCTTTCAAACGTTGTCATAGTGAGACCGCGATCGCGAAGAAGAGCTCGTCGTCTACAGATTTATCAAGGAAGTTACGACTTCCATGAGGAAATCGCTATGAAGCGACTTTGCAAAAAAACTATACAATTGAATAGACAATAATACACCCATTTCTAACTAGGCAGCTGCAACAGCTGCAACAGCTGCAACAGTAGCCCAAAAAGGGCACGGCAATGGCACGGCAGTGGCACAACAATGGCACGGCAGTGGCACGACAATGGCACGACAATGGCACGGCAATGGCATGGCAATGGCACGGCAATGGCACGACAATGGCACGGCAGTGGCACGACAATGGCACGGCAATGGCACGGCAATGGCACGGCAATGGCACGGCAATGGCACGGCAATGGCACGGCAATGGCACGGCAATGGCACGGCAATGGCACGGCAATGGCACGGCAATGGCACGGCAATGGCACGGCAATGGCACGGCAATGGCACGGTAATGGCACGGCAATGGCACGGCAATGGCACGGCAATGGCACGGCAATGGCACGGCAATGGCATGGCGGTGTTCCACCGATGGGGCGACGAACGTACCCACCCAACAGAGAGCAACAGTCGAATTCGAAAATGCGAATATATTACGGAAAACAATGCGGTTTTTACAAGCGACTACGACATTTTCTGTAAGTTAAGCTAGCGAAAACGACACAATTAAATTCATAAACCTGCAAAGGTTCTTGCGGTACGATACAAAATGCGGAACGATACAAAATACGTGGGGAACGCCGATCAGATTCTCGGATTCCAATGCCGAGAAACATCTGACGAATGTCTGTGGAGAGCGCGATCGAAAAACAAACGAAAGCAAATAATACTATTGAACAACTTTCCTTGTAGGTTTTGCCCACCATACAAGAGATAATTAAGCGAGACGCGGGTGGTTTACAACCACCACCGAAAACGACACGAAGTCTGGTTGTGACCTTATCATATCGTATCACACGTGATGCGGAATATAGTACGACATTTTGGCAGAATCCGAACTTGTAGGTGAAATGTAACTCCTTTTTTGAGTATACGAAGATGACATTTTCTTATGCGACTTTTAAATGTGGAGAAGCTTGCATCTTTCTTTCCAAGCAATAAACCCGACGTTCACTTGCTTGGCGCGCGATAGCGCCAAGGGATTCAACATCACCCTTGAAGATAAAGCTAACACGTATCGTCCGTCACTCCCCATTGGTAGGGCGGATGTAAAACTCCTCACAAAATTTGTCATCGGGCTTTAATACCGGGGGGACGTCCGCTTCCTCCAATTCCCAGAATTATCGGAACGCTGAGTCCAACGGATGCTGTCAGCCGGTACCGGAGAGTCACCTACAATAACATAGACAAGAACAGTTTCCAAAGCGATCAATGAAACATGGGCAGTTCGTCCTTGAACTTTGTTCGACAAGAGTAAATGCGGGAAAATCGAAGCGCCGATCAATACCTCAGTCAGGCCGGGTGAAAAATATGTAGCGTCTGACAACGGTAAGTTTTTGAAATTAGGCA
The DNA here is from genome assembly GCA_951329385.1 of Polia nebulosa. Classification (NCBI taxonomy): domain Eukaryota; kingdom Metazoa; phylum Arthropoda; class Insecta; order Lepidoptera; family Noctuidae; genus Polia; species Polia nebulosa. The sequence goes on along the minus strand of OX589599.1, from coordinate 11,698,469 downwards.
AAAGCGAAGTATCGACGGAGGCGGTTGGTAAACGTTCAGTAATCTTACGACTCGACATTGTTATTTATATTACGATTGAAAAGAGAAAGAATTTTCATTTTTACGGGAGCCTGCATTGATTTACTCCAACCTCCTATTCCTAAAGAAATAAAAATAACTTTTTTACAAAAAAAAACAACCGACTTCCAAAAAAGAAAATACACTAAAAGTTAAAAAATAACTTTAATTTCGGAAGTCGGTGTTTGTATTTTATTTCTTCGCTATTTGACACCGATATAGGAAGGTATGCGGAACAGAGTGTAAATGTCCTCCGACCAGACGGGTGTTGTGTCTGGTCCGGGCAACTGCCCGATAGTTGATTACGGGCTGTTGTATATGTTCAAATCGCGCGGAGATAAACTCTGCTTGCACGATGTAGGAACTTTGCTGTTTTTTAGTTCGTATGTAGCGTCATAGATGTCACTACATCACTCCCCTCCGGAGATCGGAGATCGATAGTTCTTGATGAGTCTTCCATACGTGATGCTTGCCGGGCCAGTGGAAGGTTGGTTCTCCAGTGAGTCGGAACCGGAAGAGCCGTATAGTTCATGGTGAGTCGTAACTGTCTGCGGTGATGATATTCCAGCGAGTCGGGATGACGTTGCAGGCTCCAGTGAGTCGGAGTACTGCTGCGGGCTCCAGTGAGTCGGAGCGGTGCGTCGTCGTCGTTGTCGTCGTTATCGTTGTCGTCGTCATCGAGGGTGATAAATGAAGCTGAGGATACTGACCAGGAATGCGCGTTCGCTGCATGCTAGTAGTCAGGATATCCGTAGAAGTCGTTGGTACTGGCTGGCTGTATGACTCGTTGCTGAAGAGCTTGGAGGAAGTGATGATGATGACGTCACGCTGGAGTAGCTGCACGAAGGCTGCGCTGACGTTCATGCTCGAGGGTCACCAGTTTGGAGGTGATGACGTCATGACGAAGGCTGCGCTCACGTTCATAGTCGAGGGTCACCAGTGTGGAGGTATGCGGAACAGGGTGTAAAGTCCCGCAAACCTCCGTTGAAAAGGGAGGATCCTCCGACCCGACGGGTGTTGTGTCTGGTCCAGGCAACTGCCCGATAGTTGATTTCGGTCTGTTGTATGTTCAAATAGCGCGTAGAACTCTGCTTGCGCGATGTAGGAATTTTGCTGGTTTTTAGTTCGTATGTGGCGTCATAGATGTCGCTACACCGACTTCCGAAATTAAAGTTATTTTTTAATTTTTGTATTTTCTATTTTGGAAGTCGGTTGTTTTTTTGTAAAAAAGTTTTTTATTTTTCAATTTTTAGTTGGGTATAAACCCCAGAACTAAAAACTCCAATAACATGGAACCTGGAATTTAAACATACTCGTAATTGGAGAAAACAAAAACGTCATCTAGGTCTCAGTATAAATATGGGCAGTAGGGAAACTACGTACAAACGTTCGAAACAGGCATACTCACACTGACGCGCGCATCTACGCTAGCCTTAAGCGATAGTCGCGGTGCGCGCAGTTGCGGCTGCCGTGTCGAGACGAGTGGTCGTGTTATCTCTTGAGCCACGGACCGTTTTAAAATGCCACGAGCGTATTGCACATTGTACTGTTGTATGAACTCGGCTTCTTCAAATCCGGGGCTTTCGTTTTTTAAACTTCCTGCTGATCTTAAAAAGTACCTAATAATGATTTAACTATGAAAAATAAAGAAGTTTTTTAAAATGTTAGGTTTAAAAATTTATTCCTCATAAGAACAAATATAAATAAAATAAAATAAATAACAGTTCACTTAAAATGAGGTACAAAGTGCTTATATCTAAATAATAATATAAATTAAATTTTGCCTCTGGGGTGTTGGCGACATTATATGGTACATACATGTTTTTTCAGTTTTCTTTTAAATATGTTTAAACTATCACATTTCTTTAAATCCTCCGGTAAATCATTAAACAGTCGTGCTCCCTCAACCAATATTGTTTTTTTGCCGTAATTAGTCCGTGCACGTGCAGTCATTAACTGAAACTTGTTTTTACTTCTTGTGTTGTACGTTATTGGTTTTTTATGTAGTTGTATGTTTGATTGTACGAAATTCATGGTGATTTTTTAAATTAGAATGCATGTGTAATATTTGTAAAGTTGTGTGAGATTTATGATAGTGGTTTTTCATTTACATAACACGCATTTTCAGGTTCAAACGCGGTAAGGTGCGTTGCCGCAGGGTTAACTAGCTATCGGCCAAGCGCCGCGCATTTTGACTTCTTTTTAACACCCTCGAAAACCATGAAAATTTTTGCGTGACGTGAAAAAAAAAAAGGGTACGGGCCTTTGTGGGATATCTTAATGTTTTTCAAATTGCGCGGCAACTTTGAAGCATCTTCCATAGAATTTTTTTTCAAACATTAACAGTGACAACCCTAGCTCTCTAATGGAGCGTAGGTAATTATATCAACAAATAGGCTTAGTTTCCACACTGTCCATATTTATACTGTGTCTAGGTATACGTATTAGTTCGTTTTTGTTCAGTTTCTCAAAAAGCGCTGAAACAATTTGGATAAAATTTATATGGGACCACCTCGGGAGTATATGCTTTTGGATAAAAAAAGTTAAAAAGATAAATTAAAAATTTTAAAGTTCTTCTAAGCCCTTCGTGAAATTAAAAAGACTACAAACATGCAGACCGCACTAGTCACATACTATGCATATGCGCACGCTTATTTTAGCTATGGCATTATATTATATGGAAATAGCACAGACGCACCTTCCCTATTTACACTACAAAAAAAGCTCAGAAACGAAGAAACGGACGTAAATTAGAGCTGTCAAAGGACATGGCCGGACTTTGTAAGGAGCTGTGCCCTAACAAAAAATATTGATGTACATTGACTAACAGTTTGTCGTATTATAGCTTACAGCTATGTATTTACAATAGTTTAAGTTTTATGACCATAGAAGAAGCGAGATACACTAAAAATTGAAAAAAAAAAATACGCCTAAACATTTTGAATAGTAATGTTTTTTTTTACGTTTGATAGGTTCGCGTTTGACCACCATCTCACCTGACGGCAAGCGATGATGTGGTCGAAGATGGAGCACGCTTGCCCAGAAGCAACCTATTCACTCTTGACTTAAAGACTCCCAGGTTATAGCTATCAGGAAACAGACTCCGGTAGGGAATTCCACTCTCTAGCTGTACGCACAATGAATGTTTTCTCAAAACGCTTTGTGCGTATGGATGGGATGTCTACCATGAACCGGTGGCACTTCGCCGTACGTCTTGTGGTCCTTTGATGAAACGGGCTTGGCGGAATCAAATCATGCAATTCCGTAGCACACTCCCCAAAATGTAATCGATAGAAAACCGACAGGCTAGCAACTCGGCGTCTATGTTCAAGACTTTGGAGTTTCGACTCAACGAGTCTATCATTGCCGATGATCCTCTTGGCTCGTTTCTCAATTGACTCAAGGGCATCAAGCTGGTATTTGGCAGATCCGTCCCAAAGATGAGTACTCCATATACCATATAACGATCGGACTTGCGCTTGATAGAGTTGGAGCAGCTGTTCCGGCGTGAAGTATCGTCTCACCTTTGCGAGGATCCCCAACTTTTTGGCAGCCACTTGAGCCTTTGCCTCTATGAAGGGACCAAAATTGAGGGTAGATGTTAAAGTAACACCAAGAAGATCAAGTTGATCGGTTATCGGCACGGTTACACCTCGGAAAGTTGGAGCCGGGTGAAATTGGCTCCTTTTAGCAGAAAAAAGACACGCCTGGGTTTTAGCAGCATTGAACTTAACCAGATTGGCATCGCCCCATTCTGAGACAGCCTGCAAGGACAAGTTCAAGCGCCCAACCATAGCCTCGCGGAGAAACCGGACCCGAGACCCACTAACTCGTGCGTCAGGCACGTATCTCTCGGCAACAGTGCTGTCGTCTGCATACCCAAAGGTACCGGGTTTTAGCAGATCGTTAATATGTAGCAAAAACATTGTCGCCGAGAGCACCGACCCCTGAGGAACACCGGCATTAATAGCCAGCAGTCCGGACGAGCAGCCATCTATGACTACTCGGATAGACCGATCCCTCAGGAAATCTGCAATCCAATCACAGAAACCAGCGGGCAGACCGAAGGAAGGAAGTTTGCCAATTAGGCTGTCGTGCCAGACCCGGTCGAAGGCCTTCGAGATATCAAGGGAGACCGCAAGGGCTTCCCCTTGTTTGTCGATGGCCTCACTCCAGATGTGAATGGCATACGCTAGAAGATTTCCTGTTGACCGATTTCGACGGAAGCCATATTGTCGGTCACTTAGGATATCGTTAGCTTCTAGGTATACCAGGAGCTTACCATTCAGTATACGTTCCATACTCTTACAGAGTACGGCAGTTACCGAGATGGGCCTATAATTTGCTGGGTCAGCTCGACTACCCTTCTTGGGTACGGGTTGCACGTTTGCTTGCTTCCAAGCCATCGGCACTTTTCCAGTCTCAAACGAAAGGCGATATAGGCGCGTCAAGATCGGAGACAGCTCAGGCGCACAAGTCCTCAATACAATTGCCGGTATCCCGTCGGGGCCACTAGCCTTGTTCACGTCCAGGTTACGCAGTACCCTTCGGACATCCTTCTGATGAATGCGAATGTCTGACATAATCGACTCGCATGCCCCAAGAGTACCAGGGGGCCTCGCGCCACCAGAATTTAGACGCGAAGATTCCGCAAACAGAGAGGCAAACAAGCTTGCTTTCTCCTCAGCGGAGTGGGCCTGCGACCCGTCGGGTTTCAGCAGTGGAGGTAGTGAGGGGCGGCAGAAGTTCGATTCAACCGACTTAGCTAGGGACCAAAACGCCTTACTACCAGCTGGGTAAGAAGCTAGTTTGTTCCCAATTCGGCTAATGTGGTCAAACCGAGCCCTCCGCAACACCTTCTTGCAGGACTTGGCAGCCCTGTTGAAGGCTCTCTTCTTCTGACTCACGTCATTTGCTTTACGCGACCGAGCGTCGACCCATGCCAGGTAGGCCGCGTGTTTAAGCGCATCAGCGCGATTGCACTCGGCACCAAACCATGGTCGAGCCTCGCCAGACATTGTTACGTCAGAGAATGGAATGTAGTACTCCATTCCCCTCCGCAACACATCCGTCACGGCGTCCGCACACGACGAAACATCAGTCGAAGAAAAGCAAGTGGGCCGCCAAGGATAACATGCGAAGAAAGATCGCATACCATCCCAATCTGCTGACCTGCGGCGTTTGAAACTGAAAATGCATGTGATGTAAATGAAAAACCACTGTCATAAATCTCACACAACTTTACAAATATTACACATGCATTCTAATTTAAAAAATCACCATGAATTTCGTACAATCAAACATACAACTACATAAAAAACCAATAACGTACAATACAAGAAGTAAAAACAAGTTTCAGTTAATGACTGCACGTGCACGGACTAATTACGGCAAAAAAACAATATTGGTTGAGGGAGCACGACTGTTTAATGATTTACCGGAGGATTTAAAGAAATGTGATAGTTTAAACATATTTAAAAGAAAACTGAAAAAACATGTATGTGCCCTATAATGTCGCCAACACCCCAGAGGCAAAATTTAATTTATATTATTATTTAGATATAAGCACTTTGTACCTCATTTTAAGTGAACTGTTATTTATTTTATTTAATTTATTTAAGTTCTTATGAGGAATAAATTTTTAAACCTAACATTTTAAAAAACTTCTTTATTTTTCATAATTAAATCATTATTATCTACCTAATTGTTCAATATGATACTAGACGAAGAAAAAGTACCAAAACAATGGTGTACATCAGACATAATTCTACTCTTCAAGAAAGGAAGCTCCTTGGATATAGGGAATTACAGACCCATAAGCCTGCTGGCAAGTATATACAAACTATTTTCATCCATAATTTTAAAGAGAATATCTGACTACATTGATAAGCAGCAACCAAAGGAACAAGCAGGATTCAGATCAGGCTTTAGCACAATGGACCACATACACACATTAGAACAGGTCATAGAAAAATACAGAGAATACAATAGACCTCTGTATGTGGCCTTCATTGACTACAGCAAAGCTTTTGACAGTATCAGCCACTGTTCAATCTGGAATGCACTACAGCAATCTAATATTAACTATAAATACATCAACATCTTTAAATATATCTATACAAACAGTACGAGCAGAGTTAAATTAGAAACTAGAGGAGACGAAATAAACATAGAACGAGGAGTAAGACAGGGAGATCCTCTATCCCCGAAACTATTTATAGCAGTACTTGAAAATATTTTTCAAAAACTAGACTGGAAAAACAGGGGAGTGTACATAAACGGACATTATTTAAACCATCTGAGGTTCGCTGATGATATTGTTATAATTGCTGAAACTGCCAAAGACCTAGAGGAAATGATGAGATCACTGGACTGCGAAAGCTCCAAAATCGGCCTAGAAATGAATGTAATTAAAACTAAGATATTAACCAACAATCGCGAACGTCCAATAGTGATAAAAGGTAACAATATGGCAAACGTCAGCGAATACATCTACTTGGGAAAGCAAATCTCATTCAAAACGTCAAGCAACGAAGAAGAAGTAACAAGAAGAATCAACGCAACTTGGAAGAAATTCTGGGCATTAAGAGAAATCCTAAAAGGGAACTACAGCTTGCACATGAAAAGGACAATATTTGATACATGCCTATTACCCTGCTTGTTGTATGGTTGCCAAACCTGGATATTTACAAATAAAATAAAACAAAAAATAAAATGCAGTCAAACAGCAATGGAAAGGAGTATGTTGAGAATTAGAAGAATACATAAAATTAAGAGCGAAAACATTCGTCAAAAAACTAAACTCACCGATGCTCTCAGGCACGCACTCTTACTTAAGAGTCTATGTTACCTCAAATGGCTTAGCATGATCCTCCGTTATGTCGATAATACTGCAGCATTAATTTTGAAATAAATATATGGCAAGGTTGAGGATCAATGTTAAGTATTATAAACCTCAAAAACACGATTCCATAAAATTTTCTCGATAGAAAAAAAATCCAAAGTTACCTCTAAACCGAAAACAATAAACCGCTAGCATTCAAAAAATGCTTAAAATTAGATCATGAAACTTTGCATACTAACTGAAGTTACTATAAAGCAGGTCCTACAAGTTTTTTTATTTTTAAATTACCATTATTTTCACAGTAAAAATAAAATACCTAAACTATCACCTAAACTATGCCGTCTTGAAGCTTGTTCCCTGGCGCCCGACGCCCCCGTTCAGTCTCGCTTCGGCTTTCGAACGGGAGGGCTGTGTCGCTTGCGCTCAGAGCACACATTACGCAACAAGACTACGTAAAATACAAATCTTGTAGTACTTATACTTATAGTGTTGGTGCAATGGGAAATAACCGTAATAAAAATAAGAAACGAAAGGGTTGGCGCAAAGAAACTGGAAAACATGATAAACGTAATGAAGTAAGTATATAGCTACCTATCTACTTACAGTATTAGTGATTACAAACATGTCACGTTTGGTGCAGTGGCAGGTGATTGGCTGCTGCGTTAGGAGTTGCAGGTGTTTCTGCATGTGAAGATTTGTGTTTGTAAACGCACCTTTCACGATTCAGGCGAAATCCAGGTGTACACTTTTTTTTTTGATAAAAAATGTGAAAAATGGGTGTCCAATTTTGTAAAAAGTTAAAAAGTTCCCTAAATAGGTTTGTTGTTGTTTTGACAATATACAACAAATAGGTATCTATGTAGTACCTAATTGTTTTTTTTTATAATGTTGCCGACTCCAGGATTTCAACTGAATCGGAGACGGTGCGATTACAAACACAAATCTTCACATTCACAAACGCGCAGAACCGACACAACTGTCTGTAGGCCATAAAACACTGATCTGTTATTATTATTACTACACATGGCTATATAATTTTGACGGCACGGTTGGCGCAGTGGTTGAGCGTTCGGCTGCTACGCTGCGTGTCACGGGTTCGATCCCCGCACGGAACAAATATTTGTATGACCTGCAGATAGTTGTTCCGGGTCTGGGTGTCTTGTGTATGTGAATTTACATGCTTGTGAACGCACCCACGATACAAGAATATTCCTAGTGTGGGGCAACATTTTTATAAAAGACAAACAAAAATCAAAAAAAAAAATTATCAAGCTATAAATTTCCAGTATAAGCTGATCTCACATTGTATAGGAATTCCGTACAATGAGAGGTCAGCTTGTACTGGAAAATTATCCCTCCACCATCAAATACCAATTCACCAAATTTGTATTTCAATAAAAAATGTAGGGTGGGTAATTGTTATTTGTTATTCATAGGGCAAGTCTGCTTCTATGGATGATTTAGTCTTCTTTTGTATATTTTTAGGGTTCCATAGCCAAATCATAAATAAAAATATGTGAGGTCTAGGTAGGTATTTATTTGTCCCGTGTGATTGTTACAGGACCGGACGGACGGAGGTATGACCTCCGAAAACTGTAGAAATAAATTCGGACGAAACAAATCTTCATGTGTTACAAAATATATAATTGTAAGTACCTATCTATCATACGTGTGTGATAATCACGAAATTTGCTGTTCCCCCATGGCACTACCGCTTGGTACTAACGCGTAACGGTACTATCACGAAATTGGCGAATTCATAATAAAATTTTCATAATGTTGGACTTTTTAGGGTTCCGTATTATTTATTCATGTTGACAAAATTATGCTGCCGGGGTCGCGAGTATATTTGAAAGAGAGTTACCGCGGCTCTTGGCACAGGCAACTGAAGGAACAGGGGTGGGTTTTAGTTAGTAAAAGTCTGAGATGCCCTCCCGCTCCGCCCAGAGCGGGAGGTCATTTTTTATATTTTTTTTTATTATAATCGTTTATTAGGAACAGAACAACAAATACAGGCAGATAAAAAAACAATGTACAACGATGGTAGCTGCAAAAGTTTAAAACTTTGGCGCAGCCACCAACGCCCATCACGCTAGTCATTGAATGATAACATAACATACCCCAAAAAAAGTGTTTTATAATGAATGTTGTGTTTTCTTGCAGATCACCCGAGAACATGAGCTGTTCACTGAATATACACAATCATTGAAATCAAGCGTCCCATTGCAGCATTCTAAACATCTTTGGACGAAGCCAAGATATAGATAAGATAGAAGTAAATTTTTGGAGAAAAACTCAAAACGGACTTGTCGTAAATAAAAAACATCCTTGGTATATACAAGTGCAAGGACAATTACATATCATCGGTACAAAAAAAAATGTATTTTCGGAATAAGGTCTGGATGCGACAAAAACATCAAAGTCGAAATTATAGAAAGATGACCAATATTTCTGAAATGGAACTAAAATTAGAACATTTTTATAAAACATGCATGTTACCTGAGCTATGCAATTCCAGACATGTTCTAACTATGTAAATTAGAAATTTAAGCGATTAAAAATAAATGTTATTTAATTTTGACTATTTTTAATTACTTTGAAAAAAACTTATGGTATTTATCATACCTACCTACATACCTACCTGCATACTTACCTACTTATCTTACCTATACCTACCTATCTTATATTTATACAAACCTTGTCCTGAGAATCACGAACACAACAAAAAAAGAATTATGCAATTTGGTGAAGTCCTTCGAAAGATATACGCATACCTACATTTCGGCGATTCATTCTTATATAGATGCATAATAACTAAGAAAGTGGTAATACAAGGAGAAAGCTACCTATTATTAGATTTTAAAATGGCACAGCGTAAACTTACTACCAAGCCAATGTACCTACAGAACCCTCAGTGCAATGGTGACTCGCACTTGACTAGTTTTTTAGCTCTACTGCTACTAAACCGACTCTAAACCACTGCATAAATTCTACAATTTATGTAGTGGTTTAGAATCGATTTTTCTAACCTATGTATACCTAGGTACTTGCATATACCTACAACCTACATAATTACCTACATGCGCAAACGGCTGTCACATAACATACATACACTAAAACTATAAAACGCAAACTTACTACAAAACTAATTGGCGGAACCCACAGCGCAAAGTTGGCTCGCATTTGACTAGTATTTTATAGAAGTAGGTAGGTAAAATAAAATAGTGTGCACGGCTAGACATCACCTATACCGTCCAGTATAAGCTGATCTCGCATTTTATAGGCTTTCCGCACACTGAGAGGTCAGCTTATACTGGAAACTGATCGTTTATAGATACATTGAAATTGTATTTGCGATATAATATATAATTTTATATTCATAAAATGACAAGTTAAAATTAAATTAGATTGATAATTTTATTTCTTAGTACTCGTCCGATAATAGTGTAGTTTACTCTAACGAAATCGCTTCGACCTCAAGGCCGCGCGTGTCGCGTCTCTGCGAGCAAAAGTGTGCGAGCGAGATAAAGAGTGCAGTGGCACGCGGGGAAGTGGGGGCGAAATTAGAATTTGAGCTGAGATGGTGTAGGCTCTTAAGTGGAGATGGGCCGGACACATCTTACGATACCCAGACAGAAGATGGACCATTGAAGCAATACGATGGAAAGGACCAATGGGGAAAAGGAATGTTGGTCGACAATTGAGACGGTGGGCTGATGACATAACACAAGTCGCAGGAAACGACTGGATAAAGTCAGGCAAGGACAGGGAGTCATGGAAAAAGATGGAGGAGGCCTTTATCCAAACAGGGGTCCAATTCTCATAAATAATACTAACATTAATTTTAAGTAACCCTTCATATATTTAAGCAACAACTTACTAACAAACATTGTTATCTATATCGAAAGTGAGATTTGGAATAAATGGCTTTATTATTATTATTTCGTTTATTCATTTGTAAATATATATAAATTATATTTTTAAATATTTCAATGAAAAAATAAAAAAAAACATTTAAAAATATAAAAAATAGTATCCCACCGGTATCGGGAACAGGGTCCAAGCTACCGGCGGTCAGGGCTCCAGAGAGAGGAACCGCCTGACAATGCGAGCCGTGTCCAGAAGTACTGCTTTCTGAATCAAGCCCTTGATCCAGCCGCCTAACGAGAGCCTCCTGAGGTGTTGGTCGAGGCTCGTGGCTATTAAGCCATTGGCTTAATAGCCACGAGGCTATCGGTACAATGACACGACTATCGGTACAATGATCGCTGAGTCCACATCCCACATGTCGACAACCTCGCGAGCCAAGTCAATATACTTGATTTGTTTATCTTTCTCGGCTTTCACGAGGTTCTCGTCATGTGGGACGGTAATGTCAACAATCATTGCACGCCTCTCGATTCGGTCCACCACCACTATATCAGGCTTATTGGCTATAATAGTCCTGTCAGTGATGATGGACCGATCCCAGTACAATGAGATATGACCATTATCGAGAACTGGGTCGGGCGCATATCTGTAGTACGGCACTTCCGATTCCACAAGAGAGTATTTCAGAGCAAGTTGCTGATGGATAATCCTGGCTACGAGGTTGTGCCTATGCAAGTACTCACCGTTAGCTAGACGAGAACGGTATATGTATTTATTATTATTCCATTTATTTAATCTTATATACATACAATTTACATTTTCAAATATTTAGGTACTTACATATAAAAACATAAATAAATACAAAAACATTTAAAAATATAAAAAGTAGTAGCCCACCGGTATCGGGAATAGGGTCCAAGCTACCGGTGGTCAGGGCTCCTGAGAAAGGAATCTCCTAACAATACGAGCCGTGTCCAGGAGTACTGCTTTCTGGATCAAGCCCTTGATCCAACTGCCTAACGAGAGCCTCCTGAGATGTTGGTCGAGGCTCTTGGCAATTAAGCCATTGACCGTCACGACTATCGGCACAATGACTGCTGTATCCACCTCCCACATGTCGACAACCTCGCGAGCCAGATCAAGATACTTTGTTTTTTTATCTCTCTCAGCCTTCACGAGGTTCTCGTCATGAGGGACAGCTATATCAACAATCATTGTGCGACGCTCTTGTCGATCTATCACCACTATGTCAGGCTTATTGGCAACAATAGTCCTGTCAGTGATGATAGATCGATCCCAATATAACGTGATATTGCCATTTTCGAGAACTGGGTCGGGCTCATACCTATAGTACGGTACTTCAGATTCCACAAGATTGTATTTAAGAGCAAGTTGCTGGTGGATAATCCTGGCTACAAGGTTGTGTCTATGCAAATAGTCTCCGTTAGCTAGACGAGAACAACCAGAAATAATGTGTCGTATTGATTCTCCGGGCCGGTGGCATGCCCGACAGATGTCAACCGTACCGTCCTTCACAATATATTTCCGGTAGTTATTCGTCATAATAACTTCGTCCATAATCGCACAGACAAAACCTTCGGTTTCTCCGAAGAGGTCACCAAAGCGCAGCCAGGATACGGACGCTAAGAGATCTACATCGGGCCCATGTAGGACCCGGTAAAAGCGCCCGTGAAGCTCCTTGCTCTGCCATACTTCCCTGCGGTCATTAGTATCCAGTACTGTAGGTTTGCGCCAGTTCTCTTTTGCCAAGGAGAGCGGGGTGAGGCCCTTGTCCACAGCGACCACATCTCGATGCATACCCACGTCAGCTTTGAGGAAGTACTCCCTAAGGCTGCATACCTCGCGGTTGTGTAGGGTCCTAGCATTTAAGAACCCACGACCCCCACACTTCCGCGGGATATACAGCCTCATCACCGATGATCGTGGGTGATGCATCCGATTTGCGGTCAGCAGTGTGCGGACCCTCCTATCCAGGGCGTCAAGTTCCGTCTGAGTCCATTTGAGTATGCCGAAAGAGTACATCAATACCGGCATGACCCAACCGTTGAAGGCGCGCACCTTGTTCCCGCCTGATAAAAGACTATTCAGTACTTTATTCAGGCGGCCAAAGAAGCGCTCCCTCAACGACTGTTTCACTTCAGCAGTACTGATGCCTAACGCTTCCGACATACCCAAATACTTGTAGGTTTCGGTTGAGCAGAGGGATCTAAGGTGTACGGAATCCGAGAGTTGAGTTCCCACGGATTCCATAATCTCCCCTCGCTTTACATGCATGACTGCACATTTGTCCACACCAAATTCCATCCTGATGGCGCTACTGAAGGTTTCTGTTACCTTCAGTAGCTTCATCAGTTGCAAGTTGTTGGGGGCAAAGAGTTTCAGATCATCCATGTAAAGGAGGTGTGATATGACCTGACCACCTCTTCTCAACCGGTAGCCTTGGCCCGAACCCTCCAGTAGAGTACTGAGAGGGTTTAGGGCCAGACAAAACCACAGTGGACTCAGACTGTCGCCCTGAAATATGCCACGCTCGATCCTTATCGGTTCGCTGTTCTCCCGGATTTGTCGACATCCTGGATAGTGAAGAACCGTCCTCCACTGCCCCATACACGACATCAGGAAGGTGCGTAAAGTTGCATCCACTTTGTACAGCTCCAGCACCCTCATGAGCCATGTATGTGGCACCGAGTCATAGGCCTTCTTATAATCTATCCAACATGTCGACAGATCTTTTCGAGAACGACGAACCTGTTGGCTAATGGCAACATCAATGAGGAGCAGCTCCTTAGTACCACGGGACCCGTTTCTACATCCATTCTGAGAGGCAGACATGATAAAATTTGTGTCAATATGATTGTTAATTTTGGCTCTCAGGATGGATGTAAAAACTTTATAGACCGTCGGTAAACACGTGATCGGCCTATAATTTTTGGGTTCCGCAGTACTACCTGATTTATGGAGCAGGTGGGTTACTCCTGTCGTAAGGAACTGTGGCAGCGACCCTGACTCTAGGGCAGACTGGAATTGAGCTGCCAAGCGAGCGTGCGATCTTTGTAACCATTTTATCCAAAAATTGTGCAGACCGTCCGGCCCTGGAGATTTCCAGTTAGGCAACGGACGGACTGCACGAGCTACATCTTGGGGGCTGATGGTAATAGCCCCCATTTCTGGTATAAGATCGCACGCGCGCTCGACCTCTCGAATCCAATCACCCTCGGTGTGCCTGACCGGCACCGACTAGATGCCGCGCCAGAATGAGCTCATGGCGTCGTCATCAGGTAGGTGCGTATCGGACACACCTTGGTCCGGTCGCTCCCAAGCCCTATAAAGCCACCTTTCGTTGCTTTCGAATGTGCGATTCTGAGTGTACCGCTCCACTCGCCGCTTGTACCGACGAATACGGTTTGCCCATGCATAGATCTTCTGCTTCAGGAAGTCGACACGCTCTGTGACGCGAGTCAGATAATCTCGGGAACTTATATCAGTCCCCGAGAATGCCCGCCTCACAAAGCGCATCACCCTAGGGCGAGTGTTGCCCTCCCTGAAGCAGATAAGCTTGCCAATGAGTGCTCTAGCCTCACCGATACGACGCTCGATCCTGCACTGCCAAGCTGGTACAGCTGGTCGTGTAGCTCTGTCACTGTTGGGGAACTTGACGTGAGCTACACGACATGCCGCTGCAGCCGCGCAGTACAAGATTGAGTGGGTATCAGCAAGGTCTTTGCTGCTATCAAAAAAATTTGATAGCTGCGAATCTAGAGCACACACCAGCGCCTTATTTTTCTTATGCATGGGCAAACGAGGTAGACGAGGTCTAAGCCCAGGCGGTGTGGAGCGGTGCTCTCGGAATGCATCCTCCAAAGCGCTCCTCAATCGTTCGTTACACTGGGTACTCACGGATATAGCCACGTCATCATCATCTTCACCAACGTGGTCAGGTCGCGGTGGTGCATTAGGTTGCAGTTGCACCGCGGCCGGTGGCGAAGCAGGTGAGACACGGCTACTCCGTGATTCGAGGCGTAGTCTATCAAGTGTGGTATCATCCAGCATACGGTTACGCTGGATGACCCGCACCTGATCCGACAGTCGTTGGGCCGATACGTTGACAGCTGGCTCAAGCACCTGAAACAGAGAGAGCATCCGACCACGGTACGCAGTCAGGTTAATTCCCCCCTCTGTAGCCCCATAGTATGAGCGCATGACGTTTTCGTTAATGGATTGTGTCCATCGCATGCGCTGCACACTTCCACCGGCAGCGGGAACCCTATCAGAGGCCGGTGGGCCTCGAGGTTCCAAACTGGCTGGTGGTCGGCCTCTTCCCCGTCGACGCGCAGGTGGTGGTGTCGTCGGCGGAGTGGTGTATTCGTCGCTCGAGCTCGACGCAACTGCAGCGGCCGGAATCACTCGACTCACGGCTGGTGCAGGTCCCGGCGGCTGCGAGGCGGAGCTGAGCGACGAACCCGAAGATGTTGGGTGTGTGGTCAGCAATTTGGCCCGGTTCCTAGTTAGCATTTTCACGTTGTCATAAGTTCAGTTTTATTTTTGTAGTTCTCATCTCACTGTTGTTCACTATGATTTGCACTTGGTAATATTTTTTTTTTTTTCTCGTTTTTGGTCTTATTTTCTCTATTGTAAACATGATAATAAATATAAATAGTTTAGGAAAAATATATGGAAAAAATTATGACAGTCGGGTTGACAGGCGGGCCACAGATTATAATTAAGATTAATTATTATTATTATTATTAAGATCAGCAGGAAGTTTAAAAAACGAAAGCCCCGGATTTGAAGAAGCCGAGTTCATACAACAGTACAATGTGCAACACGCTCGTGGCATTTTAAAACGGTCCGTGGCTCAACAGATAACACGACCACTCGTCTCGACACGGCAGCCGCAACTGCGCGCACCGCGACTATCGCTAGCGGCTAGCGTAGATGCGCGCGTCAGTGTGAGTGTGCCGTTTCGAACGTTTGTACGTAGTTTCCCTACTGCCCATATTTATACTGAGACCTAGATGACGTTTTTGTTTTCTCCAATTACGAGTATGTTTAAATTCCAGGTTCCATGTTATTGGAGTTTTTAGTTCTGGGGTATAACAACTAAAAATTGAAAAATAAAAAACTTTTTTACAAAAAACAAACCGACTTCCAAAATAGAAAATACAAAAAATTAAAAACAAAAAATTAAAAAATTACTTTAATTTCGGAAGTCGGTGTTTGTATTTTACTTCTTCTTTATTTGACACCGACTTCCGAAATTAAAGTTATTTTTAAATTTTTAGTGTATTTTTTTTTGGAAGTCGGTTTGTTTTTTGTAAAAAAGTTTTTTATTTTTCACTTTTTAGTTGTTATACCCTAGAACTAAAAACCCCAATAACATGGAACGTGGAATTTAAACATTTGGAGTACACCAAAATGTCATTTCTCAAAAAGCGCTGAAGCAATTTCGATAAAATTTGTATGGGTGGTCCCATACAAATAAAATAAAAAATTCCTCGGGAGTATATTCTTTCGGATAAAAAAAGAATTTTGAAAATCGGTCCACAACTGACGGAAAAATCGGCGGACATACATAAAAAAACATACAGTCGAACATAGAACCTCCTCCTTTTTCGAAAGTCGGTTAAAAACACATTAAAGCGCAAGGCGTAAACTAGTTTGACATCTCTAATTTAGGTCATAGCTTTAGTTGTCTTTTCTCGCACTGCCTTATAGTAAAAGATAGCGATTCCTTAATTTTAGTTTAGTTATTGAAAAAGAGAATCGGGACCAGTGAGTCAGTGACAAAATTAAAGAAATTTAACTTGCAATAATTCATAAAGTACTGGTTCAAATTTAATATAATTTGGAAATATAAATATGTATATATAATGCCCTCTTGGTCATTGAAAATTTAGGCTTCTAGTTTTTCCACAACGAAGTTACAGAGCGCGAAAATGACCCGAATGGCTTCGAGAAAAGGATGGTTCGGCCGTGTCTTTGTTTTGCTCGATTTGGCGGGGGCACTTCCGTGCCCCCAGATATACCATGGACGGGTAAAGAACCGTTAAATTCACATCCAAGTTTTGTTTTAGGAAGTTTGGTTTGAAGATTGTGCAATTGAAAGGATTATGGAGAGACGTTACTCATCGCAACTCATTGCCGACTATAACGATGATATGAATCACCCTTATTATCCCGGTGATGGTCGTGGTAGGTCAAAAACTAGGTAATATCTAAAAATAAATATTATAAAAAGGAGTATGTTGTATGGAACCATATCATGACTAACAAAGGCCACCTACTCTCTTTGAGTGATGAAGAAGAGCGTGGTCGTAAAAATGCATTGACGCAAGTGTGCCGAATCATAACAAACCTGATTGTGGGTAAAATAAATATTTTTAAACAAATCTGCATCAGTTAAATTATGACTGCATTACAGTTACTGGTAGACACAAGCCTAAAGTTTTGGGCACGGCGGCGGTGGTAAGACCCCTCTTTGAGGAGTGGCTGTAGAGGCGCCACGGCGTCCTCACCTTCCGCCTGACGCAGGTCCTCACCGGACACGGCTGTTTAGGGAGGTTCCTGTTCAGGATAAAGCGGGAGGTAACGCCCGGGTGTCACCACTGTGTGGATCGCCCAGAGGACACGGTGGAGCATACAGTGAGGTTAGGGTTCTGGACTAACAGAAAAATAAGGCATAATGGCTGCACAAGGCAGGAAAGAATTGAACATAATGCTTAAAAAGTGTAGAAACTACGATCAAAAACGTGTTTGTAAGCTGGAGTGACGTCATCCCAGCTGCTCTTGTATTACTTCCGACTCATATTAACGAAGTTTTTGTGGCAGCTAAATTAAGTCTTGAAACTTTGATTGCAGCTATTATGCCTTAAGTATTGGCATAGGTAGAATTATTCTATGATATATGAGGAAGCTGGAGTTACACATAGCGTAGCAGCTGAACGCTCAACCGCTGCGCAAGCGCCTAATTCGCCCAAGTCTCTAAATAAGCGTAGTTCTCACTAGAGTACTTCACCGAGGTGTTCAGAACTGACACAGATATCTGATTACAATCCATTTTTTTGGTCCATATATCCCCTAATCCAGATAGAGTCCTTGGCTAATTTACTCAATTCGTTGATTCTTATGTATACAGACGACTAGCGAGGATTACACTAATCAATATATATAAAAGGAGAATCTGACTGACTGACTGAATGACTGACATGTTAACGCATAGCCGAAACTACTGGGACTAGGAACGTGAAGTTTTGCTCACGGCTTCCTTTTATAATGTAGGGGAGCACTAAGAAGGGGTTTTTGGAAGTTCAGCCTTTAAGGGGGTCAAAAGGGGGCTTTTTTGTATGAAACTTCGTCATCATACGCGGGCAAAGCCGCTCGCAGAAGTTAATAAAACATAAAAATAAAACAATAATGTGTACCTAGTAATTACAGCCGCAGTAGGCTCAGATTAGATAAAGCCGTGAGTAAATATTATTTTACGTACAGTGCCATTGCTTAATTTGTTAGTACGAGTGGCCCAGTATGGGATTAAATGTATGAACAAACATGAGCACTTACCACCTAGTTAGTAAGTGCTCATGTTTTCTAGATATTTTTTCAGGCTTCAGCTCAAGTCAAAAGCCTTTAAATAGATATCCGTTTTTGAATGCACAATTTTTTTTTAATGTTTTTATCGATCGTATTCTAAACCTTTAGCAGATTTTTGTTAGAATATTTACTGCTAAGGTCCATTCTTCCAGCGAATAATCTGCCTCTCAAAACTATTTAAACTTTATTTACTAAATTCCCTAGTTGTGGCGTTTTAGCCTTTTCATGGTCATTGGTTCACTTAGGGCTGTTGCTAAGGTGTTGGTATGTGATTTTATTCGATATTTTTATGAATGTATTCTATGTTCTATTTTCTCTTTTAGAGTTCTGATTTGTAGATGCTCATGTATTTCTGATGTCTTCATAAACCAAGGAGCATTTGATATTATTCTGAGAGCTTTATTTTAAAATCGTTGGAGAATGTCCACATTTGAATTTCTTGCAGAGCCCAGCTCCACTCCGTATGTCCAGACAGGCTTTAGTACTGCTTTGCACAAATGAATTTAAATACATAGCTACATATAATGACAACCCGTGCTAAACTTAAACATTTTCAGTAAAGCAATATTTTAAAACCTTTTCATGCGCAGGCATAATCTCTCAACCCCACCATGACGAATGTCTTCATGTCATTCAAGACAACAAGCCTAACTTAACACTAACTTGTAACATTTATGTAAAAGGAATTGTTTACCATGTATATTATTTACGTCTAACAGTGTTTCTTATTTTAAACACCGGAACAACCTTTGACAATAAAACGCAAACCGGAATTAGTTAGCGGTCAAATTATTGAAACATATTGAAAAACGTTAATGTAAATGTAATATCTAATAATAATAGAGTTATTAGTCGGGTCGAGATTAGAACCTCGAGCACAATGTGAACGTCCTACAATGTTATTGTTATAATTTTAAATTGCGCGTGAGTCAGACGCTGCGCACGCGCTTGGCTCGGAGTACTACAACCGGCGCCGTAGGTAGAATATGCATTGAAGACGCGAATTGAGAGCTAGTAAACAGTTGTTTATGGTTGGCAAAACTGTGAGAAGTTGCTCGCTAACGTTACATACTTAACATCGTGAAACTGGACTGAAAACCAAAACGACACCACATACGCCCTTTCTATGCTGTGATGGGACTTTTTCTTTTTTTTTCGTTGGGAATCCTTCAAAAGGCGTCTGAACTTTTGGAGTAAAGACCAAGGAGTGTGGGATTCTTACCTCAATAAACCTACACCGATGACCACCATCAGCACATGGAACGTTACCTCTTTAAAGACCAATCCGGCACTTTGTTCAACGTCTGTTAGGGCCCTAGCTCTAAAGACGAACTTTACACCTAGGTCCTAACCTAGGTGAAAAGTATTGAAAGCTCTAGTAGAGAACAACATGACAGTGTCTTAGCACTCTTCATCTTATTCATACCTTGGCCTTGGTCCTGTTGTAACTTACTATAACCTTTAACTAGTTCTACGTGATTTAAAATACCGTGGTTTTTGTTTACAACGACTTCCATTCAGCATATAACAGAATCATTTTTCTAATGGAGTAGCCTGCACGGCTATGGTGTCCTTTTACAAAAATAAGGAAGCCATTTGTATTAGTTGGTTCTTTCTTAGAAATATTGTTGTTAAGTAAAGCAAGGTCATGTTTACATTGTATGGTTACGATGGTCGCTTTTGTAGTGCATGTTTGGTTCTTTTACTAATTGACCTATTTTTTTTTAAAGAATGAGTTCTTCGGTATGTTGATGAAATGACGTGTTTTCAGGAATGCCCTTACAGTTTTCTTTTTGATAGGCTCGTGTTATATCACGCAAGCGATAATGTGGTCGAAGATGGATGACGCTTGTTGAGAAGTGACCTATTAATTTTTGACTTCAACCCCAAGTCTGTCTGGAAATAGACTACGGCGGGTTTAAAATATTTTGGCTTGTAACCACCACTGGGTTACCTACCCCTCCCTCGTTAAATAGGTAACTTTTAGGACGGTTAACTAATTGAAGAAGCCAGTGAAAGCGACAGCTTAACCCTTTTCATGCAGTTTGTACGAAATAATACCTCGACTCTAACTAAACTCGGCAACACACAGTGGTCAAAGTCAACGGTAATTTCTTATCTGAATGCGCTAATTGTGCAATTGATAGTTCAGGTTGAAGTCAGTACTAAAATTCTACTTAGTTCCTTCTTCAGTAAAATGAGGATCATAAAAAAATACCTTTGAATGAAGCTTTAGAACTTTCAACATTGTTTAACTCTTTTAGAAGATTACTTTCTTAACTGCAATTTCCGAATACCTACATGAATAAAAAACACAACAAATTGAAAGCTCAGGTTGATAACCTGGGCTTTCAATTTATGTCATGAAATAAAAACCTTCGAAGATATACAAAAACATACTTAGTTAAGTACCTACATACAGGATGATTGGTAATTGAGAGCGTTCTTTCAAATAGGATTTTCTAGAGCTAATTTGCTATGACTTTGGCTCCAATAACTTGGTGACTAAATTGTACCTACGTTTGGGACCAGCATGTAGGCTCCTACTGTCGCTATACCCGTCTCATGGGCTCCGTGCTGTTGATTGTCACTAGCAGTAACAGTTTGTGTTTATCACTTTTAGTTTTACTCAGTCACGTGCAGGTCTACTCAAACTGCGGCGGTGTAATACTTAGACGAAAGTTACTGCTTTAACCGTCCGATAGCGTAGGTACAAATAAACGAGAAAATGACAGGTCTTGTCTGATCCTGCAGGTGTATTCGATAACTTAGTTGACATCAATTTGATAGGCACTATGCAGTACATTGCTCGGTGGACATCGATCATAATAGGCACTATACAGGCTGTAACGGAAAGGTGTGGTCATATTTTAAGAGCCGGTTCTGCCCGTGGAAATGAACAACTTTCTCTAAAAAAAAATGAAAATTCTCACAAAAAATAATTGAACTTTCCTTACAAAGTTATCATCAGCTGATCAATATTTGTATAGGAGGGAAAAAATTTTTTTTAGAATTTCCCCGAATTTTCTTGAAGAAAGTTGTTTATATCGATGGGCAGATGCAGTTCTTAAAATATGACCACACCTTTCCGTTACACCCTGTATAGTACATTTGGTTTCCTATTTTTCCTAAACATTAAAGCAGCAATGTACCTACTGCATAGTGGCTATCAAATTGATGTCAACTGAGTTAGCACTGAGGCCTGCTGATCGAGGAGAACCCTTCACAGTAAACTGCCTTGAATAAACAAGAGAAGTTTTAAGAAATTTTCATAGCTTCAAGCTGTGAAAACTTCTCTTTACGACGCTTAATTTCCAAAGTTATGACTATTTTTATGATAAATTCTTATTCAAGGTATTCATTCTTTCATGAGCTATCAGAAAAGTATAAATTTTTGGTCGTCAGGTAGAAAAAATCAAAAAAATAATTAAAAAAGTTAGATTACTCGGAAACAACCCAATTGGGACCCAAGTTATTGGGATCAAAATTAGCGTTGCAAATTAGCTTCAGAATTAGAATATCCTATTTGAAGGAACGCACTCAATCACTATTCACCCTGTTTTTTCATCCACCCTGTATATAATAATGCAAACTAAGTAAGTAGCTACTTCAAGCGGGAGATCGATCTCTCGGAGCTCTTCAGAAATATGAATAGGTACCTACCAATAACTTAATTTAAATAGGTACCTAATCAACTTCCAATAACCATTATAACAGATTTGTAATTGCACGTTACTTTTTTTTCTTAACCTAATATCTAACATAAAATCTAACTAAATCTGTTGCAGTTGCAGCGCGAGGTCAGGTGAAGAGAGTGCAAGTAAAGCTTTATGATGTCTTCATAAAGCTCACGTCGAGCTTACCGTCATTTAGTCAATAATGTCTGGTTACTATGTAAGTCGAGCGGCTACTGTTTGTTGTGAAGTGTGCGCCGCGCATGCGCCGTGCGCGCTGCCGGGCGGCGGCTCACGGCTGCTCAGTGCTCGCCAAGTCGCCAGCGAACACTTATCATCGGAGGTTTGGCGTGAGCGCGCCTCTTTCGTCCGCGCAAAAATCCGCTGCTAATATTAGCATGCGACAGCGCGAGCACAGTATACAGCCGCACTGCTCGCATCGCTCGCTCCGCTGATCGCTCTCGCTCCGCGCTCACCGGGCGAGGTCGCGCAGGGCGGGCGGCGCGCGCCGGTGCGCCCCGGGCACCCTGCCACAATACAATACCCACCACACGCACAGGACGTGCTCCCAAGTGTCCACAACACAAATATACCAATTCACTTAACATTTCAACAAATTCAGAACTATTTGGTATTCGGTGAAGTGCAGTATTGAACTAAGGTGTCGGGGCGGAGAAGTTTTCCATCGGGGCGTGTGATTCTCCTCTGAAATGTGAACAGTTTGCTGCTGTTTGACAGATCAGCGCACATCACAACAGGTAATAAAATTTTGTTTTGTTGTGTTTCAAGCTTATGCTGACTTTTGTTTCGTGCCTGAAAATGATCCTGTAAATGATAAATTGATAATTTTATGAAAAGCGAGCGTGTAATGGCGGGGATAACCAATATGTTTCATGTTTGTTGTAAAAATACCTGAGTTAATATGCGTCGGCTGTTGTCAAGGTGTGCCATTATACGTGAACACCTAATTACACATAGACGTAGGTTTTATGAAATAGTTTATCAGGTGTCGTGCTTCTTATTATCATTGGCTGGTACACACTTGGTGCACACTTGTTGAAGCTTACTTTGTCCCTGTGTTGTCTGCTACGTGTATCAATGATTCGCGATTGCGATATTTGGTTCGATATTAGCTACCTAAGTACGTGCGTTAATATCTAAAACCATGCTACATAGTCTACATTATGGTGAATTTTCTTTCCAAGTGTAGAGTTACACTGTGTCTAGTAAAGTAGAGAACTCAGTTTGAAAATTCCCGTAAACTGTAATTTCTTTGTGATATTTATATCTATACAAAGAGAAACTTTATAATCATCAATTTGAGTGTATTTATCTTTTGCAATATAAAACAGACATCACTTTTAACGCACCACTCACAGAAAACCTGAATCATCTCAATTTGGCATCTGAACATCTGGGAACACCATTGAAAAACAAACTTTCAATTTTCCACTCATTACAAAATGACAAAACAGTTTATTAATACCCAGTTCATTAGAACTTCATGGTTATTCATATTTTTGTTCGATTACTCTTATTGGCACATCTCCAAAACGCGAATCATTTGAATCATACTTGAAGTATCAACATTCATTGAAACGTTCTAAGAATTTGTAATAACCTGTACATGATGCAGAATGCTTATGCTTATGAAGGGAATGGTCGATATTATACGTGCGAGGACTCGGAGATTCAATATGCGAGAAATACGTGGACAATTGGTATCATGAAACCTTTTCCACGTGGAGTATTTTCCCAATAAATAGAGCTCTTAAGGTAAGGGCAGTCAAAGGAAACGGTTAAGTCATGGTAACCCTACTATAATATTGGGTTATCCCTTGCAAAAATATTAATGTTTTAATGAGACAGTGGCCTCAATCATTTGTACTGTCTGAGCACTGCCCGAAGTGGCAGTGCACTGTACTGTGAAGCCTTCAGGGCTTCTGAGGTTCTTGTAGAGCTTGGGGAGCTGTGTCACTGGCTGGCAGCAAGGTTCGTGTAGCAAATGTTAAACTGGACTTGAGTAGTGTGGTAAGGAAAGCTCTGGCACAGCACTGGACTGATTATATTAAGCTAACTCAAACAACTGTCCCTTGTTCTCTACGGAAGACCCTTCTGGAATCTCTCCCAAAACAAAACATTTCCTCTGGTCTTGAAACAAGTCATCAACGCCGCAGTACTGACTGTCTCACCACTGTCTTAGCGCTATGCTGCTTTGTCTATAAATTACGATTGATTGTCAAAGCACTGTACCGATAATCCACAGTCGTGATTACACGTTACGAGTGGCTATCAAAGCACTGTCTCGCTGGTGTACTGCCTCGATAACCCTTTACGAGTGCACTTTCTCCGCACTGTACTGCCTTGATTCCCATCACGTTACGAGTGCACTGTTTGATCACTATCCTGGCACAATCTGACAAAGAACTGCACCGATACGCCACTGCCTTGATTACACGTTACGGGTGACTATCAAAGAACTGTCACAGTGCTGTACTACCTCGATTACACTTTACGAGTGCACTGTCTCCGCACTGTACTGCCATGATTACCATCACGTTACGAGTGCACTGTTTGATCACTATCCTGGTAGAATCTGACAAAGAACTGCACCGATACGCCACTGCCTTGATTACATGTTACGAATGACTATCAAAGAACTGTCATAGTGCTGTACTACCTTGATTACACTTTACGAGTGCACTGTCTCCACACTGTACTGCCTTGATTACAATCACGTTACGAGTGCATTGTTTGATCACTATCCTGGTACAATCTGACAAAGAACTGCACCGATACGCCACTGCCTTGATTACATATTACGAATGACTATCAAAGAACTGTCACAGTGCTGTACTACCTCGATTACACTTTACGATTGCACTGTCTCCGCACTGTACTGCCTTGAATACCAACACGTTACGACTGGTTAGCCGACAGTTATCAAACCACTGTCTCGGTAATGTACATTCCGCCTTGACGACACGTTACGAGTGCACTGTTGGACCATTATCCTGGCATAATGTCACAAACCACTGTACCGATACGCCACTGCCTTGATTACCTACACGTTACGAGTGACTATCAAAGAACTGTCACAGTGCTGTACTACCTCGATTACACTTTACGAGTGCACTGTCTCACCACTGCTGTCTCCGCACTGTACTGCTTTGATACCAACACGTTACGACTAACTGTCAAACCACTGTCTCGGTAATGGCTGGATTATAATATAACCTACTGGGTGGATTGCACGTTATGAGTGAACTATCAAACCTCAGTCTTGGCACTGTACTGCCTTGACGACACGTTACGAGTGCACTGTTTGACCACTGTCCTGGCACAGCTTGCCTCGAAAACACGTATCCATTAAAGTGATAAGACATTGGTGACGACCACGCAGAGTGGGGAGTATTTACCACAGCAGCCATTCTTATGAAATTAGGTTCGATACTAGAGTGGCAAGATAACATATTATTATTACAAAGGCCCCTTTTTGACAGTCTCCAACAAATCGAATATCTTTCAAACCCTACCTATACACGAGTGAAGGGTAGAGCGTATTTACTAGAAAGCTGTAAAGTGAATTCAGTCAAACATAAAGCTTCAGATCAATCAAACGTGAGGACTCCGTTCGAGTCAGTAAATATGACTCTTTCAGGCGTACTTACTAACGAACTCAGTAGAGCGACACAGACAGTGCTAGCGACTACGCTAATTAAACAAACTGAGGAACTTTTACTAAGAAAAATATAAATATGAAACGAAATTCTTGCTGTAAATTAATTTATTTTACTAGCAATAACACACAATAATATAGTTATTTATGATACTAGTGCGGTAAGTTGGTTTTTACAAACAAGTAGACGAATGTAAGCCCGAGACGTAGTCGAGGGCTTACCATAGTCACGAGTTTGTAAATACCAATTCGCACGTGTGTCATACAACGTTTTTCAACACATTTGCGAGAAAACAGTACCTACTAGGCAACGAGACAAACTTTTGTTTTTGATGTGAATCATCTATTGGCACGGCTTGGCAGTAAAACCGACTCGAATGTCGTGACGAAAAACGGCATGACACCGTCGTGCCACGATGCCCCCACTACGCCACCGCTCTCGACCCCCTTCTCCTTAGAAACATCTATGCGAAAAAAAGGAACACAATAACAACCAACAACAACAACCAACAACAACAACAAACACAACAACCAAGAACAACAACAAACAACAACAAACAACAACCAACAACAATACAACCAATAACAACCACAACAAACAACAACAATAACCAGCAACAACAAACTACAACCAGCAACAACAACCAACAACAACACTACCAATTTCAACTACAACAAGCAGTTACAACAACTACAACTAACAACAACTACAACACCTAACAACAACAACCACCGACAACAACAACACTACCAGCAACAACAACCACCACAACCAACAACAATAACAACAACAAACAAACAACAACAACCAACAATACTACCAACAATAACCACAACCAATAACTGCAACCACAACTAACAACAATAACACTACCAACAAAAACCACCACGACCAACAACAACAACCACTACTAACAACAACAACTACCACAACAACAACCACAATAATAACAACAACCAACAACTCTACCAACAACAACCACAACCAAAAACAACAACCACAACTAACAACAACAACAACACTAGCAGCAACAACATCCACCACAAATAACAACAACCATCCACAAAAAAATTGGTTGCCTGTAAAGTCGGTATACGGGCGAAAGTTTTACGTGACAACGACTTTGAGTGGTAAAATAATTTTAATGTGAATATTCATTCGTATAGTAGGAAGAAGGATGAAATAATAGTAACAATTTAAAACATTTATTTATACAAAGAATTATATTTAAAACATTAATTTATACAAAGAATCTCGCACTGAATTTCATATTAACAAAATTTTATTTTTACCTTTACACTTTACTTTTTTTTATTTTTAATACATACGTATTTATATACAAATATACATACAATAACTTGCAATACATTTTCGTACAATGAAACAGCGTTTACTACAACTTAACTTGTTCCTATCTGAGTGATTTTGTTGAGGACAGGGCGATGATAGGACAAATTATTATTGGTTGAGAAACGATTTATACTACTTTTTTGATTGAAAACTACCACAACATTGTGATTACTACAACATAACCTATTCACTTATGTCTTAATCATTTATTTCATCATGTTATATTATCAGTCTGAAATTATTTACCTTTGCTGTTTGAATTGTTGCGATGGACGAAACTACCTTCACATTATCACTACACAATCGTTTTACAATTAACTGGCAACGTGTAAACTTGTATGCAGGCGCCTAAGCGAAATAGAAGCGCAAGACATGAACCGGTGTGTATGCCTATCTCTCTCACTCTCTCTCTCTCGCTCTGTCTCTCTCGCTCTGTCTCTCTCGCTCTTAGGCGGGCTAACTGTGCTCGAGTGGAAGGGACGCGTGCCTTTCACTTTTTATGTCTGTCTCTCTCGCCCTTAGGCGGGCTAACCATGCCCGAGTGGAAGGGACGCGTGCCTCTCACTCGCTCTCATTGTGAGCGCATAACGTGAGCGGAGCGTAACGCAGTTTCTTGAAGTGTCACCCGGCAAACCAATTTATAAGACGTTGTCACGTCAAAAACAACAATCAGCCACAAACAATAAAAAACAAACTACAACAACAACCAACAACACTACCAACAACAACCACAACCAACAACAACAGACGGCGCGTAGTGTTCCACGCGCGCCTCAAAGAGTTGTCAGCAAAAGGACGGGGCCTGCCACGGCCAATGCCTGCCCGGGGGTTGAGGATAAATTTGAAAGAGTTACCTCGCCCCTGGGCATGTAGGGCAGGGAGGAACAGGGGTGGGTTTTAGTCAGTAAGAGTCTGACACGCCCTTCCGCTCCACCCTAGAGCGGAAGAAGTCATAAGATGATTTCCCACCCCCCAAAAAAAAAAACAACAACAACAACCACAACTAACAACAACAATACTACCAACAACAACAACCACCACAACCATCAACAACACAAACTACAAACAACTACAACACAAAAAAACACAACACACGAAATAGATGTTTCACATCTGCCGGGCATCCCGTGACGGCCAATATTTTTTTCTCGTAATGCGAAACTCCTTGGTGGAATTCTTATATATTTTATAAGTAAATAAAAAAAAAACCGTAAAGGATACGCACGCCGCTATACAACGGAGCGTGCGGTAAAATAGGTACTTAGGTGAGAGTATCTATTTTACCGCACGTTCAATTGGATGGTGCGTAATTTTGAAATTTCGAACGATGTATACAGACTTCGTAAGTGCATTTTTTGAGCAAATGTGTTGAAAAAATAGATTTAGGTACCTACCTCATTTTTTTTTTTTGTGGGCTGGGATATCATCCAATGACTTCTCCCGCTCGGAGCGGGAGGGCGTGTCAGACTCTTACTGACTAAATCCCACCCGTTCCTTCCCTGCCCGAGTGCCCAGGGGTGCGGTAACTCATTTTCAGAATTTATCCGCTACCCCTAGGAATGCAGACACCGGCCACGATGGGCCCCGTCAGTGGTGCCTGACACTAATCTTTTTGAGGCGCGGGCCTGGTACTGATCGGACGGTGAGCTACCCACTGCTCGCCGTCCGCAGGCCCATAGGTACCTACCTAAAAAAGCAGGTCCTAGCCTAAAACTAGTACGATTTTTATAGTGACAAATTGCAGGCGTGCCTTAAAGAGATAGGTTCCACTGCTAGGATATACACTAGCATTTTAGTTGCCTTTTACATATATTGTCGCTATGGTACATTACGTAAACGAAAAAGGAAATAAAGAATAACGAGAAACCACAACAAAATAAGTTTATTAGCTTTAAACCCGTCAGCCAGCACCATGGAACCGACACAGCCTTGCTATGTTTCGCACTATTAATATAATTAGTGCGGTTTGTACTCCGATTATAACATAACAACATTATGACTAAGCTTACATTGAACTGACATTGGTATTGGGCAAAATAAAGCGCAAAATGTGGTTAGGTAAAATACATACCGACTGACTTATCTCACATGGAGATCAAGCGTTTGAATTTAAACTTAGGCATCCATTACACGCTGATGCAAGCGTCACTCAATTCCAAAAGTCATGACTGATGGTTGCATGATGTTAAACTCAATGTATCGAGATTTTTTCATGGCATCATCAGTATGAGACGATAGGTTATCCCTCAGTCACAAGCCCGGACCCGGGCCTGCGGACAGCGAGCAGTGGGTAGCTCGCCGTCCGATCAGCACCAGGCCCGTGAGTCGACGGCGCGTAGTTTTCCACGAGCGCCTCAAAGAGATTAGTGCCACCACTGACGGGGCCTATCGTGGCCGGTGCCTGCATGCCTAGGGGTAGCGGATAAATTCTGAAAATGAGTTACCGCACCCCTGAGCACTCAGGCAGGGAAGGAACAGGGGTCGGTTTTAGTCAGTAAGAGTCTGACACGCCCGAGAAGTCATTGGATGATTTACGACCACACAAAAAAAAGGCATCCATTACACGCTGATGCAAGCGTCACTCAATTCCAAAAGTCATGACTGATGGTGGCATGATGCTAAATTCAATGTATCGAGATTTTTTCATGCCTTCATCGGTATGAGACGATAGGTTATCCGTCAGTCACACCCTTAACTGCGTTTAAACTAACAGCAAAACCTACCGTGTAGTGGATGCCGTAGTTACTGAAAATGACGCAGAGCATCTCAGTGATGGCCAAGCTCAGTGTCGCCATTTACTCATAGAAATTATCGGTCTGTGACACCCTGTGTGGGGGCGCTGTTTTCAGAAGAAAAAAAACACAGGAGAATATCCTAATATTCTCCTGTGAAACAGCACCAACATTGGTTATTAAATGAAGCAGCGTGGTGGGAACATCTCTTTATCTCTTTTGTACGCGCGTAATGTAATGGCGGTAACGTCACAATCATGTCAGTATGTGCATCCTTTTTCAGTTACCTACTTATCTGTTTCCCCCTTTCACCAGATTTAAAAGGTTTCTAACTTACTTAATTTTGAACGTATTTTAAGAAATTATCTATTTTCGATTTTGGATTAAGTTTTTGAAAAAAAAAAAACATAGTCAACTACCCTATTCTGACTATGGATTTAACCCGAAAGTGCTCAGCGCAATTCAGCGCCGCTTTGACTGCCCGTGGCGCAGCTTTCCGTTTTCTACGGGAATAAACAATCTATCAGCATCAGTATTTGTCATCTGGAATCGATTGTAAAAAATCTTTTTCTGACCATTACACGCATTTTTAGTGAGAGGACTCGTCTAAAGTGTCGGCAAGGTAAAAAAGATTTTCCATTCAATTGGTTTTTCTCTTAGAAATCTTACCCTTTAGTAATCGTGGTAAAAGCTTTGGCTTTTTCTTAATGGGTAAAAAAAGGTAGGAGTAATGTTTCTTTGATGCGTATAGTTTTTTTTTTTAATAAAAAAAGCTTTTTTACAAAAAATACAACCGACTTCTAAAAATTGCAAATTAACTTTAATTTCGGAAGTCGGTGTTTGTATTTTGGTTCTTCGTTATTTGACACGGAGTTCCGAAATTAAAGTTATTTTGCAATTTTTAGAAGTCTATTGTATTTTTTGTAAAAAAAGTTTTTATTTTTTACTTTTTAGTTGTTGTAGAACCCAGGACCCCAGAACTAAAACTAAATAATAAAGTTATACCCGAATGGATAACCCGAATAAATATATTTCGATAATTTATACGGGACCACCTCTGAAGTATGGCCTACCAAACAAAAAAAGAATCATCCAAATCTATTCACAAGTGGCGGAGAAATCGCGTAACATACATACAAAAAAAAAGTACAGACGAATTGTGAACCTCCTCCTTTTGGAAGTCGATTAAAAAAAGGATTTAGGCATACTTTTTTTTTTAATTATAAAATAGTTTGAAATAAGCACCTATAAGTAGTACGGTTCCTATCTACATGTATTTACACAACTTACTAACATAGCTCGATATTACTCGTACCATGGTAAGGAAAACCAAACGATTAACACGAAAGGAATAAGGAAATAGGTACTTAACATCATAATGAATAAAATTAAATAGCTATCATTATTATTATAGAAACCTAATTAGACATTAGTTTTTATGGATAAAGGTTTGCGTTTCTATATTCTTTAGATCTTCGAAGCTAGTGAAGGAATTTAAGAAAAAATATTTCCATTTAAATTAAAAAGTAATTATAAGAACAAATTAATAAGGTCAAGTTATGCCAAGTCCTTTTATGTTATGTTCTTTTTATCAGGATTTTTTCTGGAAAGTCCTTTTCAGTTTTCTATTGCGTATGCCAGTGATTTCATTCAAATACCAGCTATGAATGGAATAATATATTTCTCGTAGATTAGCCATTCATAGACTAGACCGAATTAATTATTTTCCGTGATGTAAACAATTACCGTTTATAGCTGAATAATTTAAGTGTACTTGTACTTAATTCAATGAGTATGAGCCGATGACTGTACAGACATCGCGACGGTTGGTCAAGCTAGTTCAATACGTCATCTTGGACGAATTTATGGTAACTTGCCATGGAAAATGTTTCATTCGGTTTTATGTGAACTCTATCCAGAAAAGTTTCCTTTCAAGTAAATGTGATGATATATATATGGGTTTATAAGCCTAGCGCTCCTTAAAACCTCTCGCAGTATGTTGTTGGATGTCTTATTGTAACGGTGATCCAGAGTGTGTCTCGTGTTGTGAAAATCAAGTGAGTACTTTTACTTTAGATCTTAGGACTAAAAGTAGTTTATTTCTAAGTGGTTGTGAAGTCTATGACTTTAGTTTGTTGAATGTCAGGTCCCACGAGGGTTGCGAAAAGGATGCTCCCTCTAACTCATGTGCTATCATTTGTGTCTGCAAAACTCGCTACCTGAGACTTATAGAACAAGTTTATACATAAAAGAAGAAGTCCGAAGTTTGGTCCTTTTTTGCTTAATAAAGAGTAAAAGCTAAAATTTCGATATGAAAAGGTATTAAATCGAATGACGTTTGATAGTGTTGTATTTTAAGCTCTATGAAGTCTAAGTCTAAATAAATAATACAAGTACATAGTTTAGATTGGATAGAGAAAAACACGATTATCTAGCAATTTAATTATAACTAATTTGTAAGTGTAAGCTTTCGAAATGAGTCAACATTACTAAAACGAGCTTAGGTAAGTCTGAAAAGCTCGTGTTACAAAGACATTTGCTGCTTAATTAATACAATTAGTTTCTATACTTAGATGTTATTTTCTTCGTCCACGTTTAAGCTTAGGTATTTTTAATAAACGTTTAATTTAAATGTCTTTTCTTATGAAATACACAAACGTTTTCCTGAAAATTGATAAGAAATATCAGATCTTTTATAAGACTTCAAAGACATCAAATTATATAATTATGTACATTGTAATATATGTCTGTGTACTTTATGAATGACTGAAATCATATAAATAAATTACAATTTATAATAAATATAATTCATATAAATTACTGAAATAATATAATAAACAGGCCACGTTTCTCTGATCATTTTACGCTAAACAGTCAATGTTTATTCGGAAGTCCGCATTATTTAGCAAGTTAGCACGTTACTTATTAAGCATTTGATATTGAAACTAAATTACTACTGTTCACTTATATTCCATTCCTAAGCACCTACGTGCTAGTTACTATGATTCATATGAACAGTACTGTTTACAGATGAACCGAGAATTAAATTCGTTCAGATCGGTATCACATAGTACTCGTATATTGACCTTCCCATTTTATTACTATTTTTCGCCCAAGTAGAAGTAGATTTTAGATTTAAAACTAGCTATAAATCGGAGTTACGGTATTCACATGCTACGAATATAAACGAAGTTTTATCGAATGTTACCAATAAACAAAGAAATCACTAAGTAAAATGACACATCGTTCTCAAAGTAACTAAATTATATATGTATTTGATGTTACGTTTATGACCAGTCGTTTGTATTTTGGCTGAAGCAGCTGGGTTATCTCTTTATGGCCATCGGTAATATATTTCTTATTTATGAGTCGCTTAGAAAATAACTTGAATATTACGTGGCACAAGTATCTACCTACTTACAGTATAAAGTAGGTAGCTAATTCGAGAATTCTTTCCTTGCCTGGAAATAAACTTTCTCGATTCGGTATGTGGAAAATTGTTTGCTCAAATGGTATTTATATTTGTCATTACATCTGAAAAACAGCAAGTTATTTATTAGTTTTTATTTAATTTGATCCGGTGCGGTCTTTTCTCAAACTTTTCCAATATGTCTTAGAACTCTGAAACCATTCGAGTCCATATTAGTCTAAGTCTCTCTAAAGATCTCCTGATTAATGTAGGTAGTTTAAAGCCGCATAAACAAAGTATAGTCATAATTTCTTTTAAACAAGGAACTTGAAATAAGAATATTCCTTGCTGTAATGTGTAATTTAAAAGTAAACAATAACTAGTACAGTATTATTTAATTTATTGCGCAACTCTTATTTATTAATATGACTTGCCCCATTTTCCTCTGAACTGATAAATAATAATGAGTTTCATTTACAATTGCGGTTTGTATATAACACGTTACAATTCTGACAACCGTTACAATCAGTATCCTTCTATAGTTCGGCCCCTCATAGGCCCAAAGATCTGAGACCTCAGGGTTCCGAGATTGTCAAAAACATCGAAACAATAATAATGCCACTGTTATATTCATGCCTGCTCACCTAAGATCTAAATGATTAAAAAGCAAGTCATTTAAAAATAAATAGGTAGTCATTCAACTCAAGCAAAATCGTAATGATTAACTTCCTAGTAGGCTAATGAATGGAATACCGCTAAAGAGCTACACTGCTGTTGCCAAATTTCCCGATGCGATGACGCAGGGTTTGTGTGGAGACCATGTACACTTGACCCAGTTGGCGTAAGTAGGGCGGCTCGGCAGCCGGGGCCGGCCCCGGACAACCCAGCTCCCGTGCCCACGCATGGCTATCTACAGCTTCATAAAATAGCACAAATATCAATATTATGCCCCTAAGTTTACGTACAAATGAGGAAATTTCGTTACGATGCTCGAAGAAATTAGATTTCGCAAGAGCAAGCTTGTGAGAGGCTTCTCCAATAAGAGGGCTGGTGCTTTCACAATTTTTCTTTTGTAACGGAAAACGCGACTTTTCCTAGCAACTTTACGACTTCTTTCAGTTCAAGTTTTACCTCACTTCTTTGTTTATTTAAAATGGTTCCTTCGAACTATTAACCGCGAGCTCTAAGGCTTCAGTGTTACTGGAAAAATTGAAGGAAATACCTTCCGGCAAAATTATAAAATTTTTATGGAGCGTGAAAAATTATTTGTATGCTTAAAGCTCCAAATATGGTTAGTGTTAAAACTATGTTAAGTAACCGTTAAGCGTGGCAGTTATGTAAATATTACGTGTACCTATACTAGTACTAAGTCTTCGTAGTTCGATAGTTGTAGGCTTTGTGGCGAAGAAAACGTCTCTGTTAAATGCGCGGAAAAGTGGTCAGCGAGCGGCGGAAGTGGCTTTGCATTATATTGTGAACATAGGCACTGGTTTAGCTTTTGTAAGCACTCTAGTTGACGTTAATCCTTGCATAGCAAATGTAATAGGTAAATCTTTGAGTTAAACTAAATAATATTGTTTCGAACTAGAAGTCATTTGTAAATCTATAGTGATTTAAAACAAAGAACATGATGACTACGACATTAGACAGACGTAATTCATTGTAATCTTTATGTATTCTTCTTATTTCGTCTCCACTTTGAGGCTGTACAAAGCACTACTTAGCACAAACGACGTGTTGGCAGGTCTCATCTATAATTTCAATGTCAAACTCCGAAAAATGTGTTATTATGAAACGCAGCACCGTATGAACATACAACATTCGGTAATTCTGAAAATAATGTTGTTTGCTTAGCTTTGTGCAGTTAACGTGTCAATATTGTAAGAACTGTTGCTAAATGACCTTTATGTGGATATTTAAACATACACATCCACAAATTAACAGAGTTACTGGGGTAACATAATATAAAAATCACACAGTACTTTGTAAACATGGCCCTCTCAGTTTTTAAACGTAACTTAAATCTCTGGGGTGCTTTCGAGTTCGAGGTTCACTGGCAATGTAATAGAATATTAAAATCTCTCATGAAGCTGGAGTCTGAAAACGTGTAGCGTGTGTTTAGAGCGGACGCATCTCCTGAGACCTCATCTGGTTACTGATGCATGCAGCTCCCGCCACGCGGACATTAATTTTATTACATGAGGCTCTGTTTTATATCTATGAAACCTTATTGTTCTGGTTTGTATATATATACTGTATTAGAGTAGATAGCAGGATAAACAAGTCTTCTGCTTTATTGAGGAGCTCATTATCAGGTGACAAATTATTAACAAAAAACGTTCAATGACCAATGCTACTCTAACTTAAAACAGTTAACTATGTGATTAGTTCAAACACTGATTAGCAAGTTCTTAATTTAACATTTTCTATGGAGGATTAGAATATACGTAGTAGCAGTATCATACTAATATTATAAATGTGCATGTAAGTTTGTTTGTTACTCTTTCAAGCGAAAACTACTTAACTGATCATCATGAAACTTTATATAATATTCTTGGAGGTATTAGAAGTAACATAGGATACTTTTTATGAAAAAAAAAAATACGAAAGATACATAAACGCGGGTGAAACCGCGAGCACAGCTAGTATTTAAATAAAGCAGAAACGGTTAGTGAGTTTTATAATCAAGGCTGTAAGTCTTTCTCACCTAGACTAACTTTTCTGACTGTTGTTCAATTGCTTTGATTATGTCAACTGTCAGCATCTTCAAGGAGACTTTAAAATAAAGATGGCAATCTCGAAAAAACCAAAGATCATTTAAGGCAGTGTTCAATTATGTAGTGAGCATATGACACACTACCCAGTTCATTAAAACAAAGTTTCATGAAACTGAAATCTTTTAAATTAAACTTTTGACTCAGCAAGCACATAGTGCATAACAGGTTTATCTAAAATTGAACGTTTCGGGCAGAGACGCCTAGCACATATTTTTTTTTTTTAGTGTCTATAGGCACACGTTTGACCGCTATCACACCTGATGGTAAGCGATGATGTGGTCGAAGATGGAGCGCGCTTGCCTAAAAGTAATCTTACTCTTGACTTAAAGACTCCCAGGTTGTAGCTATCAGGAAACACAGACTTCGGCAGGGAATTCCACTCCCTAGCTGTACCCACAATTAATGTGTTCTCAAAACGTTTAGTGCGGGTGGATGGGATATTCACCATGTACCGGTGGCACATCGCCGTACGTCTTGTGTTACGATGTTGGAACGGGCTTGGTGGAATTAAACTATGCAATTCCGTCGCACAATCTCCAAAATGCAACCGATAGAAAACCGACAGGCTAGCAACTCGGCGTCGATGCTCGAGACTCTGGAGCCTCGACTCGAAGAGCCTATCATTGCCGATGATCCTCTTAGCTCGTTTCTCTATTGACTCAAGCGCATCAAGCTGGTATCTGGCAGATCCATCCCAAAGATGAGAGCAGTACTTCATATACGGTCGACTTTACGCTTGATGAAGTTTGAGCAGCTGTTCCGGCGTGAAGTACCGTCTCACCTTTGCTAGGATTCCCAACTTTTTGGCAGCCATTTGAGCCTTTGCCTCCATATATGGCCCAAAATTGAGGGTGGATGTTAATGTGACACCAAGAAGATCAAGAAAATAAATAAACATATTTAAATGTAGACAAACTTTTCATGGATACCCGAGCTATAATTGTGCGTTAATTTTTTATACGTGTTCGTTAATCCAGTTTAAGCGTATCGGGTGATGTTATTGTAAGGGAATAATTTAAAATGGCAAGAAATTGGAGAGCCCTCGCTAAAATGAAAGTAAACATTTTAACAGCTGTTTTCTTGATTCTTTGCTACACTACATCATTTAAGATTTTCAAATGTAGAATTTAGGATTCCGGTATAAACTGAGACCTACTTCTGCTCTGTGATGATAATTATTTTATCCTGACTTGATTAAAAAATATTTTACACGCCGCCGCCGTGGTAGATTGTTTATACCTACTTATAGATATTTTTTTTTAATACAGCCACCGCCGGCTGTGTAAATTCTTGCAATATTGATTTTCTTAATTCTGACTGTGGATTATAATGTTTGTGTGTAAAATGGGGACAATGTTAAAAGTGTGCGTTTGCGCGACTGGTCGCCGGTTGGTATCCGCGCCATGTTTGCACATGCGCGCTATACGGTGCGCCAGCGCAGCGCCGGAGTCGATTCACTGCACATCCATTTCCGCATGTCGCAGCCGCGTTCTATTTCAGAGACACTCCTGCTCCAATCTGCCATGTTTCTTCTTATGCGATTTACTCACGACTGACATATTTAGCGCAGTTTTTATCGTAACTTTCTGATGTCAAAGATTTTATGAGATGAGTTGAAAGAATTTAAATGCTGTATATATAGAAATACCGTCAACCTGAGACATATCTAAATGATTTTCAATATTGAATGCAAAGAATGCATATAATAGTGTTTATTACTAAATTCAAATTAACAACAACTATGATAACTCATGACACAGTTTTCCGAAATATATCTGATCCTAATAAATGAATTCAGATTCTGGAAATATAGCTCCAATTTTTCAACTCTACAAACACGGCGTAAATAATCCAATTAGAACTATTTAAATAGAATATCCTGTCGATGGAATTACAACGATAATGATGCGATGGTTTAATTAGAGAGCCTTGGCTTCGAAGCAAGGCTACCACTCACTAAGTTATCGCGTCGAAGTCAAGTTAGGCAACACTTAGGATCCACGCATGGCGGGTCTGAGGGCGCCACCCGACCGTATCAATAAAAAAATACACAAAATCTACAAAAGAAATGTATGCAACATCTCTGAAATGCATTCTGCAGAAACAGCATTGTGTAAAACGAATATGGAGAGGGTTGGAATAATGTCAATACCTGCTTTAGAGCCTTTTGATCAAAAAATAAAGATTCGAAGTTAATTACGATCCCAGCTAAGTTTTTCAGTTAAAACATAAGAACAAAGGCTTTTCTAGAAGCATCTTATCAAGAAACCTGTCTTTGATAATCCTCCTTTCCTTACAGTAGCTGCAGTCTATTTTATTTCAAGTATACAACAAGCTAATAAGAAGATTTCAAGTTCGCAACTTCGCTTGTAAACCTCATTATTCCTACAAGATTTTTCGAGCAAATATTCTAACAAGCTGCTCTTGATATTTTAATAGGTAACTTGTTTGGTGCCTCGAGCGAGCACGATATTATTACAAAGGACGGGCAGTACAAAATTTTCATAAAAACTGCCTGAATGTTACATAAAATGTGAATTACGGAAAAATATGTTAGCCGTTTTAAATGGAAATCGGAACAAAGTGGGTTTCATTGTTCGACTACGAACGAAATGGATCTCCTAATCAGATACAATACACTCAATCATATGCGTAGGCTGCT
Organism: Polia nebulosa; assembly: GCA_951329385.1. Lineage (NCBI taxonomy): Eukaryota > Metazoa > Arthropoda > Insecta > Lepidoptera > Noctuidae > Polia > Polia nebulosa. The sequence continues at coordinate 11,659,803 of OX589599.1, read as the reverse complement.
TACATTACTCTGAAAGTGTACCTAATAATAATGAATATCTGAGTACCTACATGGCGAATGTAATCAAGAGCAATATCAACGTCTCTACCAGTTTGTAACATTATGACGACCTAGAACTCTACAAGGCACTGTCCTTTCACAACAAACACATTATTAAATTTGTTTGAACAAAAAACGTGGAAAATACACCTGTTATTAGTTTATCGACTGGCACATACCTTTTGTGCTTTCGTAACATTGCACTAATGGATTACTGTCTCTAAATATAGGGCAAATCCAGCCGGCGTGGCTATGCGAATGTATGTGGGTTACCGGGGGCATCACAAATAACCGCGCTCTATCGTAAAATGTCCCACGTTTCGACATTAGCTGCGTTATATTATGTTTCTGGCGAAGTAGGAAGTTGATCCACGGGATGCGTTGCACAACTTTACAGGAATGGAGTAGACAACATAGTTTGATCGTCTGTGTAACATTTTGGACGAAAAACAAGCAATTAGAAACAAGATAAACAGTTTTGTTTACAGAAATCTCGGAACTGTGAATTCCGCTTAGTTTCAAATTCCTACAGCTCACAATTTTTATAGACTTCTGGTTTGACCTGAAATTCAGAGGGTCTACTCCGAAGTGTTTTTACGAAGTATCGGCCGAATGTTCGGACATATTTGTGTGAAGTGTTAAAGTGAATGTGCCATACCTAAAATTGTAGCGAAATGGCATTACGTATGTTTTTGGTGGAAGAAGCTCTCAGAGAAGAGCTACAAATTTTAGCTAAAGCACATTCACTTTAACACTTCACACTAATATGTCCGAACATTCGGCCGATACTTCGTAAAAACACTTCGGAGTAGACCCCCTTGACTGTTATCTACTCTCAATGATGTTATTTCAAAAAGAGATCTGTTTGCGTGAGTCGATTAGTAGCAAGAGATAGATCACGTTTTAATCGTTCAACAATTACATTAACAACATAGTTTGATAAGATTGTTTATCCCATTAATGTAGAAATGGAGGACCATGTGACCGTGTTACTGTTTACCTACTTGCTAATAGGTAGTTGTTGTCATGGTACGAATGTGTTTGATATCGTAAAAGGGGAGGCACCTAAAGAACTTCGCATGATTTGCAGCTTTAGTATCATCAATAGAATGCCAATGGGCAATGATTAAAGGACAAGGGTGTAACATTTTCCACAATCTGGTTGGTGCTAAACTGTTTATTTATCGAAGCACTTGCGAGAAGCGCGATCGTCTTCAGAAGCATTTCAATGTGTATATTTGTTTACGCATCGGGAATGCGCGAGCCCGCGAGCTGACGCACATTTACTTGCGTTTCGCAAAACGGACGCGCGATCCTACTGCTGGAATTCACTGAAATCAATTGTTCCGAACTAACATCAATACCAGTAACTTAATCTGTAGCTAAAATTAACAGAATCCAATCAAGGTAATTAAATTGGCGCATGCCTCGCCCACTAATTGGAAGATAGCCGCCAGCTTCCGAGTAATCCCGACAGATATTTAGTTTCATCCCGACAATCAATCAATTTATCGGGAATCAAGACCCTTTTCATCATTTTATCCAATTAGAGATGGTATTTAAGTTTATCTAACATTGCAAATTATTATCTGTTGTCGAAAGGTTATCGGATAAGTTTGAGTATGTGAAACGGGGAATTACCTACCAACAACATATTCTAAGAATTCATTTAAAAATTATCTAATAATTCGGAGCTGCCCAGCTATTTTACATTTTTTTTTAAGTGGGTCTACATTAGGTCACTGGGAAGTCCACTGGAAATAAGTGTAGATAAATTATAAAACTTTGTATTATTATAATCATACTTCTGGTAGTGAAAAGGGCACTTTTCTGAGGAAGAGCAGCTAGAAAGAAAAATCGAGCTGATTATCGAAGTAGCTCGCAGTGCGATGACATGCAAGTGCGACTCGGATACGTCACTCACTGCATTTTTAATGCTAACGTAGCTAGTCTTGTAGCATTCGTTTATTGAATGCTTTTAGTTTAGTAGAACCTGTTCGTTTTTTCAGCGGCTTAGCTCGCATGTAAGATGAAAATTATCCCACGAAAATAAAATACTTACACACTATTGGCTTACAAAATATCTACACTAAATCAATCTGCTTAGCGTTTTTCCCATCTTTTTTTTTTTTTGAGGGATGGGAAATCGTCCAATGACCTCTCGCGCTCTGGGTAGAGCGGGAGGGCGTGTCAGACTCTTACTGACTAAAACCCACCCCTGTTCCTTCCCTGACAGAGTGACCAGGGGTGCGGCGACTCATGTTGAGAATTTATCCGCTACCCCTAAGATAGTTGGGAAGCCTAGGTTCCCAACTATCTTGTGGTCGGCTTCCAGTCTAACCGGATGCAGCTGAATACCAGTATTTTACATGGACCGACTGCCTATCTGACCTCCATAACCCAGTTACTGGGTAATACGATACCCCTTGCTAAGACTGGTTGTCAGTATTTCGGGCTTCTGACGACCCGTAACGACTGTCACAGATCCACGATTGACAGCCGGGACCAGCGGCTTAACGTGCTTTCCGAGGCACGGAGGTCTCGGTATGTGAAGATGGTCACCCATCCATGGACCAACTCCGGCAAGCGTAGCTTAACCTGATGGATCGACCCGTGCGGCTGTTATTAATTTAGCCACGAGCTCCTCCTCCTTCCTATAAAATATCTACACTATTGGGTTATAAAGTATTGTATTTCCTAATCCAGGTCATGATCTACCTGTGACTTGAGGCGCATTCAGACTTTCACATTCGAAATACTAGTAGGATAGGAAGGATTGTAGGTAACGTGGAATATCTCATATGTAATTTATTAGTGGGTAGGTATTTAAAAAATTATCTTTGTTATCCTAAACATTAACCTAGAGTTTAAAATTTGAAATAAATTGGTCTGTTTATCTTTCGAACTCGCAGTCTACACACAACTGCCCTTGTAGTGTATTTAACACATGAAGATGATTCGTAACACAAACTGATTATAAACGCTTCTTTATAAGGTGCTGATATGTTCATACACAGCATATAATAATAAGAGGTATTAACAGTACGTTAACTAGCGCTACTTAGCGTCTTGCACAGGAAGGACTTGAAAGAGCGTAATAAAAGTAACGATACGTTCAGCATACTGCGGTCTATTGATTGGTTTAGTCATTTACCGCAGAGAATAGCATTGTTATTTTATAAATTCAATATAGACATACTATTTTCTAAGTTTACCCTTTACCATTAAAATAAAGAGCAATGTAACTCGTCCTAATGAAAGTATTTCTTAAATTCCAGGTAGTGCAATCCAAAGAGAATCACAATGACGGTGGTGACAAACCCAGCGCGTACCAGCTCGGACGATGAGATCGAGTCGGGGCGCGAGAGTGACGCGGGCGAATACGCCGGCGCCGGGCTCGACGTGGACGAGCACGCGCGCCTCTACGACGACGAGAAGCAGTCCGACATCGTGTTCGTGGCCGGCATTAACGGCGATACGTGGCGCTACCCCGGCCACCGCCGCGTGTTGGCCGCCACCAGCCCCGTGTTCGCTGCGCTGCTGGCCTGCAAGACTGACGTCATCGTCGTTGATTACATCGATCGCCGCGGTTTCGAGCAGCTGCTCCGCTACCACTACTGCGAGCCCACGCAGCTCGCCTCCGTGGGCACGGCGCGCTGCGCACTCGACGCCGCCTACAAGTTCCTTTGCTCGCCGCTGGCGGAGCGATGCGCGCGCCGCCTAGACGAGATGTTGGATGCCGGCGTCGCGCTTGAGATTCTGCGCGATCTACGATTCCTCTGCGCCAGGCTGCCCGGCGCAGCCTCCGCACCGCCTCTGCCTGCTCTATCAGACGACGCAGCCGCTCGTTCGCTCGCACAGTGCTCCCGCTGGTGCGACTCTCTGGCGCACAACGCTCTGTTGGTGCTCGATGACGATGCAGACACTGCCCTGACTGATGAACGGCTAGAAGAGCTCACATATGAAGACTTATCGCTTATAGTAAAACGAGATACTTTGCGTGTATCGAGTGAATTAGTGCTGGCGGAAGCTCTATCGCGGTGGGCCACAGCGGCCTGCAAGCGCACCAAGCGGGAGCTGACGTCGGCCAACAAACGCGCGGCGCTCGGCGAGCTCGCATACTGCCCGCGCTACCTGCTGCTGTCGGGCGAGGAGCTAGAGCGCGCATTGGGCCTGGAGCTGCTGGAGCCCATGGAGCGCGCGCTAGTAACGGCGCGCGCGCGCAAGCTGTCGGCGCCGGTGCCGGTGGGCGCGGAGCAGGAGGCGCTGCTGCGGCGCTGGGCGCGCCCGCGGCCGCTCGAGCCGGCGGCGCTGCCCGTGCACCTGAGCCCGCGCTCCGAGCCGCCTGTGGAGGAGCCGCAGCCCAGCAAGCTGTGTGCGCGCCGCCCCAAACGCCCCAAGCAGCCCAGCTTCGCCCCCGAAGAAAAACGTAAGAAGAAGGGTTGCTGCGCATGCTTCGGAGAGGGACTCTTACGAGCTTTCATTTGTTTATTCGACTGAGACAGGGAGCCGACCTATGTGTAAGGTGTACGTATCGCATTACGAAAAGTGTGGACAAAAATAACATTAATATTTAAATAAGACTTTCGACTGAGTGTTAAGTATACCTACTGACGTGACAAAACTCTTAAATACTTATATCTACCAACCTACTTATGAAAAACTCATCTCAATCTTTCCTCTCTATCTGACTTCCTATTAAATGTGAAAATAAATGTGGAATAAACGTCAAAACAATGCAATTTATAAGTACGTGTTACGATTCTTCAACTAATCACTTACAAAAATAATTTGGGTCATATTTGGATAGATTTGGAGAGGTTAAGAAAGTAAAGAATGCCATCTTTTGTATTTTTTTACGAATCGATTATAACTATTCGTAATGAACGTAACTATTTAGTATTATTAGCATTTGGTACTTATGATTTACAGTTACTATTAAGTTAATGATGTGATTGGACCTTATTTCTGCAGCTGAAAAATTAGAGGTTTTAAGTAATTATTATGATGTCCATTTTAAGTCTGTGTTCATTTTTAAGTTAGTGTTTTATGAAAACTTTGCTTTTGGCGGGAAGAATTCTTTGTTAGCGAATTGGTAGAAAGAATATTTAAATTTTAACGCGATATCGCGTCTTCATGTAGTAGAATATGTGTATGTTGTGATATTTTAATACTTAATTTCTGATTATTATAACGCGTTAATTTTTACTTGATGACATAAATATCAAATTGTTTAACAATTTGCATTAACAAACATTTGGTGAAATGAGTCGGTGCACAAATTGTCATTACTAAGTTACGTTTCAATTACTTGTTACTAACTTTGTTGCATTTATAGACAATTGTTTGCAATATATGTTAAGAGGTTATCTAATTATAATGTTACCTAGGTTTGATTGCTGCTAATAATATAAACTGTAGCTATACTTTCAAAATCCAAAGAATTTACAACCAAAATATTTGTTTCTCATATGAAACCTTTTTTCTCATTGAAACAAACCAGCATTTTTTAGGATAACCTCTTCTTTTTATTGAGTAGCTTTGCTTAGTTAAATTTAGATGGATTGTTTAGTATAATTCTTCCGTAATTTAGTAAAATAGTTACCTAAATATTCACTAGTCGTATACCAAGTACATTAATATTTCAAGGATTTTATGTGTATAGGAATTTGTTGGAAACAAACGTTCGCAGAACGAATTACTTTTGTAATGTAGCTTCTATAGGGAATATGCAAGAAAAAATATTTCTTAATTAAGCAGGTTATCGACAAGTATACCAAAATAGAATACTAACAGTGAAAACAGAATCGAAAATGATCGAAAAACAAAGAGTTAGAACAATTTTAAATAAATATACCAGCTACCTGTCTCTCTTCAACGTCAGCCACGTCGGACTTCTTTTTCTAATTATCAAATTTAAAGCTATAATACTTTGTCGACTTACTAAATATATTTTAAAAATCTTTAGTAGCGACTTTAGTTTACTATAATTATACTATTTAGCAAATTAAAAAATGTCATGCATATTCCCTATTGTAATCAATGTTAAATTGTGCCATATTGAATGTGGCTTTTTCAGATAGAAAAGTTTTGGGTGTTTTCAATCATTCTTGAATTATAGAGAGTCACTCTCCATACATTTTGTCTTTAGCAAATTTAAAAAAAAAAGCTTTTTATGTAATTAAATTACTTATTCAATGTATGTCCGTGACGTTTTAAACGAATATAAATGTGAAATGAGATTATAATGGAGATTTTTTCGCGAATGTAATAAATTAATTTATTGTAATCAAGAACTATGTGTTCGGCTCAGAGCTGTCAATCAAGGAAACGATCCTGAGACAAATATATGATGTTAAAATATAAAACGCCTTTTTATTGACCCTCAAACAAAAAGCTTTTGGAACATCAACAAAATTATATTCAGGAAAAAATACTAGGTAAATATATTTGAAGCTTAAAAAGATTTACAATTTAGCAGATAAAAACATTTTACCAATAAACAATATTTTCAAACATATATTCAGGCAACTGAAACTGAAAACAATTAAAATTGTTGATATAAACTTTGCCTGTAAATATCGATCGACATTTTTGGAAGGTAAACTACAAAAGTCATTTAAATAAACTGTTGTCAGCTTATTTTCAGGACACGCTGTATTTGATTACCAGACTGTAAAACCATAATGAAACTCTTGATATGTTCAACCTTAACAAGTTGATACATGAAAGAACTGATGGAGACGGAGAGGCAGGCTCACTGAGTCACTCACTCTCATGGGACCAAACCGTCATCCGTGAACACGATATACGAGTAGGCGGGTAATTTATGATTTTGGGGAATATGTCACCGTATGACTGCAGACACTTTAATTTATGAAAAAATCACGTAAAATTGACATCTTCTTACTTTCAAAAAGACTCCGATACATTGTAAATTATCAAATTTGGATGAGATTTGTTGTATTTGAAATGATCTATTCATATCGATTTATTACAATACTAGCTGACCCAGCAAACGATGTTCTGCGATTGGGGTGGGGAAAAAATGTATTTTACGACTTTATTCTAATACCTACCAAATAAACAAATAAAAAATCATTTAAATCGGTCGAACCGTTTCGGAGGAGTGCAACCACAAACACCCTGATATGAGATTTTTATATATTGAGTTCCCACCTATGAAATACGCGTTTTTTTCTCACAAATAAAGAACCTGGTCACTTCTATGAATTAAAATATTCATCAATTGCTTGATATTCTATAGAATAATGACCGTCATAAACAACTGCCACTGACTAAAACCCACCCCTGTTCCTCCCTGCCTCGAGTGCCCAGGGGCGAGGTAACTCTTTCGAATTTATCCTCCACCCCCGGGCAGGCATCGGCCGTGGCAGGCACCTTCCCTTTGCTGACAACTCTTTGAGGCGCGCGTGGAACACTACGCGCCGTCGACTCTCGGGCCTGGTGCTGATCGGACGGCGAGTTACCCACTACTCGCCGTCCGCAGGCCCGGGTACTCGCCGTCCGCAGGCCCGGGTACTCGCCGTCCGCAGGCCCGGGTAAGTGGCATACGTTATGTTAATTTTTAAACATTATTGCATAAAAGTTTTAAAACATTAGTGTTCATAGTTGTTAAATAAATTAAGAAAATGTTAGTATTAAAAATGAAACTTCTTTAAAATTCTCCATACAAAACGCTGATTTCATAGGGACCTAATATTTGCATATGGTGTTTGTAATTATCCCGTGACAACTATATCGTCTAGATATGAGGTGGTACAATTCTGAAGACTATTTTTGTAGGCTGGCTCTCAAACTCAATAAAGGGAGCTGGAAGGAGCTGCAACAATAACAGCGACGTTTTTATAGTTATAGGTACAAGTTACTTGCAAGTTGTTCTATACTCTGGATTCAGATGAAACTGTATAGGTTGAAGAAGTTTTATGTGAAAATTGAAATACGTCTTCTTTGCTGTAGCAAAGTTTTCCGTACGGCCGTTCTTATGCTGCCACCCAGCAAAAGTAGAAAATTGCCTACTAGGTATGGAACTTATTGTGGCTTGTTAAATGGTTTGTACAAAAAAATTCAACACAAAAATTTGTATCACAATTCGCGGTCGATCCACAATACGGAACAGAACAGAGCGGCAGTTGTACTAGAGTGTATTTACTCTGAGGTGGGTAGGACTATTATTTCATAGACCAGGCAAGAATTTCACAATATATAATTTAACATAATCGAATGAGCTTTTTGTTGTTGTGTTTATTGTAAATGTAGGGTATGTTAGTAGGTAGAACTAATGTAAAGCCGGAGATCAAATTCGTCGAAGGGCCGTGACCTAGCATCTGTCTTAAAAAGCTGCTCCATTTTTACCTGAAAATAATGAGAACTCATTCTCTTGACTCACTCACTCATTTGAAAACATTTCCATTTTAGAAAGTTTGGTCAGTCATCGATAACAGAACAATTATTGCATAGATTATTGCACTCCAACAAATGCATTTTAATTGTAATGTAAATAGCATGTCATGCGGTCCTAACATTACAGGGCTATAAGCACTTCTCTACTGAAACACAGTCTTCCTTTTCTTCCGTAATGGGTTCTGAATACCTCAAAGTGGTTGCGTGAGATTGTGCGCTCATCATATCAGCACGACAACTGAGGATTTCCAACCTGTCCACTTTTTCCATCAATTCCACCAGCGCAAAGCTCCCAACATGCAAACTGTTATGAAGATCTGTCACGGTCTTTTGTAGTTCCACCATCGAGTTGATTTTAGCATCGAGTTTTTCGAATTTTTCTAGAATCGCTTCTCGTGCTTTATGCGTATCATCAACTTCTTTATTGACTCTGGTGAGTATCGCCTTGCTGAGTTCTCTGAATTTCCTCTCGAAGGCGTTGTCTTCTTTGCTGTTTCGTCTCTTACGTTCCCCGGTGTTCGTGGACAGAGTCCGGTACTTGTAACCTGAGGAGCGTGCTGTGTAGCAGCGTTTGGGAAATATTAAATCAGTCATTTTTTAACAAAAAATTTAGAAATTAATATTCTATACACTTTTTTAATTTACAAAGTTGACATTTGTTTGTTTTTTTAACACTGCTTGATATCAAAGAACAAGGACAGCCATCAACAAAAAATAGAATAGAATAGACATAAAGCTTAAGATTTGTTGGAGATAAAGCCTGGTTTCGATGCTGTACAAAGGTTTAATTATATTATTGTAGTCTTTGGGTTTCATAAAAAGTTGTCTGTCGAGGATAAACAGCGATACATGCGCCATCTGGTGTATATGTAGAGATGTATCTGTAAAAACACACTACCGTCTGACCTACCATTCTCTTGGTTCTGTGACGCGGGTTAATGCTGCTTGGTTCGTCTCTTCGCCAATAGAGGGCGTCCGGAGTCACATTCGTTCAAAACTCTTGATCCAACAGGTGGCCTGAAAATTTCTTCAGAATAACAGTTCTGGTTCTTTGATATCTGCTGTTGCAGTGACTTATTAACATACCTATGTTGATGTGTTTATAGGCTATTTGCTAAAAATGTTCGCATGTTACTTATCATTGTGTAACATACCGCTAAGCATGATTTAAGTATTTATGTATTACGTTTGTTATTTGTAACAATGCTCTAAATGAAATCTTTGTTAAGCATTTATATTCGCAGTTCAATAGAATTCTACTTGAAGAAAAAATAAACGGTTGGACAAGGTTATGTGGCATTTTGAATTAAACAAACAATGAAATTGTCAATTTGAAAAGAATCTATTCATAGGCCACTCGAAAACGCCTCATAAAAACTTGGTAAAAGACAATAATTCAGTTTAGTGTAAGGCTCACAATGGGGTGCAAAAACGATGAAGGTGATTTTTTTCAAGGCATTGTGAAGACACGAACAAAAAGGGTCCAACAGGTTGGGACTGCATTATTCCCAGATAAATTTACTTTTGATGAAGTGCAAAAGTCGGTTTTGGTCTTTTGACAGTATTTCGGTATAGTTTGTGATTTGTGCACAATGTGGACACAATCGTCCGTGAAGGGTTCGGCACACACATGGGCCCAATATGTCCATTGTGCTTTATGAGTTCGACTAATGAATGTCCGTGTGAGAACTCGCTTTTTGCACTATATTTTATGAGTTCACATGAACGATGATTTTACTAAAATGTTTTCGCTATGATGAATATTTTTTTTATAAATGCCTAAATTGCGTCAACCTTTATACTTAAACTTTATCCTTTAGGTATAAATAGATAAAACAAACTTGACATTTAAAGGCAAAGCTAAACAGAATCCCAAAAATGATATTATATTTTCACAAAGGAAACTGTACCTACGAGTATACATGTGAAAACTTTTATTATTTATATTCAGTTGTATTAAAATACACGGAGTTATAATTAAATGTCAGGCTGGACGTGTACTGTTAGAAAAGAGCGTGTCTTCGTGACCGAATGTTCATACAATAAGTACCTATTTTAACTGTTGGATAGCAATTATCCTTGTCTATTTGTAGGGCACACCCACACTGCGTGTATTGTCGGCGACAGCGAATTTAACGGACCGGCGGGTACTGGGCTCGTCGTCGTCAGGTACTACCTGGCTGGGTACCGACTGTTCGTAATAGAACCGACTGTTCATAATAGAACAGCGCCGCTCTCCAGCCACTCGACTTATTGTCAAGTACACAATAACACTTACAACTAAGCGCCACCTCATACAAAATTGGATTTTTTTCTCTCCTCTAACGTAAATTCGTAGTAAACCTGACAAGTTTCAGTGACGCCAGACACAGGTAGTATTTTTTTCGGAAGGGTCTTTCCCAAATTCAGATTCGGGTTGATACGACTCAGGTAAGTTAGCTATGATTGATTTGTGTACGTAAAATGATACGTTTAAACTTATAATATCATTGAAATTCTATTCATGTCATCATTCACATGATCTATTAAAAATTATCTGGATACACTTGACTTACTTTGGCCTGAAACACAGGTTTAAATAAACCTAGATCGGGCAATGCACTAAATTAACTTCAAAATTCTATTTATTTGCAACTGTAATATTATATATTTGTCATACCATAGTTTTATCCAGATTATTATAACACTATTATAAGCCTAGATTAATCTAAACTACTGAACCATATGTACACTTTTTGTAAACTTATTATTTAACACATTTTTTTTTACTTTGCTTGAAACGTGAGTTTAGTAATGTAGGCTATTTAGGTCGCGGGTAAAGAGTCACCGCGACCCTGGCACAGGCAAGTGAAGGAACACGGGTGGGGTTTAGTCAATAAGAGTCTGACACGCCTTCCTGCTCCACCCAGAGCGAGAGAAGGAGAAGGAGAAGTTATTTGATGATTTCCCACCCCAAAAAGAAAGGCTATTTAGGTATGTGATTAAAAGTGCTTAAGTGAAGATCTACGATTACTTTGTAATTAATAACAAAATTAATAGGTATCTATCTCTGGATAGCATTTCAGCGTGTAAATAAATTAGTTTCTTACTCGGGAAAGTCCATTTCTCGGCAAAGACGCCATTTTAGATTATCTTAATTCTAGATTCATTGAATAAAATACGTATTTCAGTTCTGAATACCCAGTTGGCTTGGCTTGCTATCTTAAGTTTTGACCAGATTCAGCATTTATCGTGACAATTAACATCTATTAACATTAGTTAAGTAAGACTATCTTAAGAAGATATTTAAATATGTAATAAAACACAAGGTTCTTGTTAAATGTAATAAAACACAAGGTTCTTGTTAATTTTGTCATAGTTAGCACAATTTAGGAATAATTGTGAAATTTTCGCAACTGGGGGGCCTCGTTAAAGGAATGATTAGTTAGTCTTGATGGTTTTATTACATTAAATTCGCATTACTACACATAGTTTCCAATTTATTAAACACTAGCCGTATGGCTTCACATGCATGACATTTTTAGATAAGTGTCAAATGTTAAAGCCTCATTTGGTAAGTTATTTTATTCACATTCCAAATCCGTTAAGTCGTTTTGGAGAAACTGAGTAACACACATACATGCATACATCAAACATAAACAAATGCATTTCTAAGTTTCGCATTTGTTGTTAGTTAAAATTCGTGTAAGAAGATGTCACATAATTTCTGAGAGGAATTTAAGGGGCACATTCCTGCAGCCCGTCGTATGGTCGTGTCTAGTGTCTGCCTCTACTAAACATTCCGAGATAGTAATTCGACACCACTTTGCCGCAGAATAAAAAAAATGTAAATAATGTTGATGGTGCGCCCCGGGAGTTAACTTTTTGTGATGCCCGTTCGTAGGGTTACCAGTGCTGTACATCTAAAAACTGCCAACAAAAAGTTTTTAATTTAAATGGGAAGTTTGACCAAAGGCCAACTGCTTTTCAACTTTAGAAAATATATTTAATTGAATAAAAAAGTGTGTTTACACACGAGTGTATAAACTTTTTTTTCCAATATAGTGTTTCGAAAAGACGTTGGTACCACCCTATATTTAGGTACCTTAGGTGAAATTGCAATAAGTATTATTTCATGTAGCTCTGTCATAAAAATCATTAAAAATTTTATTGTACCAAGGCTTACGACCTAAATCGTAGACCTTGGCTACGAAAGGTCTACGATATTCGTAGCCCTTGTCCCTAGTGCTACGAAAGTTAAATCTACGATTTTTTTCTCCTAATTTCGGATTACTTCTTGAAAGTACATAAATGTTTATACTAAAAAATGGGTTAAATTCTAAGTAGTAGCAACACCAAGTCTGCGTTGATCAGTTTTATTGGCGTCAGTGCTCGGGGGCCACGTTCAGCCATAAACTGTTCTTTTTTACTTTTTATTGATACATTGTCCGACACTAGGCCTCCAGATTAAAACGAATCGATGTGACTAATCAAAACACTCCAGAATTAGAATGTATGTGTTATTTTTTTTGTGATGTCTGTTATTTTCTCGGTTTAAACACCGATTTATTTTCCTTTCGAAAATGAATGTAAAGTTGTAAGATCCACCAAATGGCAAATTGTTTTGCTGGTTATATAAATTGTTAGGTATATGAATTATTTACTTATTTCAGAAAATGATTACAAGAGGCTGGGCTGATTAATTCTTCCGTTTTCCTTATTTGAGGTTTCTAAAATGAAGGTACATACACTCTTGTATAGGTAGTAAATGTTTTTATTTACTTCAAAATGACTTCGGTAAGTGCTAAAAGGTTTTTCATTCTATAAGGTGTCGTGTAAGCGTGTGCATGGTTCATCGGCGGGTAAACAATAGCGTCGGACGGCGCGGCGGCGCCACCGCTCTTACCTCACATCAATGGGAACATCTCCTTCAGATAAACGAACAAAAATGTGCATAATTCAGAGTGTATATTTGTTTTTGTGTGAGCGCTGCCAAGATCGCCCAAGTATTCACTGAGATAAGTGTATGTAGATAGAGTGAGTGGCGGTGCAGCAAGGGGGGGGGGGGGGAAGCGTGCTGTCGCGGACAATGCGCGATGTTAATTCCTGCCGTAAAAGCTCTAATTGGTCGTTTTTCACCGGCGGAGGACGGCGGCACGGCGGCCACGGCGGCGAGGCCGAGCAAAAAGTGGAGCCGGCGCGGAATGCGCGCGGTTGAATAACCAGCCGTCTGCCGGACGACGACGACGTTACTAGCTATAAACAAAGAGCCTGTTGCGTAAAAATACGTTATCCCAAGCGTTGAGCGTACCATATCGACGTGATTTATTCCATAGCGGAGCCGCGCTGCGCCGACCGCCGCGCAGTCGCCGGAGTGCCCACTGGGCCCACTGCCCGCTGTCCGGAGTGCGCACTTTCAACTCCGAGTGGGCTTATTTACGTTGGCGCTCGTTTATTTTTTTCTCAGATTATAGGAGCTGCGCCAAGAATGTCGAAATCATTCAGGCCAGTAAGTGGGCAGAGGAATTCGCCATTCATATAGCCGGTGCTTTAAGAATAACAAATATATTTTGGAACAGACGTTTCAGAGATCTGAACAATAATCGTCGGCAGGTAATGAGATCAAAACTCGATTTCAAATAAAAATAAGACGACGGCGTTCATGTTGAGAAACAAGACTAGCAGGAGATATTATTCAACAGACCATTTAATCGTGTTTGATCTTGACGTGTAAAAATAAACAGCGATTGACGAACACCGGAAACGAAACATTCTTTCGCATCATTATACATATCTACTTATTGAGCTGATATATCTACGAGACATCACATGAGGGCTCATCAACTCACATTTATATTAAAAATTGTACATATTCATACAGAACCATTATTTAATTTCAGCTGGATGTTTCATCGCTCGTATTTTTCCTGGAAACCCATAAAATGAAAACATTGAACGGTATTAAGTATATTTATGTACCTATTGTTTATCGTTACATACGTAATTAATAATTGTGAAATAAAATTTTAATACCCGTAATATTGTGTATATATTTAAGACTGATGACTTATGGAGTTTATAACTTTATAAACATTTCACCTCAAAAAAGGATTACCTACATGTTATATTATGTAACGCTCATAATATTTGTTGTAGTATACGTTTACGTAAAGCCAGTTATTTTGCTACTCATGTGTACACAGAAAAAGCTCAAAATAGGTGTGGTCTAGATTAACGTGCTATCTCCGCACACAAAATGACATCATGGCGTATTTCCTCATTCACACCGGGTAGTTTCCCCATCATCGCTATATTTAAACAAAATGAATTGACCGCAAACATCATAACAAATATATTCCGCGGGTCGATTGATATAACTATGAGGAGTATGAGGACATTCGGAGTGAGCGTGATTGCACGTCTCATTAAGCATTCGTCAATGATGTATTATCTCTGTGAATCGGTACTAGTTGGTACCTACTTACACAATATATTAAGTAGGTGTGTCATAAATGTGTAAGTGGGTATTGTTCGTCGTTGTTTATAGTACAAATACCTGCCTGTATTGTGGCGGGAGCGGGCGCGGCGCGGCGGTCTGCGCGGGCGCACGCTTAGGGTCATTATCCTGTCCTGCGCCGCCTGCCACAGCGGCTACAGTAAAATTGTAGTATTTACGCTTGCCCTACACAATGGTGTGTTTACAACTTATTCGAGTAAATCATTGGAGCTTAACTTACGGGGAATTGATTACGCGGCGGCCTTGTTATTGTTGTTCACTTTGTTGTACTACATCACGCTGTATTGGTTGATCTCGTGAGTCATGATTCTGACCTGCTAATGTAAAATTGTAGGTTTTGTCTAATCATAAAGATATTTACAATAATGCTTAATTAGGGAATAAGAGAGAGACATGGGCGCCAGCAGGACTATTTTCAGGGGGTACACCTTCAGTGGCGTAACTTCATAGTGTCATAGTGCAAAGAAATATTTGTGGCCCTCTACTTTTCTCTGTGGATTTTTAACTTTTTTATCATTTTATGGATCAATCTTATTTTACCTGATAAAAAGAGGAAGATTTTTATTAAAGCAAATAGGAATGTAATTCTTCCTTTTACAGTCCACTAGCGCCGCCAATCGAAAAAATGTCATAACTCGTAAATAGAATCAAAAATACAAAATGTGGTCTATTATTAGTGTAGAAAAGGCAATAACGTAATTTTATAACACATTGTCAACACTTGAAATATAGCTGTTTAGCTAAATCGTGCATTTGTAACAAAAACGGCCGTTTATGTTTTGAATGCACGATTTAGCTAAACAGCTATATTTCAAGTGTTGATAAGGTGTTATACAATTACGTTATTGCCTTTTCCACACTAATAATAGAACATATTTTGTATTTTTGATTCTATTTACGAGTTATGACATTTTTTCGATTGGCGGCGCTAGTGGACTGTAAGAGGCCTCTTAACTAGATATCTATAGCCTTCATACTTAACATTCCTCTTTCTTAGAGAAATTAGTAGATTACTAAAGAGGAGCTCGTGGCTAAACGAGGAGCTCGTGGCTAAAGTAATAACAGCCGCACGGGTGGATCCATCAGGTTAAGCTACGCTTGCCGGGGTTGGTGCATGGATGGGTGACCATCTTTACATACCGAGAGTGCCTCGGAAAGCACGTTAAGCCGTTGGTCCCGGCTGTCAATCGTGGACAGTCGTTACGAGTCGTCAGAAGCCCGAAAGTCTGATAACCAGTCTTACCTGTCTGTCTGTCCGTCGTCCGTCTGTCCGTCTGTGCGTCTGTCTGTCTGTCTGTCCATCTGTCGGTATGTCCGTCTGTACGTCTGCCCGTCTATCCGTCTGTCCATCTGTCTGTCTGTCCATCTGTCAGTCTATCCGTCTGTCCGTCAAAGTTATTCTACGTCTCGTACCTTTGAAACCCTCGCTACGCTCAAGATTCTACATTTGAACCACTCGCTTCGGTCATCGGTTCAATCCTAGAATCCTTTGCTTGGTCAGGCTTCAATACAAGTACTCGCACCAAAAAACAACTTTGCAGCCTTGCATAATAAATAACTATTATTTTAGAAATGTTCAACCTATGATGCTATGTGACTTCAACTCTTGATTAATATTAGGCTTTTGTGGAAGATTCACAAAAGCCTAATAATTTTGAAATATTGAATGAGTCACAGAATTGAGTTTTTAAAATCATTATATATCTTATCTAGGTCCAATGCGATGTAGACTATTTGACACTTGTTGAGAAGAAATGATTCTAACACTTAAAAAAAAAGTTTTAAAAGTAGAGAAAAATTGTTGGTCATGCTTTGCATTGTAGACTTTTGTCGACTGAAGAATAGAAACATTTCTTCTCTTCAGTTTTAATATCGCCATGCTTAGGACGGTAGAAATCTTTCTACAATCTGTAATTTTGTCTATTCTTCCGTCGACAAAACCCGTTTCTACGGTGGTCATGCTACGCGTGCAGGCCCCCATGGGTAGAGATGAAGGATTCTCTATACCATCTACTAACGTTACTCTTCCATCATTCATAGGCATGCAGGGTTTCTCTCCCTGATCTTCTTAGAGCAAATTAGAATGAGTACCTACTCATCGTAAGATGACAATAAAACCGAAAATTACAGTTCTTGACTGTCAAACTTAGCTACAAAAAAAAATGTATTCGCAATGCAGAGTTGTAGAAGCTGAGCGTGTAGGGTTATAAAGATGTTCGAAGAACATCTTTCACCGTTTCAAGATAATTACACAAAGAGACCCGCCCAATCTCAGCAGATCGAGCATCGCGTAATAAATAACCGAATACAGGAAGCTTGAACACTTTAATCTCGATATTTCATCTTAGAAAATGGGCACCAACCGACAATCAAGCTATCTCAATATGCAGGAGATAATTTTGTGCACATAATAGTGAGTAAGAGAACATTGTTGAAATTAATTGGCATAGCCAAGGTTGCGGGGGTCGATGTCCTTGCCGCGGTGCGCATACGCAGCGCGCCCGCTAGCCTCGCGCCAGTGACGTGCCGCAAGTATGTCGATACTTATATCTAGAGAATATGTCACTCGATAAATCGGCTATTTTTTAAGAAAATTGGAAAGCAAAGCATTTAATTATTGGAAACAGTGCCGCAAAGTTGCCTCTAGCCTAGAGCAAATAAATTATACAAATATTTTGCACTGGTCACAGTAAACTATGTTCTTATAAGTGGTGGTTATGGTTTAAAATCTTTTTGGCATGTCTGCTAAGCTTCACAAAGTTGAGTGGCCAGGCAAAAGAAGGAGAACATTCGGCTTTCATTCTTTAATTGTTTTATTTATAAGTCTCAAAAACGAATTAACTAATCAATGTGTGTTTTACACTGGTGAAGTCATCTAGAGAGGAGAGAAATAGGTACCCTTTTCAGGTGTTTGTGAAAAAGCTCTACTTTAACAGAACTGCATGATATTTCCCATTACGTTTGTCAAATATTAATAATGGCGGGCTATTTGTAAATTAATAGTTATTATAAGTAGGTACTAAATTCACTAACAGCATATTCATTGTGCGTACAGCTAGGGAGTGGAATTCCCTGCCAGAGTCTGTGTTTCCTAATAACTACAACCTGGGAGTCTTTAAGTCAAGAGTGTAGGTTGCTTCTAGGCAAGCGTACTCCATCTTCGAAAACATTATCGCTTACTATCAGGTGAGATAGGTGATCAAACGCGTGCCTAACAAAATTAAAAATTAAAGACATTTGGCAACTTTCAGAGCGGGCGAAAAATCTGTCAAACATAATTTTTGATGCATGCCTATCCCCCTAATATTATAAATGAAAAAAAAGGTTAAATTGAGGAAAGTACTTATTTAAGGCGGGCAAAGCCGCTGTCAGAAACTAGTTCTATTATAAATGATGTTGATAAAATAAATAAAAGTTGTTTTTTCAACGAATGAAGCATTACATAATTTATCAAACAAAATTTTTTACAACTTCGTTACAACGCTCTACTTTCTGAAAAATACATTTTGAATGAAGCTATTCTTGTTGTTTTCCGGTAAAAGTGAATGGAAGTTTTCTCAGGAAAAAGTAATATCAATTAATATTCACATAAATAATTATTTTTGTAATAATATTTGGTCTGATTTTCAGGAGTTCATTATATTATCGACGTTGTTTAATTTTTTCAAGGAAAGGTTGGGTTATACATATTTTCCTTTGTAAAATCAGTTCAATCAGTTTCTCAGTATCGTAGTAGTCACAAGCCTGTTTTTAATTTCTAGATGTGAATACGAAATCCCAAATATCAAACTCGGCCCACAGTTCTCCGAAAAGCCTTAACGTTCCAAACGAATACGAAGGCGCGAAACCACAAACTTGTTTACGTGCCTTGACTTACAAAAATGTTCGTAGCCTTTACGTTGGTGCCAATTATAATCACCCGAAATTAGCATTAGTAGTTTTAATGGAAATATAAATCGATGATAGTGAACGGCATTGGCGGGCGACTCCCGCGCTACGCGGCCCCGCGGCCCGCCTGGCCTGCGCCCGCGCCGCGCCGCCGTAATAATTGTCAGCAATCATTTGTTTATTGGCGCTTAAGCTTCATCATTTCGCACTCCTCTCATTAACGATGCTATTTTAAGAAAGCCCGACTGTTAGCATGTCCTACATCGGCTGTACGCTACTATTGATATAAATGTGAGTTCACTAAAATTAGGATGTTTGATAAACACTGACCTCTTTCCTTGTTTCCTAGAGTTAGTCACGTAAATGTATGATGATATTGTACGTTTTATTTTTTCATTTTCGTCTTTTTATTTTTATTTAAATCGTGCAGTGCAAGGGCATGACTCATCAGGATGAAAGGAGTCTCTTTCAGAAAGTAGACCAGCATACTACTGGTGATCGTAGTGAACTATTCATCGAACGAATGTTCAAATTAAGTCAAATGTAACCACTAGGTAGATATTCGACTATTTAATTACCAACAAAAATATTAAGTAATAGGTCGTCTAATAAAATATTAGATTGCTAAGAGCGGTGATAGAAACAGATTGTTTTTGCAAAAAATACAAACTGTCGTATTACGTAAATATTGCTAAATTAGTGATGTAACTCCTAGCTATCAATTCGGATGGCCTGACCAGTGTAGAAACACCTAGTTCTGTTTAGCTAGGTGCGCTAAGAATTTGTTTGTTGCCGGGTGACCGTTCGCAACCCGGAACTAGCGCTCTTTACTTTACCTAATAGAAAACAAATTGTTGAGTTGCTACTTCGTCGTTCAGTCATATTATTGTTGTTTATTAGTGTGAAATTGCATATTGTTTAGTTTTCTTAGGTCATTTTTGTCTAAAAAACAATCTGAAATTTTTGTTTTCTCTATGAATACATACATACCTACTAAGTAATTTTCCAAAATCTTAAAAACCTGCAAATTGCGCCACACATATTATCCTTTCAGTTCCTTGTTCTCACTTAACTAACGTCCTCATAACTGTAAGGTGTCCAAAAGCTAGTGCTATCATTAATCTGTCTCTCTATTTTAAATTCAACCGTTTGTCTCAATTTGGTATGAGCGCGAAATTGACCACAGTGTTGCGTGTTCAGTGCACGTGATTCTCTCAATTCGTGTGGGCAGTCGGCAGTCGCAGAGCAGAACAAGGACTACACTTGTGTGTTGTGATGTGACCCATTAAACGAACAAACACAGCCAACCTGTTCGTGCCGATATTCGCGGCAGTCGAGCTTCGCCGCCGACCAGTATCGGCTCGACACACGCAAACAACCAACGATGCCCTCCATAACCCCTTTTATCTCACCATATAGGGACCGCCCGAAGTTTTTCTAAGAATCAACTAAATTCACTCTCATTTTTTAGTCCCTATCTTTGATAAATTGTTGTTTAGCCAGAAAACTTGTTAGGTATGTATTTTTCAAGTTTTAATTGGGGAGCAACGAAAAACTGGTAGAGAAGTTTTAAGTGATGTGATTAATCGTGTTTTTAATGTTACAGGTTCTACCTAAATCTTCGACGCAGCTTAAAATCAGCTTTTATTATACTCATGGAAAGTTAAAAGAATTTTAGTGTTGTCATTATTAGGAGGTTCTCACGCGGATAGCGCGGGTGCACTTCGCGTGATCGCGCATATGTGAGGCTTCCCGACCAGGTCATGGGAATCTGCGCTGCTGTGGGTGATAATCACACCAATACATGCATTTTACTACCTACCTCATAAACTGATCATATTGTAAGCCGCATCTATCGACAATCAATTACGTGTGATCGTTTTAAATAGATTATTATTATTACGGAAGCGGTTGGTTATAGCAAATCACACGATAGATCTTAAAAGAGGTAGATATGCTACGAATTTGTGGTCTCGTAGCCAGGCACTGAAATAGAATTTATAGTATACATAAATGTACAGATAATAGTACTAAGCTGCTCGGTATTCGCTACATTGCTCGGCTAAAACCATAAATAGAAGTTGTTTTGTCATCACATAATAAAACAAGCTAAGGATTGCAGACGACAAAAAAAAAGAATGGCACAAACGCCCGGGGCGGCGTGTTCAGTGCTGCTTTTATTACTTCACGAGCGAGGCGTTTTCTTTTTAAATTTCAATGAAAAATCATACGCACACGCACTGCTATTAAAAAAGTTGCATTCCACCTTACCATTAAAGATGTGTGTTCCCAGAAAATGAGCGCATGGAATGCAGCTGTGCAAACTACTTCATTAGGGGACCGCGGGCACAGAAGTAAACCATCCACCATCATTAGCTATGTTTAAAAAATATGAAATCACTTCATGTTTAAAACAAGGATCTAAAAGTTCCTCATAGATTACTTAGTTTGCGCTGGTATTTTTTCCGGTGGTTTTACACGTGATAAAATTTTCCGCTAGGAAAAACCCTGCTTTAAAATGGTATGCAAGATGTATAACGGGCATTGCAACGAAATAAAGATCGCAACTATTTGCGCAGACTTCACAATGATCAACAGTCCTATCCCAACTTATCTAACCTAAGCCAAAATTAAGCGGATTAGATTTCAAGAGAATAACTATGTATCTGTATCTGTCAAGTCCTTACTAGTAGGTAGATACTAAAACTGCATACTAATAACCTATCTTACCTTATACCTACGTCAAAGTTTGGATTTGTCAGTTGAAAAACGATTGTTGCACCATTGAATCGAATCTGTCGTCTTTTCTGAGTCCAACGTGTTTGTATGCGTCATACATTTGACTACGTTGAGGAGTGTCTGTAGCAGCCGCAGGAATGTGCTTCGTGACCGGTCAGCTCGTCTGGCTTCCCACGACTTGAGACCTCAACGAAATGTTTTTATTTTCGCCGCCACAGTATCGACGCATCTCACATTACTACCAATCCAAGATTAGGTTAGGTTCAGAGGTCGGACACACCCAGGAACGAGTCGCGACTTGTCTGACAATCCAGTACGTAGGAGGACATACTTAGACATTGTTTTCATATCACATGTTTTATTAATGACACTGATAAAATTGTACGCAGAACCAAGCTAATAAACACCTTGTGGACCACGAAGACATTTTTTTGGTTTCGCAAGAAAAGCTTCATTAAAATAATGCGCACGTATTGACACTGGTTTGATGGATTCGATTTGAATCACTCATTCAATATCACAGCTAGTATAAAATGCACGTCTTTACCCCTGCAGTTGCCTATTATGTAAGCCCACACAACGATACTTATGTAATGATATTGAATCAATTACGACGAGTATGGTGGATAGTACCGCGAAAAGCAAAAAGTAATGGACGCGAATAATTCATGGTGTGTGCGGTCAGCTTTACATTGAATGCTTTCAAATCGCACAAACAATCGAGTGTACGCATCGAATACCTTTTTCAAATATTTCTTTTTCTCATTTCGCCGTTTCCTTTTCTGGCTTAGTGCCACATGTTTTATTGATGGCCAGTTCATTGATATGGCGAGCTCGTTCAGGCGGTGGGTGAGTGGCCACTTATATGAGCCATAAAAGGCCTAGCCTTGGCCATATGGGGAAGCCGTCACACAGCGAATGCATTCATGCGCGCGCGCATATCAGATCGACGGGTTACAAAACAAAGTGACGGGCGAATTTGTTATACGAGATTATACCTAGGTACGTGATCCCTTGTGGCATTGTTTGTGAACATTTTTAAATCACAGGAAAATTTTCTGAAAAACTGCGCACTGCCAAAGAAGGCCATGATGTGGAAAAAGGTAACTATGGAAGCATCTTACTTTAATGAATATCTTGCCGTTTTGTTCGCCAAGGTTTCAATAATTTCTAAATTTTCTACTGCCTCTATTGTAGATAGGCAGAGGAAGTGTCAACATTTCTTGTTCAATGGTTTGTTCAATATAAATATTATATTCAGATATTAAAATGTAGTCGGTACGCACGAGGATAATAGGTACACAAAGTTGTCTGCCTGAGGTATTAATTTATTCTAGGCATTTTATTATTCAGTAATCTCGTCGAACTTTAAACCTTTTGACGGCTTTAATAAATGACTCTTTGAAAGATGTCGAAGTGTTTAGGTAATTCACTACTTTTATTCATGTCTATTTTTTAAATGTATTAATAAATTCCTTATTCAGAACCCAAGCGATTGTCAAACCAAGTTATTCAAATCAAATATTTAGTTCTTACTTAGTAGTACACGGTTGGATTCGATACCACATGTAGTGAATTTAAAAATCCTTTTTAAAATTATCCTAAATGTTTCCCTAAAGTTCTACCGCTTTACGTAATTTTACTCTGAATCTCAAATATCCCCAACCGTTTGGTCAAAGTGTCCGCTTTACAAAGTAGAACAGCTAAAAATGGAAAACGTGATCAATAGTCCTACAATGCGGTTTCTCTATGGCCGCTGCTAGTTTTGGCCTATCCCGAAGTGGGTATAACTACCGTGTACACATCCTACTTTTTTTTTATATTATAAATGTGAAAGTTTGTGAGGATGTATGGATGTTTGTTACTCTTTCACGCAAAAACTACTGAACGGATTTTGATGCAATTTTACAGTATTAAAGCTTATAGTAACATATAGATAGGCTATAATTTATTAAGGGGGGAAGTACTAATACCACGCGGGCGTAGCCGCTGACGGAAGCTACTTATCCATATTAATATAGGGTATGTACCTGAGGTAAATTTAAATAAATAAATAAATAAAATATTAAAGGTAAATGTGAAAGTAAGTCACAGCTTTCACAGCTAATCTACCGAACAATCCGATTGTTATCTTTTTGGGACATAAGGAACTTGGTTGGTACTTGCAGAAGGACATGAGGTACTACCTTACATCCTGGAACCCTTCTCTCTTTTTTCTCTACTCTTTGAACCCGTTATACTTAGATTATTTTGTGACGGCAGCAATTTAAGGCGCTATTAACTTTTCTAAATTTATTTTACATAAAACAACAGGTACCTGTTATACTAAAATATAAACAATTAAATGATCTTTAAGAGGCCGTACACGAAATTTTGCCGATTTCGCTGATTTATGTGATTAAACGGCATGAAAAATTAGAATTTATTGTTGCAAAAGTCGTCTATATAATGTATTCAGAATCACTTTTTACAACTTTCATATAAAAATTTTGAGTAAAAAAATATTTAACTCAGTCAAATTTTTGAGAGAATGGGCAAAGAATTGCTTTTGATTTTGGCTATATAGAACTCTCGTTCATAAAATTAAAACAGCTAAAAATAAACTTCAGTTCACCATCAATCCATTGCTTGAGAGTAAAATGTGAAAATTACAACACTTTGGCAATTATTTTTTTTTAAAACAACCCAAATCTCGACTTATAATACGCAACGCAAGCTTCGAATCTAGCTCATTCATTAGTTGGTAACTAGTCGTTTAGACGTGATCTTCAATTAAAAATCATTAAAAGTCGTATAAGTAACTGCGCCTTAACCTATAAGTATAACCTACGTGTACCCATTATCCAGTTCCAATCTTCTAGAGGAAAACTTGAGTAAGTACCTATAACATTGCTTGTTTCAAGTACATATTTTTTTGGGACTAAGGCGAAGACAGATTAAAGAAGAAAATTAAATATAGACACAAAGCTTCTTTAACATTACAGCTGGTTCTCTACATACTTATTAGTATAAAATAAACGTCTACGTAAATAAACGTAAATGGCGTCTGTCTTTTTGTTTATTTGCTTACTTTTCCTAAACCACGCAACGGATATTGATGAGATTTTCACATATAGAAAGAGCGATAAACGAGGAAGGTGTGTGTCTATAATTTGGATCGAATCGATACATAATTCTATAGTAACTAATCTCGAACTAGAAAACGATTACGGCTTACCAAACCGTAAGGTCTACGTAAAATCGTAACATTGTATCATAAAGGTCTCAACGAAGTTTCAATAAACGTTTCAGCCACATATTCTATTTATTTACCTAGCTGTGCACCAGAGAAAAATATTTTGAAAACCGGGCAACCTAACCCAAATTGTCTAGAACTCTAGAGTCTAGAGCAATTGTATGTTTCTCTTTCTATTTACGCTACAGTTTCAGTAGTTCTACTTTCGCACTTCAATGTTTCTTTCAACGGCGCAGTTAAGATCACACCCAGTTTACGTATTCACGATTTATAGGAGCATGTAGGTAGGTACTAGGTGTTTATGTATTACGAACGATTCCCAAATGGTGCTTAACAATTTACATAACATGTAAATGTGTGTTGTGTGTAAGCAAACAGCCGAGATGCCTGGCTGACCTGTACGTTTGTAGTGCTGGTGTACACTAGACGAAATAGTATATGCGCTGCACGTGTCGCTCAGCTGATAGAGCGAGAGGAACGAGGGGAAGACACCCTCCGCCCGCCTCCATACCCGTCCCGCTTCAAGGGAAGGGAACCAAAGGGAACCGACGCTTATCGATATACGAAGTAAACTGTAGGATTTTCTCTTTGATCATTTTCAGCGTTGTAAGAAGAAACATGTGAGACACGCAGGCTAACACGCTTCCATAAAGTCATAAAACAGGTAAAAATTAACATCAGCCTACTTTAAAGCTTTTCACTTACGAACCATCTAAGATAGAAAACATTATTTTAAAACCCAGTCCTTATTGGGTTTTCAAATAATGCAATGCAATTCTTCTGCAACAAAGACCTTTCTTTGTTGCAAAAGAAGACTAACTTAACAATTGGGGCTCCTGTAGGTATCCCGGTTTTACCGACCTACAATCTTGTAACCATTAGCATCAGAAGTAAGTCTAGTTAGCCTGGCACCTATTCTGCTCTTGGAGGAAAGTGATAATTATGGATTCTGCCGTTCTCGTAACGAATTTTAATAATTTAAATGAGAACGCTGCCTTTTTTCTATGTAAAGAAGCAATCTAATTTAATTAGATTCCATTGATCTACCTCTCATTTAATGATTCTCATTATTACTTTCCGAGAGCTACAAACAAACATTATCATTAATACTTTGTAAACTAAGTCTAGAATCTACATACAACGTCAAATAAAGTATGAGTCACAAGAAATCTGATAAAGCCCACTGCTTTATTTACCTACATAAAAATGTTACCCATTCAACGTGATTATTGCATAAGCCATCTTAGCACACAAATAAAGTTATCATAATTATCTACTAAGAACAAATGTCCAACATTGTTGTGTAACATTTTAAATTAGAAAAATGCCGTTAAATCTCCAAGGTAAGTCGTAGAAGCTATGTTATGTCTGGGCATCGATAGTAGGCTTCGTAGGGCCGGGCACCGCCCTATTGACGCACGTGTCTCGCGGCCAAGGCTGCGTCGTGAAAGCTCTGTGTGTACACCGCCCACGCTCGCGCACACTCACACAGCCACGCGGCACCTCCACCACTCACACAGCTCCGGGCTTGTCTGCACATAGCCTTTACCCGCTCTGTTGCCAGGCTTCGCAGCTTCGTACTGTCATACACTCATTGTGTACCCACTATCACGCACAGTTCTCTGTGTGCGTCAGCACAGATTGTTTACATGTGTGTTTGTTCTTCGAGCTTCGTAACTTGTTTGGACAAATTCTTAGAATCACACTAATGCCAGTGCGGTTTATCTGGCTTGAATTTCGTTGATCGTTCTTCCTTGTCATACTGACTGGACAACGTAAAACACATTAGTAGTAGATAGTGGTGTGATACATTCCACGGCTGCTGATAGCTTTGAGGTAGTTTGACTCAGACAAAAAGGTTTTTACTGTCTGTCTGTATTCACATGAGTGAATAAAGACAGACATAATGAAATGCCTGAAACTTTTTTAATAACGAGTTGGTACCTAGGTACAATAACTACCTACGTGAAAAACTTACGAGAAGTTCAAATTCTGATAAAAATGGTGCAGTCCTGAAATAAAATAAATTGTATACAATAATAACATTTTTACAGTAGGTTTTTTTTCGAAAAGATAAAACTTTTTAGTTAATGTGTAGAAAACTGGCGAGTTAACATAGATTATAATACAATGCTAACTTGTTTTGACTTGTTCGCAATACAATGATCTCATATTTCCACGTCTATACCCACATCCTACATTCAGTCCTGTTGTAACCACGGCGATAAGTGTACCACCATAGTAACTTATACCTATTCAAGTTACTCATTCCATTATAATTAGATAAATGAATAAATCATTTTCATAAATTGTGCATGGTTTTAAAGTAAATAATTAAGAAAAATAACGCTTTAAATCATTACAAAAGCTAAACGTAAACAGCACCTGCCATTGTTTATTCACGAAGACTGATAAATTTACACTTCTTATCGTCACCTCATATAAAATCCAAAAGTGTTAAGTACTTTTTCTCGTAGCACTTTACTTACAACCAAAGTAAATTCAAAACATTCTCTATCAAAAATGAGATTAAAGCCTCCGGGCTCATAACAGCATTTCACTCGGGGCTATCATTAGGAAATGCAGTCTCTTGTCAGTTTGGCCACGCGACCGGTGTAAGTTGGTCTGGCGTGGTACTTGCGAGCTTCTCTTAGCTGAGTACGTCCGACAAGGTGGTGATGTACGAGGTCTGGGGGATCTTGTTGAGTGGTTGTGTCGGGCGAGGGTTGCGGGCTGCCGGCAGGGGTGCGGGGTGCTCGGTGCTCGGTGCGGGGTGCGGGCGTGCCCTTGCGCGGCGCTGCATCTGGGTTACCGGGGCGCTGTTGCATCCAGCCCCTGCTGCCGAGATATCGTGACCTGACCTATATTTCGACAAGGTATGCAAATAGACCCTGTTTACTGTGTTTACTCATTGGAACATAATATTTACCATCCCGTTTTGTGCCCATACCATCGCTGGCATTCTTTAAATCGTGATTTTGTTGTAATTTCATAGTAAAACGAAGCTATTCCAGGTTTCTATATAATGTTCATGTTTATTCTGTAAGCTCAAAGCTTTTCTGTAAATTGTATTAGTTAGGACCTTTTGCCTCCTATTTTAGTTTCTACGATCAAAAACTGAAACATTTTATTGCTTGTAGATGGGAAAAAGATTTGGAAAATACTAAAAGGACTTCAAATTATCTAATCATAACATTTACTCCATAACAAACAAATATCAACTTCCTACCACCTACTTACATTTGCTGGCGTACCTACTTCAGCTTCGAAAATCGCTAACATGTAACCTATACTATGTTGTAGACTGGTAGAGCTCCACCCTACTAATAAAGCACAAAACACGGAGCTTCTTTCAACAACAGTCATTCAAGGTGATAAACAAAAGAATATTATTTTTCCCAATCGTCCTAATGACCCAATTCCTGGGTATGAATGATACTCGGCGGGCTAGAGGAGGCACCGAGGCACCCCCCCCCGCCGCATGCCTGGGAGACGAACGGCGCCTCGGCATTGTGCCCCTGAAACCGCATGCTTTATTATTTCAACGACGCATATTTAGCAAGAAAACTACTCCACGATCCACGTTCCCAGCTCATTATGGTTAATGTAAAAGCCCGAGTTTCAGACGCTTATTTGGTTTCCAAGCAATCACTTATTCCGAAAGGATTTGTCGGAGTCTGCCTCTGAAACTCTCAATGCGTAATTGCGATAACAGTGTGGTCGCCTCTCGCCTCCTACGTTGAAATCGATAGTTGGGAGGTATAAGTGATAATTATTTGTTTGAGCAGGAGTATTATTAGAGCGGACTGTGTGGCTAACGATCCATTAGTCGTGATGGACGAGCTCATGCAGGACTGTCACGCATCTCACTCGGCCTGCCGACATTACGGCGAATCGCCGATTGAATGCCGTGACACTTGCCTGCCGCCCCTCATATACTCGTATCTTTATAATGACGACATATTTATATAGACTCTACTGGTTTCCTTTGTCCTTTAACTTATTATTATTACAGACATGCTGACTTGCTTTAGGAACTGCACTTAGTTGCGAAACCAGGGCTTCTAAAACCTTAGGTTCTGAAATAGACGTGTGTACTTATAGTATACCTACTGTCGTACTTATCAGTTTGTTATGAGAAGTAAGTAATAGGTAACGATTTCTCGGAAATAAATCATATGCCTACGTAAATGCTAATGCGAGCTTACCCTGGCTTCTTCTGGGTAAGCTCGCTCCATCGTCGACTACGACGACACAAGACTAGAGTCAAGAGCAAACCCATTTAAAAAAAAAAATACTTTCCATTTTTTCAGTTATGAGAAAAACTGTTTTAACAGAAAACCTTTCAATATCGGCTTACTACCTACTACCATTTGGTCTATAAACTGTATGGTGGCCACATCCAATCTACCTTTAGAACTTTTTTCGGTACCATTTAGATTTGACCCCAATTTTTGTTGTTCTTTAGTTAAAGAGAGTTGCAATTTTAACTTCAATACTCAATATTGAGTACTGAGTATTGAAGATTGACTCTATTTCATTCTATATGTGTTAAATAGGTGGTAAAACATAATAAAATATCAATATGGGCCTTGTCGGGCACAGCAAAGTAGAAGAGAGGAAGAGGGCTAAGTAGTTATTCAAGCAATATAAATTATTATCTGTGTTTTATTGGGTGTATAATATTATGTATATATATAAGGTTTGCGTATATAGGGTATTCAGTAATTGTATTCTAAAGTTCTACGTGAATTGAAAAGGCCAAATTATTATCAACATTTTTTTTGGCTTTCGAATCAATTTAATTGGGTTGGTGACTAAAAAAATCTAATTAGTCTGTCAGTTATAATAATAATAATAATATAATAATATTCCACAACTATCACACAACGCCATCTAGTCCCAAGCTAAGCAGAGCTTGTGTTATGGGTACTAGACAACTGATAAACATACTTATATATTTCTAAATACATAAATATTATAGATAAATTACACCCAGACACAGAACAAATGATCGTGCTCATTACACAAACATTTTGTCCTGGGTGGGAATCGAACCCACGACCTCCGGCATAGCAGTCAGGGTCACTAACCACTAGACCAACAGGCCTGCCATACCAAAAAATATTGGACACGTTTTTTTACTTTTGTCACGTAAACAAAAACCGGCTAAGTGTGTGTCGGACTTCGTACATTTAGGGTTCCGTAAGAAATGTATATTTGACTATTTTTATGGCTTTGGGTCAACAAGATAGTTATACTGTGAAAATTTGAAGACTGTAGCTCCAACCGTTTGGCTGTAAAAAACTGTGTGACAGACGACGGCCAGACAGACGGACACATGGCTGACAGCAATAGGGCTCCGTTTGGACCCTTCGGGTACAAAACTCTAAAATTGAAGATGATATATTGCGTTGAAATTTCGCATGACGTCACACTTGAGTTAAAAATTGTAAGTACCACTTTTTACTCTAAAGTGACGTAACAAGCCCCCACTCCTGAACTTTGATGCGTTTTATATCTTTGTCATTTTTCATTGATTTGATAAAGCAAGAATACGTATCCAATATTTTTTGATAATCTAACTTACGAACTAAATAGAATAACATTTTTTTTTACCCAGGAATCAAACTCACAAGTTTTGACAGAACCTGTTTTTTTTTTGTAGGGTTGTCTAAATGAGCGTGTCAGTGTCAATCTAGAACGCTAAAAGCACTACTAAATCATTCATACATACAAAATTACTTTGACGGTGGGGACCTTACAAAGTATGCGAAACATCCATGAAAATAGCGACAAAAGCATTTTTAACCAGCAAACAGGTAAAGATTTAGTATATGATTGTTATCCTCGTGATCGTATCCTCATGACCTCTGAGTTTGTTTCGGTGTTTCTTCTCAGGGTAGTCAGCTAGGAAACACCGACGCCGGTGTTTTTAGATGACGCCATCTAGATTTAAAAAAAAAATACGTGTAAAAGTGTTGTTAAAACCTACTTAAAAAAAAACAACCGACTTTCAAAAAAAATATACTAAAAATTAAAAAATAACTTTTATTTCGGAAGTCGGTGTTTGTTTCTACTTCTTCGTTATTTGACACCGACTTCCGAAATAAAAGTTATTGTTTAATTTTTAGTGTATTTTTTTTGAAAGTCGGTTGTTTTTTTGTAAAAAAGTTTTTTATTTTTTACTTTTTAGTTGTATATACCCCACAACTAAAAACCCCAATAACATGGAAAGTGGAATTTAAACATTTGGAGTACACCAAAACGTCATCGAGGTAAACGTATTTTTCGTTTTTGTTCAGTTTCTCAAAAAGCGCTTAAGCAATTTCGATAAAATTTATATGGGACCACCTCGGGAGTATGTATATTATTCTTTCGGATGAAAAAAGAATTTTGAAAATCGGTCTACAACTGACGGAGAAATCGGCGGACATACATAAAAAAAAAAACATACATACAGTCGAACATAGAACCTCCTCCTTTTTCGAAAGTCGGTTAATAAAATCTTTTATCATTTATCCATACAAAATTTCGAAGCCTGAATAGTATAGTTAGGCAAAAATATCTGAATATTTTCATTGGATTAGAAAACTTATTAAAAGTCTTATTACATGCGAGTTGGCCACCCATGTCCTATTCAAAAAAAAATTGTAATATTCAACCATAGACAGCGAAATACTTCTAAAAGATTAGGGTTTGCAGATTATGCCAAAGGGTTTCCAAATTCAGCCAGCTTTTTGTACTTTCTCAAAGCACAGTCTACTAGAAAATTCTGTTCCTAACTAGGTACTTACGTTTGGTAATAAATAATGTATCCATTTTATTAATAACTAGCTTCTGCCAGCGGCTTTGCCCGCGTGGAATTAGAACTACCCCCGTTATAAACTTCCAACCCCTTTTGAGTTGAATTTTGAAAAACCCTTTCTTAGAGGAAGGGTTGATATATCAGTCAGTCAGTCAGGACTTTGAATTTTATATAATTATACAGATTTATCTCCCGGTTGGGGCCTTTAGCAGAATAATCCTTAGAAAATATTAAATATACACAAGCTTGTGTTTAAATGTAATTATTCAAATGATTACACCTACAGGGCTATTATACTTCCATACCTATACTAATTAATGTTCTTAGATAAGGCGCGCGTCTATTTCTATTCGAGAAAATCCTATTATACGGCCCTGTAAATAGGAATAATGAGGCGATACAAAATCTGTTTGGTTACGTCTTACTAATTAACGAAGACTGAAAAGCGGAAGGTACAGCTCGTGGCTAAAGTAATAACAGCCACACGGGTCGATCCATTAGGTTAAGCTACGCTTGCCAGGGTTGGTCCATGGATGGGTGACTATCTTCACAAACCGAGACTCCTCAAAGCCTCGGAAATCACGATAAGCCGTTGGTCCCGGCTGTCAATCGTGGATCTTTGACAGTCGTTACGGGTCGTCAGAAGCCCGAAAGTCTGACAACCAGTCTTACCAAGGGGTATCGTATTAGCATTATCAGTTACTGGCAACTGAGTTGTGGAGGTCAGATAGGCAGTCGCTCCATGTAAAATACTGGTATTCAGTTGCATCCGGTTAGACTGGAAGCCGACCCCAAGATATTTGGGAAAAGGCTAGGCAGATTGCCAAGCGGTAGGTACAGAAAGAGCGACAAAGATTCTTATTCCAAAATGTCACTTCAGATCATTGTAAGCACATGTTGCATCATTATGATACAATCTTGTGTGTATTAGCGACAATAATTTACGGAACCACTCGGTACGACCTCAGCCAGTTCGCCACCTACGCACCCATTTTTATCAATCATTCATCACACACTGCAAACATTTTACTCCGAATTTATTCAAGAATTGTACAAAATATAAACATTTGGTAAGCAGAAAATATACAGACAATTTCCATTTATAAATTTCTATTTCGTTACCTATTTTGAATGTTCTGCAATTGTATTGATTATAATATGAGCCAGTGCATACCGGCTCCTGTAATACAGTTTAAAACCAGGTCAGGAGTCAGGGAATATCATATAAATATCCAATGAACCTGTTACAATAAAAAATAATTTATTTATTTAATTAGTGCAGCAGTGTTAATTTACTAAAGGATCTCTGCAATCAATTGTAAATAGCAGTCTATTTACAATTGATTGCAGAGATTTCTTTACTGTCTGTAAAGTTCAACAATTCAATTAATACCTTTTCAACTGTGCACTCGCGACTCATTTGTCAACGTCGGGGATTATCAGAGATGCAACTCATACGCTGAAGGAATGTTAATCACTCGCATTAGTGCAAGCAGGTGCAGGGCCCGATCTAGGGGCAGCGAGCCGGGAAAATGCCCAGAGTGGCAAAAATGAGTAGCGGCAAAATTGAGGGTGGTTGGCAGCTATGATGAATTTTTGATCGATTTTACATTTCAGAATAGGCAGCTCCTTTTCTTTTCTTCAGAAAATGTAACTTATCCGAGGCGTGCTACACAAATTTCGACCTGACTTGGCTCGCTCTAGTATGTTGTCCGTTCTTTTAGAAACTCGTCTAAAGAATTTAAGATACTTATTGTGAAAATTCTTAGCTCTAAAAAACGTTTCACCCAAACCAAATGACAACGAAATTACTGTTTTTCAATAAAATTTGCTTCCATACAGGCTGTCACTGTAAAGGGCCAAATTTTGTGTTTACCTGGAGCGGCTAAACAGCTAGATCGGACCCTAAGTAGGTGCCTACAGGTAATTACTACATCTTGATAATTCATGATAATAAATACGTTTTATCATACCAGCGATTGTGATTTTGATAGTGAAACAAACAAGTCGGAGAGAAAAAACAGTAGGTTTGGTTATCTATTTTCCTCAAGCCATAATTTCAGCGTAATGATAAAAATATGACGCTGATAAAGCTTTGGTATCTTTCTAACTTTGGTAGATTAGTTGATTGCGTCTGCCTCGTTTTATCAGGAATTATTGCCGTCTGCATCATAATATATCAACATGGTGTAACGGAAAGATGTGGTCCTATTTTGCCTAAGGCCTAATGCCTAGGGGTAGCGGATAAATTCGTAACAGAGTTACCGCTCTCCTGGGCACTCAGGCAAGGAAGGAACAGGGGTGGGTTTTATTCAGTACGAGTCTGACAAGCTCTCCCGCTCCACCCAGAGCAGGAGATGTCATTGGATGACATCCCATCCCCAAAAAAAAAGTGTGTGTGTACTTATGTACGGACGTAAGAAGTTACACTTCTTTGGCGTAACAAGATAAAAAAACCAAACTGTCACATAGTTTACAAAAGGAAAACAATGATTATTCATGAACCACATACCATAGCTAGCTTCAGGGTGTTGGTTCTAGCTAACTTCAACCTGTGAATTTTGTGTGACAGTGATGCGCCCGCATCTTAAAATTTCACTCTCATCATTTTTTCATAACGCGCCTAAAGAAGTATAACTTCAAAAACGTGTAACGGAAAGATGTGATCATATTTTAACAATTTTCATTAAGGAAGTCATAGTAAATTCCCAAAATAAAAAAATGTACTTTCCGTACAATGTTGCCTTCTGTACAAAACTGATAAAAATTGGCAATGACTTCCTTGAAGAAAGTTGCTCTTTTCGATGGGCAAAAGCAGTATTTCCAATATGAGCACGCATTTCCGTTACGCCCTGTACAGATATGAGCCCGACTAATCTTTGTG
Source organism: Polia nebulosa (assembly GCA_951329385.1). Taxonomy (NCBI): domain Eukaryota; kingdom Metazoa; phylum Arthropoda; class Insecta; order Lepidoptera; family Noctuidae; genus Polia; species Polia nebulosa. The sequence goes on along the minus strand of OX589599.1, from coordinate 11,625,290 downwards.
TAATAAATAAGAGGCGAACAGAACGAGCTTTCATTTGAAACTGTTAAGGTTACATATTTATAGGAGGGCTGCATGGATCGCTGGGTGTAATCAAACGTTTGGCATCGCCGGTGGCTGACTGCTGGTTGGCAGTGAGTGGAGCTGTGGAGCGCTGACATTAGTGCGTGCCACTAAGACGCGATAATAGCACGATTAATCGTCGCCGAAGTTCAACCACTCACTAAGAAACTTCAGAAGGACTCCGGAAATTCTTTATAGAACTCACTAACCATTAGCTTAATTTATAAAAAGCAGATTGTTACTTAAAAAAAAATCTATGTAGAATTTGAATTTAGAATCAGCTTTAGTCAGACTTACAAGTTGTAGCTCGTGGGTACAGGCACTTTACTTTACCCGGGCCTGCGGACGGCGAGTAATAGGTAGCTCGCCGTCCGATCAGCACCAGGCCCGAGAGTCGACGGCGCGTAGTGTTCCACGCGCGCCTCAAAGAAGTCATTGGATGATATTTCCCACCACACCAAAAAAAAAGGCACTTTACTTTGTGTAAATTATTTCATCACCACTGCTCTCAAAATGGTGAAGGAAAACATCGTGAGGAAACCGGCTTGTCCTAGAACCAAAACTTCGAAGACATGTGACATCCACCTACCGGGTTGGTAGGTGGATGTCACATGTCATTGGGCCCGCGTGGTGGATTACGGCCCACAGCGTCTCGCGGATAAATTCGTAACAGAGAGGAGGCCTGTGTTAACATTAAAAGGCTGATTATGCCAATCAGTATTTAAACTAAACATTTGGGGCCTTATTTATAAAACTCGATAAACGCTTAGTTTAAATACTGAATTAAGATAAGACCCTGCTAATCTAACTACCTAATCATATGCTTATTTTTTTTTTAAATAAGATCACTATAAAACAAGCTTCTTAGTGCCGCCATATAACCATAATGGCTGCTTGAAGCAGTCAGAGCCGACAGCTTCATACGGTTTTTTTTTTTTTCTTTTTTACGGTCAATACAAAATTGACGATCGCCATACACGGACCGTTCAAGCAGTTCATTTGTTTTCGCAGCCAAAAAAATACTAACTGCTCCAAGCAGTCCGTCTACAGGGTGTAACGGAAAGGTGTGGTCATATTAATATTTGTAAGTGAGATAAAAAAAAATTAAGAATTTCCTCAGATTTTCTTGAAGAAACTTGGTTATATCGATGGGCAGATGTAGTCCTTAAAATATGACCACACCTTTCCGTTACACTCTGTATATGGACGCCCCAATCGCAAAATGACTGCTCCCGTGCAGTTGGTCTCGACTACTCTAAGCAGTCCGTCTGTGGACAAAGTTAAATTTTGATTATTTTGGGCACATTTATAGCAGCATCAGTGGCATTGCTGAGTTCCTCAAAGATGCAAGAGTATGGGTATAATATATGTGGGTACGAGATTAGAATAAGTAGGTAGTGGTATGGGTGACTTTAGCGAAACTGTTACATGTCTTCTTGCTAGTCTTGAATGAACAGGGTATCTTTGATTGGAGGCCTTTTTTATTTCCGTCGTGAAACCATAACCAACTGCAACGGAATAGAAAATAGAACAATATCAATAGACACCGAAGAAAACAATTTTCAAACTCGCTTCAATAGAGAGCATGCTCACGGATTATCCAGCCCATAAGGTAGGTATATTTTTTCTTTCTTTTTTTTTTTTTTTAAAAACGTTGCCCCACACTAGGAATATTCCTGTATCGTGGGTGCGTTCACAAACATGTAAATTCACATACATAAGACACCCAGACCCGGAACAACTATCTGCAGGTCATACAAATATTTGTTCCGTGCGGGGATCGAACCCGCGACACGCAGCGTAGCAGCCGAACGCTCAACCACTGCGCCAACCGTGCCGTCAACTTATATAAATTATAAGTTTTGTTTCAGGAGATGGTTTTCTTAGCTCTTCGAAGTGTTATAATCATCAACTTCTTGCCGTTATCCCATGTTACTTGCGGTCGGCGCAACACGTTTTTAACCGACTTCAAAAAAGGCGGAGGTTATCAATTTGGATGTTTGTATTTTTTTTTTTTTTTTTGGTACGTTCGGGCATAACTCTGTCATATAATGACGGATTTGCAAAATTCTTTTTTTGTTTGAAAGGGGTTCATTCCGAAATGGTCCCATTTAAATTTCAAAAAGATCCGATGATGGGTTTCGGAGACAGACAACGGAACTCTTCAAAAATTGACAGCAAATCAACCGCAATTGCTGCTATCGTATGTCTATGAATTGTTAACACAGTTTAATGGGGAGCCACAACTAAAAAGTGAAAAATAAAAAACTTTTTTACAAAAAAATAGAACCGACTTCCAAAAAAAGTGCAAAATAACTTTAATTTCGGAAGTCGGTGTCAAAAAACGAAGACACAAAACAGGAACACCGACTTCCGAAATTAAAGTTATTTTGCACTTTTTTTGGAAGTCGGTTCTATTTTTTTGTAAAAAAGTTTTTTATTATTTCCACCTTACAACATCGAAAAGATGTAACAACTAAATAATTGCAAAATTCTATTTTTTTGCAAAAAAGTTTTTTATTCCATTTTGCCTTGTCAGCCGTCACGCTATCACTAACTCCCTTTTCTTTCATATCACTCCTCACACAATCCATCCATCTTTTCTTTGACCTCCCTCTCCCACTCCATCCATCTTCATACTGATTATCATTTATCAATTATAATTGTTGTTTAAACTTCTGTTTGGCTTTTTGTGTGGTTTCACAATATGCGCACGCGCTGCTGCCTGTCTGTGACATTTGCGCGGATCATTCGCACGCAGAACAATGGGGATCATGTAGTCGCCGTATTTACGAGTAGGTACACAACAACACATTAATATAAATAAGTCTTATTAAACCGTTTAGATTGTGACTCATACAATCCGCTCAAAAAACTTAAGACGTAACTTCTTTTAATTAACATAACTCTACATAAAAGCTAGCTTATAATATTTTCGAATGATGTAAAAGTGCAATCTTTATGGTAATTAAGTTATTTTCAAATGCGGATTCAGAGGGTTATGCTGTAGTTTATAACAACATTGTACATTTTTTTATCACTAAAATCTATTCTAGTCCAGTAGCTTCTACCCTCAAACGGTTAATGTTCCTAATGCTGGGCTGTTCACTCAAATAAATGAGCATCGTTTGATTAACGAGTCTTAGAAATTCAAGGAAATATTTCAGCGCTGGGATGGTTTGGGAACTTGCTATCTATTGTATTATTTTATTATACTCCGCATACTTAACAGCTTTTGTACAGTTACACAAACAATGGGTACTGTTACTCTTTCAGAATATCCTTTCTTTGATATGAATTCATTATGCTGATACTAAAGATTCACATCTTAAAATTAGCTTAATGAAGTCAAAATCCGAGTACAATGTGACAATCTAAAGTTAGCGTGTGTTCACATCGTCACATGGTACTGGCTGGCCGCCGCCGCTGCTCTTTCGTTTGAACGTAGGTACACACTAGCTGTAATTAAAATAACTGGTAATGAGTGGCGCATTCTTAGTCGGACACGACACAGATGTATTGCCAGTACTCGTACATTCTCAGCCACCGCCGGTGTCACGAGTCAGCCGTTTGTTAACACGATCTGGACATTCGATGGGTGGTCTCACACTCTGCTAGATATTAAACTGGATTTATATAAGGAAGTGCACGTAAACATGGCGAGCTCGTTCCTAATGAGCTAGCACGTCGCTTTGAACTCGTACCTATTTCAGTCAAAGAACAATGTTGCTTTGTCGTTCTGGGAAAAATAAATCTTCACACGCTTGGCGCGTCGCTGTGTTTACTATGAAAACTTGCGGCTCGTGTTTCTTTCGTTACAACACGTATAGGTTTTGCAGTATTGCTATTGTTACATATTTCAGTTGACATTATAGATCGTCTTCACGTTCTCACTTTACAGTTATAGCAACATGCACTAATTGCTAGCGGTGCCTACTGAACTAGCTAACCACTCTCTGCTTACGTGCCTACCTAGTACTCCTACGTATCGACCGCTCGATACTCTCATAGATAAGTATATTTTTTGGCACATTGCAATGTAAACGCAGAAGAAGTAGCTAATAAAATTTACGTTCGCCCCGATTGTATGGCCTTGATAAAAAATCAAACGCTAATACTGTACAGTCTAACAAATAGTGAAACTGAAATGTTTATCTAACGGCTTCGCTCAACGCGTCGTTAAAAATATATCGTGGCACGCACCAGACTGTAGTGCAAATGTAATGATAGCAATTTATATGGCAAACAAATAGAAACTAGACAGCGAGCGATGCGTAGGTTTGGTCGGAAATAGACTAGCGGCCGCCCAGACTGACTGAACCGAACGCCCTCGCCAGCGCTATAAGACGAGCGGCGGACTGGCGTGGCGGCCCGACCGGCAGAGAGCCTGCCGGCTGCCACCGCGCCGCCTACCGCCTGATTAATTATGTCATAACATGTAATGGCTCCATAAATATCTGCACTACCTACATTCATTTTCACCGAGTGTATCCATATTTCAGGTTAAAACGAAACTACTGTTCTACCAAGAACTTTTTCAAAAAACCGTGCACAGTGAACACGAATCACGATCTATAACAGAACTCGGAATACTCGGAAGGATGCCTCGCTGGAACCTCGTTCTTGGCTAACCACTGCAGTTTTCCTGCCCACATGCTCCACGACTCATATTCGAGAAAAATATATAGGAGGGAGTTATGTACCTACTTATATACGGTTCGTACCTAAGACCTGTCTAATGAGGCCAGTTATCTCAGTTTAATTAAACAAGCTTGGGTAATTAACTAGCTAATTAGAAATAAAGTAGCTGAATATTTTAATGTTTTTTGTTGATTCATCATGTGATTCGAAGGTATGTAGGAGCCTTGCTCTAGGCTCTACCTACATACCTCTGCGACTTTGATCCTAATCCATGAGTTAAAAGCATGTTAAAATGGATAAGAACCGAATAATTTAAACCAATCTGCATCTTAGCATCTTATTCGAAAGCATGTGACACCTACCAATTCGTACTGGCCCAGTCTGTCTCGCAGAGACCTCATCAGAGGCAGCATTAAAAGGCTGATTATGTTAATGCATCTAAGCAGTTTATATTATTCAAAACATAGATATTACATGAGTTTAGTCATACTTTAAGAAATGCGTAGAATTAAAGCAGTACTTGGGCAGCCTGAAGTGACAATAGCGGCAGGTAGTAAGTTATAACCATACGAGTATATAGCCGACGTGGCGATCATTATTCTCTTCAGAGTTTTACAACTTAATTATCAGCACTCTCTTTGCATACGAGTTGTTTCTGCAAATGGCTGCGAGGCATGCGTTGGCACACACCTTGAATTCCTTTCCATAAAATAAAAGAGGCGTGACATTCAGATTATTTCAGGTATTTTTTCCTTACCTATGTTGTAGTAAGTACAAGTTTAAACTGTTCGTTGGAGATATTTTGGTTGTGAATTCGGCTGCTTAGTTTAACGTCTTGGGTTTCAAAATTTGCTGTGGGTTTCGGCTATATGCAATTGCCCTTCTGGCGTTAGAATGTGGTTTTGTTGATGTCTATTATGTATATTATTGAATAGGTATACCCTCAATAGACGCAAAAGCAAACCGATAAAAGTCGTGTTTAGAACAAAATTACTCTATCAACCTCCATCGCTTGTACGTTTAGGAATGATAAAATTGAGTAGTCGGCTTCCATCAAGCAGGGAATGTCAGGTATAATGGTGCATATTATGCATTCTTAGTTCATATTTGCATGCTGCCGACACCGCCGCGCATATAATTCGGCATAACGTCTGGCGGGCTACGAACAGGAATAGTCTAAATGGCAGACTATAATAAACCCCAATGTATTTTACTCTACGCTGTAAATTAATGCTTAAGACTAACGAACTATAGAACTCTGAGAGTTATTATGCTGTTACGTGTTTACGATTATGCCGAGAAAGCACGTTTCTATCTGCTATCATGCGTATTCATGGTCGTTTCCCGTTATAAGGTGAACTAGAGGATAAGAAGTCCTACCTTCCAACATCGCTTTATTAAACGAAGCAAACGGAGTAAGAAGATATGTAAGGTATCGTAGCAGGTCGCATTCCGTAGTTTCTGCCACCCCCTTGGTAAAAAGGCTTGAGTTTATGTATGTGTCGCAGCCATCTGGTTGAATCCGCCAGTTAAATGGCTAAAGGACAACCAGCCAAGTCGTTGAACGCAACGTTTAACCAGATGGCTGGATGTCGTCTTGTCATTTAGTTAAATTGGATATTGATGAGTTTGTGATACCATTGATCATAATTATGTGTGTACAAAAGGCAATGTTATAAGCGAGCGTAGCGAGCTCGGATATGGGGCACCCCGACTCTTTTTTAAACCATTGAGACCCGACTAAGCCTTTTAAATAAATTGAAACACTAATAAATAATTATTTTTCATTTAACTTCTAGTAAATTTGTACCACTTGGCTGAGCCTTGGTCAGTCATCTTCAAAGGGCTGACTTTCAATACGCCAAGTTGTTAAACGTTAAGTGATTCTAGTTGAATTAACTATCGGCTTAGCCATTTCATTGAACGCCGGCATTTAATGAACGGCCTAGGCGTCCAATTGACCCGGGCCTGCGGACAGCGAGTAGCTCGCCGTCCGATCAGCACCAGGCCCGAGAGTCGACGGCGCGTAGTGTTCCACGCGCGCCTCATAGAGTTGTCAGCAATATAGACGGGGCCCGTCATGGCCTATGCCTGCCCGGGGGTTGAGTATAAATTCGAAACAGAGTTACCTCACCCTGGGCACTCAGGGCAGGAAGAAACAGGGGTGGGTTTTAGTCAGTAAGAGTCTGACACGCCCTCCCGCTCCACCCAGAGCGGAAGAAGTCATTGGATGATTTCCCACACCACAAAAAAAAAAAATAGGCGTCCAATTGAATGGCTAATTCAACCAGATGGCTGCGACATAGATATGATCATGTAATTGATTGATGTACCTATATTTTTATAAATCCAATAAAATGTGGTCAAAATCCTCTCCCATGTTATTTCAAAACTAAAAAAAAACATATTTAAGCTTGCACCCTAAGTATTTTACGATATGCTGAGTGCATCGTTGAGAGACCAGTACATTGAGTCCTACATACTACCTACTTTACGTAGCCATAGTTCAAGAGGTTTTACGTAAAAATGTAAGCTCTTTTGCATCTCCGAGTGCCTGCTTAAAAGCAAAGTATTTTTAGTTCAAAACAATAATTGTACAATGGTTTTAGGCACAAACGTTGGACTACAGTTTTTCTGAAGCTTAGGCAGTACCTTATACTCCAGAGTGCCTACCACTTTGGTTGGCACCACTTATTGCTAAGCTTGGCAGTAAATAACTGAGGGAAGTTTCCAAGTTACATTAAAAACCAGCCAAGTGCGTGTCGACCTTCGCACATTTAGGGTTCCGTACCAAATGAGGGAATTATCAAAGAAAAAAATTGATTTATATTGGTATTTGTTAGTAAAATATACGTAATAATAAACATTATCACGAAATTTCGAGTTCATAGCTCAATGGGAAGTTAAAATATTATACGAAACAAAAGTTTATGACAGACGCCGGACACGTGAGTACAGCAATAGGGCTCCGTTTGGCCCCACGGGTACGGAACTCTAAAAATATCAGTTTGCGCATGGATGTTCCTTGCCCTTAATTTAAGTTTTTCATTTTCCACTCCAGTATCTTAACCCTAGCCTACTCGTACGCACAAAGCTTATCTTTAGAGATCATTCGTTTTAAATATTCAAAGACATAGGTAGGTACACATTATATTATTTTGAAATTGGCCCTAAAATACAGGGTGTAACGGATTGGTGTGGTCATATTTTAAGAATTGCATCTGCCCATCTATATGAACAACTTTGTTCAAGAAAATCCGAGGAAATTAAAAAAAAAATTTTTTACCTCCCATACAAATATTGATCAGCTGATGATAACTTTGTATGGAAAGTCCAAATTTTTTTTTGGGAATTTTCTGTTTTTTCTTAGAGAAAGTTATTCATTTCCATGGGCAGAACCGGCTCCTAAAATATGACCACACCTTTCCGTTACACTCTGTAGAGAGATGGTAGTTTTTCTCAGAAAAACAATACACTCGGGCACTCGGAACGAATTCATGTCCAAACATGATATGATTTTAGATTCACAGAATAGCGGAGACTCCGCTATAGTTATTCGGAGAATCGGTTTTCCTCGAAACGGACATTGGACAGTTTTATCCAGTTCCCGAAATACGCATACCTACTGACATATTAGTTGTAACGAATTTAGTAACATCCACATCATCCGGTTAGAATTTAGTAACATCCACATAATCCGGTTAGCCTTTCCGCAACTATTTTGGAGTCGGCTGCCGGTCTAATTGGATACAGCTGAAAACCAAAATGTTACACGACATGACTGACTGATCCGCCTGATTTGTCTATTCCTTAACGCGGTTATTGGGTACTGTGATAACCCTTGGCATGCCTGCATATCAGTGAGGACAAATGACAGCCGAGACCAACAGTTAAACGTTATTTCCGAGGCATGGCGGTATGTCGTTATGTAATGGACCCATTATAGTATGAATGGTAACCCATCGGTGCGGCGGACCGACCTCGGCAAGTGTAGCTTAACCTATCGGTCCGTAGAACAGCTAAATATAATGGGTAGTACGACTTTTAAAGAGCCAGAAAAGCCAGTAAGAGTCTGACACGCCCTCCCGCTCCACCCAGAGCGGGAGAAGTCATTGGATAATTTCTCACCCCCCCTCCCCCCCCCCCAAAACAAAAAGAAGGGTTGCGTACCCGAAGGGTAACCAACGGGACCCTATTACTATGCCTTCGCTGTCCGTCCGACTGTCAGCGAGCTGTATCTCGATCCGTAATAGCTAAACAGTTAAAATAAATTAAAAATATTTTATATTAATTTTTATTATTTGTTGTTAAAGCGGCTATAGAAATACACGCTGTGTGTCAACTGTCTACCTATTAGAGATCATGATATACAGCCCAAAAAAAAAACCCAAACCCACTTCTTTTTTTTTCAGTTTATGGTACGGAACCCTTCGTGTGCGAGTCTTACTCGCACTTGGCCGGTTTTCATTTTTCTTTAAGAGACTAAAATCCCCAAAGCTTCGGTCTTCACAAACATATTACAGACAATTCTAGGGCTAGCGGATAAATCCTCAACATGAGTTACCGCACCCCTGGGCACTCAGGCAGGAAAGGAATAGGGGTGAGTTTTAGTCAGTAAGAGTCTGACACGCCCTCTCGCTCCACCAAGAGCGGGAGATGTCATTGGATAATTTCCCACCCTACAAAAAAAAATAAAAGCCTCACAATTGGAGAGTAATATATACCTGCAGTTATCAGTTTATTAGCGAAAGCGTGGGCAGCCAGACGTCTGCGCCCTCCGACACGAGCTTAACGAGTCAACAAACTACTTGCGAATATATAAATTATAGCAAAATAACGGAACGGGGAAATTTCCCAGATTTAAAGTGAAAAGCCTATGGCACTCAGAAAGTGTAGCTGTCTTTCAATGAAATTATGTATTTTCGTTAACGGATCGGACCGTTAGGTAGGTACTTCCAGAGATTAACTTCTGCAAAAAAAAATAGGCAGTCATGAGGACTGCCGACCGAAGGGAAAACTTTTAACTTTGAATACCAGGCCGCTGCGCGTCGCCTGCCTGGCGTAACACGTCACTAGCATGTCGGTGATGAGAACCGGTAAGTTTTGCCCCTCAACGCAGCTAAAGAGGTTTTCACTTCAAAAACTTTTTGTAATATTGGTTTACAGAGCACAACAATGTTACGAGTATAGTAAGTAGATACTAACGATGTATCTAATATTCTTCAATCTTTTAAGAGTACCTTATCGCCAAACACAACAGTAATTGGATCCCTATTTTGCTTTTTGGGAGTTAGAGTTAATTGTAGTGGATCGACATCTGACACTTTGTTGTATTGATTTCCCTGAAATTCTTTTGTTTTGGTTTAAATGGGTGAAGTATATACAAAAAAAAAACAATACCCATCATAGTTACTACTAATATTATAAATTCTAAAGTTTGTATGTTTGTGTTTCAATCACGCAAAAACGGCTGAACGGATTTGAATGAAAGTTTGCACACAGATAGAGTACCTATAACCTGGATTAAAACAGGCTACTTTTTACTAGTCTAGTCTGCAATAAAATAGAAAAACATAATTTAAGTAGTTGTGAACGATTACATGTTTAATTTCTATTAATCTGTCAGGTTCTAAAAGATCCCAGAGGACACGGTGGAGCATACGGTGGAGGTCTGCCCCGCTTGGGCGGAGCACCGCCGTGTCCTCGTGGATGCGATAGGCGGCAGCGACATCTCGCACCCGGCCCTGGTTCAGGCCATGGTACGGAGCGAGAGGGAATGGGAAGCAGTCTTCTCCTTCTGCGATGCAGTATATGCTCGCGAAGGAGGAAGCGGAACGGGTGAGGGAGGCTCAACGGAGTGACCCTCACGCCCCCAGCCGCAGCCGCCGCAGGAGACACCCTGAGCGTAGGACGTCGCGATACGATCTCCGGCCACCGTAGACCCGGGCCTGCGGACGGCGAGCAGAGGGTAGCTCGCCGTCCGACCAGCACCAGGCCCTTGAGTCGACGGCACGTAGTGTTCCACGCGCGCCTCAAAGAGATGATTGTCAGCCACCACTGACGGGGCCCATCATGGCCAGTGCCTGCATGCCCAGGGGTAGCGGATAAATTCGTAACAGAGTTACCGCTCCCCTGGGCACTCAGGCAAGGAAGGAACAGGGGCTCACTCCTGTTCCTTTTAGTCAGTAAGAGTCTGACACGCCCTCCCGATCCGCGGGAGTTCTCATTGGATGATTTCCCATCCCCCAAAAAAAAAAAAAGTTCTAAAAGATAAAATTTCAAAGTCAAAGTTTTATTTGCAGATAAATATGGTGTGTTTATTTGACTATGACGTTGTATGTTTCCCGGCTATAAGAAGAGGGGAAGACCAAAGAAACGATGTACTTCTCTTCGGACAGTGTGAACGATTATATGGCTAGATAGAGGGTACCTACTGAGATGACGAATAATAGTATGAAAGAAGAAGACATGTTGAATTAACCCCATATAATTGGAATAAGGGCAAGCGAATGACGTTGTCCTGAATTAGGAACGTTGGTGTCATTTCAACCGCATTGCAAGCATAGGTATAAAGTTCAAAAAGATATCTAACGTTGATTAATTATCATTAAAAGGATCATAATTTCGTTGAGAAGTACGTTCTGATCGATGGGTTCGATAAGTAAAGTGACATAGATCACATGTGTCGCTATGCGCGGGCGCACCTGCTCGCGTCACGCTCGGCGCGCCAATGTACCTATTGCCTTGCTACCGAAGTACCGGCAGTGTTCTCACAAAGAACACGCACTAAATACCCAAGTATAGCCCGTAGGTATTGGTCTTTTTTCCGTGGTTTCGCTCATGTGGCCAATCCCCATAATACATTTGCATTTTTCTGGGATATGCCTATGAATATGAGTGTGGCTTTTTATCAGTGAAACAATTTACAATTAAAAACATGTAAAATAACATACAATTTTACCTCTTTATTATAATACTGGTTTAGAGATTATACTTCTATAAACTGACAGCAGGATGACCGTAGGTATCGGTTATTCGATAATTTTAAACACCGGTTTGTAAATCTCACTACGTGGAAAGGCCTCATCTACAGAGAGTGATTTCCCCAACCCTATTTTTCCTTTTTCGCCGTCAGTCAGTCATCATCTACCTGCCCTTATCCCATGTTACTTGGGGTCGGCGCAACACGTTTTTTTCTTCCATTCTGTCTTGTCAGTCGTCACGCTATCACTAACTTCCTTTTCTTTCATATCACTCCTCACACAATCCATCCATCTTTTCTTTGGCCTCCCTCTCCCTCTCCATCCATCTACATTTCGCCGTCAGTCAGTAAATAAAATATTAATGAGAAACTCTGGCAATACGAACTTGATTCCGAATATTTTATTAACCTATTATTTTTCTTTACATTTATCGAATCATCGAACCGTGTCCTACTGCACCCTACTCAAAGCCAATTAATTAATTCCTAAGTGAAACTAAACATTTGAAATTAAATTATTCTAACTTTTATTAATTGGAAAAATGTTAGTGGTTTTTAGTTGAAAGCATTCATTTCTATCAAGCTTTTTTCTTTAGTTCGGTTAAAAGCGCTGGATTACAAGGAGGTTATTGATTTTGTGTAAGTATCCTAGGTAAAGTTTAACACTGTATATTTTTAAACATCGTGCTACTGATTCCTATTACCTTTCAATGCTTTTAATTTCTACAACTTGTAAAAGTATTTTTGTTACTTACATTCTATGTCATTTCAACTACAATTCAATTTTTTTATCGTAGCTTTTTACATGCTTAGCTAAAATACTTAAAACTACTGAATTTCTACTTCTCTAGAAAAAGTAGCTCTTACGGTAAAGTTAGTTTTGTAGAGTTATCCTTTGGGTGATTGGGTTCGCAGAAAATCACATTAAAGTCGTCTTTATTGGATGGAAATACTTATTCAGTCCAGTACTATTATTTAAAGGAAACGTATTTAAATTATTCCTCCAATACATAATTTCAATGATTTACAGGAAACGCTGAAGAATGGAGCATGAATGTTTGTTTGCCCTAGAATGGGTGACCCAAATATACTGGTGCACTTATTGAGAAATATGAGGAATATTACATAACTATAGTTAACTGTATTTTGATTTAAATTTGAAGTATTCCTTAAGAAGCTTAATTTTATTCTATTTAGATCGGTCTCAACTTTGTTACTATGACTTACTTCCGTGTTTGTTTATTATTCAGATATCAAGTAAGTACAAAGTTTTCTTTCATGTTACAGATTTTACCATGAATTGCTAGATTGCTATCGGTTTTATGTCCAGTTACTTAGAGTTTTAACCGTATCTATTTCTTCGAATTTATGGTTCTAGGACATGCCTAAAAAACTAAAGTCACACTTAAATAAATAAATAGTAGATTATTAACCAAGGGGATAAAGCAGTGTCTTCTGTCGCGGGAGACGATTTAACCTTTATAAGCCCGATGACAACCCGGGTTGTCATCGGGCTTCTTCGACAACCCGGGTTTGTCCGCGGATCTTAAGAGGTAGGAGGCTGGTTTTTTTTTTGTTTTCAAACTCACAGTTGAGTTTTTTTCCAAGCAAACGTTAACCTCTTAAGATCCGCGGACAAACCCGGGTTGTCGAAGAAGCCCGATGACAACCCGGGTTGTCATCGGGCTTATAAGGGTTAAATCGCGAGCGTAACGAAGGACTCGAGGTTTACTCCCGAGCGTAGCGAGGGTGTTAAAAACTTAAATCACGAACGAAGCGAGGGATTTAAGACGAGTCCTGAGTAAGCGAGGGATTTAAGTTCACCCAAGACTAAGACAGCTTTATCACCGAGGAAAATACTCTACTTTTCGTACCATTTGCGAAAAAATTAACACAATAATAATGTGAGATAAGCATTTATTAAAAATAATGACAATTAAAAGTAAAAGTTAACATTCGAAACATTGGTCCAATTATTGATAGAGAGAGTTACATTTTTGTTTGGTACATTTATTGTTGATGAGTTGGTTTGAGTATTTCTCTGTTCTTGCGTCTGAGGAATTTGCGTTTCATTGTAGATAGTATACGTCGGAGATAGTGGTGGTGGTGCATCGTGAGTTACGGACGAAGATAAGATGCCGAAGTTGATGGTTGTGGCTCTGATGGATTAAGTTTTATATTTTTGTTAATTTGACTGCTTAATATGGTTTTATTCGCCATTGAGCTTTCGATATAACCCTCAGCTACTGTATCAGAGCTCCAACCACCGTGTCTTTTTATTGACGTAATATCCGCCCCTGAATCCGCCAAGAAAGTCGCCGAAGTTCTTCTAAAGCAGTGACCGGTGTAGAGTTCAACATCTTTAAGTTTTAAATATTTAGCAATTTCCTTTGGCATATTGCTAATTTTATTTTTGCCGATGGCTTGTCGAGTACATTTCCCATTCCGATAGTTTATAAAAAATCTATTGTTTTCCATGTTGGTGGGACGTAATGCTTGGTTTTTATGAATGATTTTAGTATATTGTCCTTGTACAATGAATGACCGATTTTTCTTTGTCTTAGTTTCCTTTACATTAATCAGCAGCAACTCATTGGAATGATTTTCAACGTCCTCCACCTTTAAGTTTACAAGTTCACATCCGCGGCAAGCACCATTGAGTCCAAAAATTAAGGCCACCTATAACAAAGATAAAAAACAGGTAAATATATAGAATAATTACTATTATTAAGATACGAAATATTCATAGTTAAATCATGTATACTTACTTTTGTGGCCAGAAAAATTTCGTCAGGAGCTTCATTAAGAAATTTTTCCACATTTTGAGTCGTAAAAATTTTAGACTTCTTTGCGCAATGCCCTTCTGATTTTCTTTTTAAAAAAGCCAGTAATTTAGAAAAAGAAAGAAAGAAAGAAACAGTATTTATTTGCCACAAATTAACGACATACACAACAATATGATTTTGCTATCTATTTATTTCAATGCTGTGTTTGATGCTTATTGTAGCTTTCAGTTTTGAGTATATGCACCAAAGTATATTCGGATTCTTTGTCTTGGATAAATAATCAAAATAGACAAGAAGTAAGTACTGATTTTGACATTGATAGGCCTTTCGCACTTCTGCACGTTGAAAATTCTTCATAAGTTTTTAAATAATTTTCCTTGGATTTTGTAGGAAGCAAATTATTTATAATTGCGGCAGCATTTGCACTGATGGAATCCGACAATTCACTGTCACTGTCGCTTTGATTTAACATCGTAACGTATTTTTAGAACATTAACTTATTTATAAAAATAAATTAAAATAAACTTAACGTTTATGTATTTGAAGAAAACAAAAACGCGGCAAATTCCTAGACTAATATTTTTTTGTCGGAAAAGCAAAGGCATCAAGCTCATACGGCCTCGTCGGTTTTCGTAATTTTATTTAATAATCATAACTGCATAATAAATGCGTATTCCTTTTTCAAAAAGATGTATAGTGCTTTATATACAAACTCAATGGTGTAAACACAGATGGAGTTCAGTATAAATTTCGGTAAGTATTCCAAATTTAAATCACATTCTCCTCCTAGAGGATGAATGAAATTCAGTACAATTTTCTTTCCCTGTTTTTAACAGATTAAAAATGACTATTGTTATGTTCGCTTTTTGTGGCATAGAATGTCACTTTTTTGAGCAAGTGAAGTGGTACGAAAAGATAATTATTTCTATCTGTATACAGCCCAACTTGCAGTGTAGGTACTACAAAGTTAAACATGCATTAAAAGGTTTCAATCTGCGGCGGAATAAAAAAACGCGTTTGATTGTGCTCTGCGCCTGAGCGTGGCCAATCGATCGATGGCCCTTGCAGAAGAGTTCAACGCGATGGCTGCTTACAACACGACGAGTTACGAGCTACAACCTTACGAGCTGCGCCTCGTTGTGTGCTCGACTACTCAGTACTGCATGTTTGTTACGGGATTCTTTATCAAATTAAAATAATTTGGTTATTTTTCTTTAATGTTGGTGAGCTTTCATTTTTATTTCGTACCTAATGTTGTGTTTGGTACCTATGTATATGGGGTTAGGAATTAATTTAGAGAATAAGATATTCAGGGATTTGCAATCCATCTTTATATTTTTTTAACATAATATGATTTAACGACGCGTAGGTACCTGAGGACTGGTTTGAGGACGCACGAGAGAAGAGTTTTTAGAAGAAATTAAGGGAGGCCTTTGCCCAGCAGTGGGACAGCGTAGAATAGTAAAAAGAAAATGATTTTATTTATTTACATGGATATAACAACAATGTGTTATTTTTATTAACTACAACTATGTATTCACTTAGGACAAAAATAAAGCAAATAAAAATAAAAATAAACTGGCCCAAAATCCTGGCGGCTTTACCATTACCTAGCTTGGGTCACGCGAAGTGTCAACTAGGCGTTTGGAAAGTAGGTAGGTAGGACTTTAAATGTGTGAGCACTTGGACCCCACCAGCCAAGAGTTTCAAACTCAAACGGCTCGAAAATTTTTGGAGTGATTCAGGGATTTGACAGTTGTCCGTTGTCCATTGATTTCAAATACTTTCTTACATCCCCATTCCTTTATCAACTCAATTACTGCCTCTTTCTACTACATTTTTGGTTTTCTTACTTCAACAATTTGTTTGTATTTGGCTACTATGATGAAACTGTTACTAAAATATCAACATATTTCTGAGACATTAAGCCACGCCTGCCCATTTGTCGTAAGAGGCCCGGCCATTATTGTGAGATAAGTCTTTTAAGGCTTATCTTAGAAACCGTTTCTCGAACACAATGGACGTAGGCAGGATTGCTTCTAAGTGCTCAGCTACTGACAATTGTAGTTACAAGCTCAACGTATTACCCTTTTTTGTAGTAACTCCAATTTAACTACAAGACGTATAGTATTCTTTGAAGTGTTTAAATGGCAAAGCTTTTGTCATTGTTAAGTCGAAAGGAGCCCTTGAGTGAATGTCTGAGATGCCTCTCTAACGACAGACTTTTACGTCCATGATTAGGTAAATCATACCTGCGTGCGTCCTATGGCAGCGTTATCAATATGTTACGTACACTAAGAAGAAAATGCGGTGAAAAGACGTTTGAATGACGCACTTCGTAATCAACTTGACTCCACAGCCGCTGTACCCAAATTGTAATTCTTAATAATGATGCGAACCGTCTCGCATCATTATTTGAAGCTTGCCATATCTAATTAATGTGGAGTTCCTTACCGTCAAGTACTTTGTGTTTAAATAAATAGTAGAAAGGTCTCAAAGGTAGGTATCATGAGCTCGAGGCATGCCGTGACGTCAGCGACATAGAATTATAGAACCGGTTCCAGAACCTTTCCACTGGAGATGTGTGGGAAATACCTGTTGTAGAGAGTACCTGCAATTATACACAGCACAGAACACTGTCGCCAGTGCACACGAGCGCCCATGCTGGCACTACTGGCAGCACAGGAAACCGCTCAATGAGCGAACTTGCCATACACAGCATCGGCACGGAAGTAAACTTTCATATTATGTTGAAACGATACTCGTCCGACAACTCTACATAACAGCATCTCTCGAGCTGATTGATAACTTACGAGGCGTTTAACAGTTGCATTGCATCATGGGTTTACGTGGCGGAGCGCGACGGCCGGCGCCGGGCTGCGGCGGCCTGCGGACAATATTCGGTGGCAACGGCCAGCGCTCACACAAGAATTCATTTCGCCCGAGAAGTGTTCGGTTTCAGTCTGGCACGACGAGCGCTCATATTGCATTTAGTATTTATTTATGTATCGGTGGAGCGCAGGTTCTAGCGGTGGCGGCGCCGCGGGCGGTGCGGCCGGGCGCGGCCGGGGGGGCATACTTACTACGTGATTAATCCGCGCCCCCCGCGCGCCGGGCGCTCCGTACTCGCGCCGGGTTTCCTCGTCCCCGCGCCTCACGGCCACTCACTACGCACGGCGCTCCGCGTAGTGCCGCCGCCCGCCAGTCGCAGCGCGACCCGCGCCGACGTCGCACCTCGTTCCGTGTTTGTCGTCAGATCGACCCATGATATCATTCATGCTAATCTCCGCCCGTTGATTTTCCTGCCGAGTGACCGCAGTGAAACCGGCGCGCCATACCGCGAGTGCCGAATGTTCGTGGACGTTACGCCCGTGTACTTTTCCATCGGAATCCGAGCGTACGAAACCAGTTCGGAGTGGCGGACGGAGGCGCCTTCCCTCGGATGAGATCTCCGACCGGCGAACGTTGCTGTGACCCGCGGCCTGCGATGCTGCGCCCGTGACCGTCTTGCGACAGTGCCACGAAACGTAAGGATCTGTTAGTTGATTTGGCGACTCGCGTGCACGGGCCGCCTTCCTATTTGCATGGCGCATACGAGTGGATTTTATTTTCGTCTGGGGGCCGGTGTGTGCGTGCGCGCGGGTGTGTGCGGCGGCGGAGAGCGCGCGCGTGTGTGCGTGTTCCGCGTCAGCCGCTGCTCCCTGCGGCCGCTTTATTTAGGTTGTTTCCGAGCGTGTCGGCAGCTCGGCAGCTCAGCCTGGCGCCTGCCCACTGTGCCCACTGCCGACACCTCTATCGCTGTCGTGTCGTTGACTACATTCAAGCATCCCTCCCCTATTCACTCTTACCCTTCCGTAAATCAACCTTGAAAACGCGTTTATCCAGTAAGGAAGATCTTAAGAATGTAACAAACATTAGGCACTCTACCAAATGTCTCGAGTTGACTTTCAACATGATCATTATTTTATGATAAAACACCGGTAGCATTTTGGATCAAAAACAAGTTGTCGTATTCTGGCAACTCGTGGCGTGAAAATAAGTAAACCGGTCTTATTATTATGTCACTATGTTGGCAACATAATCATTTTCCACTATTCATTCCATGTCAATGATCTTTGAATAATGCTAAGGAATATCTCTACATACACACTTTGTACTCTGACGATGCATTTTATTTACCCACCTATCAACTATGGCGAAACCGCTTAGCTTACTGATTTCCACGTGATTGGTATTCAGTAGTATCAGCTAATTAGCTTATGATTGAGTGTCTCTTTATTATTATGTGTATTGACATGTTCCACTATCACGACATGACCTTTTAGACCGGTCGTCACAAAGTCTCATGTCATGCGTGATTTTGTTTAGCATTTTTAAAGGACACTATAAAATGTAAATGAATGCAGAGATTTCGAAAAACGGACTTTTATTCTGCATTCCATTATGTTAACCTCGCTTTAAACCTTACCAATATAGTCTACATTCGATCTGATGTCAAGTTTCCAGCTCAATAAAAAATATTGCAAAGTAATCCTCAATTATTTACCGTCAACTTTATGAGTAATAATAAAGGCATTTTATTAGAGACTAGCTTCTGCCAGCGAGTTCGCCTGCCTGGAATTAGTACTTCCCCCGTTATAAACTTTCAACCCCCATTTCACCCTCTCAGGGGTGGAATTTCGAAAAACCCTTTCTTAGTGGATATCTAGGTACTCTTTACACACACCCTCCAAATTTCATGTCTCTAGGACCAGCGGTTTAGGCTGTGCGTTGATATATCAGTCAGTCAGGACTTTGAATTTTAAATATACAGATTGTCAGCTCAACTTACTCGTTGAACCGCCTTCGAATAACGTTTCTAAGAAAAAGTAATCAGCTTGTATATAATACTATTGTACTAATTATCGTGTACAGTGTAACCGCAAGCGTATATTGTAATTGCGAGAATTATAGTACGAATCAGTAATTAACGTAAGTAATTAATAGTGATACCTACAAATAAAGGCATTGTATTGATTGTATATGCTGAGCTTCGGGGAATTATCGCTAAATAATTATTGTGACAAGATGATAATAAGTTCTTATCAGCTTACTACAATGCACCATTTCGAATAATTGATGAGTTAAAATTAGAACAAGTAGGAAAAGTACAAGTGGGCAGTTGGGTCGCGCGATAACCTCTGGCCTGGCTGTAAGAGACTGTACACGTAATACTATGTACTACCGCTTATTAATATATCTTTGTGGACGATAAATGTGGCTGTAACTAATAGTAATCCTTCCTAAACACCATGTGATCTAGTAAGCAATACTGTTAACCCTGCAGTGGTGCGCCCCCTAGCGCAATCTGAGTGGTCGCACTGAGGACAATAATTATTGTCATCCATGTTTAGAATTAAACAAATACAAGTGTTAGTAAACTTTTTTTTTTTGGTTATACAAATTACATTTCGAAATGTTCGACTCCTGATTGTTTGACATTTTGTATCTGGAATAGTTATTTAACAACACTATATTATAACATAAATGCAGACTATAAAGATACACAAAAATACATTTTAGTACAACATAACATCAATAAACGAACAATGCAATCACACTGACAATGATGCACTCTTTCTGTCCCAACCACTCCACACCAACGCATGGTGAAAAGACGCATTACCTACCCATTTATAATTTAGGCTAGATAGCGCTGAAAACGTAAAAATCAAAATAAAACGGCATCTTTTGACGTTTGGATGACTATTGTCATCTACGCGACCATTGCAGGGTTAAGCTTGAGTAAGGTGCAGCCAGCGGTCATGGGGTGGGAGTCCGACGATCTCCGGCCACTTTCCCACGAAAAAAAGACAGGTGCGCAGCGGCAGAGTGCGATATCATCAAAAAAACCTTATTGAAACGGTACAACATTTTGTAAACTTTAGATGGCATGTTTTTCGACAGTCCTGTTCGTCCTAGTTCTTAAACAAAACTTGGTATTTTAAAGTAGACAAAATGTAAACTTTAGCAAGCTAATTCGTCAAACAAAACATTGAAATGCACTGGATTAATATTAAAAATTAATAAACGTTATGCAACACGAACACTTTTCCGCGATGACGCAGGGCGGTCGTAAGTCGCGGATAATATCGGAAAATCCTTAGATAAAACTAGCTGGACTGCACACACGTGACATTATCTGATAGCGAAGTCGAAACACGTCAATGTAATATCTAGACAAGCTGTCCCGAATCAAACATGCGTATGCGTTACCTACTGATAGTACTAATAGCAGGCTAAAAACCAAGAACTGCTGGATTGAATCTAGATGAATTTCCACATCATTGACAACGTAATACAAAGCTCTAATATTATAGCAACATGATAGCAATGTTGATTCTTTGGCCCCAAAGACCTGGTCAAGCGAATACATCATCAAATCTGACCTGCAGGTGTATTCGCTAAGTCAGTTGACATTAATTTGATAGGCACTTTGCAGTAAATGTGCTCGGTGGACATCGATTATAATAGGCACTACGTAGTACATTTTTATTTTCCTATGCGTCACAGCAGAAATGTACTGCATAGTGCCTATCAAATTGATGTCTACTGAGTTAGCAAGTACACCTGCTGAACTCTAGAATACTGCAAAGACTATCTTGTAACTTTTTGCAATAATAAACAAACCTTCCACATACTTACTTAAAGTTTTAGACCAATATAACTTGTATCACAAAGTTTGTTTGTTTTGAAACCTATAAGGCGTATACATTGATGTCGTAGATGAATGCTACGGCGCAGCTATCACACTGTAAACTAACTTCTTGTCTCAAAAAGGCGAGTTTACTCTTTACTCGTTTTGTTTATTTATAGAACTTGCTTTCAAAAGATCTGCTACTATGTACTAATGCCCTCAGTAACATTACATAAATGATTCGATCGCAATTTGCATATAAGTAAGTTTAATTTTTATGTAGCACGTTTAGGCCTAAATGTAAACGAATCTATTTTAAGAATTAAAGCGATTACGATTTCCCATTAAAGTCTCCCTTCAGTAATACTTCAAAGAAACGTCTGAAAAGTTAATGTATGAGTTAACTTGGAATTAAGTAACACCCATATTTTTTTAACTTCTACAAAGAGTAATTTTGTGTGGGTGCCGCCGGCGGGCGATTTTTCCCATTTTGCTTATGCGTAATCTGTTTTTTTTTCTAAATACGGATACTTTAGTAAACAATTCACCGTTTATTCAGAAGGGTCGCATGCTTGGTCTCTTCTCAGGTAAATTAACACTCAAAGAGATTCACTTGAACAAATCAGGCACAAATCTGGTTTTAAAATTCGTTCCAAATTTAAAACAAGAATGATGTTTCTAAATTTTGTACTTACCTATCCATCTCCTAGTAATTGGCAATTATTGTCAGCAATATTGTTGTTATGTTTTTGTTGTTGAATATTATTTATTACAAAATAGTAGTAGTTTTTAGTATAATTATTCAGTATTATAAAGTAGGATAAACAAAACGTAATAATTATGTACTATTACGTTTTGCATAGTCTGTGTATTTTTTAACTAGAGCCAAGGCTAAGTAAAAAAAATTACTCAAGTCAAAAACAGTCCACTGCTGGTCACATACATCTAACAAAGCCGAAGTGTCACAAAAAATCTCTGTAACTGCCATTTGGGCGCCACATGATACACTTTGGGTTCTCCAAAAATCCGTTGTTTTACCTGCGTGTATTTCTAGTAACTAAAAACTGGTCAGTTTTATTGTTGTTAATTTTAAATGTATCACATTTAATTTTAATGGAAAACGCAAAATGCTACTTTGTAGCGATCTCTGCATTTCCTTTAGGTACATTGACTTAAGGGTCTACTAACGGTCCAGTGGCGCCCTCATTGTAGCCAAAAACGGCCGTTTTTGACACTTTTGCCTACTACTTTGGATACGAAACATTTTGAGACCTGTTTTAACAACGTAAAAATGCTTTTTCCTTTTTGTAACAAACGTGACGTTGGATTTTTTAATATTTATTTTCTGTGCTATGCTACGATTTTTTATTCAATGAGGGCGCCATTGGACCGTTAGTAGGGCCTTAATATGTCTACCTACATTGACTTCAAAAAAAGGAGGAGGTACCTACTATGTTCGACTGTATTTAATATTTTTTTTTATTTATGTTCACCGATTTCTCTTATGAGACCACCTCAAGAGTAAAATCTTTTGAATAAAAAAAGAATTTTGAAAATCGGTTCACAAAAAAAAATGTTTTGGATCGATTTTCAAAATTCTTTTTGTATTCAAAATATTTTACTGTTGAGGTGGTCCCATATAAATTATAATCAAAATTGATTGAAAAAATCAACAAAAACAAAAATATATGCAGATGATGCTTTCGTTTCCTCCTATTATATTCAAATTCCATGATATTGGGTTTATCAAATCGGGCATAACTTTAATATTTAGTTTTAGTTCTGTTCTGAGGTATAACAACGAAAAATTTAAAAATAAAAAACTGTTTTTACAAAAAATACAACCGACTTCCAAAACACTTAAAATTTTTATTTTCCCTTTTTAGTTGTTATACCCCAAACTAAATATTAAAGTTACGTCCGATTTGATAACCCCAATAACATGGAACATGGAATTTGAACATACTCGTAATTGGAGGAGACCAAAACGTCATCTACGTAGGTACCTATACACATTTTTTGTTTTTGTTGATTTTTTCAAAAAGCGCTAAATCAATATACGAGTATATGAGACCTCCTCTGGAGTATACTCATTCGGATGAAAAAAGAATTTTGAAAATCGGTCCACAACTGACAGAGAAATCGGTGGAAGACATACATACAGTCGAACATAGAACCTCCTCCTCTTTGCAAAGTCTGTTAAAAATAAGAAGATAAGCCTAGTACACCCAGGTGTTATAACTTTATAAACCTAAAATAAATTCACAAACTTTTATCAGCAAAATTATCTTGGTTCAAACTGAAATATCAATCTAATATCAGTCATAATGAAATGATAAAACAGAATAATTAAAATTAACAATTCCGTGTGTAATCATTTGTAAGCTAACACTGCGCTTGCAGTTAGTTTTGTTTTCTTATCTATAAACCTGATATAAGTAAATGCAGATAATAATTGATCACTAATTCACGAGTAACCCTATTCCAATGCATGTTTACAGTTAATCGATTTCGTCCTGTATCAGTCATTATTAGGTTCACATAATATTAGCCTGCCGTACAACAACGTGTTATTACAGCCGCGTATTAACTAACTAACAGTAATTCTACTCCGCTAAGGGTGCATGATACCTATTAAATAAACGAGGACCCATTTGTCAGATAACAAGCGGCGGTTGCAAAGAAAACAAAGAGATATCATAGCTTGTCACAGATAGTGTTACATACGCACACATGCGCCCATGTACGTAGGTGGGTGCGCCAGTGTGAGTTATCACTACAGCCAGCTACCGAGCCCGCCTGCGTAGCCACATCTGACAGTATCAGCTGTATTAGCCACGATAATACCTCGCATACCTGTATTCGTGTGCATACACGTTTTATTTTAGTACATAGCCACATGTATGTATATAAATAGTTAGCAGCCATGAATGAACGCTACGTTTCAACTGTACATAAAATTAGTTGGTAAATAATGAGCTGCTGGAAATGGATCGTGTTCGAAGTTCATCTGATTAGTTCGCCAATTAATTTGCTCATTAAACGAAAAGCAATATTTTATTAAACGGTGTAGAATGAGAGATGAACCTTATTCAAAGGAAAATATTTATAGCTGTCTGTTTTAGGTATAGACAGACTGACACGTTTCTTCACAGCCCTGTTCAGTTCGCTGGCAGAGTAAATCACCATCTTTTGTTATCTGTCAATCACTTTTATAGCCGCGTAGGTAGATATACCTATATTTATCTTAAATGTAGGTTAATACTTGCTGTAGTATTAACTCTAAGGTGAACTTCAAGATAAGCAAAATTATGGGTAAATTAAAGCCATCTGTAATTGATTGGACGTTTCGGATGCGTAAGTCATTCATTACAATAACTAAAACACATAAGTTACATACTCGTATAACTAAATTAATTACTACTTGCGGTATGGTTTGACGCGGCAATAACCAAATAAGACTAAAAAAAAACACTTAATAATTATATTTTGTCATTGAGTTTTATTCCTTCAGAGTTTGAGACCACCGAAGTAATTACCAGCATTATTAAACGATCTATTTTAAAACAAGAAACCACCAGATAGGTAGGTAGTCTATATTTATTAATAACTCTAGTAATTCCCCAGGAGGAGCCGAGGAGAGTCTCCTGAATAAGCCTGATAATTTAGTTGCTCAAAATAAGAATTAATTAAAAAACAATGGTAAGGAAATAAAAACAATGTGTAAATAGAACGTTTGGGATTTCAGCCACGTGAATGTTACATAAATACATAAACAACAATGAGTATTGAAAGTCATAATACCTAATATGTTTTTAATAATATTACAATTTAGCAAGTAACACAAGGAAGGATGTTGTGTTTGTTCATGCAGAAAAATAAAATATGTAGAACTATTTTAATAATTCAATTGAAAATGGAAATCTAAACAGCATTTACCTACATTAATAGTTTCCATACCTAGTGTTTTGTATTGTAACGTCCAAACGCATACGGAGGTACGCATTATACCTACTGTATCATTTGTTTATTATTAATAATTCCCTCCAGTGGGGAACTTATAATTAAATAGCTAATTTTACATTAGTTACCTACTTAAAACCTACATTTTGGTTAACAGTGATTTACATAATGAACTTGTTATGTATTAATATTCAGCCTTGGATTAGAGTCATTATTATTTATTTAATTAAATCTCATGACAGGTAGTAAACAATTTTTTTTGCGCAGACGTATATTTTTTTAAAAATGAGCTTGATAATAGCTCATTTAGCCCACAATTAACAAAAGCATAAACATTTTAAGTCACATGATCAGGTATTAATTATCATAAAAATATGGAAATACAAGAACAAAAGCCTAATTATTCGTCGGTTAAACCCTTATTAGTTCATTCGCAAATATAGCTCCTAAGTGACTACTGCTTTATTGATATAAATATAAGTAATAATATTATATAGGTAATACCTACATAATTAACGTATTTATATCTTACGTAGGTGAGCAGTGTGAACTCACAATACCGATCGTGTTATATTCGCGTTCTCACGAGCGTGAAAGAGGGTATCTTATTGCAATATGTAAACAATCAAAGAGGTTAGTTTCAGTGTTTCGTTACGGGCGGTGACGGTGAAGTCAGCTTCACTTGTTATCATATCCATGCCACACGACCCCACGCCATGGGACATATACTTTGTTACCAAGGGTTTCAAACAACGAATACTGTTTGGCCGACTCCACCAAAGCGGAGACGAGACGAGCGGAGAGATGTTTTTTAAACAACCAATAGAATTGTGTTATTGACACATCTCCTTTCCGCTCAGCTTCAGTGGAGATCGCTGTGCGGAGATGTGTAATATTTGTATGGCGCGATGGAAGCGGAGATGTGAGCTGTGCGCGGACGACGCGCAGTGGAGACGAGAGATGTGAGCGGCGTGCAGTGAGCGATGTCACCCTCCCCCCTCTCGCCCGCTATATATCGTCTACCTTTCGTGTCAGAATGCGTACTGAGCACTCAACGCCTCGCACCCGAGCTGAAAAACATCTCTTCTCGCACAGCACACAGCACACCGCACACATCTCCGCTTTGGTGGAGTCCCGGCCTTTGGATGGACGGCAGAACGGCTGCACGGATCTGGATGAAATTTGGCACAGAGATAAATTATAGCACATAGGCTATAATTTAATGAGGGATGTACTAATTCCAAGCGGGCGAAGCTGCTGGCAGAAGCTAGTGTACGTAACTATATTTTCAAAAAAATATTGTCTGTCTGGAAGATGACATGTTGTGCCGACACCAAATAAATTGGGAAGGCAGCAATGATAATGATAAATCAACCCCGTAGACTTTTAAAAATAATCAACAAACATGTATTTTGTTGCTTATAGTTACCGCACACGGTGACGGATACAATTAGTGAAAGAAAAATAAAGAGAATCCGTACAATAATTTTCTTTCAGCCCCAGAACTTTTCACGAAAGACTGCGGATTTTTAATAATTAATATCATAAAAGCAGCATCTTCTGATATCTACTAAATACATTTCGTACAAATCCCACATAATTAAATTACCTAATATATGCGCGGTCGTAAGGAATGATTTACCTTGCTATTTAAAGAAATTGATATAATTATTTACCAACCATGAGAGATAAATAACTATGAAAGATAATATCCGGAAAATTCAGGAAAAGAAATATCATTAATTTAACAAACCCGGTATAGTCCCATCTCGGTACCCATGAATTCATTTCTAAGTATTAATTAATTTATTAGTAGCAGTAGAGATGGGACTAATTCACAAAACCAAGACAGACACGGAACAGTCATTGAAAGCAACACACGAATTGTCATTATCGTGTAAATGAACGTAAGTTTTAATTATACATATTCACAGCAGTAGCATAGGTACTCGTATTTTACAGGGATTCTGCTTATTTCATAGTATTGTCACTAGCCATTCCTGAATGGAGACTGCCACCGATATTTGTTTAACAAAAAGCTGAACGACAACTTTTAATCACGAGCTATTTCTGGTTCTATTTGAACAATGAAAATCGTGAAACAATTTGCATTTAAATAATATTCATTACAAACATACATTGTTGCAAGGTAAACAATGATTATATTAAGGGTGTTGTTTGTCAACACGGCCCTAGCACAGTTGGATGTTTGTACTGTTACCTTCGTCTAGACCGATGTATAGAAACATCTGCTGCAAACAATGCCGGATCTACTCGTATTATTTTAATTTCATTAATCGACGATGCACATTAAGGTGATAGACCTAATTCGTGCCACGAGGCAGGCGTAGCGAGTAATGTAAACGATAAATAGATATTTATTTTGAAAATAGGTTATAAAAACACTTTTACACGTCAATATTTTTTGTCAGTCCCGTCAAGCCTCTCATTAGCAGATACAATTAAAAACCTGTTGTCGCGTCTCCTTAAGGAAACGCGAGGGGCCTGACGGATTAAGCAAAATGAGGCCGGTGTTTCCTAACTGACTACCCAGAGAAGAAACACTGAAACAAACTCAGAGGTCAGTCTCTTTTAATGTCCATACAATCTGTACTGGTCAAATAATATGAGAGCCATGTACGTTAATGTCTGAGATGAGCTTTTGTGGAAAGCACTACGCAGATTTGAGTGGACCTGTCCAGACAGTGCAAGCATTTGTCAGCTATCGGGTAACTCAACTCAGAACTTTAGAAGCTCAACGAGCCGACGAACAATACCAAAGTAAGCACATTTGGTACAAAGTACAAGTACTTCTTTATCTGTTTACTGTTAGTTAACATGTTTTTTAATCGTTGTTATTAATCTACACAAGTTTTTATATTAAATAATTTTGTGATACGAGTTATGACACGATAACGTAACATATAAAGTACTCATCATTCATCAATTAACGGCGACTATTTGCGGATAAGTCTGACTTAAGTTTATTCATAATATTATACTTGCCTAGAATTAGTTTATTTTAATGAACTGGTATTTCCCGAGACTATTGAGAAGGATACAACAACATGGTAATTAACTGTGTAAATATCAATTGTTGTTTACCAAAAATCCCACGTAAATTAATTTAATGGAACATAAGAAGTACCTAACTATATTGGTTAACAGTTTTCCAAACGATAAACCGTAATTCGTTTTGCTTAAACAGTATATGCACTTATAATGTTTGATATGTGGTTGGGCTAGACAACTAACAAGAGGAAACAGTAAATTTAGTCTGTAACCAGGTGTCTGTAATTCAATATGTCGTCCTATGTTCAGACTGGACATTCTCTGGAACTGTGCAGAGCTTGAATCGAAAGATTTATATATAGGACTGATATCCAGAAGCTCATCTTGTTACCACGCCAACACGAGATGGAACATTTTGACCTCTAGTTTCAATGAACATGTTTTGAATATTAAAAAAAATATTGTACCTAAGTCTTGATGAAAACGCTTGGCTGAATTTTAGTTAAGTTTGTTTTGCCTAGACCTGTATCGTGGTATATTCCATGGATATTCCCAGTGCATTGCATTATCCGCAATAATATTCGATTGTGGATCGCTATTATAAATTATAAGCAGTAGCTAGGCTCAGGACAATGGTTCTTATGTTCTCTCAACACAGTAATTCTCCTGGTAACATAGTACGCATCTCCATAATTTCACTTTATGAAGCTCGATAGATATGTAAGTACATAGTATAATATTCGATATTTGTACGTTCGCACTTTGAATTGCTATCCTCTATATTTATTCGAAACGCACTTGATCGATGCTGTTGACCAGCAACCTCCTTGTGACACTACTAGTCCTGTCTAAAAATACGACTAACCTCTTTTTGTTTGAATATTTTAACATCGACCTCTCGACGTTTCTCCATGTTGAAGCGCTGCCTACCGCTATATCTTCAGGTAGAAGTTACAAAAAGTAACTTTCCAGATATTTTCTTGAACTGCGTGGGTACTCGTTCAAGAAAATCTTACACGTGGATAACGGTACTGTGTCTAAATATTTATTTTTGTGACGTTGCTAACCGAATAAGCAAGTATACACAAAGTTATTCAGTTCTTGCTACGTTATCTGTTACATTGTCGTATATCTATTGACATATTATGGACTCTGTTATTCCTCAATGATGAAAACTTAGAATAAGAGTGATTAGGATTAAGTAACTGGTTACATTCACAGCTCGGTCTAATCAATGGGTCGGCAGCGCCTGCGCAGCGATTACGTCACAGCTTTCGCGGCTACACTGTAGTAAGATGTTGCGAAATACGCCACTTATGCAAGAAGTACGATACGCAAATACGCCAACAGAGCGAATGTTGCATGCACCGTGTTAATATGTTACTGCATTGCAGCTGTGCACTCATGCTAGGTACCTATCGGACAAAGAATTGTTCGCGCACTGATTTGTTTCATGGTCTTATCAATTGTTGAAGAAAGATGTCCCGACGACCATTAAAGACAGGATAAATATTATCTGAATTCAATAGAAACAGGTAGATTGGGTAGGTAAAGTGATTAATATGTATTAAACCAATTATGACCCAGTACTATTCTCTTGATTTGCATAATAATATGAGTAAAAACACACAAGAAAGTGGAAAGGGATGAGGTCTTAGAAAAAATAAATTCCACAAGATTCATTCGCTCAGTTTTTGATCGAGTAGAAGCATATTTGAGTGCTTCAAATATTCAGGTGTAACAGTAACATTTTTTACATTGACAGCTTTAATATCTTTCGCACTCGACCTTCACGATTTCAGAGGCTTTCATAATTATTGTACCTAGCAGGTTTGGCAATATCCTTTGCGATCTAAGTTCTCAATTACAGAAGAATTTTATAAATAAACCGTATAGTGTATTTATCGAAGTTTTCGATGAGGTACTGAATTTAGTAATCTTGTACAAACCTACGCAATCTTTTACTCATCAGACTAATTCTTAAATTTTATAAATTACCGGAAAAGTCTTAGTTTTTCTGCACAGATATGAAATTATTAACCTACTAGCGACCCGCCCCAGCTTCCCTCGGGTACAATTTGCACCTAAACCTTCCTCATGAATCACTATTGGTGAAAACCGCATGAAGATCCGTTTAGCAGTTTTTGAGTTTATCGCGAACAGACGCGGCGGGGCCTTTGTTTTTTATTATGTAGTGATAGTGATTGGCTCCTACCACAATAACCTAAATATGTGAGTATCTAATTAGTTAGTATTGTTGATTGATGTAGATTAACTAATATGAAATATCAATTGACAATGTTTCCTTGTTTATATTATCATCAGAGATTCTTAGTTTTTCTTTTTATCTTCATGTCCATCATAAAACTCGCTTATATAAAGTTGTATTCTGATACCAAGATAAAATCTTAGATCTTGTTGTGCACTTAAATGACAACTTAACGGAAACACAGGTACCTAAGTACTGATGGAGCATCAGTTTTTAAAAACAATTAAAAACATATAGTTACATCTCTTTTTCTCCATGTTAGGATCATTATTTTGCATTATAATCTCATTATGCCTACATGAAGGAAAATTACTATCCAAAGTAAACAGGTTTTGCTTTAAACATAAACAGTATCTAAGGTGGAATTAAGCAAGAAAGAAGATACCCCATCGGTTCTCATTTATGGAAAGATAGTAACTGTAATGAACAGTATATTAGACAAGACACATGCAATCATGTGTATCCATATTATGCAAGGTAAATGAGTTTCTAACGATACGTTACGACACCAGCGTAAATGGATTCAACTCCGACCTTAGAAAGGCATTTTGCATAACAAGTTAACTTCAAGTAAAAAACCGTAATCTCTATAATTATGATTAAACACGCGCACTTGTCTTATCTATGATTTTAATGTCATTCACGTTTTTGATGCACTTTGGTTCATACACTTTTCATTGTTATCGAAAACCGCATTTATCTCACCTACTATAGAGACTTTAATCTTCAGCAATCATATCACAGTATTATCTGTACACTAATCAGTTGCTTTGGGATCTAATTCGGGTCATAAATGCAAGGTGAGCCAACTTAGCAACAGTCTCTTAAGTAAATTCTAGGAATGGCAGAATGAGGCAAATAGTAGCCGGTTACAACTTCCGAGAACCGTAACACAGAGACTCACATTGTTATATTATCAGTACAGCTGTACTGGCTTTTCCACATTTTAAATAATTCGTTTTCACTAGATTTATCTTCCTAAGATCGGTTTGGAGTTAAATAAGTTTATTGGAGTCCAATGAAAGAACTGATTTCTAAAGGATCAGTTCTTTGACTATTCTTAATTCTAAAGTTTGGGTTGGCTTCTTATATCTGCCAGCAATACCTGAATTATGTCTCTGAATACAAAAATTTGGATGTGGACGGACAAAAATGTTTTAAAATACACATCCATTCCCATTATCTCGCCACAGAATAACGAATAGTACTAACGTAATCTTTAAGTATTTTCTTTTTTTATTATAAATTCAATATAAAATTATCGTCTAAGAAAAAAAAGCAAATGCCTTTATTATCGGTATCGATTATGACAGCAATTTACATAGATATCTATACCTGCATTATTTATCAGTGATATCAATGATGGCTCTGATAGCCTTAGTGTAAATTTCCGCGATATAGGTACGTACATTGTATCGATTTTTGTGCAGATATATGTATATAGTATTCTCGTATTATGTGAATGTGTGATACGGAGCTACATCCTATTAGCAGTAAGTAGACAAATGCTGCGACTTATTTTTTCTTACTTGTTGAATATTCTATACTTAATGCCGTTATACTTATTGCTCTCCCAAGTACAGGGACCCCTCATGCTTATAGTGTTTGGCACTTTGCTCCAATTCAAATGAAAATAAACTCTAACCTATTATTATTCAAAAGAAGTTATTGATATTATTATATCTCTCCATGACATGTCATTATATTGTTTCCATGAATCAGTCAATGAGTTCGCTATTTAAATGAGAAAATCAGTGAATGTAATGCTATTTGCTGTGTATTGTAGAGCAATCAGAATGATCAATTAATTCTCAGAATGTGTGGGTTTTAAAATCGGCTTTTCTCGTGTTGAACGTAGCAGGCATAAATGTATAATATGGTTATGTATACATGTGAGGCTGTGTTCACGGTTAGTTAGGCGCGCACGGTGGCACGGCGGCGCGGCGGTGGGTGCGATGTGGCCGGTGCGATAGGCAGCGGCCTTGCGGGGCCGCGCGAACGCTGCCGCAGCCTCGCACGTGTACGTGTGCTGACGTCATCCGCACGCACCGCAACACACGTTCAAGTTCAATGTTGCCTATTAATTTTACCGTGCCTTACCACCAACTAGCACTAACAATAATCGTCAAATGTAAGAGCGCTCTACAAGGACGTCTACAACACTCCACCTATTTATTGATAAACCGTGCCACTAACTAGGCGTTTAGAAAGGTGAAAACTGAACTCGCAGCACGCATATTTAGTATGCTGTAAATCGTTCGATTCCTTGGCTGACTTTCTTCGTGTTTACACAACATATTTTTCGCTCTTGAATCCCAGTATTGGCGATTCTGGCTAACGTTTTGAAAACAGCGAGTCGCATCTTCCTCGGTCCATTGACAGAGGGTTCTTCCTCGAAGAACGCGTGCGCGAGTGTCAACAAGCGCATAGCAATCGCCAGTGGTGGTGTTTTGTGGCGTGTGCCTCCATTGTGACGTCAGCACACATCCGTGAGCGTCGCTCTCACTTCCAAATATTTATTGTTTACTCTTCCAATTGACGAAGCACCTTGTTTCTATGTCGACCTCGGTCACGACGACGTTTCTGTTGATAATTTGAATTAAAAACGTTTTGTTGGCTAATTGATTCTATTCGTAGCGCCCGTGTAAAAAGTGATAAAAGTAGTATTTCTTGTTTACTAGGTGATTCTTCATCCGTGTTACTTGTCAATGTTATCGCTAGTTAATCGTTTTACAAGTACCATCGCAACTAAAGCGCTTGTTTTATTTTTTGTCAGCAAGGTGCGATTATAGGCAATTAGTCAGAACACAAACCGATATCTTGCTCAAAATGGACTTGTTCTAGTGCTGAGAATGGTCTAGTCGTTTTTTTTTTTGTTATTCTCAATATTATCTGTGTGTGAATATATTGGCGAGTGTGTACGTGACCGGCGGTATCGGCACAAGTTATCGGCGAAACATTTAATTAGGTACGAAATATGTATCTGTAAACCGCACTCGGTCAAGTGGAAATCTAGAACGGGACGGTTGTTCCGTCCACAATAGATCTCTTCAACAGTAGTGATGCAAACTCTGTCATCAACACCAAAGCGAAGCAAATTAAAAGGAAAAATGTATCCAATTCCTACCAAGGCAATACTGTGACTGTGATATAGGCAGACAGGTTATTGCAAAAAGACCTAGAGAATAGATTAAAATGAACAATGATGCTATTTATCATGATGAGATTCGCAGAACTTGAAATACTTATTAATGCGAAGACTATTGAAATAGCGCAGCCTTCATTCTTCGTAGAGTTTAAAGTTCGCAACACTGCAGTAGCTAGGCCATCGATATAACGATAAAACAGATGCGCTCAACTAAAAATATTAATTGTCGACAAAGAACCCTGGCGGATCAAATGATCTTAACACGGGTCACTTGATAGCACTCGGCCAGTTGACAACAACAGCTGTTACAGGAGTTATCTTATCTTTCCCAATGCCGGTTAAACAAACATCCAAGTGATATTAAGCGCTGTGGCCGAATTCACTCGGAATTAACCCGGGAAGTGCACAAACATGCCACTGATAACAAGGTAACATTCACTGCGTATACACTGTTTATTTTTCAATCAACTGTAAGTACCTTGATACTCTAAATGGGAAGATATCGGAACATGAAATCAGGAGTTTATTACTGATATACGTTACCAATTTACCATTCTAAGGGGCCAAGGACCTCTCAAGTTTGGAATTTTCCAGAATAATCGCCAAATATAACATGTAACGTTTTTCTAGTGACATAATATTCTTATTTTTGTATTATGTTGCCAACATAACTCCGTACACGTGCCTCCTCAATATCTATATTAATAATGCCGAACTTATAAACATTGATAACAATATTTGTTTTCTCTACAGATAAATTGGTAACGGTTGAAAAACAGAGTGATTCGTTACATCACCAACACATTTAAATATTATAATGTACACTTTTGTTCAAAAATAAATGTAATTTTTATTTTCAACACGGAATCAATCAAATGTAACTTTAATTTAACCTTGGCTAGTCTTTGAGCTGAATTACTGAAAGCTTACACCGATTTTTCTGATATGCGCGTAACCCCGTAGCCACTAGCTATGCAAATTCGTTAAAAGGAAGGCGACTACTAAAACTACTACCATTTGTTTCATAGAAAGGACTGCAGGAAGCA
Source organism: Polia nebulosa (assembly GCA_951329385.1). Lineage (NCBI taxonomy): Eukaryota > Metazoa > Arthropoda > Insecta > Lepidoptera > Noctuidae > Polia > Polia nebulosa. The sequence continues at coordinate 11,590,707 of OX589599.1, read as the reverse complement.
TCGTAGTTTTTGCTAATATCAACCATAAGTTAGAAATAGGTATTAAGTTATCAAATCATAGACGTGCTAAGATCACGACTAGGTCTTTAGTAAAGGCCTCAAGCAAAACCTAATCGGTACCAAATTCGTGGAAAGCTTCTCAAAATTTCTCCGTCGTTGAGTGGAACGAAAGAAGTTGAAAGTCCTTTAGAGACGTGTTTAGCAGGTTGGCTATTCCGTGTATGTCAATAATGTTGCGCTTGTTGTTACCAAGTCAACCTCATTCAACCACTGCATTTTGCAAGCACAATCAAAACCACAAAATGCATAATAGCACAATAATAAACTATTACGTAATGCGGTATCCGATGAATAGACTTACTCATAAGTTCCGTTTGCTAATCACAAATGGCAACTATGTTTGGTGCGTGTACCTACCAGTCATACCACGACTCTTATGGCGACAAGGCCATTATAGATGAATTTTCTGATAATAATCACGTCGGTTCCTATCGCCGCGGGTGAACTGTCGGCCGATCAATGGTAGTGGCTGGTCGCAGTCACCGCTGCTTAACATACAATCGATGGTAATTCCTCCTGGCAGGTTAGTCACGCGGCCACTAAGATCTGCTCTTTATATTCAAGGGACGACTGCGTTAGCCTACGCGTGTAACAATCACGAATGGAATCTAAATAGAGAAGCAATAACTGTTCACACGAGGTCAGCATCGATATGTTTGCAAATATATTACAAAATAGGACACGCAAACAGTTTATAAGGTGTGTCATTTATCAACTTACTTTCTACTCAGTTCCAAGCGAACGCGATAGCGAGTCATAAAGAATAAATCATGCATATATTTAGGTGTTAAATATATTTGATTATTCATGTAGCAAACATAAAACAAAGCTTTTAATTAACACAACAATCTGCGTGATAGATAACTGTGTGACCTTTGGAGAATTAACAATAATTGTTATGATCGAGGCGCAATGTTTGCATACCCATACACGAGTAATACATCGGGCTCTTAGATACAGGCATGTTCTGCAATTGTAGGTATATGTGTGAGGATTGAACGGGGCACCGAAGTCCGCGCGTCCCCTGGCGGGGTGCCGGGGTGCGGCCGCCAGCGCGCCGGGGGAAAGCACTTGGCACTTTGGCACAAACACTGTCTATTGAGCATTGACGCGACGCTTTGATTGATGTCCGCTATTCTCGGATAAGCGTGCTTATTATCCGAAAGTGTTTGGCAGCCGGACACGATATTTGCGACATTGTGGGAGGATATAACGCTGGTGAATTAACGATCGCAATTTCTACGAGTTTGTTGTTACTGTATTTTGTAACTGTTTTTCATGACTAAAGAAAAGTTACAGGCCCTAAAGTTGTGGACCCTATGTCTTGCTCTCGACTCTGGATTACGTACCATAATTATGAGGGATTTCAATATTTTGGTATCTGTTAGTAAAATGTACGTAATACCTACTATTATTAAACAATATCACCAAATTTCAAGTTCATAGGTCACCTGCGGACGGCGAGCAGTGGGTAGCTCGCCGTCCGATCAGCACCAGGCCCGTGAGTCGACGGCGCGTAGTGTTCCACGCGCGCCTCAAAGAGATGAGTGTCAGCCACCACTGACGGGGCCCATCGTGGCCGGTGCCTGCATGCCTAGGGGTAGCGGATAAATTCTGAAAATGAGTTACCGCACCCCTGGGCACTCAGGCAGGGAAGGAACAGGGGTGGGTTTTAGTCAGTAAGAGTCTGACACGTCCTCCCGCTCCACTCAGAGCGGGAGAAGTCATTGGATGATTTCCCACCCCATCTAAAAATAAGAAAGGCCAATGGGAAGTTAAAAAAAAATTCGGAACAAAATTTTGTGACAGACGACGGAGAGACTGGTAGACAACCACGTGAGTGACAGCAATAGGGCTCCGTTTGGACCCTTCGGCTATGGAACCCTAAAAATGGTACAATTTGAACAGTTTCTTATACGATCTAACCAAATCTTCGACGTTTTCTACGCCGAGAGAACTAAAACGGACAGTTACCGCGCCCCTGGGCACTCAGGCAACTGAAGGAACAGGGGTGGGTTTTAGTCAGTACAAGTCTGACACGCCCTCCCGCTACATCCAGAAGAAGTCATTGGATGATTTCCTATCCCCACAAAAAGAAAGGTACCTAATGCCATACTTAAGTAATTCTTTTAATCAGCCTAGCATATCTTTCATAACTTTTTTTAAGTTTATCTATTGATAGGCCGTTTTCCTAATATAATCATTGCTACATAACCTACCAACTTACCTATTATTTCATTTATTAATCAAATCAACCTACACACAGTTTCCTTTTTCGCATTATTACTACTTATTAGTTACCATTTACTTATCATGTAGCTATATCTATTAATACTCATTTAATATCACAAAAGAGGAAAACGTATGTTTGTTGTATTAACTTAAACGGTTTATCCCCAAATATAACAGTTTAATCGCTTGATTTCCTTTTAAACATGGCCCCAATTAACCCACAGGGATATTATTAACTGATAAATACCAAACAATTCAAGTGTTAATCACAAGTTCACAATGTAACGATGAAATATATCAAAACTTAAATACAAAAATAGTACAAAAAAAACTGAAATATGTACTGAAAAACCTTCCATACATAAGTATCCGGACGGAATTCTATGGAACTAAACCTTATCTATTTTTTTCTAATCAACTCGGCTTTAGTTATTCACTGAAAATGTGATACTTATATAAGTATCTAGTATACGATCTAATATTCAATCGCAACCGATAGCAATATGTATTTGTGAATTACTTGAATAAAGTAACAAATATGTTGCCTATTTAATAGTGTACGGGTAAGGTACCTACATTAAATGATAAACTGTTTTTAAGTTAAATTTGTATATTGATTTAAACACCCGAAATGATAGCTGATCGACCCGCGGCGAATGAGTCTTTCAGCGATGCTATGCATACTCACAGATTCAAGATTATTGGAAGCACCTTTAATGTGAAATATTATGGTATTGGAAATTATCTAGGTATCTGGTTTGAAATGAATAGTTCTTGTGAAGCCGTAGTTAGCATATTATATGCTGTCCACGTGGCATAATGATTGCATATCTGAGGACGTGAGCAGTGTTGCGGCCTACTGCTGTATCCGCCACAGTACTGTATAATAGCGTCTATAACCGTTCCATCAACCGGCCCAGCAGACGGGAGAGCGTCGATTGCGTCACTCACACCCCGATGATTGATTATACCAGATTTTAACGCCGAATAACTCGTGAAATGAATCAACTTTATTTTAATCCGACAGCATTTCGTGGCCTTCACATTGCCCTCTACTAACGAGTCTATACCAATTTAATCTGCGGCTCGTAGTTCCGACTAACACACGACTATGTAGACAACCTTTAAAAATTTATTGCTTCAAAATCGTTCAACACCAGATAAGATAAAGCTCAATCATAAAACGCGTGACTAAAAATGTTATATAATTAGATACATTTCACTATTGACGTAGCATAATAAACAAGTTACGTTAAATAATTAATTATCGCTAAATTCCATGAAGTGGGTGGGGAAATATTTTCATAATAAATCAATATTCCGCTTTTGTGAAATTGCTCATTACTCAAATATTTGAGTCAACAGTGAGCGCTCCAGCCACGTCGCTGACTCTGATTCAAAATTCATTTTCTGACAGTGCTCATCATATTTATCAAGATATTAATCAGTAGACAACTGTACCTATCTACTGAAATTTCCTTTGTGTGAGAATCCATCAAGCTTGGCTAAAGAAGTAATTATTTTTATTCTGTTTCTCATTTCACACGTCAATGTCCGCCGCTAAAGTGGCTCTACAAGTATTTTTACTTTTGTCGTAACATGTAAAAGCTATTCCGAGTGGCCGTGCCGGTAGGCTGTGAACCGTACAAGATTTTCACGGTTCAGCCGCTTCATTTTCACCGTTATAAAGGATCAATGGATTTTTTTAGTCAAGGTAGGGTAGGCAGCGCCTGCCGCGGTTGAAACTGACCATATGCTAACGCTCTGGTGCTTGGGTCCCGTGCCAAATTTAGGCACTTTTATTAGACACATAATTACGTAAATACGAATTACGTAAATCCTACAGAATATTACGTACTGGTTTATCACGAGTTGATGCAACATTATTAAAGAAACATTCAGTGGAGCTATGCACCAGTTTGGACAGTAGGAACAATATTTTCAAATAAAACCCAAAGCTGCGGTTGCAAACTGGGCTTGTTAAAAACATCTGAAATAAATGGCACAGGGAAGAGGGATTAAAATTAGCAGTGACCCGGATTTCAAAAGGCTATTCCGTGTATCTATCTAATGCAGCCTAAAATAGAGCCCATTTAGCGACGACCGGCGGCGTGGGTTGAGCTGACAACCGTCCCACATCCGCACATTTTCAACAATGTTTTGGTTCTCCCGAAAATTCCTCGAACACATCTTTTACTAATGCACATTTTCAGGTACCTATCAAATTATTCCCATTACTGTGACGACATTAGTCTGCTTAACTCAGTTTCGTGGCTATTAATTTCGACTATTTATTTTGCTCTATCATCGTAAACAAAATTATATGTCTCCAAATACATAACTACTTAATTAAGGTTTGTTTTCGTTGTAACAGGTAAAGGTCAAAGAATTTGTTCTAACATTATTAAACAGATTTCAAAATATTACCTATTTTTTCCTTTTGTGATAGTGTTTTTTAGTCTTACACATGAAATGAGATTAAGGGGAAGCGCCAGGGTAACCCGCGGAATTCTAATATTTTTACATTTTTTGCAATTTGCAGGTCAGTATCAGGTTGTGTGTTGATCAAAATATTATTCGCGGCCATAGCAAGTTCGTATTTACAGAGCTGTAATCATTCATCATCAATACAACCTTCTAAGTTCATATTGATGTGTGGAATGACTTTTTTATGAAATCATGACATTTGACATCAATTCTAACTGAGAGTTGTATTGATGATTATAATTCTATAAATACATACCTACTTGCTACGGCCGCGAATCATATTTTGACCAATAAACAATGACCTGCAAATTGCAAAAAAGGTGAGAAAATTTTAATTGCGCGGACTACCCTGTACATTGCACCTTAAGTAAGAACGATGCTTTAAAAATAAGTTTTCTTGGATATGTTACAAAACAGAAAAATGGCCGTCATAACGCTTAAAAGTTTACCCTCTGTTTGCAAAACAACATTTTTCTTTCTACACACGACTGGAAAAGCGTAGGCGACTTACCAATTATTAGTAGGTACGACAGGTTATATTTTTCGGTTCGATGTCGTATTTAGCTAAAGCTTCGCATCATTAAAGTTCATTTATCAACAAACAGTCCACATTCATAAAAAAATTAAGTCAATATTTCAAGAGTCAATCATTCAGAAACGGTTTATGAACCAAGTGTACACTAACCATGTCGTTATTTGAAATTTGAACCATGTACACATCACATCGTCATCAGCCTTTTAATGTCCCCACTGCTGGGGCACAGGCCTCGTTTCTGTGAGAGGGTGTGGGCCGTAATCCACCACGCGGGCCCAATGCGGGTTGGTGGATGTCACAAGTCTTCGAATTTTTGGTTCTAGGCCATGCCGGTTTCCTCACGATGTTTTCCTTCACCGTTTTGAGAGCACAAGTGATGAAATAATTTACACAAAGTAAAGCGCCACTCTGGGTTTGAACTCACGACCTACAACTTGTAAGTCGCGGCCAATACCACTGGGCCACCACTGCTCACTGGGCCACCACTGCTCATCACATGATACATTCAAACATCTGTCCGTATTTTTATATTCTAAAGACAGAATTTTTGCTGTCACAGTTGCAACTATGTTTATAAATTAATTATTAAATTTATTTACGAATTCTAATGTCACTGCAATGAGCCAGAATCGTAAAAAAAATTGCTCTCTCAAAACGACGTTTAACAACGGTCGTTGAACTCGTTAATTAATGCTAATGTTGCAACATTTCGATTCGATATTTACGCCAAATAGTTTCTTTGAATTTTAAACGATCTATGAAAAATTCCGCCACAACCGACTTTCTTTCTAAAGAGCCTACATCAGACACCTCGAGTTTTCACAGATTTTAAAGGGATTATTTCTTATTGTTTCGCAAAATATTTACCAAAAGCCCAAACAACACATTTACAAAGTTAAATTATTAAGTGGCTAACATTATAAGCCGTAGATCGACATCTCTCCTATCTCGAGAACATGTAAGATAATTGAAACTGCCTTTACAAATACAAATTAATCAGCGCTAGTTTTTCATACGATTTGCCTGGCGTATTGATGGCGCCTGTGCACACAGGTGGCGCACACATTAACACCACTTTGTCGGTGTGTAGCCGCGTGGGCGACGGTGGCCGCAACTTAACTATAATGGACACTCACAGGGTTGCCAAAAAGTAACATTCTTCAACTTCCGTCTCTATCACTTTGAAGAAAACATTGACAAATATTATTGTCATCGTCAGTCCTCATATACGTTACATCCCCCACTGCATCATGCAGCCATGCTGATAAAATATTTTTCACATAAACGAAAATAGATTCAATGCTAAAATCGTATTTTTGAATGTTACTTCCATCGCATAATGAACGATATTTACGTTGTTACACACGATTTATCTGGCAACCCTGACGTGTATGTAAATAGAAGTCTGTCGGTGTAACGTCGCGAGTCGCGAGTGTAGGCGGGGTTGTTTGCCTCGGCTCTCCTATTGCGTGATACACTCAATAAAACTGTTGTTGGACTCCAAATTGGTCGTTTAAGCGAATACACCGCCTCCTTGTAGGTTCGACGCAAACCGTGGCCATCAGAACCGGCAATTACGCTTGATAATTTAGTTCACCACCTTGTCATTATTAAAACTAGTGAGCTCGTACACCACAGCTTGTTATTCACTTATGATTGCCTTTTATATCGCGAAATGGCTTCTTGCTCTTTGAGAACAATCGTGAATATACATACGATTACATAAAGCGTATTTTGTTCTGCAGCTAACATTACCGACGACACTATACCTATCTTTTGCTTTTAAAATTAATAATACATTGACCTGCTGTTTTTTGCCTCAAATTTGTTATAACCACAAGTACATACATGTGCGATACTGCAAACGAAACTCGAAATAACTGTCCTTAACACACCGGAGCCGGTTTCTAGATACGAATCAAAATGCAAGTTAATATTATAATTAGCAATACTGCAATGCAATTAACACGTCAGTTGCCTTTTTACCGCAAACAAGTAAGCTAAGTAATATTGTGGAAACTCGGCTATACGTAACAGGCGTCGCGTGACTAGCGCGGTTCATTCAGTCTCGCCACCTCGCCAGTCCTGCAGCAGAGCCACAGCACATCACGTACACATTTATAAATTGTTCCTCTTTATCGTCACACTACTGATTCAAAGTCAGTATCACACCCCTCTGAGTTATATATAAGCCTCTTCCTGCACGCGTAGCATGACCTTCATAGAAACGGGTTTGTTGACGGAAGAATAGACAAAATGACAGATTGTAGAAAGATTTCTACCATTCTAGGCATGGCGATGTTAAAACTGAAGAGAAGAAATGTTTCTATTCTTCAGTCGACAAAAGTCTACAACATACAACATAAAACATGATGCTCGGGCAGAAAAGATGCCAAGTTAGATAAAAAGAACTTTGTAGAAATAGAGATAGAATTGGGCATGCTACACCTGCTGAAAGAAGCAATGAATCATTCACTTTATTTTGTTCAGGAATTTGACAGTGCGATGTAAACACAGTTGTCACTTCACTGCCACCACGGAATTCTGCATAATAATTTTCACACATTGAAATAAATATTTTCATAATTTTCAAGACATGGTTGAGATCTCACACATAGAGGCTTAAGGATGCTCATCTAATAAACATAAAGTGGAATAGGGGCGCGTGCAAAAATATACTTTGTTTGTCAGTAATGAAACCTTCTTTCTGACTAAGTACTCACTTTTTATATCACTTTGCACATGCAAATGTGGTGGTGAGTGATCTGAGTTAATGTGTTTTCCTTGGGTTAAACATAAACGTTGAAATGTAAATATTTAAGTCTTTGGCCGCCACACTACTACATTGTAACTTGTAAGAGAAATACTGATGTTCCGTACAAATTCATTTTCTCAACACAAGTCTAACGCCCCGACCCCGGTGCAACTTAAAGATCACAACCTACAAAATAAAATAGCACTTTTTGTCGATGTAATAGCCACTTTATTTTATGGATAAGATAGATACGCTTTAAGCCGTGAAATCATTGAAAGATCTTTTGAAATTGGACTCAAAACTCGACTAGCAACCGGTCTGACTTAATTTAGGTGTACTTATTTAATTTACAATAGCCACATTGACGTCAATCATGTATGTTGTGTTTGACTAAACTAATGGATGCCACACATAATTCTCAATATATTACGTAAAGCAGTGACTGATAAAGATGTTACCTATCACTTGACTTGGGGAGTGTATACGTCGATTCACGTTTTTGTTTGTCAATAGGGCGCACATGTAAAGAGCGTGGAATTGCACCACCATTGATGTTATCATAGGAAATATTAATTGGACAGATAAGAATGACACTTAACATGTATGACCAGCATATAGGTACCGGAGCATAGCTTTTAGCTGACTATATCATGAATGAGACAAATGCTCCCCGCTAGACTGACAAACCATATAGATATTTTATCCTCACAAAGACGCACCTTCAACGTCAGGCTACTTCTATCAAAGCTATAGAATTTTGCTGCTTTAAACATCCAGAAGTCAGTCTCGGAACAAAGATGGTCTTGCTATTTAAGACACTAGCAATGTTACCAAGGAAAACAAACTAATGAATGAATTAAAAGGACACAATTCTGGCCTAAGTTCACAAAGAGATAGACTGAACTGATCAACTATAAAGAAATTGCTACAACGAAGAACGCAAATACATAAATAAAGCGATGCATGATGCACTAACCAAATACATTTTTATGGATGTCACTGGGATGATTGCAAACACCATAAGATTGTATCAAATCTTGCGTGAATGAAAACTCTCGTATCATCAGGATCATTTCAAATACAATCAGTGTCATGATAATTAATAATGTAATCAAGGCTTATTGAAAAATAAAGAGTATACAATGTTAAGGGATTTTTCATAAACTAAAAGTGTTTACAATTATTCATTGACAGATACAAAACCATCTAAAAGAGAATGCAAAATAAGAGACATTTACAAAACTAGAAGAATAAGCATAAAAAAGAAGTTGATGGAAATTCGTACACTACACAAATGACCGACCAGCACTTATGTTTTGGATGGATGAAGGTTTGTTGGCGCAAAACTTTTTATCGATCTAATGCGTGAATCAAATCCACACCCCAGATTACCAAACCTAACTAACCATATTATTTTATCACTATCTCGAGTAGGAACTGGATATACAAATCTCAATTGCCCGGTTCGGATAAATGCAATTCAAGATTCGTTCGCAACAATACGTGGACTCGATATAATTAACTGTTTATTCTTGAGTTCACACCGCGCCAAGTAATGCTTATCGTACCTACATATGTACGTAATTACCGATTACATGTAACGTTTGCATGTCGACTCGCTACATTGGTTAGGGTTGGGTTCTTTTTCTATTCAAGGGTAGGGTTACCTAAGAGTTGTAGACTTCGTTTAAAGTAAAATCCATAGCTAGTGGATAAGCTCTTTTCTCGAAGAAAAACGTGTAGTTGTTTGAGAATTTGGAGATTCGAATTTTGATGAAAATAAATGTTTTCTTTAATCATTGTTTGACGTTCGGAATATAAACTGATTCGTGTAAACATTTGGTTTATTTTATTTGAAACTAGAGATTATCCTCGATGTTTTAATAAATCAGAGATATTTAGGGCAGCAGACGTTACGTAAGCACAACACACGTCTGGCAGCATTGGCAGCCCTAGATATAATGTCTGCGACAGCTGGCCGAACAGGTGGGCTTCATATCATATTATAGCATTCCCGCCGATTGGACACTGCTCCTGTACTATTAATTAAATAAGTAATGCAAACACGTCTGCTGTGACATAATATAAACGTGAAACCGATAGAACTGTACCCACTGGTAATATTTATGTCAATGATTCTAGGATTTGCATTTTAATTTATTCCAAATAAAATTACTTCGTATTATAATTTAGTTAACTTACTCTATAATTTCTGTAAAGTTCTGCATAATTATTGTTGTTAAATAAACATGGCTTGTAGGTGTTTCCTAGTAATTTCTATTGTAAATCAGGAGTCAACACAGCATCCCTTCAGTTCATAATAAAAACAAGACACTTCTGTTTATTTTGCTGAACATTTCGATTCAGGACTTCTTAAAGTTTTGCTAAAACTTACTCGGAATAAACAGATGTTTGATAAACATCCTAGAGAGTCGAACCAAGCGTAAAGTCAAAATAATCCGACCATTTGTAAGTTTCAGCGCGATGGCGTGCGTGACGGTGGCTGAGAGGGGTGTTAGAGGGGTGTGGGGGGTCGCCGCCGGTTAGGGGGAGGAGGGGGGCTATGGCGGGCAGTGTAAGACACGGCGTGAATGGCGGCGGCAAGGTCAGGGGCGTCGGAAGTGGGTTACGGGCGGCGCCCTATCGACCGCCCGCCACCCACCGCCGCCCGCCTTTCCACCAGCCACCCGCCACGCCGCCTAATAACACCAGTGTTATTATGCCACTTTATAAACGATACTCTCGTAACTTTCCGCGAATTTATAAATTGTCGTAAAAATGTGGGAGTGATTTACTACTGTTTCTTTTGACGATGTAGACGTAGACGTGGCTTTATTACCTCACATCTCTATTAACCTCTTTCTACATTTTAAGCATCATTAACAAATTCCTAACATGCAAAAATGGGAAAACCCAAATCAATGCCATCGTGGTATGCCTGTCATACAAACAAAATAATGTCTTAAAATGAGGCGCAATCGCGCTCTATTTGCGACTGTTCAAACAAAAAAGCAAATAAGCGGTTGTCAAATATTTTAACAAATAATAATTATTTGAGCGTTACGGCGGCCATGTTGAGTGCGCGTGATGTAAGCGCTTCCGCCAAGATCGCTCGCGAATTTGGCTCGCCATTCATACGAGGTTTTTTACCGCGCGGCCGCCGAACTCACGGCCTTGCGGCCTGCGCCTACGCCGATACGATCACACCGACAGACAGCGCGCCACAAACTCACACAATTAGAACGTTCTTAATATTTATTTATACTAGCATTCCATTATATCCCAATGATCAAATCTGTTTTATGTTTTTTGGACTCTGATACTATTTAAAGGTCGCAGACGTACGCATACAGTTTGATTAATAACCGTTCACTCGACCATTTAAAGGTGAGAACTAATCTCCAGTTTTTTAAAAGTGTTTTATTATTATTGACTTTTAACATTGACAACGTGACCTTAAATATTGTAGGTTTAGCACCGAACAACATCGTGATCTATTATGTAATTAGCTACCTATCATTGGTGTACCAACCAATCTAGTATACAGTGGCAGCTTTCCGTTAAAAACAAGTTAGTTTAGTTCAATGATTGATTTTATGCCACCAACCGCATCAGGCTGCTTGTAAAAGTGACTTGTTTGGAACTTTTTAGTTGCCTTTTACAGTCGGGTTTTTTTGAAAATATTCAATTTATTCGTTTTCTACATTTTAGTGAGTTATATTTTTGGAATCGCCTCCTCGAACCTTTTATTTTAATACCCCACTTAATATAATTCGTCGACTTTAATTTTTTTTTTATTTTCACCATATGGCGGCTGTTTTTCGCCATATTGTATTTTGATTATTGTTATGTCTTTAATAGCACTCGCAAGATTAAAACGAATCAATTGACGTAAGAATTAAGTATCAAAATCGGCCCACGCGTTTGGTCTCTATAGTGCCACAAAGGAACAAACATACATACATACATAGGCTGATGAACACATTATCCTCCCTTGTGTCGCGCCGTCGGATATATAGTCGACTATCAATAGTTAAGTTGCGGCGCATCGTGCCGACGAGGTGCCGCGGTGCCGAGCTGCTGACACTCAACCGTGGCCGAGAGCTAGCTAATTGACTTGAATTTTTAAAGCCTTAGTCACTACACTCCATCTCTCATTGTTTTACTGAGTCACAGTCGCAAACAATGTATGAGATCTTGTTTCCTCATTCGCGAAATTTAACTTTAAACACAAACGCTATTTCTGTGTGAGTAAAAAAACTTCACGCTTTTGGCTATTACGTAACGAAATTAACTATGTTTGTAATTTTGCACACATTACATGTGTTGTGTTGTTGACTGAATCAGCCGGGAATGCGATACGAAGCGAAGCCTTAATGTATTCATACCTATATTGATTCTTGATTTTCCATGAAACTAGATAAGGAAAAATGAAGTAGCAGTGGACCGCTACCTATCTCTGCGAAGTTTCCTTGAGATACGTTTAGTTATATCATAGCAATACTTTTACAAAATGAACAATATTTTCCTTAAGGCATGACTACCTTTTCTTCAGGCTGCCTGAAACAGTTTTACACGGCCAACAAGGTCACGTAAGGTTCGTGACTAAGTCTAGCAAGCCTAGGCTTGTGTAATGTTTCGATACTTATCGAGTTTCACATCTTTTGACGGCTTTTATCGAGAATTATGCAACCTTACTGAGATTGCAGCTGAAAATAGGTAGGTACCTACGTGGTGTGTTTAAACTGTGATTTCATTATGATTTTTTTAAAATTTTGAGTGGCACCAAAGTGGTCTATCAGCAAAGGGGAAAAAATGCACTTAAATAACTTTTTTGTAAAGTAAAGTGTGCGTGACAGCACGTTCCATGGCGTCCCTCGCTAACAAGTTTTTGTCATCCACACAATGTATAGCTCGACCGCTAGTCATCCCCCACAGAGTGAAGAGTGCTAACTGGAAAAGAGCTTATTGTTTGCGCAGGTGCGTCGGCGCATTCTTTGTTCTTCAAATTAACGCCTGCATTACTAACACACACGGCAATGCTGACGACCCTCTTGACATCAACTTATTTCTTAATAGTAGGTACTTATTATGGGATACGGTACTTTTTTAAATAATATTTCTATTAAGAAAAAATAAGAGATTACTTTGTTTTTAAAACTTCTATTCGCACATTCAAATTAAGTAAAGATACTAACACCATCCACGTATCGTTTGACCAACAATTTAAAGCTGCAATAACAATCTATCAGAATAGCCACTTATTCAAATGTTTATCTCAATATTGTAAGAGATTTACGTTACGATCGTCGGCTGATTACATTAACGTTAACGTAACGTATATTTTAACGTTACGAAACAAATACCCTTAGTGTAGAAAAATCAAACAAAGTAGAAAAATATTTACTCGCGTACACGTGTTTCGTGTTCGAGTGATAAGTACCCAAACAACCGAGAAACCGTTGTATAGGCTGAGATAACCTTGTGCTAACGTATGGCTGCTGAAATTACAAATAATTTATCTACACTGCGGTGTTGGTGCTTCGTTTTGAGGACTACAGCCAGACCTAGTTTAGTTTAAAATACTCTTATCTAGTGAGTTCGTTTTAATCAATAAAACTATTTTATTTCCGTCGCGCTTTTCCGTTTCCAGATAATCCCCTTTGATTTTCAGACGAATCATAAAATAATAACAGCCGCTTTTCAATTTAATGAATTTAATGGGACGTCGTTTACAAGTTTACATCGAACCAGCTCACTGAAAGTAGCCAGTAAATTAATCAATGATAAAAGGAAACGAAGACGTTTCTTTTGTTTCTGAGAACTAAACAACTGGCTGAAAAGGTCAGTCTCAATATAAAATAGACTTATTAAAAATAGTTTTTTGGTTTTACAATTATTTAAGCAAACTTTCTGCGCCCACGCTAGGCTAAATTTATCTCAGACAGCTATAATAATATGTTACAGTAATGTGCAAGTTAGTGGTGGTATGAAGCAACAATTAATTTATCACAAGTGGCGTTTACTCCACGCCAGTCCAGTTGGAGCTGCTCCGGATAACGTGTAGTGGCGATAAAGCAACAAAGATCGTTTTATGTGTATGGTAGACCGTACCCTAAAAATAGAACAAAAGCCGTGTTTATACGACAGACTACTCCACGTCATGTGGCGTGCACACTGAATTACTAACTTTTATGTACGTGAATAAAATCTATTTATAATGTTGACGTCGGCCGCTCCACATTCTTATCTTGTCGCGATACTAAACACTCGATCTAACGCAGATGCTGGACGTTAACGACTCGCTGTGAAGACAGTGCTTCTTGCTGTGATATAGTTTGTTATTAATCAGTGTTTTAATGTGTTTCTACTAATATGTGTTGCATAATTTGATTTGTAACCTACAGCACCCCATTCTAATTATAGATACTTACTCTCTTGCGAATGATAATTCAATTGAGCGCCATCTTTTCTTAATTTTGTTGTTAACGTTAATTGTTAAGACTAGAAAGTATAAACATGACTAACATATCTGTTTCCTTGTTTCCAGCCCGTCCGATGATCTCAGCCAGCCTCCCCAGCGAGGCGCTGGCCCAGCTGGGGCAGCTAGGGCAGTTAAACTTGTACCCGCCGCCGCCGGCCGGCATGACACCCGAGTTCCTGGCGCCGCCGCCGCGGCCCTACGCGCGGTACGCGCCGCGGCGCCCGCGCGACGCCATGCCCGCGCCGCCCGCGCCCTCCGCCCCCTTCCCCGCGGTGCCCGGCGCCTACGCGCCCTTCCTGCCGCACCCGTCGTACGCGTCGTACCTGTACCGCACGCGCGCGCCGCCGCAGCCGCCGCCGTCCTCCTACCCGCTGCGGCCGCGCGCCACCTCCGGCTTCGTGCCGCCGGCGCCCGCGCCGCACTCGCCGCCGGTGTCCGCGCCCGCGCCGCTACCACCACCCCGAGAGGTAATATTGACACTTCACTCAAATCAATCAAGCTGCAACTGAACAGCAAAGCAAATTCAATAAGCAGTAGCAATAGGCTGCCGCAACAGCAAATTGAAGCATGCAGTCACAATAAGGCTAGCGAGGATGAATTTATTCACATTTTAAAAGCACTTTATTTTATAATATTCTTGAACTAACCAACTCCTTCCCTGATTCCAGGAGCCCCCGACGTCCCCGGAGCGGGGCGCGCCGGCGCCGTACTTCTGCCGCGGCGCGCTCATCCGGCTGGAGGACGGCTCGCTGCGGCGCGTCGAGGAGATGCGCACGGAGGACTTCGTAATGAGCGCCGACCGCAACGGCGACCTGGCGCTCACGCAGTGCACGCTGCTGCGGCTGGACGAGCGCGGGGACCGACTGGCCCTCACGCTCACCTACGATAGGAACCGCTCACAGGTATCAATATTATAATTTTTAAGAGGACTCTTTAAAGCTTCTGCAGCCTCAGTACTCGTATTAAAAGGCAATGTTACTATTGGAAAGCAGGCCAAAATCACAAGCACTTATGGTTGATCTAGCGCATGTTAAACGATAAAGCGGGACAACCTATGAATACGAGTAGCATCATTAGCAGGCGGCATAGAAAAACTTAGTGCACTGCAGCAACTTAAAATTAAAGAGGACGATAATTCCGCACAGTGTTAAACTACCCCAATAATAATGATTTCAAAAGAAGCAAGTTTAAAACAGTATACTTAATCATGCCATTTATCATTACAGGTGGAGCTGGAATCCACAGTAGAGCACCCGTTCTTCGTATACGGGCGCGGCTGGGCGTCGTGCAAGCCCGAGCGCACGCTGGCGCAGTACGGGCTGCGTGTGCAGCGGCTGCAGGTGGGCGACGTGTGCGTGTCGCTGGTGCCGCGCCGCCACCAGCCGCCCGCGCCCTCCGCGCCCCCCGCTCCCTCGCACGGGCCCCCCGCGCCCCCGCAGACGCACCCCGAGAACCTCAGCGTCAAGGAGGACGCGCGCAAGCGACGCTGGTCCGCCTCCGACGTCTGCGAAGACAACCCGCCTCCCCTCAAGAAACGCTGAAACGAAACTCACCTTCGTATTCGCACATGCAGAGGAGAGGAACTGTCTTGATGGTGTTGTGATCGTTGCAACTCGCTACTCGTCTCTGACTCAGTTTCGTTGTTTTTGTGTGCCGAACCTACTGAACTGTTAGTGAACGGATGGACAAGTGTTAAAGAGGATTACTTCCGCGGAAGGAACGTTGTAGATAGATAATAAACGGCCCCAGTGAGTTCGGTTGCATGTCGCGGCATGCACTATTATTAATTGTTAATTTGCGTGGTTTCTGCAGCGATCGGCAGTCCATAATAGTACGCTTATGAAATTCTATTGGGGAACTCTAGGTGCTTTTTACTGTCGGGTGCTTCTGTACGCGTTCGTGTACGATTTTGTAAATATGTATGTAACTTAGGTCGAAGTTAAACGTTACGCTCCATGACTAACCTAACGTGTCACAAAGGGAAGGGACGCGGGCGCACGACGCCGCGTCCACTTCTCATTCCTCTATGGTACACGAATGATATATAACAATATACGGCATACAAAGTAAAACGCTTTAGACATACTTACACGAGAACCTTTAAACAATATTATAATTTTATAATTCCACAACCATGGAGTTAAACATTTTTTTTAAATAATGAGCACAAAAATAACAATGTGTAAGTTTGTACCAGATCTTAAAGTAGGTTAGATATTGTGATAACCAATGAGATTTTATCGCCAGTCTAATGGGACACGTGGCAGTGCATATATAAAACAAAACAAAAGGTACAATGAATGTTAGATTGTAGGTAGCAGTAATGGGCTGACGTGTGCTTAAATCTCGACTGATTTCTTTCTATACGAGTATTCTGAATGATTATGTTTGTGAAGGACGCAGTCATGTCAGAGTTCCAATCTCCTCCGATGGTTGTGACTGCAGACATATCCATGACGATGTAATTGTCGTGTCGCTCCCCGCTCAGGACCGGGCTCGCGATCGCTTCGCTGTACTGTACTGGCAAACTCTTCTGACAAATAATTTGATCTAATATAAATGTTGATAATTGATAGGTATATATTGTAAAATAAAATGAAATATGTATAATGATCATGGTTAATGTGTCATCTATTTAGCTTTTGACGTCCATGTGTGATACACATAACTTTTCTATGAGAAGAAGTATACATAATAAACACACAGTCTGTGATATTTTGTAGTTATTGGTCAGAGTAGGTATGAAGCTTGAATAAAAGAAATATATGTTTTAGACAAATAAGTGCGTTAATTGGTAAGAAAATGTATAGTTGTATACTCAAAAATAAAACGCTGGAAAACTTAAACGGAAAACAAATATAACTTGTAGCGTCTGTGATTAACATACATATATCGTTATATAACATAACGACAAATGCATAGCCATATCAAAATCAAATTAATTTAATATAAACACTAAGTCAAGATACATAATTTTCGTATTTGCTTGAAATTCAAATCCATATTTATATTGTTTGCATAATAAGTTTATCTCGAACAATTACGTTGTCAGATGTAAATGAGTCATGGATGTCTATCGCACTAGGCGGATAGCCGAGTGATAGCCGAGTGACGGCCGGCCGGTAGCGAAGGATACGGACAGTAGAATTGCAGGGTTGGTTTCATTGTACCGCGTACCGCATGCTACGTGCTATTAATTATATTGTGTTAAACGATAACCGACGACCATAGAATACGGACACCTCATTGACGACGGATGGTGTTGTACAAAAGTTAATAATTTGTTGTATAATGTATGTAATTCTAGTTTTATCGTCTTTATATTAATATTTGTAATTGTAATGAAAGATCTCATTTTATTAATCGGTATTTTCTAACAAGGCGCTTTCATTAGATCATGACTAAGCCTACCTCACAAACTATAAGACTAGTGTCTCGCGGCGGCGGCGGGCGGGAGTCGAGACGCCAGCGCGACTGGTCGCTATCAAGTCTAAACAAGATCTCAATTTGATGAAAATAAACTTTTGAAAAGACTGGGACGCTTTACTGAATGTTGTGGGATAGTAGTTTCTTTGAAGATATTACTTAAATTATGAGATAGGAGCATTTATTTGTGGC
Source organism: Polia nebulosa (assembly GCA_951329385.1). Lineage (NCBI taxonomy): Eukaryota > Metazoa > Arthropoda > Insecta > Lepidoptera > Noctuidae > Polia > Polia nebulosa. Next base: position 11,572,536 of record OX589599.1, on the reverse strand, counting down.
GCGAGCTCGTTCCGTCGTGTAACTACCTATATGAAGCTCCGCTATCAACGCTGGACAATCATTTAGTACAAAATTTGTTACAAAAAGTATTATTCCCAAAATCCAAATTCAGAAAGTATTAATTTAATTTCAAAAAGGTGCTATATTATTTTTGTGGACGTGATTCCGGCACAATCATAATTGATATTGAAGAGAAAATTTTGTTAAGGAACACTTTGTTGTAATATTTGCCAATCCATTGTATAACATTGGCACAATCGATGTTCTTCCGCGCCTCCTAGTAGATTTAGTGAGTCAATTATACGTTAAAATATCGTTATGTGTAGGTACATATTCAGTCAGCACTTGTTACTTGATTATATACTACAATATTAAGTGTATAATATTTACCATCAACTTATGTGCATCGATGTTTGTTGTAAAATGTATTACTTAGACAATATGCAAATGCTGTTTGCAATGCGTTTGATTCCGTCAGAGATATTCGCTATACGTAAACTAGAGGCTGACGTTTGTGAAAGAAATGATTGTTTGCAATAGGCTAACAAACACAACAATATATATTCCATTAAATTGCCTTCCAATGAGAGTTTTTACAAATTAAAGTCGTTTACTGACTCGCAAGCAATCGAGGATCGATGTCGATGAATGTTTATAAAAATATTTTGTCTATTCCACTCGCAAAACACGTCAACCTCGATCCAAAATTCATAGAAAATGCCAAAAGACTGACATCAGCTTATTATTATTGTTAGCTAAGCTGTAAACAATCGTTACTTTTGTGATGCCAATTTCTTCCGTTTACAGACTTTTATAAATAACTAGATATCACCTTCTGTTTCTTCCAAGACTTTACTGAATGTTCATGTGTGCGAGACGCGTCTCTATTATTGTGATTGAACGATATTTAGGTGTTGCAAATATAGTGACAATAGATAATAAATGTATGAAGAGATTCATTATATTATGTTGATGTTGCCAACGTCAGGCAAGGCCAGTAATGGTTCACACAGACCGTAATGTTAGTTGACAGTGCACTCACTAACGAAGCATTACTTGACACAAATGATTGTGCCATCCTTAACAGATTTTCAATATTTTAGTATTCCACTGATATTACGTAGTTGGAGTTGTTATCCAAACATTTCAATGATACCTACCCCTTGAATATACAAAAAGTTATCCTATCGTGGAAAGTAATACAATTGGGAACATAGATATATCCGTGGAACTTCCAGAACCAAATTTATACCAAGTATTGTACACTTTCCAATGTAATAGCGTACTGTAGAGAACAGGAAATGTTGTGTCATTTAAATTAATAGATAAATAACTATAAAAATTGTTATTATATGACAGATATCGCAAAAGTATATATGTATATTTTATTGTATAGCGGAATGACTACTTTTCAGATTTATTGTAAATGGAAAAATGTTATAGATCGAAATATGTTAAATAAGTTAACTGTTTGTAAAAAGAAGAGAAAATATGTATAATTGAATATTTGCTATATGTTGTTTTATTTAAGTATTGATCATATTTTAAAAGCCAATCAAGAAAAACGTAGATAAGAAAATAGTCACTACAGTAAATAAATAAAAAATTCATAGTGTCGCACTGCATCCAAGACACCAAGAAAAAGTTTATGTAAAAAGTATAATGATCTACATCCGGTTTCTAGAAGGCTAAACAACAAAAACATTGCTTGCTGATATTCTAACAGCTCACTCAAAGTTGAGTTATTTGATTGGCAGTTGATATTCTAGTCAATCACAGCATTAAATATGAGCTTGACAACCTGTCAGCAATTTTAGTAATGTTTTCGTCTCGCAAAAACCGGGTGCTTCATTTTGTACTACTACTACACTATATCTCCTGTAGATAGAAAAACCGGTTCTGCCCATGGAAATGAACCACTTTCTCTAAGAAAAATTTAAAAAATTCCAAAAAAAAAAATTGAACTTTCCATACAAAGTTATCATGAATGTGATCAATATTTGTACGGAAGGTAAAAATTTTTTTGAGAATTTCCTCAGGTTTTTTTGACGAAGGCTGTTCATATCGATGGGCAGATGCAGTTCTTAAAATATGACCACACCTCGGTTACACCCTGTATACTATTACTTCTACAATCAACTAGACTACTCTATGATTAGTTCACTAAATCACACCTCTCAAAAAGAGAGACAACACCATTCCCACCAAGACCAAATCAAATAACAGAATCGACTTATAAATTTTATTGAAAGCATAGAATAGAATCACAACTTGGGATACATACTAACACTGGAGTTTGAGAGCTACTGAGATTGTTCATATATCTGACTTGAGATCGAGCTTCACCTTCTCTCCCGGCTTGAAGGCTGGCATGCCGAGGTACGGGCACGTCGCGCAGCGGAACGCGTCTCCGAGGTAGCACTGGAATGATAAACATGGCTCATTATACATAATATGAAAGGTTTATTTAGAGACATGGAAATATAGGATGGATTCATTCGCCTCAGATGCATTACTTTATTTATTACTCATTCAATACGAGTATGAATAACTTTTACTACTTATATGGGAACAACCCAGAAATTGAGAAAAAATGTACTTGCAAACATGCAAGTAGCCATCAGGTTATAGGAATTTTCCCGTCATTAAGTTGCGGACATCAATCGACTGTAGATGTTACAGCCACATTACCAATTGCTGGAAGCAAACCAGAGAATTGTTGGGAACAGGCTAGCGTTTACCGCCTAGCTGAAGGGATGACGATAAAAAGGCACGCAAATAAAACCGACTTATATTACCGCTGTGCAACGTCAGCATCGCCTTTCATAGAAGTTACACGAGGTCTTACGATCACCATTCAAATGTTCCACGAGCGCCTCAGAGATATGTCAGCAGTACCTGACGGGGCCCGTTAGGGTCGATGCCTGCCTGGGGTCGCGGATAAATTCGAAAGTGAGTTACCGGCGGCCCTTGGCACAGACAACTGAAGAAACAAGGGTGGGTTTTAGTCAGTAAAAGTCTGACACGCCCTGAGAAGTCATTGGATGATATCCCCACCTCAAAAAAAAAAAGGTATGCTGACAGACACACACAGAAGTGGAAGTTTACGCACCGATGTGATACTCACTGGACTTATTTTGAGCATTGTCTGTCTAGATCCCGAGTTTATGAAATTAGAAACTCATTGGGAAATCTCAGTCAGAATATTCGAATAATTTATTTATTTATTTAAATGCATTAAACTATCATTACAGATATAAAAATAATGCAAAACATTCACCAATCCCTATCTTTTTATCCGACTTAACCAGAAAGAGGGTAATGTTATTCGTGAGTTTCTAGGTATGTCTGTTTTTTGGCACGCTCTGTAAGCATAAACGGCTCAGAGTATTTCAACAAATGAGGTATCATTTATTTATTTATTAAACTTTAATGCACAAGTAAAAATTACTGTACAAAGACGGACTTAACGCCTTAGGCATTTTCTACCAGTCGATCTTAGGGTGGTGCAGAGACGGAACGTGGCAGGTGCAACTTAAGGGAAAGACTAAACGAATAAAAAAATACAATAATAAATACATACATACAACAAAATTAAAAATGTAATTGAGAATAACGAAACCAACGAATCAGCGTTGGGATGATTGACAATGTTGGTTGTTATCATTAGATTTTGTTTGACTGCCGAAGTGAGCTTTAAGTTAATGAGGTCATATTTTTTGTGTCATGATCATGTGGGGCATCAAAATTAAGGGTTCAAGGCGATTCCAAAAATATAACTCACAAAAAAGTTGGAAATAAATAAAATGAATATTTTCAACAACCCAAGTGAAAAAAAAACACAAACAGTTCCAAACAAATCACTTCTCAAGCAGTCTCTCAAGCAATCTGATGCGTAGGAATGTGAGAAAATTATCGATTATTTAAAATCGATCGTTTATTTCTGCTATAAAAAACGATTGCTTCTAGTCGATTTTAATATTACAAAAATCGATTTCTTGGTTCACTGTCGATTTTTTCTTCTGTTTTCCACATCATCAGCCTTTTAATGTCCTCACTGCTGGGGCACAGGCCTCCTCTCTGAGAGAGGGTGTGGGCCGTAATCCACCACGCGGGCCCAATGCGGGCTGGTAGATGTCACATATCTTCGAATTTTTGGTTCTAGGACATGCCGGTTTCCTCACAATGCTTTCCTTCACCGTTTCGAGAGCAGTGGTGATGAAATAATTTACACAAAGTAAAGCGCCTGCCTGGGTTTGAACTCACGACCTACAACTTGTAAGTCGCGGCCAATACCACTGTGACTTTTTCACGTCCTCCACGACTTTTGGTAATTATCAATAATGATACATAATTATTAGTAATGTTACGTCGACCGTGTTACACTGGAACGTTCGAGAATGTGGTCGAAGTTTCCAGAAGTTTCCACTAGGTTCGAGAACATTCCATTGTGGTACTGTGTAGAAGTTCATAGATGTTTCTAGAATATTCCACTATAAGATAGTTCGACAATGTTCTGGAAACTTCCATGACCGTATAAATAGGCCGGACGGCGGGCGAGTGAGTGACAGGCAAGCCCGGTTAAGCAGACGACAGCCTCAGAGGCTGACCTGCAAGATGCCCCACAAAAAAAAAAAAAAAAAAAAAAAAAAAAAAAAAAAAAAAAAAAAAAAAAAAGCGAGTGAGTCAGTCTGATTTCGACTACGGATGCGAACGGATGCGAATACAAGCGATTGCGAAGAGAATAGTGATTATTAGCGAATTAGTGTTTGTGTTTATAAGTTGTTTAGTTAGTCAGTAGTTGTTAGTTGTTGTGTGTGGATCAGAGGCGGTTTGGAGATTCTCCGATACAGACGCCGGGTGGTGTTCAGCCTACGACAGAGCCAGTCGCTAGCCCATGTGGAGTTTCTTCAGCACCAGCGGTGCCAGACTTGTCTGCGCTAATGGCGCTGTTGCAGGAACAGGCTTGCCGTCAAGAAGAACAGGTCCGTCGGTTGGAGGAGAAGCTTCATCAAGATAAAGAGGAGCAGGCCCGCCGCCAAGAAGAGCAGGCCCGCCGCCAAGAAGAACAGGCCCGCCGCCAAGAAGAGCAGGCCCGCCGCCAAGAAGAGTTACAGGCCCGACGCCAAGAAGAGCAGATGCTCCTCATTAAAGACCTTCACTCAACACTTGGCAAAGAGTTCAAGGTGATGAAGGAGCAGGTTCACCAGCATGAGAACCGCATCTCAGAAGCTGAAGTTCAGATTGCCGGGGTGAAGAAGGCTTTAGGTGAACTTAGGGCTGGAGACGGGGTTGTGCCTTCAGTGGTTGCTGCACCTTCGGCACGTGGATTTAAGGTGCCACCATTCGACGGAACATCTTCATGGTCGGCCTACAAAATTCAATTTGAGGCCGTTATGAAAGCGAATGGGTGGACCAAAGACCAAGCTATGACCGCGCTCACCTTAGGCCTCCGAGACCAGGCCCTAACCATACTTGAGGCTCTTGGCAAGGATGTGACCTACGAGCAGCTGCTGGAAGCGTTAGAGTCCAGATATGGCGACGCGCACTTGGAGCACGTATTTCGCGCTAAGTTAAGAGATCGCGTTCAACGTAGTGCCGAGAACCTACAGCAGTGGGCCTTGGAAGTTGAAAAGTTGGTTCGGAAAGCCTACCAGTCCGCCCCTGCACTCATCAATGGCAATCTGGTACAGGCGTTCATCGACGGAATACGTGACTTGGAAGTTAGAGCCGCTGTAAGACTTGGGCATCATGAGAAACTGAAGGACGCCTTGGCCCATGCCTTTGAAGTAGAGGCAGTGAGGCAAGACCATCGAACACACCGTCTCAGGGAGGTTGTGGCATCACCTGTACGCGATCGTCCGCAAGGGTATAGCCCTAGGTGTTACACTTGTGGAGAAAGGGGTCATCTTCGGTCAAGCTGTCCAAAGCGAAGCACACTGAGAGAAAATCAATCCCAGCAAGATAGGGCGACTGATACAACTGCCCAGCAACAGCAGGGAAACGAGTAAACGCCAGGACTGAGGGGCGGGTGCTGGCTGGTATTGAAAGAGCCCCGAGGATCTCGATCTCACAGGCCCATGACGGAAACAGCCTGATCATCAAAGGCGAAGTCAACGGAAAACCATGCAAATTTACGTTGGATACTGGAGCTTCTCACACGGTCGTCAATTCTCATCTAGCAAGTCGGTTCCTTGGGGACTTCTTCAATAACCACGACCGTATACAATTACTGACAGCTACCGGTCAGCACATAATCGTCCGAGGCAGAAAGGAGGTGGAGTTAAAATTAGGTAACAAATTCTATCGGCATAATGTCATCGTGGCCGACATAGTGGACGATTGCATCCTGGGATTAGACTTCATGCGGAAACATCGTTGTGAGATCGACGTTGATCAAGGAGTATTGAAGTGTGGTACAGAGGAAATCTTCATGGAAGGTGTACCATCAGGAAAAGTTTTCCGCCTGAAATTTGACGTGTCAACACTTTTAGAAAACTGCGATTTAACGGAAGTAGAAATGGATAAAGCTAAGAAGATGTTACTTCAGTACGCCGACTCTTTCTCTACAAATGATGCTGACATAGGAAGAACAGGACTGGTTCAGCACAAAATTAATACTGGCAACGAGTTACCAATCCGTCAACGACCAAGAAGACTGCCGGTTGCACGTGAAAAGGAAGTGGAAATGATGATTGAGGGTATGGTCAAGGATGGTGTTATAGAGCCTTCATCGAGTCCATGGTGTTCTCCTGTGGTCCTGGTGAAGAAAAAGGACGGCAACACGCGCTTTTGTGTGGACTATCGACGATTAAACGACGTCACGAAAAAGGACAGTTACCCACTGCCTAGGATCGACGACACATTGGATACACTGACTGGAATGAGGTGGTTTACCACGCTAGACTTGAAAAGTGGCTACTGGCAAGTGGAAATAGACCCTAAGGATAAGGAGAAAACTGCATTTTCAACAGGAAAGGGGCTATGGCAGTTTAAAGTTATGCCATTCGGATTGTGCAATGCTCCTGCGACGTTTGAAAGGTTAATGGAGCAAATACTTGCCGGGTTGATCGGAGACGCATGTCTTGTCTATTTGGACGACATTATTATCGTGGGCCGTACATTTGAAGATCACCTTCAAAATCTCAATCGAGTGCTGTCAAAAATCCGGACGGCAAATCTTAAATTAAGTCCGAAAAAGTGCTCATTTTTCAGACGACAAGTGAACTTTTTAGGACACATAGTTTCGGAGGAAGGTGTTCAGACAGATCCGGAGAAAATCGTCGCCGTCAAGGATTGGCCAGTTCCGAAAGACAAGACGCAGGTCAGAGCATTTCTGGGTTTGTGCTCCTACTATCGGCGGTTTGTCAAGAATTTTTCCGACATTGCAAAACCTTTACACAAACTCACTGAGGAGAAGCAACAGTTATGTTGGGACGAGAATTGTGACATCGCATTCCAGGAATTAAAGAAACGTCTGTGCAATACACCTATTCTGGGATATCCTGACACTGAAAATGACTTCATAGTGACACAGACGCAAGTAATACTGGAATTGGAGGCGTGTTGTCTCAACGGAAAGGAAACCAGGAAGTTGTTATAGCTTCCTACAGCAAATCTTTATCCAAACCAGAAAGAAATTACTGCGTCACGAGACGGGAGCTACTCGCAGTAGTAAGGACATTGCAACACTTCAGTAAATATTTGCTGGGACGGAAATTCCAATTGCGAACTGACCACGCTGCATTAAAGTGGCTATTGCAGTTCAAGAATCCAGAGGGACAAGTGGCAAGATGGATCGAACTACTACAAGAGTTTGACTTCGTAACGGAACATCGTAGTGGGAGAACTCACGGTAACGCAGATGCACTGTCTAGAAGACCTTGCCCTGAAGACTGTAAGCATTGTACCAAGCAAGAGACTAAGGAAGTAGTTCCCGTGAGGATGCTAAGAATGGATCTCAGCAATGAATGGAAGGAAACCCTACAGCTTGCTCAGCAAAATGACACGGACCTCAAACCGATCTTTGAGTGGATTAAAGCTGGTGCTCCGAAGCCCAAGTGGAGTAATGTTGCGGCGTTAAGTTCCATCACAAAGAGCTATTGGGCACAATGGAACAGCTTGGTTATCCAGGATGAAGTCTTGTGCCGTAAATGGGAAAACGCCCGAGGAGACAACTGTCATCTACAAATTGTTGTCCCCAAAGCCAAAGTACCGGATGTTTTACGGCTCTACCATGATGGATGTTCAGGAGGACATATGGGGGTAAAAAGAACTCTACTGAAGATACGAGAGCGGTTTTACTGGATTCACTGTCGAGAGGATGTTGAGGACTGGTGCCGCCAATGTACCAGTTGTGCGGCTGTGAAAGGACCCCAGACACGCAGCAGAGGTGCTTTACAATTATACAACGTGGGAGCCCCCTGGGAACGGATAGCACTAGACGTTGCAGGACCATTTCCGGAAAGTGAAAACGGAAACAAGTACTTCATGGTTGTCATGGATTACTTCACAAAGTGGCCAGAAGTCTTCGCCATTCCCAACCAAGAAGCAACAACCGTCGCAGATAAATTGATTCAGGAAGTGTTCTGTCGTTTTGGAGTACCCTTGGAAATTCACAGCGACCAAGGGAGGAATTTTGAATCACAAGTTTTCCAGGAGACTTGTCGACTGATGGGTACTCACAAGACCAGAACCACCTCTTACCATCCGCAATCTGATGGAATGGTAGAACGTTTCAACCAAACGTTGGAGAGATATCTGGCAAAAGTTGTGGAAAGCAGGCAAAGGGATTGGGACAAGCACATACAGCCATTTCTTCTGTCCTACCGTAGTGCAGTTCACGAAAGTACGACTGTGACACCAGCCTTCGCGAACTTTGGAAGGGAATTACGGTTGCCTGCAGATTTAATCACCGGAACCCCCCCTGATGCCCCACGCAGTGTAACCGATTATGCGAATGACTTGCGTAACAAGTTGAATAATGTATATGAGCATATCAGACAATCCGGCCAACAAATGTCTGATAAGATGAAGACCCGATACGACCGGAAGGCAAACCATAGAGGTTTTGACGAGGGTTCACTGGTGTGGTTGCATAACCCAGTGCGCAGCAAAGGGAAGTCTCCCAAATTGCAAGCAAAATGGGATGGACCATACCGAATCGTGACCAGGATCAACGATGTTACCTACCGAATACAGAAGGGTCCACGAGGTGCGCCTAAGATAGACCGATTGGCGCGATACTACGGGACTAATGATGCTCGGGACGAGCATGTCTAAGGAGGGGGCAGTGTTACGTCGACCGTGTTACACTGGAACGTTCGAGAATGTGGTCGAAGTTTCCAGAAGTTTCCACTAGGTTCGAGAACATTCCATTGTGGTACTGTGTAGAAGTTCATAGATGTTTCTAGAATATTCCACTATAAGATAGTTCGACAATGTTCTGGAAACTTCCATGACCGTATAAATAGGCCGGACGGCGGGCGAGTGAGTCAGTCTGATTTCGACTACGGATGCGAACGGATGCGAATACAAGCGATTGCGAAGAGAATAGTGATTATTAGCGAATTAGTGTTTGTGTTTATAAGTTGTTTAGTTAATAAAGGATATTTGGTGTAAAATAATTTATCCCCTACCCAGGTCGTAACAGTAATTTTCAACTCGTCACATTTACCATAACATATGCAGAAGAACGAAAAGCAGGCATTCTTTCAAATAATACGAAAAAATTAGATTTCTCCACAAAAATCGATTATTTGTAGAAAAATCGTTTTGTTTCCCAAATCAATTATTTATTATTGAAAAGAGAGAGACTTATTGACATACTTCACTCTTTCGTAATAAAATAAAACATGATTATAAGAAAATTCTGCAATAATTGCAAATACCCGGGTATATGAATAAATAATACCCGATACCCGGGTATTAAAAAAAGTCGGGTACGCGTAAACCCTACCGTTCACTAAGTTTACACATTCCACACGCATTTAGGTAGGTATCTAATTAATGCATCAGTAGGTCGCTTGCTTGATCAAATCGTACCTATATAGATGTAATTAACAGCTGAGGGGAGGGACGGTGAAACTCGTTTATTTATTTGAATATTTCAGCACTGGATACACGATAAAGCACTCTAATGCACTAGTAATACTGGGGGTTTTAGCCCAGCAGATGGAGAAGGGGAGGCCTTTGCCCGGCAGTGGCACAACAATTTGCCTAGCCTTTTCCCAACTATCTTGGGGTCGGCTTCCAGTCTTACCCGGATGCAGCTGAATACCAGTATTTTACATGGAGCGATTGATATCTGACCTCCACAACCCAGTTACTGGGTAATACGATACCCCTTGGTAAGACTGGTTGTCACAATTTCGGGCTTCTGACAACCCGTAACGACTGTCAATGATGCACGATTGACAGACGGGACCAACGGCTTAAAATGAGCAAGATCGTACCCATTGAGTGCTATAAGTAGTGACACTTCTTAGACTACTAATAAGCAAAGATTCCGAGATCAACCTCTCCTCGATTACTTTTAGAAAGAGTCGGATAAGTTGATAGATTGAATGGCGTTCGAAATTAGCCAAATGTGATAAATATACTATTATCCTACCTGTTAGACACAGCCATATGATACAGGTGTCATTATGATGATAATAACTTCATAATCTTCCCTGTATCACCGAATAACTAATAGTCTTCCAATAGTACTAACGTAACAGAAGATGCACTCCTTTGATCTTGAAGAAAGCCGCTTTTACAATAGCCTACAAAATCATTTCCCGCCAACGGGCAAGCTAAAATTGCACTTAATCACCGCGCTTGAGAGTTGTTATTAATTTGTGTCCTTTCTCGTCCGCAACATACCTACCTACGCCACTTGATCGAGTACTAGGGCTGTCTGGAAAGAAATAAAATACCTACGGTATATGTACATACCTTTCTATAGTTTTATTTTATACTAGCTGATTCCCAACTACAGGAATAACCCACCTGCTCCATAAATCAGGTAGTGTTGCGGAACCTAAAAATTATAGACCGATCACGTGCTTACCGACGGTCTATAAGGTTCTTACATCCATTTTGAGAGCTAAGATTAACGCACATATAGATAGTAACTGTATCATGTCTACCTCTCAAAATGGATGTAGGAATATGAATGGGTTCCGTGGTACTAAGGAGCTTCTCCTCATAGATATGACCATTAGCCAACCGATCTGTCGACATGTTGGATAGACCATAAGAAGGCCTATTACTCAGTTCCTCATACATGGCTCATGAGGGTGTTAGAATTGTATAAAGTTGATGCAACACAACGCACCTTCCTGATGTCATGTATGGGGCAATGGAGGACGGTCCTTCGCTATCCAGGATGTCGACAAATCCAGAGGAATAGCGAACCGATAAGGATCGAGCGGGGTAAATTCCAGGGTGACAGTTTGAGTCCGCTTTGGTTTTGCTTAGCTTTGAGTCCTCTAAGCACACTGCTGGAGAATGTAGGGCTAGGCTATCGGTCGAAGAGAGGTGGTCAGGTTATATCTCACCTCCTTTACATGGATAACTTGAAACTTTTTGGCCCAAGCAATCTGCAACTGATGGAGCTACTGAAGGTAACTGAAACCTTCAGTAATGCCATCAGGATGGAGTTTGGTGTGGACAAATGTGCGGTCATGCATGTAAAGCGAGGGGAGATTGTGGAATACGTGGGAACTCAACTCTCGGATTCCATAAGCCTGAGATCCCTCTCTCCAACCTTTCGGTTGGAGAGAGGGATCTCCTATAAGTATTTGGGTACGTCGGAAGCGTTAGGTATCAATGTCACTGACATGAAGCAATCGTTGAAGGAGCGCTTCTTTGGCCGCCTGAAGAAGTTATTTAATAGCCTTCTATCGGGCGGAAACAAGGTGAGATTCGGATCCTTATTATTATATAAGCAGCTGAATACAATGCAATAAGCTTTTGCCTTAATTTTATCCTAAGCGACGAACGGACGATGCGACGCGGCGCATGAGTGAATATCGAAGTCAACAAACTAACTTTAACTAACGTGCGACCGCGCGGCTGCCCCACTGAATTCCTGCATCAGATCGGGCGGGAGGAAACGCCCGGGTGTTACCACTGCGCAGATCGCCCAGAGGACACGGTGGAGCATACGGTGGAGGTCTACCCCGCTTGGACGGAGCACCGCCGTGTCCTCGTGGATGCGATAGGTGGCGGCGACCTCTCGCGCCCGGCCCTGGTTCAGGCCATGGTACGGAGCGAGAGGGAATGGAAGGCAGTCTCCACCTTCTGCGAAGCAGTAATGCTCGTGAAGGCGGAGGCGGGACGCGTGAGGGAAGTTCAACAGAGTGGCCCTCACGGCCTCGGCCGCTACCACCGCAGGAGAGGTACTGGGCGTACTGGGCGTAGGACGTCGCGAGACGATTTCCGGCCAACGTAGACCCGGGCCTGCGGACGGCGAGCAGTGGGTAGCTCGCCGTCCGATCAGCACCAGGCCCGTGAGTCGACGGCGCATAGTGTTCCACGCGCGCCTCAAAGAGATGTTGTCAGTCACCACTGACGGGGCCCGTAGTGGCCGGTGCCTGCATGCCTAGGGGTAGCGGATAAATTCTGAAAATGAGTTACCGCACCCCTGAGCACTCAGGCAGGGAAGGAACAGGGGTGGGTTTTAGTCAGTAAGAGTCTGACACGCCCTCCCGCTCCACCCAGAGCGGGAGAAGTCATTGGATGATTGCCCAACCCCACAAAAAAAAAAGCTCCACTGAATTGCCCCACTACTTGTAGCTTCATACCTAAAATGCGGAGTGCGCCTGGCCTGCCTGTATGACTTAGAAACGCGTTAACAGTAAGTTCGAGCGTATGCTTCGACTCACGTAGGTACTCTCTCAATGTTTCGGAATTCCCAGACTAATTCTGTGGGTGATCTATCTACATTGGAATAATGTAACGTATTTGGATTACACAACACACTCGAAATCGCTGCAACTTTCACGTCGAAATTATTCAACAGTATATTTTGCCCGTTGAGCCAGTATTATTGTTGTGTAGAGACGGATTTTTCACTTACTTATATAAAAGGGCTCTACCTTTTATACAACGTTGATGTGACAGAGGGGCATTAAATTAAACTACGTATACTATACGTGTTTAGTATTAATTCGATACGGTATAAAAATAAAAATAATAATAAATGAGGTTTTTTTTTTTCAAACAAACTAAATAGCTTACAATTCAGAGTAAAACGCAACCACCCTTTATACCATACTTTATACCCATTATCCTTGTTTGCATTGCCATCTTATAGCGAAAATGTACTTGTGACTTGCGTGAGAACGGCAACAACGCGTCGTATCGTAGGTTATACTCAGATTTATCGTTTTAAGGTGCATGACCTGTGCGTATAGACATAATCAGCTATTAGGAAAGATACATCGTGTTCAAACGAGGCCAAAACTTAAAAAATCGTTTGTGACTAAACTACTGCTCCGATTTAATTGATTTTTGGTACAGAGCTTGAAAATAGTACCTAGTATAGGCAGTTTAAAGGAAAGCCCCTCTGTCGTATCAACTTTGTATATGTAAGTACTAGCCGGTAAATCGATTACAGTTACGATTTTTCGTCATTAATGTCAAGTTCTTAAAGATTTCGTATTTCTGACTGGCCGTCACGCAAGACTTGCTCAGGAATGACTCATTAGTATTAAAATAACGTCAAAACCAAATAATGACCTTCACCCATTGTGCAAGAGTAGGTCACACTTGCGAATTAATCGAAACAACGCAGGAAATACAACACTTATGCACCATAGGTATAGAGTCCTAAATACATAATTATTATGCTCTTTCCTTCCCTCTGGCTTCGCTCTCGTTGCCTTGCAAACCGATTCCATGCATTTTCCCTGCATAAAACGTAGTCTACGCAAGTCACTCAGCTTTCTATGAAAAAGTTTTTTGCAATCGCGTCAGTATATTAGAGAATACCTTTTTCAAATATATAAAAAAAACCGGCCAAGTGTGAGTCGGATTCGCACACAAAGGGTTCCTTACCATAAACTGAAAAAAAAACCCCAAAAATACTTACATGTTTCTAGAAAAGTGTTTTTACGAGTTTCTTTTTGGGCTGTATCTGTAGTAGACAGTTGAAATTTTCACACAGCATGTATTTCTTTATTTTATTATTTGTTGATAAAGTGGCAACAGAAATACACATTCTGTGAAAATTTCAACCATGTAGCTATTACGGAGATCCAGCCCGCTGACAGACAGCAGTTTAGGTAATAGGGCCCCATTGGTTACCTTTGGGTATGGAACCCTAAAAACGCAACAGATATTTTCACCTCTTTGGCATTTTGATTTAAATAAAATACTTACGCTTCCACATGAAGATTTCGGAGTATCCTTGACCTCTCCTTTGAGTTCCTCAGCAAGACCACACGAACAGTCTGCACACGCTTTCCGTTTGCCAGTTGTTGCACAAACTGAAAAAAATTATATAAACATTATGGCTATTGACAAGCACAGAAATTATTGTAATCTAGCCAAATCTTGGTCCATTCAATCATAAACTTAAATTTCGTCCAAATCTTTAGAAAGCTTAACCGCGAAAACATATTAAAGTCATGGACTAATTCTTAATCATACTTAAGTATTACATTGTTCATATTAATGAGCAAGAAATATAACATTCACTTATTTCTTCCTTTTTTCTGAGCAATAGTACCTTCTTTTAAGTAAATAAATTATCATCAAAGCAAATGACAGACAATGACATCTCTGTGCCCTTTATTACAATATAGGTATTCTTGTTTCATTTTAAATTTATTGTGAGCATTATACGTAAAAACTTACCTTAACACACACAAAAATAAACCTGTTCTATAAACTTGTACCTACAAAGCCATTGACCTTGCGTGAATGAGCTGCGTCATTTGGAATAGTCGCTACTCGCAACACAAAACCTCAACCAAATCATTCTAAGCTGAGCTGTAGGTGAGCCAATGAATGTGGGCTCGGAACACGAAACCTCTACATAGCATTATTTTGTTATCAAGATAATGCGCAATGTGGACAACAAGTGATAAGTGTTTCCTTATCACGAAACTTATTATTTTATGTTGAATAATTGATGTTCTTTATGATGTGTAAGGTACATTTCGACAGCATTTTCGTTATTTTACTATTGAAAATAAGGTCATTCATATCTAGACGCATGCAAATATTGATTTGATTAAGTTAAACATATTTTGAGGAAATATTTATGTTTTGGTTCAAAATATACCTCTCAACGAGCTTTGGTCTGGTTTCTTCAGATCATTTTCATCTAGGAGCTGGTTATCATCAATGATGTCATCATCGTTTGCTCCTGTCCATGCATCCTCAACTGTGTCTCCTAGTTTCCAGATTGCCGGCTTCCCATTTAGTTTCAAGGATGCTTTAGAACCAACCTGGAATGATTTATAAAAACGAAATTAAAACAAAGTAGTCATTAACAGTTATATGAGTTAGTGCTCCTGTTCTATACTAATGCACCAGATGCACTAGGGACTTGTGGTGTCCCATTCATATAATAAACTAAAATTTGTACTGGGAGTAATAAATATATACTATGAGCGCTATCTGCCTACTGCACTACTTAAAACTGTCAAATAACATATAGCACAGTCATCATTCTCCTGCCCTTATCCCAATTTATTTGGGGTCGGCGCAACATGTCTTTTTCTTCCATACTCCTCTATTAGTCGTCATCTCTGTAGTCACCCCTTTTTTACCCATATCCTCTTTCACACAGTCCAACCATCGTTTCTTTGGCCTTCCCCTACTCTTATAGCCATCCACATCCATACACAAGACTTTCCTCACGACATTTTCTTCATTCCTCCGCATCACATGCCCATACCACGACAACCGATTTCCACACAACTTTTCAGTCAGCGGTGCCACTTTCAGACTTCCTCTTATATACTCATTCCTAATTCTATCCAAGCGCGTAACACCACACATCGCTCTTAGCATTCTCATCTCAGCTACATGCAATTGCTTTTCATTCATCCCTTTTGTGGCCCAACATTCTGAACCATACAAGACAGCAGGTCTGACCATTGTTTTATAAATCTTCCCCTTAAGTTTTAGGGGAATGCGGGAATCACAGATAGTCCCGGTGACCTGCCGCCATTTCATCCATCCAGTGTTAATTCTGTGCTTAACAGTCCGATCTATTTCGCCATCGCTTTGCACGAGTGAACCGAGATACCGAAAATCGGACCAGACATATAGCACAGTATTTTTGAAAATAACCATGTTGAAATAGTTGAGTAGTCTATAGTACTGCACTACACAGGAACAGTATTTTTATAATGGCTCCAAAAGGTCTATAATAAATTACCAAAATGTGTAAGGGGTGGATAATGTCTGCAAATTCAAAAGTAAATTGTATTTATTTGTAATAGATAAGACGTATTCCTCTATAGAAGATTTTTTTAGTGATAAAATTAATTAATTACCAGCCCTTTTATATAATTTACAATTGACAAGCATGTGAATATAAATTACAATTTATTAATTATTTCATAATAATATATTTAATTGAAATTATTTACAAATTATGGCATTACTAGTCCTTTAATATAATTTACCATTGACATGCATGTAGACCTAATTTATAATTGATTAATTATTTATTAATAATACAATTAATTGACATTATTTACTCGAATGTGACTTTTTATTGTATAGATTCAGAATTTCATTGGTAGGACACAGAGCTTGACTAAAATGTATCCTTAAGACCTTTATTGTAGTACCTGTGTTTCACAAATAAAGATTGATTCATCATCATCATCTGCCTAGCCTTTTCCCAACTACCTTGGGGTCGGCTTCCAGTCTAACTGGATGCAGCTGATTACCAGTATTTTACATGGAGCGACTGCCTATCTGACCTCCACAACCCAGTTACTGTGGGTAATACGATACCCCTTGGTAAGACTGGTTGTCAGACTTTCGGGCTTCTGACGACTAAATAAAGATTAATTGATTGATTGAAATATCACCACTGTTATTAGAAGTTTTGACAGTTCTACAAAGACCAAACTGTCAACAATTTTTAACTGATTTCAATCACTAATAGAGGTGTAAAAGTAACATAAAAAAACGTACCCGCATGTTTTCGTTACTTTAACAATTAGTACTCGTTACTATCGTATCGTTACGTTACTCGTTACTTCTTACATCTTATAGCATGCTATGTTACGTTAGAGCAACGATTTGAGTCGTATTGCTTACGCACACATTTCGACATCGCAATACATTACGCATCAATTATAATGAAAGAGCAACAAAGAATTTAGTTTGATTTAATAGGTCAATTAGTACACGTAAACAAGTAAACTGTAACATCGGTACGAAAATACGAGTAACGAAATGCATTCGTGAGTAACGTTTCGGTACTTGGTACTAGATAGCGTACCCGTTACTCGGTAACGAATACATACGGTTTGTTACAGCTCTAATCACTAAAATGTCAACTCTGTTATTGTTAAACTTGTGTGCTGGCTTCAGAAAAGCACATGGTCTCAAAGTAGGTATTCTCTCTCGTAAAGTAGGTATTAAGTGATGCTTACCTCAAATTTAGGTTTTTCCGCTAAATATAAATTATCTGAAGACTTTGTGACATTAACAAATCCATTTAATTTGAGTGTGCCGGTCAGATCTGCTGCATCTTTTAGAATTAGTTTACCACTGGGTTTGAGCAGTTTCACAATAATTGCTAGGATACTGTCAGTGTGCTTTACAGTGTGAGGGGCCAACCAGTTTGATAATACAGCGTCATAAGATGATGCAGGCCGGGATGCTAAAATAAACAAGAATTTGAAAAAAATCTCATTGAAAGATTAAAAATAATATTCAATTATTTAGACTAGGTACCTATTGAAAAAGGGTATTATTCAAAGTAATTTTGTAAGCTTGATTGTCAAAGTGAAAAACAGAAAAATCTCTTACATTCCGTTATCATTTCAGAGTTTTCCAGGACCACTGATCCATTTTCAACAACTGCTCTAATCTCTTCCACCAAACTACTGATGCTGTTCTGATTATCGTTGTTCCAAATTATTAGCACGTTATCACCAGATTTAACGTTTTCCATGTTTTTAGATTTATTTTAGCTGCGATTTGCGAAGCTACGAACCAAAAACGCGATGGTTTTACACATCCAACAGTAAATACTTATACAAATAAATAAATAATAGCCTTTTTGAGCCTTTCCTCAATTAAACGCTATTCACCGTTCACAGACAAACGAATACTGAATTACTGACCGACTGAATTCAACGTTTATAGCAAATTACACAAATGTCGAAAGTTGAAATTGAATATTATCAAGCAAGGTGTCAGTCAACATGACATTTGATAAAATCAGAATACAGATAAAATATACGTATGGAACACTCCATTTTAAGCACAAATATTTCCACTGCGTTATAAAGACCTTTAAATTGTCCCAAATGTTGTATTATTTTTATATGTATACGAAAAATGAATTCTAAATTTATTTGTAGTCTAACCAAATAGCTTTAATTCTGTACAAACAAAGCAAACAACTTATTTTTGAAAAAAATAACGCACCCTAAAGTCAGTGTTCTTCGTAGAAGGGAGCGTAGCTGTTTTTTTATGAATAAAATCGATTCTTTATTCATAACCTAAATGTCGCCAATTGTTTTGTTAAATGTTTTTAAATCAGAATCATGTTCTATGAAGCATTTTTAGCCGGTATATGGGCATCAGCTGGTAGCACATTGGGAAAATTATCAGGAACAGCCAGTGTCGTAGTAAGTTAAATTTATTCTCTAATGAAAGTTTCTTACTGCGATAAGATTAGGTGTTTATATTACGTTGGTACTCTGAGTATGTACCATATGGAAACAAAATATTGATAATTTACTAAGTTCTGTGTTTTGTTTTATTTTTGGTAGGTACCTTTATGTGCAAGTGTACTACATTTCACGGCGAATTCATTCAATTTTAGAAAGAGAGGACAAATAGTTTTATTAGCATCATAAAACGCTAGATGGCGCTTTGTAACAAAAATGTTATCACGATAGTGGATTGGAGATAAGCAGAACAAGCTATGTTTTCAGATTATGTATACTTAAAAATACTTTCTCTAAATACATAATAATTGAACTATTTTTACAACTTTAACTGACGGCCTTTATCTCCTTTTAATCTTTTTAGTGGAGTGGTGCAAAAATTGCCAAGAATGGGTTTACTGCTATCGAAGATCTGGAGCTTGTTCGGTAATGAGGAACACAAACTGCTCCTAGTGGGTTTGGACAATGCTGGCAAAACTACAATCCTGTACCAGTTGCTGCTAGGAGAGACTGTTCATACCAGACCAACTATAGGCTCTAATGTGGAAGAGTTTGTGTGGAAGAGCTTACGCTTTGTGATGTGGGACCTGGGTGGACAGCAGAGTCTGAGGTCAGCGTGGAACACTTACTTCACGAATAGTGAGTTTGTGATAATGGTAGTGGACTCGACAGACCGGCAGCGGTTGAGCCTATGTCGCGATGAGCTTCATCAAATGTTGAAACATGAGGAGCTCAGTAAAGCGTGCTTGCTGGTGTACGCGAACAAACAAGACGTGAAGGGCTCGATGACGGCCGCGGAGATATCGGAGCAGTTGGAGCTGACGTCGATAAAGCAGCACCCGTGGCACATACAAGCGTGCTGCGGACTCACTGGTGAAGGACTACATTTAGGTTTAGAGTGGATTGCTAGTAGAATTAAGAAAAAATGACACGATTCGACCTTGAGTGTCGACCCGTAATTTATTAATTAGGTGGAATGGTGGATATTGTAAAGGGTCTTTCACGCAGGTGGGTTTTTATCATATGAAAATGCTTACTGATTCCCAAATAAAACTGCCCTTTAACCCGGTGTAGGCCGAAATCCTACGAAACAATAAAGCCTAGATAACACCGAAGTAAACGATATTCGTTGGCAATTCAAGCCGTTTTATTTCAGGCTTCTTCCCGATGATTTATTTACACGTTTAGTTTGAATAGCATAGTTTTCATTTAAATACTGACAATAAAAAACAAGCTGCTTCGGAATTTATCACCTAATCTTGCTGTATATTTTGTAAATTATGAACTTGTTAACTAATTGTTTCTGTTTCTACATAGTACCTATGATAAATCGCATCTGTGCGGAAAAGTCTTAACATAAATTATAATAACTAAGTTTTTAATCATTACTTTTGCATAAATTTTGCTAGATAAGGATAAACAAATACTATCAGGATCTACGTCCGTTGTTTTGCATTAATTGCCTATTATAATAAACATGTTTCTAAGAGTACTATTGGTTTATTATTTAGTCCACTTTTTATCGCAAGGTAGGTACCTACATGTCTACCCTCATAACGCCAACTGCTTTCGTATGTAAGTAGGTTACCACCTACGACTTACATACGTTTTAATTACAAATTATGCAACATCTTCGTGTCCCATTCCCATAGCGAAATCTGATATGAGACTAGAAAGTAGGTATAGATAGTTTTTATTTTTTGGCTTCGCACAGTTTGTTCTTTTAGCCGTCCAGATTAGAAAGTATTTAGTTTTTAGATACAGAATATAATCGCTTTGTTTTCCATTCAGTTTTTGCAATATTTGACAGCAAATTGTATTAAGCAAGCCAGCCTTCTCGACATTAGCGCTGAGATACACAATAGGTACTATAGTCAAATTTTCATCTTCATTTTAACTGAGATCGCGGCTGTCTCAATGATTCCACTTATTATACAGTTACGTAGGCACTTGGAACACAAAACTACACCAATATTACTTCACAGTTATATCTCCCAAGTTACACAAATTTACTGCATAAAAGCTTTGGAGCCAATCCGATTATTCCCTAAGGTGCTAAGACCCAAGATTTAGAGCGTGCTCTGCAGGCCTAATGCAGCAACTCTAGCGCCATTTTGGGCACAATTTTTTGCAGCTCTCAGTTCCATTTCAGCTGTACAACAGTGACACAAAAGTTACTTAAGAGCTGCAACGGATGATTAACGCTACACTAACGATCCCTCTTTTTTCATCCAATGACTTCTCCCCTCCCGCTCTGGGTGGAGCGGGAGGGCGTGTCAGACTCTTACTGACTAAAACCAACCCTAGTTCCTTCCTTGCCTGGGTCCCAGGCGCGCGGTATCTCTGTTTCGAATTTATCTTCTACACACTAACGATCCTATGCCGCTACTTTTGTAAACGCGAGTGAACGAATGAATGTAGGTACTTCATGAGATTCTTTTCAGTATTTTGAGTGTTCGTAAAATAAAATTTTACTGTCATCAACCATCAGCTCGCCGCCATCATTAAAATATTATTTATAAAGTTTTTCTCATTACTGTTTCGTATTATATGTCAGCAGCTAAAAACGCTTCCAAGTTTACTGTGCATTTATAGGGTGTACCTACATCGAGTATTTTTTAAGCGCTTTTAAAATAATAATGTAAAAAGATATTAATAAATTTAATACAATTTTAAAATGTTTTTTGTTTTTAAATATTTCTTGAAAGTGCTATCTGCAATTATGTCGTTTGTGTATGTGAAACAAATATGATAATTTCGCTGAAATCTATGATCGGCTCATCTCCAAATCTTCCAAGTAAAAAGGAAAAAATTCTTGAAAAACATGGCGTCCATGCAGTGCAGCTTTAGCCCGCGGGTCCCACCCCAAAACTTCCTTTATGAGGGTTAAAGTGCTTATTTTAACTCTTCTTAAGCTCCAAGTGATTTTATTTCTATAGAACAGTTGGAATCATCAAAAGGACTGCAATTTTGCCCTTTTGCCAATGTGATGTATTTTGCAGGTTAACGCTATGCTGTTATGCGGTTTAGTTTCGTTTGGTTTGGAGATCCTTAATGTGTTACTAAAGGAATTAAATCCGTTATGCAAGTTAGTAGGTAACTTCCAACTTTTAATATCTGGAAATCCTATATACTCCTGTTAATATGGATGGATACTTAGATTTTTGTTACTCAATCACTCAAGTAAGCAGCTAAGCGGCGTTTAACAGTTACAAGAGAATCCCGTATGCAGCTTT
Organism: Polia nebulosa; assembly: GCA_951329385.1. Taxonomy (NCBI): domain Eukaryota; kingdom Metazoa; phylum Arthropoda; class Insecta; order Lepidoptera; family Noctuidae; genus Polia; species Polia nebulosa. The sequence continues at coordinate 11,550,437 of OX589599.1, read as the reverse complement.
CAGTGACTAAATGCCCTTGGTAACTCTCTTTTACAGACGTAAGTAATAAATGGGCTCTAGATTGAACTACTTATTATAAAGGCAAGTGTAGTATTTGGTTCCATTACTGCCACTCTTAGTTACGATAAAGAGATAGCAGTAACTAGCTAACGGCCTGTGCCCAGTAGTGCACATGCCTACCTAGACTAAATCTTTTTTTACAAAAAAATGGAACCGACTTCCAAATAAAGTGCAAAATAACTTTAATTTCGGCAGTCGGTGTTTCTCGTTTTGTGTCTTCGTTTTTTTGGAAGTCTTATAGTTCTATTTTTTTGTAAAAAAGTTTTTTACTTTTACTTTTTAGTTGTGATTCCCCATTAAACTGTGTTAACAATTCATAGACATACGATCCCAGTAATCGCGGTTGGTTTGCTGTCAATTTTTGACGAGTTCCGTTGTCTCTCTCCGAAACCCAAAATCAGATCTATATGAAATATAAATGGGACCATTTCGGAACAAACCCTTTTCGAACAAAAAAAGTTTTTTGCAAATTCGTAAATATATGACGGAGTTATGCCCGAAAAAAAATTAAAAAAAATATACTTACAGGGTGTAACGGAAAGGTGTGGTTATATTTTAAAAACTGTATCTGCCCATCGATATGAACAAATTTCTTCAAGAAAACCTGAGGAATTCTTAAAAAAATTCTTACCTCCCATACAAAAATTTATCAGCTGATGATAACTTTGTATGGAAAGTCCAATTTCTTTTTTGGGAATTTTCTATTTTTTCTTAGAGAAAGTTGTAGGTACATTTTCATGGGCAGAACCGGTTCTTAAAATATGACCACACCTTTCCGTTACACCCTGTTTTTTATTTTGACCTCTGTTTTTCCCCTGTTTTTTATTTTCACTTTTTGTCGAGTTACATAGATATGTACTCTAAACCATGACCAGTGCTCAGGAGCACGTGGATGCCTTGTTATGTAGGTTCCTACAATGAACAAAAAATTTAAAGCTAACGTTCACTGTTTGAGTGGCTAACTAGGTACTTACCTACTAATTGAGTAACATACGACAATACATGTCAACTGGTAGTGCATCATAAAGCCTGATCGATAGTTTCGCGCTGATAAATATTCCGTAGGCTTCGTCCTGTTAATAATGACTCATGCATTCATTAGTGATCGGGCTGATGACCGACTGAATAATTATCGTGAGTTTAGTCCCTCATGGTATTTGCCTGAGAGTGTGAGATTTCATAAAAACGAAAGTCTAAAGACTGCTTATTCCTAAACAATACTACCCCAAATCCCACCTGATAGGTACTTTGCTAGTCCTTGTATTTTCGGGCTTGATTTTCCCCAGAATAATTCATGGAATTTAACAAGTCAAATAGAAATACAATAACGTTTAAAATTACTCTCGTCCAACAAAAAGAAAAGTTTATCTATGCATAAGGCCGCGAACACGAAGACAGCGGGCAGCGGGGCGGCCGCGGTGGCGGGACGGCGGAGGTGGCGGCGCGGGGACCGGCGCGTTTCAATGCATAGAGCGCTCCTACGCCGCTCCCCGCGCCGCTTATTTCGATTCCATAATTGCAAATCTGTGTATAAACGCGCTGCTCCCCGCACCGCTGCCGCCGCCCGCCGTCCGCTGACGTCGTGTCCGCGGCCTAAAGCGAATTGTCAGATCTGAACTTAAACTTAAGTGTCGATTAATTTTCTTCAACGCCGCTTATATCTTTAAAACCATACTTATCTAACTTCCCTTCTACCCTATCTACAGGGCGATGGTTACATCATTTGGGGTGCCTTACTGGTGACCATGGTGTTGGCGAACACTTGGGGCTGCAGACATTACCTCCGGTCTCTTGATGCAGCGACGAACTCGGCAGCACCGACCGTGATATCAGCGGCCTCGAGTTATGTGCTATCGGTAAGTTACTCGTAATTCAAAATAATAATACAGTAACAAACATAAGGTGGTGGAGCTAACAACAGAAAAGGTAAGTATATCGAAGGCTTAGATCTGCTAGATAAGAGCCCTGCAATAACAAATTAACGTCCATCTAAAATAAAACAAGGAATTAATAATACAGGCCACAGTACATCAAATGCACTCAACGTTAAAATTGAACATTTCATTAGACCAGGGTACGACATTTCTAGGTACGCCACAATTGCGGTGGTAAGATCCCCTTTGAGGAGCGGCTGGAGAGGCGCTACGGCGTCCTCACCTTCCGCTTGACGCAGGTCCTCACCGGACACGGCTGCTTCGGTAGGTTCCTGTATCAGATAGGCGGGAGGAAACGCCCGGGTGTCACCACTGTTCGGATCGCCTAGAGGATACGGTGAAGTTCTGCCCCGCTTGGGCGGAACACCGCCGTGTCCTCGTGGAGGCCATGGGCGGCAGTGACCTCTCGCGCCCAGCCCTGGTCCAGAGGGAATGGGAAAAAATCGCCTCCTTCTGCGAAGCAGTAATGCTCGCGAAGGAGGTGGAAGAACGAGTGACGCAGACTCAACAGAGCGCCCTCACGCTCCCAGCAGCAGCCGTCGCAGGAGACGCGCTGGGCGTCGGGGGTCGCAAGCCGATTCCGGCCACCGAAGGCGCGGACAGCGAGTAGTGGGTAGCTCGCCGTCCGACCAGGCCCGAGAGTCGACGGCGCGTAGTGTTCCACGCGTGCCTCAAGGAGTTGTCATCAATACCTGATGGGGCCCGCCACGGAATTCGAAATAGAGTTACCGCGGCCCAACTAGGGTTGCCAACTTTTTTTAAAAGAAATAGAGTAATAATAATAATAATAATTAAGCCTTTTTATTTCCTTAATAAAAAAAATTAAAATATTTTTACAGAGACAATATGATTAAAGATCATGCAATTAACGTATTAATTAATTTAAATTTAGAATATTCAATTCAATTTTATTTCATAATTATATTTATTTTATTTATTTACTTATATATATGTCGCCGCGAGAGCGTCTGGCTGCTAAGATAACAATCATTACTAATTACTTTAACTAATATTCGAGATTTAAAGTTAGTTAGTTAAATCTGCCCTTGGGATACATGTTCAACTATGATGTTAGTTCTTATTTTAATTCAGCGCCATCTATTGGCGTCTTGATCGAATCAAACCTTGAATAGAAATGATTATTAAACTACATAATTGCAATGTTTTAATTATAAACTAGAGTTTAAATAAAGAGGGAACATTTATTTTATAGCTTCTGGATTATTGGTCATTCTAACAATTTCACATTGACGAAGGGTATAGTTTGTTTATGACTTACATTACCAAATTCTTAACAATGGCGTCGGCTGAGTGAGATTTAAAATGGTCAATACCCAGATGTTATAATTTAATACGAAAGCTAAATTGGTTTCAGTATTATATCCCGAACTATAAACTCATATGACTATTTTAACACAACAAGTTCTAATGAAAACCTTTGTTTGTTTAAATTACTTAAATTGCCGGGAAATGTTGGAAGAAGTAATGAAGCTACTAATTTAACTTAAGTTATAAGAAATGTTTCAGCATTAGTAATTAATAGCTATTGTTTATTGATAACATAATTAATTAATAAGTGTTTTGGTATTGTTTGTAAGTTTTCTTAAATAAGTAATGAAATTCTGTATTGGAATGTGGTGTGTTTTCCGCCCACTTATATTGGACGCGTGTGTTCTGCGCGCGGAACTAGAGAGTATGCTCTCGCAGTAATTTTGTGTAGACTAAAAATAAAAAGGAATCTTGATAGATTGTGTTTCTCGACAAGTGTTCAAATGTTTAAAAGAATGTCCTCAGAGTTTCTTTTCTGTCAGTTCTTCTCTGAGAGAACAATGCCTTGGAACTGGCAGGCCACATATTATGTGGTTTTAGTTTGTTAGCTTCAGATGACTGATCAACTCTTATGCAGTTCCACAAGTGTCTGTACATGGTTTAAATGAAATAAAACCCATGAGTTTCAGTCAAGTGTTGTGTTTAATTGAAGTTGAACCACCATTTCTACAAACAACGAGAAATTGTATGGAGGCACCTATAGACGAGTGATCTGAGTAGTGACGCCTCGTTATCAGAAGTGGGATTGCACCCATGCAATCCCACTCCCGCCCATGCTATGAATGCCGGACATCCAAAGAATTTCGTGCAACTGTCCACGGTCGCCAACTATGAAAACGCACGTAAATTCCTATCCTGACACAAGTAGCCTGGAAGTTAGCTGTATTCTCGTCTATATGGCTGACGGAAAAGATGCTGAACATGATAACAATTGGAATTGGAACAAATAATGATGGAATGTAAATGAACACATGCAGCAGTCAAAGCTATCATCTTCGTTACACCTGTGACTATCATAAAAACACTTCATAGAGATCATCAAATTATTGTAATATGCTCCAAGTATAAACAATTGATGTCGGATATTTCTGTAAAAATTTGAGATGGGCAAACAATGTACAACACAGAATGACCGAAGCAGCAAAATTATCAAATATTTGATACCAGGAAAACAAACAGGTTAAACAATTGATTGACGGATTCCAAGGACAATACGGGGAGTATTTTGTTTTATTTATTTGTTGTAACTAAAACTGAACTTTTCACTACGGAATCATTCATAAACAGGTCAAGTTTAGAGTCGCCTTTTGCTTGACAATTTGCAGAAGTAAAATAGCAACTCAACATAAATTACTTCATAAAATAAAAATAACTCACCACGCTCAATGTTATTATTCAAAAAATAGCTTTTGCCAGCGGCCTGTTGCGTGAAGTTGATGCTTCCCCCACTATAAATTATAGCGTATGTGCTTTTCCAGACTATAATCTGTCTCTGTGCCAAATTTCATCCTAATCCATTTAGCCATTCTAGTGTGATTGAGTAATAAACATCCATACATCCTCACAGGCTTTCACATTAATTTGTAATATTAGTAGGATCATTTTTAACATGTTATGAACCTTTTATGACAAGTAAATTAAAGTTTCTTTAAACATGCAGTGTATGGAAAGTTTCCTATTGAAATAAATATCACTACCTAATCAAATAGATTAGTAATTTCTGACAGATTTTTAGGTTTGTTGTTTGGTGCACTTACACCAAATAAAGTCATCAGAAGACTTGTTGATTTGGTGTTTGTCACATTTGGCATTCAATATCATTCCTTTTAAGGCTTGCAAACAGTCTTATCTTGCGCTTAGCGCAAGGTTTAGTGTTTTCAAAATAAATTATGGGTTGTAAATAAACATGTGTTATGTAACCAAAATTATTGCTTTATTGAAACATGGTAGCCAACATGAATCAAGCTTATACACACAGAAATGCATTTTTATGAAGTAGGTTTATAAAGCATATCAACGGCAACTAAACATCAAACAAGTTTTAATTTAACAAGTGATGTTACGTGTAAATACCGACTAATGTACTAACAACTAAGTAATAATAGCCACATGGGTCAATTTCTGAGGTTAAGCAGTGCTTGCCGAGGTTGGCCTATGGATGGGTGACCAACTTGACATACTGAGATTCCTCTGTACCTCGGAAGGCAAGTTAGCTGTTGGTCCCGAATGTCATTTATGGGTCTTGGACAGTTGATCTTATGAGGAGCCAGGTAATAACTGACACCAGCTTGCCAAAGAGTTTTGTGTTACCCAGTTGCTGGGTTGGATGAACAATTGCTTCATGTAAAATACTGTTATCTAAATGCATAGGTACACTTTGTCTAGGAGCCAATCCCACCATGGTCGGAAAGAGGCTAGGCAGAGTATTGACAAAAACATACCTACTTGCCAACATGTTATATTGTCAATTTTTGTCTAGTGTAAACACATGACGGTGTTTACACTAAAAATAAATTCTCATTGAATTCTCATATTGAAATTATAACAATTCATTTAAATTTTAAAGTTATGGCTCCGTCAATGAATGTTCAGTGATTTTGCCTATGTCGAGATAGTAATGGTCAGTTTTCAATATAAAACTGTCATACAGCCATTGATGTGTTTGTAGCAATATAGCATCCATTGTTCACCATGCTAAAAAGGACAAAACCTTTTAGGTTTTGACTTTATTTATTCATCAGCAATAACACCTACTATTCTAAATATTAGTAAGAACAACTTTCTTGTCTTACATTATTATTTACCTGCTTAACTTTTCACATTTCAGGTTCTTGATGATTGTTATATCTAAAAGATAATCACCCACATAAAATAGGAAACGACTGACATCGAGTTGGAAATCATCATCTTCAACAAGAACACATCCTCGAGGATGAACTGGCTGATGTGTGCATACTTCACATGTTAAGAGTCGGACAACACTGAGTTGACCACTTCCTCGGTAAACAGAATGTTGAGTGAGGTAACCTTAAAAGGTCAGGTTTTGACCAACAACTTTAGCTTCCAAATACAGCAGTCGGCAAACAAGTGACCGTGTCGCCGGGTGAGGACCTCAAGAGCAACCAAAACGCATGCAACCAAAATGCAATTCAGCTAGTAGAGGACAACCAGGACATAACTGTTCCAGCTCGTCCACACAATATGACTAAAATAAAAGGTGAGGAGTTTTCAAACTACTTTCTACTCATCTTGCTCACTCTATACAGTGTTGTATTAAATGGCTCAATGCAATAGCATGGTCTATCATCATCATAGATAGTCATTATTATTTATTTGTTTTCAAATTGTTTTTGTGACAACGATTCATTCTTGTCTTAGTTTAAGCAAATATAAAAAGAAATAATAAATCTATTAGTATCCATCGAGGTAACTAATAACTATTAGCAAAGCCGTAGAGGCAGCTTATAATAACCATACAACAAGTATTCACAAAGCTAGTTTATCACACAATAAACTATCTATTAGTATACCGTGAAAGTAACTGATACAGAATACACAGTTAATTACTTGTTAGTTTGCCACGGAGGTAACTAGCAATGATTACACAAGCATTTATAATTATCACAAACTATTTATTAGTATACCATGGAGGTAACTAATAATGATAACACAATTAACTACCTGTTAGTTTACCCTAGAGGTAACTAGCAATGATTACACAATAACCTATTAGTATACCGTGGAGGTTGCTAATAAATGATTACAACTAACTATCCATTAGTGAGCCGTGGAGGTAGCTAATGAAGAATACTCTCATGTTATCCTGCTGGGTCCAAGGTGTACACCTACACCGAGAGCCTGGTTCCTATATCCTGTCAAATCAAAGACTTCGTGCCTGTCACGGAGCAATGGTCCTAAACTCCTTAACCTTTATTCCTATCAAATCAAAGACTTTGTGCCCAGCACAGAGCGGTGTTCCTGATCCTATCCTTTAATCCTGTCAAATCCAAGACTTTGTGTCCATCACAGAGCATTACCTTCCCCATGAGAATGAATCAGCCAAGAGCTGATTACCTACACACTACACTGAGATCCTAATTCCTTTATCCTGTCAAATCAAAGACTTCGTGCCTGACACGGAGCAATGGTCCTAAACTCCTTAACCTTTATTCCTATCAAATCAAAGACTTTGTGCCCAGCACAGAGCGGTGTTCCTGATCCTTTCCTTTAATCCTGTCAAATCCAAGACTTTGTGTCCATCACAGAGCATTGCCTTCCCCATAAAAATGAAACTATTCAGCCAAGAGCTGATTACTTACACACTACACTGAGACCCTAATTCCTTTATCCTGTCAAATCAAAGACTTCGTGCCTGACACGGAGCAATGGTCCTAAACTCCTTAACCTTTATTCCTATCAAATCAAAGACTTTGTGCCCAGCACAGAGCGGTGTTCCTGATCCTTTCCTTTAATCCTGTCAAATCCAAGACTTTGTGTCTATCACAGAGCATTACCTTCCCATTAAATTGAAACTATTCAGTCAACAGCTCATCACACGATTTTACACCTTGTAAACAAAATAATTCTTTAACATATTGAAAGAAATGTACAAACAATATAGGCATACCTATGCTATACTTACAAATAAAGCAATTAGCAGTGAATGAGTATGTGTGTATACATCAATGCATTCAATATTTCAATTTATGACAAACTGATTATTACCTACCTATTACAAATCAAGAAATATTATAAGACAATACAGGCAACAAACAACATTGTGCATACATGACTGAAAATAGAACTGTACAGCCAACAGCTAACTCTAGGTACACTTATTTTTAAATACAATTTAAGTGAGAATATCTAAAGCAAATAGCTGTGTACATATGAGTAGATGTTTGCACATCACCATTTGAGACAAATTTAACAACTTAGTAGATTCTTGATCTAGTAAACGTATTTATTCAGTGTTAGATAGCAACTGACTATAATCTATTACAAATCATCAATCATGACTGAACATGAAACTATATTCAGCTGATAGCTGAACATGCAATGTCAATGAACTCAAAAACAAACTGCAATTACAATACCTACTTGTAATGTGTTAGTTGTGTGTTACATAACTGCATTCAATTAAAGACAAACTAAGTAAATAGATGTCAAATTTATAACAAGCTGTTAATGGTTACTTAAACCAACTGCTACCAATGAGTGTTGTAGGATCATAAAAAATAACAATAATCCGCCGACGAAATTTATCTCCACTATTTCAGACAACAACCACAAACTGTGAAACTACACTGAGGGCATCAGCAGGTGCAGAGCACGCACCAGCTGTCCAGAATGGCCGTGTCGCCGCGAGAGCGTCTGGCTGCTAAGATAACAATCATTACTAATTACTTTAACTAATATTCGAGATTTAAAGTTAGTTAGTTAAATCTGCCCTTGGGATACATGTTCAACTATGATGTTAGTTCTTATTTTAATTCAGCGCCATCTATTGGCGTCTTGATCGAATCAAACCTTGAATAGAAATGATTATTAAACTACATAATTGCAATGTTTTAATTATAAACTAGAGTTTAAATAAAGAGGGAACATTTATTTTATAGCTTCTGGATTATTGGTCATTCTAACAATTTCACATTGACGAAGGGTATAGTTTGTTTATGACTTACATTACCAAATTCTTAACAATGGCGTCGGCTGAGTGAGATTTAAAATGGTCAATACCCAGATGTTATAATTTAATACGAAAGCTAAATTGGTTTCAGTATTATATCCCGAACTATAAACTCATATGACTATTTTAACACAACAAGTTCTAATGAAAACCTTTGTTTGTTTAAATTACTTAAATTGCCGGGAAATGTTGGAAGAAGTAATGAAGCTACTAATTTAACTTAAGTTATAAGAAATGTTTCAGCATTAGTAATTAATAGCTATTGTTTATTGATAACATAATTAATTAATAAGTGTTTTGGTATTGTTTGTAAGTTTTCTTAAATAAGTAATGAAATTCTGTATTGGAATGTGGTGTGTTTTCCGCCCACTTATATTGGACGCGTGTGTTCTGCGCGCGGAACTAGAGAGTATGCTCTCGCAGTAATTTTGTGTAGACTAAAAATAAAAAGGAATCTTGATAGATTGTGTTTCTCGACAAGTGTTCAAATGTTTAAAAGAATGTCCTCAGAGTTTCTTTTCTGTCAGTTCTTCTCTGAGAGAACAATGCCTTGGAACTGGCAGGCCACATATTATGTGGTTTTAGTTTGTTAGCTTCAGATGACTGATCAACTCTTATGCAGTTCCACAAGTGTCTGTACATGGTTTAAATGAAATAAAACCCATGAGTTTCAGTCAAGTGTTGTGTTTAATTGAAGTTGAACCACCATTTCTACAAACAACGAGAAATTGTATGGAGGCACCTATAGACGAGTGATCTGAGTAGTGACGCCTCGTTATATATATATTTTTTTTACTTTTTTATTAAGGACCTCTCTGTAGAGTAAAGGCCTCCTCCATTTTTCTCCACATATTTCTATCACTCGCTTTATCAATCCAATCTTTGCCCGCTGTTTTCAAAATTTCATCGAGCCATCGTTCCGCCGGTCTGCCTCTAGTTCTCTTGCCTGCAGGTCCCTTCCATTAAGATATCTTTTTGGCCCACCTGTCTTCGTTCATACGTGCGATATGGCCGGCCCACAAGAAATAGAGTATAATCTGATTATTTCCCCACCCAAAAAAAAAAAAAATTGGCACTCCGGGAGTGCCGACGTGACGTGACAAGAAGTGAAAACTTTAACAAAAATGCGCAGCGTGCCTAAAGAAGTTTTCACTTCAAAAACAAAGGTACGACATTTCAATGGTCAATCAGAAAAAGCTGTTACAGCCCTCCCAAAAAAGCCGGACCGGGCTAAGCCAGTCGTTCATTTTCTTAAAATAATAATAAACGTAGAACCTGTCGAACGTGTCAAACGTAGTAGGTGCCTGTTGCGCAATAAAGCTAGAAAACGTTTTAAAGAAATAAGACTGTTTTGGTAAAACTCTTTTCTTTCTTTTTCTAACAGTAGCTGGCCATTAGATATAATAACTCAATGCCATTAGGATATAGTTTTAATATTTATTTTTTATAAACACATGGCTAGCTTGTTATTTTTTGACCATGGATGGCCAGTCCTCATTTAATTCCCATATAAATCACCAAAGAGGTTCTTCGGATTGTGTACGTAAAGTTTAGTAACAAAGGCCATTCTTTGTGAAAAAGTATCGCGATGCCATTAAGTTTTCTTTTTTTAGTTTATTTTTAATACCTACTAAATGGTTTTTGTATTTTTATTTCGAACAAGGAGGGCAGTTCAGATTACTTACTATAGAGTAGGTAGCTAAAGAGGTTGCTTGGACTAATTTATTTAAATGAAATGAATAATCTAACGTAAGCTACCTTACCTATTCATGGCGACATGGAGACAGCGACTGTCGCAACCCAGCGCTGGGCATTGGTTGTTTCGGGAGGTTCCTGTGTAGGATAAGGCGGAGAGAAACGCCCGGGTGTCCCCACTGTGAGGATCGCTCAGAGGACACGGTGGAGCATACGGTGGGGATCTGCCTCGCTTGGGTGGAGCCCCGCCGTGCCCTCATGGAGGCGATCGGCGATAGCGACCTCTCGCGCCCGGCCCTGGTCTAGGCCATGGTACGGGGCGAGAGGGAATGGGAAGCAGTCTCCTCCTTCAGCGAAGCAGTAATGCTCGCGAAGGAGGAGGCGGAACGGGCGAGGGATGCTCAACAACAGAGTCGCCCTCACGCCCTTAGCAGCAGCCGCCGAAGGAGACGCCTGGGGATTCGGACGTCGCGAGACGATCTCCGGCCACCGTAGACCCGGGCCTGCGGACGGCGAGTAATGGGTACCTCGCCGTCCGATCAGCACCAGGCCCGTGAGTCCACGGTGCGTAGTGTTCCACGCGCACCTTAAAGAGAATTTGTCAGTCACCACAGACGGGGCCCATCATGGCCAGTGCCTGCATGCCTAGGGGTAGCGGATAAATTCGTAACAGAGTTACCGCTCCCCTGGGCACTCAGTCAGGGAAGGAACAGGGGTGGGTTTTAGTCAGTAAGAGTCTGACACGCCCTCCCGCTGCACCCAGAGCGGGAGATGTCATTAGACGATTTCCCAACCCCCCAAAAAAAAGGTACCTTACCTTAAGTAGGTATATACTTTGTGTTTTGGTTGCAAATGAAAAGAGACTATGAAAAGCTTAGAACTTTAAAAGTCAAGGTTAGGAAATCGTGATCGTCAAACCAACGATTCTTACTCGAAGGGAATTATTTATATATAGCCTTTAAAATTGTAAAATTTGGAGTTTTCTCCCGACTTTATGTGTGAACTCTGTAAAAAAATATTCCATGCTGCTTCTCTTTATGGTAGTCCGTAAGAGTGGGCCACTAATAGTTAAGGTACGTATACATGAGACCCACCAATGTGTATCTAAAGAATCGACGTGCTATAATATTAAGTAAGTAGGTAGCTATAAATATGTTATAGGTAACTAAGACATTCAGCAACAAGCAAACTCAATTACACACCCGCTGAGTTTTTTAACGAAAATGGGCCACAAAGAGACCTCATAACTTATAAGATAACATAAGGAAATTGCTTTTTCAATACATTTGCTCAAAAAATGCATTTATGAAGCCCGATATTGTTCGAAAGTTAAAAATTACGCACCATACAATGGGAAGTGCGATAAATAGGAGTACCTATTTTACCGCATAGGTATTCCATTTTAGAGCGCCGTGCGTATCCTTTACGGTTTTTTTTTATTTCTATAAAAAATAAATAATAAGAATCCAAGGAGTTACACATTACCTACGAGAATAAAAATAAGCTGAATGATCGAACCTTCTTGGAAACTCATTTGCTTAATACGTTTGTCTCACTTTAATACTAAAAGGAAAATAAGACAAAAGATGTAGTTCTAATTTTCAGCACGCGAACGTGGCGCCATTTGCAAATTCGCGCCATTTTCATACGTCAAAGATTGTTGCGACTTTCCGACTGATGTATCTAAAAACAAAAGTTTGTTTAATTTGCCTATTGCACTGTTTTCTCGAAAATGTGTTGAAAAACGTTATATGACACACGTGCGGAAATTAGTATTTACAAACTCGTGACTATGGTCCAACCAACTTACCGCACTAGTATCTTATATAACCATTTCAATACATTTGCTCAAACAATGCGTTAACGAAGCCTGTATACATTGTTCGAAAGTTAAAAATTACGCACCATACAATGGAACGTGCGGTAAAATAGGTTAGGCTCACTTATTCTTATTCTACTTCTACTTATTCTACTGCACGCTCCGTTGTGTAGCGCCGCGCGCCGTGCGTATCCTTTTCTTTAGCGGATTTTTTTTAATTTCCATAAAAAATATATAAGAATTCCACCAAGGAGTTCACATTACGAGAATAATTAATAAGCTGAATGATCATACCTCCTTGGAAGTGCTTTTATTCAATACGTTTGTCTCACTTTAATACAAAATTTTCATATTAGAAACGTCAAAAATTGTTGCGACTTTCCGACTGATATCCAAAAACAAAAGTTTGTTTCATTACCTATTGTACTGTTTTCTCGCAAATGTGTTAAAAACGTTGTATGACATACGTGCGGCAATTGATATTTACAAACTTGCCGCACTAATATCATATGTAACTATAAATGTTTGTTTTGTTTTACAGGGAATAATAGGTATAACGTTATTTGAAGAAGCTTCATCAATAAGATGGTGGGCCGGCGCTTTGTTGATTGTGTTCGGCCTAGCCTTGGTAGCACAGCCCAGGATCAAGAATAAAGAAGAATGATGCACGACATAATTATAAGTATTTATGTACACACACCGTCATCAACTGTTTTTACGGTACTTTAACATTTACGCGACATTTAACTAAAGTACAAATTTAACAAAAAAAATTATCAAAACAAAGCACCTACAAATCCTACAAATTAACTACACATTTTCACATTCTATTTAATGTTTCTGACAAAAAAAAATAAAGTCATGTGCGTGTCGGACTTCGCACATATAGGGTTCCGTACCAAATGTATATATTTTATCTATTTGTATAGCTTTGGGTCAACAAGATGATTATACTGTGAAAATTTGAAGACTGTAGCTTCAACCGTTTGTCTGTAAAACCTGCGTGACAGACTACGGACAGACAGACAGACGGACAGACGGACCGACGGACAGACAGACATGTGAGTGACAGCAATAGGACTCCGTTTGGACCCTTCGGATACGGAACTCTAAAAACCAGCCAAGTGCGTGTCGGACTTCGTACATTTAGGGTTCCGTACCAAATGTATTTTTGACTATTTGTATGGCTTTGGGTCAACAAGATGCTTTATACCTACTGTGAAAATTTGAAGACTGTAGCTCCAACCGTTTGCCTGTAAAACCTGTGTGACATCGGACAGACGGACCGACGGACAGACGGACACGAGAGTGACAGTAATAGGGCTCGATTTGGACTGATTTAGTGTATTTATTTAGGGTATGATGGGACTGTCATACGCATTGCGTTTAAGTCCCTAATTTAAAGAAGAATAAAAAATAAATTGGACCCTTCAGGCACGGAACCCTAATTAACAGGCTGTAAGGTGCAGTTTTACGAGCACTTTCAGTTCAGGGGTTCTCTATGCTAGAGAGAATCATTACCGGGTACTTTTGTATTTTCAGGGTGTAGTTACTGTTATGTTTGTATTGTATAAGAAAATGAGTGTGATAATTTTAAATCATTCTGCTAATATTTACTAGAGTACAAACTTTTCTATAACAGCATGAAAGTGAGCGTCAGTATTACAAGAAACCACTCATTGCGCGTCTAGCGGACATTGGTGAGCGAGACACGTTTAAAATCTATTGTATCTGCTAATTGGACGCGCCACGGGTTAAAATAAACTAATTATTTTTACAATGACAGTATTTTATTTATTTATTATTACTACAGAAAATATTAGATACAATACCGACATAAAGCACACCACTTTACTTGGAAACGACAGCTCATGTCATGTCCTTAGATAGGAATAATAATCTTTTCTCTCAAAACGGTGAGGAAATGAAGGCTTGACTCCTAGAGTTCAAGCAGCTAGTGACTAAAGTAATAACAGCCGCACGTCGACCCGTGCGGCTGTTTCAGTTGTCCATCAGGTTAAGCTACGCTTGCCGGGGTTGGTCCATGGATGGGTGACCATCTTTACATACCGAGACTCCTTCGTGCCTCGGAAAGCACGTTAAGCCGTTGGTCCCGGCTGTCTATCATAATAATAATTCATTATTTAACATACACACAGTTTTACACAGTTTTACACAGAGTTCCTACGAGTAATTTGACGTAGCCTGCTAGCGCTACTTGGCAATGTGTAACAAGGACAAAAACTAGTGACCGACCGAAACATGTTATTTTGCCGAAACCGAAACCGAAACCGAAGGTTCGGTTTGATTGTAGTTTCGGCCGAAACCGAAACCGAACCTTTTATAAAAAAAAGTCCTTTAAAAGTCGAAAAAATGTTAGTAAGCCCGTTTTTTTCTAAAATTAATATCTCGCCGACCCACACACAGGATTCACACACAGGCTTGGGCTTGGGGGTTTTACAGGTTTCTACTTTCAAAGATTTATCACAATGAAATTTCAGCACAGTTACAGAGGTTCTATTTGAAAATTTAACTACCCTATAAAGTGAAAAAAATACATTATTTTATTTGTAACACAAAGTTAGCGATTTTTTAATGGTGGTATAAAATAAAACAAATTTATTATTAAAATATGATGCTCATATATTATGTTTATTTATTTTCAGTTACTTACATTTTAATTATACTCACAAATATCACAATCAGTTAGCCTCGAATGGCTAATTCAAATATAATTAGATAATCAAAATAATCAAATTGATCACCTTTGGTAATCATTTTAGCGAACCTTTTTTTTATTATGTAAGGTGCATAACATAGGTTATGATAACAAATCAACAAGTATAATATAGTAACAAATCTATACTTATACTTTTTATTTTTTATAACTAATTATCTAATTAAAAATAAAAACAGCGTTTTTGACATACTTACTGAGATCAACAATTTCTTATATATATATATATTCGTCAATAGGTTAGCAAACTATTAAAATAAAGCGCTATATATTAACTATGACATGACGAATTCACAACAAAAACAAACTAAAATACTTGATCAAACTACTTACCATTATTCGCGGAACAAACACAACACGTATTGACACGTCTACATTATTATTATACTCTTTGCGTCTACACGAGCAAAGCGCACTGATTTAAGTAGTTGCCGGCGGAGTCAGGCGAGCGTGCGACGCCATATTGCCAGCCGTGCCGAGCGCGCCCGACGTTAGCCGAGCGCGACCCGAAGGTACGATGTTGTAAGTTTCGGCGCGGCCGAAGGGTTCGGCCGTTTTTGGCCGAAACCGAAACTCGGGCCGAAACTTGATTTTTTGGCCGAAACTGGCCGAAACCGAAACCGTCGGCCGGACACTAACAAAAACAAAAAAACAAAATTTATACATCGATAGAAGCTAGTCTAGTGATGCAAATACAGAAAAAAAAAACACGGTAAAGATGTGTAATTGTGAGGTGTAAGTGAAGGTGTGATGGGGAGTGTGAGTATGTTTGTGATGAGTGATGGTCTGTGTGTGGGTGTTAGCTTGAGCAACAAATAAGACTTTCAGTTTCCTCGTAACTCTGGTTTAATAGCCATTTTTTTAGAATAGTTCTGGCCTCAGAAGTACTGACTTGGTATGGTGAAAGTTAGAATCGTGGATCTTTGACAGTCGTTACGGGTCGTCAGAAGCCCGAAAGTCTGACAACTAGTCTTACCAAGGGGTATTCGTATTACCCAGTAACTGGGTTGTGGAGGGAAGACAGGCAGTCGCTCCATGTAAAATACTGGTATTCAGCTGTATCAGGTTAGATTAGAAGCCGACCCCAAGATAGTAGGGAAAAGGCAAGGCAGATTGATTGAAGATTGACATTTTTTTTTTTTGGGGGTGGGAAATCAACCAATGACATCTCCCGCTCTGCGTGGAGCGGGAGGGCGTGTCAGACTCTTACTGACTAAAACCCACCCCTGTTCCTTCCTTGCCTGAGTGCCCAGGGGAGCGGTAACTCTTACGAATTTATCCGCTACCCCTAGGCATAAGACTTGGACATCTACCAACCAGCACTGGGCTCGCGAGGTGGACTGTGTACGGCCACTTTCTCGTACTGAGAGGCGGCATGTGGCTGTGTTCAGCAGCAACTTATAGGCCAATTTGCTAATCGTTGTCATCGTCGCAATTTCGATAAAGCCCAATCCTAAAAAATAATTATTTACAATATCAAATCGGAAATGTTCAAAGGATTTCGATAAAGCCCAATCTTAAATCGAAAAAATTCACAACATGTAAACGGAAATGTCTAAGGAATTCTATATTTTCACTTGTAAATACAATCAATCAATTTCTCATTAAAGCTGTTAGCGGGTTGGCAACATGCTCGGGTATCCTGGTGAGTTTCTTTAGTTCTCACCCTACATATACGAGTATATCTATCTATCTATAAATGTATACATACTATAACGGAAAGGGGAAGTCATAGAAAATTCACAAAAAAAATTGGGCTTTCTGTACAGTTTTTTTTTTTTAACTGCCCCACACTAGTAATTACTCCTGTATCGTGGGTGCGTTCATAAACATGTAAACTCACATACACATGACACCCAGCATTTGTATGACCTACAGAAAGTTGTTCACCCGGAACAACTATCTGTAGGCCATACAAATATTTTGCGGGAATCGTACCCGCGACACGCAGCGCAGCAGCCGAACGCTCAACCACTGCGCCAACCGTGTCGTCAAGTTGTCATCAGCTGATTAAAATTAGGGAGGTGCATTTTTATTTGAGAATATACCTAACTTTCTTGAAGAAAGTTGTTCATAGTGATAGGCAGTAGCAGTTTTTAAAATATGAACACACCATCCTTACTCACATCCTGTATATAGATATTTGTGACTGTTTCTCAAGTCATACCTACAGGGTAACTTTGAAAAGCTTTCAACATGAGAAAGTACCTACTCAGGAATATGAGAATCTCTTACTATTGGATTAATACTGAAATCACGAAAAAAAACAGTTTTTTCCTACATTTTATCGAGCTACACGCATTTAGTTAATGTTTTGGACAGCTGAAATTAATTTTCATGGTCATAGTTTAGGTTCAACCCATAGTAAAACTTGTTCGTTTTCATGAGAAGGAGTGCTTACTTTCACATACTGAAACATTGCCAATGAATTGAAAGTAACGCTGCATAACCGAAGGAAGATTGAATTTCAATAAAGTTCAATCATTTCGATATATATAGATTTCAACTTTAACATAACACGGCCAAGTCCACAGAAATATTCACAGCTGTAAAACAGAATTTATCAAAGGAATTTCTAGACTTGTAAATACATTGAATGAAAGATCTTATTCAATAATTGCTTGGATTATTCGGAGCTCCAAGAGGGTTGGCAAGAGGCTCGGGTGTCCCGGAGAGTTTCCTCAATTGTGATATTTAAAAAAGTAAGTTAGTCAAGTTGCCGTTTGGGTTTTTTTTTTTTTGGGGGATGGGAAATCATCCTATGACTTCTTCCGCTCTAGGGTGGAGCGGAAGGGTGTGTCAGACTCTTACTGACTAAAACCCACCCCTGTTCCTCCCTGCCTCGAGTGCCCGGGGGCGAGGTAACTCTTTCGAATTTATCCTCCACCCCCGGGCAGGCACCGGCCTTGGCAGGCCCCTTCACTTTGCTGACAACTCTTTGAGGCGCGCGTGGAACACTACGCGCCGTCGACTCTCGGGCCTGGTGCTGATCGGACGGCGAGTTACCCACTACTCGCCGTCCGCAGGCCCGGGTCCGTCCGCAGGCCCGGGTTTGCCGTTTGGGTTTAAACAGCAAATACAACTTGGCAAAATGGGGTTTTATAGACTCGTCTGATACCCAGTGTGAGTGCGGTGCGTTCCAGAACATGACTCACATACTGGAATGCCCCAAGCGCCTATACTCTTGCACTATGGAGGACCTGATGAACGCTACAGACGCTGCAATTGATGTGGCCAGTTTCTGAGCACAAAGAATTTGAAAGTTAGGGAACCATCGATTCGAAAGAAGAAGTCAAGTTGCGGGAAGAAAATGTATTAACTCTACATAGTATACGTATGTATAACACAGTTTCGCTTTCCGCGTCCGTCTGTCTGTTTCTCCGCCAACTCTTACCAAACCACGCAACGGATTTTGAAGAGGTTTCTACTAATATAAAGAGCAATAAATGAGGAAGGTTTTTGAAGACGTTTTCACTAATACAAAGAGCAATAAATGAGGAAGGTTTTTGAAGAGGTTTTCACTAATATAAAGAGCAATAAATGAGGAAGGTTTTTGAAGACGTTTTCACAAATACAAAGAGCAATAAATGAGGAAGGTTTTTGAAGAGGTTTTCACTAATATAAAGAGCAATAAATGAGGAAGGTTTTTGAAGACGTTTTCACAAATACAAAGAGCAATAAATGAGGAAGGTTTTTGAAGAGGTTTTCACTAATATAAAGAGCAATAAATGAGGAAGGTTTTTGAAGACGTTTTCACTAATACAAAGAGCAATAAATGAGGAAGGTTTTTGAAGAGGTTTTCACTAATATAAAGAGCAATAAATGAGGAAGGTTTTTGAAGACGTTTTCACAAATACAAAGAGCAATAAATGAGAATGGTTTTTGAAGAGGTTTTCACTAATACAAAGAGCAGTAAATGAGGATGGTTTTTGAAGAGGTTTTCACTAATATAAAAAGCAATAAATGAGGATGGTTTTTGAAGACGTTTTCACAAATACAAAGAGCAATAAATGAGGAAGGTTTTTGAAGAGGTTTTCACTAATACAAAGAGCAATAAATGAGGAAGGGTTTTGAAGAGGTTTTCACTAATACAAAAAGCAATAAATGAGCAAGGTTTTTGAAGAGGATTTCACTAATACAAAGAGCAATAAATGAGGAAGGTCTTTGAAGAGGTTTTCACAAATACAAAGAGCAATAAATGAGGAAGGTTTCTGAAGAGGTTTTCACTAATACAAAGAGCAATAAATGAGGATAGTTTTTGAAGAGGTTTCACAAATACAAAGAGCAATAAATGAGGAAGGTTTTTGCACACGTGCAAAGCTGGAGCAGGTCGCTAATTGTTGACATATTAGTATGTAATATTTGATCAAATGTCAAATTGTTTATATTCATGAGTCTTTACACCTCCTAAAACATTGCCAATGAATGAAAAAAAAAAAACCGGCCAAGTGCGTGTCGGACTTCGCACATTTAGGGTTCCGTATCAAATGTATTTTTGACTATTTGTATAGCTTTGGGTCAAGATGCTTATACAGTGAAAATTTGAAGACTGTAGCTCCAACCGTTTGGCTGTAAAACCTATGTGACAGACGACGAACAGACAGACAGACGGAAACGTGAATGACAGCAATAGGGCTCCGTTTGGACCCTTCGGGTACGGAACCCTAAAAGTAACCTGCTTCAATGTACGAAAATTGAAAATTTAATACAAACCAATATAAAATATTCATAACTTGAAAACGTAATAAGGTAATCAAAGGAATTCTAGATTTTACTTGTAAATACATTGAATGAATGAAAGGTCGCATTCAATTGCTTGTATTATTCTGAGCTCCATTAAAGCTGTTAACGGATCGGCAAGACGCTCGGGTGTCCCGGGGAGTCCTCACCTATCTGCATATTACAGCTGTGATATTAAAACTATCGATATTTTGTGATTGTTTTTGAAATCTAAAGATAGCAAACGTTAAACTTATCAACAAAAATTAAACCGACGAAAAGAAATAAAAAGCAAAAAATAAATAAACTTTTAAGTCTCTAGTATTGCTTATTTACATAAACTACTCGTATCAAAAAACGTTTTTACCTAACATCACACCACAGTTTTTATATCTAACTTCTATTTGTTCAGGAAAGTATAGTTTCCATCATCAGCTCAGCTTCATGATGTGATGATTCCTACACGCAAATACCTGATTAAGTTATGCAAAGTAGGTAAACAGAAACACTATTCGTGCCCACAATTTTTGAGGGTTCCTCTCAATTTTATCAGGATACCATCATCAGATCCTGACTTCCTTGACATGGGAACACCCTTGAGGTATAACCTATCTAACAAAAAAGAATCGACAAAATCGGTTCATAAATAACGGAGTGAGGTCTGAACATAAATTTTTTGCGTTGGTTAAAAAGTAGCATGTGTGCTATTGTAGTTCGGTTTAAAGATCAGGGATCTGTTTTATCTCAGATGGTAATAAGCTTATAAGCATATTTTAAGCTTATTTGTGACCCAGAAACAAACTAAAATCATGACGTGTGCATGTTCTAAATTTTACACCATATACAATCAAAGGGCCCTCAATACAGTTGAACATTGGTATTCTCAGCGTCTTAAATCTCCACTTTTAAAAACAGATTGCCCCAAAAATACAA
Organism: Polia nebulosa; assembly: GCA_951329385.1. Lineage (NCBI taxonomy): Eukaryota > Metazoa > Arthropoda > Insecta > Lepidoptera > Noctuidae > Polia > Polia nebulosa. The sequence goes on along the minus strand of OX589599.1, from coordinate 11,529,522 downwards.
GACTTAACACTCACACTGAAGACATCGACATAAATGAATCGACAAGCGGCCGTCCCTCCAGGGTTTTATAGACGCAGTGTCGCCGCCGACCGAGCGAACCGACCGACGCCGACGGCAGTGGCGCGCCGGCAGCCGAGCACGCCGCACGCGTCCTTGCCACGTCGCGCTCCGTCGCACAATCACTAACACGATCGATAACACAAAGACGCGAGAAAATAAAAACAAAGACTAAAAAAAAGTTAAAGCTAAACCAGCAAGTGCTCCCCAATCATCATGTCACACTTTTTATGTAACCGATCTTAGATGGCAACATCGATAGCGCGTGGCGCACCGGCGTCAACAATGTAGTCATAGTGACGCGAACGTGTTGACAGTTTGACAGAACATGACGCTAAAATACCACCGTTGATTTTTAAATAAACATGTTTATAAAACGTTGTGTGTTGCTTGTTATATATTGTTAAGATGTCGACAATAATTTTGTGGGTTTGAATAGTTTGGATAGTAATTAACGAAAATGGGAAATGGAATGAACAAGGTAATTTTTTTGATTATTTTTTAGCTGAGATTTAGCGTGCAAAAATAAAAATTATGCGAGGAATGTGCAAGCGGCAAAAGTTACGTAACGGTCTCGTAGCGCTCGTAGCGCCCGCGTAGGGGCCGTAGCGGGATGCAGGCTACGCGGCTACGGCTACGTTCGTAGAGGCTTTATGAACGGATGAAAGAACTTTTAAATTGTGAACTTGTTTATTACATTACAATTAAGGTAATTTTTCTTCGCATATTGATTTTTTTTTAACAAAAAAAAAGGAATGTTATTTCTATTTTTTTCTTCTTAAATCCAAAAAAAATCGAGGATTATTGTTCATGCTCTGTAGAACTTTCATTGTACTATGTTATTGCCTTAGCTTATTTTATTGCCATACCTAGTTTATCAATATAAATAGTAACCCAACTGGTAAGAGAAAAATTTTCTTTTTCTACAAAAAAAAAAAAACTAACTAAAAATAAGTTATAACGCTATTTTTATAAACATAACCAGGCCATGGTAATCGGTGTACCTACATAAAAACTGAACACCTTGATTTTATTTTTAAACTTAAGAAAACAATCATAAACTTATAAAATTATTTCTATAATAATAACAAGGTCTGCACACTGACCCTTATTTATTTTAGTTTTAACACTGATTTTTTGGGGGGTTGTAATCATCCAATGTCTTCTCCCGCTCTGGGTGGAGAGGGAGGGCGTGCCAGACTCTTACTGACTAAAACCTACCCCTGTTCCTTCCCTGCCTGAGTGCCCAGGGTTGCGGTAACTCATTTTCAGAATTTATCCGCTACCCCTAGGCATGCAGGCACCGGCCACGATGGGCCCCTTCAGTGGTGGCTGACACTAATCTTTTTGAGACGCGCGTGGAACACTACGCGTCGTCGACTCACGGGCCTGATGCTGATCGGACGGTGAGCTACCCACTGCTCGCCGTCCGCAGGCTCATGTAACACTGATGGGCTGGTTCTCAATTAAAATTTTTCTACCGGGAAGAAAGATAGATGTGGGCATAAAAGTATTGACTAATCATTTGAAGGAGGTTTTGTCCTATGGACAGCTGAATTTAATAGATGTGACGTTTGCTATCTTGAATTTAGAATCTGCTAATCAGTATTTAAACCAAGCTTTTAGGTATTTTAATTTGATGGGCTTTTATAGCCTGAAATAAATGAAATTATTATTTCGTTTATTTATTTTTACACACATAATTCACATTTTTAAATATTTTTAAAAGAAAATATAAAAAAATAGTAGTCCTCCGGTATTGGAAGCAGGGTCCAAGCTACCGGTGGTTAGGGCTCCAGAGACAGGATCCTCCTCACAATGCGAGCCGTATCGAGGAGTAGTGCCTTCTAATTTTGTCATAATAATAATGACAAAATTAGAAGAAGAAGCAAATTATTATTCCATTTATTTTATTATTTATTTATTATTTTATGGTTAGCGAGTTTTATAAATCAGGCTGTTTATTATTTTTATCATCATGTCCCGCCCGTGCCACTTTAGTACTACTTCTTCCATTATGTCCTGTCAACCGTCACGCGATCACTCACTAGCATAATGTGAATGATCATATAGGATAATGTGAATGATCATATAGCGTAATGTGAATGATCATATAGCATAATGTGAATGTGAGAACTATGAATGTCGTTATATTCATGTAGATTTTATGATTGTATCGCAGTTTGAGTATTTTTGCGGCCTACCCAAATGTCCTTACTTTGGTATTGTTCGTCGGTTCGTTGAGCTTCTCCAAGTTCTGAGTTGAGCTTCACGATAACTGAGACGTGCTTACACTGTCTGGACAGGTCCACTCGAATTTGCGTGTTACTTTCAGCATGCACGGATCTCATATGATTTGACCAGTACATATTGTATGGATTTTAACACTTTAAAGAGACTTTGACCTCTGAGTTTGTTTCGGTGTTTCTTCTCAGGGCAGTCAGCTAGGAAACACCGGCCTCATCTAGCTTAAAAAAAATGTTGACGTGTAAAAGTGTTGTTAAAACCTACTTACACTTATCACTCGCTTTTCCTTCATATCACTCCTTACACAATCCCTCCATCTCTTCTTTGGCTGCCCATCCCTTTCGGTCCATCTCCATTTATAATTTCAACTCTTTAAGTCAATGCGTTCCATCCCTGCTCATCTTTTAATAGTCGGATAAAATAAACTAAGTATACTAGACTTTTGCCACTGTACAGCGGCTATCTTGGTTAAATTAAGAACTACAGTTGGCAGTTGGAGGGTATACTTAGTTAGTTTTGAATATATTCAATTCTTTAAACTAATACACTACACACACAACACACACACACACTACACTACTACTTTTTTTTTAATTCTTTTTTTTTTTTTCTTTCAATAATGCATTGAAATATGCTAGTTTCCTAAAAAAATCTATTAGTCCGTCTGTTAGATTACCAAAAAATATTGGACATTTTTTTTTTTTTTGGATCACGTATACCAAAAATGAGGACGATACAGTGCGTTGAAATTTCCCGTGACGTCATATCTCGCATCGTATTTAATATTTAAAATTTATCACTTTGTTATGTTTAGTGACGTAACGAGCCCACACTCCTGAACTTTGATGCGTTTTATATTTGTCATTTTTTATTGGTTTGGTAAAGAAAAAAATACGTACCTATCCAATATTTTTTGAAAATCTAACTTACGAACTATATAGAATTATTATTTTTATATCCAAGAAACAACCCTATTGCTTTTTTTTTTTGGGTGGGAAATCATCCAATGATATCTCCCGCTCTGGGTGGAGCGGGAGGGCGTGTCAGACTCTTACTGACAAAAACCCACCCCTGTTCCTTCCCTGCCTGAGTGCCCGTGTGGTAAATCATGTTGAGAGTTATCCGCTACCAACCCTATTGCTTAAATCTATTATCAAAATGAGTGGTCTGTGCGCTGCGTTCAATTCCTCCATACCTCATCCACTGGACACCAAAACCGTGTGACTTAACGCCGCCCGCTTTTACCTTTGGAGCTCTGTGAAATCTCAGTTCTATGTAGACAAACCAGAGACGATTACCACCGTGAAGGCCAACATAACTCGCGTTGTTGAAGTTGGGCCCCATTTATACGAAGATGTCATCCACAGATGGTCCACTGCGATTAGTCACCTACAGCGGAGCCGTGCCAGACATTCCCACTTCTGGCCTCCTCTCTGTGGGATAGGGTGTGGAGTGTGGGCCGCAATCCATCATGCGGGCCCAATGCGGATTGGTGTATGTCACACGTCTTCGAAGTTTTGGTTCTAAGAAATGCCGGTTTCCTCACAATGTTTTCCTTCACCGTTTTGAGACCAGTGGTGATGAAGATTTCACAAAGTAAAACGCCTCCTAGGTTCGAGCCCATGACCTATAAACTTGTAGTTGTAAAACATTGTTATTCGTTTTGTCAAAACACAAAGCTTAATTATTACCTACTATTGCCGTTAGACTTAATTAAGTCTGCAAAGTTTCAACTCCATGAAACAATATTAACTTACAATTATAATGACTTAATGTTGCGGTAACATTTTAGTTTAATAATTATAATTAACTAAATGATTGTAAAGACTGATAAAATTGTAATACAACGAGTCAAAATCAACGCTACAAATAATAATTATTTACGGTTAAAGACTCGGAGATTTGAAACTGAACTTTAAAAACAGATGTTAGAGCTACCCATTGCACAACTTTTAAAAATATATGTATTCCCAGTCTTCTCTTTTCTGTTACCAACATTACAGGAAAATATTTGACATCAAATAATACCTTTGTCTCACAAGAATCAATGTTTCAAAATTAGCATACCACAGAATGATCGATAGTACAATACCACGGCAGCTTAGCTCATAATGATTTGACATACCTTCCCATAGACAGTCACGTTTTCATGGACAACTCATAAAATTGCCAATAGACTCAAAAGCCATAACTTTGATCGTAAATCGATGGTTATTGGGCAATAAGGCCTATTTAAGGCGCTATTAACTGCCAATGACCTTGAGTGGTTAGCTTGCGTGTTCTCGCGTCGTACGTCCACCCAGTAATAGGACCCACCCATCAAGGAGCGCTATCCAAAATTAGACGCATTATTAATTAATTATACATAAAACAACAGGTGTTATACTAAAACACTTATACTAAAATATAAATAATCAAATGATCTTTAAAATGGTGAAGGTTTCATAAAAATGCGCTTTATAGTTTTTGCGTGATTCTCAATTTTTTTATCCGAGTTAGACATTACTTTTCTAATTAATTACACTATATATATGATACTCTAGACAATTTCCGTCGTAATTTGATCTCAGAATATTTGAAATTACATTTTTATAACACAGTGTAATTAATTTGTAAAGTTATGTCTAACGCGGATAAAAAATTGAGAATCGCGCAAAAACTATAAAGCGTATTTTTATGAAACCTTCACCATTTTAAAGATCATTTAATTATTTATAATTTAGTCTCAGTGTTTTAGTTTAATACCTGTTGTTTTATGTGTAATAAATTAATAATGCGTCTAATTTCGGACAGCGCTCCTTGATGGGCGAGTCCTATTACTGGGTGGACATACGACGCGTTACGTGAGCTCAGCGCTTAACACGCAAGCTAACCACTCAAGGTCATTGGCAGCTAATAGCGCCTTAAGAGCATTCTCATTTGTTTAGGTACGTGAACCGGGTCGGTTCAACGGCTTTTCATGAAGGGAATTGAATAAAGTGTGAGAGCTCATAGGTCATCAAACTACTCGGTCAATGAAGTTGGTGGCTAGGAGAATACTTCCGTTTTATGTCAACTGTTTAATATGTATCGAGATTAATAGTAGAGTAGTAGTAGTAGAAACATATTTTTTGCCAGTGTTTCTGTGTTATACTCATCCATCACAGTCTGTAATCAGTTTCTAGAAGATCATAATATGGTCTTTTTACATATTATGTACTATACAAGATACCAATTAAATTAAAAACTTAAAAAATCCCCAACGCTTAATAGAAAAGCGAACATTATAAAACACACAAGAGCTGATGACCTTGAAACGGCTGAACCGATTTTAATAAAACATATCTAAGAACCATCGCTAGAAACCCTGCTTTCAAATAAAAAAAACCGTATTCAAATCGGTTCACCCATTTAAGAGCTACGGTGCCACAGCCAGACACATATAGTGGTCAAACTTATAACATCCCTCTTTTGCAGTACCTACTTAGTACAAATTTATCATTATTTTGACAGCTGGTCTACCCGCACCTGTCAGTGGCTGATCTGCATGAAGACATTGAACTTACCTATAGATAAATAATGTATTAAATCCCTTTTAAGGGATCCGAGTCAAACCGATTACACCGGGATTCCCGAACTACATAAGTATCCCAAAGCTCTTTATTTGCGGCTTAACCAAATACGTAGTTGTTACAAAGTTAACCGAAATACTGACAAAGTTGAATCGCTGAGGAGTCCGGTATTAAACCATTTATCTTACGACGAGTAGTCGATTCATTGGGGATCTTGACACGGAGGTCAAGACTAGCTAAAGTGCAGCCGTTCAAAGTTACGATGCAAGAACCCAACTCTGCGATGGTATATGGTATTTTAACATCTTTTTGTAGTTTTATGGCCGCTAAGATTTGAAATTCATAATACTAACATGAACATAGCATCACGCTTGTATTCCTCGAAGGTTTAGGCATAGGTGTACCTACTATTACTAGGGTATTACCCTTCTGCTAAGCAGTAATGCTCGCGAAGGAGGAGGCGGAACGCGTGAGCGAGACTCGACGGAGTAGCCCTCACGCCCCCAGCCGCAGCCGCCGCAGGAGACGCCCTGGGCGTCGGAGATCGCAGGACGATCTCCGGCCACCGTAGACACGGGCCTGCGGGCGGCGAGTAATGGGTAGCTCGCCGTCCGATCAGCACCAGGCCCGAGAGTCGACGGCGCACAGTGTTCCACGTGCGCCTCAAAGAGATGTTAGCCACCACTGACGGGGCCCATCATGGTCGATGCCGGCATGCCAATGGGCGTGGATAATTTCGTAACAAAGTTACCGCGCCCCTGGACACTCAGGCAAGGAAGGAACAGGGGTGGGTTTTAGTCAGTAAAAACCTGATACGCCCTCCCGCTCCACGCAGAGTGGGAGAAGTTATGGGATGATTTACCACCCCTCAAAAAAAGGGTAAATATTTTAAATAAAACAACAAATGACACTAAAAAGAAAACTTCTGAAAACATCATCAATATTGGTTTTTAAATGAAGCAGTAATTAGCATTTCAAACATTGGCCATAAGGAAGAATGAGGGCGTGGTTGGGTATCTCGCTGTCTCTGTTATATGCGAGTAACCTAATGGCAGTGACGTTACATGTCATTTTGTGCATCCTTTTTCAGTTACTTGACATTTCCTCCTTCCACCAGATTCGCAAGGTTTCTAATTTAGGTACTTTTACGGATTTGAAAAATCTTTCTATTTACGATTTTGGATAAAGTTACTTTTTGATACAAATAATTTAAAACAGACCAAGTGCGTGTCGGGTCACGCACAGTGTTGGGTTCCGTAGACGCCCGTTACAACACGAATTGTGTCAAGTAAGGATTTTGTGTTTTCGACGAAATTTTCCAAGTAGATACTTTTTATGAGTTGGGCGCCTATTACTCTTGAAATAACAGAGCTGACTTAGCCCTGATAGTTTTCCTTCAAAGTTCGTTATGTATGAAACAAAACATAATTGCAGCTTTATATTATTAACAGTTTCTTAAAATATATAATTTTGCGCATTTGCTACTTACTATTACTAATATAGATATTTGTTTGTCTGAATCTGTTTGCAAAGTGTGTAAAAGTATTTTTTACATATCCCAGGAAAACCATATTTTGTAAATGACTACAAATCTAATTTAATGACACTTTGATGGCTTACCGAGTTATAATAATTTTATGTATTGTTGACCAAAAAATAAACAAGGAGATTAAAATATGATAAACAGTGACTTGTAGCTAATGTAATTACTCGTAGTATCGTGACGTAATTTTAGCGTCTAAATTCTCGTCTAAAAACTCACGGGCCAACTTGCTGTTTCAAATACCGCCGAAAATAAAATTGCTTTATTTTGAATAATTTATTACTTTATAGACAATTAATTCCAACCATTCTATTATATTGGAATCAAAAACATACTAGAAATTTTGCAATTTGAATCAATGAAAATGCATAGTAATATACAAAATAAAACCAAAAGAAATTCCGCGCGCAAATCCTAGTAGGTACATGACAAACGAAATTGAAAATGTATTTTTTCCAAAACTCCATTGTTAGGTATTCGTTTTCCAAAACTAATACCTAACAAATGGTGTTGTAGAGGCTGTTAAAGTTTGTATGGAAGAATCTTAATGCTTGCTCCGATAAAGATAAAACTCAGGATGAATAATGTAGATTAAAAAATAAGAATAATATACTTTTATTTTTTTTCGAAAATCACCCCCTCAAGGGGTAAAAACGGGTGTTGAAGTTTTTAAGGGAACAGTTTTTTTGATTGCTTCATTTAGCTCGAAAATTGGTATAAATAGTCTAAAAGTAAAGTAATTTTAACGAGTCAAATGATTTTTTCATAATCAACCCCTATCGGAGTGAAAAGGGGAAAACCGGTTTGTGTGAAATATCTCATTACTTCTATTTTGAAACCAGAATGAAACCTAGAATACTAACTAGAACTACTACTAACTTAGAATGTATGTGTGTTAATAATAATGATGGCAATACTTGTTTTTTTTAGATTGGGTTCTAAAATAAACAGTAGAATTGTGGAGCGCCACTGAAGTGACACTTGGCGCAAAAACTACTAACTCGATTCCGTTCCAATTTTGTATAAATAACATTTACTGGTCTGGTCATTTTATAGGCTGTAAATTATCACAATAATTGCTATGGAGGGTGAGCAATGTTGCATTATGTTTATTTGAACGACACTTTACCGTGAGTTAGATCCCCGGTTGCAACAACTTATTTTTGTTTTTGTTTTTCTGTTATACAATGATATTTAAAAAATAATAATGAAATTACTTTTTAACATATTATCAATATTTTAATTCGCTATTTTCTTTGTTTTTTGTGAAAACTAACTAAAACATATATTATGTTTTAGTTTACGAACGTTCGTCGGATGTTCTTTCGTTCGTTCGTGAACGTATACTATAGTAAACGTTCACTACATAGGAATTAACACTACAAATACTATACTAGAAATAGAACTACTAATAACATAAACTTGAACGAACTGTACGAGAACCAACCGCCGGGGAACCAACCGCCCGGGAACCAACCCGCCGAGAACCAACCGCCCGAGAACCAACCCGCCGGGAACCAACCGCCCGGGAACCAACCGCCAGAGAACCAACCGCCCGAGAACCAACCCCCTGGGAATCAACCGCCCGGGAACCATCCGCCCGGAACCAACCCCCCGGGAACCACCAGCCCGGGAACCAACCGCCAGAGAACCAACCGCCAGAGAACCAGTTCTAGAATCATCCGCCAGAGAACCAACCGTCCGAGAAACAACCACCTGAGAACCAACCGCCAGACAACCAACCGCACGATAACCAAACGCCAGAGAACCAACCGCGCGACAACCAACCGCCCGGGAACCAGCCGCCAGAGAACCAACCGTCCGAGAATCAACCGCCAGAGAACCAACCGTCCGAGAAACAACCGCACGAGAACCAACCGCCCGACAACCAACCACCCGATAACCAACCGCCAGAGAACCAAACGCGCGAGAACCAACCACCCGAGAACAAACACCTCGAGAACCAACCGCCCAAGAACCAACCGCCCGACAACCAACCGCCCGAGAACCTGGGGTCCTTTCACAACCGCACAACTGGTACATTTGCGACACCAGTCCTCAACATCCTCTCGACAGTGAATCCAGTAAAATCGCTCTCTTATCTTCAGTAGTTCTTTTTACCCCCATATGTCCTCCTGAACTTCCATCATGGTAGAGCCGTAAAACAGCCGGTACTTTGGCTTTGGGGTCAACAATTTGTAGATGACAGTTGTCTCCTCGAGCGTTTTCCCTTTTACGGCACAAGACTTCATCCTGGAAAACCAAGCTGTTCCATTGTGCCCAATAGCTCTTCGTGATGGAACTTAACGCCGCAACACTTAGGTTTAGGAGCACTAGCTTTAATCCAGTCGAAGATCGGTTTAAGGTCCGGGTCATTTTGCTGAGCAAGCTGTAGGATTTCCTTCTATTCATTGCTGACATCCATTCTTAGCATCATTACTCCGTTCATTCCCGGGTCGGACCTATCGCCCGCATCGCGCGCGCACACTATCACACAGTTTTCCTTCTTGGAGGCCACGGCGCCTGCCTTTTTTTAATGGATGTTCACCGATCTCTGTCAATTGTGGACCGATTTTCAAAATTCTATTATACACCTGAGGTGGTCCTATATAAAATTTATCAAAATTGATTCAGCGCTTCTTGAAAAAATCAACAAGAACAATAAATATGTATACACAGATGACGTTTTTGTTTTCTCCAACTATGTGCAAATTCCATATTTTTGGGTTATCCATTCGAGCATAACCTTAATATTTAGTTTTAGTTCTGGGGTACAACTACAAAGTTTTTGTAAAATAGTTTTTTATTTTTCATAAAAAACTATTTTACAAAAAATACAACTGACTTCCAAAAAAGAAAATACACTAAAAATTACTAAATAACGAAGAAACAAAATACAAACACCGACGCGACTTCCAAAATTAAATTTATTAATTAAATATACACACATAAATAGAAGAACCATATTATATCATATTTATTTCATTTTACGGAGCCTCTGTTCCAAATTCCAATCTCGGAAGATTTAGCGAAAGATCCTACACACAGTCTCATGTCATAAGGAGAAAGCCAGACGTCATTTGTCGGACATAATTCCAATTTGGGGCCGCCACTGCGATTTTTTCTGTCAGACAAAATAGATCACGGTCTTGTCTTTTGTCTGCCCCGGGATTTGGAGTATTGGCCTTGTAATTTGGCAGCTTTTATTCAATGTTTGGCGCTGTGCTTATTATTACAAGCAAGAGAAAATAACTATTAGAGTGGAAAACAACGAAAATTCATGAAATTAAAGAACTTCAAGATTGCATTTCCTGAAAGATTAGGCAGAGAGAACCTACATCCACTTTTTGCCACTTATTTTTCAGACCCATGTAGGTATCTAAGGAGCTTGCATATGCCATCAATTCAGAATCCTGGGATATCCCAGATAAAAAATCTCAGTAACACTTTTCCCAACTCAGGAATCAAATCCAGGGCAAAGGCCCACTAGACCAGTGGTTCCTAACCTTTTCACTCTTTTAACCCCTATGACTTAAGTAAGGAAATTGATTTTACCCCTCCTCTCAATGGTTACAATCACATTATATATAAGTAGGTATGTTATAATCTTTGCAGAGTATACCTTACATTGAAAAACTTGCGAATATATAATTTTTAGTGCGAAGGTTGGTAAGGTTTTATTTCACTTAAAGCGCATCTCAAGTCGTGTTCCACAGTAGCAAACGGTACCAACATTTTCAGAGCTCGGCACTTACTTTTTGCCAAAATATACATGAAATGCACGGGCGAGCTATATTCGTTATTATTGGTCTAATCTTAGTTAACTATAAGTTCTATAACCAGTATACCCCCGCAAAATACCAGTTTTACTCCCGCAGGGTTAGTTACCCCCAGGTTAGGAAACGTGGCACTAGACCATCGACGCAGTTGTAGAAAGACAATACATTAAATATTCCGACGTCTGAGAATTAAACCATGTTGTAATGAAAGAATGTCATTTTAAGATTCCACGTAACTAGTAATCACCGTTATTTAAAGACATGTCCAAAGTAAAATAAACTCATAATTACATCAAATTTAGACAAATAGAGCATAAGGTCTACTTACATAACTAAACAAAGACAACCAAGTTAACGATGTTCTGCGGTATTTTGATGGCGCACGCCTTCGAGCTCCAAGACTGAGTTATCATAGTAAAGTTAAGGCAATTACGGAAGTTAGGATGTCGTATAAAATACTAAAAGCAAACATTTTTGCTTAATCTAAACTTCGCGGTAGTAAGACGAGAACAAAGGTCGGATGAGGAAAGAGAAGTCGACACGAGGGAAATATTACGTAGGTAAAGAAGTACACATGATAATGTAAAGTCACGGTAAAAATTGGCTTGGGTGTGTTTTTGTTTGCGCCATTCACGGTAGAATCTGTTTCATGCATTACCGACTCTTTATTGACATAAAGTCAATGTCTCGTTACGCTAATTAAAAATAAGACTGTCAATGAAATAATACAGATTTTTTTATTTATACTTTACTAGCCCTTCGCCCGCAACTTTGTCCGCGTGTATTTCGAAAAACAGCCCATAATACATATAATTTATCACCCCCAAATATAGCTTTCTACTAAAGAAAGAATTTTTAAAATCGGTTCAGTATTTCCAGAGATCTTCCTACAAACAAACTTTACCTCTTAATAATATTAGTACCTTTAGATAATATGGATGGTATACATACCATACAAACATAATTTTAAAGTAAGATATACTTCAGAACCCAAGACTCACCGGTGAGTTTGAAAAAAAAAAAAAAAGTGAATCAGTGAAAAAAAAAGCGTGAATCGGCTGACAACCCGGGTTGTCGTCGGGCTTCAATTTGACAACCCGGGTTTGTCCGCGGATCTTTAATTTCAAAAAGCGCTGAATCAATTTTGATGAAATTTTTATAAGGAGGAGTGTGTAATAGAATTTTGAAAATCGGTCCACAATTGACAGAGAAATCGGTGAACATACATTAAAAAAAAATACATACAGAACCTCCTTTTTTGAAATCGGTTAAATATCAAAACTAAACGTGTTGCTAAACTGGAGAATGGCTGTACCTATTATATAGGCTATAATTCCTTTTTTACTGTGCCACAACCCCTGGGCAGGGGCCAAGGCCTTAGTGTTTCAACCCCAAACGGCTCAAAGATTAACTCCATAAGGTTATATCCCATCGCAAATTGGCGCAAATATGGGATTTGCGCCTACTAACCATACCTCAAACGGCGCAACGTTTGAGGTATGGTTAGTTAATTCAAAAGTTATAGTTATATGTAAATTAGACATGGGTGAAAGTTACATGCTACTAGCTGCCCCCGATATACGTTGCAATGCCACAATTTGCCTAGCCTTTTCCCAACCATCTTGGGTTCGGCTTTCAGTCTAACCAGGATGCAACTGAATACCAGTTGCATTGCCACGTAAAAAAGGTTTTTTTAAATTTAGATAGGTTTTCTGGGCCACAAATCCTCGTGGGCGTTCTCAGAAGACAGTACAAAAGTTTCATCACAATCTGATCAATGGTTTACGAACGCATCGAGGACAAACATACAATTTTGAACATTGTTTTCAAGGGATTAAATTGTAATAGCAGTGGTCAGTTAATTACCGTACCACACGCAAAAAAACACGTTTCTAGAAACGTTTTAAATTTCTTTATTTTAAATTTATTTTTATTATTTCAACTGTCTATCTATTACGGATCATGAGTAAGTATTTTTTATTTTGTCTTGGAAGTCGGTTCTATTTTATGTAAAAAAGTTTTTTATTTTTCACTTTTTATTTGTGGCTCCCCGCTTAGGATCCGCGGAAAAACCCGGGTTGTCAGCCAATCACGCTTTTTTTTTCACTTATCTAACTTTTTTTGTTTTCAAACCCACAGTTGAGTTTCGGATCCAAAGAGGTTAAATTTTTTTCCAAGCAAACGATAAATTGTTAACAATACATAGGCAAACGATCGCAGTAATCGCGAGTCATTTGCTGTTAGTTATTGAAGAGTTCCACTGTCTATCTCCATAGATCTTCATCAGATTCTAATGTATTATATACTAAACCTTCCTTGAAAAATAACCCCATTTAAATCGGATCAGCAGTTTTCGAGAAAATCGCGGACAAACAAGCATACATACATACATACATACGGGTCGAATACAGAACCTCCTTTTTTGAAGACGGTTAAAAAAATATAATGTGTCCTGATTTAACGAAGGAAACAATTTGAAAACTGACGAAGGTATAAACCACTCAACTGTGTATATAGATAGTATACCTAGAACTGACACGTTCTCTAGGATCGTAACCTGGCCAAGTGTAAAGATGCTACCGTAAAAAAAAAACAGAAAAAAAAGAAAAAAGCTCTAAAGCTTTTCTATTTCCAATACAGTAAACCATCCGTAAACACATCAAGAGACTGAACGTTTGAAAAACTATTTTACTACATTTTCCATCTCCGAAGAACTTATACAGTCACTATTGGTATATAAGATAAATATACATTTTCTTTGCTTGTACTACAAATCCTTGTGGAGTAGGTAAGTATAACCTTTTTTTTTCTGAAATCGATTTTGAAAACTAAACGTGTCTTTAGAGATGATAATAGTTACTAATATTTGTTGTACCTTCTTAAAACGTCACCGCTCAACGCCGCACCAGTGAGGCAGGGCGAAAAGCATTATTATTATTAAAAAATATTCCGTTTATTCATTTTTATATACTTATTATTTACATTTTTAAATACTTAAATATTAAGGATAAAAAAAACGTTTAAAAATATTATCCAACCGGTATCGGGAACAGGGTCCAAGCTACCGGCGGTCAGGGCTCCAAAGAGAGGAACCGCCCGACAATGCAAGCCGTGTCCAGAAGTACTACTTTCTGAATCAAGCCCTTGATCCAGCCGCCTTACGAGAGCCTCCTGAGGTGTTGGTCGAGGCTCGTGGCTATTAAGCCATTGGCTGACACGACTAGCGATGCAATGATCGCTGAGTCCACATCCCACATGTCGACAACCTCGCGAGTCAAGTCAATATACTTGATTTGTTTATCTTTCTCGGCTTTCACGAGGTTCTCGTCATGTGGTACGGTAATGTCAACAATCATTGCACGCCTCTCGATTCGGTCCACCACCACTATATCAGACTTATTAGCTTTAACAGTCCTGTCAGTGATGATGGAACGATCCCAGTACAATGTGATATGACCATTATCGAGAACTGGGTCGGGCACATACCTACCTATAGTGCGGCACTTCCACAAAAAATATTATTATTATTTGTTTATATTTCTCGGGACCCTGAGCTCCCGGACCTTTGGAAGGCGTACGAGGAGCCGAAGCCAACTCGCAGAGACCCCTTTTTTTTTTTGGGGTGGGAAATCATCCAATGACTTCTCCCGCTCTAGGGTGGAGCGGAAGGGCGTGTCAGACTCTTATTGACTAAAACCCACCCCTGTTCCTCCCTGCCCTGAATGCCCAGGGGCGAGGTAACTCTTTTGAATTTATCCTCAACCCCCGGGCAGGCATCGTCCATGACGGGCCTTGAGGCGCGCGTGGAACACTACGCGCCGTCGACTCTCGGGCCTG
Organism: Polia nebulosa; assembly: GCA_951329385.1. Taxonomy (NCBI): domain Eukaryota; kingdom Metazoa; phylum Arthropoda; class Insecta; order Lepidoptera; family Noctuidae; genus Polia; species Polia nebulosa. The sequence goes on along the minus strand of OX589599.1, from coordinate 11,514,508 downwards.
GTGCTGATCGGGCGGCGAGTTACCCACTACTCGCCGTCCGCAGGCCCGGGTTCGCAGAGACCTCTTTAGACGCTTTTTATGAAATGAGGCACCAACCGACGATTATATCGCTGTACGTGCTATACAAGTGCACCCAAGGACAGCCCCCGGTTGATTTGAAACTATTGCAAGATAAAAAAATCAAAGATATCGGACTATCGTTTTGGGAGGCTAAAGTGGACTGGTTACCAAAAACTATGTTAAGACTATGGCCCATGCCTAAACAATGTTACTATAATTATATATATCGATACAAAAGGCAGGGGGTGACTTGCACACTCAATAAATGGGGCCCCCAAAACGGTCGCTAGAACGTAGTGTGACGTAGAAACAAGGAGGCAACATACTCTGAGGTCCTTAAGGTGTGGAGAGGTCCACTCAGACAATCCCGGCAGTACGGTCAAGATCCCTACCAGCACCTTATTGGATTATACATCCTTCTCCCGGACGCGATTTCTCTTGCGAATCTCCGCTCAAGCTAGCCAATAGAGGTGAGAGAGAGGTGGGATTATTTATTATTATAACGCAAAAAAATTAATTAAACTATAATTTTTCTAGCAGAAATCGAGACATCCAACTTCAAGTGTTTGATTGATTAGAAAACCCTTGATTTGCGACCCTTACTTACACAAATCATCAAACAATAGGTTCACTGTGGGGTCTCGCGTTAAGGATTACCCGTAATTAAAGTGTCATAGCCGCGTCAATCCATAACATAGAACACAAAATATACTAGCAAGAGATTGACCCCTAGGTAGGCAAACCTTTTAGCCTAGAACACTGCATTTTTGACGAAGGTTTCCATTCACTACGGTCTGAGATAACGCTAGTTTTGATGACGTAGGCAGTGTTTTCCACTGGGGATTAACTTTCTAAACAACATATTTTTTAACCTCGACTCGAAAGCTTGACCTTTAAAAATAGATGGTCTTTTTATATAGATGCTGGGAAAGTTATATTTAGGTGGAATGGCATTGAAGTGAAGAGATTTAATTACTTAAAATGTTCTATAGGGTGTAACGGAATGGGTTCTCATATTTTAAATATTACTTCTGCCAATAGAAATTAATAACTCTTAAAGAAAGTCATGGTCAACAGGGTCTTGTCCTGGGTATAACAATAATAATTATATTTAGTCCGTAAGTTAGATTATCAAAAAATATTAGCCACGTATTTTTTGCTTTATCAAAATAATAAAAAATTACAAAGATAAAACGCATCAAATTTGCGCGGGAGTTGTTACGTCACTTATAACTGTGTAAAAGTAAATTGAACTCGATACGAGATATGACATCACGTGAAATTTCAACGCACTGTATCGTACTCATTTTTAGGGTTCTGTACCCAAAGGGTAAAACGGGACCCCATTACTAAGACTCTGCTGTCCGTCCGTCTGTCACTAGGCTTTATCTCATAAACCGTGATAGTTAGACAGTTGAAATTTTTACAGATGATGTATTTCTGTTGCCGCTATAACAAGAGATACTAAAAAACAGAATAAAATAAATATTTAAGGTTAAAATATTTATACAACAAACGTGATTTTTTTGCTCGTTTTTGCTCGATATTGATAACGGCAACAGGTAGACACTTGAAATATTCACAAAATATTTAGTTATTTCACTTTAAGAATAAATAATTAAATTAAAATTAAACAAATATTTAAGTGGGGCTCCCATACAACAGACATAATTTTTTAAGGGGTCCAACTCGCACTTGGCCGGTTTTTTTTATAGATAATGGTACGGGACCCTTCGTGCGCGAGTACGACTCGCACTTGGCTGGTTTAAAAAAAAATCGAACTACCCTACTTCTTCTTTTCGTGTCCTTAAATAATTATACTATTTGGCCCCAGTAAGTGGCCACTTTTATAGTGGCGTCGCAGGCCTTAATCATCGAGGGTGCAGGTGGAAACACATTTGGGACAATCCAGCAGATTAGACATTGTTTGTTCAAGACTACCACTACCCATACTAATTATGATCAGCTGATGATAACTTTGTACGGAAAGTCCTTTATTTTTTTGGGAATCATCTATTACTTTACTGAAGGCAGTTTTTTTCATTTAAATGAGCAGAAACCATAGCTAAAATACGAGCACCCATTATCATTCTCCTGCCCATGTCCCAATTTATTTGGGGTCGGCGCAACATGTCTTTTTCTTCCATACTCCTCTATTAGTCGTCATCTCTGTAGTCACCCCCTTTTATCCCATTTCCATTTAATTCTGAATAATTAAAAATAGCAGTTAATAAGTAGGTTCATGCTAGATAATAAAATAGTAAATGAAAATTAAGGCTACCTACATGTAAAGATAAATGCTTTGTAGTAGGTCTGTTGCAGATGCACTCCTGGCAGCTTGCCATGTTAGTTAGTTGACTCGCTATCTAGCAAACCTACGACCGGGCTACTAGGCTATACCAGATTAAGCGTCTGCGTACACCTTATTTGTTTGTAAGTTTGCAACCGCAAACTGTTTGCTTACAATATTAGCTACCTACTCGAATACATAACCCTACTTATCCTTATCTTAATATTATAAATGCGAAAGTTTAGATGGACGGATAGATAGAATTGTTACTCAATCACGCCAGAATGGCTGAACGAATCTGCATGAAATTTGGCACAGAGATAGATTACAGTCTGAAATAGCACATAGGCTATAATTTATACTGTTTTTTTTTATGTGTTAATTCTACGCGGGCGATGCCGCTAGCAGAAGCCTGTTCGATATAATTTTAATGCATCGCCACCAACACAAGTAGGTGTCGAATTTAGCGTTGGTTTTAAGTTGATTTTAAAGTGATCACTGTTGTGAAAAAGTCTTAAGAAATTATGGGTTGCAATGGAATTGGAGCTTTGCATTTATGATATAGAGTTGGTTTTCCCAATATTTGATAATTATTTTGAGTTCTGAAATTAAAAATAATTCTCTGTCTATGCACTGTGGCACCGTGATTTATTACCAGTCATATAAGTATAGCACTAGTGACTAAACGATAGTATACCTTTCTATTAGTGAACCAATTCTGTAATCCAAATAAAATTATGGGACTATTGTCCTTTATTTTTATAATTACCTATTACCAACAAACAAACCATTCTATGTCTTTACTTTAAAGATTAGTTAATGTGAACACTACTGTTTAGATTTGTGTTGTTCCCAACAAGTGATCCATAAACACTGTAATAAAAATAAAATATAGGCACTAGAACGTTCTACATTTTACTACTAGTGTTATTAAGTAATTAGGTAGGTACTTGTCATAATTTATTGACGACTGCAAGGTTACGTTACCTAATCTCCTAAGTTTAGCCTTCAAATGCCTCGAATCAAATGTTGACCAAGATACAACCTGACACTGACCTGCAAATTGCAAAAAACGTAAGAAAATTTGAATTTCGCGGGCTAGGGTGGAGCTGTCACCAGGGAAAAAATATACGGAAAAAAATACAATAATAAACCATACATCTGCCAGAGGCGGGAGTGATCGAAAGAATGACCATGGCCCCTGGTACAGGCAACTGAAGGAACACGGGCAGGTTTTAGTCAGTAAGAGTCTGACACGCCTCCCACTCGATACACCCAAAGTGGAAGAAGTTATTTGATGATTTCCCACCCTATAAAAAAAAAACTGTCCATCCGTTATTGAAATGTGAGACGCACAGGACCGGTCATTGTGGCGACACTTGCGGTCTATGTCCAGCAGTGAATATCTTTCGGCTGAAATGAATGAATTAGTAAAACTGCAAAGACACAAAGCTGCTATAGAACACATAAAGCGTGGTGCGTTACCCAGTAACTGGATATTATGGGGTGAGATAGACAGTCGCTCCATGTATTGAGCTGCACCCAGTCAGACTGGAAGCTGACCTCAACATAGTTAGGAACAGACAAGGCAAATGATGGCTACAATAGAACACGGCGCGCCAATTATTTTTTTGACAGATGCTAACAGCTACATTGCGTGTTTGTCCTATATAGGTACTCACACTCATAGTCTTGAAGCTTGCGTGTATATCAACACTTGAAGCTATTCATATGTCCCCATAACTTTCGTATTTAATATCTGCTCACTACTGCAATATCTTGCTGGCATGCAAATTCTTCATATACTTACAGAGCACACAGGTATTCTACTATACAGGTTATTTATAGACAAACCAAAAAAACAACGTGAACTTTGTCCGGCTACGAAAAACAAAATAAGGAAAACAACTGTAACTCAATTACTTGTTTTGCGAATTGTATTTTATTAAATAATTATGTGTCAATCTTTCACCTTTATTTCTAATTAACTGTAGTAGAGAGAGAGAGAGATATTCAATCTCTGCAAATAAAGCCTACACAAATAATTATTCTAGGGCGCCATCAAATCCGTAATTTCGATTCCCTTCAGACAAATAAGGGATGGTTGAAACGGCCGTTTTCCTAGTGCGGTGACCGCCATTGTGGGACAACCCCAATCTTTCCACCTGTTTACTCAAACGATGCTAGATTTAATTCGGAACGCGTTTCCCGCTTTCTATACAATATACAACCTTTTACGTAAACGGAATACTTTCTACCAACAAAAGATACGATACAATCACTTCTGGTTTCTTTTTACGAGTAGGTACAATAACAATAAGAAAGAGGTTTGGGGCTCTTTACAGTAAGTGGAAACCGATCGAACAAAACAGTAGGAAATCTTTGCTGGGTTGTGGCAATACTGCAGTATTGTGAATAATTAAATACTCTAATAAATAACGTTTAAAGTCTTTGAAAAACACGAGCACCCTAGTAGGTATAAAATAAGGAGGTACCTACCTGTTCTTAGGTACTCTGCAGCCGATGTAAAGGTCATCGTAAAAACTCTAGTCTCACTTCTTTCTTTTTAAGTAAATTGATATTTTATATTCCAATAAAATATCGAATACCAACTTGCTGACGAAAAAGCCGAGTGGTTTTTGTAATAAGCTACGACACAGTAAATAATTAAAAAAAAATTATTCCTGTTTACTAAAAACGTTTGTGAAGTGTGTCAGCAAACATTTTCTGTAAATACGGGTTCATTCAAAAATGTTCGTCACATTCAACGCTGTCGCTATTTTGACGAATTTCAAAGCATTTCGCGACGCCCGCAAAATGTTGGCGCATTGCAAAACAAACACAAAAAATAAAGCATCCCACATAACCGCAGCAAAAAAAAAGAGTTCAAAATTAAAGGCAGGAAAATGATTTCAGCACATGTGATGCGGAACAGAACACTTACCTACTTTTTTTTATTAAATACGGTAGGTTAAGTTAAATATGTCGGAACGGTAAGTTGAATAAGTATATACAGCTTTCGCTGTTGCTAATTCTCGCATCTTATCAATCTGCTTAGACATTTTCTCAACTATTTTGGAGTTCGACTTGCAGTCCGTATGTAGCTGAATACCAGTGTTTTACATGGATAGACTATCTGACCTCCACAACCCATTAACTTGTTTAACTTTTTTTTTTGTGGGGTTGTGAAATCATCCAATGACTTCTCCCGCTCTGGGTGGAGCGGGAGGGGTGTGTAATGTATGATATAATAACAAATGCTCTAATTTCACTTGAAATAACGTTCATATAATATAATTTTCATATGCTATAAAATCATATAACCTAATTTCATATGACCTAATGTTTCATATGATATAATTTTCATTTAATATAAAACATTTAGTATAACGTTCATTTTATATAATTTTCAATATGTATAATATTCTTTTTATATAACATTCATTTGACCTAATGTTCTTTTGATCTGATTTTCATGTTTAATGGTCACAGTTCTAACCTAACTCAAATGGCACCTAACCAAATCTTAAAATATTCAATGCATGGTCGAGGGTGGGCTTGGTCGACGGAGCCCCGCGAAGCGGGGCTCCTACTTCTGGATGCTTTATAAAAAAATAACCACGAAGGGGATGGCGGTGTCTATTCGCTCGCTTCGCTCGCTCACACGACCCCGCCGTCCCCTTCTAACCTAACCTGTCCGAGTCAACCGCCTTAAAGTCCAGATTGCATCCAATTTCTACTGGTTACTATAGTTGAGGGTGGTAGGTGTATAGGGTATAAAGCGAAGAAAAAAAAAACAGTACAATATTTTTTTAATCATAACATAGCATCACATAAATATTACATCTTATTTCAGTTTTAAGTTACGAGGCCAAAGCCCGAAGGAATTCAATTTCAGTGTAGGTATTCCTTTTTGTTTTTAAGAATATTATCGATTCGTTCCTTTTTCTTTAAACAATACTTCGGCTTTTTTAGTGGTGCTTTTTTGGTGGTGGAATATTATAGTAAATGAATAATATACTACATGAATATTATGTCAAATGTGCATTATAGGAAATGTTTATTATATCATAAGAAATTAGATAAAATGAAATTATATCAACAATTCATTATCTCAACTGATCGTTATATTAAACAAAAGTATATTAACTGAAATTAGGTCAAGTGAACGTTAGATTTTTTGTTATTATATCAACCGTTACACACCCGGAGCGGGAGGACGTGTCAGACTTTTACCGACTAAAACCCACGCCTGTTCAGTAGCTTGAGTGCCCAGGAGCGCGGTAACTCTGTTGCGAATTTATCCGCTACCCCTGGGCAGTTACTCGACACTTATTTCAAAGAAAATATATCACAATATTAAAATCTGTTACATAAATTCACACTCTCAATAACACAACCCCAAAATATCTCGCTTTCCATTTCGTTGGCCGTGAACCAGTAAAGGATGAGAGACAGCCTATGCAAGGCTTGCCAAGTAGTTCAAGGAAAGTTAACTGAGCGCTGTCGTGCACTGCGACTGTTTGGGGAAACCGGACACGAGTGTCCCCTGGAGATTTTATAAGGCTACTACGTACTCCTCGTACGTAGTACTTAGTGCAGGAATTGCGGTTATATGGTTGTAGGTACCTAACTACCTACTCGGTTAGGTTACTTAGGTTTAGAGAAAACAACGAATAATTTCCACGCCAGAATAAAAAGGAGAAAAACAAATACAAAAGGTTCTTAGAGAGGGTAAAAGCGCGATTACTTTTTTGCTTTCAACAGTAATACTCTGACGTTGGCGTTTAGCCAATAAATGATTGATTCTTCCTATATTTTATATCGAAACTTCCAAGGGAAGCAATTTTATATTTAAAAACTCCGTCCGTAAAGTCCTCTATTTTTACTGCTTTTTTATGGTTGATAAGCCAGCAAAACTGTGAGTAAGACCGTCTGGTTTGAACGAGTGCCACCTCGACATATGGTGCCACACGCTATGCTCAGTCACGCGAATTGAACAAGTTTTATCTCTGCGAAATTTCTTGGCACACAAAATTATAAATAGGTACCTATAATGCTTGAGAAAACAGAGTAAACGTATACTTAGCTAAGTTCTTGGCACACAGTGCCACCACAGTGCTACCAGATTACTGAAAAAAAAGAGTACCTAGAAAAGAATATATTGCACCGTGTTTTTAATATATATATAAAACGGAAAATGTGAATCAACAGAAATTCAAAGGTTGTTTTTCGGGCTACGATCTAAAAATATTCGAGATTGGGAGGTTTTTAAACTAGAAATTCCCAACCAATACCTTTATGGAGGGTCCAAGTGCCCCTGAGGGACTCTAAAGTAAAGGAGCTTTCCGAAACACTCCGAGAGGTCCAAGTACGATGACTTCCCAACTTGGTCCCTAAACCCCATAAGTGCCCTATTCTAAATAAGTAAATTCCAACACAGAATCTTACATTTAGCAAACAATATCACTTCTGAAAAAAAAACCTTGTTTTGCATAATCTGAACTTTTTGGTAGATATTTATTTATTCGTATTGCTGATCCACAAAGCTAGGTATGATATGTGTCGGCAATAATAACCATTTCCGACAAAAGCAAAACTAAATACGATATCTAAGATAACATTGATGAGTTTGAGTTTTAAGTTTTGACGGCTAGTGGCTTGTATGATTATTAAACTAAGCTTAATTTCCCGCCAATCTATACCGATATAACCTTGTGCTAAAGCTTGCTGGTTCTTAAGCTTGGTCGGTAGATAGATAATCTGCCATCATCTACTTACCAACCTTTTATATATTAAGTATATTCTCGAGTCCAAATAAAATTAATTGTGTTATTGGAAATAAAACATTATAAACATTGTATAAGCAAATGGCGTGTTCCTTCGTGACACATTATATTATCAGCAGTAATAAAAATAATTCACATTGTGTCATTTGACTCATAATGCTGGCCTTGGCAACTTTATTAAAATTAATTTATTGTTACTTCGCTTCAACAGTGGGGTTCTGTTTCATACAAATTGATGAAATAAATTTATATGAGACGAACAAAGTACTGTCATATTTTGTAGGGATGTTAATGGTGCCTCCAGGCTCTTAGTATCATAATTACCCATATTTCCAGATGTATGTCAAGCTGGCTACGAGTACTTATTTGTACACCACCACCTTAATAATCCTCCCGAGTACTCCCGACTGAATTTCACCACGTTGACCCATCTCAATGATTGGCCACCTCTCAAGAGAGTAACCAAGTACGCAGGAAATATTACAATGCACATGCGTGTGCGCAAACAGGTATACTTTCTGTTCCTTAACTTTCGTAGACCGATGGAACGGCAATCTGATACGAACGGGGACGTGGTGGTTCTGGGTTCTATAATACCTCATTATCATCTGCCCGCGCCTTTTCCCAACTATCTTGGGGTCGGCTTCCAGTCTAACCGGATGCAGCTGAATACCAGTATTTTACATGGAGCGACTGCCTAACTGACCTCCACAACCCAGTTATTGGGTAATACGATACCACTTGGTAAGATTGGTTGTCAGACTTTCGGGCTTCTGACGACCCGTAACGACTGTCAAAGATCCAAGATTGACCAACGGCTTAACGTGCTTTCCGAGGCACGGAGGAGTCTCGGTATGTAAAGATAGTCACCCATCCATGGACCAACCCCGGCAAGCGTAGCTTAACCTGATGGATCGACCCGTGCGGCTGTTATTACTTTAGCCACGAGCTCCACAATAGTTCCACGGGTTCAATAATACCTATAGATACTTTATTACCTAACCCAAATTCATCAAACCCTTTTATTTTTTTTGTTGAATTAAAAAAGTTGATGTGAATAGCATCAGTAAACATGATTGCCTCAGAAATTAAGAGAAAATTATTTCAGAAACATCAGTTTTGTTGATGCTGAGCATTGCGCTTAGCCCACCTTGTTTTGCCCACCATTGGAAATGAATTTAAATGCTAAAAATATGTTTCATAAATCTCTAACGTAAACAAAACCAAAGGTTAATTTCGGTGTCTTGTGCCCTTATTTTACCTCCCCTGCATGTCTGCATTTCTGTGTACGTAATAAAGCCAGCCAGCTGTCACTCGGCTATGAATCGCGATGCGGCAGACATATTGCCTACCTGTTCGCTTTGTTGACTCCGGTCCCGCCATAAAGCCGACGCATCTGCGCATACACCCGTAACATTTTCTGAATAACAGTTTTCTCGGCTTTTGTGCCTCAGCTTTCAAGCACGATATGGATTCTACCCGTTTGCATTCCCCACCGAGTGTTTCTACGTTGCCGTCGTGGTGGGGCTTATGGGTCTCCATGATCCTGGGGACTTCCGGCATGAGTGACTAACTTGGGCCGGAAGGCTCCAGGGGAGAGGCCCGACTAAGAGGAACACACCGGGGGTCGCGTCCATTGTCAGTCGATCATCGTCGACTGCCAGTGGATGCGACCTCCACCCAATCCCAGCTTGGAGGCGTGGCTATGGGATGCGTATTGGAGGGATGTCCAAATGCTAGCGCCTCACAAGAGGGCTGCGCCGTTGGGAGGCTTGAGCAAGCTGTTCGAGCCTCCTAACGGCATGGAACCTGGGGGAACTTCGTCGCTACTCTCTGGTACGCATCTGTTCATCAGATGCGACTGTGAGAGTGGCGCCGAAACTGGGGGGGTAGAGTGTGTGAGTGAGTGAGTGAATGAGAGAGAGTGAATGTGGACCATGCGATATGTTAGAGGAGGATAGGGAGGTAGAGGGTAGGAGATAGGGACCACACCCTTAAAAGGAAAAAACCCAAAATGAAGAAAATGATTAATGCAAATGACTCCCAGACACGCCCCCATTCGTATGCTGGGGGGGGCGGGCTTAATCCACCACCTTTAAACGACGACCTGTATCCGTCTGTCGGGAACAATCCCGACAACAAGAGCCGAGGAGGCTCCAGATCATCTCCTACCTTTGAGGAGATGATCTCATTTAGCTTTAAGACGCCCGACAAGCCGCGGTCGGGCGAAGTAAGCCAAAACGAAGTCGGCAAGGAGGCGGAGAGTGGTGCGGCGTCGGTGACCGACGCAGCACCACTACTCGCCGCTCTGAGCTCCTTTAGGAGCCTGGAGCGTGAGGAGGGGAGCGCTTCCGGAAGCGCCGTGAGTCAGGGCTCGCGGTTCTTCCGGAACCAGAAGCGCTCCAAGGCAGGGGACGGCCGTGAGTCGTCCTCTGACGCTGAGGTGATGGCGCCGCCTCCCAAAGTTCCCACCAGCACGAGGGGTAGGGGGGTGGGGAGGCCATCCAAAGGCAATAAGGGTGGCAGGCGAGCCCTGAGGCTCGCCAAGGAGGAGGAGCGCCGGTCCAACGCTGAGGGTCCCCGGGTATCGATCTCGGGGTCCTCAAGCGGAGTATCGGCGTTCTCTGTCAGCTCCAAGTCGGAGCGAGCGGACAGGCTTGCGGGGGTCGTGGTCAACGCGATCAAGGATGTGGTCCACAAGAGGCTTGGCTCTTCTAGGAGCAGGGCCACATCCGCGGCCACGGCCACCATTGTGGCGGCGGCGGAGGCGAGCTTCGGCGGGCCTTCGTCTGCGTCTGCGGACGAGACGTCCAAATTGCGGACGGAGGTCGCCCGCCTGACCGCCACTACGGAGCACCTGGTGAAGGAGAACCAGAGGCTCCGGGCAGACCTGGCCGAGCTCCGACGAGGAGCTGGCCCCCGGAGGGATGCGCGGGATGAGCTCCAGCACGGGCCGAGTCAGCCCCTGCCCGCCGCGGAGAACCAGGTTCTCGAACTGGTGCGGCGGGAGCTGGCTGGCTTCAACAGGCGGTTCTCCGTGCTGGAGGGCATCGTGCTGCGGCCCCCGCTGGCGGCGAGTCAGCCGGCGTTGGGCCAGCGGCCACCGGGCTCATTTGCCGCCGCTGCGGCTGCTGCGCCCAAGCAGGGTTCGGCGGGACGGGCCGACAGCGGGTCTGTGCTGAGACCCGCGGGGTCGGCCCCGCCGAAGGCGCCAAAGGCGCCGCCCAAACCGGGTGGGACGGCTGCACGGGCGGCGAAAGCCCCGAAGGCCCCAGCCCAGGTGGCGAGACGGCCGTCACAGCCTGCCCCGACTTCCCAACCTCCTCCGGCCGAGGCTGCCGAATGGCAAGTGGCCGGGGAGAAAGAGAAGGCGGGAAAGGCCAAAAGGGCGGCCAAACGCCGAGAGAGGCGGAAGCGACGCAAGGAGCGGGCCGCTGCGGCCAGGCTCCGCGCCCCGAGGTCCGCGGCTGTGGTAATTACGCTGCAGCCGGAAGCGATCCAGAAGGGCGTGACCTACCGCAGCGTGCTCGCCAAAACCAAGGCGGCGGTGAGCCTCGAGGAGGTGGGGTGTGCCGACGGCGTTCGGGTGAAGGTCACCAAGACCGGAGCCCGGATGCTGGAGGTCCCCGGCGCCTCCAGCGGCCCAGCTGCTGACGCCCTGGCCGAGAAGATCAGGGCGTTGCTGGTCGACGAGGCTCGAGTGTCCAGGCCCACCAAGAGCGCAGACATGCGCATTATGGGCCTGGACGACTCTGTGACGGAGGCGGAGGTGAAGGCCGCCGTCGCCAGGACTGGAGGGTGCCCTGCCGAGCAGGTGAGGGTAGGCACTCTCCGTCCTGATCGCGCGGGGCTTCTCACCGTAACGGTGAGCTGCCCCGTGTCGGCGGCGAGCCTAATAACTGGGAAGGGCCGAAGGCTCTTGGTGGGCTGGGTGTCTGCGCAGGTGAAGCTGCTGGAACCCAGACCTCTGAGGTGCTTCCGCTGCCATGTGGGCGACCACGTGGCAGCGAGGTGCACCTCGGAGGTGGACAGAGGGAACAGCTGCTTCCGCTGTGGTCGGCCCGGTCACAAGGCCGGCTCCTGTGAGGCCGCGCCGCACTGCGCAGCATGTGCGGCAGCTGGCAAGCCGGCCGATCACCGGGCTGGGAGCAGGACCTGCGCCCCACCCGCCAAGACCAGGGCCAGGGGCAGGCCCTCCACCACCACCACCACCACCGCCACCGTTGCAACCGCCGCCGTCGCCGCTTCCGCCGACGCTGCCCCCACAGCCGTCGTCGCCACCGCAAACATCGCGGTGGCTGGACCCTCGCAGAGGGCTGGGGAGGAGGAGGCTGTAATGGAATGCCAATAACGGCCCCATTACGCCTCCTCCAGGCGAACATCAACCACTGCGCCGATGCTCAGGACCTGTTGTTCCAGAGCATGGCGCAGTGGTCGATTAACATCGCCGTGGTCCCCGAGCCGTACTATGTCCCGCCCAGGGATGACTGGGTGGAGGACCTGGACGGCTCGGTGTCCATCATTTCGTCGGCCGCCGCCGGTACCCCGACCCTCGAGGAGGTCAAGAGGGGTCGGGGTTGCGTGGCAGCACGGTTCGGGGAGATAGTAGTGGTAGGGGTGTACTTCTCCCCGAACCGAACTCTCGCCGAGTTCCACAACTCCCTCGCGGAGTTGAAAGACGTCGTCGTCGGATACCGTTCCCTCCCTGCGCTCGTTCTCGGGGACTTCAATGCCAAGAACTTGGCTTGGGGTTCCCGGTTCACGGACGTAAGGGGCAGGATGGTGGAGGACTGGGCTCTGGAGACAGGCCTGGTCGTCCTGAACCGGGGTTCTGTCCCCACGTGCGTGCGGTGGCAGGGCGAATCGGTGGTGGACCTCTCGTTCGCCAGCCCCGCTCTGTCACCGCGCGTACTTGACTGGCGCGTTCTGGAGGAGGTGGAGACGTCTTCCGATCATCGGTACATCCGGTTTGACGTTTCCGCCCAGACCTCCAGCGTGCCGCCGGTCGGACAGACCCCGAGCGGTCCGCGTTGGTCGCTGAAGCAGATGGACCGGGAGCTACTCCTGGAGGCCTCGATCGTGCAGGCCTGGGTGACTTCACCGAACAGGCCTGCCGACATAGACGACGAGGCAGAGTGGTTCCAGGAGGCCATGTCTGAGATATGTGACGTGGCAATGCCCCGGGTCCAGCCTTCTGCTCGGCGACAGGTGTACTGGTGGTCGCCGGCGCTTACGGCTTTACGCCAAGGGTGTATTACCGCGCGACGCCGGTACACCAGGTACCGCAGACGGCTCCGTAACCGCACGCCGGAAACGGAAGCCGTCGAGGCGGAGCTATACGAGGGGTACAGAGCTGCGAGGACCGCCCTCCGAACGGAGATCTTGCGGGCCAAGAGATCGGCCCGCGAGGAGTCGCTGGAGACTCTGAACAGAGACCCATGGGGGCGCCCGTATCTAGCGGTGCGGGGGAAACTCCGCCCATGGGCCCCCCCACTGACGCAGAGTCTCCGGCCACAGATCGTGGAGGGCGTGGTGAGCGCTCTGTTCCCCTCGCGAGGGGAACATACTCCTCCGCCTATGGCTCCGTCTCCTGCGGTATCTGACGCGGACCAGGACGAGGACGACGACGACGACGACGATGCTCCCGAGGTGACCGAGGTAGAGCTGAGAGCGGCGGTGCGTAGGCTGAATGCCAAAAACACCGCCCCAGGACCCGATGGCTTTCATGGGAAAGCCTGGGTCCTGGCCTTGCAAGAGGCTCTCGGGCCTCGACTCAGAGGGCTTTTAAGCGCATGCTTAGAGAGGGGCCAGTTTCCACGTCGGTGGAAGACGGGGAAGCTGGTCCTGATCAAGAAGGCGGGGCGCCCTGCGGACTCTCCGTCCGCTTACCGGCCCATTGTGCTGCTCGACGAGGTGGGCAAGCTCTTTGAAAGAGTAATTGCAGACCGCCTCGTCGGGCAGTTGATGCGGGTGGGGCCGGACCTGGCGGAGAGCCAGTACGGCTTCCGCAGGGGGCGCTCCACGGTGGACGCAGTCATGCGCGTAAGAGCCCTCACGACGGGGGATGCAGTGGCCCGGGGTAGGGTCGTCTTGGCGGTGTCTCTGGACATCGCCAATGCCTTCAACACCCTGCCCTGGAGTTGTATAGTGGAGGCACTCCGGTATCACCGGGTGCCGCCCTACCTCCGTCGCGTAGTCGAGGCGTATCTGACGGACAGAGCCGTCATCTACCCCGGTCATCAGGGAGTATGGAACCGGCGAGAGATGTCGTGCGGTGTTCCACAGGGATCGGTCCTGGGGCCGCCCTTGTGGAACATCGGATACGACTGGGTGCTGCGCGCCGACCTCCCCGCTGGCGTCAGCGTAGTGTGCTACGCTGACGACACGCTGGTCTTAGCGCAGGGGAGGTCGCACGAGGCGGCGGCCGAACTTATGACACGCGGGGTTGCGACAGTCATAGAGAGGATCCGGCAACTGGGACTCGAGGTGGCATTGCACAAGTCCGAGGCCATGTGTTTTCATGGTCGTCGGAACGCGCCACCTGCGGGTTCCCAGATCACGGTAGGAGGGGTTCGCATCGGCGTCGAGGGTACGATGAAGTACCTGGGACTCGTCCTCGACAGCCGGTGGAACTTTGTCGAACATTTTCGACGTTTGGCTCCCAGATTGGACAGGGCCGGGGCCGCCTTGAAGCGGCTCCTACCCAATCTGAGGGGGCCAAATGCCTCCTGCCGGAGGCTCTACGCGGGGATCGTGCGGTCCATGGCCCTCTACGGGGCACCGGTGTGGGCGCGTTCGTTGAGGCAGCGATCAGCCCGCCTGATGAACGCGTCCCAGAGGGTCATGGCGATCCGAATCATCCGCGGATACCGCACGATCTCCCGTGAGGCGGCGAGCCTCCTTGCCGGACTGTCACCGTGGGATCTGGAGGCAAAAATCCTCGCGCACCTGTACGAGTGGCGCGAGGAGGCCAAACGCCGGGGCGAAACTCCGCTGCCGCGACAACTCGCGGCTCGGCGGACCGAGCTCCGGCAGGATCTCATGGTGACATGGAGAGAGCGACTGTCGCAACCCAGCGCTGGGCACGCCACCATCGAGGCGGTGGTGCCCCTCTTTGAGGAGTGGTTGGAGAGGCGTCACGGCGCCCTCACCTTCCGCCTGACGCAGGTGCTCACCGGACACGGCTGTTTCGGGAGGTACCTGTGTCGGATCAGGGCGGAGGTGACCCCTGAGTGTTTCCACTGCGAGGATCGCCCAGAGGACACGGTGGAGCATACGGTGGAGGTTTGCCCCGCTTGGGCAGAGCACCGCCGTGTCCTCGTGGATGCGATAGGCGACAGCGACCTCTCGCGCCGTGCCCTGGTTCAGGCCATGGTACGGAGCGAGAGGGAATGGGAGGCCGTCTCCTCCTTCTGCGAAGCAGTAATGCTCGCGAAGAGGGAGGCGGCACACGTTAGGGAGGCTCAGCAACGGCCGAGTCGCCCTAGCGCCCCCAGCCGCGACCGCCGCAGGAGACGCCAGGGGCCGCGAGACGATCTCCGGCCACCGTAGACCCGGGCCTGCGGACGGCGAGTAGTGGGTAACTCGCCGTCCGATCAGCACCAGGCCCGAGAGTCGACGGCGCGTAGTGTTCCACGCGCGCCTCAAAGAGTTGTCAGCCAAGGGAAGGGGCCTGCCACGGCCGGTGCCTGCCCGGGGGTGGAGGATAAATTCGAAAGAGTTACCTCGCCCCCGGGCACTCGAGGCAGGGAGGAACAGGGGTGGGTTTTAGTCAGTAAGAGTCTGACACACCCTTCCGCTCCACCCTAGAGCGGAAGAAGTCATTGGATGATTTCCCACCCCCCAAAAAAAAAAAAAAAAAAACCCGTTTGCATTCACGGGAAAGATTACTCAAATCAGCAACAAGGAAAATAGACGTAGGTTCTACGCTGTAGCCGTTCGTGCATATTAAGGTGTGTTTCATTGGTCCCCGACAGTCCTTGTTTCTGGAGCAAAATTATGTAAAAAATAATATAACAAACGGTCAAACGCGCGTTAGCTTATGTCATTGGTCGAATTATTCTGTACAAGTCAATCTTGTTTAATTTTTGACGCGTAGACAATTCCTTTTCAGAAGCCGATGTTTATATGTCTATTATCCTCCAGACCCCATTTAAAACAAGAGCAGAGATCACACATTGTTAGAAAATAATTGTCAGATCAGATAACTGAAGCGTAGGTAACAGATCTGGATATGGTATAACAGTGAAGAATATTCCAACACAGCATTTACGTTACAAACAAAACCGTTTGCCAAATCTTATCTAGCACTAAATATAGGAGGAATGGCTTAAGTACCCATGCCCCCGATAGAAACCTCGTAGTAAAGGTCAAACCAGTCAAGAGACTTGGCCACAAGTCAATTGTTCTGAACTTCTCACGTTAAGCCTGTAACGTAGTAACTACAATACATTGAAAACGTATCTGGTTTAGTATGTATTAGATAGATGGATAGCACGTTAAGCCGTTGGTCCCGGCTGGTCTTTGACAGTCGTTACGGGTCGTCAGAAGCCCGAAAGTCTGACAACCAGTCTTACCAATGGGTATCGTATTACCCAGTAACTGGGTTGTGGAGGTCAAATAGGTAGTCGCTCCATGTAAAATACTGGTATTCAGCTGCATCCGGTTAGACTGGAAGCCGACCCCAAGATAGTTGGGAAAAGGTTAGGCAGATTGAGATCTCATGTCCCTTAGGTATTTATTAACCTAATAATAAACTAAACATAATATAACAGCTAAGAATCTTTGATCTTCTTCATGAATCACTCAGTCTATTGGTGAAAACCGCATGAAAATCCATTTAGTGTTTTTTGAGTTTATCGAGATAAGACAAACAGATGCAGCGGATGACTTTGTTTTTATAATGGTAAAAATTATACACCCACGTTAGAATATAATCGTAAAAACTAATTTAGAAATATTAAACTTTTTCGCCATTGCCGCTTCACTCTCAAGTGTGTTATTCAATAACATTTTATTACAGTTTTCATTCGAAAATGATCACAAACTAGTACATCCAGTCGTAACTGTATCGTTTATCACTGCAAGTGCCTCGTGTCGCGATTTTGGCACAGATACTAGTTTACGAGCCCATTAATTTTGCGCTCCAATACTTTACAAGAAACTGAATTCCAGAAACGGAATTTTCAAACGAAGATCTTATTTCATTGCGAGCCTGCTGTGCCCGATTATTTTTCATAAAACGGTGATTGGCAATGAATTTTGAAACCGGAATTATCCAGTTCAAAACTTCGCCTTTTTTGATGGATGTGCTATAAATTTTGAAACCTTATAAGTACGAAGAAAAATGCATAACTTTTGCTGGGCTTCGTTGGTAATCTTATTTATGATCATATCTGTATAATCGAGTTATCTAATAATATATTAAAACACTTATTAACACACATTGGCTTCACTTTGTAACTAACTGTTCTATGTAAACAAATATTAGTTTGACCCATTTCCCGGGTTCCGATTAAGATGAAATTTTGCGTACATGTTCAGTTTGGATTACAATACATGTTCAGCAAAAGTGAGAGAGTTTATTTAAATCCAATATGACGGACTGCCAAACATGGCCGACTCGTTATTTTGTATGCATTCCCATGTTAAGGGTTGTATCAAATAAAAGGATCAGCTGTGAACAACACGACCAGTAATTAATAAAGTGTGTTTTTTTTTCGTTTTTTTAAACTAAACTTTTTTTTATGGGTTTATAAATTCAGATGGAGAACATTTTAAATATTGTGGTGTCACCGCGTTAAACCGAAATACGCTCCGAATTTATTACATCCGCATTTCACAAATTTCTCGTATATTTCCATCACATAAGCCTTTTAAATCATGCAAAGCATCGCTCAAGGATTTGGGAAGCGAATTCCAGTATTCTGAAACCGTTGAGTGCCTAAAACATTTTAGCCACGCCACAACCTTTTGTAGCAAAAATAAGATTTACATCAAAGACGAAGTTTCCCAATTTCAGTAAAGTTATTTCGCGCCAATGTAGTCGAGTCGGCGGTTCAGTTTGCGAATTATTGTAATACAAGGCTATGAATATTCATTATTACGTTGTAATGAGCATACTGAGCCGTTTCTCAACATTAAGTTGTTAGTTTATTGTTTTGTAGGCTCTAAAATATAACTGAAACTGCCTGTGAAATTAGACTATATTTTCAGCGAAACAAGGTTATTTCAAAGCGTCCGTAATCGTACGAAACGATATTTACCGTCCATTCAATCTATGACAGTTTTTACTTTATCATAAACTTAATTGTGAGCATTTAACTAGACATTTTTGAAATGATTTCAAAAATCATTATAGAATCAATCACCGCCTTTTTCGACTAGTTAGCGTCTCTAACACTAACTGGCCCCGATGGCCATTAGGGTCGATTTACATCGCGACGCACGGCTCGTGTTCGATTAGTGCCGATAGCAATTATCGTATAATTGGATTGAATAGCTTACACAGCCAACATTGACACGCTAAGTCCTGATTATGGTTTAATGATTTTCAACACATACATAACACAATCAGCCTCTTTAACGTTCCCACTGCTGGGACACAGGTCTCCTCTCTATGAGAGGGATTGGATCTTAATCTACCACGCGAGCCCAGTGCGGGTTGGTGAATGTCACATGTCTTCAAATTCTGATTCTAGAACATGCGGGATTCTTCACGATGTTTTCTTTTACCCATTTTGAGAGCAGTGATGATGAAATAATTTATTCAAAGTAAAGTGCCTGCTCTGGTTTGAACCCAACCTACAACACGTAAGTTGGAACCATTACCACTGGGCCACCACTGCTCCCTCGATTAGTGCCGATAGCAATTATCGTATAATTGCATTGAATAGTCAGCGCTTACACAGACAGCATTGACACGCCACGTCCTGATTATGGTTTCATGATTTTCAGTACGCTTCAGTAAAACACGCACGGAATAATGAATTTATTCACTCAGCGTTGGAAGGCTTTTCATTGATTGGTTACTGAATTTGGTTTTTCACGCCTTTTTAACTGAATTTCAAAAAGGAGGAGGTTAACAATTCGTCGTAATGTTTTATTTTTTATGTGTGTTCTACGATTACTCTAATACGCCTTGACTGATTGGAAAAATTCTTTTTTTGTTTGAAAGGGTATACTTTCCAAGTGGTCCCATTTAAATTTGGTGAAGATCTGATAAAAAACGTCGGAGATAGTCAATGGAACTCTTCAATAAATGATAGTAAACCTTCCGAAATTGCTGCAATCGCATGTATGTTTATTGTTTACACCACATCATAACATAAAATTACGCTTATACACTCTGAAGGGGTACACAGATTGGTACAGTTCACCCTGATACCTGATACACCCTAATTTCACCAATTTTGTTCAAATTCCATGTTTCTGGGGCTATCAATTCGGGCATAACTTGACTATTTAGTTATATGGGGTGGAATAAATAACTAAAAAGAGAAAAAGAAATAGACCGACTTACAAAAAAAAAATACAAAATAGCCTTAAAAAAATATTTTTTTATCCGAAAGAGTATACTTTTGAGGTGGTCCTACATAAATGCTTTTTTGAAAAAATCAACAAAAATTTAAAAAAATGTGTGTACGTAGATGACGTTTTGGTCTCCTCCAGTTACGAGTATGTTCAAATTCCATGTTCCATGGTATTGGGATTGTCAATTCGAACGTAACTTTAATATTTAGTTTTAGTTCTGGGGTATAACAACCGACTTCACAAAAATAAAAGATACTTTAAAATTGAAAAATAAATTTAATTTCGGAAGTCGGTGTCAAGTAACGAAGAAATAAAATACAAACAACGACTTCCGAAATTAAAGTTATTTTTCAATTTTAAAGTGTATTTTCATTTTTGTTAAAAGATTTGGTTGTTTTTTTTTCGTTCGTATACGTTCTTTAGAGGCATTCTGAAAAGCGCGGTACCTTCATAATACACGTCTATAAATAGACACAGAATAAATAATAGTACTAACGTAATGCAGGGTGTAACGAAAATTGGTGATCATATTTTAGAAACTGGTTCTGCCCATGTAAATTAACAATTTTCTTCAAGGAAGTGTAACAAACCTTCTAAATCCTTCACTTGTGTCAGGTAGAAATATCAAGTCACCAGGTCTGTTTCCCGTATGGGGAAAAGGTCACGCCCCGCCCTGCGTGACCCCATAGCACCGACACCAGACTCGATGTGCTTCTGCCAACCATGATATGAATTCCATGAGTCTATAGAAGTCTAAAACATTGTTGTTGTTGAAACAAGGATATTCTTAGGTTTTTAGTTCAACATAATCATACATGTCAAATAAGAGCTTTACTTACACTCAGTATTACATTTAAGCAGACGTCAGTCTCGACGGTTACCCGGGCCTGCGGACGGCGAGCAGTGGGTAACTCGCCGTCCGATCAGCACCAGGCCCGTTAGTCGACGGGGCGTAGTGTTCCACGCACGCCTCAAAGAGAGAGTGTCAGCCACCACTGACGGGGCCCATCGTGGCCGGTGCCTACATGCCTAGGGGTAGCGGATAAATTCTGAAAATGAGTTACCGCACCCCTGGGCACTCAGGCAGGGAAGGAACAGGGGTGGGTGGGTTTTAGTCAGTCTGACACGCCCTCCCGCTCCACCCAGAGCGGGAGAAGCCATTGGATGATTTCCCACCCCACAAAAAAAAAGGCTCGACGGTTTGAACAAGAATGTCCGTCTGACAGCTGTGTCTAATAATTTATATCCATGTTGTTAGACAATTGAGATACTATAACCATCGGCAAATAATTTTAGCAAACATCCGTTTGGCAAGCTGTAGTTGAACTAGCTATTTATCCTAAATAACGTGATTAAATAGAGTAATTAGTTAATTTTGGTTACAGAAGTCCATAATCTATTCCCAAAAAAAATACTTTCCGTACAAAGTTATCATCGGCTGATCAAAATTGATATGAGAGAAGTATAGTTTTTTTTGGAATTCACTTTCTTAAGACGCAGTTATATAACTTCTAATGATTTTTAATTGAACATCACGTCTAAACGACTAGTCTTATGAAAAAATATGTTACTATAGACAATTTTCTTCGTAATGTGAATATTTTAAATTATATTTTAATAACATGTGTAATTAATTTGTGAATTTATGCCGAACAGGGATAAAAAAAAATGAGAATCACGCAAAACCTAGTATTTTTATAAAATCTTCACGATTTTAAAGATCATTTAATTATTTATATTTTAGTATACGTGTTAAAGTATAATACCTGTTGTTTTATGTATAATAAATGAATAATGCGTCTAACTTCGAACAACGCTCCTTGATGGGTGTGTCCTGTTACTGGGTGGACGTACGACGCGTTTTTTTTTTTTTTTTTTGGGGGGTGGGAAATCATCCTATGACTTCTTCCGCTCTAGGGTGGAGCGGAAGGGCGTGTCAGACTCTTACTGACTAAAACCCACCCCTGTTCCTCCCTGCCTCGAGTGCCCGGGGGCGAGGTAACTCTTTCGAATTTATCCTCCACCCCCGGGCAGACGTACGACGCGTTACGTGAGCTCACAGAACACGCAAGCTAACCACTCAAAGTCGTTGGCAGTTAATAGCGCCTTAAAGAATTTGACCTGTGATTTGACCACGCATTTCCTTCACTCCGTGTAGGTATACTAGCTTCCATACTAGTTCTTATGTGACTTCTGTCGTCTCCTTCAAATACCAAAAAAAAATATTATCAGGTTTTGGTTCTAAAATACCTACCTACGTCTCAGTCGTCATAACTTTGTTTTCATCGCTTGACGCTCGTCAAAATGTCATGTAAAGTTAGTTCCACTAATTTGTTAATAAGCATTAGTTTTAAAATATTCAAAGTTATTTAAAATGTACCTGGTCATTGAGGTCACGCCTAATTATACGTATGTAGTGTAGGTGTAGCCTAGTGCTTTGCTATGTTTTATAATTATTAGGTATAGGAAATAGTAGGTATGTAGGCAGGTACACTGTACATGGAAGGTTAAAAGGGTGAGGTAGGGTTAAAATTGCCGTTTGTACCCAACTAGATTATTGAGCTTGTCACAAAAAATACGAACTGGTAGGTTTCAGCGTGTGCCAAAGAAATAGACATACGTTACATACATACATTCTCTCAAAAAACATTGCACTCCTTCTGGGGCAGTTGCGTAAAAAAACATTTACGTAACACGAACTAACAAGACTTTAATGTATTTTGGATTGATTTGAAATGTTTCGTGCTTTGAATGATTACTGTATAGATATGATTGTTTACAATACCAATGTTGGCACTGTGTGAAGTATTGTGATGAGGGTTGTTGTGTGTTCCAACTAGGGTTGCCATCCGTCTGGGTTTCCCCGGATTTGTATAGGCTGCCTTCACAGCTATCCGGGAGACCCGTACGGGCCGCCTGTACCGGCTCCCGGAATGGAAACATACATGAGGCACTACAATATTGTTTCACAGCTACGCAGAGCGGGTCGCGTACGGACCAATGCGCGTCGCTGTTCTAGCGCCTCACGTGTGTCTCCGTTTCGGGGGCCCGTACGGGTCCCTCGGACAGCTGTGAAGCCAGCCTTAGAAGGCGTTCGGGGAGCGTCCGGGCGGGGTTTCATTTGTAGTCGGATTAGCGACCTTTTCATGTATTCGGTAACCACGAAAATATAAAAAAAACCTCTAAACACGTCCGGGTAAGCTTCAAAATCCGGGGTTTTCATGCTTCTTGTCCTGGTTTCCAGATTTTAGATATGGCAACCCTAGTTCCAACTCGAAAATTAATATGTACCTCGGTTGGTGAATAAATGTATATTTACATGGAACAGTATTGATTGAATACCAGGCTTGTTATTAGTGGGTAAATATGGACGCTGGCGTATGGTAACTGATTGAAAAGCGCAGTAATTTAAAGATTTATTGTTTAGTAGGTTTCGATGTTTTAATATTCCAGTCAACGTTGTGGTTTCGTTTCAAATAAATTCAAGGTTTGTTGTCTGGTACATATCGTAATCAGATTATTGTGTAACTATTTAGGTGTACCTACAACAATTTCATTCTATTCTAATCATTCACTTATCAATACGTTTAGTCAGGCTTTTCTATAAAACGAAAAAAAGATCAGAGTTTATTTCCCTCAAGAATCAGTAGTTAGCTTGAAGTTAGCTTTCATTCTATCTGCCGGTCGATTCTGTAAAACTCACCCTGAAAACTTAGGTGAAATGAACTGTCATTCCATCTTCATTGGACGGATGTTTACAGAATCGCACTGCTGATACTAGGGATTGATAGCTCACTTAACCTAAGTTTCCACGATGATAAATTACATAAAAGCCTTATCAAAATGTTAAAGTAAGATAGAAGCTGTCCTAATCCTAATAGACACATACTGATCACGACGATAGGTCTTGCGGAATTTTAATAAAGCGCGAATGTATAATTAGGGATATTTACCATATAATTTAAATAAAAAGAACAGGGAAATGGATCGAGAGGACAACAATATAAAGCTAAATAGGTACAATACGCAAGCTCAGCCGTGCGTTGAGGTGGGCAACAGCTGACTGATCTGTGTGGCGATTTATCCTACGGCCAGGCCACCAGCGTCGATCGGCGCTGCACCTCACGTCTCTCGTTCATTGCCGGGTGAATCTCCTGGCGTTTTGCAGAAAATAGTGATGGAGTTTTGCCGACAATGACGAATCGTGGGAAATTCAACTTTAAAACACTAGAATCAAAGTACACAAAGTATTCATTGCCTAGTAGTATTCATTGCTTAATAGTATTGCGATTCGTCATTGTCGGCAACACTCCGTCATTATTTTTTACAAAACGCCAGGAGACTCGCCCTGCCGCCAGCTGCGCGGCGCCCGTCGCTATTGAGGCGAGCGCCTTAACACATAGCTACTATATTCGTCGTATTTTGTTGACAGGTGCTCCCGGGTCTGTACGTGGGTAACTACCGGGACTCAAAGGACACCGTACAGCTGGACAAGTACAAGATCACACACATCCTCTCCATACACGACGCCGCCAGAAGACTGCACTCCGTATGTTTACTACTGATCATTAAAAATCTTTTTTTGACGTCGTCAAGATAAGTTAAACTTGAAATAAGATTTAAATCGAAGTGTACCAACATTGTAGAATGAAGAAAATCATTCGGCATCCGAAATGAAACTAGATTTCCTAATATTAAATATCAACGTCTTAAAAAAATTACGTAAGAATGGGTTTTACCCCCTCAGCCTCGGGACCCTTTTTTTTTTGTGGGGTGGGAAATCATCCAATGACATCTCCCGCTCTAGGCTGGAGCGGAAGGGCGTGTCAGACTTACTGACTAAAACCCACCCCTGTTCCTTCCCTGCCCTGAATGCCCAGGGGCGAGGTAACTCTTTCGAATTTATTCTCAACCCCTGGGCAGATGAATGGCCCCTTACAATTGATTACGCGTTCCATACTCTTACAGAGGATGGACGTTACTGAGATGGGTCTGTAGTTTGTAGGATCAGCTTTACTACGGTTTCTTGGGCACGGGCTGCACGTCAGCTTGCTTCCAAGCAATCGGCATTTTTCCAGCTGTCTCCGATCTTGACACGCCTATTTGCCTTTCGTTTGAGGAAAGGCAAAATAGGCGTGTCAAGATCGGAGACAGTTGTCTCCTAAGCTGTAAGTAGATCTAAATTGAACCGACACAGACAAATTATTCTCGGGCAAGTTGCAAAAAGACCTAAATAAAAATACCTGAAATTCTTCACCGTTCACAGAGTAAAAATGAAATAAAAAAACCTTCAGGAAAATTGTTTCATAAAATCCGTATTCCAGAACACAATAATAATATTCGCCCATTTGATTAAACAACAGCGGTTTGCGGCTCAAAACGAATTACCGTTGGCTTTGAGCACAATTTAATTCTACACTGTTGGAACAGCGCAACTATTTTATATATATTCTCAACGTGTCAAGCCGATTATCTTATGAATATGAGTAAACTAATCAACGCCTTCCCCTGTGTGCAAGAAACTTCATAGACTAGAGCAGACTGTGAATAATCTATTCCAATTATGAAGGTATTATAGCTACATACCGAGAGAGTAGAATATAACTCGCCTGAATATCTCATATGAATTGCAGCACTCTCCCTTTCTGCCAGCATTTTTATTAGCCGAGAAAATTTACGCTTTGATTGCTTGAAATAAAAGTTAAGCCCTTTGAATGACGTCATTCGAATAAGACCTACCAATAAAAACTTCCATTCTCACTGTACGAGTATATGGGGTGCAATTATTGTAGGAATAAATCTTTTCGACCACACATTACTGCCAGTAAAATAGTAATAGCGCCGTCGAAATGTTTATTCACGCAATATAGTGTTTTCTTTATAGATACTGGTTCAATACGCCAAAGCTTTGAATGTTATAATTTATGTAATAACAAAAAAAAACTACTGTAAAAAACAACTATAAACTTCCAAACAAGTCCCTTTTCAAGTAGTCTGTTGCAGTTGTTGGCAGTTATTTGAGTTCTATTTTTGTTTTCATGCCACCAACTGCATCAGACTGGTTGAAAAGTGACTTGTTTGGAACTTTTTGTTGTTTTTTCCAGTCGGGTTTTTTGAAAATATTTTTTTTTTATTTTCTACATTTTAGTGAGTTATATTTTTGGAATCACCTCCACGAACACTTTATTTTTGAGACCCCACTTTCATTTTTTTCTTTTTCACTTTATGGCGTCTGTTTGTTACCATATTATATTTTGATGACTGTCATGTCTTTATTAGCACTCGCAAGATTTAGACGAACCAATTGACGTAAGAATTATCAAAATCGGCCCACGCCTTTGGTCTCTAAAGCGCCACAATGAAACAAACATACATAGATAGGCTGATAAACACATTACCCTCCTTTGCGTCGCGCAGTCGAGTAAAAAACTAGCTTATTGGAGTGTCAAATCCCTCAGGAATCGGGCTAAAGTAGCCTACGCCACTCAGCGATCAGTGAAATAATTTTGGAAATCAGAACTTCCAGGTATTATTTATTTATTATTGTTACGTCGACCGTATTACACTGGAACGTTCGAGAATGTGGTCGAAGTTTCCAGAAGTTTCCACTACGTTCGAGAACATTCCATTGTGGTACTGTGTAGAAGTTCATAGATGTTTCTAGAATATTCCACTATAGGATAGTTCGACAATGTTCTGGAAACTTCCATGACCGTATAAATAGGCCGGACTGCGGGCGAGTGAGTCAGTCTGTTTTCGACTACGGATGCGAATACAAGCGATTACCAAGAGAATAGTGATTATTAGTGAATTAGTGTTTGTGTAAATAAGTTGTTGAGTTAATAAAGGATATTTGGTTAATTAATATTTGTAAAATAATTTATCCCATACCCAGCTCGTAACATTATTATTTAAACATTTCTATATTATACCTCATTTAAAGAAATGACGATTTTAGCTCTTTATAGTTAGTATTTAATATTTATATGCATCGTTTCAAAGGTTTCTCTTTCAAGTTCGTTCAAAGAATTGCATTGACTCAACTAAGCAAAAAGCTGCACGTTGCAAAATACCTACAGTGCATATCAATCGGAGCTTAAACAACGTTATTGCGGTCAAGTGTTGGATGGGTCACAGTTCAGTACACATTGACACACTTCCTTCGTAGAACGGGTCAAGCCACTTGTCTCCTACGAGGCTGCTAGTCTGACAACAGGTATATAGTTGCAGTTGGTAAATAAGTGGCAGGTACATTACGGTAGTTGACTATTATTTTTATTATTTGTATCAAAAAGTAGCTTTATCCAAAATCGAAAAATTTATTAGTTAAAAATATAATAGTTAAAAAAAACTACTACTATAATAATAAATAATAATAATAATAATAAATACCCTCTTTATATTGTTCTCGGCAAACCCTTTCATTTAATACCCATATTATCATGTGAATGTATAAAAAATTACTAGTCCGCCATACTTGAGAGTCCATATTGGATTTAGAATGACGTCACTTAGCTAGCTAAGTCATTGTCATCCAAACTAAACATGTATGCAAAATTTCAGCTCAATTGGAAACAGGGACGTGGGTCAAATTTTACTTGTAATTTTTATATCTAGCTATCTGTCTATCTAGCTATAGATTCACCTGTATTTTTTAATACAGGTGAATCTATAGCAAGAATTTTTAAATCGGTTCAAAACAAAGTAGTACGTTAGAAACTTTTAAAATCTGGTGGAAGGGGTAACTGTCAAATAAACAGAAAAAAGAATGAACACACTGACGTATGACGTATTTACCATTAGGTACACGCGTACAAAAGAGATAGCGAGATGTACCCACCACGCCTCCACTTTTCCTTATATCAATATTGGAAATGCTAATTGCTGTTGCATTTTAACCACTAGGGATGTTTCCAGGGTATAACAATAATAATTCTATTTAGTTCGTAAGTTAGATTATCAAAAAATATTGGACATGTATTTTTTTCTTTACCAAACCAATAAAAAATGACAAAGATAAAAAGCATCAAAGTTCAGGAGTGGGGGCTTGTTACGTCACCAAACGGTACAAAATGTATTGAGGTGTGACGTCACGCGAAATTTCATCGCACTGGTATAGTCCTCATTTTTGGTTTGTGAACTGCTCCGGGCTGGCCGGGGTATAGGTGTAGGTTGGAGATGCAGCTAACTAGATTACTGATGCAGAAAAAAAACAACCGACTTCCAAAAAAGAAAATACACTAAAAAATAACTTTAATTTCGGAAGTCGGTTTGTATTTTATTCCACACCGACTTCTAAATTAAAGTTATTTTTTTAATTTTTAGTGTGTTTTTTCTTTTTTGGGTCGGTTGTTTTTTTTTTTTGTAAAAAAGATTTTCATTTTTCACTTTTTTGTTGTTACGTGGAATTTAAACATACTATTAATGGAAGAAAGCCAAAAAGTCATCTATGTACACCTATTTTTCGTTTTTGTTCAGTTTTTCAAAAAGCGCTGAAGCAATTTCAATAAAATTTAAAATAAAGTCGGTTAAAAATGCATTGTAAATGCCAACGGATCAATACATTTGCAACTTACTGTACTTACCTATAATTTGTTCCTTTAATGAGACTCCCACCAGGTGGGCAGTGTGGGCAGAACACGTGGCAGTTTCCCACGAATCTATCTCTAATAACCTGTTGTGGTTCAGTTCTGCTCGGTCATTTAGCCTTTAACTATTCATAATAAGTATACCGGTAGAAATAAGCTCCCATTAATTAATCCTGAAACTTTGTACAGGTACCCAGTAGTACAATAATTTGAAGATATTTAAGTGTCGACTTAAAACACAACAACCACTCACGACAAAAAGTATCCACGTGTACACGTCAGGGTTCATACCTACCTGTGAGAAATAAATATAAAAGGTGGCTCAATAATTGTACAAGAAAGTGTAGCTACTCATACCGTCATATAATGGTTGCCAATATATCTTCAGGTATTATTTATGACCATATTCTCACAAAATTGCTCACTACAACGATTCATTTATAAGAATTTCCTGTACCTACAGCGGTAGACGGCTACAGAGTGTTGTGGCTTGTAAACACAACAAACCATTAATAAAATATTATCAAAGTAACATTATTCTTCACTTCTAGCGAAATCCCCCTTAGAATTAAGCGCATCTCGGGGCATAAAGTAATAATAGCTAGTGTGGTGGACTACGTATAAACCGAGTTAAAAATAAACACCAACACACCTTCCCACGTGAGTCGTGTGTACCAAACTTTTCTATATTTTTTTAACAACCACTGTAGAGAGATATTACATTTAAAGAAGCTCTACTTCATTAAATTGTTTTCTTAGTCTTCTAAGTGCATTTTCCTTATTCCCTCTTCTTACAAAGAGGAGGTCTTATTCGCAGCAGTGATAGTATTTATTAGATACCTATAGACAAGCTGACTATGATACCAGTATTTTATTCTAATTACAGATAATATGTTTGGGATATATGTATATGGAACCAGCCCGCGTTTTATTAGTAGTTCGCCCACTATAAATTATAACCTTTAAGTTATTTCAGAATATAATCTATTTCTGTACCAAATTTCATGTAGATCCGTTCAGCCGTTCTGGCATGATTGAGTAACAAATCTATCCATCCAAAATTTCGCATTTGTAATATCAGTAGGATAGTAGGATTATATAGGTACTGAATATTTATTGATTTATTTATTTATTCAAAATCACGTAAATAACACCTAACAGCATAACGCCAAAGCAATGATACTACCACAAAATACAATTAGAAATACCAATGAAAAAACAATTAAATTACAATTAAAATACCAATCGAAAATAAAATCAAAAATACAATTAAAAACAGAATTAAAAATAAATTTAATAATACAATTAAAATACATTTCAAAATTAAATTAATAATGCGATTAGAAATACAATTAAAATACAGTTAAAATCGCTTTTCAACATTTTCAATGCACTTCAGTGCTACTCCTGTGAATTCCATCACGCTGCAGTGAAATATATCCACCTCAATTGAGATAATATTTAACAATCTTATGGTGCGTGACAAGGGGGCAACCTTGTTCAGGTTAGTCCTAGGCGGTGGCTCCTGCAGCGTTGGCGTGGGGCGACGCGAAATATATCACGGCGGCTAAAAATAATATATATAAATAGTGTTATTACTAGATTTAAGTCATTATTAATACACGTAAACCACGCGAAGCCAGTAACACAATAAGTTAAAAAAATATATTCGTAGCCTTACAACAAATACTACACAACCGCAACCAACAACCAAATGACGTTAGTTCATCGAGCAAGTCTGCATGAACGTCTTTAAGTACTAATTACTACAAGTTTTATTAACATCGTCCTCTAAGCACAAGATAGCCTAGATAGACTCTTCACTTAATTAGTAGTTCTACAGCAAACGATAGACTATCTCTCTGGCAGGGGTTTTAATTAAAGGATTAATTTAATCTGTCTGCAAATTAATAGTATGAAAGGATACTAATGCATTCATTTATTGTTGGGAATGGCATTCATTTTCAATTTATGCGAACTGTTATTTATGGATTGTGATTTTAGGAATCTGTTAGATTTCGGACTTAAATATGCAAAATTCTAAGTAAGTACCTAAGAGGTTCTTAGAAATATATTTCACTCAATTCGTTCAAAATATATTGAATAAATTGATTTAATGCAAAGTTTTTCTAGTATTACCTATAAACCCAATAAATAAATCCATTAACCTAGACACGAAGCATAATATCTGTGTGTATTTCGATTTCACGACATCTTAAGCAAATCGGCACACACTACAAAGAATCACAAGCTCCCAAACCTATAAAAAGCTTGCACGTAAATATAATCCATAAAGAACCACATGATTCATGATTTCCGTCTCGCAGTCAAAGAAAACCCGTTCGAGCTTAACTAACAAAATTGATAGAAAGAGTCCCCTCTCACTGGGGTATTTGTATATCTCTCGGCAAACTCCCCCATCCTCGGGGATGTAAGGAAAAATTACGTCTTATAGGATCTCATACCCTCCTCTTTTCACGTCTGACGCGCTTATACAGATTACATTGGATTTTTGTAATATTTTTACCGTACTTTGTGGATGAAAGTGAGTTGTAATGGCACAATTTGAGGTGTGAAGATCACATTATTTACTAAACTCTCCTTATGAAGTTTTGTCGGTTATTTTACAAGACAACCCGAAATACACTACGCGAATATGTACGTAGGTATCTACTTCGCAAAATACACACATAGTTACTGAAAAAATACTAAACAACACGTACATATACGGACTAAGGATACCTTAATACCCCTCGGCATACAAAATAGAGTGAGACATTATTAGATTGTGACCTTTTACAGGTCACCTATTACTTTGTTGGAACACCACGTGTTACGTACGTAACCACAAAGATAAAAGTGCTTTACCTATAGCGCCTTTACTACCCCGTAACAGCCTACAAACAGGCAAATATTCTAAGGCAAATCGTCGAATCGGCAAATATTCGTAGACAAATGCTACGAGGCTACGAATTACCGTAGTTAGTGCTACGAAATTCCGTAGACATTTCTATTCGTAGCAAGAAATAGATACAAAGCAGTTTCTTTTAGCTTTTTTGTCCTTGACTTGGAAAAGTACCTCGGTGACAAAGAAGTTTTATATGTTTTTTAATGAAGGACATAACTGCAATGCCGTAGAACACAAAATATTATATTTTATACAGAATAAGTCGATGTTCAAAAATATTTGTAGAGTAATATTTTTCAGAAGCTTCGCTGCTTGACTTGTTTCATTGTTGGAGGTTATGAAATACGTCCGTGAAGACTCAGCTGAAATCTATCCAGTATTTTTGTATAATATCCGAATGAGAATACAGTTTTTCAGATTCACTGTTGTTGTAAATATCGGTAGCATTTTAATATTACCGTAGAAGAATAATACTATTTCAATATAGTGAGATATAAGTATTCACTATTACAAAAGTATTTAAGCACCTATTGGTTTGGGGGTCTTAAGATATCAAACGACGTAATAAAGTTGGCTGGGCCAAGGGCTCTTCTCATTTGGTTCGTATGATCATTGGATTATATTGGCTTGATAATTAAATTAGAATAACAAAACACCTAACCGACCCATAAATACATTTATCACCTTTCTGCTATTATCTGATTATCAAAAATTTATTTAGGGTTGGCACAGCATAATTATGTTCCGTTTCCATACATCTCAATGGTCACCTCCGACTGAAGGACAATCTTAACTCTGAAGAAAAAATAATGTAATACTAACTTTTCCCAGCGGCTTCGCCCGCGGGGAAGTACTTAACTTCCCCCATCACAAATTATAGTCTATGTGCTATTTCAGACTTTAATCTATGTCCGGGTCAAATTTCATCCAGATCTGTTCAGCCGCTCTGGCGTGATTGAGTAACAAACATCCATACATCCTCAAAAACTTTCACATTTATAATATAACTAGCTGGACCCTGCGGTTTCACCCGCGTAGACCGGGAAAAAAGTATGTGTTAATCCAGGGTATAAGCTATCTACATACCAAATATCATCCAAATCGGTCCAGCCGTTTGAACGTGAAGAAGTAATAAACATACAAACACACTCACAAACTGCCGCCTTTATAATATTAGTGTGATAAATAGGAAGTAGGATGCGCAATGGCGTAGCTACCGAAGGGCTAGGCGGGGCAGTGCCCGGGGCCCCCAAGCGTTGGGGGCCCCCAAAACCTGATTAGTAATCTCTAACCTCTTGTTGAACTAGTGAAAATTCTCCCCTTTGGAAACTAAATAAAATAGGTTGCAACACTACTTTAATCATTGCAATTCATTTAAAAAAATAAAGGGTAATTTTCGAAAAGTTTCAACTTGTATTCGCTTGTGGGGAATTCCCCTCTATTATTTCTGTTGTTTGTGCAGTGTTGCCACCCCAAATCGTTTTAGAAAGCAGCTAATCTAAAACTCATACATAAAAATACTAATATCAATAAAAAAAAACTAATTATAAATTGTATCTATTAATCCGTCAGGCCCCTCGCGGCTTCTTAAGAAGACGCGACAATAGGTTTTTAATTGTGTCTACTAATGAGGGGCTTGACGGATTAAAAGTATTCACATGTATTCGGTATACTATCCGTGTTGAATTGTACCTGTAAGATTTTAAAATGTACCTTATTAATCCAAGTAATACATTCCTGAACTCATAAAGAGCTGATGATACCTAACTATGATTTTTTATGATAAAGTAGCTTTGCATTTTTATGTATATAATTGATAAAATTTAAACAGTTCAGAGGCCCCTGTTCTTTTTTTACCCCAGGGGCCTTGGTCACTTAGCTACGCCACTGAGGATGGGCATTCCTTTGATTTTAAAATCGACCCACAACAGTATAACAGAGTCGCTGAAGCTTCTATACATACAAAGTATGCATAATAAAAAAGTGAAAAATAAAAAACTTTTTTACAAAAAAAAAACAACCGACTTCCAAAAAAAATACCTACACTAAAAATTAAAAAATAACTTTAATTTCGGCAGTCGGTGTTTGTATTTTACATCTTCGTTATTTGACACCGACTTCCGAAATTAAAGTTATTTTTAAATGTTTAGTGTAGGTATTTTTTTTTGGAAAAAAGTTTTTTATTTTTGACTTTATTGTTGTTATACCCTAGAACTAAAAACCCCAATAACATGGAATGTGGAATTTAAACATTTGGAGAACACCAAAACGTTATCGAGGTGTTCGTATTTTTCGTTTTTGTTCAGTTTCTCAAAAAGCACTGAAGCAATTTCGATAAAATTTATATGGGACCACCTCGGGAGTATATTCTTTTGGATAAAAAAAGAATTTTGAAAATCAGTCCACTACTGACGGAGAAAAAAAAAACATACATACAGTCGAACATAGAACCTCCTCCTTTTTCGAAAGTCGGTTAAAAAGACATCACCACCTCAATTCTCACGTACAAGACAAGTAAAACTCATCACCATGTCACTGAGATCCTAACGTCTAAAAGCTCAGCTGAGTCGTGGGCGCGGCATTCCTGACAGCCACAGTTAATTATTCTGCCGCGCCACGAGTCCCTAATTTACTTTACCTGTAATTTCACCGCGGCTCTAATCCTGCGTTTCGCTGGCAATCTTAAGTTTAGTATGAGGGTTGAATAAACAATTATCTGTAGAGCAGCTGTTGATGGTTGCGTGATTTCTTTTCGAATAGATGATTGCAGGATTTACGGAGCTGTTCCAGCACCTGGCACTTATTAGTTCAGAGGGCATTAATAAAACCGATTTAAAAAAAATTATCGATTAAAAAAACGCTTTTGAGTGAAGTCATTTTATTATTCGCATTAGTCTCAGTAAACCTCTTCATTTGATACCCACATCATGGGAATGCATAAAAAAAATGACTAGTCCGCTCTATTGGATTTAGAATGACGTTACTTAGCTAACCATTGGTGCCGATTCTGTTATGCACAAACTAAACTTAATTTAGGCTATTGCTGTCTTTTTCTCTCCAATAAAACAAGAAAGAGACGGACGTAAATTAGAGCTGTCAAATTTAGTTGACATAATATTTCCATACAAATAAAGGGTACCCGTAAAACCATGTCGTCTAAAAACACAGTAACACACTGAAAATTTTCAGCTCAATGGGAAACCGAGAAGTGGGTCAAATTTAACTTCCAAGATTTTTTCGTAGCAATAGGTGAAAGTAATAAAAGCGTGTTAAAAAGAAGCAGAAAGGTACTCATACCTGTTTAAAATCGACCAGAAACAATTTATATAGAGATTATCACAAAAAAATTTGGAATTGAAATAACCAAATTAGATAGACTTCAAGTTAAGTTTATTCTCTGCACAATTTCTATCACCATTATCAATGTATATTCCATCCATATTTTACAACTGTTTTGCATAAAATCTCTTCCGCAAGGTTTCTCTTTCGTTCGCTTTCTACATTAAATTAGATTTCATTGAAATTCACAATGTCAGAACACTGAAAATCTGAAACAATAACGTAAGTGGCAGTGGTCAGGGCACATTGCTCGCAGAACAGATGGTCTATGAGGCTGAAAGGATCATCAGGGAACCCGATGGATGCGAGATGCACAGGACAGGTCGTTGTGGCGACACGGGAAGCCTATGTCCAGCAGTGGACGTCTTTCGGCTGAAATGATGATGATGAACGTATATCGTAGGTATACAAAATCGTTAGCTCGCCGTCCGATCAGCACCAGGCGCGAGAGTCGACGGCGCGTAGTGTTCCACGCACACCTCTAAGAGAATATGCCAGCCACCACTGACGGGGCCCATCATGGCCGATGCCTGCATGCCAAGGGGTAGTGGATGAAATCGTAACAGAGTTACCGCTCCCCTGGGCACTCAGGCAAGGAAGGAACAGACCCTGGGTTTTAGTCAGTAAGAGTCTGATACGCCCTTCCGCTCCACTCAGAGCGGGAGAAGTCATAGGATGATTTACCAGCCCCAAAAAAAAACAAGAAAAGGTATACAAAATCGTGCCTAGTTCTATAACAGTCTTTCATTGAAGTAGATTTTTCCATTTGAGTTAGTAAGTAAATATCGTCTTAATTGATCGTGTTCAAGAATTTATGCAGCTGTAAAAATGTCGTTAATTTAGGAAGGCCATTTTATTAACTGCTTTTCTGCTTAGATTTACTATAAGGACACATTCGACACACGAGCCAATGATAGGGGGTGCAATAAAATTGATTAAGTCAGCCACTTAATCACAAATCCTGTTTTATTTCCAATAATTTGTCCGTTCGTTTGTAGGGCTCGGTCATTACCAAGATGATAAACAAGGTACAACCTTAGGCAGCCAACAGTCAGTCAGTTTAGGCAGGCGACGTGTGCATTTTTTTTGAGGTTGTGTAATCATCCGAGATGACTTCTCCCGCTCTGGTTGGAGTGGGAGGGTGTGTCAGACTTTTACTGACTAAAACCTACCCCTGTTCCTTCCTTGCCTTAGTGCCCAGGGGCGCGGTAACACTGTTACGAATTTATCCGCGACCCCTTGGCATGCATGCATCGGCCATGACGGGCCCCGTCCTGATTGCTGACATCTCTTTGAGGCGCCCGTGGAACACTACACGCCGTCGACTCTCAGGCGTGGTGCTGATCTGACGGCGAGCTACCCAATACTCGGCGTCCGCAGGCCCGCGTATTCTTACCTACCTTGTATTACAAAACAATACTCCTTTATCTAGACCACTCTAAAACCGTTTTAAAGCAATCCGTATCTAGAACGACCTTCCATCTCCTGTTTACTAGGTTAATATATAAGGTTCAGTTCAGCACACAAGGCCAGTGCAGGGGCGTCCTCGGTCCTGCCCAGAATAAACAGCTGCATACGTGGCGCTGAAGACCTCGATTATAATAATAAAAGCTTTTCTCTATAGCGGCTTTGTATAGTTTTATTATTTCAAACATAAAATAAACTGTGAAGGAGTTAGTCATTAAGTATAGTTAAAATTGATATAAAAGTCTCTTGTCCTTGTTCCATGTTACTCAGGGTCGGCAACACGTTTTTCTTTTTTCATATCGTCCTGTCAACCGTCACTCCCTTTTTTCATATCATTTCTCACACAATCCATCCATCTGTTTTCTCCTCACTAATAATATAGTTGGGAATCTCAAAATTACCCACGGTAAACCGCCGTCTTTCTCGACATAATTTCCTTCAGCTTCTATTAAGAGGATTAAAAATAAAACCTCGTTTTACCCGTCTTCCCCTTTAAAATTACAGTAATTTTCACGGATTTAATGAAAATGACTACGTGCGAACTGAGTTCCTCAAATTGCCGGTTCAACAAACTGAATTCCGTGAAACTGTTTTACTTTGATTAATTTGGTAAGCTTGTTTATTCTGGCCTTTTAATAAAATATGGTGGATAGGAGACACCTGCTCAGTTCTACCAATTTAATAATTCAGATGGATTTTTTAAGTGTGACATTATAGTGATGATTTGTGTAGCTAAAAACTTTTCAGTTGTCATTTTTCTTGCCCCAATTCTTAAAAACCGATATTGAAGAGCTTTTCATATTTTAACCGGGGTTAACTTAGCAAAACATAAACGATATCGTTAATGGCGGATCGTGTACAATGTTCAGATGTAAAAGGGGGAGGGTGCTCCTTGCCCTGAAGCGTCGTTTACTCATTTTTATTGGACAAATGTTTTACAGGTGACGTTTACATTTCCGTACGATTCTCTCGTAAAAGGTGCGTGCCTTTCCATTAGCGTAATCAATCTCGCGCGGGGGGAGATCCGGCCAAGAGTGATGCTTGGGTCTAATGCTTTTAAACTGCGCTGAAATTGTGTTAGTCGATATCTTGTTCCTGTTCGAAGATTTTAGACTAGTACTTATTAAAATAGTGGCGGGTAAACTTTTTTGTTTGTTTGTAAAAGGTAATCTCTTAAATTGCTGATCCTATTGCAAAAATTGTGTCACTGATAGATAGCTAAAGTTTTAAACTTTCATGGTTCCTTTGTCTTATAGGTGCCATGGAAGCGAAGCCGACGGAAAGCGCTATATTGTAATAATATAACATTAACATTTCAATTTCAAACCACAACCTAAATTCAAATTGTTTCGTTCGGCGTTTATCGTAACACCCAAATCGCTTCCACGAATTGAAAATAATTTCAATACTTTTTCCACCCAACAATGTAAACCATTTTCACGACTCATTGTGCATAACTATTAACGAATCATGCTTCCATGACCTTTAGGGTTCAACTGTGGAAATATTAAAGCGTTCGTTAAAAGTTGATCCAAGTGGTTACATTAAATAAGCAGTGGGTTCCCCACACGGGTCTTTGGTGAGCGGGCGAAGCTAGCTCTTTGAATATTCAATGGCGGACAGGGCTTGGGTATGCAAATGGATGCCTCTAACTGAGCATGCTGGCACTGACCAGTGTGACGGGATGACAGCTGAGACTTTAGCACGAACTTGTTGCATTTTAAATAAAATTGGATTCTGGAATGCGAAGAGGAAGTTTTTACGTGTTCTTCATTGATTGAATGACCAAGTAATTTTTAATGACTTTTAGCATTGTATCTATATAGTATTAGGACAAAAAGTAATAAGCATATTTCATCGATCAGTTACCAGAAAATTTTTAATGGCCTTTTGACCGGGCAGGATAATCAAATGCAAACCAGATGATTTTTACATAACTAAGCGACGGTTAACGACATATGATAAGCTCAAAGGGATAACTTATGAGTTAGGTATTCTTACGGTGTCGGTGTGCTACCAGTTCGCGAAACGCGAGACCAATAATAATAACATCCTGTTAATTTCTTTTCTGAACTCCAAACTGAATCTTTCATACATAAAATACACAAAGAATAATTCAGCCACTTCTAAAGCTTCATAAACAAGTTTTTTATGATCTGCCGTACAGAGAGAAATCCCGTAATGTCCCTCATACAATATGAATTATATTGTTATTGTCGTGCGCCCGTCGCGATGTGGTTAGCTCATCACTTATTCAACTCTTCGACAGATTCTCTCATAACTTATTCTATGCGCGGACCCTTTTTAACAAATTTCCGATATTGAATTACTAATCATTGGCTTTTTCAAAAGTTTCTTTGAGACCTTTTATTATGCTGTAACGATGATAAAACTAATTGATGTATCTTCTTTCATAGCAGCCTAGAAAACGGACGGTACCTATTGGTACGAGTATTTTATGAAATAATTGGTCGGCACTCAGCTCTTTTCGTTCATCTTTTTCTTTAGCAAAAGCTCGGATGTCTACTATTTTTAACCGACGAAAAAAAAAGGAGGAGGTTCTCAGTTCGACAGTATATATATTTTTTTTCTTTTTTTTTTTGTCTATGTTCAGCCCTCACTCCGTCATTTATGAACCAATCTTAATTATTATTTTTTTGATAGATAGGGTATACCTCAAGGGTGTGTCTCATGTCAAGGAAAGCAGGATCTGATAATGGAATCCTGATAAAATTGAGAGCAAACCTTGAAAATTGTGGGCACGTTTAGCGTTTCTGTACGTATGTTCGGCCCTCACTCCGTTGTTTATGAACCGATTTTGATGATTCTTTTTTTCTTAGATAGGGTATAACTAGTCGGCGTAGTAGGTAGTAGTCGGCACCATAGTAAAATGATTAATTACACATCTAAGCCTTCTTTATTTCTACGTACATATAAAATTTAGATATGTAATAATCAGATTGTTGTTTGGCGCCGACTCAAAATTAGTTTACAGAAAATTTGATATTTTATGTAGGTAAATAAACTCAATACTCAAGACATAAAAGGTTTATTTATTTTTTGCTTTTTAGTTCTTTTTCGTCGGTTGAATTTTTTTTTTTAAAGATTTTTTCATATAAATTTTCTGGTTATACTTACGATAAACAAGTTTTTCCGTTTGTTTAAAACACACAAGGGAAAAGCTTAGGTACAATAGCTACATTATAATATTCGGTCTTCACGACACAAAAAACAAATTATTTATGATATTGGTGCCGATTCTCTTAATAATAACTAAACTATAATTAGAGAATCGCTGTCTTTTACTAAAAGGCAGTGCGAGAAAAGGACGGCAATAGCTATGAACTAAGTTAGAGATGTCAAACTAGTTTACGCCTTGCGCATCACCGTGTTTTTAATCGACAATTTTCTACGTGTACACTTAATTTGTATGGAAATATTATTTCAACTAAATTTGACAGCTCTAATTTACGTCCGTCTCTTTCTTGTTTTATTAGAGAGAAAAAGGTAGGAATAGCTTAAATAAGTTTAGTTCGTACAAAACAGAATCCACACCATTGGCTCCTGTGTTCTCAGATTCAGAGATCAGAGATAGCAGTTACAAAATCCTACTTCCTTACTATAATATGTATTATATATATATATAATACACTATGTATAATATATATATATATATATATATATATATATACATATGTATATATATATAAACTATATTATAAATAGTTTGGCCAGAACGGCTGAACGGATCTGGATGGAATTTGGCACAGAGGTAGATTATAGTCTGGAATAGCACATAGGCTAAATTATAATGAGGGAAGTACAAATTTCACGCGGGCACATTATTCCTAAATCCCGATACGATTCCACTTCTACCGGAGTTGGCATCAAAACCCAATGCTCACATAACTCAAATAGCACTGTAACAATATAACAATAGTTATTTCAAAACGATAACGATCTCTTTCATTTTCCCTGACGTCACATCGTTGCATGCTTGATTTCAATCAGGGAGCTGGCTATAAATTGTCAGAACCACGTGATTTTTGCGATCATTCCAGACTTCAGTCGACATTTATGACAGATTTATACTTTGATTTACGGCTTGTATTTCTGTATAGGTACATGTGTATCTAACGGTTATCTTTCGTGAATTACAGGATTTATAGCATATAATACAAAAAGAGAATATTAGTGTTCCTTTTAAGCTATTGCATAGCTTCTATCGCGGGCCTTGAGCGTGGAGACCGAATCCAGAAATTCCGTAACGAAAAAAAACCTAACACCCCTCACTCCGAGCGGCACAGCGGTGATACTTTTTAGTTTTGCCATCTATCGATGAATAGTGATGATGATGATGACGATGACGATGTAGATGACGATGACGATGACGATGACGATGACGATGATGATGATATTTATCTTGTTACGCCAAAGAAGTGTAACTTCTTACGTGCGTGTAAAAAATGTAACTTGAATTACGAGTAATATCAAAGAAAAAAAAACAAAGGAAAAAAAATACTGCATAAATAAAATAAATAAATAATTATAATTGCATAAGTTGATAAAAAATGCTATGCAATAGCTTTACCGCGGCAGTCTCCGAGTGCCACACGTCTTTTTTTATTAGACTGTTTTGACCCACTTTTTTCTTTTAAACTAGGTACGAACTCTTTTTTGTTCCACCTCCGTCCAAGTTTAAACACATCCAGATCGTTACGCCATCTAGCATCTATGTCACAGTCGTCCTAGACGGCTGTACCGCGCCGTAGTGATCAAAACAACCCTTTATTATGTGTAGAAATGGATCCTGTCAGATACCTACTTAGTAATGTTGTTCAAAGGTTTTAGTATCGGTAATTTGTCCTTAATTCGCTTTCGAAATATATATTACTTTCCTACTCAATTTTTTGTTTGAATACCGGCCGATATCAGGAATTACGAGGTGCCATTCTTTATTTTCTGTGGGTTTGGGTAATCATCAGGAGGAGCTCGTTGCTAAAGTAATAACAGCCGCACGGGTCGATCCATTAGTATTTATTTATTTATTTAACAATTTATGTACACACAAGATAAGCTATAAATAAACAACATAATAAAAATTAGCACAAAGGTACTGCTTATTTCTAAAG
Source organism: Polia nebulosa (assembly GCA_951329385.1). Classification (NCBI taxonomy): domain Eukaryota; kingdom Metazoa; phylum Arthropoda; class Insecta; order Lepidoptera; family Noctuidae; genus Polia; species Polia nebulosa. Next base: position 11,473,403 of record OX589599.1, on the reverse strand, counting down.
AAATTTCTGCCAGCAGACCCGCGAAAAGAGAAGTGAAAAAGAAATGTAGACAATAGTGTGTTAAAAACAGAAAAAAGAGTACGAGAAGTCTTAAACTAAGGAATTAAATAAACCTACACATATAATGTTAATATTAATATATATTCACATAAATATATACCTAATAATATGTATATATATATACACAACATACACATACATATATAAATATTTACTACAGTAGAGAGGAATGGTAGTGCTCTTTTAGACGCTTTTTAAAGACAGAAATAGATTTTAAATCACGGATTTAGTCACGGATTAGTATTGTGTACTAACATAGTTGGTAAGTTGTAATGATACTAACAATTATGTACAGATTATTATTATTATTATTCTATTTATTTCATTATATGTACATACACTTTACATTTTTAAATATTTAGGTAAATATAAAAACATAAATAATAATAATATTCCACAACTATCACACAACGCCATCTAGTCCCAAGCTAAGCAGAGCTTGTGTTATGGATACTAGACAACTGATAAACATACTTATATATTTCTAAATACATACATATTATAGATAAATTACACCCAGACACAGAACAAATGATCGTGCTCATTACACAAATATTTGTCCTGGGTGGGAATCGAACCCACGACCTCCGGCATAGCAGTCAGGGTCACTAACCACTAGACCAACAGGCCAGTCGAAAAATAAATACAAAAACATTTAAAAATATAAAAAGTAGTAGCCCACCGTTATCGGGAATAGGTTTCAAGCTACCCGGTGGTCAGGGCTCCTGAGAAACTAACAATACGCGCCGTGTCCAGGAGTACTGCTTTCTGGATCAAACCTTTAATCCAACTGCCCAACGAGATCCTCCTCAGATGTTGGTCGAAGTTCTTGGCTATTAAGCCATTGGCCGTCACAACTATCGGCACAATGACTGCTGTATCCACTTCCCACATGTCGACAACCTAACGAGCCAGATCAAGATATTTTGTTTGCTTATCTTTTTCAGCTTTCACGAGGTTCTCGTCATGAGGGACCGCATATCAACAATCATTGTGCGACGCTCTAGTCGATCTATCACCACTATATCAGGCGTATTGACAACATTAGTCCTGTCAGTGATGATAGACCGATACCAATGTAACGTGATATTGCCATTTTCGAGAACTGGGTCGCGGTACTTCCGATTCTACAAGATTGTATTTAATTATTTATTGTTATTATTAGGTTAGGCTACGCTTGCCGGGGTTGGGCCATGGATGGGTAACCATCTTTACATACGGAGACTCCTCCGTGCCTCGGCAAGCACGTTAAGCCGTTGGTCTCGGCTGTTAATCGCGGATCTTTGACAGTCGTTACGGGGGATGTTAGAAGTCCAAAAGTCTCAGAACCAGAGATGAAATTTGGCACCAGTATACTTACCTAGATTATATCGTGAATTAACATGGCTACTTTTGATTCCGGAAAAGAGCACGTGTTCCCGTGGGAAATACTAAATTCACGCGGGCGGAGCTGCAGGCGACAGCTATTCTGACTAGGGGTTGAGGCTGCCTAGGGGTTGAGGATAAATTCGAAAGAGTTACCTCGCCCCTGGGCACTCAGGCAGGGAAGGAACAGGGGTGGGTTTTAGTCAGTAAGAGTCTGACACGCCCTCCCGCTCCAGCCAGAGCGGGAGAAGTCATTGGATGATTTGCCAACCCCAAAAAAAAAAAGGCGACAGCTATTCCTGCTATAATATGTGTATTATAAATGCGAAAGTTTGGATGGATGTTTGTCACTCAATCACGCCAGAACGGCTGAACGGATCTGGATGAAATTTGGCACAGAGATAGATTATAGTCTGGAATAGCACATAGACTATAATTTATAACGTGGGAAGTAGGTACTAATTCCACGAACGCAAAGCCGCTGCCAGAAGCTAGAACCTAATAAAAATATTAGTTCCAGAAACAAGTTACAGTGGGTGTTAGGCAATAGGGGCTACTTTAATGTAGGGAGGTAGGTACCTGCCTGAATTTCGTTCATATGACTAGAAGTTCTTCTTCGGGACAGTCATAAAATATGTCACCTGTGGAGGTCGCACACGTGCAGCTGAGGACAAAACCTAACAACTTTATGAGGGTTTCCCGTCGCTGCGGAACCCTAAAATTGAATCAACATGTCTTCAGTAAAGCGAACAGACAGTTGTCTACGAAGTAATATATTATGCTGTAGTAATGTTTTGCGAGTACGAGGGTAGATTTATATATTACCTAAGTAGTCTGCGCCTCTGCGGGTCTGTTTCCATTGAATTGATAAGCAGCACGTGCTATGTACTCGTAGCTAAATGTCGTACGTGGTTTAGTTCTTCCATGGTTTTAGTCATAGGAAGGTTCATATTCATTAATATTATGTAACTAGGTAAATATGATTACATTCTATCGTTCACATTTTGGGGAGTGTGCGACGGAATTGCATAATTTTGTTCCGCCAAGCCCGTTCCATCATCGGACCACAAGACGTACGGCGATGCGCCACCAGTACATGGTGAAAGTCCCATCCATACGTACAATACGTTTTGAGAAAACAATCATTGTGCGTACAGCTAGGGAGTGGAATTCCCTGCCGGAATCTGTGTTTCCACAACTGTGTTTGTAGCTACAACCTGGGATTCTTTAAGTCAGAAGTGAATAGGTTACTAGGCAAGCGTGGGTTGGAGTGTAGCCTTAGGGGCGCTATGGCGCGGGACTTAGAATTTTTTTCGAAAAATTTTTTTTTTTTTCAAATTGGTATACGTACGTACCATACGCTTATAGGCACCATGAGCCGTGCAGAAAACAAAAAAAAAAATTAAGTAAAAAAAATTTTTGGGGCTTAGAAAATTTCTCCTTACTTTTCACCTTGAGTATGGTTAGGGGCAAACAGAAAATTTTTCAAAAAAAGTTTTTTTGGAAGTTGATGCCATACGCTTATAGGCACCATGAGCCGTGCAGAAAACAAAAAAAAATTTGGTCTAGTGGTGGCTCTAGTAGCAAAGTATGAGACGATGAAAAAAAACCCACGTAATATTGAAAAAACTTTACCGTAACGAGAGCCACTTGTTATGGAAAATGGTGCCTATAAGCGTACCAATTCGAAAAAAATATTTTTTTTTCAAAAAATTTTGTCCCAAAAATTTTTTTAACCAAAAAAATTTTTTTTTCGTTTTCTTTGCTTCTCATAGCGCCCCTAAGGATATACTCCAACTCCTAAAAATCCGCCCCTAAGGCTACCCATTGACCCAAGCGTGCTCCATCTTCGACCACATCATCGCTTACCATCAGGTGAGATAGTGGTCAAACGCGTGCCTATAAACAAAAACAAAATGATGTTAGACATGCTGTCACTACTTCAAAACGTTACTTAATGCCTAATTGCAATCGTATGAGCTGTAACATTTATCTTGTTAGAATAATAAATTATGTATCGTTAAAACATGACATTATAGAGAAATAACAACTCGATTGCGACAAATTTTAAAGCAATATGTAGGTACTTACTTATATTTTTTCTAGGTACCAATATGTTTCTTAACCCAGTATACGATATAACAATGCGAACATCTAAGTTTCTATTTTATTGTATAGGTACTTAGACCCATGCTTAGATCATAATCATAACTCGAAATTACCAAGCAAATATGTATTCGACAATTCAAAAACAATAATGGACAAGAATAATGGGGTTTACCTAGTGCAAATTGTACAATTATTAATAAAAATATACGTCAAAAAATTAGGAAAAAGTAAAAAATAAACATTTTTACTTTCAAACCCCAGCCTAGAAATAAAAAGTCCCATCCTTGCTTAGTTTCGAATTTGGAACACGGCGTCCTACATCGCGCAATCAAAGTTTTCGTGTTGTTTAACACCAGTACAAAATTTCACGCAAGGCAAGTGGGGAGTCCGTGTCTACGCAGTAAGACAGTGGTCTGGGGTAGGGCTGTTCTAAGCCGCCCCTCTATTTAATCGTATTCAGCCTATCGTGTAAAACTATGTTTATTAATTTAGAAGCAAGTTCCATCGGAGTATAATAATCGTCACTTATATCGTGTATTTGTTAAGGTCCGTCTAGTATATTAATGTGTGTAACTAACCTACTATATCTTAACCATTTAAAATGTCTCACTTATAGACTCATGTATCGTGAGGAATCTGCGCCTCCACCCCACTGCTGTACACAATTTGACTTCCTTTTTAAATTTCAGAATTTTAATACTAAACAACTATTTTCTTTAACTTTAAACGCCTACAGGCGAGGGTATAAAAAAATAACCATGTACCTTTAGTTTAATTCTTAATTTAACATTTGCTACCCGCCAGATGGATAGATGACGTACTAACTGATGATTTGAACAAGGTTTTGTCCTATACTGGGTGTAAACAGACACATCGAAAAACCGTCAACTACGCATACTGTACATCTAACAAAGTAGCTTTGCGCAAAAATTATTGCTGGCGAACGACTTTTATTTTTAGGTATGAAAAAAAAACTTTTTTTCATTGCGTGCAATGTAACGCGAACCCAGGCAAGCGGAGTTCAGCCGCCCCTTCGCACTAAGCCGCATAGGTACTTGTCGGACACGTTTTATATTCATTGCGTTTTTCTAACTTTTAATACGTAATTTGTTAAGAAAATTCAGATAATGTTTGTTTGGAAAAAAGTTTAGTTTACACTTGGAATTCAATTTCGTAAAAAGTGAAAAAAAAAAATTGTGACTTTGACCTCCAATATCTCCAGAACCAATGGATTCCCAAGTCGTGGATAAATTCGAAACAGAGTTACCGCGCCCTGAGTGCCCTGGCACTCAGGCAGGAAAGAAACAGGGGTGAGTTTTAGTCAGTAAAAGTCTGAAGCGCCTTCCCGCTCCACCCAGAGCGGGAGAAGTCATAGGATGATTTCCCATCACCACAAAAAGAAAAGTTATCAGGTAGGCTTTCGGCTTCGGAAACTGTCAGGCCGTTTATCTTGATAAACTCAATTAAAAGTTAGTTTAGCTTAAAAGTACAGGTATGTTAACCCAAACAAAAACCCAATCAAATAAATTGGGATAAGGGCTGACTTACTAAAATTATAACACTAAACTTTAGGGATCAGGAAAAAAAATTAAAAAGTCTTGCTTGGTTATGGAAATTATTACAATTAGAGAATACTATAGTCTCTTAAAGCAATCACAGGTTTTAATTATTATCACATCAGTTCCTTTTTCAATACAGAAAAACTCCTACTGTACATGGAACATGAACAAAATTTAAAAAATACGCAGAGTCTCAGTTTCAGAAATTATTTTTTATAATGTAGCATAGTCATTGGTGCGGATTCTGGTGTGCACAAACTAAACTTAATTTAGGCTACTCCTATATTTTTCTCTCTAATAAAACAAGAAGTCTCTTTCTTGTACATAAATTAGAGCTGTCAAATTTACGTCCGTAAAAACATGTCGATTAAAAACATGGTCAAGCGCTTTTCGCGCACTGCCTTTTAGTAAAAGATAGTGATTCTCTAATTTTAGTTAAGTTATTGAACAAGAGAATCGGCACCATTAGCTCTATAGTTTATTATAAGTTTATAACTGGTTGTCTCAGGCTCAGGTAAAATTTTTACAACAATTTTTTAAATAGTTTTTGGTGTAATAAAATATATTTGTTAAGTATGATTTGATAATATTGGAACATTTATTTTATATTTTTGATACATTTTATTCAAACTGTAATTACCTCTATTAAAACTATGATTCAACATTGTACAAAATTTCAAATAAACTACTTTCGTCTCTTATGTATTTCAAACACATACGTTTAAGCATTTTTTATGTTGACCGTACAAGTTGAAAACAATAGAAAAAAGAAATGTAATCATATTTGTTGTATTCGGGGTTCTCCGGGACGGGGGCCTCGGAGATCGGGGTACTCAGGGAAAAACCCAGAAAAACATGTGTTTCATAAATGGGTAGGTACCTAAGTGGGTACTTACATAATTTGTAGGTTAGATGCAAGTCTTTTTTGTTACATAATTATGTAGTCATACTATTTAGGCCACGTTTACAGCAACGGCGGAAGCTTTGTTCAGATTATCCAGGGTGGAGGTGAAAGCACATTTGGTACACACGAACAGTTATTTAATGATTCTGAGAAAATAAATTAATTTTATTTGATATTTTATTACCTAATTCTTAAATGAGAAACTGACAAAATCTTGTCTTCATTTAATACGTCAAACATGTCATTTAAATAACGACATCAACCTAGATGCTCTCGATCGTAAATAATATTTAGGCTTCAGTAAATCGCTATAATTTCTTTTTTTATCGAATTTCAGTAAGTGACGAGTAAAGACCTCTTTGCTAGCAAACCGCTGAATGTTTTATATTATTGGTATTTTCTTTTTCTCCTGGCTGGCTTGCTAATGTGCTCTTTGCTACTCGTGCGAGTAGTAAAATAATATAGATTTATGTTATGTAGGTAAGTGCCATGCTTACTTTGGTCTGGATCTGGAATGCAGACTGGGTTAGGAAGGTACCTAGTTACTTATTATTTAAGTGAGGTAAGTAGGTTTTAATTGCTTTTGTCTTTAAGCTACTTACAGACCTTTGTTGTTCAAAAAATAATTTATTATGAAAGTGTTTTACACGATCTCATTTCGTAAATCTTGGTCTACACAGACATGACTACATGCAGAAATTCTTAGTAGGTACCTACCTAATATTTAAGTAGAGGTACATAGTTAAGCGTGTGAGTTTGGCTAACAAGCTATTTAGTAGAAAACAAACCCATCAGGTCTGCTAATGATCTCATCACAAACAGTAATAAAACTTGTCCAACGAGCATACATCATAAATAGTTGGTACTTAGATGGTACAATCACATCATCGCTTGCCCGCGTTATGTTGCCCAGGGGAATTATAACTGCGAAGTGGAGCTTCGCAGTTTCATTCACCAGGGGAATGAGGCTGGCTAGATTGAGCAGAGATATGACGAACCCGCAATAAATAACTGAGCAATTCTGAGCGTAGTCAGTGAATAACAGAGTGAGTTAACTGCCAAAGAAGTTGATGTTGTGGTTTATTATGAATGTTCATGGATGAGTCTTTAGAAGTTTGTATAGTTGGAGAAATACGTGGCAAGACGACCAGCAGAGGCGTATTGGCTAACTCAGTTGACATCAATTTGATAGGCACTTTGCCGTACATTGCTGCTTTGACGTATAGGAAAACCGTAGTGCCTTTTATAATCGATGTCCACCGAGCAATGTAGCAGTACATTATCCTTATATTATTACCAATGATACTGACGACAAGAAAACCTATTTAAAAAAATTGTCACTGCAGCCTATCTAGGTATCCCACGATGTTTAAAAATCGACACTTTTGTAGGATTCAAGTTTTTGTCAGAAAACCACAAAACGACTACAAAAGCTTGTAACATAAAGCCGGTGAAGTAAGTAAAAGTTCTCATTTCTATGGCTGGTACTTACTACCCGCTTAAACTTTTATTGACTAAAGTTTGTCACGTCCGCGCGCCGTTTGACAACTTAAAGTTTTAAAGAAAGACGTGAAAATTTAGAGTTATGCCACTCCATGACATAGTTCCGTCGAAGATAGGGTAGAGGACTAAATATAAGGCCCCACCTATGAAATCAGCGTTTTATATGGAGAATTTTACTGTCTCCTAAGGCACAGGTTTCCCCTAGTTTATGAGGCAGGGTTTCCATCATTCAAGACACATTTTTATAACCAATTGTTGTTGTAACCCATTTACTACTTGTACTATTTGTAACAAAGGTATTTAGTATCAATAAAGTTATTATTATTATTCCATTTATTTAATTTTATGTACATACAATTTTAAATTTTTAAATATTTAGGTACTTAGAAAAACATAAATAAATACAAAAACATTATTATTATTATAATTTTAAAGAAGTTACATTTTTCATACTAATTATTTCTTAATTTATTTAACAACTATGAACACTAATGTTTTAAAACTTTTATGCAATAATGTTTAAAAACTAAGATAACGTATGCCACTTAACAAAAATAAGGTTTGGCTAAGTTAAAACAAATATAGTGGTCATTTCTGCTACCAAACAAAACTTTTTACAAAAAAAAACAACCGACTTCCAAAAAAGGTACTTAGAGTAAGTGCACTAAAAATTAAAAAATAACTTTTATTTGGGAAGTCGGTGTTTGTATTTTATTTCTTTGTTATTTGACACCGACTTCCGAAATTAAAGTTATTTTTAAATTTTTAGTGTAGTTACTTTAGGTACCTTTTTTGGAAGTCGGTTGTTTTTTTTTTTTTTTTTGTAAAAAGTTTTTATTTTTCACTTTTTAGTTGTTATACCCCAGAACTACTCGTAAAAACCCCAATAACATGGAACGTGGAATTTAAACATACTCGTAATTGGATTGTAGCGACATCTATGACGCCGCACACGAACTAAAATAACAAATTTCTACATCGCGCAAGCAGAGTTCTCCACGTGATTTGAACATATACAACAGTCCGAAATCAACCCTCGGGCAGTTGCCCGGACCAGACACAACACCCGTCTGGTCGGAGGATCCTCCCTTTTCAATGGAGGTTTGCGGGACTTTACACTCTGTTCCGCTCACCTCCAAACTGGTGACCCTCGACTATGAGCGTGAGCGCAGCCTTCGTCATGACGTCATCACCTCTAAACTGGTGACCCTCGAGCATGAACGTCAGCGCAGCCTTCGTGCAGCTACTTCAGCGTGACGTCATCATCATCGCTTCCTTCAAGCTCTTGAGCAACGAGTCATACAGCCAGCCAGTACTAACGGCTTCTATGGGTGTCTTGACCACGAGCATGCAGCGGACGCGCATTCCTGGTCAGCATCCTCAGCCTCTTTCATCAACTTCAACCTCATCAGCGATCTTGGCGCAGCAAACAGCACCTTCGGCCGGTCGAAGAACCTCTCCTGGTCGACGCCAGCAGTCAAGCAACTACGTCGCACAGCACCACTCCGACCCACTGGAGCCCGCAGCACCACTCCGACTCACTGGAGCCTGCAGCATCATCCCGACTCACTGGGACATCATCACCCCGACCCACTGGGGCATCATCCCGACTCACTGGGACATCATCACCCCCACTCACTGGGGCATCAGCCCGACTCACTGGGACATCATCACCCCGACTCACTGGGGCATCATCCCGACTCACTGGGACAGCAACACCCCGACTAACTGGGGCATCACCGCAGACAGTTCCGACTCACCGAGAACTATGCGGCTCTTCCGGTTCCGACTCACTGGAACCAACCTTCCACTGGCCCGGCAAGCATCATAAGATGTATGGACGACTCATCAAGAACCATCGATCTCCGATCTCCGGAGGGGAGTGATGTAGCGACATCTATGACGCCGCACACGAACTAAAATAACAAATTCCTACATCGCGCAAGCAGAGATCGCCGCGCGATTTGAACATATACAACAGTCTGAAATCAACCCTCGGGCAGTTGCCCGGACCAGACACAACACCCGTCAGGTTGGAGGATCCTCCCGTTTCAATGGAGGTTTGCGGGACTTCACACTCTGTTCCGCTCACCTCCAAAGGATAAAACAAAAACGTCATCGAGGTATACGTATTTTTCGTTTTTACACAGTTTCTCAAGAAGCGCTAGCGCTAAAGCAATTTCGATAAAATTTATATGGGACCACTTCGGGAGTACCCCAATAACATGGAACGTGGAATTTAAACATACTCGTAATTGGAGAAACCCAAAACGTCATCTAACTATACATATTTTTCGTTTTTGTTCAGTTTTTCAAAAAGCGCTGAAGCAATTTCGATAAAAGTTATATGGGACCGCCTCGGGAGTATATTCTTTCGAGTAAAAAAATAATTTTGAAAATCGGTCCACAACTGACGGAGACATAGACATATTTTTTATTCTGTTTTTTAGTATTTGTAGCGGCAACAGAAATACATCATCTGTGAAAATTTCAACTGTCTAACTATCACGGTTCATGAGATACAGCCTGGTGACAGACGGACAGAAGGACCGACAGTGGAGTCTTAGTAATAGGGTCCCGTTTTACCCTTTGGGTACGGAACCCTAAAAAATGAGGCGTTCAAAATGAAACATCTACAAATGACGTAATAAACCCCCAGTCCAGGACCTTTGATGCGTTTTTATCGTTGTCATTTTTTATTGTTTTGGTAAAGAAAAAAACCGGTCAAGAGCGAGTCGGACTCACGCGCAATGGGTTCCATACCAATTTTTTTTTCAGTTTTAAAATATATTTAGGTACTATTGAAGACAAAAGTGCATGGAGAGCCTAAGGTCGACTTTTGACTGTGAGGTTTTGCATTACGTATCATGACTTTCATGAGACGACTAGATGGCGCTGTTTAATCATGAAAATAACACTGCAAAGCTTATAAACCTTACTATGCAGAGGCAGATAATAAGGTTTTTAATACCTAAAATAATTACTAAGTAATAATAATATAATAAAATATTCAAATAAACAAAAATTACTATATTTTCTTATTTCCGAGTACTTAATACAGCGCCATCTAAACCAAACTAAATAAGCCAATTGGTATATCGGTTAATTCGACTACAGATGGCGTCGATCATAAATAATAAAAATCCCTACATTCACAAAGTAGCTCTTATTTTCACGTTCCAGAATAAATAATCAGTAGCTCAGGTGGATAAGCATGGCAGAATAACATAGATCGTTCAACAGGGCACCGGTTCGCAACCCAGCTCTCTGTCGACTTTTTTTAAATTTAATTATTATAATATATAATTTATATTCTATTTTTTGTATTTTTAAACGTTTTTATTTTATTTTTTGTTAAAATAATATAAAAAATATGAGGTATAAGATGTATAAATGAATATAGGGATAATATACAAGTATACATATACACAACACAACACACAACATAACAAATAACAACAACAACACAACAATAACATAACAACAACATGTATAACATTATATAAATATATATTATATAAATTACTTTCATAATTGGTGGTAAGTATTAGTATTATTAGTAAAAAACATTTATGTAGAAGATTTAGATTTATTTTTCTTACAGCTTAAGATTTACTAAGTATAATTCTCGTAAAGGATAAGAAATGAAACTATTTTATTGATTATAGTTTAAGACATTTAATTCTCAAAGAAGAATACAATTTATGTCTTTCTTTCTTATAGAATGTATAACCTAACCTAGCAGTTTTACATCCAATTAACAATGATTTAATTCACTTGTTAAGGAGAAATACAAGTAAAATTTATAACTGAATAACTCTATTACAAAATAGAAGACCTTAACAAAGTAAAACTGTATAATAGATATTATAGGTATTCTAAATCAAAACTGTGTTGTGCTATTCTTCTATTATTTAGTTTTATTTACATTATGTTATAATAACTTTCACTATATATGCAACCTTAGTTCTGTAAATATTTTACCTACTCATAAATTATAAAAATTTTACGTTTTGCATAATTATGTTTAGTGGTATTGACTATAATGATTGATTTGTGCATTATGTTATGACTAAGGTTCATAGCTTAAGTATTCGTTCCAGAAGGAGGAAGAAATTGAAGCTAAACCTAAAATCAATAACAATTGTAAGACCGGGTTATAGCTGTCATTTTGGGACCGAGTTGTTTATAATAATAAATAAATAATTTATTATGTTGGAAAGGAATCTATATTTATATTGTTTTTATTTTAATTTCTTATATTATATAAGAAATCAAAATCATTAGTGTAATAACATTTTGTTGTTATAAAGTAATGTATAAATTTATCCAACTTACACCAAGTTTGATTACTGTAATTTATCATATAAATTATAGCTATCCCGGTCTTTTCATTTTTACTCAATCATTATTACTCAATTCAATAGTCAACACTTTATATTCTTTAATATTTCGTGTATCCGCCATTTTGATCGATTACAGCTTGCAACCGCGAACCCATGGAGTCTATTAATTTTTCACATAAATTGTGACCCCGTATAGAATCCCATACCTCCATGCAGTGAGTACTCAGTGCTTCCTTTCGTTCCTATTGTCCCACTTTTGAACCATAACGCCCCATAAATTTTCAATGGGGTTTAAATCTGGCGATCTCGCAGGCCAAGGAATAATTCGTATGTCCGATTGCTGGCTAAACCACTCTTGCACAATTATGGAACGGTGTATAGGACAATTGTCCTGCACGAACGTTATTACTGGCATGTCTTCTACAGGAAAAACATTCCGCACAGTGGGCAACATGACGTCATTCAGCACATCTAAGTAGTTAACACTGTTTGCACGACTGGGTATTACAGTAAGTTCTCCTGGTCCTGCAGCTGTCATCCATCCCCAAATGTTCACTGTTATACGACCGGATTCAGAGTTAGGCACAACGTGATCACTATCATAACGCGTATTATTCCTACGCCACAACCTAACTCGCCCGTGCTGGCTAGACTTGAAAGTCTTTTCATCACTGAAGATAACGTTGCTCCAGTCGAAATGTCTGTATTTCAAAGCGAACTCCAATCGTGCTCTTTTATTAGCTTCGGTTAGCAATGGCTTAATAGCATGTCGACGATAATGCAGACCTTCACTATGAAGAGCACGATACACCGTCCGCAAAGATGTATCAAACAACTCTGCGTAATATCTTGTTGGTGTAAAGCCATTTTCCTCATAACCTTGCACCATAAGTTGACGCTGGTCTGAGTCAATATGGCGTCTTCTGCCAGATCTACTGCGGTGTTCCAACGAACCCTCTTCTTGAAACCGCTTTATCCATAAAGTGACAGTCTTTACCTATAAGGGAAATATATTATTTATTATTTTCGTGTATCGATAACCATGGATAATAAAATAAATAACGAACAGTGATTTTAAAACATTACTTACGTTTAAGCCAGTTTCTCTCGAAATTTCAGAATAATTTAGGCCTTGATTATGCAATGCTATTATTTGGGCCCTCGTAGCCATATCAATATTAGAACGCGAACTCATGGTAAAGATAAATATTAAAAAATTGTTAAATGCAATCGTAACTGAACTCACTCAAAGATAGTAAAGAACGTTATGATTGAACAAAAAGATTTAATTTTTATACAGTCAATATTAAACTACCCTCAATTCTTTTGAGATTTATGATACAGGTTAAAGTCGCTAAACAACTTCGATATAATAAAGAGTAGGATAATTTCAACTCATTGCGTAATGACGCAATAGTCCAGTGGCTATGGTATCGGTAAATGTTATGCCACCGAGTTCGAATCCTAGTTATTACGAGCTTTGCTTTATAAGGTTTGTAATGTCGTAGGAGAATTTGTGTTAAAATTAAGTAATATTGTAACTAGCAAAAAACAAGATAATGTTCTTTAACGAGAGATGTATATTTTCCAATCCAACTACTATACTAGCGCCATCTATGTCGTTCAAGACGTATTATTAAGGCGATGAGACCCTGTACTAACGATTTTGGTTTGGAACTCTCCATGCACTTCTGTCTTCATTAGTACTTCTTAAAGGTTGCCCTGTAATCTATAAATAACGAAGTACATACAGCATTTTTTTTTTCAATTTTAGGCCTATGGGGATAAGGGTGGGGGAATAATGGTCATTTTGCACCTATTTCTTAAATAACTTAAAAACTATATATTTTGAAATTATGAAAAAAAACATACTTGAAATCCTTACAATAAGCTCTTTCATTTGACATGTAGTACAGTTTGAAAAACTTTTTTTTTAATTTTCTGGTTTGCACCCCATAAGTGACCCCCAAATTTCAAATTCATATATTTACGTTACACGTCCGTGTTTGGGTCACAGATATACATGTGTGTACCAAATTTCAACACAATCGGTCAAGTTGATTAGGAAATTGGCTGTGTGTGACAGACAGACAGACACACGAGTGATACGGGTTTTGTTTTTCATTTGGCCTTTCGGAACTTTTTTGATAAAGTAAGTTACGGACACGGGGTCTCATCTCGAACAAAGAAAATTTAGTTCAAACAAACAAACAATAGATGGCGTAATATGCATCGATTTCGTATTGAAGTTTATGTAACATTAATATTTTGAAATAAAATATGGTTATAACTGTATTTTCTTATTTAATAAACTATCCTAAGCATAAAATTGTTGAATAATTGGCTCCTAATTAAACTTTAGATGTTTATTGGAACGATTCGTTAGGCATTTATATTTCTTATACCAATAGATGGCGCCGTTTGAAGTTTTAGAATTTATCCATTCGCCTCTTTAAAATTTGTATAGTGAAAAATTTTGAAACAGTAAAACTGTTATGAAGTGCCAAAAATACTATATAGTAATTCCTCAATGTGTGAGAAAATATTGATAAGACTTTATGTCAATTCATTCAACTTGCAAGCCGTCGCTGCTAACACCATCTAGCGAGGTGTAGAGGACGGGCCCGAACCAAGAACAAAAGTTGCCATAGCAAGTCGTAAACACGTAGTTACGGCGGTACCGTTTCTTTGTATGGGATGAGGCATCTGTACGCTAGTATTATATTATCTGTGTTACGGACTAAATAGAATTATTATTTTTGTACCCAGCAATAGGGATACTTAATGGGTACAAAAGTGGAACTAGAAATTCTATCGAAAATTTACGCCTTTCGCAATAAGTATTTTTTCCTGTGTGCATGAACAATCTATACCTTACGATCAGAAAGTGCTTAATTTTAGCGAATAATCATACAATGATAACCGTAACGCCCATAAAGATTCCTGAAGCAACCTAGAAGCTTAGATCACTTGTGGAAGTGGTGATAGTTGCATGGATGTTTTTGTCAACCTTGTAATAAAAAAAAGTAGGCAATAATACACTCGAAAAAAATTAACCTCCTTCTGGGGCAGTCGGGTCAAAAGTGTGCTGATACTAAACAAAGTAAGACCAAAAAAGTGTGCTGATGCTCAACAAAGTAAGACCAAAAATGTGTGCTAATGCTCAACTAAGTAAGACCAAAAAAGTGTGCTGATACTCAACAAAGTAAGACCAAAAAAGTGTGCTGATGCTCAACAAAGTAAGACCAAAAAAGTGTGCTGATGCTCAACAAAGTAAGACCAAAAAAGTGTGCTGATGCTCAACAAAGTAAGACCAAAAAAGTGTGCTGATGCTCAATAAAGTAAAACCAAAAAAGAAATCCATATTGGCAAATCAAAAGCTAAAATCCTTCAGGAATCAAGGGACTAATCCCATCCCAGAAACCACACGGCCGAACACCAAATAATAACTTCTCATAATGATTTATGTATATTAACTTGATACTGAAGGCTAGAATCGCCTATTTTGATTGCTTACAAGGGGTAAGTTTGTAAAGCAGATTATATTAATGTTTCCTCAGTTTTAGGCTTGTTTACGGATCGTTTCAGCAGAATTATGAATTGTTACCAAACTTTAAAGGCGCAAACCCACCGCGGCGCATTTTAGCTGCTAGTATTCATCTGTTTGACAACGTTGACGTGGGTCTACGTTTCCACTGCAGTACATGTGGCCCACCGCGGTGCACGAAAAGGCTACGCACGTGTTGATACAGTTGTACAAATGTACATAGTCGTGGGTTAATATTCGTAATAGCGTGTACCGCATGCGCAGCGTGCATGGCGTTGACAGCGTTGAGTTAGATGAGCGCCATTTTCGAGCTTGCCAATGACGTCAATTGATGCGTAGCGTGTCCGTGGATTGCAGTGGAAACAATCACATACATTTTCTTGCAAAGCAAAGCTGGAGAGACTACGTGCGTGTGTTAACACGCACGTAGTCTCTCCGTGCACCGCGGTGGGTTTGCACCTTTATGCTGTATTAAATATGAATGTTCCATGGCTTCGTTGAACCTTCAATTTACAGTTTCAGACAAAGTTATTCCATCAATACAAATAAATAAAATTGAAGTGTCTGTTTGTAATGTCTAAATAATAGTTTTTTAAGCTCATACAGTTATTTGCACGATACCTAAAAATCGGTTTTAAACATTTTTGTCTGTCTATCTGTCTGTCTGTTTGTTCCGGCTAATCTTCGAAACGGCTAGACCGATTCTGATTAAATTTTACGAGAATACCTACGTAGCTGACGATATAGGGTGTAACGGAAAAGTGTGTGGTCATATTTTAAGAACCGGTTCAGCCCATGAAAATGAATAACTTTCTCTAAGAAAAAATAAAAAAAAATCCAAAAAAAAGTATGGTCTTTCCATACAAAGTTATCATCAGCTGATCAATATTTGTAGAGGAGGTATTTTTTTTTTTAGAATTTCCTCAGGTTTTCTTTTGTTTTAAAGTTATTCATATCGATGGGCAGATGCAGTTCTTAAAATATGACCACACCTTTCCTACACTGTCTATTCTGTTTTACATACGTTACATACACATATGTTAAGATTGTTGCATATAATTATATAAATTCAAGTTCTTCACACTTAACAGACAGATGATTGTGTTGCTTGGGAGTTTGTTGGCCACTTCTTCTTCACAGCTAAAACACTAGGAAGTGGTGACGGGCGGGCGTTTTTGGGGGACTGTCTTTATGTAGAACTTTGACGTTCAAAAAGTGCTGGCTCTCAGCCTAGTTTGAATAAATGACTTTTGATTTTGATTTTGATTTTGATACCTTTGTTACACCCTGTATAAGAAGTAACTTAGGCTAATAAAATTGTACGCGAGCGAAGCCGCTGACAGAAGCTAATCAATAATCTAATGAAATGGTTAATTTATAATTAGTTATTAATCGTTGCGATCTTTATTATTTACATTGTTATTTACCTACATAGCTTGCACTTAGTTTAATTTTCTAAATCGAAGGAATGACATTTTTAAAACAAACCGTTTATCCCCTTTTCATCCCAAGGAAGTTTTTTTTTTTAAAAAAAGAAACATTGCCCCACACTAGGAATTATTCCTGTATCGTGGGTGCGTTCACAAACATGTAAACTCACATACACAAGACACCCAGACCCGAAACAACTATCTGTAGGCCATAAAAATATTTGTTCTGTGCGGGGATCGAACCCGCGAAACGCAGTGCAGCAGCCGAATGCTCAGCCACTGCGCCAACCATGCCGTCAATATAATAAGTCGTTTGATGTGTTTCTATTTTTTTACTGTTTAATGGTTTATACATCTATTCTCGAGTTAGTTGAAGCAAGCAGGACAATTTACCCCAATTAAAACTCCAACGCACCTTGTCTTCTCACCCCTTTAGCAGGTACGAGTAATATATTGTTACGTCGACCGTATTACTCTAGAACATTCGAGAATGTAGTAGAAGTTTCCACTAGGTTCGAGAACATTCCATTGTGGTACTGTGTAGAAGTTTATAGATGTTTCTAGAATATTCCACTATAGGATAGTTCGACAATGTTCTGGAAACTTCCATGACTGTATAAATAATAATAAATAATAATAATAATTTATTTCTCTCAAAAGGTACCGACATTGGTTCGTGACATATTATTTCAATCTTTGTAACCTTTGTGAGAGCTGGAGTCTGTAGTGGGTTCGGGACCTGTATGACAGATCTCCAGGCTCTCACCCTCTTAAAACAATACTATTAAGCACTAATTTGTACACATCCAAGCCTAATAAGCTGGACGGCGGGCGAGTGAGTCAGTCTGTTTTCGACTACGAATGCGAACGGAAGCGAATACAAGCGATTACGAAGAGAATAGTGATTATTAGCGATTTAGTGTTTGTGTAAATAAGATGTTGAGTTAATAAAGAATATTTGGTTATTAATTGGTGTAAAATAATTTATCCCATACCCAGCTCGTAACAATATCAAGAACATTTGGACCGAGTTTCAACTTTATCGGATCAATCAATCGATCAAAATCAAAAAAAAGAATACTTTAAAATATTATTATAAAAAAAAATAAAAAAAATATTACAAAAAATTAATAAATAAACTAAATAAATTAATATTTATTAATTAATTAATAAATATTATTTATTTTATATTATTTTTAGTATTCTTTTTTATATTTTTTGAATATAAAAAAGAATACTTTTTTATATTTGAATGATGTATATCAATAATGCAAAAGTTTTCTCTTACGCCGATGACACTGCTGTCGTTTTTTCTGGGAACTCCTGGCAAGATGTCAAACACAAAGCTGAAATGGGTATGGCGCAAGTAGCAAAATGGCTAAATACACTGAAAAAAATAAGCAGTAAATAATAATGAAAAAGCATTACTCTGAACTGCTTTTAACAGTTCCATATGAGCCTATCGTTCAAAACAGTATTTTTTACTGATCCGAAAACAGTTAAAGCTTGTGGCAAAATGCTCACGTCATGACGGTAAATTTTAATGTTTTATGTGGATTAATTTATTACTGTTTTATGGGTCACAAAATAAAATTGTTAAAAACAGTAAAAAATGCAACTGTTTAGAACAGTAAAATATAGTACTGATTAAATCAGTAAAAAATTGTAATGATTAAAACAATAAAAAATTGTACTGATTAAAACAGTAAAAAATGTACTGTTTAAAACAGTAAAAAAATGTACTGTTTAAAACAGTAAAAAAAAGGACTGTTTAAAACAGTAAAAAATGTACTGTTTAAAACAGTAAAAAAATGTACTGTTTAAAACAGTAAAAAATGTACTGTTTAAAACAGTAAAAAAATGTACTGTTTAAAACAGTAAAAAAAATTACTGTTTAAAACAGTAAAAAAATGTACTGTTTAAAACAGTAAAAAAAATAACCGTTTATAACAGTAAAATTTAGTACTGTGTAAAACAATAAAAAAAATACTGTTTAAAACAGTAAAAAATTACTGTGTAAAACAGTTAATAAATGAAATGTTTAAAACAGTTAAAAATAATGTGAATACACAGTAGCGGGTACTGTAAGTGCCCAGTTAAAGGTAACGTGAAAGACAGTACTTTTTAATGTGCATCCGCAGTAGCCGGTAATGAATTTCACAGTTAAATGTAACGTAAAGGACAGTACTTTTTAATGTGCATGCGCAGTAGCGAATAATGAATTTCACAGTAAAAGGTAACGTGAAGGACAGTACTATTTAATGTGCATGCACAATTAAAGGTAACGTGAAGGACAGTACTTGTTAATGTGTATAGACAGTAGCGGATTATGACTTTCACAGTAAAAGGTAACGTGAAGGACAGTACTTTTTAATGTACATGCACAGTTAAAGGTAACGTGAAGGACAGTACTTTTTAATGTGCTTGCACAGTTAAAGGTAACGTGAAGGACAGTACTTTTCAGTGTGCATGCACAGTACTTTTAAATGTGCATGCGCAGTAGCGGATAATGAATTCCACAGTAAAAGGTAACGTGAAGGACAGTACTTTTTAATGTGCTTGCACAGTTAAAGGTAACGTGAATGACAGTACTTTTCAATGTGCATGCACAGTACTTTTAAATGTGCATGCGCAGTAGCGGATAATGAATTCCACAGTAAAAGGTAACGTGAAGGACAGTACTTTTTAATGTGCATGCACAGTTAAAGGTAACGTGAAGGACAGTACTTTTTAATGTGCATGAACAGTTAAAGGTAACGTGGAGGACAGTACTTTTTAATGTGCATGCACAGTACTTTTAAATGTGCATGCGCAGTAGCGGATAATGAATTTCACGTTCTTGTAACTGGCCACTAACCGTACTCACTACTGAGCATGCACATTAAAAAGTATTATCCTTCACATTACCTGTAACTGTGCACTTACAGTAGCGAGTACTGTATGTGTAGAGTAGCAGGTGACGTGAAATAAATTTAAAAAAATATTTTATTTACGATATTTATTATAAAACAATCACACATATTAAACTTGTAGAATTCTTATGTTTATCACAAACCTTTTTATATCTAAAATTTAATTTAAAACCTTTGTTGTAATCACACTTTATATCCAATTACTACATATTTATTACATTAACGGTTACACTTGCCTTTCCCACACACACAGCTATATAGGATGACTGGTTATTAGTGACCGATACTTAAACACGTGATTGTACTCATGATTACAAACATCTTTTATTATGGGACCAAACCTGAAATCGTGCAAAAAACTGCTTTTCAGTACATTTATGTTGGCCTACTGACTGGTCAAAATGTAATGTACTGCCTATTTTTTTTCGCGATTTCAGGTTTTGTCCCATAGTAAAAGTAGTTTGTTATCATGAGTACAATCACGTGTTAAAGTATCGGTCACTAATTACCAGTCACCCTATATACACCCCTCACATACACCCACACACGCCTACACATACATACATACACATGCATGTCTGCTGTCTTTTACACTTTTTGTGTTACTTAGGATCACTTTTTGTTAATGTTTTATTTTTAAATTTTGTATTTTTCTGTACAGATTACTAATCAGTGACACTGTTTACACTTGTTTTAGGTTGTGAATATTAACAGAATCCATTTGGCTGAACCCTATCTTTTAAAATACAGGCTAGTCCTAGTTTAAAAGATAGTCTACTATTTCATCATAATGTAAATATTATTTTCAAAGAATGTATACAGTGCAAAGTGCTAGGTTATTGTGAAATAAACTTATTATTATTAATATTACGACAGTCAAAAATTTAAGTACAACATTTAGAATTAAAACGATAGTTAAACAATATAATATTGAAAATGTTTCTAATTAAATAAATTCAAAACAGTTTTGTTCTGAAACACCTTTTGAAGAAAAATCGAACTATGGTTTGAGTCTGGGGTAATTGCTACTGAAATTAGTCTGCTATAAATTAAATATCCACCTACACTAAATTCAAATAAAATGCCAACACAATATAATATGATAACACTGTGCTCAACAACTGCAAATTATTAATATTTTGTGTGCATTAACGGGGCAAAATGTTGTGCTTTAGAGAGGTGAGACTATAACAAATAATTAGTGTACCATGAGGAACAATTTGTTTACTGATATCAAAATTCGTGTGAATACTGTAGTTTTAAAGTTATTTGAGAAAAACAGATTTGCTGGAGTAACGTTGAAAAATTACCCTGGTAAAATCGTTTTTCAAAAATTCGTTTCAGCCCGGAACCAAATACATGAATATAGCTTTTGTTGCGTGTTAAATGTTTGTAAATAGAATTAAGATTTTGCTGCGGTAACGTTTTGGGATTACCCAGATCTCGAAAACGGCTCAACGCAGAAGTTTGAAAAAAATAACAATAAGAAACCTTAATTTGTTTAAACATTACTTTTTGATTTGGTTGACGTAAACCAATGTAATTAAATGGTTTCAAAAATCAGAAAAACGGATTTGCAAGTAAACAAAAACACTTATAATCAAATAATATACCCGTGGTAGACGCTTATAACGTCAGGAATTTTAGATTTTGTAACTTTACACGACAAGAAGATAGAAACAAATTTGATTGATTTGAGACTGATCGTACTCTAGCGATGAAATACGCAGTTCCCAAAACATAAAGAAACATGGTATACTTTAAACAAATAAAATGATTCATGAAAATTCGTTTCTGTAAATTTCAGCATTCAATTACGGCTATAATGAAAGTTATATCAAAAACAAGAATATGTTATAAATTCTCTAATAAGCCGACCAAATTCAAAAGATAACTTAAAAGCGATCGCACCATACGTAAGCGCAATCATCTTAAATGAACGTCATAATATTGATGTTTTGCTAGTACAGTTGCATACAAGAGTTTACTGGTCGGAGTAGTAAAAATAATAAAAAGGTAAAATTCATTATTTTGATTTAAAAATCAATCCTATATAAATTATATGTATTGCTTTGCCTAAGCATTAACGTTTTTAAAGAAAAATCATAAGTGGAGTATTTACTTAATTTCAATATTTGGATACATAATACTTTTCTGTTAGTACCAATGTTTAAAACTTAAAATACAATGTAATAGTTTGTCCTATTTTCCTTAAGAGGTAGATAGGTACGAATATCCTGGGTAAGTTGGTGGGCTACATTCCACCTGGATTCACAGTATGGCATTTAAATATGAGCTTTGTAACGTGTTACTAATTTAACGCGGCGTAACTAAGTTAACGTGGTGAGCAGTGGTGGCCCAGTGAGTGGTATTGGCCGCGACTTACAAATTGTAGGTCGCGATTTCAAACTCAGGCAGGTGCTTTACTTTGTGTAAATTATTTTTTCACCAGTGCTCCCAAAACAGTGAAGGAAAACATCGTGAGGAAACCGGCATGTCCAAGAACAAAAAAAATGAAGACATGTGACATCCACCAATCCACATTGGGCCCGCGTGGTGGATTACGGCCCATACCCTGTCACAGAGAGGAGGCCTGTGCCCCAGCAGTGGGGACATTAAAAAAGCTGATGATGCACGTGTTACTTAGAGTGGATATTTCAACATTACATGTGACTGTCACAGGTGATCAACGCATGAACCACGCATCGTCAACGCGTCGTCACTTCTTTAAACTTAATGTTGAATCCACTTAAGTGACACTACATAAAGCCCACATTTCAATGCAACAGTGTGAGTTGAGATAGAATGGAGTAGGCGTTGCGTCGGCGTAATGTGCGAAGACCTTAAAGGATATTCAATGATAAATTTAACGAAATAGGTATTATCGTTTTGTCTATCTTTCTTGTCGTTATGAGGGCCGGTATTGTGTCTATCCTGTAACAATTGTATAAAATCATAGCGTACTTAACTACTCACAGATAAAGAGTAAGTAAGAAAACGCATGTAGCTGTTGCACCGCACGCAGCGATGCGCGCTGCTCTGACTAGCATCGAGAACGTTATAAAGTTTAGCGTGGCGTTGCTATATAACTAATTATAATGCTAAATAACTAAAAGTATATACAGGGTGGAGAAGACAATACGACAATAAATGAAAACACAGACAATACTAGTTCATAAGAATAAGTTTAAGCTATCAAAAAAATCCTAACATCGAAAATAAAAAAATAAAAATTTCAAACAAACTAAATGGCATAAAACTAGAAACGAAATAGAACACCATTTATAAATATTACTTCACTAACCTGTCGTAAGAGCGGCAACAACGCGCGGTCCTGTAGCGACTTGATCTTTTGGCTTTTAATTATGGATTAATGCTCAGTAAAATTACACTGAATCACAGATTATTAACCAAATAATCAGGCATCTCTCAACGGCGTGTTATTTATTAATCAAATTATTAATCACGATCAGGATGTAGGTATGAAAGTCACTAAATTTTTCGTTTTTCAATATGGCCGCCATGAATTCGAATACACAAATTGCACCGACGTAAAAGGTTATTTCTAACGTCTGACAAAAGGTCCCCATTCGCAGCCATGTGTTTTAATTTATATGATTATTCTATCTTTTAAATCATCAACAGTATCAACAGCTGTTGAGTACACTTCATTTTTGATATGACCCCACAAGAAAAAATCCAGTGGTGTAAGGTCGGGGGACCTGGCTGGCCAACGCGTTGGTCCATAACGGCCAATCCACTGCTGTCCGAACATTTGAGACAAACGCTCTCTAGCAGACACCACTGAATGAGCTGGTGCTCCGTCTAATTGGTACCACATCTGCCTGAACGCAGTTACCGAAAGCTCATCCGTGTACTCGCAAACAGGTCCATTGAGGAGTTCTAAAAACTTTTCAGCATTTAAATTTCCATCAATGAAAACCGGACCGATAATAGTATTTCTATGAATGCCAGCCCAAACATTCACAGTAAATCTGTACTGGTGCGAAGTCTCCCGTCCTAGACGCGGATTCACGCGGCTCCAGTAACGAAGATTCTGTCTGTTCCATAAACCGTTCCTTGTAAATGTACTTTCATCAGTCCACATCACATTGTACAAGAAATCCGGATTCTCGAAATGTTTGTTTTCAATCCAGCGACAGAAGTTTTCCCTAACTGGTTTGTCTCTAGGTAACAATGCATGCAATTTCTTGTATTTATACGGCTTCCGTTTGTCGCGTTTTAAAACTTTAAGAATAGTTGTATGGTCAACACGAAAATGTCGACCTGCCCTTCGCGAACTACACGTTGGGTTGCGTTCAAAATAATTTAAAATTCGTTCCTCAAGGGTCACTCTTACACGTGGAGGAGCACTATCCACATGCGGGATTAAGGATCGATTTTCTCGCATCCTCTGGACAGCTTGGACAATGGTGCGCCCGTTGGTCGGACAAAATCGAGTGTTTCCAAACCTCTCTCGGTATGTCCGTATAGCCAAAGCGGCGTTTCTTTGACACTCCCCATAAATTAAAATCATGTCGGTGTACTCCGAAGCTGTGTAACTGTAGCGCGGCATGATTATTAAAAAAAAAAAACACGAAAACAATAAAAACTAAGCGTCTAATTTCGCACAATTCACTCACTGTTTAACTAAATACCTAAAACGTTACGTGTCCTGTCACTAAAATAAAGCGTCCAATTTCGCACTAATACAGTCGTAAATGAATTTACAAATTTAAACACGAGCGGCGGGGAAGTCCCTCATCAAAGGCGCCCGCGCGCGGCGCGAACGAAAGTTAGCGGCATCTGAGGACGCGTGACTCGTCACAGGATCGCGGCGGCCGGCAACACACTAACATAAATTTGTTGTAGCAAATTTCTTCAAGAAAGCGAAGTAACAAACGAAACTAGATTTATCTCTTTCGCACACACTAAATTTTTTATTAATGTTATGAGTGCAT
The DNA here is from genome assembly GCA_951329385.1 of Polia nebulosa. NCBI lineage: Eukaryota > Metazoa > Arthropoda > Insecta > Lepidoptera > Noctuidae > Polia > Polia nebulosa. The sequence continues at coordinate 11,448,707 of OX589599.1, read as the reverse complement.
TGCAATTTCCGCATTCGTTACTTTCTTATCCAACTCTGATGACACGCTTTATGACTCTTGTTACTCAGAGTTAAGGTATAATTTTCACTAAATCAGATGAAAATACTAATTTGGCGAAAGTGTTAAAGTAGCGAGTTGGCAACGTGGCTTTAATGTTTTGATGTTTATACCGATGTGGGTCGTTAACCTGACAGTGTTTCCCTATTATCAGATACATCATGTAGCAAATGTTAAAAATCGAAAATAATTTCCTGTTACTAAACTACTGGATATATTCAAATGATTTTTGTATGTAGACTGAGAACGTCTTGAGGTATGCGAGGTTTAATTTAATGTCGTATTGTCATCACCACTCTGTATATACATATATATATTTGTATTGATTTCAAATCACACTATTAATTTATTTACTCAGGTTATTACTAACCTTTTTAAAGTTACTTTGACTTTAAGTAATTGTGATCAATTAAATTGTTTTAAACTACTATTAATTAACATGATTTCAATTAATAAAACAGAAAACTAAGAGAAATTGTGTAATGGTAACTGCACTTATCAAATTAAAAAATTCGGCTTCACGAATAAAGTTTTGTTTGCTTAACTGTACAGAACATCGGACACTAAGCTGCTAACTTTTCAATTTGGTCGGCTTATTAAAGAATTTCTGACAGATTCTTGTTTTTGATATAACTTTCATTATAACCGTAATTGAATGCTGAAATTTACAGGAACAAATGTTCATGAATCATTTTAATTTGTTTAAAGTATGCCATTTTTCTTTTAATGTTTTGGCAATAGCGTATTTCATCGCTACCAGCGAATCCCAAAACGTTACCCCAGCAAAATCTTAAATAACTTAAGAACCATAGCACACAAATTTTGCTATTTACAAACATTTACCACGCAACAAAAGCTATTTATTCATGTATTTGGTTTCGGGCTGAAACGATTTTTTGAAAAACGATTTTGCCAGGATAATGTTTCAAACGTTACGCCAGCAAAATCTGGTTTTCTCAAATAACCTTAAAACTAAAATTCACACAAATTTTGATATTAGTAATCAAATTGCTCCTCATGATACACTAATTATTTGTTATAGTCTCACCTCTCTAAAGCACAACATTTTGCCCGGGTAATGCACATTACTCTTTTAACTTTAACCAGATAAACTGCTAGCAGACCTAATGAGATAAACCTCCTAGTGTCTTAAGAGCCATTTTACAAAATTCTGCGAAAAGCAGTATTTTTGCAATATATCGAGCTCGATATTTAAAGAACAAATCTGGTTAAATAAACAAAATATGTTAAATTAAAGTACTATAGCCATAAAGTTAATCGTTAGTTAGCTTTTTTGATTAAACAAAAGTTTAATTCTAATAAATAATTTTAATAAGATTTACTCTAGATGTAGTACTTTCATTAAAAATATTTTTAATTTATTCTATAAATATCGATTTTTGAAAGAATTTTGGTGACCTGAACCCTAAAAAGTTCATTATGTTTTTATTTATCAACTGACTGGCCTGTTGGTCTAGTGGTTAGTGACCCTGACTGCTATGCCGGAGGTCGTGGGTTCGATTCCCACCCAGGACAAATGTTTGTGTAATGAACACAATCATTTGTTCTGTGTCTGGGTGTAATTTATCTATAATATGTATGTATTTAGAAATATATAAGTATGTTTATCAGTTGTCTAGTACCCATAACACAAGCTCTGCTTAGCTTGGGACTAGATGGCGTTGTGTGATAGTTGTGGAATATATTATATATTATTTATTTTATTTGGAAACTTACAGCCAAAAAAAAATTAAAATTTTGTTTTTGTTGAAATCTGGGCCATATACAAGCTTTCACTTCTAGAAAAGAATGAAACTAGAATGCTAACAACCGTGATGTCTACGAAAGGATGTCTACGGAAACAATTGTCTTCTGCATAGTAATATTGTTCGAACCTGTGGCGCTTCCTTTTCTCTTCAAAGTGTAAAATAAAACTTTGACACACTCATGCAGCAGATATTCTCTTCCTTTTTAAGTGAACTGGTCCAATGATGTGCGGCATAAGGAGTAATACAACGAGAATAATCGTTTCAGGATCTTTATCTGTCAAGCAACAAGAACGAAAATTAGTGACCATCATTTTTTATCATCGAGGTGGACAATTGAATGAATTTTACTGATATCTTTAAGTGTCTGGAAATGTATGTTGTATCTATGTCGCACCCATCTGGTTGAATTTGCCATTCAATAGGATGCTTAGGCCGTTTATTAAACGCAACGCGTAAAATTAATTCAATTAAATGGCTAAGCAGATAGTTAATTCAACTAGGATCACTCAACGTTTAACAACCTGACATGTTGAAAGTCAGCCCTTTGAAGATGACTGACCAAGACTCAGCCAAGTGATTCAAAACTTCAAGTTAAAAGAAAATTGATGATAGATGGGGCTTGGCGCGGACTGACTACGATTTGAGATAGCTTCAAATAAGGTTGAGAATTGAACATAATAGTTGTGTTGACGATGCGGATAGGCATTTATTTTACGGGTTTTCTTTAGATTATGCAGAATATACACAGTAAATTAAATAATTGTTCGGTCAAAGTTTTAATAAAATGCTAATTCTATTCAATTCTTAAAAAAATTATATTGTTATCGCTGAAAATACAGAGATGTTCGACGCCAAAGTTTATTTTTGTTTAGCAATTTCCAAATTATTTATTGGGAATATCAAACTATTTTTTACTATTCTATTCGGTTACAATTTTTCTTTAAACCCTTCTCTATCCACTGTATTTCTTGCAAAGGATATTTTCATTGCATTACGTCATACTCGCCTATGCAAGAAACCAATTTTTTTGACTATTGAGGTAATACCGCGCCTTAAGATATAAAATCACAAATATCTCGAAAACGGTAAAACCGATCGCAAAAATAATCAAAATTTGGGCTCCCTTTAAAAAACCCCGTAGAAAGATCCATACCATCTAAATTCGTAAAAAAAAATAGCTACGGGTGCTACGACGGTCAGTGATGGTGATGCGCGAGTTTAATAGTTTACGTAGAAAGATCCATACGATCTAAATTAATAAAAAAAAAACAATCAGCTACGAGAGCTACGAAGGTCGGTGACGGTGACGCGCGAGTTCAATAGTTTTTTCCCATCTCAAAAATGCCCAACGCGCCTATAAAAGTTTTCACTTAAAAAAAAAAGTGTGTGTGAACTTATGTACGCACGTAAGAAGTTATCACACACACTGCTACATAGTGATGTCGTTGTCGTTTAAAAATTTTGATAGAAGTTGAATAAGTTTAGGAGAGAAGTTAGTCAGAAGAGAATAGGAAAGGGGATTTTGATTTTAGAAAGCATGTGATACAAGTCGAAGGATTGGGAATTCGAGAGATTAAAGTTATTTTGCACTTATTTTGAAAGAAGGTTCTATTTTTTTTTTTTAAGTTTTTTATTTTTTTGTTGTTGTTCGCCATTAAACTGTGTTAACAATTCATAGACATACGATAGCAGCAAACGCGGTTGATTTGCTGTCAATTTTTGAAGAGTATATTTAAGATGCGCGCGCATCACTATGACACAAAATTCACAGGTTGAAGTTAGCAAGAACCGATCCACCCTGAAGTTAGCTATGGTCTGTAGTTCATGAAGAATGATTGTTTTCCTTTTGTAAAATTTGAGACAGTTTGGTTTTTTATCTTGTTTTTTCTCAAACATTCGATATGGGCATCGTGTAAATTAGTTTTTGGGGGTGCCGATTGCTAATCTGACATCAAACCTACAGCCTGAAGTTAGCTAGAACCGATACCCTGAAGTTAGCTATGGTCTGTGGTTCATGAAGAATTATTGTTATCCTTTTGTAAACTTTATTTATTTATGCACACACAAAAATCATGACAGTTGACAGTTTGGTATTTTATCTTGTTAAGCCAAAGAAGTATAATTATTTTTATTTGTTATGTTTAGGTATGTGTTGACTTTGAAATTGGCAGGGCCCCGACCAATTAACTGACTAGACATCCAAATAACTGGCTGATTCAACTAGTTGACTGTGACATACCTGCAGAAAAATACAGTATAACATAATGGCAATACCTATGAAAGTATGAATATAGCAAACTCACCTTGTGCAAGTTTATGTAGTTCTTCTTTAAATGGTGATCATCTTGATAAGGTTTTAGATGCTTGAGTAATTTGCAGCATTAGTTTATCCAATTAATGTTAATTTTAAGGATAGCAGTGATTGAAGTCAGCAGTCACCTGAAATTAAGACATGCAGTTGCGAAACCTTATAAGTTTACGACTAAGGTAATAGACACTCTTAACAGTGAAAGAAAAATTTACCAATTCATGTCCACAACGAGCGCTATAAACGGGATTTTTTGTATATAATTCTCATTTTCATTTGAGAGAACACGTTTCTGGTTGGTTCTTTGCCAATTTTTTGCACACAAGGCAGATGGAGTGTTCGGTTGAGAGCGTCTATACTTGGCTTTTAAATTTGCCACTGCGTCATAGTATTGGCCGTGAGCTCGTTTTGTATCAGTTTTTGGTTTGATGTAATAACAGTGTAGATTTTTGAAGGAAATAACCATTCTGAAAAGAAAAATACCAACAAAGCATTAAAACATAAGACGTGAAGTGCATTAAAAGTGCCAAAGCTTACTTACTTATTAAGTTAAGCCAACTTAAATAAGTTTTTGCTGTTACATTTGCCTTGGGATCATGTCTAAGGATTTCCATGGAAATTGCTTGTACTAATATATTTCTATATTGTTCTCCTGTCCAAAGACATAGGTCTTTTCTTGATCATGTTGCAATTGACCATCTATGGTAGTTGCTAAGAGCGAACAAGACCCCAAAAATAAAAACATGTCATTCATAGTCTTATAGGTATGTATAAAATAACTAAAAAGTGTTGTGTGGTTGGTTAAAAATACACAGTGGCTTGATTTTATCATGTGTACCATTCAGGAGACTGGTATTGGTGATTTTGTAGTACAAATAAAAAAAACCAGCCAAGTGCGTGGTCTTTGCAGATTTAAGGTTACGTACCATGAGGGAAATCAATATTTTGGTATTTGTTAGTAAAATATACGTAATAATAAACATTATCACCAAACAAGTTCATAGGTCAATGGGATGTTAAAAAATTCTTCGGAACAAAATTTTGTGACAGTCGACGGACAGACAGACGGACACGTGAGTGACAGCAATAGGGCTCAGTTTGGACCCTTCGGGTACGGAACCCTATAAATCTACTTACAAATTGGCCCCGTGAAAAAGACACAGATACTGATGATCGTGAAAACAAAACAAACTCAGAAAATATTATCTTTTGAGACTTACTGAGACTGTCTGTTAACTTTTCCTCTTCCTTTTTGGAATAACTTTTTTGAATTTTGTGTGCGGTCACAACGCGGGAGTTAATGCCGTCACTTGCACATTATCTAATAATAATAACGCACATGCAGCCATTTCATTTTCTGAAAATAGTAAGAAAAAAAACTTAAACACTACATAGGTACCTAATAATATCGTGACACTCTTTTACGGAACTTACGGTGTAAAAGGTCGTAAAATATAACTACTTGCATAACATCTGGTAGCTTGTAGCTTGGTAGTTAGGAGCCTTTTTGGCCTCGCAGTCGTTTTTTTTTTAGTATTTATAGTTACTAAGTTCTTGTTGTGAGGTACAAATA